>CM060916.1:712131325-714531325 GCA_030737875.1 Allium sativum | reverse complement strand
GCCATAGGCGATGCAGACTGCTTTATTTTCAGTATTTATTATCGTATGTATATGTACCGCCTTCGGCGATGTAGACTGATACCCTTATTATGTCTCACTGCATGTATATATATTCCGCCTCTGGCGATGATGACCGATCACTTCCCTTTTTTATTTACTAAGTTATATCCTACGCTGTGCTATTCTGATGTTGTTACATGTTGTGATTCCGCTGTCATATCCATGTAAAATTATTCTATTTATTGTTTTTGCTATTATCTGTTCTCTGCTATGATGATTAGTGTGTTATATTCCAATGATTATCCTTAATACCGCACCTCGGATTTTGGGTTCGTCACAGTTAGTATCAGAGCTTTGGTTAACCTTAGTTCCGGGATCTAACACATTAAACACCTCGTCAGAATAGAATCAGTAGTGTTCTAAGGCGAGTAGCTCATTAGAGATAGGATTAGCAATGTCCTAGAATGAGCTAAGCAGATTAGCAAAACAATTTGATCAGTACATCATTACCTTTCCTTATGTTCCCCTGCTTTATCATATATGAAAATTATCAAATCTATGAGCTTGACTCTTTTCTTGCTTATACAGTACTCTTTCTGATGGCTACACGAGCAGCAACAGCTAGAGGAGGCCGTGGAGGCCGAGCAGGAGTAGCAGGAGGACGGGGAAATATCCCCGTAGTTGAGGAAGGCCCTATTATTCAGCCACCAGCACCCCAGGACTTCGAGCTAGACAGAGTAGCGAAGAGGTATAGGAACCTGGGGGGAAAACCCTTTTCTGGCCTTGGTACAGTGACAAAGGCTATTGCTTGTTGAAGACCTGTGAAAAGATCTTTGAAGGAATGGAATTGGGGACCAACAAAAAAGCACGACTAGGTATTTGGCTTCTTCAGGAGGAAGCAGAGTTGTGGTGGGATGCCATCACCTCAGAGGATGCAGCAGGTACTGTCAGGACGTGGGAGAAATTCAAGATCATGTTCAACGAGAAGTTTGTACCTGAACAGGCCTTAGAGAGGATGCGAGAGCAGTTTACTAATCTCCAGCAGGGAGATCTCTCTATCCAGGATTACCTCAATAAATTCACTCAGTTGTCGCGCTATGCTCCAGAGCTTATTATGACTAACAAAGCTAAGAACAAGAGGGTTATATTTGGGCTAAAGCGCAAGTACCATGACAGAGCCATGAGCAACATCAAACTCTCCTTCTCAGAATTGGTAGAAATGGCTTGCAATTATGAAGATATGGATGAAAAACACACCAACCAAGACCGCGCCAAAAGCCAAGCTGGAAATAAGCGCAAGGCTTCAGCAGAACAGCCAGAGTCTAGCATTACAGCGGCCGCTACTCAGAAACCTGGAAAGATACCGAAAGGGAATTGCTACAACTGCGGGAAGCCAGGACATTTTTCTAATGTGTGCAAAGCCCCGAAGAAGCCAAAGGCAAATCCAGACTCAGCCGAATGCTACAACTGCCATAAGAAAGGGCACTATAGCAGGAATTGTCCTCTGAAGCAGAATGCACAAGTGGCTCATGTGTATGACGGGGAGACCCCGCCAGCTATCACCGATGGATCAGGTAAACCCGACGTCTTGGGAGGTACCCTTACCATTAAAAATATTCCTGTTTCTGTACTTTTTGATACTGGTGCATCATGTAGCTTCATTTCTGGTAACACTGTTCACAAGTTAAAATTGAAACAAAGAAAGCTTAAAGAACCAATTAAAGTTCAAAACCCGATAGGAGGTTCTGTTAGTCTCAGTACATATTGTAAAGTACCTATTTCCTTTTCTCGATACCGATTTCCTTTTAAAGTGATTATCATGGACCTTTCCCAATTTGATATTATACTGGGGCTGGACTGGTTGACAAAATATAAGGCCAAAGTTAGATGCGCCGAAAGAATCGTGAAAGTTAAAACAAAATTTGGGCATATCACTATACCATGTCTCGGTTCAGAAATTAATAGAACAGAATTTTGGTCTTCTTTAGAAGTTACTCCCCCTTCATTAGAAAAGATATCGGTCATTAAAAACTACGCGGATGCGTTTGAAGAAGTAGAAAACTTACCGCCGCAAAGAGAAATTGAATTCAGGATAGATCTAATTCCTAACGCCCGACCAGTAGTACATCCAATTAGAAGAATGGCCCCAAAAGAAAAAGAAGAGTTAGGTAGTCAGACCCGAGAATTGCTTTGGAAAGGTCTGATCAGACCGAGCTTTTCAGCTTGGGGAGCAGCAGTAGTATTTGTCCCGAAATCAGACGGTACTCTAAGACTTTGTGTTGATTACCGAGATCTCAATAAGCAGACACTGAAGAACAAATATCCCTTGCCACGTATAGATGATATGTTAGATCAATTAAATGGGGCAACAATATTCTCCAGAATGGACCTAGCTACAGGTTTCCACCAATTACGTATAGCCGAAGACTGTATTCCTTTGACGGCCTTCAGGGGTCTCGATTTATTCTACGAATGGTTAGTAATGCCGTTCGGCTTGTGTAACGCTCCAGCATACTTCGTCGATCTTATGAACAGAGTGCTCCGTGGTGTATTGAATAAATTTGTTCTAGTCTTCATCGATGACATTTTAATCTACTCCAAGTCGGAAGACAAACATGCAAAACATTTAGAACAAGTGTTGAAAATTCTAAGGAGAAATGTCTTGAAAGCTAAATTTTCTAAATGTGCCTTCTGGCAGGATGAAGTTAAGTTCCTTGGCCATGTCGTATCAAAAGAAGGGATTGCTGTAGATCCAAGCAAAATTACGGCGATTCAGAACTGGAAACAACCTACTACCCCCACGGAAGTTCGAAGTTTCGTTGGATTGGCTAGTTACTATCGGAAATTCATTCAGGATTTTTCAAAGATATCTGGTGTATTGACAAAGCTTACAAAGAAGCATGAGAATTTCAAATGGACTCCCGAATGTGAAGAAGCTTTCCAGGAGCTGAAACTGAAGTTGACAACTGCTCCAGTATTGACAATTATGGAAGGCAACCAAGACTTGACTGTATGGACAGACGCTTCTATTAGAGGGCTAGGCGCAGTACTAATGCAAAAAGGTCAAGTGGTCGCTTATGCCAGCCGTCAGCTGAAGCCGCATGAAAGAAACTATGCAACTCATGATCTTGAGTTATTAGCTATCGTGTTTTCTTTAAGAATCCGGAGGCATTATTTATTGGGCGAGAAGTTCGAACTATTTACTGATCATCAATCATTGAAATATCTATTCACTCAGAAAGATCTAAACTTAAGACAACAGCGTTGGTTAGAATTCCTTGCTGCATACGATTTTGAAATTCTATACACTCCAGGGAAAGCCAATGTTGTAGCAGATGCGCTCAACATAAAGAATGAAATCATTGCCAGTTTTATCATTACGTCTTCTTTAATTGACAGGATCTCGACCCTTCAAAAAGAGGATAATTTTGTAAAGGAGATGATCAAAAGAATCAATGAAGGCATAGGCTCCGGCTTCCAAGTGGATAGTGAGGGGGTTCTAAGATTAAAAGGAAGAATTTGTGTTCCCGACATCTCCGAGCTAAAGAAAGAAGTGCTTGATGAATGTCACAGGTCCAAACTCAGTATCCATCCCGGTGTGAGGAAAATGTATAACGACCTCAAACGCACCTTTTGGTGGAAGGCAATGAAAAGAGATATTTCATTATATGTTAGCAGATGCCCCACTTGTCAGCTAGTTAAGAGCGATCAGCAGAAATTGGCTGGACTACTACAACCATTAGAAATTCCAGGATGGAAGTGGGAGCAAATTTCGATGGACTTCATTGATGGCTTGCCTCGAACTAAGAAAGGAAACGACAGTATATAGGTAATCGTAGATCGCTTCACGAAGACTGCCCATTTCATACATGTCCGATCCAACAGAACGGCTCAAAGTTTAGCACAGATTTACTTCAAAGAAATAGTTAAACTACATGGGGTGCCGCTCAATATAGTCAGTGATAGAGATCCCCTATTTACTAGCAAATTCTGGGAAGCATCCAGATAGAATTGGGATCCAAATTGAATCTAATCACCGCTTATCACCCTCAGACAGACGGCCAAACTGAGCGGGTGAATAGAATTCTAGAAGATTTACTGCGGGCTTGCGTTATCGATTTTGGAGGCTCATGGGAAGATCACTTACATTTAGCCGAATTCTCTTATAACAATAGCTATCAAGCAAGTCTGGGAATGTCCCCATTTGAAGCATTATACAGTAGACCGTGCAGATCTCCCGCATGTTGGGTAGAACCTAGCAATAGACTGGTGTTAGGGCCCGATATGATTCGAGAAGCATCAGATAAAGTCGATTTCATTAAAAGGCGATTGAAAACCGCACAAAGCCGACAGAAAAGTTATGCTGATGCAAGAAGAAGAGACTTATCATTTGCCGTTGGCGATTATGTTTATTTAAGAGTTTCTCCAATGCGAGGAGTAATCAGGTTTGGCAAGACTGGAAAGTTGGCACCGAGATTTATTGGTCCCTTTCCTATACTTGAACGGATTGGAACTCTTGCATATAGGGTTCAATTACCTGATTGGTTGCCTGGTGTACATGATGTGTTCCACGTGTCCCAACTCAGAAAACATGTTCATGATCCAGATCATGTTGTAGAAGAAGCAGCGCAACAGGATATGGACATAACTCCAGAATTAGCGCTCAGAAGAGAGCCATTAAAGATAGTTGGCAAAGAAACTAGAGAGCTAAGGAGCAAAAAGATTCATTTAGTCAAAGTGCAGTGGAGTAGTGATCCTAGAGACTGTACTTGGGAGACTGAGGAAAGCATTAAACAAGCCTACCCCAAATGCAGAGTGGACATCTCTGACTAACTCCGGTGCAAGGTACCTTTACGATACTTTGCATTTACATTTTATTTCCTACTTTGCTCTTACTTCCTTTTCGAGGACGAAAAGTTATAAGTGGGGGAGATTGTAATAACCCGGAAAATGTGAACCAATTTAAAATTTTTAAAATTGGTTATTACCAAAGAATTTGAATAATTGAAATAGCATATTTCAATAAAATAAAGAATTAGGAATAGTAAGGCAGTTTGAAATTTTAAATACAAACTTTGTCTGACTGTACCGGGTGGAAAATATAACGGATTTTAGCAAAACTGAAAATATTTAAATCTGTTTATGAATACCTTTCTAACGAATCTGAAAAATCGAAGTTTCATAACGGGAATCAAAAGTTATGGCCGAATGAATTTTCAGAAAGGTCGCTATATAGCATATATAGCCCTGGAAAATTGATATTTTGCATACGTCCTCGGAATTCAACGGAACCACTTTTGTTGGGTCCAAGATGTCAAATTATTGCTAGGTTTCAAATTTCATAATTTTTGAAGCTAGTATGTGAGCGGGGCAAAATAAAATGTGATTGGTCAATTTCTGTTAAAATGGGTCGACCTAAAAATGGCCGTTTTTCAAACGAGCTCAGAATTCGACGAAACTGGTTTAGTTAGGACCGTATCGTCAAAACAAAGCTAGATTTATTTTTCTGGAATTTTTCGATTCAATTTGTGGCCCTGGCAAATTGAAATGTACGTTCGAATTAAATATTGAATGTTTTATATTTTAATTTGAAAAATAATTGACTGTAACAGTCGAAATGGCTAATGAAACATATCCCATTGTGTCCGGAATGGGGGTATTTAGCTAGAGGCGACAGTCGTTGGGTTTGATTTCGAGTTCGTTTGTAAAAACACTATTTAAAATTTCCTATAAATCCTCGGCCAATAGGATTTTTCTTTCAAAAAAAATAAAAATAAAAAAAAAACATGGAAACCCTAGCCGCCCTTTTCCTCTCGACGATCCACGTTGCTCCAGCCTTCCCTCCCCTTTTCCCGCCGCCATAGGCGAAGCTAGGCCGCGCCACCACCACCATTCGAAAGCCCCTTCGCCCCTCTTCAGATCCGACCCCAACCCGACATCCACCATCACCTCCTCCGCCTGAATCGAGCCCCCAAACTTCGGGACTTCCCAGCGCCGCCGACAACGCCAAAGGCCACCGGAGGAGACCGCACCACCATCGACAGGAAGCCCCCACCCCCCTCTTTCACGTCAGCATGGCCGATCATCCCCATACTTCACGGATTTTGCAAAAATCCCAAACCTAGTTCTGAACAAAATATAAAGGTTCGACCTTTATTATTCTGAAATGAAAATAACACTTTTAAGTGTTGCAAAACTTTGAAAAATAATATCTCTTTCATTCGTTAACGAAATTTGATGAAACATGAGACATCGTGACCGCAAGGAGGCTCTCTACCACCTAGCAGAAGCCGCAGATTTTTCTGATCTTCCTACGATTTTTAGCACTGCAAAACCCAATGTGAGGAATCTAAACTAAATTGTGTGAATGGAATCGCGTGTATAAATTATATAAACGAAGTGTAAATTGCATACGCATTGTATACCTCATGTACATGTGTTGTATAAGTTATATTAGCGATGTATAAATTATACAAGCGTTGTATGAAACATATATGCTTTGAATTGTGATGAAATGCAAGTGAATTATATAAATAATATATATATATATACTCCCCTCGTCCACAGACCATGGACGATAATTATTGCTTGTGATTGACGTGATATTATATGGCATGACGAATGGTTGGAAATAATTGTTTGTGGTTGATATTGTGGTTGAAAAATACCTTTGTGGTTGAAAAATACCCTCTTGTGGTTGAAACAAATTAGAATAGGATTGTGGAGTTGAAAATAAAACATGTCGCCTGCGTGCGAACTAGATGCATGATCCCCATTGTCAAAAACCGCGAGGTTTTAAGGTAGAGCAAGGAGCCGTACTAGGGACGGTTCCAGTTTTAACTACCCTACCGTTATACTGCCGAAATTTTCTGAAATATTCATGTGTTAGAATAATTTTCATTCGTTGAAATAAATTACATATGTTGAAACCAATATTCATGTGTTGAGTTGAAATTCATTCGTTGAATCGAAATTCATGTGTTGAATATTATTTGAATTTAAACAAATAGCTTTAGCGATAAAAATCACATTTTTATATATATAAAAACTATAGAGAATATTCATGTGTTGAGTTGAAATTCATTTGTTGAATCGAAATTCATGTGTTGAATATTATTTGAATTTAAACAAATAGCTTTAGCGATAAAAATCACATTTTTATATATATACAAACTATAGAGAATATTCATGTGTTGAGTTGAAATTCATTCGTTGAATCGAAATTCATGTGTTGAATATTATTTGAATTTAAACAAATAGCTTTAGCGATAAAAATCACATTTATATATGTATACAAACTATAGAGAATATTCATGTGTTGAGTTGAAATTCATTCGTTGAATCGAAATTCATGTGTTGAATATTATTTGAATTTAAACAAATTGCTTTAGCAATAAAAATCACATTTTTATATGTATACAAACTATAGAAAATATTCATGTGTTGAATTGAGATTCGTTCGTCGAGTTGAAATTCATGTGTTGAATGTTATCGTATTTTAAAATAAAATGAATAGACAATAAAAACTACATTTTTATTGTGAATATGAAGTGTTAAAAACATTCACGTGTTGAATAAATATTTTTGATGATAAAAATATTTCTTTTATCATGTATACGCTTTGATAAAAATACACACATGTTGAAATAAATAATAGTTTGCCAGAAATGTTATTATTAGCTTTGTTCTGCATATATATACATGTGTTGAACAGGGGAAAATGGATTAGCTGTAGAGTAGAGAAATTATTTGCGTGCCCGACAAATAGGTAAGCCTTGATGAGTTGGCTGCGCAATTTTATTTTTATATCAACTCCTGTGAATGCCATTGGATGCGGAGTGCTGGTTATTCTGTGTGAAATAATAAACATCGCCATAGGATAGTAACAATTAATTTTGAACTACACTACATGGCATACTTCTTGACGATAGGCATACTTCATCATATTCCACATAAGCAATTGGAGCTTGTGTGACGAGGTGGAAGATTTACCATACGAGCGAGAGGCTTGTATGGCGATGATATATACTACAGGTTGAACTGATGACTGATATGGGCTATATAAAATATAACGATAAATTGCCAGATTAATAAAAACCCCACACGGGTCTGGAGTTGACAATAATCACGTCTCTCTAGTTATTAGATACGGCACATGGACTATTTATTTCCACATGGAACGGGGTGACGAGAATTTATTCTCTGGAGTTATTATCTATACACGCTCCCCCGTAAACACCAGAATATATCACTATAAATATGTGGATGCTTTTTAGGATTTATTGGGTACCTAACACGGCCCAATAAATTTCCAAACCCCTCCCAGTACAAAGGAGGTTATGGCGAAATATTTCGAAATATTAAGGCGTTAGTGAAATATTTGAAGTGAAAACAAAGTTGAAATTAATGAATGAACTATATTTGAAATTATAGAATGAACTATATTTATATATATAAATATAAATATAATCAAAAGGAACCGAAGCCGGGCAGTTCGTATTTCAGAATCGTAATTTGAAACGATTAGTATGAGAAATCCGACCTTCGGATTTTCCCGAAACCGCAACCGCTGGGTTCGCCTTGGAAATATCTTCCCAACGGCACCAACCTTGTAAAAATCCAACGGTTGGATTGTCCGGAATGTTAAATTCAAATCTGAAGAAAAACAGCGCCAGAATCATTTAAATTTATATATAAATATAATTAAATTGAATCGAATAACGACGCTGCAGTTCAAATTTTGAAACCGTAACTTCAAACGACTAGTGTGGAAGATCTGACCGTCGGATTTTCACGAAACTGGAACCGTTGGGTTCGCTTTGGGAATATCTTCCCACTGATATAGACTTTGTAGAAATCCAAAAGTTAGATTTTCCAATATGTGCAAAACAAATTAGAGGAAAAACAGCGCCAGTGCCATGGCACGACCTGAAACGTCGTTTAATTAAATATGGCCATTTTTAAATAAATAAAAATGGCGAAAAATCGTTATAAAATATTATAAGCAGCATAGATTGCGAATAAACCAATTGGGCTTGAATTGTTTGATATTTGATGGTTGTATGTGTTTGACACGAAAATAACACTAAAAGAACTGAAATATGGATGTCGAATAATATAACCATGGAAAGAATCGATTTAAATTCTAATTACGTGAATTATTTGAAAAGGCCGAGCTAACCCTCATTTCAAATAATTTATCGAGCGATTCGAATTAGAAAATACAAGGACGATTCAAGACCGACGATCTTCGTATCAGTTGGATGGGCGCTGCTGAGGTTCCTGACCGGAGTAGCTACCGTGAAGGAACGGAAGTAGTAGCCGTCCGAACGTATGTGTTGATTGTACGGATATACGAGGAATTTGACGCCTCCGGTTTCGTTCAGACTCAGAACGGACTTGTAAATGGACTGTGTGTCTGACATTGGATTTTGTTCTATACTGATTGAACTCTGTTAAATATACATCTGTTTGGCAGCGGAGAATTTATTCTTTTGCTTAACGCCCTTCTCTGAGACGTACGAGCTCAGAGATTATATATCGATAGAAATCAGTCGTATGGAGTGGATTGCCTATGTGGCATGCCAAGATGCTGTGATCAAGGCTTCTGTTACAAAGCAAAGTCTTGTGGATGATGATCAAAGCACGGTCTACGTGGCCTAGCTTTGTGTATTGCGTAGATTCGCGAGCCTCACACCTTGGTATGAGTCAAAAACGGGATACGGACCGCTGGGAGAGCACGACGTTTCTTTCTAGCTATGGTGGTGTTAGTGAGTTACCAGCCCTGACATTTATATCTACTTTTTACCTTTGTGGTTGTTGGAATGCGAGGCGCCTCGATTATAGGTCTGTAAGGACCGGGAAACGTGTGTTCAGGAATAACTAATCCTCAAACGTAAGAGAGGACCGGCCCAGCCGATCCAGGGTTACCTAGAGTGTGTAATCCTGAGACGTTTTCTAGAATGTCTCGGAGCGGAGAGGAGCTCGCCCCTTGCCTCGACTCATGACGGAAATCCAATTTCCAATACGAAATAACGGACTCGATTGTAGAACTAGTATGGCGACATAGTGGTATGGGGCACTTATGCCGTCTATGATTGATATTTATGATGCTATTCGTTTTTGAAACATATATGCACTAGTAATAATATCAAATGATTTTGCTTTATACGTATTAAGCATATTTGTCCATTATAAGGTAAAACTCTATCCTCCGGCTTGCGTTGCATTGTATGATGGGACTTAAGTCTTATAATGGCTTCATTCTTTTTAAAAGCATTGCGTTGTTTTAAAGAATTTACTTTGTTTTAAATGCACCAGCAATCACTGGAGTAAACCCGTTCCGCGAAAGTGGCGTGGTCCTATGATTTGCTTATTACTATTGTTTAAACTGTTAAATAGATTCCTCATACCAGTCCCCATGACTGACTCGTTGTTTGTTTCACTTTGCAAACGCGGGTGCCCTTATTTCCACATGGGCAGCCTAGTTCATAGGTGACAGGTTGTTTTTGGCTCTGCACTGTTGCATAGAGTGCATTTTGGCTCATGGCGAGGCTGACTTCACAGAGATGACTTTGACATTTTCCGCCATTATTGTACCTATATTATGATTCCGCCACAGGCAATGCAGACTGCTTTACTTTCAGTATTTATTATCGTATGTATATGTACCGCCTTCGGCGATGTAGACTGATACCCTTATTATATCTCACTGCATGTATATATATTCCGCCTCTGGCGATGATGACTGATCACTTCCCTTTTTTATTTACTAAGTTATATCCTACGCTGTGCTATTCTGATGTTGTTACATGTTGTGATTCCGCTGTCATATCCATGTAAAATTATTCTATTTATTGTTTTTGCTATTATCTGTTCTCTGCTATGATGATTAATGTGTTATATTCCAATGATTATCCTTAATACCGCACCTCGGATTTTGGGATCGTCACAAGTAGTCTCATTGCAACGTGTTGTCATGCATCAACAATAGTGATGTTGAAAATCTGCAGAAGCAACATGTGCTGGATTGATGTATGGGTGAGTCTACGTCAGCAGCATGGCAAAAATCTTCGTACAGAAGCTACTGGGAAATGTGAAGAACGATTTCTCCCTTATTTTATATTGTGGCCAAAATTTTGTACTACAGTATATAGATGTGAAGAACCTATCTCTATTTTATGCATTTCTTCCTATTTCTTCTTTATTTATTTGCTACTCAGCTGTTTGTTTACGTCGGTGTTTAAGTTGGTTGGATTTGGCTTGGCAAATGATTTTGTATACGGGCGTGAAATCGTTTGTTTGTTTCTTTTTTCCCTTTTTTTATTTGTTTGGTAATGTATGCTTCATTGTCTTACTAAACAATGGCTTGTGCGACTAGACTACACCATTTTTGTTTTTATTTGCTCCTTGTTTTCAGATCGTCGATTGGCTTGCATAGTTGTATATTAAATGCTAAACAGTGGGTGAATATTTTAGTTTTAATATTTGTTATTGTTCTGGTAGCTAGGGGTGAGCGTTTGGTTGGTTTGGTTTATCCGATGATAAATTTGTCAAACCAAACTAAAACCAATAAAAATGAAAACCAAACCAAACCAACCCAACCAAATTAAGTTTGGTTGGTTAAGTTGGTTATCAAATTAAACCGAACTAAAAATGTTTTACACTTTGTGTTTGAAATATTCACCATAATTTGAAACAAATTATAAATATATGATTATAGTATTATTATTTTTGATTTTTATGCTTTTCAATATTAATTTTGACACATAGGTGATGATTAATATATACTTAAGTAGCTAAACTAACATAAAAAACTTATTATAATACAGATAATTTTGAAAATATAGTAAAAATTCGGTTAATTTGGTTAAACCGATAACCAAACATAATATTTTTTGGGTCAATTACAAACCGATTTAATTTCAAAACCGAACCAAACCAACCAAAATAAACTGGTTTGGTTGGTCTATTTGGTTTAACCGAATAATGCTCACCCCTACTGGTAGCTGAAGGTGATGTTCATACGTGGGTAGAACTGTTTGGCTCAACCTAGTCTATGACAAATGCATTTAAACACACATGCACTGATCAAGCTAGAAATTCAGACAGGTTAAACCCCCAATTTAGAACTCTTTTGGACCCTATCATGCTATACTACATGGGTCAAGCCGCTCTAGTTTTTGCCCATCATGCTACTTCTGTCTACAACTAGTTTACAGCACATGACATGCCGTAATGAATACCTACTGATGTCCCTTATACATCTTTCCGCTACGAATTAATGCATATGCTCTGCTCAGAATTAAACAGGAAGTGACAATGTGGACAATCTTGAATATCTGGGACTTAATTAAATACCCACTGTTCTTATCTTATTGTACTGTATATATATATATATATATATATATATATATATTAATACTTAGCTTTGGCATTGATTGGATTTGGTAGGAAATTTTCTCTTGGATTCCGTGTTCTCTATTTACTTATATTGCCTGATTTGCTTTGACTGGTTTTTCCTTTCTTTCTTTCCAGTTATATATATACGTCCAAGTAGGGTCCGAATATTTATATAAATAGCTTTAAGTAATATTGGTAAATTATTCAATAAAATCCCGAAACTATTAAATTCAAAATAAATAAATAAATTATCATCATCAGGTATACCCGATTGGAGTAGTATCTCACTTTAGATTAATCAATATCGAGTTATAACTCAGCATCAACAAGTTCGAGTCGACCGATATCAAATTCATTTAGAAAACGTTATTAAATTTATTAAATAAATGTTATCGTTTATCAACGATTTCCATAGCGACTATTTTAAAATTTGAATTGGACACAACTAACAATCTATAAACTGATATCCTGACTTTTCTCTTTCGTTAGAAAATTATAATCGAACAGATTCAAAAATTTCTCGTTTCACGAAATTCCAACTTATATCGGATCGTGTATATCCAATTGAAGTTCAAAACTGAATATTACGAACTACTACGCCATTAAGAGCTCATTTATAATTAATATAAATTATAACGTTTGAACTTTGCTTTAATAAACGAATTAGTTATAAATATCCATAAATATTTCAATTAAAATATTTAAAACAAAATTAAATATCCAAATTAAAATGACCGGAAATCTGGGTCGTTGCATTTTCTTTCTTAAAATTCCTTTCTTGAAACGCAAATATTTTCCTTGTCATTAACCCATTTGAACTCTTTATTTTCTTTTTGTCTAAAGCATATAAACGTTAACTATTAATTCACTAACCAAATTTACTGCTTATTTAAATTGGTAGTCTTATAAGGATCTAGCACACTTAGGTTCTGTCAATCCACTCTGAAAGTCATATGCAAATTCATTTACAAAGACCTTTCATATGTTATTATATAAATAAGATTTTGAGGGTTTACTAATCTTATCTCAATCCCAATGATGAAATCTTGATGAATGTCAAATTCTCGTTATCAAACTTTTTCACTAGTAATATTTATCCTTATGTCTCATCATAATCCAAAGTACACTTGCAATGTAAACCCTTACTAGGGGAAAATTTTTCTAGTAATTTATGGTTGCCAACAATATAAGCTTTTCTCAAAATAGGTAACGCCTCCATTATTACCTAACTACCAAAGATAATTACAGTCATCCTAGGGTAATCCTTTAATATGTCCATATACTTAGCGCCATTTGGTTGAACAGATATCTTAGAGAAACTATTGGTAAATTTTTCTATAATAACCAACTAATCCAAGAAAATTCCTTTCATACAGCGGTGTTTCGAGAATTTGGTCTAAGATATATGTGCTTATAAGGTATTGAATTCTTTTGATAAGTGCTAAACTTATTCCTTGCTTCCTTTTTTGTTAGACCAATATGTCGTCCACACACACTCCTACCAACTTACTCTAAAGCATTACCAAATACCCTATCTAACAAGTTGACAACTAGGCTTAGGCATAAGCTAGTCTAAAAGGTATGACAACTGCTCTTAAAATCCACTAGGTGTTCTACTAGCGACTTCGTTTCTAACCTTTTCACTCTCACTGCTGGTGGAAATCACTAGCAAAGATATCTAGCTACGAGAAAATCTTGGCTCTACAAATTAATCAAAAAATCACCTATATAAGGCATATGATAATGGTTATTCTTAAACAACTTTCTTACGATTACCACAAAGCCAAAAGAACTATCCATCTTCATAGCAGAGTCGAGTGGCGTCTCTCATCCAAAAATGCTTAGACCAATCTTTTCCAAATGTTGTTTAATTTGGTTTTCTTAAAATCTTTTTGCTGCGATTGAAGTCCAACGACTTCCTCAAAATACATCAGGAAAGCTTCAGGACTCTATCTACCAAAATAAAGGAGTAAAGAATAAATTAATTCATCTTAGCTGATCCTTCGTAAGCTAATCAGATGGTGCATCTACTATGCGTGCCTTAAGTAACTATTCTCTTTCCAAAATCTAATGTAGCATATAGCTAACCCATTTGAACTCAAAATCAATCCATATATATCTAGTAATGCTACAAGCATCACTTTATATCTATAGCCATAGGTACGAGATCCATTTCTCTTCTTTCCCTTGGAACTATGTGCCTTATAGGCAACACTATCGGTTTACCATTGCCATAAATATGAATTCGAAAATTCTTCTCTCTTCTAGGAGGTAGCCTTCTAACCTCTTCCAATATATCCAAAAATTTAACATATTGGGAATTGAATTGTTATCACCTACAGTTGCACTAGGGGAAATAAATAACTCAACATGACTAACCCCTTGGGTCGCAAGAAATATAAAGAGTTCGTTTGTTGCATGTCTTAGCCCAACAACCTCGCTCTTGCAGTCAAAAAAGCCCCACAAGCAGCTGACTAATCATTCCTCATAATTTTCCAATCTCAAAAATCTAGTCAAACTTTACTATTAGCGTCAAAATTTAAGATAGCCAACTATATGGCTAACCTATCTAAATCCAAACCAACCCATACATGGAAATGTCTTCAGCATCCCCCTATATCTAGAATCTCTAGCCTTAAACCCTGAATCACCATAAATAACTATGCTGATCCTGTTACAGGGTTAAGAAACTACTACTAGGTCTAGAAAAATGTTTAAGTGTGAATAATTTACTAGTGCCTATAATGCACACTCTATATGGAATGTGGATTTACTATATCTGCAAAGGATAGTTAGACCTATATATAATATTGACATGGTCTATCTCTTATCCACGTGGTTATGGCTCCACGTAGTTAGTCATCGTACTAGATGAAAAGTGTTTCTTAAAGGTTAAATATCTTATTCTAAAACAATCAACTAGAAAGAACTAGAGATAGATGATCCTCCTTTATCGACTTTTAACTTTGTTTATCCTCATCTTCATTAGTTGATTCATTTGATTCGCACCTTTCCTTTAACACTCTTAGCATAATGCCTACAATTCTCTAATGCTTATTATACATCAATTTCACCATTATGATGTAATGATGTTTTTCCTAAATCCGCAAGACAATACTCTTAAGTCATCTTGCCATCCTTGGCCTCCAAGTATTTGTATCCATACTAAGCCCTATTAAATAGTTATCAAGTTACAATTTTATCTCCTAGCTTTGGTCTCGTAAAGAATCATAAACTAAACATGTTTATCCAAAACCGAAACTCTAACCTGTAAAAATTTAAGGCATCTATATCTATTGGTAAGCTTAGATAGGTTGTTCTATAGATAACTCAACGAAGAAAGGAGAGAATAGAACAAGAAAAGGAGATGGACTGAAGGGATTTTTGTAACAATTTTATTTTGAAAAAATACATTTTGTTTTGAAAATCCATTTTCCTTTGCAAAAATACTTTATTTTTCAAACAAATTTTAGGAATCATGTAACCTTAGGCTCAAATATCAATTGTAATCCATAGCGCTTCCAAAGTAGAGTTATACCAAGATATGTGGAGCATTGTAGATATAGAGAAACAAATCACATAGACAAAGATTCACAAGAAATATAACAGAAACAACAGAAACATTTATTAAAAACATCTTATTATTCAAAATAGAAAATGGTTCGGGTTTCAGTAAACCGCCGTTAATGGTGACAAGAGAATCGCAATTCTCTTTTTATCGATTTCTTTTCTCTACCATTCAGATCCATTCAATCCACCTACTTCTTCTTCCATCTTAAACCTTCTCTTGCTTTCCTCTGCGTGGCTGTCTGCTAAACCCTTATTTTGATTTTAAATCTAAATCCTAATCTCTGCTTCTCCCAATATTTGGTCCTCAATGCTATTGACTCGGTAACCCATTCATACTCTCTTGACACTTCTGGTCTGTAGCGTGGTGTCGCGTCTAGTCGATAAGCTATATGTGATGCTTATGTGTTAGATCTCATGAGTTCAACTATTCAGAGACCTATAATGCGCAACACGAGGGATCTTGACGAGTTCGAACTACATTGCCAAATGGTACTTATGTCCCTTATCTTTTTGGTCTAAACCAGGTGGCTCTTGGATGGGCTGGATTTGCGGGTCTTCTATGCATGCTTCTAATATGTTTCAAGTTGAAGTAGATGTGTTTCAACTTTCTCAGATTTGGATTTTAGGTGGCAACGTGGAGCTTCCACGGAGGCAGCAACTTCTAGGACCTTGAATTTATTTGGCGTCTTACCCTTAACTTTGTGGTATGCTTTCTTTTTATTAATCAAGTGTAACGTTCATAGCCTCTGCTTGGTGAGTTGTTATGGATTTTTAGAAAACTGGTTGTTGTGGGGTTGTGATGGGCCAGTGTGATCAGGTTCTCGATATTCAATGTTGATATGGTTATCGTCTTGTTGTAGTATTTTGTTGGCTGCAATATATTTTGGTTGTGGTTTTTTGTAGTTATAGCTTTGGACTATGATATTGGGAGTTAGAAGATGGTAGAATGTGAGTTATCAACTCATAGATTTTGGTAGTTTTTTTGGTTGGCTTCGGATGGTTTGTATGTAGGTGTTCTGGTCAGCGTTCCACTGTCTCTAGCAAACATGGTGAAGCTTAGCTCTCGGATTGCCGTTGAGGGTATTATCCTTGCCTTCCGTGTACATCCCCTATGCATACCAATATGTCATTCCTACTCGTGGAAAGGAAATGTATGGTTTGTGAAATTTTAGTATGGTTAGTTTGGTACTACTGACCCTGCTGCATCTTGTCAGACCAACTATGTTATCGGTGCTTAAACTTCTCAATGCGGATGTACATACAAAGTTGAACTATGGTGATACTGTCTACTTAAACAGTGAATGGTTTACTGTGTTCATGTATTATCTTTGTTGTTTTTAATGTACTGCAATGTAATATAACTTTAATTGAAGTTTGTAATGAATTATGTAACACTCCCTACATGGAGTTTGAGGATGTAATTCGTAATCTAGAAATAGTGTCTAACTTCGATCTTGTAACCTAGTCTAGATATGATGGACGAACCAGTTTAAACTCCGATAGTGGTGGACGGTCCACCTTAAAAATCGAATAATAAGTTGGTAATCTGCCACTCCTGTAAAACTGTAATTATAATTTGTTATAATAATAAGTGTTTGCGTTCACTTTCAAAATCGATCGGCTTTGCCAAAAAAAATTATTATTCCAAAACAATATATTATAAAAAATGAATCTTAACACAAATTATATCTTACATAATCTCATCCTAAATAAGAGTATGCAAGAAAGCATTTCCCCTCACATGTAAAATCTAAACCATAACAAATAAGATAGAGTAAAATAGAAGAAAGTACATCAAATAGGAAGAAAATAAGATCTCTGTAATTAATTCTCTTAAGCTACTGGTATCAATTGACCTTTGGCCTATGAGCTTGATGGGGGAAAAGAAAGACAGAAAGAGGGGATGGGATAGACATAAAACTTAGTAACTAATACATGATTAAACACGATAAAGATAAGTAGACATAATAACCGTTTTAGTGTCATAAGGTGATTTGTACGTGCACAACTAAGGTAATTAGATCATCTATATAGTTTATGTTGTGCTGGTTGTTTAATTGTCTGCATTGTTTCAATTTCTAAATAAAAGAAATGTGATTAAGGCGATTTCCTAACGCTACCCATTGATCGGCCTTTCCTACCCATCTTCTACCCGCATGGTAGAATTTCACTGTTGATGATCTTCCCGTTGAAAAGTCAAACACCACCTATTTGTACACCAATAAAGACATAATTTAGCACTTGGATGCAGTAGCGATTTACTTTCTTTAATCGATGTTGCTACACACTCGGTCATGGCTGAAACACGCTAACTATCGCCCCTCCATGTTGACTACTTATTTACCGCAATTAGCATAAGCTTGTCCGGCCTTAACCCCCTATTTTAGACTATCACTATTATACCTGAAAGGCAATGATATCGCTATGGGTCCCTAGTAATTAAATATTTTAATTTATGCCCCCTTCCCTGGATCTAGGCTTTATTTATTGTTTGCTTATTTTCCCCATTCAGCATTACCATCTGAACGAGCCTTCACATGACTACTTATTTTCCCAAATATGTAATTGCTAACGAAACAAACCACGCATGTTATTTGTTTATTAGCTTGATCCCAGATCTATGTTTTGATAATATAATCCTTTTTAGTTTATCTATCTTTTTTTAATTATAATCCTTATGTTATAATTTTACTAGAAAATATTCAGATTTTCCTATCTAGGTCTACCTTCTTTTTATTATATACTTATTCTAGTGATTACCCCCATGTTATAGTTTTACTTACAAATATTCTAGATTTGCCTATTTTACTCTATTTTCTTTTTATTATAATTTACTAACATGTCAGTACAATTAGTAATTATCATAATAATCTACTCACTTTCTGTTACAATTTAAATTACAACACTTGTCATAATTTACTACAAATTCGTACAAATTTGCTTATTACGGTCTGATTCTTTTATAATACCCATTTACTATTTATAAATATGTTTCTGTAAATTTTGTTTTCTTTCATTTAATCTGTATTTGCTAATTTTGCAATTTTATTCAGTTTTTTATGCATAGAAAAGGATAAAATTTGCATCCTTTAACTGGTGTTCACTGATCTAGGAATGTTTAAGGAAAAATGCAAAAAAATTGCAAAAACTATAAATAACTGATAAGAATAAAATAATTGTTAAGGGAAAATATTGAAAAATTAACTTACATGATTTAACTAAAAAGATATTGTAAGAAAAACAGAGAAAATAACTAATTAAAAAACTACTGAAAAATGTAAATAAAAAAAATGTAAAAGACTACAAAAAAACTATAACTATTAAGAACCCAATTTCTTTAAATTACTAAAACAAATTGAATAGTTACAACACTCACATGTAGTACTTATCTCTTGCGTGAATGCGGCCTTAACATATCCTATCGTTAGGATGAATATAAATATTCTATTTTACATTTTCCCCAAGAAATTATTCAAATTTGAGATCCTTCTTAGTTAAGAGCAAGATTTTGAATATTGGATATTGGCCGTGTTTCGTCTTGGTGATTTTATAGAATTGATCCCATATCGGATGAGATCTCGGATGAGATGAGTCCAACTTGGGGGTTTGTCTGGGATATCCATCTTGTCTCTGAAAGCTCGTATTGGAACAATCTCGGGATATGTAATATGTTAAAAACTGATATTCTTACACTATAATTTTCATGGATGCCATTATGAAAATAATAATTAGACTTGAATTGAAAAATCGCTTCATTGTTCTTAATTAACATAAGAACTTTCATATTTATAAATCATAGTATGCTTAAAATAAAATAAAAATAATAATACAAATATACTGGTGCTTACAACTTATGATCCATGAACATGAATTATTATTAGACAAAGAACATTAAAAAGATCCAAAACATTAAAAGATGCAACATAAGAAGAACATAAAATATGTAATTTCAAAGATAATATACTAGTTAAAAAAATGATGAATATGAAAATCATAAGCAATGTAGAACATATATGAATATACGTTATGTTCGTTTAACACGAAAAATACAGATAGCTCTTGGATTATGACGGGTAGATTTGAGTTTTTTTATTTTGAATTAGACATAATTTTAAATTTTAACTTAAAAACCTAAGATCTCACATGATATTTAAGTATCTCGGTTGGTATATCGATCGATACTGCAATATCTCGGACGATATATTCGAAATGAGATTTATAGTGATATTTGCTGCATTTTTTCGAAAGGAGCCTAAAACGAGATCTTAGAGGAGATCTCGGGCGATATTTTCGAGATCTGAAATTGTGGTTGAGAGAGCCTAGAGGGAGAAGATTTGTATTGTAAATGAATAGCTAGGTTTGAGATCTTCTTTGTAGTAGAGCTAGAGTATCTCAGGCTGTTAGATTAGTTGATTTAATCTGGTCCAGACACATTACTCAGTCAATAACAATCTTCAGATTTCAGAGACAATGCTCATGATTTACTGAAAAACGTTAAATAAACCGTTGACTCGTACCTGGATGAAATTTCATCCAGGTAGTAACACGAGTTGACCTATATATGGTATGGTCGACTTCCACATGTAATTTTTTTCATTAAGTCTTAAGTTCTAATTTCTTTAATAAGATTTTCATACTAACCCAGATTCTGACAAGTTATATATGTAAATTGCTTAGAAAATTACCATGGACTAAATTGTGTAACTCTAGCTAAATTTAGACAAATCGTAACACCCTGTAAAATATAAATAAACACAGATAACTAAATTGAAAATAAGCAATAGTAATTAATTAAAGAATAATAGGCTGAAAATATGAATATTTAATAATTGATAATTTGATTTCGAAAATATCATCGTTGTATTCGTAGCGAGATTCTATCCCATTTTCATATTTTATCTATCGAAAACGGGGTTTATATGAAAAGTTACAAATAAAACAAGTTGGACAAGAATAATATATACACGGGATTTGAAATTGAAATTGTAAATGTAAATCCAAAACAAAAATAAATATAAATGGCATAAGGGAATGTTCCTTGTCTGATTTCAAACTTGGGTATATATTCACGTGTAAGAGGGCACAATAAACGGAAGAAACATAAAGAATTAATAACCATTAATATAAAAATTAATGTGCTAGTTACATAAATTCACCACTCCCATGACATTAAGGGGGGTCGTCTGCCTCCCCTTAAGGGGGGTCGACTGTCCTCCTAGCAGGGGTGTCGATCGCTCTATGGTCAATCGTGAGGTGGCAGCTAGGTTTTGGTAAGTTTTAATATATAAGTTGTTGGTTTGAGGTTGAGATTTTATAATTAGAATCTGACACTTCACACACACACTTCAATAACTATAAGTAAGACCTTAGCCTGATCTTAAAACCTCACATTCTCCTCTAAACCTTGCCTCCGTTCTGTTTGTCTGCTGCTCTGCCTATGTTCTAGATTAGGTCAAGTTAGTTTTCTTCTTATCAAATCTAACCTATTAATATCTTATTTATTCTAATTTTTATATAGATTTCTGGAAGTAGATTTATATATATGTATAAGATTCTAATTTTATTGTTATATATGTATAATAATTTAGAAGAAGGATTTGGAGTATGAAAATTCGAGGCTTCAATCCAGATTTGGTTATTTAACTTTCTTCTTCTTGTACTGTGAGTGGGAATTACTTCAATTATAACTATTTTCTATCATGGTTAGTGTTAAAAATGAATTGTTTATGCCTACAAGAGATTTGGGATTCCTACGAAAATAAAACACATAAATCACCCAAATCTCTAATGGATATTGGAAATGGTCAATCTTGTATTTATTTGGGTTTTTGGTTATGGATGTAAGTAAAGTGGATTTTTAATTGCATGTGTAAATTTACCATTTAGCTTGATTTACTTTCTTTCATTTTTATTGTATAATCATAATTTCCTAATCACAAGGTCACCACAGAGTCTTGCTTATTAAACTTATTCATAATTTTAAGTTTATTCATAATTAGCTTCCTTATTTCATTTCACTTTTTAAATTACAACTATTATGTTATAATCTTAATTTCACCATAGAACCATTGCCACCGAGTTACACACCATTGCCATAGAATTGCGCTTATTAAACTTAATTTACAATTGAAGTTTACAATAATCCATTTTCTTATTTCTTTTCTCCATATAACATCTTTAAGTTATATTGCCTTTTTCTTTCCGTCTTCGCAATTTACTCTTTAGAAAGTTAGGCATGTTCCTACTATATTAGTTATTAAAATAGCACAATAATCTATTTTCATTGTTTAAGTTGATTGTAGCAATAGAAACTTATAATTGTAAGATATTCCTATTGTTTGTTTTTAAGCCATTGGAAACTGCCAATACGGCCAAATCCCTATTTTGCACTAACCATGCCTATATTTCTTTTTATACTTGCAATTATGCTTCTATTCCTCTTACAAAATAAACTTTGGAAATATATTCTGTAACAAGCCGAATTCCTGTGGGTCCGGATTTTCAAAAATTCTAGATCTGAAACCACTGAAATTCGAATTGGCTTGTTTGCTATTCTACAGAAAAGACAGAGATAATAAATATATCAGAGCTCGATAAAACAGCTCACAGTGGAATGAATAAAACATAATAATCCAATATTGCCTTACCGAAATAATGATGTTGCCTAACAAGTGTCCAAAGGCTACCAAATCTCTGCTGCCTTAAATCTAACGTGCGAGTATGATATGAGGAGGAGGTCAGAACACAAGTTCTGATGATAGGACAAATTATACATTCTCAAATAACCCTACATATATCGTTCATTTACATTTCTTAATTATTATGTTATTTGGGTTAATCGCACTTGTCCCTACACACATTTTGTTCATATCTACACACTAGTAGATTAAACGTAATATAATATATATGTAGCTATATCCAACCTCTCAAGATACCGCATATTACCATCCTCGTATGGTCTCCGCCATCACACCACAAAAGCACGCGTAACCTCCATCCTACTCCAAACCACGTACGTAAATCTTTATTGTTACGCACGTAATCACATAAAATCACCATCGCTATGCCACGTAAGCGGACAGATCCTCATATCTGAACTCCTCGGTTGAATCACGTCTCAACATGGAGTAATTCCCTACCGTATGTAATACACCATTCAATGCATGTATCTAGACCCTCACCCGAACGTACTGCCCAATATAACCCGAGTCACATAATAGAGCTGCATCCAATGCACGAAACTCGGTCAGCAGCTTTCGATATCTGCAAATGAAAGCTTCGTTAGGCCTATAATATAGATGTCCGCATATGGTCTGTCTCTTTTCACGATGGCTATGGCCCCACCCCGACCTCTTCCTCAACCAATGAAAGAATACGTCAAGCGCTAATAACGTGCCCCTAACAACCAATCTAGCATCAAATTTGGCATGTCCCTCAACTAACATCTCGATAGTGAAAGATCATTGGTCTGTTGGTTTAGCTCTTAGTCTTTCCGCATCCCACTGACTGTCGATGATAGGTATACGACGATTACTATCCTTAATTTGGTCCTGATCATGTCCCTCCAGGGCGAGGCAAATCGTCGAATCATCCAACATCATCTTCCATGGCCTTCTGACTGCCACACCATAGTTGCAGTCATTGTATACTCTAGATGGTGCAATAGACCTGCTTCCGAGCGATGACTTCTTCTGGTTGTTCCTTAGAGGGCCGTCTTAAAGTACCCTACCACGTCTTGCAGAATCCCTGTGCTTCCTTCCAGTCACATTGAATAATAAGTTGTACGTGCTCCTTTCGTATCTCCAAATACCACGATGATCTACCTTGTTGGGTTCTTTATCTCTATATGTATGGACTGGTCCAAGCGCATCACGTGATCACATTATTAGATGTTATGTCTAATCTTTTAATCATGTGCTTGCTTTAACTTATAATATTTCTAATTAACTTGATTATTGACACATTCGTATTATATTCAAGTTAATGGTTTATTAGCTTACATTTAGCCGCTTTTTTCCCCCAATCAGCTCCATGCTGCCGGAATGAACCCTATCTATGAGCCACTTATTATTACATTCACTAAACTCAATATTTTCCCATTCATAAGTTTACTAATAATAAGCCTCTTCTTTCTTTTTATTTTTCATGTTATTTATAACTTCTTGTTATACCGTAACTACAACCATTGTTGTAGGTTCACTTATTAACTTAGTTCACCTAACTAAGGTTTATTAATGAATTCTAATCTTATCTCGTTTTGTGACCCACGTTCCATTGTTACCACAACTGTTTCTGTGGATTTACTTATTAACTTAGCTCCCTTAACTAAGGCTTACTAATAATTTATCTTTTCATTATGAATTATAACCTATGTTATAATTTCATTTGTCCCTAGAACACGCCTACATATTATATTTCATTCCCATTCACATAATTAACTATAATAGGTTATATTCCCCGTTCATCACATTTTCCCATGGTTCTTGTTATTTGAGCAAACCTTTACTGTTGTAACTTTCTTTATTTATCATATTGTACATTTTTATTATCACACAAATTCATTAATTTGGTTGGTGGAAATGTATAAAAATATCTTTCCATAATATACATCAATTAAGATCCGTAGTTGCAAGCTATTATTTTTATTACTATATATATGCATATATATATATATATATATATATAATTAGCGTGCAGTAAGGCAAAAAACCCTATTTTACACTAGTCCTTACTACATTTATTTTTTTGCAACTACGTTCTCCGTGATTCACTGTAATGGAAATAATGGAAATGTATCCCTTTTCCACACCCAATTAACTCAGTCCACTACTAAATCCTCTTTTTCTTTCTAAGATATATTATTTCCTATTTTCATACACAATTCCGAGTTTCAATTTAATCACAGTAAGTTTTTGTACAAAATTAGGCTTGCTAATCCTTATTCCATTTTACCTACAATTTACTGTAATCTTTCTCAACCCAACAATTCATTATATTCTAAACAAAATAATTTGGGAACATGCATAATTTACCATCAATTTTACAACCCTATCATTACAGTAATTTCTTAAGCCTAAACAGAAAGATATAGGAATGAATTTTATATGCAAAAATAACATTCTTAATGCTTTCAGAGAATGAATTACATCACAATTACCACAATTTCAATTATTCATTAAGTTAAGACTTACAGGGAATTAATATACCGTTACCAAATGGTATAATTTAAATCCGCTCACTTGTTATCTTTCTAATTCCAAATTCTGATTCAGATCTAACACCTATAGTCTTCCTAATTGAATCAAATATTGAAATAACCGCGGATTCAAAAATTTGATGCTAAAAGAATGAAAGAAAATTTATTAATTCAGATTCATAGAATTTACCTTACGCAGACAAGAAACCTGAGTACCTATATCGTATATCTATATTCTTTGTCTTTAAATCTTGAATCGTAATTCATAAAATTAATATATTCCTATTTCTGAAAGATTTGGATAAGAAAGAACATGGCAGAGCCCTGACGTCATCTTAGAAAAATATGAGTTGGAGGCTAGGCTGTTGTAGCCTATTTATAGATGTAGTGAAGAATCTTGTTCGTCGGACCAAATATAATGAAATCTGAGCTATTTATGTTAACAAATTAACGTTGTTTTATTCCGCATTGGACCTGGACCATTAGCTGGTCGTCCCCCAGGTCGACCCGGTTCTGGGGTGGGTCGGCCCGAAAATAGTCCGGGTCGACCCATTATCTGGGTTAATTGCATTAATTTTGCCTTTTATTAATTTATGGTTTAACATGGTTGTAACCTTTGTTTTCTTACTAAATATTCTTATATCAGTTAATTTCTTCCAATTATAAGGTATTTTTAGCATTTCAATTAGAAACTTAAGCGCATATATTCGTGCATGACTCTGTAAACTTTGATTGATTGCATGATACTTTTGAATTTCATATTCTTATATATATATATATATTCACATACACACGTACATATATATACATGTACACATATACATGTATATATATATTCACCTATATATAATTTGTCTTCCTTATATGTACCTTCACATATATTTTTCTCTTATAACATGCATTCTTTTAGTTGGCCGTCTTAAAATTAAAAACATGACGTTGGCGGGACTTGAACTCCTGACCTCCACCTTGGGAAGTGCATGTTTACCAACTCACCTAACTTAGATTTTGTTTACAAGACTAAAACATTGGTAGTAATTGTTCTTATTGTGTTTCTTATATCTTCGTTTTCACGTTTGCTCTAAAATTTCATTCAAATATATCTTCTTCATTTTAAATCTTATTTCTGCAATGGCGTTAGTTCTATGACCAAATTCTGAAAATTTTATAAATTTTTATTTAATTTAAAAACGCGGGGTGTTTCATATTTTTTTCCTAACCAATCAAGCTGGGTTATTCTATTTCCTATTTTAATCAGTGTACAATAATTCATGCTCTATATTTATTTTTCCCATCTTGAGATAACTACAGTAAATTTATACATAATTTAGCATATACCCCTTTTTCTTTCAATCCAAACAATTTCTATATTCGTTCCATTTTAATTTTGAAAGGAAATTTGTGATGACTCATTCTCTAGTTCTCTGAAAGAACAACTAGATATTGGAATATAACACATTAACATAATAGCAGAAGATAAACATCATATTACACAACATAATTTACATCAATTTGTATCAAAAGTAATGTCAAAATTTACAACATCATACAGGAACATGCTTATACACAGAAGTTTCAACAACATTAGGTACACAACGGAACAAAAAGATAATCAACATGATAGAATCTTGGAGTGTCAAAAAGAAACATCCAAATCCTGCTCTACCTCCAAGTCCAAAACCAACTTCCAAATCTTCCATACAATGCTTAAATGAACTAAGCTAACAACCAATACTAGGTGGCCCGTGTGAAAATAATGGGCACCCGAGTTACAAGGGAAAAACAATCTATGTGTTAAAGGACTGGTATGAGAAACCCTATAGTTGTTCTTAACTTATTTCAATGTAAGGCATATCACGGAAGCACGCCGTATAACACGGAACGGGTTTACTCCACGAGAATGCCAACGCACAAAACCACGTAACATTTTTATGAAAAATGAAACCATTATAAGACTAGAGTCCCATCACTTAATGCAAGCGCAAACCAGAGGATAAATTTTTACCTTATAATGGCTAAACATGCTTGATACGAGAAAATAATTTGATATTTTTATTATTAGTATCTAAGTGTTGAAAAACAATTTTGAAAATAAATGTATCAATCTTAGACAGCATAATACCCCATCCTTTAATGTTGCCATATAGGTTTACAACTAAAACCGTAAAGCCTCGTATTGGAAGTTGGACCCCATCATGAACCAAGGCAAAGGATCTTCCTTATCCGATTCAGGACACTCTGGCATATGTCCTAGGACCCAGACGCTGGTGAGCCCTTAGAGCCGACCCACCAATTCCCACTGAGTTAGACAATTACCTGAACATAACATTCCCCGGTCGTATTTGACCGTCATCCTGTTCGTATTTGACCATCATTCGAGGCCTTAATTCCATCATCCACATTAATAAATTTCTCGGGCCTCATATCATGGCATCACTATTAGCTAGAAGGAAACGTATGTCCTTACTTTACGGTCCTTCATCCTGATTTTGGCTCATCCCGGGGTGTGAGGCCCGTGAGTCAACGTACCATAAAGCTCTGTTTTCAACAAAAGCTTTGATCTATCAACCAACAGCAATTGAAATGCCACATTGTCAATTTACACATATGATTAGTTTCCATTAATAATATAACCTTTGAGCTCATACGTCTCAAAGATGGCTGTTAAGCTAAGAGAATAAATTCTACGCCACCTTAGATATATCATTAATAGCAACTAATCGGTTATGTTATGAAGTACAATGTCAGGCCTACCTTCCATTATCAAGTTCATTCTGGGTCTAAACGAAACTGAAGGCACCTTATTCCTCGTCCAATTAAGGAGAGATGCCCTTGCATATCCAGACAATAAACAAGTATGTATGGACCACTGCCACTTTAACCTCGTCAAGGGAGCTACCCATATCCAGGGCATCAGCAATCAGTCCATTCGATGTGAAGATTCCCGGTCTTCCACCGTCTTCAATGTCGTTGACTTTTAATCGTCTTATAATTATTTGAAATGAGTTGAACCCGATCTTTTCAAATAATTCACATCAAAACAAAAACCCTTATCGGATTATTAATCCACCTATTAAGTCTCCTTTAATTGATATTCATTTAATAAAATTCAAATTTTATTCTCAACTTGTTTAAGTTACTTGTCTTTCCAAAAATCATTTTTAACCTTGTAAAAAGGTTTACTTAAGGATTAGATTCGATTTACAAATTAAAAATCCTTATTTTAAAACATTTCACAAAACTTGTTATAAAAGCCGTTGCAAAATTAGCCAAATTCTACTCAACCAATAAAACCATATATAATTGGTTCAAATCTCTTTCAAATCATTTATAATAATTTATAATGATTTTTCCCTATTTATATTTATATAAAATTAGTTCATTTTCATAACTTTCAATTACAGGCCATCATAGGTTTGGTGATGTTTTCATTCAAATTTGATTTGACTATTTCTCAAAAACTAACTGTTAGATTTTAAAACTCTTGTTATCATTTGAAATGTCTTTTCAATACGAACCCGATGGTTCCAGTTTCGGGAAAATCCGAAGGTAGGATCTCCCGGAACATCCGTTTAAAGTTACAGGTCCAAGTTCGCAAACTACTGTTGTGCGACGAGTTTTATTCTAACTATAACTTGATGTATATAATAATCTACGTCGAATAGATTCAAAAATATTTTACTTATCATATGAAATATATATAGTAATTTTCAAAAGCTAAATTTTAATTGTATTACTTCAAAATAAATTATTTCAATATTTAAGTATTATAATAATATTTAAATGTTTAATATAATATTGTTTTTCCAACTTCATTATTTTTACTCCAAATTTTACCGACATCCATAATAAAAATAAATAAGAAATTTTTGTAAAGGAAGTTCTTTTAAAACTTACCCTATATATTCTAACTGAACTTCACTTTTATCGGTTATTATTCATTTTAAAATAAAACTTAAATAGGCCATAATTATATGAAAATTACTTCAAAGAAATTTGTTCCAGTTACGAATATTCATTGTAATTTTATAAAATTCGTGTCCATCCAAAATCGTACTTCAAATTCAAACTTTGGTTTTTAGCCTATTATTATATTAATAAAATATTCATTAATATTCATTTTACTTGATGGAGACTTAACCAATGGACCAATAATCTCAACTATTGGTCATTTTCAATCAGTGTATCTTATAACACTAAATCAACCATCACACAAAATCCAACCCACATACAAAGTGGAATTCACCATATAACCCATAAATTAATAACGCTTATACATGTTTATCAATCAACAGATTAACCGCAAATTCAATCAATGGATATAAATATATCAATCAATTAACATTACAATACCCAAGTGTGGTTCACATCACATTCAATAACCAGTAATTGGTGAATTACTCCCTAAAAAAAAATTAAGTTTCAAACTGTTTCAAATAAACACTATTTGTGTTTAAGTGTCACAAACCCAACCAACTACATGTTTATCAATTAAAAATGATATTTTTATCATACCAATCATCATATAATATCATATTAAACTTGCATCATCAACCAGTTTTCATTATATGACTTAAATTAATTAAATAACAAACAGTTAATTCTAACTAGACTTTTTTTAGTTTTAGTTTCTCACTGTGGGTTCCACTTAGTCACACTTTCAAATGAAATGAAGGTGGGCACTCTCACACGACTTTGACACTCTTATGATGTAAACAAAGATTTACTAGAGCTAACTAGATACAACTTTGAGGCTATTTGGGTTTTTGAACTCAACAGACGCCGGGAATACGAAACAAACGGGAGGGGAGATGGGATCCAGGGAGGTTCGGATAAGAGGTGAGGTCCATGGTGGGGCTGTGTAGAGGGGAGATGTAGGCAGGGACCTTGCGTGGGGAATAAGGGTGGAAAGAGGGTGCTTTGGGTGTAACTTTGGGGTAAATTGCAAATTCAGGTCAAAATAAGGTTTTTGGAAGTTTGTGAGAGAGGGGAGGGCACGACAATGGGGGAGGGAATGGAGAGGGGTTGCACAAGGGGATGATGGGCTAGAGAGAGGTTGGAACTACGCTGGGTGTCCTAGGGGTAAAGGTCATGGATAATGGTGGAAGGAGGAGGAGGATTTAAGAGAAAAATGAGAAGAAAGAGAAAGAAAGGAAGAAAAGGGAATGTTTTATAAAGAAGGGGATGGACAAGGATCATTGAGTTTTTCGAGGAAAGGGGGAAGGTAAAGAAATCTTTAGACCGAAGGATAGTTGACACCTCAATTTGTGTTAGTTGCCTTAAAGGCTTTAAGGAAGTTATAACGTGTTTTTGTTCCATCTCGTATCTATCGCTCATGCAATCAAATGTTGAATCCGTTTAATACGAAATTTTGAACTCTAATATAATTTGTAATTCAGGATCCATTGGAACAAGTCTCGTCAAATTTAGAGTTCGCTTGACCTTCTTTATAAATTTTTTATTAACTTGAAAATTTATGAAATTTAAAACCTTAGCATTTTTCGACGTTCTAGATCTAATAAATTGGTTTCCTCGAGTTCTTAGACCGTTAGAAAAATATTTCTTTTTAAGCTATCAAAATTGAGTTAAATCGCCGAATTTTTAAAATCGACCATAAATTCTTATAAAATTAATTAAAAATCAAGTTTAATTGGTTACAAATTTCAGATCATTACTGTCACCTCACTTAGAATAATTTCATTCCAGAATTGGATGAAGCCAAAGTTGAAATATAAATGATATAGCAGAAATAAGCTTACCTCACATAAGAGCTAATCAGAGATATCTACTCTACCCCTGGGATAAGCCTTTTTAATGCTATTATATGTTTTCCATGTACAATCTCTTGGATCTCCACTCCACTGCACTTTGACTAACCTCGCCCTTTTGTTTCTCAGTTCTTTTACTTCCTTACCAATTATGTTTATCGACTCTCTTCGAACTGCCAAATTTGGGTGATCTCTAAGTCCTCTTGCACTGCCTCTTCAACAATTAAATCATGATCATGCACATACTTCCGAAGATGAGAAACGTGAAACACATTATGCACTCCGGATAACCACTATGGTAATTGTATCCTTTAATCTAGAGTTCCAATCTTCTCCAATATTGCGAATGGACCAATATACCTAGGTGAAAACTTCCCCTTCAAATTGGGTGACTCCTCTCAATGGGATAACTTTCAAGAATACTTGGTTGCCAATTACAAATTCCAAATCTCTTCTTCTAGAATCTACATAAATTTTCTGTCAGTTTTGAGCTGCCTTCAACCTCTTCTTAATGAAGTCTACCTTATCCATTACTTCACGGATCATGTTTGGACCTAAAACGAGTCGATTTTCAGACTCTATCCAACATCCAGGAAATCTGCAAGGTCAACCATAAATGCTTCAAATGGTGACATTTTCAGACTTGCCCGGAAGATGTTATTATGTGAGAACTCTACAAGATGCAAGTGATCTTCCCATGGTCCTACGAAATCAAGGATACATGCTTGTAACAAATCTTCCAAGATTTGATTCACTCTCTCAGTCTGTCCATCTTTTTAGGGGTGGTAAGCAGTGTTAAGATTTAACTTTATTCCCAATTCCAACTGAAATACCTCCCATAATTTACTGGTGAAGATTGGATCTCGACCATAACAATGTTGCTGGGTATTCCTTGTAGTCGAACCACTTCTTTCATGTATAACTGAGCAAGACTTTCAGCTGTTCTATTTGTCTTCACTGGAAGAAAACGGGCTCTCTTCGTCAGATGATCAACTATTACCTAAATACTTTCATTACCCTTCTTTGTTTGAGGTAACCCATCAATGGTATCCACTTATATCTGGTCCTACTTCCATTTAGGAATCTCTAGTGGTTGAAGTAACCCAGTGACCTTCTGCTGATCACTTTTGACTTGTTGGCAAGTTTGACACCTGCTAACATATATCGAGATATCTCTCTTCATAGACTTCCACCAAAATGTGTGCTTCGAATCTCATCACATCTTATTTACTCTTAGATGTATACTGAGTTTGGAATTATGACACTTATCTACTACTTCTCTTTTGAGCTCCGAAATATCTGGAACACAAAGCTGACCTCTCAATCTTAAAACTTCATATTTATCAATCTGGAAGTTCGAGAATTCACCCTCCTGAATTCTTTTACAAATCTTCTAAACGTATTCATCATCCTTTTACAAGACAGAAATCTTCTCTATCAATGAGGGTGTAACAATCAAATTGGCAATAATAGCGTTCTTTCTACTGAGCGCAACTGCTACAACATTGGCTTTTCCTGGAGTGTACAGAATATCTAGATCGTATGCCGCCAAAAACTCAAACAAACGTTTTAGTCTCATATTCAAATCCTTCAATGTGAAAAGATACCCCAACGGCTTGTGATCGGTATATAGCTCAAACTTCTCACCCAACAATTAGTGTCTCCAAATCTTTAAGGAAAATACTACATGTAGCAGCTCCAAGTCATGAGTGGCGTACCTTTTCTCATGCGGCTTTAATTGACAACTTGCATAAGCAATTACTTTACCTTTTTCATCAACACCACGCTAACTCTTTCTCTAGAAGCATCGGTATACATGGTTAAATCTTGGTTACCATCTATAATAGTCAATACTGGGACGTTGGTTAACCTTTCCTTCAATTCTTGGAAAGCTTCTTCATATTCAGGAGTCCAAATAAAATTTGCATGCTTCTTAGTCAGCTTCGTCAAAGGACAGGACAACTTTAAAAAATCCTTCACGCACTTCAGACGATAATTTGCCAGTCCAATAAAACTTCTTACTTCAGTGGGGCTTTGGTTGCTTCCAATCTTGGATAGTTGTAATAACCCGAAAATTTAGAACCAATTTAAAAAAAATTATTTTGACAAATTTAGTGAATTTTGAATATTTAAAATGAATTATTTTAAATAATAACGACAAGAAATTTATTTTGAATAGAATTAGAACGGAACTATTTATTTGAATCGAAGTTAGAATATAAATATTTATTTTAATTATAAAAGGAATTGGAAATGGCGCGGTATTTGAAAATTCGATTTCAAATTTCAAATTTCAAATTTCAAATGAATGCACAGGATTCAAAATAAACAGGATTTTAGTGAAACCAAAAATATTAGAATCTATTTGAAAATATATTTCCAATGATTCTGAAAAATCCAAATTTCATAGCGGGAATAAAAAGTTATGCCAGATTGAAAATTCAGAACAGTCGCTATATAAATATAGCCCAAAAAAGTCACATTTTGCATACGAATGGATTTGGACTCGAAACCACTTCCATTGAGTTCAAAATTCCATTTGCAACTTCGAAAAGTATAAGCTTCGATATATTCCGAGATCCGGAATAGTGAGAATTGGATGGGGTTTTCAGTTATAAATACATAGCCCTTAAAAAGTGAAATTTTGCATATGAGCTCAGAATTCGACGAGATAAATTTTTATGGATTCATAATGACGAATCATTGTTGAGTTCCAAAGCACATCGAACGGAGTTAATATGTGGCCGTGAGAGCTAAAACAGTTCAGGGTAAAACAGGAAGTCATTTTACAAAGGAACGTTATGGATACGACCTCAGTATTTGATTCCATTTTTTTTTTTGAATTCGTATCGTCTATTAATAGTTAAATCCAAAAGGACATGATTTTTGGAGTTAGCATGTGAGCGTGCAAGAAGAAAAGGTGTGCTAAAATCACATTTTTGAACAATATCTGAGAATCTTTGACAATTTTAACGGATGGTCAAACGAACTCGGAATTTGACGAAACTTGTTTCGTTGGACTCGTCTTCACGTCTACTATGTCGTGTCCGAAATCCGTAGCAAATGGGGATCGTTTACAATCGACTATCGAAAGAGCGGCAAAATCCCTTACTTAAACAACTTTCCTCCTTCCTTCATAATCTTTCCTTCTTCTCTTCCTCTTCTTTCTTCAAAAATGGGTAGCTCCTCTGCCATGGGACTTCCACACTCCTCCCCACGCCGTCGGCCTCCCATCCTCCTCCTCTCTCCTTCTCCTCCTCCTCCTCTTCCCTCTCTCTCCTTCTCTTTGCAATTTCAAGAACCCTAGCCCCAAACACCACCGCCGCCATCACTAGCAGCCCCACCACCGCCACCCGCGGGCTCCCCTACCCCAGTCAGGCCCCTGCGCCGCCCCCCTCAGCCCAACTCCAGCCGTGGGCCCCGCCAAGCCCGAAAATCCAGTTTTGCATAAAACATCCTGTCACTATTTCGCCAATAACTCCCAAATATTGCATTTCTGGCCAAAACTCCATTGTACCAAATTCTAGGAGCACGATTTTCTCTTCGATTTGGTATATGATAGTCCTATTTTGGATTGCGGAACTGTCGGAAAAACGCGTCCAAAGTCTGCTGTCCAAACACTGTCAAAATATTGTCTTTTCACGATTTCCAGCGAAACGACACATTTTCGAAAGGAATACCACTAGGCGAAAGTTATCCAGAATGGCGCGTTTAAGCTAGATAAGAAGATGGTGTGAAGATTGGAGCTCGTTTGTAATTTCTGGAACCAGAACAATAAATCCGGGCGATAGAAAACATGTGAGTTTTCTCCGCTTTGACGCTTCTATGGTTTATGACGTATGAAGTATATAAAGTTATGATTTTTATTTATATAAAGTTATGATTTTTATTTATATAAAGTTATGATTTTTAATTACATAAAGTTATGATTTTTAATTACATAAAGTTATGATTTTTAGTTATGTAAAAATTTCATTTTTGGTTAGTTAAAAATAGGATTTTTATCGTAGGAAGGAAATATTTTTGGCAAGATTAAAAATATGATTTTTAGCTAGTGTATGGTATAGAAATGTTTTTAGAAAGATAAAAATATGATTTTTAGATTATATATGTTATTTATAAAATGGTCATACAAAGAAATAATTATTAGTTGGTTAAAAATCCGATTTTTATATATGTAGTAGCGATATAAAATTGTGATTTTTATAATGTAAACATTGGGTTAAAAAATATGATTTTTACCTATGTAGTAGCGATATAAAAATATTATTTTTATATATGTAGAGTATTAAAAATATAATTTTTAGCGAAGTAAAAATATAATTTTTAGAATTGAAATAAAAATATGATTTCTACTATGAACAGCGTGAAGAAGACTGCGTTGGAATCAAAAAGGAGATTCTAAGTGACAATAGAGAAAGGAGGAGTGGATCCCAAAGGTGAGAACTCCTCGTTATAATTTTCTTATACAGTTATTTATTTTATAACTGCATATATGAACTGTTCCCCGTCGTCCACAGACCATTGACGACTTGTTTGATTGTTTGGTTTGGTTGATTGGATTATTTAGTTGAATTTGGTTTGGGTGAAATGAATTGATTAGAATTGTTATGTGTGTACGGCGCAAGCCAATATCAGGAGAGGGGTAATGCTAGACATTACCCGATTTTGATATCGCGCCGTTATACCGCCAAAATTTTCTAAAATATGTTAGAATAATAAAAATATCATTTTTATTGTGCAAATGAATTGAATAAATATTTTATCGTTAAAAATATAATTTTTAACGTGTATATGAATAAAATAAATATTCATTTACAAATCAGATGATTTGTTTATGTACACCCATTTTATTGATATGGATTGGGACGATAAATTTTACACATCGCCCAACTGCATAAATAAAATTCATTATTTGTTGATTGAAACCCCATATGGGTATTGAGATGATATTGGACATACACTAATCCCAATAGTTAGTGGTATGTCAATCGATTGGTTGACAAATTGTTATAAGCGTTAAATATTTATATTTAATGCTTATACAGTGTAGAATGCACTTTGGATGATGGTTGATTGTTTATCGTGGCTGTTGTATACATGTGTTGTATGAAATCCATATAAATCACATTATATGGTAATTGACTGTGTCTAATTCCAGTTCAGAAAGAATAAATATTTTAAAATAACGAATATTTTAAAATAATATTCAAAAAAAATTCAAAATATGGTTTTGATGTCCGATTTGGGATGGACACGAAAATATTTAAATATATATATCCATGTTGATTAGATTGACGCCATTTTGACGTTAAAGATATTTATATCGATTTTATTCACTTTTGTAATGAAAATAAAAAAGTAATTGATTTCAAAATCTAATGTTTTGAAAATATTATCGTTTATATATCGATGATATGGAATATTCAATTTTGATTAGAAATTAAATATGAAGTTGAAATCGTTTTGAAAATGAATTTAAAAAGATTTATAAAATACATTTTAAATGGAAATCGACGAAATATATATATATATATATATATATATATATATATATATATATATATATATATATATATATATATATATATATATATAATGGCCTGAATAGAACGCGCCGCACTGCGGCAGTTCGTGAATTTCAACCATTGAATTCAAATGGACATTACGGGAGATCCGACCATCAGATTCTACTAAAACCGGAACCCTTGGTACGTATCGAAAAGAGCTTTCTAAAGAATACTAGAGATTTGAAATCTAACGGTTGGATTTGGAATTATGTCCAAATCAAATTTGGAAAAGGTCGCTGTAAGTGCAGTTCGATGACCGTTTATGGAAATCAACTGTACGGGCGTTGATAAAATTATTAAAAATATCAATAATTTGTAAATTCATAATAAATGGTTTGGAAAGAATTGGGATGAAAAATCCTATATTTGAAAAGATAAAATATATTTTTGTCGAAATGAACTAGGTTTAAAAATCCAATATTTTTAAATAAATAAATTGGATTTGAAATGGTTTTAAAAATAACCAGAATTTCCAATATATGAATTGGAATGGATTTGAATCGAAATTATCTTTGGAATATTTCGATATTGGATTCCGTGATTATACGGATATTGTGGAGGAATTTGGAAGATATATATATATATATATATTGTTATTCCAATACGGTATTTGTTGATTCCAGAATTTGATATTGAATATAAGCCGATATATTTTCTATTCAGAGCCTTGTATTTAATATCAAATGAGATTTTGGGTTTGTCGTGAATGGTGTCTTCATTAGCACCGTTCTTGAACCCAGTTGTGAAAAGATTAAATCTTTTTATTTAGATTTAATGAAGTATACCAATTAATTAATATTTAATTGGAATTGAATTGAAATTGGTCTTTAGGTTTATCGTGAACGGTGTTTTAAATAACACTTGTTTTTAACCCGATTAACAAAGGAATAAGATTTTGGGTTGTCGTGAATGTTATCTTTAATAATACAATTCTTAGACCCATTGGAGTTAGGAAAATCAGAAACTAACTGGAGATTAGTTAAGTTGAATGGTTTCCTGGGTATTGATCTGATGTTGGTTCCGGCCTTCGGGGTTAATACTTAGGGAATTGTTCACTTGTTAATTTACGGTTAAAGGCTGATGGAATGGAATGTGATTTTGGGTTTATCATGAACCGTGTTTTAAAGGAAATTGGTTCTTTAACCCAGTTAAAGACAGGAATAAGATTTTGGGTTGTCGTGAATGGCATCTTTAATAATAATGTTCTTAGACCCAATGGAGTTAAGAAAATTAGAAACTAACTAGAGATTAGTTAAGTTGAATGATTTCCTGGGCTGATGTTGGTTTTGGCCTTTGGGGTTAGTACTTAGGGAATTGTTCATTTGCTTATTTACGGTAAAAGGCTGATGGAATGGAATGTGATTTTGGATTTATCGTGAACCGTGATTTAAATGACATTGGTTCTTTAACCCAATTAAAGAAAGGATATGATTTCCCAAGTTAAACAATCGTTAATATTGATTTTTGGGAAGATTAAAACCAAGTGGAGTTTTAATGCATCTTTATTTAAATTGAAATGATATCCAAAGGAAGATTAAAGAATAAATTTAAAGAATTTATCTTTGATAAAAATAATAGGAACCTTTCCCAAAGTATATGAATATTTGAATAAAGGAATATTCTGGATTGGAATGAGGTGTATGTTGTGTTTTTATAGCAGTTGTTTATTATATGTGCGAGTTATTCAAAAAAATCGGGTTTATCCCATTCTGAATAACTGATTCGACGATATGTCGAGGATGAAGACGGTGGTTGAAGACCGGAGGTCTTCACATCATTTGGATGATTACTGATGTCTTAATTGGGTTGTACACCCAAGGCAAGGTAATAAGTGGTGATCGTCCAGACGTACTTGGAGATCGACCAGATATGTGAGGGCCTCTCCCCTGTATTGCACATATGGGGAAGGAATAAGGTGCCTCCAGTTTCGTTCAGACCCAGAACGAACTTGTAAATGGATGTGTGTCTGACATTGGATTTCATTCTGTGTGATTGATATACATCGGTTGCATAGCGTGAATTGCCTGTGTGTCATGCTGAGATGCAAATGATCAAGGCTTCTGTTGAAAAGCAGAGTCTTATGGTTGATGATCAAAGCACAACTTTAATATAGCGTAGCTTTGTGTAGTGTTAATTCGCGAGCCTCACACACCAGTGTGAACCAAAATAGGAGAGGACCTCAGGGAGGACATGCGTTTCTTTCTAGCTAGGAGTGGTGTCAGCGTTTTAGTAGCCCTGGCATTTTACTTATGTGGATGATGGATTGTGAGGCGCCTCGGTTATATCGGTCGATCCGGGGCCGATGGAGTCATTTGACTCATTTACGCCCCTGTAGGGCGGGGAAACATGGTAGGCTAGATTGTCTCGAAGCGATGAGGACGATCTCTGGCCTCGGTTTACAGATGGAAATCCAACTTCGAATACGTGACATTAGCGGTTTTGATTGTAGAGCCTAGTATTAGCGACATGATATATGGTACCTATGCCGTCTAGGATTGATACATTTATATTTGAAGTTGTTTTATACACTTTACACTATAATAGTATCCAAATGATTTGTTTTAAATGTACCAAGCATGTTTGGCTATTATAAGGGAATACCCTATCCTCCGGCTAGCGTTGCATTGTGTGATGGGACTTGGGTCTTATAATAGCTTCATTTTTCCAAAAAACATTGCGCTGTTTTGTAATATGCACTGGTATTCTTAGGAGGAAACCCATTCCATGTTATATGGCGTGGTCCCTTGATACATCTGATTTAAAGTAAAGTTTTAAATAACTGTTTTAGTTCTCACATCAGTCACATGACTGACCTGGAGTTTATTGTTTTAACCTAAACTCTGGGCGCCCCTATTTTCCACACGTGCAGCTTGTAGTTTTGGTTTTGCATATTTATATTCACAGGATCATGGTTTACAGCTGGAATGATATTCGGAAAGCTCTGTATCCGTATACTCCTTTCAGTTGTGTTTTGAACTATTTTTCCGCTGCATTGTAACTTGTAAGTCTCTGATATTTAATAAATGTGTAATATTTATTCATACTCTGTATATTCTTGTATTCCGATGAAATTTTTGTATTAAGCACTGAAATGTTCTTCTTTTTGTGTTCTGATTCGTCTTGTCCTCAAAGCAATCTGTTCTTCCTCTTTTCTTCGGAGACCGGGGAAGTTTTGGGTCCTTACAATAGTCGTAATCTTACTCGGATCTATCGAGATACCTTCGTTTGACACCAATTGTCCAAGAAACTTCACTTCTTCTTTCAATAGTTGGCACTTAGAAAAAATTTCCTTCAATATATTTCTTCTTAGAATTTCCAATACTTGATCCAAATGCTTCGCGTGCTCTTCCTTTGTCTTAGAGAAAATAAGAATATCATCAATGATGACTAACATGAACTTGTTCAATACCTCCCGGAACATCCGGTTCATTAAATCTACAAAGTAAGGAGTGGCGTTGCACAGTCGAAGGGCATTACTAACCATTCGTAAAACAAACCTGCCCCCCTGAAAGCTATTAGAGGGAAACACTCTTCTGTAATTCTTAGCTAACGAAAACTTGTAGCTAGGTCCATCTTGGAGAGTACCCGAGCTCCATTCAAGCTATCCAAAAAATCACCAATGCGAGGAAGAGGGTAATTATTCTTAAGGGTTTGTTTGTTGAGGTCTCGGTAACCCACACATAGTCTTAGGGTACCGTCGGATTTTGGAACAAATACCACTGTTGCTCCCCAGCTCGAGAAACTAGGCCTGATCAGACCCTTCCACAAAAGTTGCTAAGTTTGGTCGCTAAAGTCTTATTTTTCCTTTATTGACATTCTCCGATTTGCATGCACATTTGGCCTCGCATTCGGAACCAAATTGATCCTCAAGTCATTCTCTCTTCATGGAGGAAGACTTTTTACTTCTTCGAACATATCCGCATAATTCTTTACAATGAGGATGGATTCTAGAGGAGCGGGGAAAGCATCTAGAGTAGACCAAAATTCATTCCTAGCTGAATTTGGTCCTTCGCATGATATGGTTATAAAATTTCCAAATTTGGTTTTCTCACTAACGTTCCTTCCAGCACATTTTACATCAGCTTCATACTGAGTCAACCAATTCAATTCAAGTGAAATACCAAACTCGGTAAAATACTTAAAAATCAAATTAAAGGAAAATAGGTAATGAGAATAAGAGATAGGTACTCTATAATATAAAAAAAGGTCGATGGAACCACCTATTAGATTTCTAACGCAAATGGGTTCTTCAAGATATTTGAGTTTTATTTCCAGTTACTTATCCATGTTACTTCAAATAAAACTACATGACGCATCCGTATCAAACAACACTTTAACCGAAATATCTTTAACGGTAATCGTACCTTCTAGAACATCTGGCCTTCCCTTACCAGCTGAGGATGTTGGAGCATCTGACACATTAGAAACATGAGACACTTTGGACTTTTTCTATAGTGGGTAATTTTTTGCAATATGACTAGCATTGTGACAATTGTAGCATTCCATGTTATCATGAGACTTCTTCTGCTTCTTTTCAGATTTATAGTTCTTTGAAAAATATCCTTGCTTATTACAGTTGAAGCAAGTGACATTCCTTAATTTTTCTTCCTTAGGGTTTTCTCTTTAGATTTTTCCTCCTCTTTACTTACTTCTGGTTTTTTATTTGCAAACTTCCACTTTTGGCCAGAATTTCCTTTCTTCTTATGTTGCAAAGCATTTCGTTTATCCACATTTTCATAACGGCATGCCATCTATACCATTTCAGCAAATGGAAGTCTCACATGAGCAGTTACTCTGCTTCTGTACCTTATTTGAAGATCCTCGATGAATCTCACGTTCTTCGTTAACAGATCTTGAACCAGCTCTGGACCAAATCGGGAAAGCTCGTTGAATTTATTCAGATACTCTAGAATGGTCATGTCTCCTTGCTTCAGGTTGGATAACTCATAATACAAACGCTCCATTGCTTATGGAGGAATGAATCTTTCTTCGAAAATTTCTTTAACTTGATCCCAGATGATATTTCCCACAGGATTCCCCATTGTAATTATTTCCCATCATATCAAAGCTTCATCCTTGAGTAACCATGATGCCAAAAATATTCTCTGATCTACATTCAATCTTAAGCCTTCGAAAATTCTTTTCTTTGCTAGAACTTCTAGATCTGGTTATGGCTATGGGGGCACAACTGGCTCATTTGGTTGCTGAACTACAACATTACCTCTTCCGCCTCTACCACTCATTTTCTATTATATTTGCAAATAGTAAGAAAAGAGTTAGACCAATGGAAAAAATATCTTAAGGAAATTATAAGGGCATAAAGACATATATATGAATAGAAATGTACCTACTAGGGGGTGTATTATTCCGTTGCACTCATTTTAGGATTTTACTAATCCTATCTCTAATGAGTCACTCATCCTAGAATACTACTGATTATATCTCTTGTGAGTACTTTAATATGTTATACTCCAGAACTAAGGTTAACACTCATCCCAGAAACCACAATGTGATGGACCATTCTCCCGATCCCCAGAAAAATAGATAGTCATTGGAAAATAACACAATAACATAACAAAAGATCATAAACATTACATTACACAACATAATTTACATCAATTTACATCAAAAGTAATATCAAAGTTTACAACATCATACATGATCATGCTTAGAATTTTAAACAACAATAGGCACACGTTGAATTAAAAGATAATCAACATGATGGAGTCTTGGAGAGTCAAAAAGAAACATCCAAATCCTTCTCCAGCTCTAATCCAAAACCAGCTTCCATAAAATCCCAAAATGAACTAAGCTAACACCTGAATACTAGGCTAGACATGTGAAAATAATGGGCACCAGAATTTGCAAGGAAAAAACAAACTACGAGTCAGTCAAGGGACTGGTATGAGAAACCCTACATGTGACGCCCGCCCCGTACCATCAGACATTTCCCTTGAAATGCACCGTGCCAATGCCCAACTAGCACGAGACAATCATAAAAAGAAAGGGTCTAAACGATGAATCACCAAGAACTTGTAGTATATCTCAAAGTGCATGGAATAAAATATATTAATAACATAACTTGACATAAAACAGGCGAGACAGTACATAAGCTGAAAACTAAACCTGTAATGACCCGGAATTTTGTGGATAAATATTTAATATGGATTTAAATATTGAGTCAATTATATACACGGAATTTTATATTTAAGTTATCGTTTTAATAATCATTTTTGATTTAATATCGAAAGTATTAAATTATCGTAATACAAAAAAATAATTCAATTCGAGATTTAAAACTGAATTGAAAACAGTTTAAATGATCAATACAAACTCCTGTTTAAATTTGAATAATAATATTAAATTATTATCGAAGAATTTAATGGTTTGAAATTTAATTTATATCAATTTAAATTAATATCTGTTCTGGATGATCGAACCGGACTTCGATACTTGTCCCAATACGTTCAGGATAGTGTTATAACCTTAGGAGGGTCAGTTGTTGGGTTCAGAAATGAGTTCAGAGTCTTGGGGTATTTTAATTTAAGGGTATCGGATCCAAACTAATTAAAAACAAAATACATATAGTGGATGACCTTCATACCGTGATATCTTGCCTTGAAGCACGATGGATATTATTTTTGTTGACTAACGTCTGTGGATGCAGGAAAACAGGTTGGAGGGATCCAACTGGATTCCTTAAAAATATTATTGTTGTTGATTCACATATATTATCATATGTGATGTGATTTGTAATGGGGTGTTCTGATTGTTTGAAATAGAACTGGGTCTGAATGTTGATTTATAAAAAATACCGTGAAAAGGAAATTTTGATGTTAAAAGAAAATTCTTTTTTTCAAAAATAGAATATGAAATTTGAATAGAACAAAAATATTAATTTATTTTGAATAATTAAAACAACCAGTTCATTTATAAACGAAGTTCATAAAGGAAGTGAATTGAATTATCATTTGATAACTCAGGAAATATAAATACAAGTGTGAATACGAAGAGGGAAATTTATTTTTCCAAAGTAGAAAATATTTATTTCAAATGAATTTGAAAGAAAGACTTGTTTAAATATATAATACAAGTAATAAATGGTGTTTGTAAATAAAAAGAAAAAAATCATAAACTGGATAACATAAATATGAACTCAAGTGAAGAAAATGAAATGATTTTTGAAACAATAATCATATTTTGATTATTGAATAGAATTAACTAAGTAGAAGAGAAATTAGTTAAATCATGTTTTGAATCGAAATAAGACTTTGAAAAGCGAATTGGATTTGTAATGTATATTCGAAATTGAATATGAAGCTTGAATTGAAATTAGAATTGGATTGGTTTATAAGTAAGTTAAAATATATTTGAGCATGTTATATTCAAATATGAAAGTGAAATAGGCAAAAGAGTTGATTAACGAATTAATTAACGAGTTAAGTTAAAACAAGTGTATTAAGTTGAAATGAATTAGAAATGTATGGATATACATAAGATGGACATGGAAGGAAGTGTTCACAGAGTATAAATATAATGCTCAACAAAAAGGTACGTATTTAAATTGAATATGATATTTTATGCGACGTATCGGCAAGCCGCTTGACTTTTTGATTTTCTTTTTGAATAGAGAGGCCTGTGTGGCAAGGTTTGAATTTTTCCGGTAACCCCATACAAAGGAGGTTATGGCGAATTTTTCAGGAATTTAAGGAGTTAGAATATTTTTAAGAAGATTTGATAAACTAGAAATCGATATATCGACATATATAGAATTCGAAAATGAAACGAACATAAAATAGAATATTACAAACAAAACGGAATTTTATAAATAAAATCCTGGGAGATATACGATTTAAAGTGAATGATGATTTAAAAGCAAATGATTTGCAGATTTAAAATGATCGTGTTGATAAGAAGTTAATCAAATGGAGTTAAAGAAATAGAGCTAAGCAAAATTAGAAACTAACTAGAGATTAGTTAAGTTGAATAGTTTTCTGAGTATCGATCTGATGTTGGTTTTGGCCTTTAGGATTGATACTTAGAGAATTGTTCTCTTACTAGTTTACAGTTAGGGACTAATAGTTGTGGAATGGTAGTGATACGTGAATGAGAGATGGAAATGTTTTCCAATGTTAATAACGTATATTTTCTAAATATAGAAAATAAGGAAATATGAATATATATATATATATTTGATGATTTGATCGATAATTTCATTTGTAAATAAGATCACTGTGTGTACACGGACATTTTCATTTGATAGTTAAATCACCGACTATCAAAGTTTTTGACCATTTTGACATTGTTAATATGGAGAGACCGGTTGGATTATTATCTGAAGAACCACTCTGTATTGGCATAAGCATTGCAGATCAAGTATGCTGAATATATTGAAGACGGAGTAAAATGCAAGGGTTGTTGTATAAGTCCTAGGTAGAGATTGCCTAGGATGGATGTACGGAAAAGTGCCTTTGGTTTTGTTCCGTCCCAGAACGAACGTGTATGGACGAATGTCTGACAGAATATTTTCAATGATCGAATATGTTGGTCTGTATAAATATACAAGGTGGCAACGGATTTATTCCCTTAGCATAATATCCTGAATATATTTGTGCAAATCAATTAATGATTAACGGATCTGACAATGTGGCATTCAAAGTGATCGTGTTATCAATGAGAGAAGTAATCGTAGCCTCAAGCCTCAACAACCGGTAAATTATAAAAATCGGGCAGGCAGAATGGCTATGTGGGTCGCACCCATTAGGGTGTATAATCACCTATCTAGAGATTCATTTAATTCCTTATTCTATTCGATGCTGTCCCATTCGGGAAAACGGTTGCTGATCCCAACCATTGGTGATATACATTCGATACACTGAAGCGAAATGAGTGGTCGGTCATGTGTGGCTGAGTTGCAAGATGTTCTTGTTGAACTCGGTGTATTCTCCTCTAGAGATACACCGATGGAAGGTGGTTCCATACCTTGTCATAGTCGGAATCCAATCTCCAATAAGCGCCTGCGGTTTATGATTGTACATTATATATGTGGAGCGTGAGATGCAAGCATTCCACTAGATTTCTATTTAATTGATTTAGACACTATCATAATATCAAATGAGTTTTAATATAAAGATTATTTTGGATTCTCATAAGGGAAAAACTCGTTCCGTTATACAGTGTGGTCTTATGAGATATCATTTCTTTCCTCAAGCTGTTTTAAACTGTTTACTCATACCAGTCCCATGACTGACCCGGAGTTTATTTTTCTATGTTTTCCCTAAACTCTTGGGTGCCCAAATTTGTACGGGCAGTCAAGTAGTCAGGTATTTCTAGATATTCTTGGAGGAGCTTGGAGCAGGAGGCTTCAGCGTTAGTTATTGTTATATTCTGCTGTGTTGTAAGTTGTACTCTGATAGTGATACTCTGATAATGAAATGTTATACAGTTAAAATTTTGTATTTCAAAAGTTATGACATATTTTATGTTATTCCGCTGCAATATGAGATTCTGTGTTGTTATTTCTGTTCTTCTTCTACCTTTTTTTTCCAAAAAAAATATGATTTGTATTTTCGTGATATTTGGGTTGGAGGTATGATGTATGTAGTCAACTCTGATAGTATGGATTTGTGAGGCATTACAGTTGGTATCATAGCTTAGGTTGAGAGAATACCTAGGCTTTGGTGGTGTTGCGCTCATTAGAGATAGGGTCAGTAGTACCCTAGAATGAGTTGAGTGTATATATACGAGAGCGCGTATTTGTTAATTGATATATATATATATATATATATATATATATACACACGAAAAAAAATGTTTTATATTGTGTTGGCTAGTCTGTTAGGTGATTTATGAATTCTGGTCGAATCGTGGGACGCCACGACGACAATAAGAGTTTGTAAATACTTAAACCGAAGATTGAACACAATATTGTTTTTAAGTAGGTAAATGAAATGATTTTACCCAATATTCTACTTTGATAGAAAAGGAATAATTTTCTTAAATTATTATAATATATAGATGAGCTGATTGACATTATTATAATCAAATAAGTTTAAAAAATTGGATTGGTTATCTATAACCAAATAAAATTTGTATGTAAATGAAATACACAAATGAAATGAATTAAAATTAAATTCAAACAAGAATTTGGAATTTAAATCCTGGGAAGTTTGAAATTATTTTTTAAAGTATATTAAAATAATATAGCTTTGTTTTCAAGGGTTTTGATTCAAAATCATATTTGAGTAGATTTTTGAAAGTAATTAAGCATTAAACTCACTTCAGTGGCTGGAAAATAGTTCTGATGATGATTGCAACATCATCAGTGTTCATTTTCGAGTTTCTAAGTGATGGATTGCTACCTTAGAAAAGTTTTTAATGGAATTTGTTTAAAAGAAAACAAGTTGATTTGGAAAATTCAAATGTTTTGAATTTGAAATGGAAATAAATATATGTATATATTTATGTGATTTTAAAGAATTTGAAAATCTCAGGAATTTAAGTTTTGAAATTAAAATTTAACTTAAATAATTTAAATAAATCAAAGATATTAAATTGATTTAAAATGAATATGAATACATATGAATGGAATATGAATTGTATGTGAATGAAAGAAAACCAAAAGTTTTGGTGAAATTAAATTTGTTGAAATGTGAAGTGTTGAGTTTCAGCATAAGTGGAAAGTAAATAGGTTAGTAGCATTTTTTCTACCTTAGTAATTTCGGGGACGAAATTCTTTTAAGGGGGAAGAATGTAATGACCCGGAATTTTGTGGATAAATTTTTAATATTTAATATGGATTTAAATATTGAGTCGATTATATAAATGGAATTTTATATTTAAGTTATTGTTTTAATAATCATTTTCGATTTAATATCGAATATATTAAATTATCGTAATACAAAAAAATAATTCAATTCGAGATTTAAAACTGAATTGAAAACAGTTTAGATGATCAATACAAACTCCTGTTTAAATTTGAATAATAATATTAAATTATTATCAAAGAATTTAATGGTTTGAAATTTAATTTATATCAATTTAAATTAATATCTGTTCTGGATGATCGAACTGGACTTCGATACTTGTCCCAATGTGTTCAGAATAGTGTTATAACCCTAGGAGGGTCAGTTGTTGGGTTCACAAAGGAGCTCGGAGTCATGGGGCTAATTAAAAACAAAATACATATAGTGGATGACCTTCATACCGTGATATCTTGCCTTGAAGCAGGATGGGTATTATTTTTGTTGACTAACGTCTGTGGATGCAGGAAAACAGGTTGGAGGGATCCAACTGGATTCCTCAAAAATATTATTGTTGTTATTTCATATATATTATCATATATGATGTGATTTGTAATGGGGTGTTTTGATTGTTTGAAATAGAACTGGGTCTGAATGTTGATTTATTAAAAAAATATCGTGAAAAGGAAATTTTGATGCTAAAAGAAAATTTTATTTTTCAAAAATAGAATTTGAAATTTGAATAGAACAAAAATATTAACTTGTTTTAAATAATTAAAACAAGCAGTTCATATATAAACAAAGTTCATAAGGGAAGTGAAATGAATTGTCATTGGATAATCCAGGAAATATAAATACAAGTGTGAAGAGGGAAATTTATTTTTCCAAAGTAGAAAATATTTATTTCAAATGAATTTGAAAGCAAGACTTGTTTAAATATATAATACAAGTAAATAAATGGTGTTTATAAATAAAAAGAAAAAAAATCATGAATTGGATAACATAAATATGAACCCAAGTGAAGTAAATGAAATGATTTTTGAAACAATAATCATATTTTGATTATTGAATAGAATTAATTAAGTAGAAGAGAAATTAGTTAAATCATGTTTTGAATCGAAATAAGACTTTGAAAAGCAAATTGGATTTGTAATGTATATTCGAAATCGAATATGAAGCTTGAATTGAAATTAGAATTGGATTAGTATATAAGTAAGTTAGAATATATTTGAGCATGTTATATTCAAATATGAAAGTGAAATAGGCAAAAGAGTTGATTAACGAATTAATTAGCGAGTTGAGTTAAAACAAGTGTATTAAGTTGAAATTAATTAGAAATGTATGGATATACCTAAGACAAACATGGAAGGAAGTGTTCGAAGAGTATAAATATAATGCCCAACAAAAAGGTACGTATTTAAATCGAATATGAGATTTTATGCGTCGTATCGGTAAGCCGATTGGCTTTTTTATTTTCTTTTTGAATAGAGAGGCCTATGTGGCAAGGTTTGAATTTTTCCGGTAACCCGTACAAAGGAGGTTATGGAGAATTTTTCTGGGAATTTAAGGAGTTAGAATATTTTTAAGAAGATTTGATAAACTAGAAATTGATATATCGATATATATATATATATATATATATATATATAATTGATTATGAAAAGAACTTAAAATAGAATATTATAAACGAAAAGGAATTTTATAAATAAAATCCTGGGAGATATACGTTATAAAGTGAACGATGATTTAAAAGAAAATGATTTGCAGATTTAAAATGATCGTGTTGATAAGAAGTTAATCAAATGGTGTTAAAGAAATAGAGTTAAGTAAAATTAGAAACTAACTAGAGATTAGTTAAGTTGGATAGTATTCCGAGTATCGATCTGATGTTGGTTTCGGCCTTCGGGATTGATACTTAGAGAATTGTTCTCCTACTAGTTTACAGTTTGGGACTAATAGTTGTGGAATGGTAGTGATACGTGAACGAGGGATGGAAATGTTTTCTAATGTTAATAATGTATATTTTCTAAATATAGAAAATAAAGAAATATGAATATATATATATATATATATGTTTGATGATTTGATCGATAATTCCATTTGGAGATAAGATCATTGTGTGCACACGGACATTTTTCATTTGATAGTTAAATCACCGACTATCAAAGTTTTTGACCATTTTAACGTTGTTAATATGGAGAGACCGGTTGGCTTATTATTCGAAGAACCCCTCTGTATTGGCATAAGCGTTGCAGACCAAGTATGCTGAATATATTGAAGACATAGTAAAGTGCAAGGGTTGTTGTATAAGTCCTAGGTAGAGATTGTCCAGGATGGATGTACGGAATAGTGTCTTCGGTTTCGTTCCGTCCCAGAACGAACGTGTATGGACAAATGTCTGACAGAATATTTCCAATGATCGAATATGTTGGTCTGTAGAAATATACATGGTGGCAACGGATTTATTCCCTTAGCATAATATATAGAATATATTTGTGCAAATCAATTAATGATTAACGGATCTGACAATGTGGCATTCAAAGTGATCGTGTTACCAATGAGAGAAGTAATCGTAGCCTCATGCCTCAACAACCGGGAAATGACAAAAATCGGAAAGGCAGCATGGCTATGTAGGTCGCCCTCATTAGGGTGTATAATCACCTATCTAGAGATTCATTTAATTCTTTATTCTATTCGATGTTGTCCCATTCGGGAAAACGGTTGCTGATCCCAACCGTTGGTGATATACATTCGATACACTCAAGCGAAATGAGTGGTCGGTCATGTGTGGCTGAGTTGCAAGATGTTCTTGTTGAACTCGGTGTATTCTTCTCTAGAGATACACTAGCGGAAGGTGGTTCCATACCTTGTCATAGTCGGAATCCAATCTCCAATAAGCACCTGCGGTTTATGATTGTACATTATATATGTGGAGCGTGAGATGCAAGCATTCCACTAGATTTCTATTTAATTGATTTAGACACTATCATAATATCAAATGAGTTTTAATATAAAGATTATTTTGGATTCTCATAAGGGAAAAACCCGTTCCGTTATACGGTGTGGTCTTATAAGATATCATTTCTTTCCTCAAGCTGTTTTAAACTGTTTACTCAAACCAGTCCCATGACTGACCCGGAGTTTATTTTTCTATGTTTTCCCTAAACTCTTGGGTGCCCAAATTTGTACGGGCAGTCAAGTAGTCAGGTATTTCTAGATATTCTTGGAGGAGCTTGGAGCAGGAGGCTTCAGCGTTAGTTATTGTTATATTCTGCTGTGTTGTAAGTTGTACTCTGATAGTAATTGTAACACCCCACCTCCGCTAGGGTCACTCACAAAGGGAATGCACTAGGTTTGGTGAAGCATTATCGAGGTACACATGCACAGAAATATTACAAGACAGAACATATATATAAAACAGCGGAAGTAAAACAAATTTCATTACCTTATAAAATAAGGTCTAAAGCCTTTTACATCAGAATACATCAAAACCTGTCTTGCAACAATAAAGAAGCATAAAAACCTTTTCATAAATTATTCCCCAAGTAAAACAGTAAAGTAGCCATAGCCAAGAAAAGTCCGAGCTATACATGATGACCTTCAAACAGGAGAAGTCCGAACTAACAATAGCATTTCCTCCCTGTAACCTGGGGGGGGGGAACGGAAGACAAGAGGCGAAACAAAACGGGGTCAGTCATAAAGACTGGTAAGCCCTATCTACTATTAGTATATAAACTAGTAAAGTTAACTGGCATGAGGAACTGAGATGAACATAAGTATGGTGACAAGACAGATAAGCTAAACCAAAATAACATGATGAACTACTGTACCAAGATACACGAGTGTGTCATGATAAACTACGGTGTCAAGATAAATCAAGGTATCACATTGTCAGGTTTCTATCAAGTAAACTATCCCAAGGTATCTACCCTGTATAACGTCCCACGGTATCTATCATGTATATTTCCCCTGGTTCTAACATGTATATTTGCTCTGCACCCCTCGTACTAGTATCCCAACCCGCGTCATGTGTTAACTATGAATGTCCCTTGCCCAATGTCATGTAATGGTCCATGTCAACCTAATATATAGCATATGTAGGTTTTCCCAACTCGTATGTTTCTTTCCATGTATAAGTTCAGTCCTTTGCCGTAGGCCATACGGGCTTTCCCATGTAAACGTTTTATCCTTGAGGTTATTTTGGACTGCTACCCTTGATCTAGTTATGTTTCCTTACCATGAACTATCGTGCGTTCACTTAGGATTTATACCACCTAGGACCACTAGGGATTATGCTACCTAATGAACGTTTCCGTGTCTCGGTTTGGGTTCAGCCACCTAGGGCCACTAGGGATTATGCCACCCGTCAACCGCGCCCTTTATCCCACTTATGTATCGTGAATCGTTTTCCATGTCTAGACGCACATGTTCCTCAATGTGCCATCCGAGTTCCGTGCCAGGGCAAATCAAGAAATACGAAACTCGGTCGGGAGATTTAAGTCGTCTGCTGATGCAGATATCAAGGTCTGTTTTTGTACCCGTGGCTATGGTCCCACGTGACCCCTCCCTCAACTACTGAAAGGCAATCCAAGAAAAATCATGTATGAGAACTACACTAAGGCCCATCGATGCCCACTTCTAGATAGCCAACCTCACCCATACCTTGATAGCTAGTATATGGTCTTTTGGGAGTTCCCTGCCTTTCCGTACGTACACGATTGACTAAAGATGGTAGGTAGCTGGCGACATGCTATCCCGGGGCAAAATCAAGTATCGTCGACTCCACGCTAATCCATCCCAGTCTTTAGGTTGCTCGCATAGCAACCAAGGCATACTCTTGGCTCTCCTACCGCAGACCTTAACCTCTGTGAGGCCGGGTTTCATGGACCACTTGCCACCTCACAGAGGGATACCAAGAGTGCCCTCACGTTCCCCGAAGCTTCTGCTTCGTCACCCAGTTCGCTGGAGCTTTTATCCAAGTCAGATAACTTGCTCCTCCTCGTGTTTTAAGCGATGACCTACCGTACCGGGTTACTCATCTATTCTTGAACTAGTCCCATGTCCTTGGCTAAGAATTATTACTTAGTTACACTTAACTAAGGTTTACTACTTAGCTTCCTTTCCCCGTTACCCTTGATCAACTACGATTTTCTACCTAGTTCCTCTACTAGGGTTTTGCTTATTGGGTTAAGTGTTGTTATTCAAGTTCATGACTTAACCCTCCTACGAATCATGTCAAGATTGGCTAAGTACTCAAGTTCAAGGCTTAGCCCTACAAGTTGGTTAAGTGTACCAAGAAGCCCATGACTTAACCGTATCAAGTCAAATTGGTTAAGTATTTATTCGTCTTAACCCTATCAGATTATCATGTTAGATTGATTAAGCATAGGTTATCTTAATCCCATCGGATTATCGAGTCGGATTGGTTAAGTATGGGTTAGCTTAACCCCATCCACTAATCGTATTACAATGGTTAAGCCTAATTTTAAAAGGTCTTGTGACTTAACCCTACCAGGTCCACCTATTAGATTGGTTAAGTAAAGGTTACTTAACCTCATCCAATCATCACGTATAATTGGTTAAGTATAAGTTACCTAACCCCATTAAATTATCATATTAAATTAGTTAAGTATTGGTTACTTAACCTCATTGGATTACCAAGTTTAGATTGGTTAAGTGTTTAACTTAACCCCATCGAATTACCGTGTTTAGGTTAGTTAAGTATAGGTTACTTAACCCCATATAATTACCAAGTGGGATTAGTTAAGCGTAAATTACTTAACCTCATCCCCTAATTGTCTTGCATGGTTAAGTGTCATTAAGGAACCAAGTCCGGTTTAACTTAACCTACCCATTCGTGTCATATCGGTTAAGTGTCATTAGTCAAATTTACTTAACCTTATCATGTGGCATTAATTTAATTAATGCACTCTCAACCTCTCACATTAGACCTTGTTGTGGTTACTAGTTAAGTCGGGCGGGTCCGGGTAGTTTTACACCACAACTTAGTCTAACCTCGGGTCTTAAGCGCGACATGACCAACTTCTCACATTGGATCCTATTGTTTGTAGCCACTAGTTAAGTCGGGCGGGTCCGGGTAGATTTATGCTACAAACTCAACCCAACCTCGAGTTGGCCATTTTCATGTTTGGTCTGGTGTCTTGTTACACTTACAACCCATATGTGTCAAGTTTCCAAGTCCCATGCTCATAGCCAAAGTTACATGTTGTCACGTTTATACCAATTTACCCAAATCATGTTTCATGTCATTAAAGTTTCCCCATAACCTAACCCCAACGCTTTTAAACTCGCATATACATTCACAACAACGCATAATGGATTAAAGAAGGAACTTGGCAAAGGCATGACAAAAAGGGTATAAGGCCACAAGTTAACCATGGTGGCATATGAGGCGTAAGTGTGTTCATTAACTTGCATGTTACATTATTAAGCCTCAAAAACATGCATAACCTCAAACTTAGCACATAGGTGAATCATGGTGATAAATGACATAGAAAGTTGGCTAGAAGTTCGCATATGGCACCACATGTAAGCTATCATAAGGGATATGATAGTTCTCATGTTGCCAAAATGCAACATTCAACATAAAGTTTATATCTTTAAGCCCACAAGATCAAGATAATGACTTTTTAGTCATCATAGGATACATAACATGATAGCATGCAACATACTTAATGTTCAAACCCAACTTACAACATGTCACATTAAGTTTAAAGTTAATATCTAAGAGTAGGAAGAGGGCTTACAATGCTATGAAGGCACAAATCAACATATAAAACAAAGATTGAGACGAAGCCATTCATGCTATCACCCAAAAATCCCAAAAGAACAAGCTCCAAATGAAACCCTTGAGCAAATATCAATAAAACTCCTTGCTTTGAAGAAGAAAGGTTTCAACTTTGGCTTTGAATGAAGCTTATGAGCTCTCATGCAAGATCCTTGCTTTTTGGTCAAGAAAAGGTTGCAACTTTGGCTAGAATGCAACTTAAGAACACTCATACAAGTTTGAAAGCACTTGTATGAACTCACAATCTCTCATAGAAATAGGCTTAGGAATTTTAGCATGAGAGTGGAGGCCATGAGAGGAACAAATTTTACATAGTTTAGTTGTAGGATTGAATAATGGTGATTTAGGCTAGGTTTAGGGGTCTTTTTATAGAGGATTAGGATAGTATTAGCCATAGGATTAACCCTAAATTCAATCCAAGCCATCAAAGCATGTCTTGGGGAAGAAGTCAAGTGTAGGAACCATCTAGGGCCTTTAGATTAAAGCTGAACCATGAGAACCATTCAAATGTAAAATCTGCATTTGAGCGAATCGGCCCACGGGTTGACAGCCAAACACCCTGGATTAACCCCTAGTCGACCCAGCGAGCTTGGGTCGACCTCAAAAATCGGCCGGTTCGGTTATTCCCCTCTCCCAATTCACTGTTTTGAACATTTTTGCATATTTATTTATTTAATTTTCAATTATATATATATATATATCAATATATATATATATATTTCTCTGCGCAACCCATTTCACTTAATTAAGTATACTTTAATTTGTGAATTTTTATGTTCAAATTACGGGGTGTTACATTCTCCCCTCCTTAAAGGATTTCGTCCCCGAAATCTCCAAGTTAGGAAGAACGTATCCTACTATCCATCATCCATCTACTCAAAACATCATCCACAGGCAACCATTGTCCTTAGACGATTTCTAATGCCACATGAACATATGCAGAACGTGTGTGTATATGTTCCTTAGCTAATGCTAATGATCAGGCCTGAATGATCTTTCTAATGCAAAATATGTTTAGTGCCATGAGTCCAACATGTATGCTAATAGCCCTAGTCATATAAGTACTATATGCGTGCACAAACATTCATTCATATGCAACATCCGCATGATAACACATTCAATTTCATCCATAAACAAGTATAAATACTCGTGCATATGCAACATGAAACGTGACCGCGTCAATCTAGTATCTAATGTGTATTCGCGCATCCACGAGCAACCACTTGCAACCATTTGCAACCATATCAATCATAACATGTTTCAAATACATGTTTACATCCATAGGATTCTACCTAAGGTTCCCAAGATAAGATCGAGGAGATAAACAAGACAAACTCCTTACAGGGTTTGCAACAGAAACAGGACCGAGAGGATATCCACCAAGCGATAGCATGCAAGCAAGCTCTACAGGAGAACCAGGGATCAACCATATACTCTTACAAAGAGATATGATGCACGCGCCTAAGCCGCATTTCCTTGAGCTTAATTCCATTGTGCCTTGACCATCTTTGACTTCATGATTTTCGTAGCTCCTTGATTCCCATTTCCAAGATATGAGTTGGAACTCATTTCACTGTCGCCTCTCATTCCACTTTCACTTATTCTTTCCCTAGCATACTTGGCTCAAATATATCCGCGTACTCATGCAAGCTCTCCAAAATTCACTAGTGAATTTTGGACCTCGTTTACCGATGCCAATCCCTGTTGCCAAGTGTACCTACTAGGGTGATCTCGACAACTCATTCACTAGCGAAATGAACCATTCGCCTTAGTGGCGAACTCTACTCGAGCAGATTACCAACGAATGCATCATGAGATTCTAGGTAACTAACCATGACAGAACCCAAAAGGTTACACAGGACTTCGAGGGTATTACCAAGGCAAGTCAAGAGTCTGACTACCTTCTTTTCAAAACCGAGAATGGTATCCCTTACTGGATAACCACTTTACCCCTAGAATCCATCCATGGCTCAACAAATAGAAGTATTGCTTCTAATCTCAACACTTGGCGTAGACGTTCTCAAATCCAGCAAGTCATGAATAAATGGACCAACTCTCCAACCAGATTTTGGGACAAAACTGGGATCCTTTACCATGCTAGTACTAAGGTGCAGAGACTCAACTATCCAAGCAGACTTAAATGATTCGATGATCAAGACAAAGTCTGGACGGGATGATAGAAAAGAACGACTAAACATTTACCAGAAACGGTACCATTTCTTTTAGGTACCCTAGAAATGGGAGCGTACAATTGCCCTCTCCGATGATCTTGTCCTTGTCCTCCTTGATGGACTAAGCCATAGCAATAGTTGCTTATCCTTAAGCTCGCGTCCTTTATCCTTACTCTTATTATCCTTCCTTGTACCACGGCAACAGGTCTCTCGAGAGCCACCTCCATCGCACGGGAAAATACTTACGTAGCTAGACAAGGATTAGTCGCAGTTAGAACTACTGTGACTACAGATGGAGGGAAGAAAGGAAAAGAGATTCGATCAAGGAAACAAAGGACAGTGCTAATGGCTTTTGGGGAATAGCCTTTAAAAACTTTTCTTGAAAAATGCTTCTTTGTAAACGGTTTTTCAAATAGTTTTCAGAAGGTTTTAAAAACTTTTGCCCAGTCTGGTAACCTTCTGCTCTGATACCAAATGTAACACCCCACCTCCGCTAGGGTCACTCACAAAGGGAATGCACTAGGTTTGGTGAAGCATTATCGAGGTACACATGCACAGAAATATTACAAGACAGAACATATATATAAAACAGCGGAAGTAAAACAAATTTCATTACCTTATAAAATAAGGTCTAAAGCCTTTTACATCAGAATACATCAAAACCTGTCTTGCAACAATAAAGAAGCATTAAAACCTTTTCATAAATTATTCCCCAAGTAAAACAGTAAAGTAGCCATAGCCAAGAAAAGTCCGAGCCATACATGATGACCTTCAAACAGGAGAAGTCTGAACTAACAATAGCATTTCCTCCCTGTAACCTGGGGGGGGGGGAAACGGAAGACAAGAGGCGAAACAAAACGGGGTCAGTCATAAAGACTGGTAAGCCCTATCTACTATTAGTATATAAACTAGTAAAGTTAACTGGCATGAGGAACTGAGATGAACATAAGTATGGTGACAAGACAGATAAGCTAAACCAAAATAACAGGATGAACTACTGTACCAAGATACATGAGTGTGTCATGATAAACTACGGTGTCAAGATAAATCAAGGTATCACATTGTCAGGTTTCTATCAAGTAAACTATCCCAAGGTATCTACCCTGTATAACGTCCCACGGTATCTATCATGTATATTTCCCCTGGTTCTAACATGTATATTTGCTCTGCACCCCTCGTACTAGTATCCCAACCCGCGTCATGTGTTAACTATGAATGTCCCTTGCCCAATGTCATGTAATGGTCCATGTCAACCTAATATATAGCATATGTAGGTTTTCCCAACTCGTATGTTTCTTTCCATGTATAAGTTCAGTCCTTTGCCGTAGGCCATACGGGCTTTCCCATGTAAACGTTTTATCCTTGAGGTTATTTTGGACTGCTACCCTTGATCTAGTTATGTTTCCTTACCATGAACTATCGCGCGTTCACTTAGGATTTATGCCACCTAGGACCACTAGGGATTATGCTACCTAATGAACGTTTCCGTGTCTCGGTTTGGGTTCAGCCACCTAGGGCCACTAGGGATTATGCCACCCGTCAACTGCGCCCTTTATCCCACGTATTTATCGTGAATCGTTTTCCATGTCTAGACGCACATGTTCCTCAATGTGCCATCCGAGTTCCGTGCCAGGGCAAATCAAGAAATACGGAACTCGGTCGGGAGATTTATGTCGTCTACTGATGCAGATATCAAGGTCTGTTTTTGTACCCGTGGCTATGGTCCCACGTGACCTCTCCCTCAACTACTGAAAGGCAATCCAAGAAAAATCATGTATGAGAACTACACTAAGGCCCATCGATGCCCACTTCCAGATAGCCAACCTCACCCATAACTTGATAGCTAGTATATGGTCTTTTGGGAGTTCCCTGCCTTTCCGTACGTACACGATTGACTAAAGATGGTAGGTAGCCGGCGACATGCTATCCCGGGGCAAAATCAAGTATCATCGACTCCACGCTAATCCATCCCAGTCTTTAGGTCGCTCGCATAGCAACCAAGGCATACTCTTGGCTCTCCTACCGCAGACCTTAACCTCTGTGAGGCCGGGTTTCATGGACCACTTGCCACCTCACAGAGGGATACCAAGAGTGCCCTCACGTTCCCCGAAGCTTCTGCTTCGTCACCCAGTTCGCTGGAGCTTTTATCCAAGTCAGATAACTTGCTCCTCCTCGTGTTTTAAGCGATGACCTACCGTACCGGGTTACTCATCTATTCTTGAACTAGTCCCATGTCCTTGGCTAAGAATTATTACTTAGTTACACTTAACTAAGGTTTACTACTTAGCTTCCTTTCCCCGTTACCCTTGATCAACTACGATTTTCTACCTAGTTCCTCTACTAGGGTTTTGCTTATTGGGTTAAGTGTTGTTATTCAAGTTCATGACTTAACCCTCCTACGAATTATGTCAAGATTGGCTAAGTACTCAAGTTCAAGGCTTAGCCCTACAAGTTGGTTAAGTGTACCAAGAAGCCCATGACTTAACCCTATCAAGTCAAATTGGTTAAGTATTTATTCGTCTTAACCTTATCAGATTATCATGTTAGATTGATTAAGCATAGGTTATCTTAATCCCATCAGATTATCGAGTCGGATTGGTTAAGTATGGGTTAGCTTAACCCCATCCACTAATCGTATTACAATGGTTAAGCCTAATTTTAAAAGGTCTTGTGACTTAACCCTACCAGGTCCACCAATTAGATTGGTTAAGTAAAGGTTACTTAACCTCATCCAATCATCACGTATAATTGGTTAAGTATAAGTTACCTAACCCCATTAAATTATCATATTAAATTAGTTAAGTATTGGTTACTTAACCTCATTGGATTACCAAGTTTAGATTGGTTAAGTGTTTAACTTAACCCCATCGAATTACCGTGTTTAGGTTAGTTAAGTATAGGTTACTTAACCCCATCTGATTACCAAGTCGGATTAGTTAAGCGTAAATTACTTAACCCCATCCCCTAATTGTCTTGCATGGTTAAGTGTCATTAAGGAACCAAGTCCGGTTTAACTTAACCTACCCATTCGTGTCATATCGGTTAAGTGTCATTAGTCAAATTTACTTAACCTTATCATGTGGCATTAATTTAATTAATGCACTCTCAACCTCTCACATTAGACCTTGTTGTGGTTACTAGTTAAGTCGGGCGGGTCCGGGTAGTTTTACACCACAACTTAGTCTAACCTCAGGTCTTAAGCGCGACACGACCAACTTCTCACATTGGATCCTATTGTTTGTAGCCACTAGTTAAGCCGGGCGGGTCCGGGTAGATTTATGCTACAAACTCAACCCAACCTCGAGTTGGCCATTTTCATGTTTGGTCTAGTGTCTTGTTACACTTACAACCCATACGTGTCAAGTTTCCAAGTCCCATGCTCATAGCCAAAGTTACATGTTGTCACGTTCATACCAATTTACCCAAATCATGTTTCATGTCATTAAAGTTTCCCCATAACCTAACCCCAACGCTTTTAAAATCGCATATACATTCACAACAACGCATAATGGATTAAAGAAGGAACTTGGCAAAGGCATGACAAAAAGGGTATAAGGCCACAAGTTAACCATGGTGGCATATGAGGCGTAAGTGTGTTCATTAACTTGCATGTTACATTATTAAGCCTCAAAAACATGCATAACCTCAAACTTAGCACATAGGTGAATCATGGTGATAAATGACATAGAAAGATGGCTAGAAGTTCGCATACGGCATCACATGTAAGCTATCATAAGGGATATGATAGTTCTCATGTTGCCAAAATACAACATTCAACATAAAATTTATATCTTTAAGCCCACAAGATCAAGATAATGACTTTTTAGTCATGATAGGATACATAACATGAGGGCATGCAACATACTTAATGTTCAAACCCAACTTACAACATGTCACATTAAGTTTAAAGTTAATATCTAAGAGTAGGAAGAGGGCTTACAATGCTATGAAGGCACAAATCAACATATAAAACAAAGATTGAGACGAAGCCATTCATGCTATCACCCAAAAATCCCAAAAGAACAAGCTCCAAATGAAACCCTTGAGCAAATATCAATAAAACTCCTTGCTTTGAAGAAGAAAGGTTTCAACTTTGGCTTTGAATGAAGCTTATGAGCTCTCATGCAAGATCCTTGCTTTTTGGTCAAGAAAAGGTTGCAACTTTGGCTAGAATGCAACTTAAGAACACTCATACAAGTTTGAAAGCACTTGTATGAACTCACAATCTCTCATAGAAATAGGCTTAGGAATTTTAGCATGGGAGTGGAGGCCATGAGAGGAACAAATTTGACATAGTTTAGTTGTAGGATTGAATAATGGTGATTTAGGCTAGGTTTAGGGGTCTTTTTATAGAGGATTAGGATAGTGTTAGCCATAGGATTAACCCTAGATTCAATCCAAGCCATCAAAGCATGTCTTGGGGAAGAAGTCAAGTGTAGGAACCATCTAGGGCCTTTAGATTAAAGCTGAACCATGAGAACCATTCAAATGCAAAATCTGCATTTGAGCGAATCGGCCCACGGGTTGACAGCCAAACACCCTGGATTAACCCCTAATCGACCCAGCGGGCTTGGGTCGACCTCAATAATCGACCGGTTCGGTTATTCCCCTCTCCCAATTCGCTGTTTTGAACATTTTTGCATATTTATTTATTTATTTTTCAATTATATATATATATCAATATATATATATATTTCTCTGCGCAACCCATTTCACTTAATTAAGTATACTTTAATTTATGAATGTTTATGTTCAAATTACGGGGTGTTACAGTAATACTCTGATACTGATACGTTATACAGTTAAAATTTTGTATTTCAAAAGTTATGATATATTATATTTTATTCTGCTGTAATGTGAGATTCTGTGTTGTTATTTCTGTTCTTCTTCTACCTTTTTCTTCTAAAAAAAATGATTCGTATTTTCATGATATTTGGGTTGGATGTATGATGTATGTTGTCAACTCTGAAAGTACGGATTTGCGGGACATTACAAAACCATACCCATCAGAGTAGCGCAAACCAAAGTACAACTTTATATCCAATTTTTACACTTTAAAATATTGTTTCTAAAAGGAGATAGAAGAGGTACACTACTAATGCCCAAAGCAATGACCAACAACAACATAGGGTGAATATATATATATAGTACGTGGAAGCCTCCTGCTAGTCTCCGAGCAGCTACTCATGCATAACCACCTAACATGCCTCTAGTCTGCCCGTTTAGGAGCACCCATAGTAATAAGAAGAGACATAAAACTCTGGGTCAGACGAAAGTTTGGTGTGAGCGATAACAAATCTATACCACTAAATAAAGCAATAACAGGTATAAATAATCATACCTGACCTGGACAAGCAACCAAAGAGTTAACACAATAAGATGTACAATACTCTGAGGTAACACTAACATATAGTTAAAAATGGAAGTATGCATGTCAATGTGATAGCAAACATCAAACATAGCAATCATACTCACATCTCTCACTCAGTGCGCAAAGCATACGATATCCGCCGCTTTGATCACTAGATCCATTGGGGCAATGACGGAGTCCAACTCCGTGCAACTATCGCTACGACCACATTGCCCTCTGGGACCATGATGGAGACCCACTCTATACAACTATTACTTTGACCCTATTGCACTGGTCCATAGTCAATAACCCTAACGGGTCAACCAGTCCACACAGCTCTGGCTCCGGTTCGTTTACATACCCCCTCTCTCAATGGTGGACCAAAGTAATAGATATCGATAACCCCTTTGCACACGTCCTGTAACGACCCGGGGTTTTTGCGATCTTGAGTACTCGACATAAACTCAATGTCGACCATTCAAGCATCGAAAATACCGGATAGTCCATGTGAGAATAGATAAGATAGAAACTTAGAATTGAAGAAGAAGAACAACAACACAACATCAGAGTAACACAAACCTCATAGCGGAACGAATAACATATAATATATAACATAATTTTGAAATATAAATCTGTACTTGAATATACATATCATTTCCAAAGTACAACACTTACAACACAGCGGAAATAACTATAGCTATATAATTCTGAAGCCTCCTGCTCCAGCTCTCCAAATATATCTGTAAATCCCGACTACTTGAATGCCCGTACAAAATTAGGCACCCAAGAGTTTAGGAAAAACAAAACAAAATAAACTCCGGGTCAGTCATGTGACTGGCGTGAGCAAACTCAAATCATTTGTTTAACTTTAAAGATCCTTTCAAAGAAAGAATACTCATAAGACCGATCCACACATAAACACGGATGGTTTTAACCATACAATAACCCAAATCATTTGTAAACAATATTATTCTAATATTATAATAATGTCTAACACAAGTAACATTAATTTAGTAGAACGCTATTCTACATATATAATATACAATCAAAACCGTGGGCTCTTATTTGGGGAATGGATTCCAACTATGACAAGGTATGGACCCACCTTCCGCTCAGTGTACTCTAGAAGCGATACACTGGAGTTCAACAAGAACATCTTGCAACTCGGCCATACATAACCGACCACTCATTTCGCTTGAGTGTATCGAATATATTGTCACCTTACAGTTGGTAAACCAACATAACAATTCCCTGGAGATACAGACTTGAAAGAAGTAACAAATATGAATATTCTCTAGATGGTGACAATATACCCTACTTGGGTGCGGCCCACTTAGCCATGCTACCTGCCCGATTTCTGTCATTTCCCAATTGATGAGGCTGGAGGTTATAATGTATCTTTCAACAGATTACTCATTCATTTACTTTGAATGCCACATCGTCATTCTCGTCAAACCACAAATTGATTTCCCCTAAAATACCACTGGTATAAGCTAAGAGAAACGAATTCCTCTGCCACCAACGTAAATACGTTTGAAACGATCAACTCACGTGATCCACCGGATATACTCTGTCAAACATTCTTCCATATAGGTTGTCCTGGGACTGGACAAACCGAAGGCACTATTATGTAAACAGGATAGCCCTTGCATAACTCCGTCTTCAATTTGTCTTCGATCTATTTGATTCGAAACGCTAACACCCATTCGGAGTGGTTCACGGATAATAACCCAACTGGTCTCTCCGTATTGACGACGGAAAAATGGTCAAAACTTTGATATTCTGTGATTTAACTATCAAAAGAAAACTCGTGTGCAAACAACGATATTATTTCCGAATGGAAATTTTATCGATCAATCAACATTCAACATTTATCCCTTTAAATTAATTGATCATTAATTTATTCATTTCCTTATTTCCCGTTTTCATATATTCGTAAATCCTTATTTTCTAAACTTAGAATATATACATTATTAATCACTGGAAAACGTTTCTATATTTATTCCCATTTCTTATTTTCTATTATCAGAAAAACATTTCTGATTCTTATTTGGAAAACATTTCCAAAGCCCCTTCACTAGATTCAAATTGATGTTTAAATCAAACATCGCCATGCCAACTCAAACCATTTCACTTATTAACTACATTCACTTAACCATCCTTTATTATCAAACCTTAGCCATTCCTTAGTTAAGAAGGAAGTCAATCAAGTTGGGGTATAATTACCTCTCAGACCTTAACTGAACAATGTTTTAACTTCGGGATAGACAAAGTTTATCTTTTAAACCTTTAACAATTTCCTTGCGAACCTCACAGATTCTATTTACGAATCCACTTCTTTATTGAAAACATTGATTATAACTATAGCGTTATAATCCCTACTTTCAAAATATCTAACTTCGAATATAACTTTTATTCTTTAATTTGAATAAATAAATAGACACCTAATTTATATATAATTAATTCTTGATTTAAAAACCGGAAAGTATAAATACTTTCTCGAATTCTATGTAATCGAATTCGACGATTTACTCTCCTCGAATAACTTATAATTCGATTAACTCACTCCGAATGATTTACATTCGATTAACTCTCTTCGAATGATTTACATTCGATTAACTCTCTTCGAATGATTTACATTCGATTAACTCTCTTCGAATGATTTACATTCGATTAACTCTCTTCTAATTCTATTCAAATAAACTATTTCGAATAACTCCTTTAATTCTATTCGAATAAACTATTTTGAATAACTCCTTTAATTCAATTCGAATTAACTATTTCAAATTACTTCTTTAATTCTATTCAAATAAACTATTTCGGATAACTTCTTTAATTCTATTTGAATAAACTATTTCGAATAACTCCTTTAGATTAACTCATTTGGATTAACTCGTCTTGATTAACTTAACTTGATTAACTTACTTATTTAACTTAACTTATTGAACTCCTATCGAATAACTAATATTCGATTAACTTATATTCGAATAACTATGTCTGTTTCAACTTTATTTCAAATGGCTAATATTCGATTTAACTCCATTCGCTAGACTCTAGATCGCAGCGATCACAATGGTTACGCTTGATTCCCTCAGGAAACATCCGACCGCCGTAGGCTATCTGCAGCCCTGCGAATTACGCTAGTAGTCGTATGAAATGGCAACTTATCCTGAATAACTATGTTTGACTAACTCTATCTCAAATAACTATGTTTGACTAACTCTATCTCAAATAACCATATTCAATCATCTCTAATTGAATAACTAATATTCAGTTAAATCCTAATTCGATTAACTATGTTCAATTAACTCCATCTGGTTAACTCTTTTTTCGAATAACTAATATTCGATTAACTCTAATTGAATAACTAATATTCAATTAACTCTACTGATTAACTATAACTGGTTAACTCTAACTAGTTAACTCTTACTGGTTAATTCTAATTGATTAAATCTAACTGATTAACTCTAACTGGTTAACTCTAATTGATTAACTCTATCCAATTTACTCTTCGTCAATATTCAGTTTCAAATATCGATGTTGAAATCGATTCTTACTTCTCCATATAAGTCCTGACTTATATATTCTATTTATCCAATGATAAATATTTTATTTTATTTATAAAATATTATTTATAAATTTATCTTCCCTACTTATCTGTTAAAATATATTTCTATTTAAAATCTACTTTAAATTCATATTCTATCATACCCGTGTGCAAAGCATGGGTCTAAACTTTCCTAGTGTAAAATTCTCTTTTTATACAATTCTATTTATTTATCAAACAATTCCCTTTTGATAATTCTATTTATTTTCTAAATAAATATTCCTTTTACACTTCTATTTATTTTCTAAATAAATAATCCTTTTGTACTTCTATTTATTTTCTAAATAAATAATCCTTTTACATTTCTTTTACAAGTATTTTCCTTTATATTTGTTTTACAAGTATTTTCCTTTATATTTGTTTTACAATTAATTCCCTTTTCAACTCTTTGATTTTATAATTATTTCTTTTTATAAAATCCTTTTCCTTTTATATATAAAATCAATTGATTTTATATAAATAATTTATTTTCAAAATACACTTTGAAAATCCCCTTTTCTACATCCCAGTATTTCTTATGGTATTTAAAATACCCAATAACAATGATTGATATCATTCAACACACGTAATCAACACTGATTATATATCACATCATATATTACAATATATGAAAAACAGTAAAGTAAATGTTGAGGAATCCTGTTGGATCCATCCAACCTGTTTTCCTGCATCACTGATGTTAAACAATATATATAACACGAATATAAATTATTCGTATAAATAGAATCAACATTCGATTAACAATTTATATATATCATTATCTATACTTTCAACTAATAATTCAAATAGTCAACACACAGCAATCAACAGATATTTATCAGTTCTAAAAATATGTTACAAAAATATAAACTGATCAGAGTTATTGAGTTTTACTCACATTGGACGATCATCGTTAATAACGATAACCATCGCTTGATTCAGACGGACAATTTATTTTGCTATAAATTGTAACGAGCCTTAATTCATGTCAAGTCAGTTCTATTATGTTGCTCTTGCCCATACCATCCCAACGGATCCAGTAGCATTCAATTCTGATCACGTATGCTCAAGTTACACCAATTACAAGTTTTTATACAATTTAAATTGAAAATAACTTGGATTTTCTTTAATGGGCCTTACCCCTTTGAATTTCAGCCCATTTCCCTTTTACCCAAACCCGCTTGTTCCTTCTTCCCCAAATCCGCCGAACCAATTACTCCAGTAAATCACGCTGTTATTTCCGCTCTTTCGAACTTCCCATACTCCATCATCACTTCACCGAACTCCACAACAATTACACCAACGTTCTCCTCTTCCATCCCTCCTCCTACTCCACTTAACATCCTCCAGCTCGCACCCCGTCTGAACAACCCGTCATCGAGCTGTCGACTACAGTGACTATCGTCACTTATTGTCTCCGATTACCACCAATAATTCACAACACGAGATAAACGTTGCCACAAATCTTTCTACAAGCTTGAATTTGCGAATAACAGCTCCAACTTCCCGAAATATCGAACCATAGTTTCCCACGGTAAAAACACAGCGTCGAAAAAAGGATTCGAACCCAGTAATATACATATAAAATCGAAGAGAGACACCCAACGATGCCTACTATATACGTATTGGGATTTGTAGGATTTGATTTGAATTGATTGGATTTTTCTTTGATTTTCCCTTTTGTTTCTTACGGTTTCATTGAAGAATTCATTGGCGACTGAAGGAAAAGAGGTGCGTGGACTTTAGATTTGGTTTACGAGGAAGGTAAGGGTATTTATAGGAAATTATATAATTTTATATTCAATTAAAATATTAAATTTAACCAATCGTTATATGTGTGTTGTTTAAAAGTCTCTATGATATTATATGATACCCAAAAGTGATGGAAATGGACATGCAGCTATTGTTTGACATCACGGACCCAACGAAACGGGTTTCGTCGAATTCTGACTTCGTTTGCTCACACATCGTATTTTTAACCGTCAAAATACTGATTGTTCTTCACATTAAATATCCGTACGACCACATACTGACTCTAAAAATCACGAAACTAGAAATCTAACAATAATTTAATATTGCGGATCCAACAAAATTAGTTTCGTCGAAAACAGAGGTCATTTGCAAAACTGGCTATTTTTAAAGCTCTAAATAACCCATTTAAATATATAAGTATATTTAAAAATAATTAAATTTAATCTTTATAAATAAATATTATCGTATTTATATTCATATACAGTATCATACAACTCTAATATATTTCTAACTAAATTTACAGCTCGATATTTCAAAGTTCCCAATTATATCGATATTCGATTTATATTATATTCCTTTTATAATATAAATAAATCAATATAAATTATAAAGGAATTCCATAGCGACTTTTCTAAAATTTGATTTGGACATAACTCAAAATCTACATGATGAAATCCTGTTTCTTCTCTTCCATTAGAAAAATATACTTCACGAGCTCCCAACGTTTCTTGTTTCACAGAAATCCGATTTAAAATGGCTTCTGTATATTCGTTTAAAGTTTGAATCGACAAATAGCGAACTGCAGCGCCATTTCGAGCTCGATTATAATATAATTATGCGTTCAAACTGTCGTTATTTCAATATATTTGTTATTCTAATTCATTTCTAAGTTGAAATAAATCTTAGAAATAATCCAATTCACATAATATTGTGAATTCCAACATTTCTTATTATTTCAGAATTAAATATATTATTCTATTATTTATATTACTTAAATATTCAATATTATTTAATTAAACAACCATATAAATCTCTAAACCGCTATTTAAATGATTAAATAAATTAATTATACATCGCTGAAAAATACGGGTCGTTACACGTCCCATAGCAAAGCCCAATTCTAGATGTCAACTCATTGGTTCCCATCTAGATCTTGAGCAATAACTTCTCATTTGGACTTTCTTTGCATCCTGGGTTCTGGTTGGATTGCAATTGATCTTCAGAAGAGTTCACGATCGTCATCGCGTAGAAGAAATTCAAATCCGGTTTGTTATCATTATCCTGGTTCAGGTCGGGTCGTGCTTCCACCGGGTCGGCTCAGGTCGGGCTACTTCATCAGGTTCGGTTCGTGAGCTCCTCTCTAGGTCGGGTCGGGGTCCTCCATCGGTTCATGGTTCGAGCCTTCCATCGGTTCGTGGGTCGAGCCCTCCATCGGTTCGTGGGTGCAGGCGGGTCGCGGTTCGAGTCAAGGTGCTTTACAAGGGTTTGTCTCGTGGACACACTCCATGGTTCAAGGGTCATGACACAGGCGGTTCGATTCAGGGAAGGGGTGGCTTGGTTTGTGGTTGGTACATACCCCAGGGGGGCGACCCGATCCGACTCTCCACCTCCGGTCCAATCCAAATTCCTGCGTCATTCCCAACAAGCTATTTACGCCCCATGACGGCGTTTTAGACCATTCTAACTTTCCTATGTAATCGCAAATCATACTAAACAGTAGTAGCAACATATAGAATTAATCAAAAACATTAATATATCAATTACATTAGCTATTGTAGATCAAACATACCCAAATTTATGATTTCTCTCTTAACCCTGTTTAACTATATGATTAGCAAACTTAATCCAAATTAACCCAAATTCATACCAGTGGCATAAAATATTATTTTAGAATTTATACATACTTTTCCCTATTTCTCAAATGTAAAATTTCACTAATTACCATAATTACCCCTAATTAGCCAAAATTAGTGAGTAAACATGTTAATCACTCACCTTAGCCAATAGTTAGTGATAGATCTGAAACTTCTATTGGTTTGGCTTGGATTTCAATGTAGTGCACCAGCTCTACCTCGAATTTGATGTTAATCCGACTTGATTTGATATTGATTTGCTTAATTTGTGACTAAAAAGGTGATTAGAGAGAGATTTAGAAGATGGAGACCATTACTAGGGTTCAAAGAATGTTTGTGGCGGCTAGAAAAACGAAAGGAGATGATTCTCTAACTCCTTTCAGCCCTCCCATAACCCTAATCCCGAATGGGTTATGGGCCTAGTTGCTAATCACACTATTAAGCCTGATTAGGCTATTTTCCATCCTCCACTCCCGAATGGTAAGCCCGTTTGATTAATGTGATCACTCTATGAGAAACCATCATCTGAATCCAACGGAAGTGGTTTCATGTCAAAACTCCTCACCAGTCAAAAGTCATAGGCGAAACAAGATTCTCCAGGGGCAATACAGTCATTTAAAATTCAGCAAAAATCGTGAATGTGGGAAATGACCCCAATAGTCGTTTCCCAAAGTTACACGACTATATGACTTTGTATGAAGATAAAATAAATATTCTACGATCCTCCGATGCGTAGAATGCAGGTCGTTACACTCTCCCCCTTTTAAGAAATTTCTCCCCCGAAATTCCTTAACCAAGAAAACATACAATGGTGCTCCGCATTCCTATCAGTCGTTTACAAACAATCAAACATACATAGTAACACAACAAGCTTATCCTAGCATGCGGTATTCTAACAAAGGAAGAACTATATCGTGATTAAAACCTTACTAGGTAAAGAATTTTGGATATGACTTCCTTATGCTCTGCTTGGTTTCCCAAGTACAGTCATTCTCGTTATCATCCCATTGGACCTTAACCAGTTTCACCGTCTTCCTTCAAAGTTGCTTCGTATCATGTCCGCCAATACGAACTTGACTATGGTCTCTAATTGCCTCGGGTTCTATCTCAATATCATCCAACTAGTTTGGTGAAATAGTTATATCAGAAATGTGCATGAACTTCCTTAACTAGGAAACATGAAATACATTGTGCACTCTCACCATCTTGTCAGGTAATCTAACTCTACGCGCTAAATTCCCAACTTGTTCGAGAACTGTAAATGGACCAACAAACCATGGTGCTAATTTACCTCTTCTACCAAACCGAATCACAATCTTCAATGGAGAAATCTTGACGAATACCAAGTCGTCAATGGAGAATTTCAAATCTCTTCATCATTTATCCGCATAACTCTTCTACCTATCTTGGGCAGCCTTCATTCAATGTTGAATAACCTTGATCTTATCTGAAGTTTCTCTTATTACGTCTGGCCCAAGCACAAATTTCTCACCGGTTTCCAACCAACATGATGGTGAGTTGCACGATCTTCCATACAAAGTTTTAAATGGAGTCACACCAATACTAGACTGATAACTATTATTATATGTGAACTCAACAAGGTGCATATGGTCATCCCACGACCCTCCAAAATCTAATACACAAGCTCTGAAGAGATCCTCTAGTACACGATTCACCCTCTCTGTTTGACCATCGGTTTGAGGATGGTACGCGGTACTGAGATGTAATTCGGACCCTAAGGCCTCTTGTAAGCTCTTCCAAAACCCACTAGTAAATAATGGATCTCAGTCACTCACAATACCTTTAGGTACTCCATGAAACCTCACTGTCCACTTCATATACAGTTCTGGTAACTTAGTTGCCATTCTATTCGACTTGACCGGTATAAACCTTGCACCTTTGGTCAATCGATCCACAATCACCCAAATACTATCATGACCCGATCTACTCCTCAGTAAACCATTGATGAAATCTATTAAGACTTGTTCCCATTTCCATTCAGGAATTTCCAACGGTTGTAACAAACCACTAGGCTTCTTTTGCTTGGCTTTAACTAACTGGCAATTCATGCACTTGGATATAAACTTCCCAACGTCTCTCTTCATTTCTTCCCAATAGTAGGTATGATTCATGTTTCGATACATTTTGTTACCACTGGTATGTATAGTCAGTTTCGAGTGATGACACTCTCTAAGCACTTCATCTCTCAATCCATTAACATTGGGTACAACTAAGCTCCATTCTTCCGAAGCCATAATTCTCTATCAAGTCCATATTTGTTCATCTCCTCACCGTCGATACCCATCTCTACCTTGGAGATGATTTCCAATAGGTTAGGATCGTCCCTATGACTGGAACTGATCCGCTCAATCAAACTGAGTTTGATCGTTAAACTTGCTAACATCTCCGGATCTAATTAACACTTAGGTCTGAAATCATATCCTACGATATACTCCAGTTGCTTCCATTCCAGAAACATAGCCCCAAAATTGGCATGTCTCTTACTCAATGCATCAGCTACCGCATTGCCCTTCCCGGGTGTGTATGCGATATTGAAATCATATAAAGCCAAGAACTCTAACTATCTTTGCTGACGAAGATTTAAATCCTTTTGAGAGAAAATATACTTTAATGACTTATGATTGGTAAACAACTCGAATCTTTCTCCCTAGAGATAGTTCCACCACATCTTTAACGCAAACACTATCGTTGCCAATTCCAGATCGTGGGTAGGATATCTTTTCTCATGTGGTTTCAGTTGCCGACTAGCATAAGCTACAAGCCTACCTCCTTGCATCAGTACTGCACCTAATCTGACACCATAGGTAGGGCAGTCAATGGATCAGGTTGGTTCGGGTTCGGGTCGGGTCAACTCGTGTTCGGGTTGAGTTCGAGTCAGGTCATCTCAACCCATTTATTAAATGGGTTAGTTTCTGGTTGACCCAATTATAATTATGCGGGTTTCGGGTTTGATTTGTTTAACCCGTTAAGAAAACTATTTGTATAAAAAGATGTGAATGAACATAAACATGAAAGAGGGGTATTGTCGTTATTCACTTGTTGCAAGCTAAGATGAGAATAAAAATGTAAAAAGTTGTTAATGTGGGAATAAACATGAAAATGTGAAAAAATGTAAAGTGTTAATGTGTATGAATAATTGAAGAATGACAACATCCTTCATTTTCAAGCTAAGATGAGAATTTTACAATAACATAGAGCCCATAAATGGGTTAGTCGGGTCAAATTCGGGTTTCGCGGGTCAACCCTAAACCCACTCGTTTATAAACGGGTCAAAGTCGGGTTGACCCTAAAATGACCCGTTATTAAACAGGTCGAGTCAACCCCCTAATTTCCCGTGCGGGTTTCGAGTCGTGTTGGAAATTAACAACCCTAACCACAGGCATTCATGTATACCATCATCTCTTCGTTCCCTTTAGGAATAACTAACACTGGTGCGCATGTCAACTTCTCCTTTAGGCTCTTAAATGCATTCTCACACCTTTCGTCCCAAGAAAAAGCTTGATTCTTCTTGGTCAACTAAATTAACGGCGTCGCTAACTTGGAGAAGACTTTGATAAACTAACGATAATACCCAGCTAACCCCAAGAAACTTCTCACGTCCATTACATTCTTGGGAGTAGGCCAATCTTGAACCATAGCCACCTTCGCAGGATCCACGACAATGTCATTCTCTGAAACAACATGGACCAAGAATCTTACTTCCCTCCTCCAGAAGTGACACTTAGAAAATTCTGCTTTCAATTGGTGTTTCCTCAACACCTCCATCACTACCCTCAAATGTTCCTTGTGTTCCCCCTCTGTCCTCGAGTAAACCAGGATATCATCTACGAACAAACTAATTTAATTGATCTCTGAAAACCCTATTCATAATATCCACAAATTATGCAGGTGCATTGGTCAATCTGAATGGCATGACCAACTACTCATAGACCCCAGATGGCGTCCAAAATGCCGTTTTAGGTATACTCTCGGCTGCTACTTGGAGCTGATGAAAACCTGTCGCGAGATCCAACTAGGAGAACACTCTTTCTCCATTCAACTGATCACCGTGGAATAGGATACTTATTCTTCCTAGTCATCTTGTTCAACTCGCGATAGTCCAGACATAAGCGAAGGGAACCATCGGCCTTGGTAGCAAATACAACTGGTGCTCCCAACTCGGAAACACTTCTCCAGATAAGTCCCTTCATCAAAAGATCGCCTACTTGCACTTCGAGCTCTCTCTGCTCCCTGGGCACCATACGATGAAGTGGCATCACTATAGGTCTGGCATCTTTCACTAAATCAATCCGAAACTCGATCTCTTGGTGTGGTGGAAGTCCAGTCACTTCCCCGAAGATATCCGGATACTCGCCAGAAATAGGCACATCTGATAACTCATCATGCGGGATGTCGAGGGAATTTAGAAAACTAGCCATCACCCCCATCACTAGGTAGGCAACCCAATACCACCCTATGCCCATTATCCGCTCTACTGGTCACCGAAGACCCCTTATAGTCTACCACCACCCGATACCTTTGGAGCCAATTGACTCCCAAAATAATGCCAAACCCAGTAAAGCCCAAAACAAAGCAATCACAAGGAAACATACATCCATGACTTGATAACACCAAATTACGAGAAATCATACTAAGGCTAGTCGAACCATCGATCGGGTCCGTCACAACTAGAGGTCTATCGATAATCTTAGGTTCCAATTCCAACCTATCTACCAGGTCACTAGATATGACGGAATGGGAAACCCCGGTATCAAACAATACTCGAGCAGGAATATCATAAATAGAAAGAATACCTTGAATAACGACACCCTTTCCCTTCTCCGGTGCAGCTGGGGCATTTGACGAAGAAGGAACAGCGTTGAGAGCATATGCTTTCACGATCTGCTTCTCCATAGAGGGTTGCGAATATTCATTCTTGAAGTGTCCCACTTGGCCACAGTTGAAGCACTTCCTTTCCCCTAGCTTTTCTTAACAATCTCTGGCATAGTGGCCCTTCTCGCCACAGCTAAAGCACTCGATATCTTTCTTATTATTCTTTTTCTGACCATCCTTAGTTTGGTTATGTTTCGTCTTATTCTAGGAGTTCTTCTTGCCTTCACCGTTTGGCTACGATTTTGGATCTTCTGTAGATGAAATAACAACCCCAGTCTTCGACTTAGGGTAAAGGCTCTCTGATCTCAATGCCTTTCCATAATGGATTCGAAAGTCTCATCGATATGGTTTATAAGCCTTTCCCCCCAAGTACCCATCTAGGCCAGTTACGAACTTCTCGTTCTTCTTCTCGGCAGTATCGATATGAGATAATCCATATTTCGATAAAGTATTGAATTCAACAATATATTATGAGAATGCCCTACCACTCTGCTTAAGCTCCAAAAATTTCGTAAAGAATTCTAATTTCTAAGCAGCTAGAATAAACTTATCACTGAAGCGAGTCTTAAACTGATCTCGAGTAACTTGATCCTCGGGAGTAGCCGCTTTAATAGCATTCCACCAATTCATTGCCCATTCTTGAAGCTGACGTGATGCTAGCTTTCTCTTTATTGCATCATCGATCCCTAAATCCTCGAAGATATGCTCATAACTATCAAGCCAATCTTGAACCTCCGTAGCCGACTCCGTTCCATGGAATGGCTTCCCACCAAGACTAGTACAATCATTGCTGAGCTTAGCGAAATCGGCTCTAGGTGCTTGCACTACTGCACCACCACCATTAGCAACATTAGGAACTGCTCCCTGAGCATCCCTAAGCATCTCTCGCATGAAGGCAGTAAACATCGTCCTTATATCAAGGACATTCCCATTGTTGGCCACTGAACCCGCCCCTCTTCAACTCCCGATGCGGGGTTCCTCACTGTGCTCCTCGTATTTCGTCTCATCGTTCAATCTGTAAAGAGAAAACAATTAACCAACTCCTCACTGGTGTCAGTGTAGTGCGACTTCATCCTTAGATATATTAATAGTATATATGTGTGTGTATATATAAATATATATGGTTTTCGAAAACCAAAATATCACAAATACGCGCTCTCATATACGTATACTATCTCTCCCTGATGTCTTCCCCTAGGTTAAACTATGCAACCTAGGCTCCGATACCAAGTGTGACGCCTGCCCCGTACCGTCAGATATTTCCCATGAAATGCGCCGCGATAATGCCCAACTGGCACGGGACGATCATCAAAAGAAAAAGTTTAAACGATGAATCACCAAGAACCTGTAGTATATCTCACAGCGCATGGAATAAAATATAATAATAACATAACTTGATATAAAATAGGCGAGATAGTACATAAGCTGAAAACTAAATCATATCCATCAGAGTAGTGGAAACCAAAGTACAGCTTCATATCCAATTATTACACTTTAAAATACAGTCTCTAAAAGGAAATAGAAGAGGTACACTACTAATGCCCAAAGTAGTGACCAAAAACAACAAAAGGAGAATATATATAGTATGTGGAAGCCTACTGCTCGTCTCCGAACAGCTACTCGTGCATAACCACCTAACTTGTCTCTAGTCTGCTCGTTTAGGAGCACCTAGAGTAATAAGAAGAGACATTAAACTCTGGGTTAGATGAAAGTTTGGTGTGAGCGATAAAAAATCTATACCACTAAATAAAGCAATAACAGGTATAAATAATCATATCTGACCTGGACCTGCATCCAAAGAGTTAGCACAACAAGATGTACAATAATCTAAGGTAACGCTAACGTATAGTGAAAAATTGAAGTATGCGTGTCATGGTGACAGAAAACACAAACATAACAATCATCCTCACATCTCTCGCTCAGTGCGTAAAGCATACTATATCCACTGCTTTGATCACCAGATCCATTAGGGCCATGATGGAGTCCAACTCCGTGCAACTATCGCTACGATCATTTTTCCCTTTGGGGCGATGATGGAGTCCCACTCCATACAACTATTACTCTGACCCCACTGCACTGGTCCATTATCAATAACCCTAAGGGTCAACCAGTCCACACAGCCCTGGCTTTGGTTCGTCTACGTACACCCTCTCTCAATGGTGGAACCCCTTTGCACTGGTCCATAGTCAATAACCCCTTTGCACACGTCCCGCAGCAAAGCCCAATTCTAGAAGTCAACTCGTTGGTTCTCATCTGAATCCTAAGCAATAACTTCTCATTTGGACTTTCTTTCCATCTCGGGTTCTGGTCGGATTGAAGTTGATCTTCAGAAGAGTTCACGATCGTCATCGGGTCGGGTCAGGGTCATGCTCTTCCACCGGGTCGGGTCGAGCTACTTCATCAGGGTTGGTTCGCGAGCTTCTATTTAGGTCGGGTTGGAGCCCTACATCGGTTCATGGGTCGAGCTCTCCATCGGTTCATGGGTCGAGTCCTCAATCGGTTCGTGGGTGCAGGCAGCTCGCGGTTCGGGTCAAGGTGCTTCACAACGATTCGGCTCATGGACACACTCCACGTTTCAGGGGTTATGACACAGGCGGTTTGGTTCGGGGAAGGGGTGGCTCGGTTCGTAGTTGGTACATATGACCCCAGGGGGGCGACCCAATCCGACTCTCCACCTTCGGTCCTATCCAAATTCCTGTGCCATTCCCAGCAAGCTATTTACGCCCCACGACGGCATTTTTGACCATTCTTACTTTCCTATGCAATCAAAAATCATACCAAACAATAATAGAAATATATAGATACAATCAAAAACGTTAATACATCAATTACATGGGCTATTGTAGATCAAACATACCCAAATCTATTATTTATCCCTTAACCATGTTTAAGTATATGATTAGCAAACTTAATCCAAATTAACCCAAATTCATACCAGCGACATAAAATATTATTTTAGAATTTATAAATATTTTTCTATATTTTTAAGATGTAAAATTTCTCAAGTTACCTCTAATTACCCTTAATTAGCTATAATTAGTGAATAAACATGCTAATCACTCACCTTAGCCAATAATTAGTGATAGATCTGAAACTTCTACTAATTTGGCTCGGATTTCAATGTAGTGCAGCTGCTCTGCCTCGAATTTGATGCTAATCCAACTTGATTTGATGTTGATTTGCTTAATTTGTGATTAAAAAGGTGATTAGAGAGAGATTTAGAAGATAGAGGCCATTACTAGGGTTCAAGGAATGTTTGTTGCGGCTAGAAAAATGAAAGGAGATGATTCTCCAACTCCTTTCAGCCCTCACATAACCCTAATCCCGAAATGGGTTATGGGCCTAGCCGCTAATCACCCTATTAAGCCCGATTAGGCTGTTTTCCATCCTCCAAACCTTATTTCAGCCATATCTCCCAAACTGTAAGTCTATTTGATTAATGTAACTACTCTACGGAACGGAAAACCATCACCCGAATCTAATAAAAGTGGTTTCATGTCAAAACTCCTCACCAGTCAAAAGTTATAGGCGAAAAAAGATTCGCTAGGAACAAAACGCTCATTTAAAATTTGGCAAAAATCGTGAGTATGGGAAATGACCCTAATGGTCGTTTCCCAAAGTTACACGACCAAATGACTTCGTATGAAAATAAAATAAATATTCTACGATCCTCCGATGCATAGAATGTCGGTCGTTACACTACAGTTGTTCTTAACTAATTGTAAAGTAAGGCATATCACGGGACCATGACGTATAACACAGAATGGGTTTACTCCACACGAATTCCAGTGCACAAAACCATATAATCTTTTTTTTTTAAATGAAGCCATTATAAGACTCAAGGCCTATCACACAATGCAAGCGCAAATCAGAGGATAGAGTTTTACCTTATAATGGTCAAACATGCTTGATACGAGAAAATCATTTGATATTATTATTATTAGTGTCTAAGTGTTGAAAAAAATCTCAAAAATAAATGTATCAATCTTAGACGGCATAATACCCCATCCTATTATGTCGCCATATAGGTTTACAACTAAAACCATAAAGTCCCATATTGGAAGTTGGATTCCATCATGAACCAAGACAAAGGTTCTTCCTCATTCGATTCGGGACACTCTAGCATATATCCCAGGACCCAAATGTTAATAAGCCCTTGGGGCGGTAGAGCTAGCCCACCAATTCCTGGCGATTTAGACAATTACCTGAACATAACGTTCCTCGGTCGTATCATCCTAGTTGTATTTGACCATCATTCGAGGCCTCGATTCCATCATCCACACAAGTAAATTGCTTGAGCTTCAAAACATGACAACTTTTAGCTAGAAGGAAACGTATGTCCGTACTCTATGGTCCTTCATCCTATTTTTGGCTCATCCCGGGGTGTGAGGCCCGTGAGTCAATGACTAGAAAGCTCTGCTTTTCAACATAAGCTTTGATCTACCTGCCAACAGCACCTAGCATGCCACATTGTCGATTTACACATACGATTATTTTCCATTAATAATATAACCTTTGAACTCATACGTCTCAAGGAAGGGTGTTAAGCTAAGAGAATAAATTCAGTCCCCTCAGATATATCATTAGTAACAACTAATCGATTATGTTATGAAATACAATGTCAAACTACCTTCCATTTACAAGTTCATTCTGGGTTTGAATGACACGGCAGTCACCTTATTCCTCGTCCAATTAAGTAGAGAGTCCCTTGCATATCCGGGCAATCAACAAGTACGTCTGGACCACTGCCACTTTAACCCCAACAAGTGAGATACCCATATCCAGGTCATCGGCAAGCAGTCTGTTCAAAGTGAAGATTCCCAGGCTTCCACCATCTTCAATGTCTTCGACTTTTAATCATTTTATCATTATTCAAAATGGGTCGAACCCGGTTTTTTGAATAATTCACGTCAAAACAAAAATCCTTGCTGGATTACTAATCCACTAATTAAGTTTCCTTTAATTGGTATTCATTTCATAAGATTCAAATCTTATTCTCAACTTGGTTAAGTTACTTGCATTTCCAAAAGTCATTTTTAACCATGTAAAAGATTTACTTAAGGATTAGATTCGGTTTATGAATTAAAAAACATTATTTAAAAATATTTCACAAAACTTATTATAAAAGTCGTTACAAAATTAGCCAAATTCAACTTAAACAAATATAACCATATATAATTGGTTAAAACCTCTTTCAAATAATTTACAATAATTTATAATGATTTTTTCCTATTTTATTTAAAGAAAAATTGTTCATTTTCATAACTTTCAATTATAGGCCATTATAGGTTCTTGCGCTGTTTTCATTCAAATTTGATTTGAATATTTCTCAAAATCTAACTGTTAGATTTTAAAACTCTTGTTATCATTTGAAATCTCTTTTCAATACGAACCTAATGGTTCTAATTTTAGGAAAAATTTGGTGGTCGGATCTATCGGATCATCCGTTTAAAGTTACAGGTCGAAGTTCACGAACTGCCGCTGCGCGAAGTGTTCTATTATTACCGTAACTCGACGTATACAATAAATTACATTGAATGGCTTTAAAAATATTTTACTTATCATATGAAATATATATAATAAATTTCGAAAGCTAAATTTTAATTTTCCAACTTCAAGATAAATTATTTTAATTTTTAAGTATTATAATAATATTTAAATAATCAAAATAATATTATTTTTCCAACTTCGTTATTTTTAATCTATATTTTTCTGGCATCCGTAATAAAAATAAATAAGAAAGTTTTGTAAAGGAAGTTTAAACCTTAACCTAGATATTTTTACCGAACTTCACTTTTATCGGTTACTATTCATTTTTAAAATAAAATTTGAATAGGCCATAATTATTTGAAATTTACCTCAAATCAATTTGTTCCAGTTACAAATATTCATCATAATTTTATAAACTTCGTGTCCATGGACATCGAATTCAAACTTTGTTTATTAGCCTATTATTTTATTAATAAAATATTCATTAAAATTCATTTTATTTGATGGAGACTTGACCAATGGACCAGTAATCACAACTTTTGGTCATTTTCAATCAGTGTACCATATAACATTAAATCAACCATCACTCAACATTTAATCCACATACAAAGTGGAACTCAACGTATAAGCCATAAATCAGTAAAGCTTATATGGGTTTGTCAATCAACAGATTAACCACAAATACAATCAATGGATATATATATATATATATATATATATATATATATATATATATATATCAATCAATTAACATTCTGATACCCAAGTGAGGTTCACATCACATTTAATAACCAGTAATTGGTGAATTACTTCCTCAAAACCATTTAAGATTCAAATTATTTTCGAATCATTATTGTTAGTGTTTAAGTGTCACAAACCCAACTAACTACATGTTTATCGATTAAAAATGATATTTTCATCATACCAATCATCATATAATACCATATTAAACTTGCATCATCAACTAATACTCATCATATAACTCAAATTAATTAACTAGCAAACGGTTCATTCTAAATAGCCCTTTTGAGTTTCGGTTTCCCACCGTAGGTTCCACTCTGTCACACTTTCAAATGAAATGAAGGCAGACACTCTCACACGACTTCGACACTTTTCTGATGTCAACAAAAATTTATAGGAGTAAACTGGACATAGCTTTGAGGCTATTTGGGTTTCTGAACTCGACAGACGCACACATGCTCACAGATTTGGGTATACGGAACAAACGGGAGGGGAGATAGGGCCAAGGGGTAGGGTCCACGGTGGGGCCATATATGGGAAGGCACAGGCTGTGGGGCTCTTGTGTAGGGTATAGGGTTGGAAAGGAGGGTGCTTTTTGGTGTAACTTTGGGGTAAATAGCAAATTTAGGTCAAAAGAGGGTTTTTTCGAAGTTTGTGAGAGAGGGGAGGCCTCGACAAAGGGGGAGGGACTGGAAAGGGGCTACGTAAAGGGAGGATAGGATGGAGAAGGGGAGGAATTGGGCTAGGAGGTTTTTTGGGTGTGGCGGCCATGGCTAATGGTGGAAGGAGGAGGATTTCAGAGAAAAACAAGAAGAAAGAGTAAGAATGGAAGAAAAAGGAAATGTTTTATAAAGAAGGGAATGAACAAGGATCATTGAGTAGTCAAGGCAGGGGGGAAGGTGAAGAAACACACTTTAGAGCCAAGGAAAGTTGACACCTCAATTTGTGTTAGTTGCTTTAAAGGCTTAAGAAAAGTTATAACGTGTTTTAGTTCCATCTCGCGTCTATCGCTCGTGCGATCAACATACATCTGTTTAACACGAAATTTTTAAACTCTAAAATAACTCGTAATTCCGAATCCAATAGAATAGGTCTCATTGAATTTAGAGGTTGTTTGATTTTCCACTTTATTTTTTTATTGTGTTTTCGGTTAAATTTGACCGATTGACCCAGTATGTGTTTATTTTTCATACGCTCACATATTAACTCGAACATTTATTAAATTCAGAACCTCACCATTTTTTGACATTCCGGATCCGATAAAATTGGTTAAGTTGAATTACAAGATCGTTAGAAAAATATTTCTTTTTAAGCTATCGAAATAGTGTTAAATCATCGAATTTTTAAAAGCGACCATAAACTCTTAAAAAATTAATTAAAAATCCAATTTAAATTGGTTTCCAAATTTCAAATCGTTTCAAAATTTTAGCAAATGGAAATTCTCATATTTACCATTCAGCTACAAGATTATCGTACATAATATTAATTATGTCATGTCACCTTGTGTCGCAAGTATTTGACAAATTTTATCAAGTTGCCTAATTTCATCCCAAATCCCCTTTTATTACCGTTTCAGTATTATGTGTTCATTTAACCACAAATTATCAAATCCTCTTATATTCATAATTTCCATTGAACTGTATTTCCAGCGCACGCAAAAAAAGGATTATAATCAATCGCAAAAAATTAGGTGCATAATTCAGTTGTACACATATGCCGACATTGTAGATTTATGTATATTTTGCGTATTACCAAAATTCAACATAAATTTGTAAAACCAACGCAAAAAATAGGGAAAATAGGACTGATAGAATCTTATTAATTTAACAGAAATCAAACGATATATTATACCGCTATTAAAAAGTAATTTAAATTCACTCACCTGAAATGCATTTGAAGGTCTGGATCTGATTTGGATCTTGGTTCATTTTCCGTTCTCTTTATTGTTTAAATCCGCAAATTCATTTGGGCAAGGAAATCTGAACATCTAAATCTTGAATCTACTGTAAATTCCCTAAATTTTGAATTAAATAATACAAATCTAATATTTTCTTTTTTCTGAAAAATTTGGAGGAGAAAGGGAATGGCAAGGCTCCTATGCCCTATAGAAAATATGAGTTTGACGGATAGACCCTGTAGGTTTATTTATAGATGACTAGATAAATCACACCTATCAAATTTAATCTAAAATGAATCCCTCCATTAAATCCACTTGAGTTTGAAATCCCTCTGGAAAGTCCTTATGTTTTTTATTTTAAATCGACCGTTTCTTTTTATTTTATTCTTTTCTTGTTTTGACATGCATTCAAATTTCAAATTCAAACGACATGTAATTAATATGTGCGTATACTTTGAAGTTTATTTACGTATATTTACATAAAATTTCAAATGTTATTTTTAACATTATATCTATGTATTGTCTTATTCCCTATGCATTATTTCTAGAACTAATATGCGCATGCTCATTTCAAATTAGAACATTTCTTAACTAATGTCATTAAATTCCTCTTTATTACGTGATTTGAATTCCGTTTGTGAGATACGTTTATTTTAAAATTCAAACATGAGTTACTTCTGAAATTTGTGTTTATATATATTTTCATATGAAGTAAATATATATGTGTGTTCACATACGTGTTACCTTCTAGAATTAATTCTCTGCTTTCAATTTTGACTAAATTCCATTTATTTCTCTTTTAATATCATTAATGATGCGCTTGTCAATTAAAGGAACATTACAATTTAATGTTAATCACTTTCCCTGTCCTGATTTAATTCTATTTTATCACATGTGTTTTTTTACTTTCAAACGCAAATTACTCCTATAATTATTTTTATAATTTTATTATGTAAAATGTGAGGTGTTACATGTTTTCCAAAACTTGGTGGATCGCTTGGAGAGACCTATTATCCTCTTAAAGCTTGTGGGTCATGAGGATTTATTCATTCGCCTAATTGTTATTATGCATTCTATTAGCGCTACACTTGTGCGTAAGATAAATTGTATGAAGAGGCCAGTATACTGCATCAACAAGAGATTAACATGGATTGGATGAAACTATCCCAAACTTGAAAAGCTTGCGTTTAATCTTCTCTAGGAAGCTCCTTCCATATTTTCAAGCTCATCCTATTAAGGTATATACTAACCAGCTACTATGACTGGTCCTTCAATGACCTAAGGCATCTAAGTGACTCTTGAAATAGAAATCGAACCAAGCTAGTTCAACCTCACCTTCTTCCCGAGAGTCATCCACAAACAAGCATTGGCTGAGTTCATTGTTGAATTCACTGTTCCAGAAAACTCGTTGGAAAACAATGCACGACTAGACATCTAATGGAAATAATATGTGCATGTAGCAGCTAACGATTGGTCTTCTAGTGTTGGAGTTGTACTTGTAACCACCAAGGAATGCCCAATTTATTATACATTGAAACTTTCCTTCCTGGCTCCCACCAAATATGTTGAATATGAAGCCTTAATTGCTGGACTTCAAATTGCCAAAGAGTTGGGTATAAAAGCTATTTAGATTTTCTCAAGTTCCTAACTAGTCATTTGCCTAGCACGAAGGAAGTTTTAGGTTAAAGGAGTATAGCCGGATCCTTATTAGCTTGGGTACATAGACCTCTCAATAACTTCGCACGTTACATTATCACTCACATTCTCAGGACCAAAACGAAAGAGAAGATTCTCTAGCTAGATTAGCTAGTTTCAATGATACCTAACAAATGGAAAACACCCCAATCGAAATATTAGGATCTTTGAGTATCGATCAAATGGAAATTTGATTGGATATTGATGATGGAGCCTAAGCAGGGTCAAGGATGGCTCTGATCATAAACTACTTGCAATAGGGAATCGTACCAAAAAGCCAAAAGGAGAAACGATTAGTCCTTAGAAAAGCATTGCACTACATCCTTTGAAAAGGATGTTATATTGAAGAGGCTTTTCTATTCCACTAGTCTGGTATGTATTGCATACATGAAGCTCATAGAGTGCAGTGACCATTTCGAAGGGTAAACTGCCGAAGAAAAGATATTATGCTACAACTATTTTTGATAAACTGTTAATGGGGATGTAGCTAACTACAATCAACATTGTGGAAAATGTCAAAGGTTTGATAAGATCCCAAAAGTCACACTGACAACACACTCAAATGGTCAGTCCATAGGCATTCAAATATAGGAATTGATATTATAGGTACATAGTCGATGTCAAAAGGTAGCACGAGATGTCATCGTCGATGTTAATTACTTTAACAAATGGGTTGAAGTTGAGCACTAAACTATTAAGTCAGTGCGTCGATGAATGAATAGTCTCTATGTATTGGATCGATGATGCGATATGTATGTCCGTATATATATATATATATATATATATATATATATATATATATATATATATATATATATATGCAGAATTGAAGCACAGTGATATAAATGTAATTACAACAGAAAATATAAATGATACCAATGATTTTTATACTGGTTCGGACCTCATCCTAATTTTAATCCTAGCCTCCCTTCTGGATTTTCACTAACCAACACATATTTCACCCGGAGAAATAGGTTTACAAATGCCACTTGATTTGTATGGGATACAAGCTTACCCACTTGGTCTGAATGTGCTACAAGCTTACCCATATGATTTAAACGGGCTAGAGGCTCACCTTACTCTACTTAAGATATGTTACAGGACTTCAATATCTTCTTTTACAAAGAAATAGATAACTGACTATATATTGTGTCTTTAATTTGCAGAGTAGTCGTAATGTAGCATAATTTCTAATGCCTTCAAAAATAATGAAGCAGATTGAGTGCACAGAGGCTAGGAAGACGAATTGGATCAAATTAAAATTTTGTGAAATTAAGTAACACTATTTTATATTTGCTTTGAAATAAATATGGAATTTGGGGAGTTAGGAAGCAATATGAAAATGAATTAGGGAGGATAATTATATGTTTGTTTCTGTCAAATTGTGAGGCTTACATAGAAGTGATAAGCTGCCATTAAACAATTAAACCGGAACAACTCTTCAACACTTTCTTTCGAAAGGGATGCAACCATTTGAAGTTTGCATTTGGTTAAATAGAAGCATGTGTTAGCATTTGACTTCTCATTTGTTAATGATGATATAATGAACATTGGATTTATTTTAAGAATGCTCCATAGCTTAGGTGGTTATGGAATCCATTTATGGTGTGGGAGGTAAACAGTTCAAATTCTGCTTCTGTCTTTTTGTCAACATATGCATTCTGCCTTTACTATCCAATATAGGAACTACTAATTACTTCTAAATCAAAAGCTATGAAAGCATGTGTAACGAACCAATAATTTCAACATATTTTAAATTAAGATTTAACTTAAAATAAATATTTATATTTAAAATTTTGTCTATTTTAAACAATATACATAAACCATTTTCGTGGATTTACAGACATTTCAAAAAAAAAAAAGAGAGATTTACAATTCTACCCAATTTGGATCTTTAAAGTGAAAATGCCTCTGTTGTTTAAAAGGTACGAATGTTATTAAAACAAGAGTTATTACCATTTTTAATTTATTTTGTAACTTCAATATTGACCTTATAATTCGGTTTATAAAAGAAAACTATCCTTATACTTGAGATCTAATTTAGAAATTGGACCGTTATTCATCTTGAATGGAATTAGAATATGCTATATATGGATTATTTTGTAAAATATAATTTACGTGAGTGTTTTGCTAGCAAAGACTTTTACTTTACTAATCAACTTTAAGTTATACATATTTGGAAATCTAACGTTGAATGTTATCTTATTTAATTTAGAAAGATATTATTATCGTTGATAAATATTGATTTCAAGACAAAAGTAAAGTATAACATAAATGATGATTAATTTTGTTTGGAATAAACTGCTAAGTTTGAACTTATGTTAAGATGGTACCAATTGTAATATAGTTAATATAAAAAAAAATGAACTAATAATTTTTTTAAAAAAGAAAGAAAACGAACTAACAGTTTTAATATTGGAAATAAAATTTTCATGTTAATTAAATTTCTAAAATTTAACATCGATAAGTTCAACATTTTTCGTTAAATAAATGTCAGCGTTGTTCACACGTAGTGCGCGTTCACAAATATACATGTAAATATGCGTAAACCAGATTAATGTTCGCTGCATTGTCCGTTCATGACCATCTATATAAATAATAATGATGTACTAATGATTTTAAACTTTAAAACAAGAAATAAAAAAAATGAGTAAATGGCGTTAGTATTGAAAAAAAAAATTATTTTATTTTAAATTTAACGGTGGATAAATATTTCTTGTCAATAAAATTTAAATCATAACGCGAATGGTTGAAATGTGCGTAGAACAGTTTAACGTTCGTACGTTCTCAACGTTGTCTGTTCATGTATATGCGAACAAAGGATAAAATAAAATAAATAAAAGAATAAATTAAAAAGAAGAAAAAAAGGAGAGAAATTAAATTTTATTGCATTAAAACACGTTAGCCAAGTAAGAAAGGAACTAAATAATTAACACAAATTTGGACCATGTAGTAACGGTAGGAATGTTCAACCAATTTTGACATTCCTTACCATTTAATAGTGTCCCTCTTTCCTTAAAAATAGTTATACACGTTACTTTTCAGATCTGGAAAAAAAAAATTCATCTCTCCTTAAATTATGGCAACAACAAATCTTACTCTGTCAGAGCAAATATTTGAAACACCGTACAGAATCTTAAATATCTCTCTCTGACAGAAACAAATATATGGTAACAGTGCATTGAGATTTCAAAATATACGGTGAGAGAATCCAATGCTATTTCCAAATAAAATAATTCGAACCGCAGAAATAAAAGCAGTCCATTTATCTTGCCTCACGTGAAACATCTTTCTTCCTCCTGTACATTTCTCTTCACGCAACCAACTTCTTCCACCCCATTTCAATATTTAGTTCTGAAAAAAAAAACTATCAAAACAAATTCTAATGATTGGGAAGTAAGTAGCTCCTTCTGCTTCACGTGAGAAAGCTTGGCCTAAAACTCATTTTCCTCCTAAACAAAGGCAGTAACCCATTTTTGCCTGTAAACCATTCTTCGTTCCATCCTGATGCCATCATCACGTGAAAGGCCTTCTTCCTCAAATTGCACCACGCCTTTCACTCTACGATCAACAGGTCCGCAACCGCGCTCTGACAAGTGTAACCCCAACTCATCGGAGTCCCTCTGCCGGTTGCCGACGACACAGTGAGCCATCAACAGCCCGAGTTCCACCTCTGTCGAGTTCGCCAGCCACCGTCCAAGTTGCATCATTCCGTCAAGCGAGGAAAAGCAGCATTTGACATGAGTACCTTTAGCCTTATATCGTACGGCAGCTCCTCTCCGGGTGTAAGCACTTGACCTCCGTCCAGGTCAAGTCTCTCACGCCGCTCGAGCCACTAGTTCATCGCCAAAGCTCCATTCTCCCGTCCAGCGACCTGAGCCGGGTACCGTGAGTTCTCTCTCACCTTCTTCGTTTTTTTTCTCTCGTAACAATGCATATATATACTTAAAATATATGCGTTAAACACTGTACTGCTGCTTGCATGAAACCCATTTTGATGCCACTTCATCATGCAGTTGGCATAAACACAATGAAATGAGTTTCATTTATTTTTTCCTAAGCACATAAGGTGTTAACACAAGAAGCCGCTGGTTTTGACTTTTATAATACACGCCATACTGCTGCCGGTAACAAGACATGCATGCAAGGAGCGGTGGGTGGTGCTGTGTAGATTTCCAGTTTTCTGTTAAAGGATATAAAGATCTTACCTTTTTGTTGTTAACAATGATGTACCAAGTCGAGTGGTTTGATGTGTGACTAGCAATTGAGAGGTCACTAGTTTGAATCCTGCTGTAGCCGCTTGGTTTTGGTCAATTATTTTGGCTGATATCTTTATGGCGTAAATGTATACATAAAATTTAGACCGATTTCTAAATAAAAATCATATCTTTGTTCTAGGTAGCAAATTCATCCTTGTAGCCGTTAGCGTCATTCCTCTCATATCGTGCCTTCTCTTGTTGCCACGGAAGGTGAGTTTTCTCACTCACAGACTAACTGATTATGAAGTGAATTAAAAATATGAGATGTTGAATGAAATGTTAGAGTGCTCTAGTTTTGGTTGCTTTGTGTTTGTGCACGTGCGACGCACACACTATTATTTCACATGACACATATGGATGTATGATTGCCGTGTTATGTTTATTTTCGCATCATGCAAGTTCCCCCTTTGATTAGCAACATGACGGGTTGAAATGATACATACCCGAACCCCTTGTATTCGAATCGAATTGGGATGCGGGTTGAAATGATACATACCCGGGATTCGAATATTTTAAAAACGGATTGAAATGATAAATATCCGTATCACTTGGCCATAGGATAGAAAGTTTTATATAGGCACCGTGGTCAATAAATTAAAAATATTTTCAAAATATTTATCGATTTTATAAGTGGAATTTTAAATGAAACTTCCTTTTAGCATAAAGAAGTTAAAAGAAATTTTGTTTGAATTTTACTTGATTTTTGTAAGAAATCTAATTTGTATTAAAATAGATTTTGTGCAATTTTTGCAAGTTTATACTTGGCTTTAAATTGATTTGAATAAACTCTTTATAAACTTTATACTCATAAAATAAATTTGGTAATATGATAGTATTTGCATTAAAAGATTTAATGTAAAAGATTTGCGAAGTTTTGATAATATTTTCAAACCATATTAAATATATGATTTGTCAAATGGATTTTGCCATGTGAAGGATTTTGATCCATAGCTAACGCCAAATGGTGAAAATTTGTTATATGAATGGATATATGAATTTCAAGTCAAATAATTATTCAAGCATCATTTTTGTGGATAAAGTGTTGGATTTTATATGAATTCTATTGGGAAAGAAATTGTAAACACGGATTTAGAACTGGATTGGAATAATATTACTTGTTTAACTATAATTTTATAAAAAGAAATTCTCCGCATTACTTAGTTTTATAATTATCCTTTGTAAAATGATTTGGTTTCTTTAGCCATATAAATTTATAATGGTTTCCAAAACACATGAATATATATTTCTTCAAATTTAATATACGTTCATTTTTTCCAAAACTCAACTTTTCTAAATATATTTATTTTATCTTATCTTATTTTGAAAACTTATGTCGAATCCAGTCTAATGAATCCAAGAGTGAATATTGGTTTATAATCGAACCATTTGTAATTGACTTTGGGGCAAGACTTGAAATTAAGCGATTTGTGGTATTTGAAATATGCTTTCAAATCTAATGGCCACGGTGTAAGAAAATGTAAGCGTCGGTTGTTAAAGAGACTGGAGTCGGTAAGTGGCATACTCTCTGTCAGTGTCGATACAACTTTAACAACTGTATACGTGATGGAGTATTGGGACGACAACATGATGGCTTGGAAGTGACCACTGGATCGAAGAAGGCGAACGACGACGAATTGGCCTTGACCCTCGGGTCATAATTAAAATGACTAAAACAGGAGCTATACCGTGACTAATTGAGGTCGCACTTCATATCGGACACGCTTCTTCGATACCATCTCTATTACTATGTGATTTATTTGGGGCGCCCTTTTGATTTGGGAGTGTGTTCCGAGGTGGGCGGTAGTTGCGGCTATGCATTAGCACCGGTCCGGGAGTGCAACTGGTAGAATCCTACCCTGGGCATTGCCTCGTGTGCCTTGTCATATTTATCATCTGCGAGCCCCATACGATTTTGATTTAGTATTGCTTTCTATGGAATGCCCTCTGATAACACCAGTGCGGTGAATTTACGGTACTGTATAGACTGTGATGCCTATAAACTACGTAAGGGTAATATGGTAATCCCGCTTACGCTGTTTTCAGTATATTTACTTTACTGAATAGACATTACAATAATAGCGTACTATTTTATGTTTATTATTTTCATGGATCCTTAGAGGATGGTAATCCCAGACATCTTCTAAGTTATTGTACATTTCTGTAGACACTTCATGTGGTTTAATTCACTTATATGAGACTGTTAGTCCTGACTCAAGTATTTTGTTTGTTTTATTCCTTGCAAAATGCCCGGGTCAGACTAAGTATTTCATCTTGGAGACATATCTGTTAGAGCTTGAGATTCGTTGGAGGTCCAGCTATCCACCTACTTTGTCATATGCCGTTGTGCCCATTTCTGCTTATCGCTGAATATTAGTATGATTCTATATTTATTCTTCCGCTGTATCTATATTTATCTCTGTACTCTGATATCATGTAAATTTAAAGTTTTGTATAAATTTTTACTTCCGCTGTGAGATATTCTATGTTTTGTATTGTGATTCTATGATGATTTGTATTTCAACTTCATAAGCAATAACAATCTGTCCTTTTGAACGGTTTGAGTTGGTTTAATTACCGACTTGAGGCGGTCAAAAAGGCAGGTCGATACAACTTGGTATCAGAGCTTTGGTTATACAAAGCTTAGCTTATGTTGTTGAAACACTCATTAGAGATGGGGTAGCAATACCCTAAATGAGTGAAATCAGCATAGAATCATTCCGAGAGAGCGTATTTTAAATTAAAAATATTTTAAGTGATTTCAAAGGATTTCAAGAGGATTTTTCAATATATGAATAATTTAAAATTTTAGCTTTGTTTTAAAGATATATCCTCATTTTAATCCCATTCCTTTGAACTCATCCCTTGCTGGATCCTCCTCAAGTTAGGATTTTTCCCGAATCTACGTCTCATTTTGCTTCTCCCCATTTCAGAAACTTAGATTGGTCGTGTTTTGACCCGAAATCTTCCTAAATTCATCTTACCTATTCGTGATAAATCCATCTTGTTGTCTGGATGTTCAACTCTTAGCTTATAGTCCAGCTTAGCTCGAATTGGATTAAATCTAGGTATGGGAATTTATAGTAAAATTTGAACGACTAGATAAGTGTTCGACACTTGGTTGTGTCGAATAAATGTGGACTTGTAACACTATACTAAAAGAAAATTTAATAATAAGAACTTGTGAAATTGAAAATAAGTACTTGAGGTAAAGATAACTTATTTGCCAATGCCTAAAAAGGGCAACAACAAGTTCCGAATAAGGGTAGTATAAATTAAAAGTTATAACTATAATTTGGTTCGGAAAAATAGTAGTTTTATTTCTGGAGCTAAGATCATCTTATTATAATTCGTATAAAGACCCATATATGTAGGATTCCATGAGGAAGAGAGACAAATATTAGACTAGTGTTAAGATTTATATATTATAGAGTTTATAAGTAGGCAAACGATAAACTTAATATTTTGGGAACAACGCGTATTAAAAAATAAAGCCCTATATAATGACACTTTGCATGATTTCCATTATAAGTTTTAAGATTTTATATGTAAATAAATGTGTTTGACCAAACATGTTATTTTGACATATATTTAGGAAATTGATATATAGAAGAAAAAAAATGTACTTTAAAGTGGAAAGTTTCAAATAGTTGTTGACGTCAAGAGTGGAATATTAGGTATATGAAGGTTTTGGGACATATGTCAGGCCAACGTATGTAGTAAACTCTTCATGTACTAGATAAATATGGATTCGCACTGTAATCAGTTGAAAATGAACCTAGTGGTTGTCGCGAAATCACCAGTGTTTATTTTCAAGTTTTGAAGGTGACGAAGATGTATAATTCCAGTCGAGATGTCGAACTAATACTTAAAAACCTCATTTTGAAAGAATAATAAAATTTTGATTTTGATATTGCGTTAGAATTAGAAATTGATTTTTGAATCAATGAATTTAATATATAAATGGGACACCTATAAAAGTGTTTATGGGATTTTATCCATATGAACATAGCGTTTGTATGTAAATTTATGTACACAAACCAATAAAATTTAAGGAAATTAAGAATTTAACATTATTGAAAGGCCAATTTGCTAAGAAGTTATGCGTATCCTTATATATTCTAAAAATTGGATTAGCATACGTTTCAAATTTCGATCAGAGTTAAGTTCTAAGTGGGGGAGATGGCAATTTTTCCCCGTTTGAAAACTTTGTAAATAAATTGAAATGTGAATGTACCGAATTTGATAAAAGCAATCACTTATAATGAATTGGATTTTATGTATATAAATCTTCGTCGAAAGGAAAATTTGACAAGAGAAAATAAATCGAGTACAAAGAAAAATGGAATACGGAAAAAATTTCCATGATAAGAATTTAAAGTGAAAGGAAAGAAGAAATGAATCGACATAGGCGAAATAGAAAGGTTATGACATCAATAGAGCCAATGAGATATAATGGGATACGTTAAGTTGAGGGACAAGATTTATACGGCAAAATATGCTATGTATTCACGGGGAATGGATCGAATTACATGTCTTCGTCAAAGAAACCAACAAGAATGTATGAGCTGAATGGAAATTGCTTAACAATTAATCACTTATGCAAAGAAAATGGAAGTTTTAATGTACGAATTACACAAGGGAAGAGAAATATTTTTACTCATGGAATTTTGACTTGATCCATGTATACCCTTCGTGCCGTGTGAAACCGCGTTTGAATTCGAACTATATAACACTAATTCGTCCAAGATGTTTTATAACGGAACCTTTATCAACAAGCTTTTCATAATAACTAAAGGTGTTTGAAATATAGAACCCAATTTATACAGGGGGATTTTGATTTTGGGAATATAAATTTTGAGGATTTGGTTCCCAAAAATTTTGTTTTAGAAATTACCCGTAAACAACTCTAGTTTGGAATAGGTATACGCCAATCAGAGTAGCGTAGCGGAAGCGTGATGATATGTTGAAAGATTTTCCCGAGTATACAAAATGTGATCTTTTCAAACACGATTTAATATTTGTGAATATAAATTCCTATATCATTGTGTAAAGGATTGTGGATTGAGATATGTTTTGGTATAATGGAAAAGTATCCGACTATACGAATTGTAAATGATTTATCAAATATGGATTTGAAGGTCTTGAAAATTTTGTATTATGGGAATATGAAAGTTATTTGAAGATTTTGGAAACATTTCAAAACAAAATGGAATTTAATCTAAAAGAGGATTGGTATGACTTAAAAACTATAACGATTTTCCTAAACCTTTAAAATTTGAAAAGCTTGCTTGATTTAAAAGAACAATAAGCAAATTTTGAGTCTTAAAATCAATAACTTATTTTAAAATATTTGTGATGTTATACACGTCGACTTAAATTTGTATGACGTTGCCTTTTCGAGGACGAAAAGTTCTAAGTAGGGGAGGCTGTAACGAACCAATAATTTCAACATATTTTAAATTAAGATTTAACTTAAAATAAATATTTATATTTAAAATTTTGTCTATTTTAAACAATATACATAAACCATTTTCGTGGATTTACAGACATTTCAAAAAAAAAAAAAAAAGAGATTTACAATTCTACCCAATTTGGATCTTTAAAGTGAAAATGCCTCTGTTGTTTAAAAGGTACGAATGTTATTAAAACAAGAGTTATTACCATTTTTAATTTATTTTGTAACTTCAATATTGACCTTGTAATTCGGTTTATAAAAGAAAACTATCCTTATACTTGAGATCTAATTTAGAAATTGGACCGTTATTCATCTTGAATGGAATTAGAATATGCTATATATGGATTATTTTGTAAAATATAATTTACGTGAGCGTTTTGCTAGCAAAGACTTTTACTTTACTAATCAACTTTAAGTTATACATATTTGGAAATCTAACGTAGAATGTTATCTTATTTAATTTAGAAAGATATTATTATCGTTGATAAATATTGATTTCAAGATAAAAGTAAAGTATAACATAAATGATGATTAATTTTGTTTGGAATAAACTGCTAAGTTTGAACTTATGTTAAGACGGTACCAATTGTAATATAGTTAATATAAAAAAAATGAACTAATAATTTTTTTAAAAAAAAGAAAGAAAATGAACTAACAGTTTTAATATTGGAAATAAAATTTTCATGTTAATTAAATTTCTAAAATTTAACATCGATAAGTTCAACATTTTTCGTTAAATAAATGTCAGCGTTGTTCACACGCAGTGCGTGTTCACAAATATGCATGTAAATATGCGTAAACCAGATTAATGTTCGCTGCATTGTCCGTTCATGACCACCTATATAAATAATAATGATGTATTAATGATTTTAAACTTTAAAACAAGAAATAAAAAAAAAAGAGTAAATGGCGTTAGTATTGAAAAAAAATTATTTTATTTTAAATTTAACGGTGGATAAATATTTCTTGTCAATAAAATTTAAATCATAACGCGAATGGTTGAAATGTGCATAGAACAGTTTAACGTTCGTACGTTCTCAACGTTGTCAGTTCATGTATATGCGAACAAAGGATAAAATAAAATAAATAAAAGAATAAATTAAAAAGAAGAAAAAAAGGAGAGAAATTAAATTTTATTGCATTAAAACACGTTAGCCAAGTAAGAAAGGAACTAAATAATTAACACAAATTTGGACCATGTAGTAACGGTAGGAATGTTCAACCAATTTTGACATTCCTTACCATTTAATAGTGTCCCTCTTTCCTTAAAAATAGTTATACACGTTACTTTTCAGATCTGGAAAAAAAAAATCATCTCTCCTTAAATTATGGCAATAACAAATCTTACTCTGTCAGAGCAAATATTTGAAACACTGTACAGAATCTTAAATATCTCTCTCTGACAGAAACAAATATATGGTAACAGTGCATTGAGATTTCAAAATATACGGTGAGAGAATCCAATGCTATTTCCAAATAAAATAATTCGAACCGCAGAAATAAAAGCAGTCCATTTATCCTGCCTCACGTGAAACATCTTTCTTCCTCTTGTACATTTCTCTTCACGCAACCAACTTCTTCCACCCCATTTCAATATTTAGTTCTGAAAAAAAAACTATCAAAACAAATTCTAATGATTGGGAAGTAAGTAGCTCCTTCTGCTTCACGTGAGAAAGCTTGGCCTAAAACTCATTTTCCTCCTAAACAAAGGCAGTAACCCATTTTTGCCTGTAAACCATTCTTCGTTCCATCCTAATGCCATCATCACGTGAAAGGCCTTCTTCCTCAAATTGCACCACGCCTTTCACTCTACGATCAACAGGTCCGCAACCGCGCTCCGACAAGTGTAACCCCAACTCATCGGAGTCCCTCTGCCGGTTGCCGACGACACAGTGAGCCATCAACAGCCCGAGTTCCACCTCTGTCGAGTTCGCCAGCCACCGTCCAAGTTGCATCATTCCGTCCAGCGAGGAAAAGCAGCATTTGACATGAGTATCTTTAGCCTTATATCGTACGGCAGCTCCTCTCCGGGTGTAAGCACTTGACCTCCGTCCAGGTCAAGTCTCTCACGCCGCTCGAGCCACTAGTTCATCGCCAAAGCTCCATTCTCCCGTCCAGCGACCTGAGCCGGGTACCGTGAGTTCTCTCTCACCTTCTTCGTTTTTTTTTCTCTCGTAACAATGCATATATATACTTAAAATATATGCGTTAAACACTGTACTGCTTCTTGCATGAAACCCATTTTGATGCCACTTCATCATGCAGTTGGCATAAACACAATGAAATGAGTTTCATTTATTTTTTCCTAAGCACATAAGGTGTTAACACAAGAAGCCGCTGGTTTTGACTTTTATAATACACGCCATACTGCTGCCGATAACAAGACATGCATGCAAGGAGCGGTTGGTGGTGCTGTGTAGATTTCCAGTCTTCTGTTAAAGGATATAAAGATCTTACCTTTCTATTGTTAACAATGATGTACCAAGTCGAGTGGTTTGATGTGTGACTAGCAATTGAGAGGTCACTAGTTCGAATCTTGCTGTAGCCGCTTGGTTTTGGTCAATTATTTTGGCTGAAATCTTTATGGCGTAAATGTATACATAAAATTTAGACCGATTTCTAAATAAAAATCATATCTTTGTTCTAGGTAGCAATTTCATCCTTGTAGACGTTAGCGTCATTCCTCTCATACCGTGCCTTCTCTTGTTGCCACGGAAGGTGAGTTTTCTCACTCACAGACTAACTGATTATGAAGTGAATTAAAAATATGAGATGTTGAATGAAATGTTAGAGTGCTCTAGTTTTGGTTGCTTTGTGTTTGTGCACGTGCGACGCACACACTATTATTTCACATGACACATATGGATGTATGATTGCCGTGTTATGTTTATTTTCACATCATGCAAGTTCCCCCTTTGATTAGCAACATGACGGGTTGAAATGATACATACCCGAACCCCTTGTATTCGAATCGAATTGGGATGCGGGTTGAAATGATACATACCCGGGATTCGAATATTTTAAAAACGGATTGAAATGATAAATATCCGTATCACTTGGCCATAGGATAGAAAGTTTTATACAGGCACCGTGGTCAATAAATTAAAAATATTTTCAAAATATTTATCGATTTTATAAGTGGAATTTTAAATGAAACTTCCTTTTAGCATAAAGAAGTTAAAAGAAATTTTGTTTGAATTTTACTTGATTTTTGTAAGAAATCTAATTTGTATTAAAATAGATTTTGTGCGATTTTTGCAAGTTTATACTTGGCTTTAAATTGATTTGAATAAACTCTTTATAAACTTTATACTCATAAAATAAATTTGGCAGTATGATAGTTTTTGCATTAAAAGATTTAATGTAAAAGATTTGCGAAGTTTTGATAATATTTTTGAACCATATTAAATATATGATTTTTCGAATGGATTTTGCCATGTGAAGGATTTTGATCCATAGCTAACGCCAAATGGTGAAAATTTGTTATATGAATGGATATGTGAATTTCAAGTCAAATAATTATTCAAGCATCATTTTTGTGGATAAAGTGTTGGATTTTATATGAATTCTATTGGGAAAGAAATTGTAAACACGGATTTAGAACTGGGTTGGAATAATATTACTTGTTTAACTATAATTTTATAAAAAGAAATTCTCCGCATTACTTAGTTTTATAATTATCCTTTGTAAAATGATTTGGTTTCTTTAGCCATATAAATTTATAATGGTTTCCAAAACACATGAATATATATTTCTTCAAATTTAATATACGTTCATTTTTTCCAAAACTCAACTTTTCTAAATATATTTATTTTATCTTATCTTATTTTGAAAACTTATGTCGAATCCAGTCTAATGAATCCAAGAGTGAATATTGGTTTATAATCGAACCATTTGTAATTGACTTTGGGGCAAGACTTGAAATTAAGCGATTTGTGGTATTTGAAATATGCTTTCAAATCTAATGGCCACGGTGTAAGAAAATGTAAGCGTCGGTTGTTAAAGAGACCGGAGTCGGTAAGTGGCATACTCTCTGTCAGTGTCGATACAACTTTAACAACTGTATACGTGATGGAGTATTGGGACGACAACATGATGGCTTGGAAGTGACCACTGGATCGAAGAAGGCGAACGACGACGAATTGGCCTTGACCCTCGGGTCATAATTAAAATGACTAAAACAGGAGCTATACCGTGACTAATTGAGGTCGCACCTCATATCGGACACGCTTCTTCGATACCATCTCTATTACTATGTGATTTATTTGGGGCGCCCTTTTGATTTGGGAGTGTGTTCCGAGGTGGGCGGTAGTTGCGGCTATGCATTACCACCGGTCCGGGAGTGCAACTGGTAGAATCCTACCCTGGGCATTGCCTCGTGTGCCTTGTCATATTTATCATCTGCGAGCCCCATACGATTTTGATTTAGTATTGCTTTCTATGGAGTGCCCTCTGATAACACCAGTGCGGTGAATTTACGGTACTGTATAGACTGTGATGCCCATAAACTACGTAAAGGTAATATGGTAATCCCGCTTACGCTGTTTTCAGTATATTTACTTTACTGAATAGACATTACAATAATAGCGTACTATTTTATGTTTATTATTTTCATGGATCCTTAGAGGATGGTAATCCCAGACATCTTCTAAGTTATTGTACATTTCTGTAGACACTTCATGTGGTTTAATTCACTTATATGAGACTGTTAGTCCTGACTCGAGTATTTTGTTTGTTTTATTCCTTGCAAAATGCCCGGGTCAGACTAAGTATTTCATCTTGGAGACATATCTATTAGAGCTTGAGATTCGTTGGAGTTCCAGCTATTCACCTACTTTGTCATATGCCGTTGTGCCCCTTTCTGCTTATCGCTGAATATTAGTATGATTCTATATTTATTCTTCCGCTGTATCTATATTTATCTCTGTACTCTGATATCATGTAAATTTAAAGTTTTGTATAAATTTTTACTTCCGCTGTGAGATATTCTGTGTTTTGTATTGTGATTCTATGATGATTTGTATTTCAACTTCATAAGCAATAACAATCTGTCCTTTTGAACGGTTTGAGTTGGTTTAATTACCGACTTGAGGCGGTCAAAAAGGCAGGTTGTTACAGCATGGTGGTTAGTTCACTTGCCTTCTCTCTTTATGCGTGTGCGTTCAAGTTTCACTTGGTGCTTATTTCTTTACAAGGTTTTGCATTCTACAGTTTAGTAAACTTGTTAAGTGGTTGTTGAACACTAACGTACATGGCGGGTTGGCTGTGATGTATGCCTCGCTCTTTGCTAGTCTTTTTTGAAATTACACCAATATCTCTTTTTTTATTTATTTTTTCATTTATGCATGAACATCCACCTACAAGCTTCCACTAAATTTGTTGCATGACGTCCATATACAAAGTTACACTTTACCGTTCTTATACTTATCTTACTACGTACTTACTCTTCCATTCAAGTCTTGTGTTGTGTCTTTTAACCCTTTTTTTTTAAAAAAAAAAATCACTTTTCCATCCATTGCCTAAGCCTTGACCAAAAATAACTCAATAATCATGTTGGTAGCAAACGTCGTATAATTATTATTAACAAAACACTTAACCCGTGTTTTCAACATTCTCCCATTTTTGATGATGACAATTATACAACTTTCTAAATAAACAATATTGTATTATTACCCCCCTTAATATTTTTTGAATGTTAAGCGCGAAAATTTTATTAATCTATATGAGAATCACAATGTTACAAACTCTCACATATAAACAAATACACTACATGCTATGACTCACTATACCAACTCTCTCAGAATGCAACAAAAATGAACTGTTTACATACGAAAAATCAAATGATTAGTTGAAACCAGAAAGCTACAGTAGAGAATCATTTGTATATACTATCCACTTCTGCATGTCTTCACCGTAATCCACTTTATCTTATACTGCAAACCATACAGTTGAGCCAAATAGCCAGAACCAACAATCTTCAAATAAAAACTGCAGCATATAGCACATAAACCAAATTATACACATTAACAAGGTATATACTGCATATTGCAATATGATCCAGAACTGCATCTAGCTCAAATCAAAGAATAAAGCAACTGCAACTGAATCATCAAAAATATCACCATCAAGAAATAGTAGGATCATACATGGGGTTACTCCTCATGTGTCGTTTATTTGATTTCAATTTACTACTCAAAGGCAACACATCCTCCAGAGTATATTCCTTACCCTCATCTAGATCTTCCCAGAACTTTCCTTTCTACCCCTTAATATTTTCTTCCTTAAATGTATATACTTCCATTGTCAATATGCTCAATTTTCTCCTCCTTTTTCATAAAAAAAAGGCTGAAAATAATTATTGATTTTGAGTCATATATTAGTTTAGACCATTCTACAACATTTTTTTAATGTTGTGATTCTAAAAACTAAAAATATCAATCCCAAAATAAATAAAAGAATGAATTAGATATACCAAATTTACTATAGTTCTATTATCTATAAATGCTCATTTTCCATTGTATGTAAGAAACATTTGCTATGTCGAATTTCTATCATCTTTTTTTCTTTCTTAGATACCTACAAAATATAACTAACATATTTTGGTACGTGGTTCCTCTGTTAGGGTCTAGAACATTAGATCGAAGGTAACCATACTCATAAGGGTGTAATGGTACCGTTGAAAATAAAATTTTCATTCTTAGCAATTGCATTAAAATAATTATTGACATATTTTTCTCTATTTTTTCAATTGACATGAACACAAATACCCAGATAATTTTTATATTATTTCCTATCAATAATTTTGCACTTATAGAAATATTATAAACATTACTACTCATAGAAGCACTTGAATTTTTATAGATGTTGTGTTTATAATTTAGTCTAAAATTCAGTACTAACACTATTTTTTTATCATACATGAAAGAATGTTTAGTACTATTTCTACTATTAGTTTTATTATAACTTAAAACACTTTTATCATGTAAAGGTATAGATCTAAATAAAATCATATTTATATCATTTGGCCTTTATCTATTTTTGCGAATTCACTTGCACGTTTCTCCAATTTAGTTTCAAAGTTGTGATTGACATTTTCAAAAAAAAAAAAATTGTTATGTTTCAAAATATTAATCTCCTTATTTAATTCAGAGTTCTCCTTTTTCAATGTACCATTCCCATTTTCAAGATGACAAATTCCAGATTCTGAATTATTTAAGGATAATTGTAATATATTTTTTAGTCTTTTCAAATCAATTTTTTTTTTAAATATAGTACATTGTTCATCGATGAAATCTTTAAAAGCTATAAATTTATTATTCAAAGTACTATGTTGATTTTCTAAATCTATTTCTCTTTTCAAATTTAATAAATTTTAGCTTTGTTAAAATTGTGAAATTAAGTTTGAAAATCATATCATTTATACTAATTAATTCGTGGTTATTTTGTACTAAAATTGTAAATTAGAAAGTATATTTTTGTAGTCCTCATTTTTTGTAGCTTGTTTGTACCAGACTTTTTGTTTGCTTTATTTCGACCATATCTTTTACTAACCATTATTCTTTGATATTGTAACACAATAAAATTCCTTGACCAGATACCAGTTGTTAAGTTGGTGCGACAATGAATAGTCGCTATGTACGGGGTCGATGATGGCCAATATATATACAGAAAATTAAAGTGTTGTAATCACAACAATGATAATATAAATAAGCGCAACATAAAATATAATTGATACCAGAGATTTTCATATTGGTTCGAACCCTGTCCTATTTTCAGTCTTAGACTCCCTTTTAGATTTTCATTAACAAACACCCTCGCTTCACTTAGAGGAAATGATTTACGAACACCACTTAATTTGAACGGGTTACCGGCTTACTCATCTGATTTAAATGGGATGTAGGCTCACTTATACACCTAAGATACGTTTGTTTACAACAAAATAGATGATTGACTATATATATTAGGTTTTCAATACATGGCATAGTCACAATGTAGTACAACTTCTACATCCTTCAACAATAGTGATGTAGATTGAGTAGCTGAGGCTAAAAAGTGGAACTGATTTGTAAAGTGAACTAATACAAGTTTATATTTGATTGGAAATAAATATGGAATTTGGAGCATTAGGAAGAAACATAAAAGTAAATTAGAGACCAGAATTGTATATTTGTTTATGTCAAATTGTGAGGCTTATATAGAAGTGATGAGTTGTCATTAAACAAGACTCTTCAACAAATTATTTTAAATGCAAGGTGGCCATTAGAAGTTGCTTTACAACTCGAGAGGTTGATACATCCATTTTTGGAGTTGGAGGTTGATACATCCATTTTTGGTGCTGGAGGTGCATAGTTTGGATCTTCCTTTTGTCCACTTTTGCAACATACACTTTCTATCTTTACTGTCCAATGTAGGAACTACTAATTTCTTCTAAATCAAAAGTTGTGATGGCATGATGATTAGAGTATGCGTGTTCAAGTCTCACTTGTTGATTTTTGTTCATAAGTTTCTATATTTTATAGTTTAGTAAACATGTTAAGTGGCTGGTGAACACTAACATATGTCGTAGGGTGGTTGTATATATGCCTTGCTCTTTGCTGGCCCTTTGTTAAAATCACACTATTGCCTCTCTTTTTCCCATTACATTTCATTTACAAATGAACATCCACCTATAAGCTTCCACTTAATTTGTTGCATGAACGTCTATCTACAAACTTACACTTTACCATTCTTGTACTCATTTACCTTGCTACTCGTTCTTTTATTCAAGTCTTGCATGTGCCATTTATCTTTTTTTTAAGGTTTAAAATCACTTCTCTATCTATCATCTAACCCTTGACCTTGAATAAATCAGCAATCATGTTAGTAGCAAACATCATATAATTTTCACCATCAAAACACTGAAACTGTGTTTTCAACGTTGATTATAATTTAAACTAAGAAAGAGACCAATTTGGTTGTTCAAAACATCAACGTCGCTTTGGCGTTCCCAAAACCATTATTACCGATAACAGGACCTCGTTCAACGACACTGAGTTCAAGAACTTCTCTAGACGTCATCACATTGAAAAATGATCTACAACAATTGCTCATCCTCAAGCTAACAGACAAGTTGAAGCAGTAAAAAAATAATTCTAAAGTCCATCACTAAGAAGCATTTGGAAAAAGTTGGAGGCAAATGGGTAGATGAACTTCTGTAAGCCCTATGTGTATACTAAACTAAACAAAAATCAAAGATTGTCCATACTTCATTCTTCCTTGCCTACGGTCCTAATGCCATTATTCCAACTGAATTAGAAGTCAATTATCATTGAGTTGCATACTATAATACAAAGATCAATACAGGTCTCCTCTTGGAATATCTAGACATAATGGAGGAGAAATATGAAGTGCTTGAACTCAGAGCAGTTGCCTACTGAAATTGAGTTGTTGTCCGAAACTACGTTGCCAAAGTATGTCTAAGATATTTTGTAACAACAATCTCATCTTGAAAAGAATTTTCTCACACTGGTCAATCTGGGCACTCGTTGGGAAGATCCTTACATCATCAATAAGAAGTACCGAGATAGATCGTTCAAGTTAATGACCATCGATGATGCCGAGCTACAAGAGCATGACATGTCGATCATTTATGATGCTACTTTGCCTTTATCTTGTATAGTTCCATTTCAGTTAGCAATTTGTTTTCAAGCTACGTAATATGGAACATGTTGCCCACTTTTATTTAATCTTCAATAAAGGCTCTTGGTACCTCATGATCTTAATGTCTCTTGATTATGCATAGCATGCTAATTGTAATATGACCAACTTTCTTATATCAGTGCAAAACACAAAAATAATGACGCCTTAGAGCTTGGCATTGACCCACTTATCCCATAAAATAGGTATCAATTTACACCACATATTGACCCGAGCCTTGAACAAATGATAAGGTTGAGTATAAACAATTCGAACGCTCACGATTCGAGTGTCCAACCACCAACCCTTTATCTCAAGACATGGGCAACTAGTCCAAGACTAAGTGAAAATGATACCGACCATTCACTTAGCCAATTCCAATCCTCGTAGATTGGACTAGCGTATAAACCAAATGGAAGAACAAAGTATGCCCATGATTCTAACTCGAGCAAACAATTGGAGAGTATAAAGGATGAATCAATGACATCCATAACTCAGGCCACGCCAACAACAGATGAGTATAAATTCGAAGGGTTGAGTACGATGCTCAACACCAAGTTCCACATGACTTGAGATCGATAACCATAAGGAGGTCTCGAGAGTGCAACTCCAAATTCACACAACTTAAGACCAATGATCAAACAGAGGTCTTGAGAGCAGAACATCCAATTTCGAATTTTGCACGACTTAAGGCCATGACTTAAAGGAAGCCTTGAGAGAGAAAATTTGATAATAAACAAAAAAAGAGGCTTCGGAAGTTCCCTATTGAATCAACACTCGAATCCTAGAGCGAACAACCAAGGTTTGATTATAACAACAAGAGATTAAGTACAAGTACATTGAATAAAAAATGTATAAACTTGAGCACTTAGAAAATTCAACATAAAATGAAAGATAGTCAAGATTTTATTCATAAAATAAAAACTTGTACTAGCAGTATTAAGAACCATTAACAAAAAGCATGGGTCGTACTCATGCAGAATTTGGCGAAAAAAGTAAAAAAAAAAAAATGTGTACAAGAAAAATAACCATTAGTTATCACCTCATTTCTCTTATTCTAGTTTCTTCTTCGAAAACTTGTTTTTGGTGGATGTTCCCTCCTATTGAGGGAGCTATCCTCCTTCTTGTCTTTCTAAGGTGTGACCTTTAGAGTAAGAGAAATTTCATAATCATTGTCAAAATCTTGTTCTTTATCCTCTACATACCCAGGTTCACTCTGAGAAACCATAGCACATGGCTTCGGGTTGAGCTTAGCCTTTTCTTTCTTCAAAACTAACAATGCTCTTTGTTGCATAAACATGTATTCCAAGCTAAGTTAGTTGAATTCTTCTTCACCTCCAATTTCAAATTTCTCACCTAGCTCCTTCCCAATATCAAAGCCAATGGAATCGGTGCACATCAAAGCTTCAAATGTTTTAGCATCCCATGAAGTCTTTGGGATTTGAGCATCAACTGGAGGCACCTATGTATTCCAACAGTTAGGAGTTCTTGCTGGCAACCTTTTTGCTTATACCAATGGTAGGGAGACCAACCACAATTAGTTTCTTTTTCTTCTTAGGAAACTCCAAAGAGAGCTTTATGTCTAGTCAGCAAGAAATAAACACCCGTTCAAAAACCGAAGAAAGAAATGATAGAACTACAGGGTCATGCTCTTTGCCTTCAATCAAAGTTTCTTTCTCCTGATTTGAGGTCAGTGTGGCTTTATTTGTGAGTCTAGGTGTTCAAGGTCATATTCCAGATCGGTGGAGGTCAGTTGAGAAAGAGGAACCCTCAGCAATCTTCATTGGCATGACTGGAATCTGAGTAGAGATGTCTTGGATTGATGAATGGCCTACTGAGCTTGCCTCATAAACAACAACGACACTCTCACTCAATAATATTTCCTCTTTTTATATTCGACTTTGCTTCCTCCTCTTCCCATATTATGAATCAACCCTCCTCAATAATTTTCAACTCGTCGCCTTTAAATACTTGTTTATAAGCTCCTTCTCATAAACTTTCTCAATGTTCGTATAGAACATTTCACAATCAATAAACCACTCCTAAGATATGTCAAGAGCCCTAGAATATCTCTTGAGCTCTGAAGTCCTGATGACGAAGGAACTAAGCATATAATACCACTATTGTGGAGTCAAGCTCTATTTTCTCCTCCTCCGCCTCATTCACCTTTCACCCCGAGCTCTTTCAATATGCTATCAAAATTATTCCTGATCGTTGAAGCTTCATTTAAGATGGTTTGAGCTGCATCCTTTAACCGCCTCTTTGGCTTTCTTAGCTTCCTACAATTCAGCCTTCAAAATGCTTGCTTCCTTGGTGAGGGTCTCCATGTAATTTCTTAACTAGTCATTTTCCTTCAATACCCTCTTATTCTCTGCAATGAGAAGCTTATTATCATATTTCGAGGAAATCTTCCTGAGGGAAGAACAATCCAACTCCTCATGGAACCGATTCTGTGCTGCCTTGGCTTCTCCTTCATTTCGGTAATTTCCTTCTATACCTCAACTAATTGACATTTGTAGTCGAAAATTTCATCATCCATGTGTTTATATTATCTATGTACATGTTGGCTTCTAGCCTCCTATTTTCCAATTTAACTTCTAGCTCCTTTATCTCCATGAAAACCTTTTGCACACTTCATCACCTCTCTAAATTAAAAATATATGTCAATCACCCGATCCATAATTTCTTTATCAGCTTAACTCAGGATTGGGTGCATCTTCAGCATAAACGTAGCTCTATCAAAATGAAGTTTGGAGAACAAGGATTTAACTCCCTCCTTTGTTCCTTAGTAGTGAGGGTTGACAATGATGCTGCAAGTTCTTAACTCTTCTTTTTCGACTTCTTTGAGTTTTAGTTTTTCTGGAGGTATATAAGCCTTCTTCTGAATGGCAATGGCCATTGTGATCTGGTGGTGGATGCGGTGAAGGAAGCATTGGAGGACGAGGATCTGAGGCCACTACAGACTACGCTATGCCTCTAGAATCTCCATTTCCACGTAGTGGCCTATCATATTATCGTTAGGGTTGAGATCTCGACCTAGGGTGGTGCTCGGACTAAAAACCACATCATTTATCCTCTTTATGGTTTGGACTATCACACCCTCGATACGATGAGCTCTTATGACATGAGATATAGTGGATGATGCTAGCAGGCAAGTCTTTGCTTACATCAAACTTCCCTTGTGATGACCGCCTGCAGCCCCCACACTAAATAAGAGGAATAAAGCACTGAGAGGTGTGTATGCCAGTTATGGACGATCGTCAGAGTAGGTAAACACAAGCGGAACCTGTCGTAAGACTTGTAGCACAAGGATAAAATATAATAGAACATATATAACAGGTAATAGTAGTGAAGCATCATATAGCAAACTTTTCAAACTTTCACAACGTCCTGAAAGATTATCCCAACCTCATAGGAAATATCAAGTATGTACATAAGGCCTCACTACAACACTCATAGGGCAACTCAAACAGCGGAAAACAGAAATACTAGATAGTAGTAAAAGTAATATGTCGGCCTTCTGCTCGCCATCGCACAACAGCATCGTCCTCACTAATCTCCTGTCATCTGCTACTTAGTATGACCATCCACAACCGGATGAACAGCCCAAGGTAATAAGAGGAAACATAAAACCTTGAGTCAGACAACAGTCTTAGTGTGCGATAAAACAGCTAACAAACTTCAATAATAAAGTATATGAGCATGGATAGATAAATATACTAATCTACCCTCAACACTAGAGAAGAATTCAACCTTATCTTCCCCCACATCGAACAGTGATAGCCTTTATGATAACATTTCAACCATACATTCATGAAAACCAGAACACTCATTCAATCATGGAAAAGCACCCATGACATCCAAATTATATATCTTATGTAAATCATCCTAATCGAATTCAACATCCCTCAAGCACAAGCCCCAGAGGCCTAAACCATTATCAGAAAAGTACTCAAGGAACAATTCCTTCGACGTTGGACAATCTACATGAGGCGGTACAAACAAAGTAACCAAACAATAAAACATCCATGACTGACTCTAGCTATCACCGCCAATCCTGCTTTGAAACCATCATTAATCGTATGACGTCCAACCTTGCTATATGTCAAGGGCTAATGGTAACCACAGTTTGAGAATAAACTCCATACGCCTTTCAACGATACATAGGTATGTCCAACCTTGACAACTAGGCCTTTCAACGATACCCAGGGTACTCGACCTACAACCTGTCTTTTAGATGCCCCTATCGTACCCCTACTTTGAACCTGCTAGAACTTACAACAACGATAATCACTCGACCTTCGCATCTCTAGTCATCCAACCCGATGACTTTTCATAGCTTAAGCAACCTTCTCAAGCAACCATTATCCACCAACTCACGACCTTTGACTTGTCACTTCATTCGTTGTTCTACACCGATCAACGAACACATTCTACACATCGAACCTTCCTACTTGAATTTACTTCGAAGTCACACCATCACCGAACCAAATTACATCACTGTGTTGCGGGTAGGGTTTAGGGGTTTCCCCGAAAAATATTTTTTCAGACCTTTTTATTCAAATCTAAGTCGTACCCGAAAAATAAAATTTTCAGAAATGACTTCGTAATGCACCACCGACCGACCCCTCCCAGGGATGCTCGACCGACCCTATAGCTTGACCATACCCTACTGAGCTACTCACTACTCGACCAACCCTTGGCTCAGCTGTTTGATCGACCCGCCTTACTCCAAAGCATGACCGACCCAAACAAAAACTAATGACTAACCCGCTTCCATGAAAGTCGACTAGCCCAACTGGAAGCATCGGATTGACGTAGCTCTTGATAGTAAACTGACCCGACCCAAAATGAGACCGACCATGGCAAAGCTCGACCGACCCAACCCATTTCTTTTCCTCCAAGAAATCTTCTCATGGTTCGACCGACCCACCATATTCGACCCAAAACCTGCATCCTCCAATGCAACTCCGATTTCGACCAAAACTTCGCCAAAAAGATCCGTTCGACGAAACCAACTCATCCAATCATCCAATATGACCACAAAAGTGACGTGAAGTCAACAATAATACCTATATGGCGATTTCATCAATAATCATGTAAAATTCACCAAAATCACCATAAGTGTACATATGAACGAAATCATGGATTTAACTTGCACATTCACATGAAATATCATAGAGATTACCTATATAGACTTTCTAAATCAGATCATAAGGTGTTTTATATGGAAATGGACTTACCAATGCATAGATCTATGGAAAAACACTTGCACTTCATGAAAAACATGAACAAACACTCATATGCTTTATTGAATCCATGTAAGAGATGCATATCACTCACCGATTCTCCAAAAAAAAGCTAAAATGATAGAAATATGAATTCGGACAGCAAACACCTCGCACCAAACCCCTTGATCCGATGAATTCTTACTCCAGTTGATGTAGATTTAGCTTCCAATGGTGTAGACCTACGATTTCCCTACTTAGATTTGGATTTTTAATGGTGGAAAGGTGTTAGAGGAAGGAGGAGCACAAGGCCTCCAAATGAGAGAATGGAAAACTAAAACCATTTCCCATATCCTTTACCCCCTATTTATAGTTTCCACCAACCCCCTAATGGGCTTCTCCCAAGTCAGCCCATTATGGCTCTTCAAACCAGAACAACCAACTTAAAAATCTTAAAACAACGATTCCTCCCAAATCGCTGAGCCAAATCTTTAATGTAACCACTCTACGGAAAGGCAAACATTAATTCCTTTCCAATGGCACATGTCTCACCCTCTGATTCGACCTGAGTCAAAAGTTATGCCCTATGCAAGACTAACAGGGGCAAAATGGTCACAAACAAAATCGGTAAAAATCATGGACATGTCTCACATCCCCATAAGCAACATATTAAAAGATGAGAATGATTCAATCCTCAAGGAATAAAATAAAAATATTTTACGATCTTTCGATACGAAAAATGCGGGCTATTACATCCCTTTTCCCATTATACATGCATAAAGGAAAAGCTTGAATAAGAATTAATTCATTAACACATGAACAAGTATTCTATCTTACAACATTTACGTTATGTGCATGTCAAAGCTTACCTCCGATGGACCAAATTTCTATTCGCTCGGAGGATTAATCTCCTCAAAGCTTGTCAACGTTGATAGTCCTTTTGAGCTTGGGAAAAAGCTCTTTATATTGATTTCACTGAAGTCAAACATGGATGTCTTGAGTGAGATATCTTCGAGTCGTTTGTATAGTCCTTCAGTTTCTAGCATCATATCCTTTTTAGAAGTTGAAGTGAGAAATGTAGACTTTGTAGCTTGTGCTTCCTTGAGCTTAATAACCATTACCACAAAAGTGGGCATATTCGACACAAATGTGTGTGCGTTGCACGAAAAGTGTGGCGAAAGCTATGCTTTCTTTGATCTTCTACAACATTATTCATATGTTGTTGCATTAGACGTAAATGCACTACTGCGATAGGAATTGTAGTTCTTTGACGTGCAACACCAGATAAAAGCGTAGCTTTACATATATACAATTTAGGATAGCTGTTAGCCTGCTTTGTAACCAGGCTACCCAAAGCAAAGATTATTTTGACACACTTCTGGGTAAATGCTATCACATATGGAATCTCCGGATAACATCACTCTCTGGCATTGGAAGCATCATTAGAAGACACAGGGCAGTTTGGTCAAAATCACAACATCAGTATAAACTAGCATAAAACCCCTATTAGATGGCCTCATTTAGATATATTCACATCAAATACTTGTAGCCCTTTGAATTAGCTTCAAGTAGAGCTTTCGTTTGGTCCAACCGGCCTTACGGTTTGAAAGTTACGTCTGTTTCCGTGAACGCATGCAGAAATATGGAAAAACCTACATTTTGGCATTTTTGAAGATCGAATCGTGACCACCCCCTGGGGTTGGATCGTGAGCACCCCCTGGGGTCAGATCTTGACCACCCCGTGGGGTCGGATCGTGACCACCCCCTGAGATCGAATCCTACCACTGGGGTCGGATCGTGACCACACATGCTGACCAATCCGGATCGTGACCATACATGCTGACCATTCTAGTTCGCGAACCGTGACCACGAACCACGACCAGGACCCGCTACTACACATGCAAATTTTGACCTATTCTCAAGGCTATGATTGCTCCTACTTTCCCAGATCAGGTGCCACGTGTCCTACGACGACCCCATCAGCATATGAGCTCTCCTACAGCTATAAATACACCTCCAGAGGGCATTTTCAGGGGCCTTTTGGCATCTCAACATCCATGGCTGCCATGGCTAACACTTCCCCATGAATAACCACCATATTCCTCGGTAAAATCAATGAATTCAGAGAGAATTATTCATTGAATTCGAATGATTGAGAGACAATCTTTATTGTAATTGCAATCCGTGAATGAAATGAGAAAATATGAAGTGGACGTAGGCTCATTAATGACGAAGCACTATAAAAATCCTGTTGTCTTGCTTTTTCTATTATTTTTCAGTTATTACTTCATATCCTATGCTCTAAATACGATAATTTGGGTGTTAGGACCATTTTTTGGTCTAACATTTTGGTGCTTTCACTGAGAACTGAATTCTCAGTCTAACGGATTGTTGTTCTACTTTTTGGATCTCTAAGTCCGAAGAAGATAATCCGCGTTCCTACCATTTTTTGAAGATTTCATTGATTTCAGTAAATCAGAACTCCACGACTCCAAAAAGGAGTAAGGAATTGCAAATTTCCGAAGCGGATAAAGAGTGAACAGATGGTTCGCACGAGCAGGTCGAAGGTTTCGTGAACTGGTTCGTGAATAGGGCTTATGAGTAGGGCTCGTGAACAGGGTTCGTGATGAGGGCTCGTGGAACGTTGTCTGGTCATGAAGGCTTATTCAATGGCTCGCGAAGAGAAGACCACGACCCAGTCTCAGGATGCACCCACGACCCGAACTGATGCTGGGTATATTTAGGTCACGAACCACAGTGTAGAGCCCGTACAGTACAGCTGATGATACGACGATCCACGACCCCAAGAGGTGCCAGCGATCCGAAGACTTGCTAAGCCACGAATAGTTGGGGACCCCTGGACCATGACCCGAACTGGAACAGGATCCACGACCCGATCCGAAGACACTGATTCAGCCGATGATCCGAACCATGAACCGGAGGATAGTAGCGAATCGCAATCCAGAAATCTGATGGCTAACAAGGGTCACGAACCAACCCAAAAAACTGACAGTTTTTGAAAAAAATACAATTTTCAGATCATTTCAGAAAAGGCTCCATCTTCCACCGGCGCTGCGCCCGGACCCGCTGAAGGCCTTGCCTTCGGCTCGGAGTACGTTTTTGTCCTGCAATAATCATTAAGGCTTATCAACCGAGATTCAGTAGATAGTCTGAGGAAATCGACAACAAATTGGCAACGACGGGAATTCTTCCTAAAGCCATAACACCTATTTATTGATGTTATTCAATATAAGGAGCTATGGAAAAGTTTTGACATGTTGGATACGACAGTATATTAGATAATGATTGTCTCATAGCAGCCTCTTCTTCCAGAGTTCTGATGGTGTATTGATTTCACCAATGCAACTGATGTTTTCCATAGTAATCACCTGGTTTACATGACTTAAACCTATCCGATGGGTGGGGTCCCATATGGCATTAACATGGAACCGTCCAGGCACTATTCCGGAGGCTAGGATGATCATAGCAATGATGACTCGCAATGACAAGATACTAGAAAGTGACTAAGGGTTATTACAAATCTACAATTCACTTGTATGGTGTAATGAAAGACATATATCCTATGGTCTACACCTGGGAGAACTTAGCTGACCTTTCCAATGCATAACTGCTATCTACAGCATTAATGAAGATTGATTTCCATTATAAATGGGTCACATCAACACACTTTGGTGCCCAGAGTTAGGTACCAGTTGAACTGCCGCAAGCCATGATCAGATATATGGATCTTTGCACAAGTGATAACAACTTGATTACTCATAAGTCACCATATGACCTTGGTCAAGAGACGAGAGCTTGAGATTAACGCAAATATGAATCAACCATTAGCTCTCCACTTCATTAGCCAGCCACGCTATTGCATTTAAGATTATCTTATCAAGGTCTCGACCAACTAGCTCCAATATAATTCAGAGCTTGCATTGCACCCTACTGCCTATTGCTAAATATCCCAAACGAAGATGGAGTGGGAATGGTCTATGGTGACCAAGTTATTGGAGAAGTTGACTATTTGGCTAGAACATGCTACACAACACAGATGCCATGAAACCCAAAGACACTTCCCCTCCAGATGAAATGGAGTGTGAAGAAGGTGTCGATATTGTGAATAAAGGGAGCATCACAAAATGAATTGCCTGTTGATCTGCCCGAAGACATGGACCCCAGAGAGGATGGTGATTCAGATGTAGATGGGTGACATCTAATGACGCAACAACGCATGTTCCGATTGTTGATGCCGACCTGACTAAGGTCTTGAAATCGGATCTCATTTAGACCTCTTCCGAACGAGGGAACTAACATGCTTTTTGCAGGCGAGCCTGGATGTGTTCACTTGGACCTATGCTGATACTCACGGGATTTTACCATAGATTATGAGTCACTTGTCAAGTATAAAACTGAAGTGTGCTCCTGTCAAGCAAATAAGGCGTATGAGAGCATCTGACTTGAAGTGAGATGCCACACATCTCGCTTGGATATCAAATCACATCCTCATCAAGAATGCTAATTAAAAATGGCGCACATGCATTGATTTTTCAGATTTGTACAAAGTTCGCCCAAAAGGAAGATTCCCATCACTCAGAATTAACCGGCTGGTGGATTCAATGACTGGACACGAACGTCTCCCTCATATGGACATGTGCGCAAGTTACAACCAGATTCTTATGCATGTGCTTGATCATGAATAAACATGTTCTATCATGGACCTTGAACTGTATTGTTATATGGAGTTAACATTCGGACTGAAGAATGCCAAGGCAACATACAACACTTACTGAATTGTATGGTCCACAGCCGTAGTGAAAGGCCCATGGAAGTCCATATAGATGATGCAATTGTGGAGTCCAAGCGATCAACCTACTACATTTCAAGTCTGACAGAGATGTTCAACATCTGAAATGAAGCTACACCCTTTGAAGTGCTCGTTTTTTGTTGCATCGGGAAAGCCTCCTGGCCTCATAGTTAGCTCACACGGAATCGAAATCAACCCGATCAGATTGCAATGATCATAAACATCCATGAACAATAAAGAATTAAAGTTGTCTGACACTTGACAGGAAAGTTGGCACCACGTACACGTAATGAGGAAAAGGTCTAGGAACTAGTCTATAATGTGAGTAAAAAGGTCGCCGTGGTAGAGCGCAACTACCCAAAAATTGAAAGGATCGTCTATAACTTGCTAATTACTTTGAAAAATCTTCCCTACTACTTCCAAGTTCATTTGATTGTTATATGCACTTGTGAGACGCTGCGACAGGACATGCAGCTACCTGATGCATCTGAAAAGTTGCTCGAACGGGACATAGAGTTGAACTAGTTTGATATCAATTCCCTCCTAAAGAAGTCCATACGTGGGCAAGCATTAGCCAACTTCATCGCCGAATGTACCATTCCCGAAGAGGATATGTTAGATGAAGAAAATGGCCCCTCGGAATGAAAGACGAAATCAAGCTTCTGGAAACTGTATACAGATGGTGCAAGAAATGATCGACGATCCAACGTCGGAGTTTTGCAGATAACCCTCGAAGGGCGGCTCGAAAGGTATTCCAGTCGAATAAACCACGACTCGCAGCTTACCTAGAACCAGTAGAAGAGCTGTTGGATGGATTGGAACGTTACAACATACCTCATATTCCGCACATAGATGGTTAGAAGGCATATAATCTGACCAAGTTAGAAGGTTCCGACAATCCAGAAAATATGGAGATGATCCCCATCGAAACACTATAAAATCCAATAATTGATCAGATGGAAGTTGATATAATATGGGATACCGAGCCCCAGAAGGAGTCATAGACAATCCCCGTAAAGACCTTCCTGCAGCACATAATGCTTCCGGTAAGAGGAGGTGAAAGGTGAACCATCGTTCGTTGTATCTAGAGTGTATGACATGCATGGCACATTGCTAATTTCCCTTGGAAGGTTGTCCCAAGACAGACACCAACAAGTCCCATTGCTGAATCACCGTCCTAAGTGATTCGATAAAATCACTAATTAGTCACTCGTTGCATGGGAGATGTGCATGAATGAAACTTCAAGTGAACGGCGTTTTTGAAGCTAGAAAGCGAAGACTCACAGTTCCACTCCTTTCATCAGTTATCTGTCATGTAACTTATGCCCCAAACGGAGGGGCAACTAGAGATCGAGCATGGATTGCTCATGAATACATCATCTAATTCAAAGATGATACATCAAACGCTTGCATGACCAATTGCCTTAGTCTTGCTTAAAAGTTAGCAAGTTGAAAGTTTAGAATGCTCACGCTCGAAAGCTGATTGATTGTTTGCGCACCAACTCTTGTCCCGATATGGGATCGAAGGCCTATCAGTAAATCTATGAGATATGACTATACCACCAGCCGTAATATCCTATTTTCTAGCATAGAAAGTGCAAAAGTTTCTATAAGCGTAAATCCATTGTTCTCATGCCAATTTCCATCCTAACACCAATACGATGGTGTGCTTCCATTAGCGACACAATCATGACTTCCTGACACTCAATCCTTGCCTTTGGCATGAGGGCAAGAAGGCGATTCAAAGGAGATGCGATCTTAGCACTCCAAGACCCTGATCGAGGTCTAATTGTTCTTGAAACCGTGGCCTCGGAATAATTTGAAAAGATATTCGTCATCAGCTTAAGATTGTGGCAGCCATCCCCTGGTAGAGACAGGATAAGGCAGAATTAACCGGCAAAGAACATGCAACGCCATTTCCGCTCTGAATGATATTCATCCCTTTAACAGGATTATTTTTTAACCATGAATCTTATATTTACATTCTTTATGAGTTGCCGATGTAATTAACTCAGAAAAATTTATATATGGATTGTGTAGGTACCTCAGATCTAGTACCGATCAGACTTTTAACACCCGTATGTAGAGTTATGGAGCACTGCTGTAACGGGCCCGACTGGACTGCTCGTTTGCAAAGATGTGACCCCGCATCTAACGAAAGTTGTATAACTCAAAGTGGATCTGAGATGACCATCTGATCCCTGGCTCACATGTGGCAGACCACAAGACAATTGTACATAAATCATTGAACTGCAAAGTCGGAGTCCGACTCCAATGGATGCGGTGTGACCATCTCTAAGGCTCGATCCTATCCTCGATGCCACCAGATTACATGAACCCCGATAGGGGGGCAGCAGTGCCCATTGATATTCTTATTTTCCAATCATGAAATTTGCTTTTACATACCTCTTGAGTTATTGACCTGACTAACTCATATGATATGAATGATGCAGGTACCCGAAGTTTGGTGCCAACTACTCTTCCCATAGATTGTTTGGAGGAACACAAAGCCTTGGTAAATGTTTCCCAACTGTTTGACTGACTGATGCTATCCACGGAGCTTGGATAGAAATATAAACTTAGGATGAGTGTGACCTAACCACTTGTTCGAAAAGCTCCTTTCGCCAGAGTGAAGCGTGGAGCATGGACAAGAACCGATGTCGAGAACGACACCCGAAACGACAAAGTCCCACTCTTTGAACTAGAGTGTAGAAGGAACGCCGGGGAAAATGATATGACCGTTCACCTAAACCACTCTAACTCTCATGATTCGAGAGAGAATGTCCATGAGGCGTAAAGGTGCACCGTGACTAAAACCGCCTCGAAATACACTCCACCCCGCTGAAGGATCAGGAGAGTATAAAGGCGCTAGAGACTTAGCGCCCCCAGAACTTCTACCCCGCTGAAGGATCGGTGAGCAGACTAAGAACCGAGCTTGAACTCTAAACTGCTGAAGGATCGGGAGAGTATAAAGGTGCTAGGCACTTAGCGCCACAAGAACTCTTACCCCGTTGAAGTATCGGGAGAGTATAAAGGTGTGATGACACATGCCACTCGAGGGCTCCTATCCTGTTACACGACTGGGAAAAAGAATGAAAGCGGAGCCCGAATCCTCCATGTCCAGACATGGGGGCAACACAGTTATGGTCCTAATCAATCCTCAACAAGCCCTGGCCAGGCACTAAGTTAATGATTGATTGGGGGCATACCCATACATACATACATACTACTTTAGTGCATTTTCATTTATAGTTGCGTTGATAACTTATAATGTTTCACGAACTATTTGCTTATTTTCTTATGGAATGCTCGCAGTTGCAGGATAATGCGAAAGAAAGAAAATTTCATTTACCAAGTGCAGGTTTGCAGAACAAAGCTAAACCAAACGCGAGGGCCGCACTCGCAACAACAATAACAGACTAGTAGAAAGCAACAAAAGGGGGACGTGCAGGAGGCTGACACCAATGCCCAATGCTAAACTTCCTACGCAATTCAAGGCGGTGACCGAAAGGAAGCCTTGAGAATGAATTATTCAATGACATGTCATGCGACTTAATATTCGCGACTGGGAAGGACCCTGTGAAGCCCTGGGATATTTGAATTTCTGTCCGGCCTTAATACGATCCTGAGCGATGTTGGTTTTCCGGTCATAATATGATCGTGGCATTCAGGATTAAAGATTTCCCCACCTGTCCAGAATACGCCATCCTTCGTCTAAATTTGAAAGGGAATTGATTTGATTATCTTTCTTATGTCGTTACCCCTGAACTGGGGGCATAACCATTGAAAATATTCACAAACGGCATAGCTTACGTGCTTGTATTTAACTTATGTTGTGATCTTTACAGGCCCCTTGAGGTCCACGAAAAGGATGCAGAGAGAATGTCCATTTGCTAGTCCAAACTTACTTCCAGACTGGAAAGTTCAGATAAGGTTGGGCATATCCTATGCAACAATTAGGGCCTGGATAGGAGACAAGAGATTAGCATGGACCGAGTACCAACATATCGATTTTCACCCAACTCTGACTCATGATGCGAAGAGGGAGTATGAAATACATGGATTCGAAGTCTACTACTCAGAACAAAACCGCCATGGATGGGGGCACGAAATATGAGCCTTAGGTAGCATAATTTTACTACCCGATGTCTATATTCAGAATTGAATGATAGAAGCCTGATTGATGGCTACTACTAATATGGAACCAAGAAGCCCGAGGCCGACCTTTACCTATTTCAAGACTTCACACTAGAGGCACCAGCGCCAAATCAGAAGGCCAAGCAGCAATTATCAATTCGTTGGAAATGATAAAATCGAAATTCAAGCAATAACAAACTTGGCACAGTCAGATAGCAATCATCAGCTCGGGTTGAACACGAGCCAACCAGCAGGCATGCAGCATGCGGCTCCGATTCAGAACATCGTGGATGGAAACATGGTCAATAGAACAACTACCTGCAACATCCTAGATGAGAATGCAAAATAGTAACAAACTCAGGTCATGTGCGACTAGCATTAGCCCCAACCCGAATGGATACTCGAGCGATATTTCACACTCATCTCCAAGCAGGAACGTAATAATTCAAAGATCAGGAACCCGGTCGGGTCGAATAACTCGAACTATGACCTGGGGGCAATATCGAAGCAGAAACAAGAACTCAGCAAAGACCCCCTTTATAATCTCAGATTCAATGCTGGGGGCACCAACTATGATATTGACAATATGCATCAATTCTTTGATGGCAACCTGCTTGCCAGTTTGATTTGGCGCCTCTCGAGAGGTGGCACTTCTCAGTATGATATGGATAATGACAATCACAGCCCTTACATATAGGACATCAGGATCCCCTGTTATTCCCCCAGATTTTAATTTTTCTCTATAACGAGATTTTCTCAGAAGCTTTGATGAATTCAACCCTGAGGTGAACATACTTCCACGACAAGAAGGTGTTAACGTCGAGAAGAAGGACCAAGATGCTTTTCCGACTAAAGAATGGAGCACCTTCCAATTCCTGAAACGATAAGGACAAAGGAAAAGCCCTGGAAAACAATGACAAGAATGTGCAATTCCAAAGAGAATCTATACCACTAATCGACCTCATGATCTTGTTTGTCAAGTTCAATTGAATCGAGCATGAGAAAGAGACTCAACAAGACTGTGATGACTATTTCAGACTATGCTGAAGCATAAATGGAGAGGCCCAACTGACTTCGTAACAACATTTATCCACTCGCATTTAGCAAGCTTACTTAACTCCACAACTGATCCAATGGGAGTAACCGAATTTGTTGACGTACGATGAGGCAATCCTCACTATTCGACCAAAGAGTAGAGACGATATCAAAGCAAATATAATTCGAACATTTGCGTATACAACACCAACTTTTGCTGATTCGAGAGAAAGCACTAAATGTCTTGGGTCGACTAAGATTGTTGAACCTGTAACTTTTACCCGATGCAATGACTGGAAGTATAAGACCCTGAAGATTGGATGCCCGATTGACTTAATTTAACCCCCATCGATGCTGGGGGAGTAAACCCTGACTTCGCTTATCCTCCGATGGCACTAAGGGCACGATCGTCGATGCGTGGGCTGACCATGAAGATGACCCTGGTTTGGAGCAAGATTCAAGACATGTACAATACGCCTCAGGAGTATGACCCGACTCATCTTTTCCGACCAAGCGAGCTAGCTTGCAGATCAAATGTGAACTTAAAGACTCTTACTACACCAGATGGAAGGTTTGACTAACTTATCCACTGCCTTACGACAGTGATGATCATACGAGCATTAGTTAACATGATTTCAACTACATCTCTTACTGACGTGCATGTGATTATTGAATTACGAAACGATCCAGAGCGATTGTGGATTCCTCAAAACACGGCCCGATACGACCATGGATTCTTTATTTTTTTGGCATGATCTAGAGTGATTGTGGCTTTCGGGATCTTTATTGTTATGATTTGATGCTATCGCGGAGCCCTATATTAATATCCCGATGCCGAGATAGTTTAAAGCCGAGTACAGATGACAGATTCACATGTTGATTCTGATGTGCTTTATCCCAGTAGTTCAGATAACAGCTTGGAGCCTGAAGATCCTTGAACTACCCCATTATTTGGGTGGCTATTTCATACATAGACTCACATGTAAGAGAAAGTCCAACCCAACCATGTGCTCGACTTACACGGAATGATGACATTGTTTGGTAATGACCTGTGCGTGTAGAGTCACGCTCGGGAGCCGACGATTTAGCATGACTTCTGACGGATGAGTTAGATCTTTTGATTCGTCAAGGTTTAAACAATTTCTTGATCGTCTCGAATACTCCTCCTTTAGAACTTGGCCTGACTGCTCTCAGGAAAGCAATGCAACAATTGGATAAAGCCTTCTTAAGGATAAATGACGTTCCAGAGAGATTTAGCTCAACACATTCAAAGCACATCTCATCTGCGATAAGATGTACTTTGGGGGGCAAAATGTTAGCCTGCTTTGTGACCAGGCTACCCAAAGAAAAGATTATGTTGACACACTTTTGGGTAAATGCTGTCACGTATGGAATCTCTAGATAACATCACTCTCCGGCATTGGAAGCATCATCAGAAGACACAGGGCAGTTTGGTCAAAATCACAACATCAGTATAAACTGGCCTAAAACCCCTATCAAATGACCTCATTTGGATATATACACATCAAATACTTGTATCCCTTTGAATTAACTTCAAGTAGAACTTACGTTTGGTCCAATCGGCCTTACGGTTTGAAAGTTACGTCCGTTTCCGTGAACGCATGCAGAAATATGGAAAAATCTACATTTTGGCCTTTTTGAAGATCGGATCGTGACCACAATCTGGGGTCGGATCGTGACCACCCCCTGGGGACGGATCGTGACCACCCCCGGAGATCAAATCGTGGCTACCCCCGGGGTCGGATCGTGACCATACATGCTGACCAATCCGGATCGTGACCATACATGCTGACCATTCTAGTTCGCGAACCGTGACCACGAACCGCGACCAGGACCCGCTACTACACATGCAGATTTTGACCTATTCTTAAGGCTCTGATCGCTCCTACTTTCCCGGATTAGGTGCCACGTGTCCTACCACGACCCCATCACCATATAAGCTCTCCTACAGCTATAAATACACCTATAGAGGGCATTTTTAGGGGACTTTTGGCATCTCAACATCCATGGCTGCCATGGATAACACTTCCCCATGAATAACCACCATATTCCTTAATAAAATCAATGAATTCAGAGAGAATTATTCATTGAATTCGAATGACTGAGAGACAATCTCTATTGTAATTGCAATCCGTGAATGAAATGAGAAAATATGAAGTGGACGTAGACTCGTTAATGCCGAACCACTATAAAAATCTTGTTGTCTTGCTTTTTCTTTTATTTTACAGTTATTTCTTCATGTCCTATGCTCTAAATACGACAATTTGGGTGTTAGGACCATTTTTTGGTCTAACATCAGCAATCCGCGTTATCAGCGTAAACAAAACACCAACCGTAGATGCATGATTAATCCAATGGTTAAATCAATTCCTGCTTCCAATCTAAACATTACCCCTATCATCCAATCAATGACAGCAAGCTCATTGCATTATTTCAATATGTAAAATTTTGGCGGGATGTTTCCGTCCTTCTCGAAATATCATATTCACGCTAATCGTTCTTTTCCTTTCATCCGCAAATACATTTTTTATTTTTTTTTCCTCTTGAATGATGTTTCGTTCTCCACTTTCCTCTTCTCATCTTCACTCTAACCGACCTCTTCCCCATCTTCAATCGATACGCCATCCAATCTGTCACTCAATCGATAAGCTCAGGAACCGAAATTCCACTTTTCAGAGTTACCCAAAATTGATATGCTTTTCAATCTATGTCGTCGCTTGTTGGGTAACACTTCAAACCAAATCGCATCTGGTTTTATTCATTTGAATCAAAGTTTTTCCTTTTCGATTTTAAACTCCTTAAAATATTACCTTTTAAAAACCTTTTTATGTTATGCCTCTTCTTTGAATCCTATGTTTGTCTAAGTCATCTCAAATTGTTGTTTTGAATGAAGATGGCTTCCGATAAGCTTGTGTAAATTTCGGAGCTAATATAGTTTAATTAATTAAGTTATGGGAAAAGTTAGAGGAAAAGCAAAGAAATTAACTGCAGTTGGGAGTAATAGCAAAAACATTGAGCAGTTGGCTCCCTATGGAAAGAGGAAGACCTCGAAAGCAATTAAAAATGGAATTAGGCAACGAAGAGATCACAAAAATCAATGAAGAAGAAGAGTGTGAAAGTGATTTTTGCATTATATATAATCTCAAGATTAACGCTCCTACTTTCAAAAAGCGAGCAAAATATTTTCTTACTTTTATTTTATACCTTTATTGTCTTTGGCTAATTCTATTTCCACCCCGCTTTTCTCCTTTCCCACCCCATTCATCTTTAAAAAACCATCACACCCCAGTTTTTCCTCTTCACACCCCAATTTATACCCGAAATGCCATCATATTTTTTGAATCACGTACAAATATGACGTGGTCGATTCACAAACATCACTTACTCCAAATTAGGTTATCATACAAACCTCACTCGACCCTAACTAGATTATAATACAAACCTAGTTTGATGGTGGCGAGGTTAGCATGCAAACCTCACTCAGACCGAGCGAGGATTTTACATGAACCTAGTTACATTCAATCTTGTTTGCACGATTATTTATTTTAAACATGTTATTTTGTGATTTGCAGGGAGGGCAATTTCGGAATATTAAAATTTTATAAATTAGCGGAGTGTGAAAGGGAATAAGAGGGGTGCAAATAGAACCAGCCTTTGTCTTTTCCATTATTCAGTACAACTACATGTACCATTTTTTTGTATAACTGCTACATGATTATGGTGTTAGTAGAAGATTATCCTCAATTGTCTAAAACATTCGGGATTCAAGCAAGTGAACCTAGTGTTGTGGTGCTTGAATTTGTCTTCTACCTTGTGTGACAGTTGATTGATGCAATAGTATATGATGAAGGGTTATAAGATATAATACTAAAAAGCAAAATAAAATGGAAAACCAGACCACAATATATGGGCATAGAAGGCCCTTATGGCTCTGGTAATAAAATGGTGGATTATAAAGCAAGTGTACGGAAGTCCAATTGTGTGACGGCCATTGAACTCAGTGCGCATTTTTTTACAACACAAATTATTCTCGGGGATTCTTGGTTTGGCTCGTGAAAACATGTATGTACTTGTAATTTTACTTATTAAGTTATTTTACACTATAAACATCATGGATTCATTACTGAAAAAGTATGTATTGTTCTTCGTTCATCAAGCCCGAATTCTTGAAATGAATAATAAGAGCAGATTTTTCCCTGGATACGAGCAAATGCAAGATATGCTACTTTTCCACTATTGAATTTCTCCCATTTTTACCATTGTATCCCTGATAAAAAGGAACGATATGTTGTGGATCAGCCATGTTAATAAATGCATAGCCCACATTACATTTGTTCTTGAAATCTATGGGCAGGTAGATAAAATCATATGTCCCTTTATGTTGCTCATCTATTGTAGCCAAAAGCATCTTAGAGGTGTACTTGTTTTGAATGTTTTTTTGTCATAAGGGTGGTTCGCAATTTTTCACCATGTGCAACGCGGTCCCCATCAAGATCATATTGGCCATTGCTATCCGGCTGATTCGCATTTGAGTGACTTCTACGACCTCTAGAAGTGGACACAATGCTCTTTGTCCGATATATGTATGCTCTAGGATGAGATGGAGGAGTTCCCGCATGTATAAAAGGTAAATAGCGAGCTAAAGAAGGATATATGTTTTGAGAAGAAAATTCGGACGGGTATAAAGGAGAGCAACTAGAATATCCAGCACTGCTGAAATGATTTGGATGGAAAGCAAGAGAAGGCGCAGAACCAATATTTTGGTCAGGAGTCAATACATGATTTAGTATATAGGATAGTCCTCTAGAGATCCCATGCAGCACGTGTGTTGTTTGAGCTGGAATGTTGTTATTATGTAGGAATGGCTGCATACTATGCCATGCTCCAGAACCAGGATCATGATACAAGTTAGACTCATTCCAAATGTGTTCGTGGCTATTAGGCGGGAAACTTCCTATTCCAGAATCAAATGCAGATTTGTTCTATTCAAACTGGCTACCATGGACAAATGAGTCACTCTTATATATACTTCTGCTTTCACTTCCATTAGCAACAGGGGTACAGTTCATGTCCATGGCCATCACAGATATTGTATTTGGTGTATTGAACTGAATACCATCAAATACATCATTGTTACTTTTTGGAAAGAATTGCAAGCTTTGCGAACCAAATTCAGCTTTCCAAGGGAATAGCTGAGCTTGCAGTTACTAGATAAGCCGTTGGTTTTTCCTGCAATTTCATACCTATTTAAAGTTGAAATAGCAGCATCCGCTGCTCCAACATCATAAAACTATATAATTTTGTACTAACGGTTTTGTGGAACTTCACATATATCTTTGATCTCCCCAATCTGACCAGATATGTGAATGACGTTTATAGACTTGGGATTTAGGATTAAGACTTCCTTAACAAACCAGAAATCAATATTTTTGTGCAAATCATTTCTTGCGAATGGGACGATTTTATAAAACGCTTGCACTTGATTGTCGAGAAGTCACCAGCATTTCGAAATTCAGCTAATAGTTTTTTAGAATTCATATAGACCTTGACATTACCAGGTATTTTTAATTAGTTAATTAATTAGTCTTAACAAGAAAGGGATCCTCAAGAAGGTCCTGTACCTCGCCTTTATTCACGATTGCGCATGTTACTTTCAATCACTACACTTGCAGTTGGAAATATTATCGAAGAAGAGGAAAAAAATTCCACTGCTCTGTTCAAACAAATGAAGCATAAAGAAATAAGTGTAATGGGAAATCGAAGAAGAGACCTGATCTCTTGCTTGCAAGTGCTAGGTGATTTTGAAAGCTTGTTTTTTCCACCGGCGTCAGTAATATCAGCAGCCAATCAGGCTGCTGCAAAAGCCATCATGTTTGTCTCTGGGTATACAGGAATAGATGGATACATGGAGAGCACTAACGATGAACTACATCAAACATTAGTAATATTTTGTACATTTTTATATCTATATAAAGTTGACTAGCCATTAGATTGCTGCATATTTATAAATGACTAATACATTTTGCAGATGTGGACACGTGTACATGTTCAAAATGCGATAATGAAATGGTCAGGAATGGAGGAAAATGTCCATTATGTCGTGCACCTATTCTTGCAGTAGTTCGAGCTTACTCTACACAATGAAGAAAACGGATGTGTAACGTAGCTGATTTTTGAGTTTTGATATTTGGATAATACATGAATCATTGCTTTTTCTCTTCTTATGCTGTGGTGGCTCTTTTTATGTTTACTTGGAACATTTTTTTTTTTGGATGTGTTTCTTCCATGTACAAAACTTGTATTGCAATATTTTTAATTAAAGCATTGTATTTATTTTCTTCTAATGTAACATTTGCCTTCTTCTACTGTTGCATTTGCTTTTTTTTGATGTTGCATTTCAAGATAATAGTGTTGCATTATATAATACAGTGATGTTGCATTACATAAAATATTATTAATTTCACATGGCAAGTGGGTCTCACAGCTGACGTGGCATGTGACACACGGGCAACTGACGTGAAGAGCTGATGGGGCGTGTGACACATGGGCAGCTGACATGGAGAGCTGATGTGGTGTATGACACATAGGCAGCTGACGTGAAAAGCTGACATGGGCCCCGCTATTTTGACATAAAAGCCAGGCTTTGACTTCTGCTTAAGGCAACGTTGTATATTGTTGCATTGCTGGCAAGTACTGTTGCAGTAGGGTTATAATGCAATACTTTCTTTCCGTGTTAGTAGATGGGGAAAAGCGTTGCCTTAGAGGGCTAAGACAACGGCCGTGGATGTCATGCCCCTCTGGTGTTGCCTATTTGAAAAAATAGCCTACGGCAATGCTTTTTCGATCTACAGCCAAAAAAAAATAGCGTCGAATATGTCTACTTTTGTAGTAGTGAATCATGGAAGGACATAGAGTATGAGACACTTCTTCTTACTTGGCTTTATCGTCATCAGTCGCTTCTCCACTTCCAGCACCACCCTAACCACCTCTGGATTCTTTTCCATAATTGACAGCATGACAATGTGAGTCTCATCGTCTTCTTCTTCATACTTTCCTTCCTCTTCTTATGGTTCTCCTCTTCCCCAGGACCATCTTAACCAATTGTTCGATTATGGTCTGATAAACATCTTGCATAAAGGAGATTATTAGAGATCAATAACTTGTCATCCCGAAATAGGCAGTTGCCTTTAGGGTAACCACTCTATCAAGATATTCCTAGCCAATGGGCCTTGGAGGATTGCTTTTACAGTTCAAACATCACATTAGTTTAGAGCATATAACTCAATTAACATGGAATCACACATGTAAATGAGAACTACACTTACATCCTTCAATCTAGTGTTGTGCAATTCCAAGAGGACAACACACGTAAAAATAATTGTGTTTGAATTTTCTGAGTTTGTTCCATGCCCCAAGACAAAAAAGACTATTGTGAAATGCTTCTATAAATTTCAAAGATTGGGTAGTCCTTTGACGCTTGAAGTTACAAATATATCTTATATCTTCTCCTATCTTCTCCTTATATAAGTTCACCAAATACAATATATATGTGCCCCGCAGGAATGCATGGCTATTCGGATGCTGCTGAGCAAGAACAAGCATTATATAATACAACATCCCCCTTATGATGTGGCTAAATGGCAGAATGCACCATACTGTTCAGATGTATCTATTGAATGTCATGTATCCTTTAAACGGCATGTGAGCCCTATCATCTTAACATAGGGATTCACACCCTTATGTGGAATATTATATATATATATATATATATATATATAGAGAGAGAGAGAGAGAGAGGAGGGTTCCGCTACACCTTTTATATTGCACGTGAACTCTCCCCCTTAATCTCCACCACCCATTTCCCCATTCATTCTCTCTCTTCCCACTAAGAAATAATATTGAAATGGGAAGAGAGAGAATGAGTGAGGAAATGGGTGGTGGAGATTAAGGGGGAGAGTTCACGTACAATATAAGAGGTGTAGCGGAACCCTCCTCATATATATATATATATATATATATATATAATTATCATCATCGGTCCATTGATCTTTGATGCAACCGAATTAATTAAATCCTCCAAAATTGCAACTCCTACTAATATGTTTGGAGCTAAAGATATATCTTCTACTTTTTTCTATAGACTCTTGCAGACCCACTTCTATATGTTTTGGCCTGTCGGGTTGTATCATTTAGTGAGCTAGGCTTGGTCCTTCATATTCTATATCTGAGTTCAACTCGGCAATAGAATTATCCTGAGACTAACCCGATGAAGATGTCTCGTGTTTGATCGTTTACCTTCAAGGCTTTGATACAGTTTGGTCATCTTAGACTCATAAGCTTTTATACTCATAAATAGTTACAGCCAGTACGATTAACCAGTAGCGCCTTATGCTTAGTGTAAACTAGTGTGGTACATGTGGTATCATGAGCACATATGCAACTGAAGAAATTCTACAATAAGTGGTGACAAGATTCAGTTTTTGACTAGAATGACCATTATCACTAACCTTCTTATCAGCTTTTGGAATGATGATCGTGGAGTTCCACTGGATCTCACGATCGAATATCGATGTTACAAATCTTGTATTTTCAATCATATGTTTATTTTCCAAAGTTTGTGCTTTAATCCTATATGCGAGTTTGTAATCTCTTATTAGTTCAAAAGCTCATGTTTATGCACATGTTCGCCGGGTCGTTGTCGCAACAACCAAGGTGCAAGAAAATTTTCGATTTAGGGATTGTATCCAATCCCTAACATCAATTTTACCAACTTGAATTTGAGTCGTGGCGACTCAACCTTTTCACCACCGTTGTATCGACATGATCCCATGCCCACTGAAGCCACAATTCCAACTAATCCAACCTTTTCTCCCTCCCTTCGTCTTCCTTTCCTCTTTCCTCTCTTCTCCATATTTTCAAACCAACCTCCTACTCCTACTTCACCAGGTGAGGGATATCGACCCAAACCCTGCCAATTTACTTTCCTATCCACTTTGCTAATCTCACTCCATCCTCTTCCCCTCTATCCTCCTCCCATTCCTAATCATTGCTAACTACCAAACCAGAATCAAATTAGTCTCCACTCGTAACTAAATCTCATCACTTAGGAGTGTAGAAACCTACAAGTTCAAGCAAGCTGTGGTAGAATTCAGGGTGGTATGGATAGGTTATTGAGGTCTAAGTGGTAGAAAGGAGGTTTGAGGGGTTGAATTTTACGGTTGAGTTTGAAGTTTATAACTGGGGAAGTAGGGTTATAATTCGATTCATATTATTAAGTGGGAAATAAGGGAAGAGATGAGGAATCGTATATACAGGGTACCTATCCCTGGGATCCCTTTATTTTCCTGAAAAAATTATCTAGATGAGGGAACAGTATAAATCCCTTTGTAAGGGCCAATGCTGAACCCTTCCGTTAAAAAAAGTTTTATATGTGTGTGTTAGTGTGTGATGCATACATAAATATGAGCATGCATATATATATATATATACACACACACACTTTTACGTGCGTCGACATGTTATGCACGCTAATTGTACAGGAAAAATCTAACATAACACACAATATCACATATATGTGTGTGAGTGTATACGTTACTGCAACCGGCAATAACCTACTTACACTTAGGTGTATTTAGGACTAGTGACTGACAAATGACTTCTTGACTTGACAAAGGTTTGGTGTTCACTTGCAAATTCTAGAGAAAATCCAATCCAGATCACTGAAACCCAACAACCTAATTGACATGCTTAACAGAATCAATTAAGTTGAACTATCGAAAGATGAAGTCACTTATTGAACCACCGTAGATTGACCAAGCATCTCAACCATTCAAAAATGACACATTCGTTGGCATACACAACAAATGGAAGGACAAAAACTATTCGTGAAAAGAAATATAGAGTCCATTCCAATAGTTAGAGTTTGTCTCAATTCAAAGCACCTCATGTCCGCTACAAGACGTACTTTAGGGGCAAATTTCACCTGACTTTCATTCCCAACCACATTAGGTTATTAAAATTGACGATGACTTGACGATTGCTGAGGCGAATCACATATGATGATCGTCCAAATGTCCAAACATCAAGTATTGGTAACAGTACAAGAAGACAGTCAAGTGAGAATAGCAGAACACCATCCAAGGTCTTTCTAATTGATAGATCAACATAAAACTTTACTCTAAATTGGTATAACTATGCGATGAATCGACCAATATAACTCTATATCTCTCAAATGATAAAGCAACTTTCCAAACCATCGCATGGCCAAACAAGAAACATCAAGACATGGATCAATGAGGGATCAGACCACTCAAATGAGGGATTTGTAGCAAACCCTATGATAAGGGTCGGTATCGATCCCTGACTTAAGGGATATTAGGATGAGCCATTATCTTTCTACTCTTTCAATGGCCTCGGCTTTTCCGAGGGTATTTTTGACAACCCACATCTATAAATAACAGATTCATAGGAGAGGAATTGACCTTTTAGCCAATTGTTTACTTCATTTTGTGCGCTTCGGATCCCTACCGGTCTGATATATTGTGATCTTAAAATTAGTAATGAAGTAATCAAAACCTTTAAAGTGGACGTAATCTAAACAATGTCGAACCACTTTGAACTTCTATGTCATGTTTTTATTTCACTTCTATTACTTTAATTCTCCTTTTCATCTATTTTCTTTATTTAAATTCTCTTCAATTCTATTGAGAATTTAAGCCAATTTCTGGTTCTAACACTAATAATTAGAATTTAGTTTAGACGTAATTTGATGGCATTTAGATTATCTACTGTTGTTAGCTTTGGTTAGGTTTTAGAGTTTGCTTCACTTTGATAATGTATGTTTGCTTATGAATTAATTAAAACTTGAATTGGTGGCAGTAATGAAAAATATCCATTTTAGTTCAACGTTGATATGTAAAAAATATAGTTTTAATTCAACAGTATACTATAATGTATTAAATTTAGTCTGGTGACCAATCGTCGTGTTTTATAGTTTAATTCGACTTTATCATTTTTTCTTGTTTATTTCATTGACTTGTTACCGATATTGATTGTTCCTAACTCATTGCTTAAGTTAGGGTTTTGTATTACATTTTCTTAGAACATAAATAAATTCATTAATTTATTATAGTAAAAAAACACCGGGTTCATCTTTCAAACATTTGAATCCCTGCAACTGCATTGAATTGTGAGAGACTAACCTTGGAATGAATAAAAAATACATCAAAGAAAGTGTTGAACATGATGGAAGCACTGTTTCAAATCTCGCAAATATCGCCTTAGATCTCCTCCCAGATCTCATTTTGGGCTTCTTCTGAAATGAAACATAAAATATCACATTAAATCTTCTTTCGAATATCGCTCGAGATATTACAATATCGAACGATATATCGACCGAGACAGAATACTGAAATATCGTCCGAGATCTTAGTTTTTTTTGGTTAAAATTTAAATTTGTGCCTGAACTAGAATAATAATTAAAAACTCAAATCTAGCCATGATAATCTTTTGTTATTTTACATTTTGCATGTAAAATGACCACATATTGTATGTTTATATATATATATATATATATATATATATATATATATTCTACAATGCTTATGATTTTCGTATTCGTTTTTACATACATGTTATCTATGAAATTATGTATCGTATGGTCTATTTATGCTGAATTTTTCAATATTTCGGATCCTTTTAATGTTTTATGTCTAATAATACTTCTGGTTTAAGCATATTACGATTTAGAGTAAGAATGATCTTTTGCAAAATAAAGTATAAAGTTATTTTGCAATTCAAGTTTAAGTTATTATGTTTTTAATAGCATTCATAAAAATCATCTTGTAAAAATATCATTTTTTTTAACATTTCATGTACCCCAAGATTATTTTGATATGAACTTTTAGACCCGAGATGGAAATCTGAGACAAACTCCGAGATCTCCCCCGGTACGAGATCAAGTCTATAAAATTCCCGAGATGAAACGCGACCAATATCCGAGATTTAAAACCTTGGATGGAAGTAATAATGGTTAAAATAGTAGTAGTATGAGTGAAGAGTAAGATAGACAACACTATGATATTGCTGATTTAGGCACCTACCTTAATTTTACTTTCACTTATAAGGGAAATATAGTAAACATGATAACTTTATCGAGGGAAATATAAGGTGATTTAATCAAGAGGAAGGGACTACAAGTTAGAATGAACCTACTGGAACTAGGATAGCCAGCAATGGAAGTTATGGTGAAGCTAAATTTTTTTTATCATATTGGATCTTTATTAGGTTTGTGAAGTTTAATTCATTTAAAACATTTCTAAGTACTATTTACATAAAATATTTTACTTTATTTAAATTTGTAAATTAAACATGTTTGTTTAATCTGTGTTCATATATATTTGACGGGATGTGTATATACTAGTGCAAACATATGCTACACACTGAGGTTTCAGTAGTATTTTATTTAGCACAGCATCTTCAAATTTAGTCATATGAAGATGAAAGAATATATTTGTTAATCATATTTATTTTGATTGGTTGTTAAATCCACTAATGATAATTTTTTATCAGTTTATCTACTTAAATAGTCTCGTAGCATACATAGCGTAGTAATTTTTCAAAGAACAATGATTTACACAAAACAACATTAACATCATGGTTCAATCCCTTACTTAATAGTATTACATTACTGAGCATGCTTATTAATTTCAGCAATGCATAAGTTCAAAATGAATTCATTTTACAATATAAGTTCAAATGTGTACACATTCAGTATAATAATAGTGTTCCATGTATGGAATAAAGAAACCATACTAAGTGTGAGATAGCACTTTAAAGTTGTTTAACTAAACAATATTCTAACATTTAAACTAGTACATTTATTATCACAAACTAATTCCAACAAAATTTAAAAAGATCATTACTTCAAAGGTTATATTTTTAGTTGGCATAGAATACTGAATGCAAGAAATATAAAGAATTTATTATTACTATTTAAAATATAATTTTTGAGCACCAAATTAAACCAGACAGCTTTATAAACTCCTAAGTTAGTTCATTAGAAAACCCCCAACTTTGTGTAACTAAAAATTGATTTAGTATTATCGTTGGTGTTGCATATTTCTATTATTTCTATTGTCATAACCAGATAAGGTACTACTTGAGAACATCTTAGTCTAATTTATGTAATACCTAAATAGTTCTCTCATTTCATCAAGTAATCATGCCACCATATACTAGGCAGAATAGTATAAAGTCTAGCATAATTCGAAGCAGAATAATTATCATCATGAGTAATACTTGTATATACGAAATAAAAATGACATTGCATTAAACATAAATGTTAGTCCGAATGTATAAAAAGACATTACCAACAAATTAGCTTTTAAAATGTCATATAATTCTATGTCATTATAAATGCTTGTAATATTTTTGTATTTTTCATCAATCGTTGGTAAAAACTAACATTTCTAGCCTAACTTAGATGTTTTGTCTATAAGACAAAACTGCAATTCCATTCTAAAATATATTAGATAAATAATGTTACCTTCAAATATAAGAAAATTATTTAAAAAAAATATATCATATTGCCTTTATAGAATATAAGCAAATATTCCTATAATATTAGTTTATGTTTTTATCGAATTTTTTATTTATGCCTATATTTTTTGGTTTCTTTTGGCAAAGCCTACCGGTTTTATAGCGGTCGTGCCACTTTTATTATAACAAGAAAACAGGATAAGGATTACAGCATAAGCACAATAATCCTAATCTTGTTTGAACTGTCAGAACACTATAGCTATACAATAGAATAGAGGAGAGAAACTGAGTGTTTCTGCTACTACAAGTGACCACAGCTATTCCTCATCAAAGGAGGAACTACTGGAGTCATCACTACCTGTAAAGTTGATATACTCAGAAAAAAGCACAACAATGTTAGATACATAACACAGGTTAGGACTACGAAATTCATACTTCTGATCACATATAGAATCAAGTAACAGTGACCTATTCCTCTCACCTAGCTCATCTACGTCAATGAGCACAAAATCATCTCTCTCAACCCGATATTCCAATCTCCTAAAGTCATTCTCAATGTTAGTGACATATTTGAAATACATGTTATCATGAGGATTATATCTCATGATTCCCATCTCAGAATTAACATGGAACCATGCATGATCATCCGAGTACCAATAAATACCATCATCATCGGTTACAGCACCTGAAGTAGCATCTTCATTTTCCATTAGTACATCATCACAAGGAATTTCATTACTTTTCAGATCTTCTACTGAACTATGGTCCTCATCAGCTAGCTTATCATCAACTTTGGGCTTGCGAATCCAAATACGCGTAGGAGGCTTCATAAGTGGTGATCAAAACTGGGAAGGGCCAACTTGCTTACGAGCTTCAAAAATATGTCCAAAAGAATGAAAATCAGTGCAAATATCTGGTTGCCAATAGTACTAAACATCAACAAAGGTATCATAACCATCGATAGAGACTTTGAGCTTACTTGGTAATGGCTTACTCAGTGTTATTTCAATCAAAGCTTTTGCAAAGATAAGATTCTTCCTAGCCTCTGTATTGGCATCAAAACGTTTAAAGTTACCAATTCTATATTGGGAGCGTCTGAAGGACAAAAGGAATCCTGGTAAATATTGTCCAAACCAGAATGGAAAACACTCGCTCTCTGGCACTCTCTACCGACGTATTCCAAGATGTAATTATAAAAGGTTTCCCTCCAATAATTACAGGATCAAATTCCAGCACTTTCCTTCTCTTCTAGGGAATAGAAAATTCAAAGTAAAGCATTTCATTCACATAATTAACACGATAATCACTTCTCAAGTTTCAAGCCTTACAACACTGGTCACGTACATCTAGATATAGAACTAAGGATTCTAACGAAAAACCTACCTGGTGGTCTTTCCAATAATTGATCCCCTCATGTACTATCTTGGAAGGAGGAGTAGGATTTTCTGGGGCGAGGAGGTGGAAAGTGTATGCTCTGGCGCATAAAGGAAGGGAAGAGAAGAAGAAGAAGTAATTAAGTTTGGTGAGCTTACCAGCGGGCTTATCATTAGGGGGAGAATTGGGAAAAAGGGGGTGGCGCAACAAGATTCAGTGAGACGATATCTCGAACACTTGGCATGCCGGATGAAAATGGGATGGAGATAAGGATAAATTCAACATCGGGAGGTACAGTTACAACACCTCGATCCAATATCAAACCATCCACCTTCACACCGTTCATCATCACAGCCCCTCTACCCTAAATCAAACTCAACATTCACTTTCCCATTCCCTGAATTTATTCCCGTATTCCCATTATCAAATGCAGCGAGGACATTAAGTACCATAACATTATTCACATCCTTACTGGCTAGTTTCGAAATATTCATGGCATCATCAACGTCAACTGTCTCCAACTCAACTGCAAAATTTTCAAGAAGGGAGGTTTCAGAGTTTTTACCTGATGGAGATGGTTTCAAAGTTAGTTGATATGCTAGTTTCAGTTCATCACTTTTCAACATTTTTTTCCTATAAGCAACAAAGTAACAAGCGAGGGTACTACAACTTTTTGCCCAATTAAAGGGATAGAAGGAGCATACGATGTTATCACAGTTGCAAGATGTTGAAAAGGAGAGGAGCTTCCTGCTGCAACAGGAGACGCTATGGGGCCACGAGAAGGATCTGTAGATCTTCGACAAGATCTAGTTACGATGTTCGAGAATTGCGGCTTCTTTTTTTGGTTCTTCGGCATCAGAGAGATTGGGAGAGAGAGGTTGGAGCGCAATCTAGAAAGGAGTCTGGGATAAGGATTATGGATGGGTAGGAGGAAGATTCGGATGATGAGTGAAATCGCCAGGGAAGAGGGATGCCATGATTATAGTTTAACAATATTTTACTAAACTTGATTTTTACATTCTTTTCTTTCGTTATCCACTGATCCTTAACTGTTTTTTATGCCTATATTTATTTTGAAATTTTTGAATTTTGTATGTATCTTATTGAAGGCATGTAAAGTATTTTTTAAAAATAGAAAATGTGCTGATATGTTACCTCTTTTTTTTTTTTTTTTTTTTTTTTTTTTTTTGATACATATGTTCCTCATATCAAGGAAACATTTGTTAAATTTATGAATACTTTTCGTATTATGTTATGTGAGTTAAATATTGCTAGTTGCTAACAAAAATAAATAAATAAATAAAAAGAGTTAATTGATTACAAGTTAATTTTAAAATTAGTGCTAAGAATATTTACTGTATAATTAATTCTCTCATTAAATTGATTAGAATATAATTCTAAAATTATTCTACATACAAATTAACCAAACGAAAAAGAAGAATTTATTTATTTATTACATGTAATAATAATATTTGGCATAATCCTCAGTGTAGAAGTAGTTCACTTGTAACCATAATGGATTAATTTATTTTTTAAGTTATAGTTATTTATTGAGTACCTCATGTTACACCTTACCTCGCAGAGTTTTATTCTAAATGTTAACGATAAAAGAAAATAAATAAAAATAATTAACATCAAAGATAATCAATATATAACTAATTCTTGCATTAATTTGGATTAAGATTTTATTTTCAAGTACAATAAAGTTAAATTGATTAAAATTAAAAGCAGTTAATCCATATACTTTTTCCCATGTTAATATTATTGATATAATCCATTCTATATATAAATAGTTTACTTATGATTATTACAAAGAACTATATCCCTAAATTAAAAACTACCTACGAATGTTTCTAGATTGCAAAAAATTTGAAAACAACATAAGTTAAAACAAACTTCATAAAAATTCAAAAAATTACCTCGTTCTTGCTCAAGATGTTCAAGAATTATATGATAACCATAAATATATGTTGCATACGAACATTAGATAGTATATTAAATAACACAATAGTAAAATATAATAATCAAGATAGATTAAAGAAGGAACATGTTACTTTGAGACTAATAATACAACATAGAACATTAAAAAACAAGTATGTTTTCAATACATGTACTTTAAACTTATTGTTTTGCAGAATTTAATTTTCCTACTAAGACGAATCATAAATGTTAGTTATGCATTTATACTTTTCCCCAATTATAGTGTGAATCATTATTTAAATAAAAAATTTCAAACCAATTTTTTATATACTCGTACTTCAAAATGAAACAATGAAAAATTCAGCACGGTTTGGTTATACAAGTAACCTATTACATTTCTATATATATGTATTAACAAATCTTATAAAATAAATAATGGATTCAAAATTAATAATTAGACCAAAAAACAAAAATATGAAATGAAATTTAATATAAAATGTAAGAAAGAAGAAATAGCTTAATTTTATTTGTAATATATTTTATATCGCAATACAAGCTTCTATAACTATTATGCACCTGAAGTGTTGTTGATAAAAACAATAGGAATGATTAAATACCTAAATAATTATCAATAAAATGACTTAGTACGTCATTTAATCTTTCATTAAACTTTGGTTTAATTCTCAAATGACATTGAATTCAAATTAATTAAAATTTTAAAAAATTGAATTTATTTATTTAATGGGAATAATATTTGTTATGGTCATTATCTAGAATGTATTGTTATTGAGAACTATTCTTGATTACATAAAAAGTTTAAATAATGTAACATCGAAAAAATTCATAATAATCATGGATAATTACCTCAGTGTTACGTAAGATCACCAAGACTTTGATAATAACTTTGGATGTACGTTGCCTTACTTATAAGCACTTCATCTATTAAAAAACACATCAAATAAATATGAAATATATTAAGATATAAATACAATTAAGAAAAATAGTGCAAATTATTTCCTAAACTATGGAGGGAACATGAAATGATTAATGAATTTGAAGGTAAAAGATATATGCTATATAATGACTAGATATATAACTAATAAGATATAGAGATATAATAGTATATAGAATATTGGATGGATTTAACATATAATGAATAGATAGATTGATTGAATAGATAAATGGTTGGGAAGATATAGAGATACAATAATATATGGATTAGTGGATGGAATTAAAATGGGAAACTAAGAGTTTTTGCATTTTAAATATTTCAATTTTTCTTTCTTTACAATGGGTGAGAAACTAGGTTTTACCATAAGGAAAAAAATTGGTATAGAACATTAATAATGTTCTTAAAGTATAAGATAAAACATATGGCATGAACTTAAACACATTTAATATGGATTGGAACTAAAATATCATAGATTTGGGTTGGGTTATAAAAAGTATAAGCATCTGAAGGAAGCATGTGGGTTATTTTCTAGATGAGTGTGAGAGTAAAAAAAAAAATGCATGTAAATATTATGTTGACACGTATTTAATAAATAAGCATGATATTAGTCTAAATATTATATGAATTTTTTTTTTTTTTTTTTTTTTTTTGGGTATGGCAAGCCGGTTTTATAGTGGTCGTACCATTTTTATTAGAAAGAGAAAAAGAAGTGAAATTCTACACATGCACATAAATTCCATCTGGTTTGAAGTGCCAGAACACTATGACTATAAAGAACAAGAGAGAAACATAGAGTTTCAACTACTATCAAGGCCTAACAGTTATCCCCCACAAGGGTCGAATAATTGGAAGAATCACTATCACTACCTATAACTTATGTTATAATAAACAATACGGAAATTGTAATAACTTATGTAATAAGATAAGTTGTACTTAATTGTAAATTAAATTATATGTGAGAACAAGAAGCTGAGATATGCTGATAAGGACAACATAAGTTATATCTATGAAAAGGGAACTTATTAGTAAACCTTAGTTAAGAGAACTAAGTTAGTAAGTAAACAATGATAAGTTGTACTGACAGTATAAGACGGAATTATGATTAAATAAGAAAGAATGAGGCAACTTATGAAATGAAATAAGTTATATTTAATCATAAATGATAAGTGACATGTTAAGTTAAAAACACTTGAATTGAGATACACTTAATTACATATTAAGTAGAACATGTTATTATAACTGTGAAATCAAACAAGAATATAAAGGGATTGTGGATTACAGACCATGGTAGAGAATAACATGTTGTGGGCTTATTAATAAACTTAAATGGGTTAAGTTATATGACTGAAATTAATAAGCGAGAGGAACTTGGTAACTTGATTGAGAAGTCAATGTGAATGGCAATAACCAAGTTAAATGGAAACCTGATGAGCTAAAGCAAGCACATAAAAGAATGTTTAGACATAGGGTCTAATAATATATTAAAATGAGGCGCTTGGACCAGTCTGCACGTTTGAGGGTGAATAACCCAATGGGGTAGATCATCGTGGTGTCATGAGGCATGAGAGGAGCGCACATTCATTTGATTATTTTATTGGCTCCGAAGGACTGGAAAGGGAAGTACGCAGCTTCCTGAGATACATAAGGTGCTCCTGGTAGTCTTCTGTGCGATGGCAGATGTTTAGGCTGTGCTAGAAGAGGTTGGGTCTGCGCGTTACAACCAGGTGGATGGGCCTTACTGCAAAAGTAGCTTTGCAGTCAGAATGTTGTGATGAAGTGACACTAGGGTGATTCGGCGATCGCCTCAACGGGAGGCGAGGTCAGGACCAACAAGGATAGTAGATCATCGGGTACCCGTCATTAGCAGCCAGTGGGATGAGAAAAGACTAGAGCTAAACTCAAGATGTCATTCACCTTTCACTGTCGAGGTACGGTGGCTGTGGGGAGATGCCAACTGGATGTTTAGATTGTTTGTTAGAGGCAAGTCACTTAGCTCTTATAGTATTTACTAGTTGAGGGAGGGACCGAAGTAGGGCCATAGCCACCATGAAAAACGGGCCCGAGGGATATCTATATTTTGAGGCCCTTAAAAGTGGGCTTGCACAGATATGGAAAAGCTTCTGACCGAGTTCCGTGTTTCTTGTACAGCCCTACCACGGAACTCGGTGCACATTAGAGGTTATGTGCGGTCAAGGCATCGAAAACGATTGACGATACGTATGTGGGAAAGTCTAGATACATGCATGTCTGCTATGGGTGGTGTATCGTAGACTTGAGGGCATTACTCTGTAATAGAATCTGATTTGGTTGAAGGTGGTAGTCTGTATGCTTACGTAGCATAGTAGTGATAGATATATGCGGAATGTAATGTTGTTATACATAGACCCGTACGTCTAGTCATAGGATGAGGGACTTCATACATTTCTGTGACATTACGGTGGAGACCGTGCGAATGGGTACCATGGGGTGTACCTCAATATTGGAGGTAGCTATATATATACATATATATATATATAGTATTAGGATAATCCACTGGGAGTAGATGGTACGACGTGTGTGTAAGCCTTGAGTATTGTTAACCCAAGCAACCTACTAAATAAGAAAAATGTGATTGAACGGTATATGTAGGGTTATCCAAAATATATAGTTTTAATCTAGTCACCAGAACTTGTGTTCTGACCCCTTCCTCATAACATGCTCATAGGTTAGATTTGTGGAAGAGATATGACAGCTTTGGATACTGGTTAGGCTGTATTATTAATACGGTAAGGCTATACTTTGATTATATTATACTTATCCATTCCGCTATGAGATATTTTCTGAGCTCTGATATATTTTATATTTCTGTCTTTTCCGCAGGATACCAGAGCAACCAACACAGGTTTCGATGGATTAGAATTTAAAAAAAAAATTGATCTGTCAAAATTCGGGTTGTTACACAAAATCCAGGAGAATTTGTCAAAGCTTTTCTCAAAAGATTTAATGCTACTGTATCTGAAGTAGGGAATCCTAAGCCCTGCATGATCTTAATATCACCGATTGGCGCCATAGATGAGAAGAGAAAATTTAGTAATTGGATTAAAATGAAAGAACCAAGCATGCTTGAGAAATTCTATAAAAAGGCCGAGGAATGCATGAGATTGGACAATAATCCTGCGTCTCTTCAGATTATTGATGTTAACCAACCTCTTGAAGCTCCCAAAAACGCTGCCACCCAGTACAATCAGAAAAATCCCACAGGTCAGAAAAGATGAAGCAACGGGAAAGACAATCGAGACGGCAAGAAGCCTCACCTTTCTGACCCATCAGAGATAACGCCTTTAAATGACACTCCAGAAAACATCTTTGCTGCGACTAAAGACACCGAAGATTATCCAATACCAACACCTCAGAAAGTAAGTGACAATCAAGCGAACTCTGGAAAGTACTGCAGGTTCCATAATCAGCCAGGTCACAATACCAACGAATGTAGGCATCTAAATCACTAATCGAAGAACTGATCAGGAAGAATCGTCTGCAACAATATGTGAAAAATCCACAATCCTCAAACGCTGTTCTGATTCCGATTCCCCAGGGTCGGGGCCAACAGGCAACGAAGCTCCTGCTCAAACCAATCCGAGGCTGATCATCAACTGATAACCGTTGATTTTGCTCCAATTTCAACGGCTCAGAATAAGCAATCAACATCTCCACCGCTTTACGTCATGCTCTATTTCCTGCTTTAGTCATGTTTTACATTATGTTATATTCGAAACTTCTTGTAAATAGTCCGTAATAATCTACAAGCGACGCACTGAACATTAGCTCTATGACCAAGAGCATATTTGTCTGAATGAATTTTTAGCTTGCAAAATTATGTGTCAAATCAAAACTTGCTTAAAAAAATGATTTCATATTGCAGGCCATCTGTCGAGCGCTTGTTCCCATAACATAGCAACCCCAACAACACTGATTCAAGCGCTAAAAGCTGTAAATATCAATATGCACAAATGAAAAAAATTGTAATGTCCCTATTTTTACGGTTAAATAATTATTTAATTTAATTATTTAAATAATGGTTTAGAGATTTATATAGTTGTTTAATAAAATAATATTGAATATTTAATTAATATAAATAATTAAATAATATCTTTAATTTTTGAAATAGTCGGAAATAACTGAATTCACAATATTATGTGAATTGAATTATTTATAATATTTAATTTAGTTTAGAATTGAAGTATAATAATGAATTTATTATTTAAACGAAGACTGAACGTATAATTATATAATAATTATGATCGAGCTCGAAATGGCGCGGCAGTTCGTAATTTGGCGATTCGACGTTTAAACGAATATAAGAATCCGTTTTAAGCCGAATTTCTGTGGAATAAAAAACGTTCGGAGCTGGCGAAGTATATTATCTAATGGAAAAGAAAAATCGAGATTTCGTCGTGTAGATTGTGAGTTGTGTCCAAATCAAATTTTCGAAAAGTCGCTACGGAATTCCTTTATAATTTATAACGATTTATTTATATTAAAAAAGGATTTTTCAATATAAATTGAATATCGATTCAACCGGGATTTGAATATCGAGTTATAAATCCAATTGGATCTGTATGATATTCTATTGTGAATATATACGATAATATAAATTTGTTTATATTTAATTTAATTATTCTTAAATATGTTAATATTTAAATGGGTTTATTTAGAGCTTTAAAAATAGCTAGTTTTGCAAACGACCTCCGTTTTCGATGAAATTAATTTTGTTGGATCCGGAATATTGAATTATTGTTAGATTTCTATTTTCGTGATTTTTGAAGTCAGTATGTGGCCGTACGGGATTTTATTGTGAAAAACAGACAATAATTTGGCTTTAAAAATACATTGTGTGAGCAAACGGATTCGGAATTTGACGAAACAAGTTTCGTTGGGTCTGTAATGTCAAGCTATAGTTGTATGTCCATTTTCGTCGAATTTGGGTATTGTATGTGATCATCTGTATTTTTAATGATAAATACAAATAGCGGTTGATAAAAAATAAATATAAAATTCGAATATCAGAATATTAAAATTTCTCTATAGATACTCTAACACATTCCTCCTAACCCTAAATTTCTTTCTCTGGTCAAAACACAAGAACGCCGTTACCCTTTTTTCCTCTATAGAAAAAATCGTAGCTTGGAAAATCCATACAAATTCATGCAAAGGTTTAAAAATCATAGTATATGCATATATAGATTCAGCAATGCAAGAACTTCATCTCCATGTGTGTAATTCCCAGTTCGACGTCATCCCGTTCATTGAAATAATTCCGACGTGTTCTAGGGTTCCTTTTTGGATGAGATTTAGAATGTTTTAAATCATTTCGAGTTCGTATTGGGAATCAGGAGATCGAATAGCTTGAGTTTTGAGTTGCTTGTGAAATTCCGTTCGAAACTGTGTCGCTCAAATTACTGTGCGAACCAGATGAAATCCTCGAAATCGTATACCAACAGTAGTGTGCAAGCTGTTGACATTGTTGTGGGGTTAACGAGATTTTGATGGGAGGAAGTTGAGTAAATTTTGTTTGAGCTTTCGTTGAAGATGGGAGCAGTAGTGGAAGGTCGAAATCGCAGAAATGGTGGAGTGGTTTTTCTGGAGTGCAGATTTTCATTTCTTGGAAGAAAGGATGGTGCAGATCTGTGTAGTTCTTGGGCCAGGTGAGAGGATTAAGGCCCAATTATGAAAGAATTAGTTTTATTTTTAATTTAAATAATGTATCAAACAATAATGCTTATAATTTACTCGTTCGTAATCAGAATTGAGCGAAACAGGATCTGTTGGGATCGTAGGAACAGACACTACAACATGGAACTGACTGGGAGTGAATTAGAGCTCGTTACAATTTATAACGAAATAAATTGTCTGTCTGAATCAACCGACAATTATCATTAATTAACAATGATCGTCCAATGTGAATAAATCTCACTAAATCTGTACAGTTTATATTTTTATAAATATAATCAAGTATCGGTAAATGATGATTGATTGTTGCGTGTTGATTGTTTGGTTGAATTGCTGATTTATTGGTTGAAATTATAGATAACGATATATATATATATATATATATATATATATATCGTTAATCAAATATTGATTCTATTTATCAGAATATTTCATATTGAAATGAAATCGATGTTATTTATATTGTTTAACATCTACGATGCTGGGAAAGAGGTTGGAGGGATCCAACTGGATTCCTCAATATTTATAATACTGTTTGTTTCGTATATTGTGATATATGATGTGATATAAAACACGTGATTGATTATGATAACACATGTCTAGTTATTTGGTATTTGAAATACCATAAGAAATACTGGAATGTACAAAAAGGAATTTTCAAAGTGTATTTGAAAAAGGGATATTTATTCAGAAAATAAATAGAAATATAAAAGGAATATTTATTTAGAAAATAAATAAAATTATAAAAGGAAATATTTATAAAATGAATAGAATTTTATAAAAGGAAATATGTGAAAAGTAGATATTAAATAGAACTCTGTTTTAACAGATAAATTAAGAAGATTAATTTATAAAAGATATTTATAAATTAAGTAAAATATTTATCACTAGATAAATTAAAATATAATCCTGGATTTATGTAGAGAAGTAGAAACTGGTTTTAACAACGACATTTCAAATGGAATTTGAACTTAGTTTTTACAGGGAATTAAATGAGATTTTAGTGTTAGAAGTATAAAATAAGTTTTTATAGAGAATTATATAAATAGAAGCATAAAAAGAAATTGGATTTGGGGATAGTGTTTTTAAATGGTGAAATCAAATTGTTTTGATTCGATAAAAGAAATATTATTCACATTCGATGAGAATAAGGGATTGAAGTAAATATTTTTCAAATAAAATATTTACAAATGAGTTTGGGTTCTTAAATAGGATTGAAAAGAGAGTTAATCAAATAAGAATTAATCGAATATAAGTTATTATATTTCAGAAGCATGGGATTATAACACTATTGTTATAATCAAATGATTTCTATAAAAGAAGTGGATTCGTAAATAGAATCCGAGAGTTACGTAAGGAAATTTGTTAAAGATTTAGAAGATGAACTTTGTTTATTTCGAAGTTAGAAATGTTGTTCAGTTAAGGTCTGAGAGGTAGTTATACCCCAACATGATTGACTTCGTTTTTAACTAAGGAATGATTAAGGTTCGATAGTGAAGGTTGATTAAGTGAATTTAGTTAATGAGCGTAATGGTTTGAGTTGGCATCACGATGTATTATTTAAACATCTATTTAAATCCAATGAAGGCGTTTTGGGAACGTTTTCCAAATCAGAAATCAGAAATGTTTTCTAATATAGAAAATAAGAAATGAGAGTAAATATGGAAATGTTTTCCAATGATTAATAGCGTATATTTTCTAAATTTAGAAAATAAGAATTTACACATATATGGAAACAGGAATAGGGAAATGAATAATTGAATGACAAATTAAATTAAAAGGGATCGGTGTTGATTGATGATTTGCTCGGTAAGATTTCCATTTGAAAATACGACCGTTGTTTGTACACATGTTTTCCTTTGATAGTCAAATCATCGACTATCAAAGATTTTGACCATTTCCGTTGTCAATACAAAGGGACCGGGATCAGATATATTATCTGAAAACCCCTCCGTATGGCATTAGCGTTGCGAATCAAATATGATGAAGATAATTGAAGACGGAGTTATGCAAGGGCTGTTCAGAAAATCCTAGGTAAAAATTGCCTAAGATGGATTTATAGAATAGTGCCTTCGGGTTGTCCGGTCTCAGGACAACTTGAATGGACGAATGTCTGACAGTATCTGGTAGATCTCATAAGTTGATCGTTTTAAACGCATTTACGTTGATGGCGGAGGAATTCGTTTCTCTTAGCTTATACCCGTGGTATTGTAACACCCCACGCCCGCTATGATCACTCACTAAGGGAATGCCATAGCATCGGTGGAGTATTTTAGTGAATATAGAACAGAAAAATTACAACAAGACAGATATAAATAGTACTTGAAATTTTAAAACATCATCTCACAACAGCGGAAATAAACATGTCTGGTTACATCATAAAACCACAATAAAGGTCAAGTACAATATCCATCAAAATAAAGAAGTACATAATCCCACTCTCTCATACAATAGCCATAACAAAAGAAAAGATAACTGGATAACTAGAGCTTTACATCTACCCAAGCTCCTAAAGACTGGAACAGCAATCCGATCAAGCTCTACTACCGCTGGGATCCACCGTAGGACCTGAGGGTTGGGAAAAAGATAAAAACAAGGGGGTCAGACATAAGTCTGAGTGAGTCCTATAACTTTAACAATACAATCATTAAAGTAACCAGAGAAGACATAAACTTGACCTACGGTAATATCTGGGGATGAATGGCTACACTAAGCAGCTTGGTAGACTTAGGATAAACTAAGATAACCGTCAGGACGCATCTACCCACCCAAGGATAATTACTAACTGCACCACACCAGTCATTCCTACTTAAAGGTTGATCCCTTCCAAGAACTTAGAAAATTTCCCCAGTAATTTCGTGTACTCCTAGCCCACTACATAGGTGCCGTCTGCCCCTATCTCCACTAGGTGTACTCAGTAATTCTTACCCAGTAGTTTCGTGTACCCCTACATAGGTGCCGTCTGCCCCTATCTTTATTAGGTGTACCCACTACTCCGCATCGATCGGCTCCCTACCGTAGATACCCGTGCTGGTCCCACAGTGGGGTGTATCACTCCCCTAAAGTGGCTACCCAATACTATCAACGGTGCACGGCTTTATATCTACACGATGCAACAACGGCTTATCTACCAGCCCGGGCCCACACATGCATATGAAACCCGTTGGACTTGCGTTGCCACCGCTAACCCGTTTTGGCCTCTTATAATCAAGCCCAATATGCGTGTCCCGTCACTCGACATGGGTCGAGCCCACAAAGATACGTTTGGGATATTGGTTGAAATGGGCCCCCAACAAGCTACCCACCTAAGCTTGTCATATATCTAGTGTATCCCACTTAACCCTTTAATCATGTTTAATTACATGTTTCCACTTGGTTAAGTATTCTAATCGTATTTTCTATTGCCACCCAAGGCAACCCACTAGATTCCACATGCCACCCAAGGCAACCATTAAATTTCCACATGCCACCCAAGGCACCCACTTAACCCCTCATGTCCCACTACATGTTATTATGATTAAGTGTTTCTTAATTAATTAAGACCGTGATCTCCCATAAAGACCTCCCACATTAGACTGGCTGTTATGACCGCCTGGTTAAGCCGGTAGAATCCGGGCAGTCTTACGTCATAACAGAGTCTAACCTCGTGTCTTTACCTTAATCACGTATTTAATTTATAGCTAAGACCTCTCACATTGGGCTGACATTTGTAGCAACTGGTTAAGCCGGTCGGGTCCGGGCAGTTTTACACTACAAATGAGTCCAACCTCGTGTCTTAGTCGATTAATTACACCTAATTAATCACCCCCATATTAATTATCCCTAATTAATATCAAGTTTTCCATAACATGGGTAGACCTAACTCAATAGGTAAATTCCCATGGGGTAGACCTAACTCAATAGGTAAATTCCCACTTATGGTAATTTATTTTTATGGTATGCTTAATCATACCCAATCATTCATTTATTAACATATTTACCAACCCCATCGTTCCCCACGTAAATCGTTCTCATTTCATGACATAATAAAGGGGAAGATCCATCACAAATATCATGGGTTTAGCATATAACTTTGTCATGGGTTAAGAGGATGTCAACTTGCATATATGAACACATATTAACCCAACCACATTTAACCCAAACTTGCATATTATCATACACATGATTTGCATAACATGTTGCATATGAACTTGCATATTATCATACACATATCTTGCATAACATGTTGAACTTGCATATAGACATTCTCATAACTTGCATAACATGTTAAACATGCATTTAAGCATACACATAACTTGCATAAGCATTCACATACTTGCATAAGCATTCACATACTTGCATAAGCATTCACATACTTGCATAAGCATACATAACTTGCATAAACATGCATAACTTGCATATCATGTCATTTAAGCATATACATATCTTGCATAAGCATTCATATACTCGCATAAGCATGCATAACTTGCATAAACATGCATAACTTGCATATCACATTAAACTTGCATTTAAACATATACTTAACTTGCATAACTCACTTTGTTAAACATGCATAATTCCACTCATTAAATATGCATAAATCCACTTGTTAAACATGCATATACCAACTTGTTAAACATGCATAAATCAACTTATTAAGCATGCATAAACCAACTTATCAAATATGCATAAACATAGAACAACATAAAGTAATATATCATTATACATGATTCAAACTCACTAATCCGCATTTAAGACCATAAGTCTCATTACACCCAATCTACTTACTTTAACAATTGATGTTAAAGTGATAGAAACTCACCAAACTCAAGATTAGCAACCTTATGAAGTAGAATTAGTTGCTAACTATGAAGATAATGATGATTAAAGATTGATTAGAGAGTGATTAGCTTGCAACTTCCTTCATAAATTAGTGGAGGCTCCTCTTAGGATTTAATTTGGCGGCATGAGGCCATCATTTCTATTTTTGGTAAGGATTAAGGGGGGTTTAGGGTGTATTTATAGATTAGGTGAGTGTTTTAGGCCCTTAGATTAACCCTAGATTGGATTAGGACCCTTAGATTTCGGAAATCTCTAGAACCAGCCCTCCTAGCCAGCCTGAAACCCAACCTGGTGCAACCTGGTGCACCCAGGTTCAATGGACGGCGCGCCCCTGTCGACAGGCAAGTCGACAGGCAAGTCGACACCCCTGTCGACAGGCCTGTCGACAGCCCTGTCGACATGGGTAGGGCGGGAGTCTTCCCGCCTGACCCCGCCTGTTCCATCCCACAATCTGAAATTTTAAATTTTTAAATCTGTTTTAGTTTTGAATTTTCTGCAAACTTCATCGGGCCATAACTGGGCCATACGGACTTCGATTTTCGAAAACTCGGACTCTATTTCGCGTATTTTTCCGAGACGAACGCAATGACGCAGCCCGTTACCCCCAATTCCCACATCTGAGATTATTTATCCTGTAATTAGTGAATTTTAGTATTAACTAAAATTCGGGGTGTTACAGGTATTTTTGGGGAAATTTTATGATTTGACGGGTATGACAATGTAGCATTCAAAGTAATTAAAAGTGTGATCTGTTAAAAGATACATTATGACCTCAAGCCTCATCAACTGGGAAATGACAGAAATCGGGTAGGCAGCATGGCTAAGTGGGCCGCACCCAGTTAGGGTATATTGTCACCATCTAGAGAATATTCATATTTGTTACTTCTTTCGCTTCTGCATCTCGCGAAAACGGTTATGTTGGTATACCAACAATAAGGTGATAATATATTGGAACATTCAAGGGAAACGAATGGCAGGTCATGTGTGACCGAGTTACAAGATATTCTTGTTGAACTCCAGTGTATCGCTTCTAGAGTACACCGATCGGAAGGTGGTTCCATGCCTTGTCATAGTTGGAAATCCATTTCTCAATAAGAGCCCGTGGTTTTTTATTGTATACTATATATGTAGAGCGTGAGATGAAAGCATTCTATTAGATTGATATTTACTTGATTTAGACATTATTATAATATCAGAAAAGTATGGATTTTAAAAGAAATGTTTTGGGTTATCGTAAGGTAAAAACCATCTGTGTTTATATGTGGATCGGTCTTATGATTATTCTTTCTTTTAAAAGGATTTTAAAAGTTAAATAAATGGTTGGAGTTTACTCACACCAGTCACATGACTGACCCAGAGTTTATTTTGTTTTGTTTTCCCTAAACTCTTGGGTGCCCAATTTTGTATGGGCAGTCAAGTAGTCGGGATTTTACAGATACTTGAAGAGCTGGAGCATGAGGCTTCAGGATTATATAGCTATTGTTATTTTCCGCTATGTTGTAAGTGTTATACTCTAATAACGGTATTGTATACAGATACTGTTTTATTTCAAAGTTATGTTATGAAATATATTTATTCGTTCTGATGTGAGATTGGTGTTTACTCTGATGTTGTGATGTTCTTCTCCTTCTTCTATTCTAATTTTCTATCTTATCCATTCTCACCCTCTATTTTCTTTCATTAACCATCCAGTATTTCCGATGCTTGGATAGTCAACATTGAGTTTATATCAATTACCAAGGTCGCAAACTCGTCAGGTCGTTACAGTGGTATCAGAGCTTAAGGTTAAGTAATTACCTTGGCTCTGTGACGTGACTCGGTAGAGATGGGGTAAGTAGTACCCTAGAGAGCGTATATATACTAGTGAACGTATTTGTAGATTTTATAAAAATTGTTTATAAAGTGGAGATTTATTGGTTGAGTTGTTTATGAGTTCTGGTCGATCAGTTTGATCCACTGTATCGGTAGGAGTTTCTAAACACTCGAATACGGTAAACCGACACTATATGTTGTGAACAGAGGGTAAATGAAATAATTGTACCCAAAATATATTTTGAGAATAAAGAAAATATATATTGGAATTATTATATTTGATGTGTTGGTCATTATTATAATCGAATAAGATTATAATTGAAATGATTATAAATAATCAATCCAAATTCGTATAAGTGTAATATATGAAATTGGATGAATTAAAGTTAGAATTGGAATTAAAATTCCTAAAATTTGGAAAAATATTCGTAAATGGATTTGAGTTAAGTATATGGAAATTTTAAAATCCTAGAAGATTTTAAATTGTTTTGCGAGCATTGTGAATGGTATTTTGAAATAGATTTCAAAATGGAAGTATTTAAATATGGATTTTGAAAGTGATATAGTATTGAACTCACTTCGGTCACTGGAAAATAAATTCCGATGATGATCCGGACATCATCAGTATTCATTTTCAAGTTTGTAAGTGATGAATTACTACCAAGGATTTTGTTTTTGAATTGTTTTGAGAAAAGCAAGTTGTTTTAAATCTTGAAAAGGAAAGTTCGATTTTTGAGAACAGCAAAGCTGCTTAAAACTCCCAGGGAAAGATTGTTTGATTTAAAACCAAATTGAATTGAAATTTGAGAAAGCCAATTGGAATCAAAATAAAGTTAGTTAAGTGGTAACTAAAATTGAATAGAATGATATCGAGACAAATTGGATTTATGAGGTTTGAATTTAAAGTGTAATTTGATAATCGAGTTAAGAGTTTGGAATCGAGAACGGAACTCGAGTTTGAAATGGAATTTGGCTCGCATAAGCGAAGGATTGGGTTTGAGGATAAAAACTGATTGGAGTTTGATTGGGGTGACATTGGTATTTGCTAAATTGGTAGCAGATGGAAACGATATAATGATATGCCCGACAAAAAGATACAAGTTTATTTGTATATGAGTTTTCTGATTTATGAGCCTGTTTGGCAAGCCGCTTGGCTTTTTTATTTTCTTTTAGGTTGGAGAATGCCTGGGGAAACGAGTTGTAGTTGTACCGATTGAGCCGTACAAAGGAGGTGCTGGCGAAATTTTTCAGAAATTTAAGGTGTTAGAAAATTTTGAGGATTTTTGAAAAAATTTGTTAATAGAAATGAATTAATAATTTAATTGAAATCAATTAATTCAGTTAAAACTGAGGTTAAGAAGTAAAAAATAATTTTTAACCCAGTTAATAGGGTTTGTTTTCTACCTTAGTAATTTCGAGGACGAAATTATTTTAAGGGGGGAAGAATGTAACCTCCCGTGTTTTTACGGTTAAATAATTTATTTATTTAATTATTTAAATAACGATTTAGAGATTTATATGGTTGTTTAATAAAACAATACAGAATATTTAATTATAATTAAATAATATATTTAATTTTTGAAATAGTCGGAAATAGCTGAATTCACAATATTGTGTGAATTGGATTATTTATAATATTTAATTCAGTTTAGAATTGAAGTATAATAACGAATTTATTATTTAAACGAAGATTGAACGTATAATTATAATCGAGCTCGAAATGGCGTGGCAGTTCATAATTTGCCGATTCGAAGTTCAAACAAATATATATAATCCGTTTTATGCTGGATTTCTGTGAAACAAGAAACGTTCGGAGCTGGTGAAGTATATTTTTCTAATGGAAGAGAAAAATTGAGATTTCATCGTGTAGATTGTGAGTTGTGTCCAAATCAAATTTTTGAAAAGTCGTTATGGAATTCCTTTATAATTTATAATGACTTATATATATTATAAATGGATTTTTCAATATAAATTGAATATCGATTCAACCAGGATTTGAATATCGAGTTATAAATCCAATTGGAGCTGTATGATATTCTATTGTGAATATATACGATAATATAAATTTATTTATATTTAATTTAATTATTTTTAAATATATTAATATTTAAATGGGTTTATTTAGAGCTTTAAAAATAGCCAGTTTTGCAAATGACCTCCGTTTTTGACGAAATTAATTTTGTTGGATCCGGAATATTGAATTATTGTTAGATCTGAATTTTCGTGATTTTTGAAGTCAGTATGTGGCCTACGGGATTTCAATGTGAAAAACAGACAATATTTTGGCTTTAAAAATATACTTTGTGAGCAAACGGATTCGAAATTCGACGAAACAAGTTTCGTTGGGTCTGTAATGTCAAGCTATAGTTGTATGTCCATTTTCGTCAATTTGGGTATTGTATGTGATCATACGTATTTTTAATGATAAATACAAATAGCAGTTGATTAAAAGTAAAAATAAAATTCAAATATTAAAATATTAAAATTTCTCTATAAATACTCTAACACATTCCTCCTAACCCTAACTTTCTTTCTCCGGTCAAAACACAAGAACGCCATTATCCTTTTTTCCTCTATAGAAAAAATCGTAGCTTGGAAAATCCATACAAATTCATGTAAAGGTTTAAAAATCATAGTATATGCATATATAGTTCAGTAATGCAAGAGCTTCATTTCTATGTGTGTAATTCCTAGTTCGACGTCATCCCGTTCATTGAAATAGTTCCAGCGTGTTCTGGGGTTCATTTTTGGGTGAGATTTAGAATGTTTTAAATCATTTCGAGTTCGTATTGGGAATCAGGAGATCGAATAGCTTGAGTTTTGAGTTGCATGTGAAATTCCATTCAAAATTGTGTCACTCAAATTACTGTGCGAACCAGATGAAATCCTCGAAATTGCATACCAACAGTAGTGTGCAAGCTGTTTGAAATTGTCGTGGGGTTAACGAGATTTTGATGAGAGGAAGTTCATTGAAATTTGTTTGAGCTTTCGTTGAAGAAGGGAGTAGCAGTAGAAGGTTGAAATCGCAGAAATGGTGGAGTGGTTTTTCTGGAGTGCGGATTTTCATTTCTAGGAAGAAAGGATGGTGTGGATCTGTGTAGTTCTTGGGCCAGCTGAGAGGATTAAGGCCCAATTATGAAAGAATTAGTTTTATTTGTAATTTAAATAATGTATAAAACAATAATGCTTATAACTTACTCGTTCGTTATCAGAATTGAGCGAAACAGGATCCGTTGGGATCGTAGGAATGGACACTACAACATGGAACCGACTGGGAGTGAATTAGAGCTCGTTACAAATTATAACGAAATAATTTTTCTATCTGAATCAACTGACAGTTATCGTTAATTAACAATGATCGTCCAATGTGAGTAAATCTCACTAACTCTATACAGTTTATATTTTTATAAATATAATCTAGCATCGATAAATGATGATTGATTGCTATGTGTTGATTGTTTGGTTGAAATGCTGATTTATTGGTTGAAATTATAGATAACGATATATATATAAATCGTTAATCAAATATTGATTATGTTTATTAGAATATTTCATATTGAAATTAAATCGATGTTATTTATATTGTTTAACATCTGTGATGCAGGGAAACAGGTTGGAGGGATCCAACTGGATTACTCAATATATATAATACTGTTTGTTTTCATATATTGTGATATATGATGTGATATAAAACCCATGATTGATTATGATAACAGTGGTCTAGTTATTTGGTTTTTGAAATACCGTAAGAAATACTGGAATGTATAAAGAGGAATTTTCAAAGTGTATTTGAAAAAGGGATATTTATTTAGAAAATAAATGGAATTATAAAAGGAATATTTATTTAGAAAATAAATAGAATTATAAAAGGAAATATTTATAAAATGAATAGAATTTTATAAAAGTAAATATGTGAAAAGTAGATAGTAAATAGAAATCTGTTTTAACAGATAAATTAATAAGATTAATTTATAAATGATATTTATAAATTACGTAAAATATTTATCACTGGATAAATTAAAATTTAAGTCTGGATTTATGTAGAGAAGTAGAAACTGGTTTTAACACCGATATTTCAAATGGAATTTGAACTTAGTTTTTAAAGAGAAATAAATGAGATTTTAGTGTTAGAAGTATAAAATAAGTTTTTATAGAGAATTATATAAAAAGAAATTGGATTTGGGGATAGTTTTTTTAAATTGAGAAATCAAACTGTTTTGATTCGATAAAAGAAATATTGTTCACATTCGATGTGAATAAGGGATTAAAGTAAATATTTTTCAAATAAAATACTTATAAAGGAATTTGGGTTCTGAAATAGGATTGAAAAGAGAGTTAATCAAATAAGAGTTAATTGAATATAAGTTATTATATTTCAGAAGCATGAGATTATAACACTGTTGTTATAATCAAATGATTTCTATAAAAGAAGTGGATTCGTAAATAGAATCCGAGAGTTACATAAGGAAATTTGTTGAAGATTTATAAGGTGAACTTTGTTTATTTCAAAGTTAGAAATGTTGTTTGGTTAAGGTCTGAGAGGTAGTTATACACCAATTTGATTGACTTCGTTTTTAACTAAGTAATGGTTAAGGTTCGATAATGAAGGCTGATTAAGTGAAATTAGTTCATGAGCGTAATGGTTTGAGTCAGCGTCGCGATATTTTATTTAAACATCTGTTTAAATCCAATAATGGAGTTTTGGGAACGTTTTCCAAATAAGAAATCAGAAATGTTTTCTAATATAGAAAATAAGAAATGAGAGTAAATATGGAAATGTTTTCCAATGATTAATAACGTATATTTTCTAAACTTAGAAAATAAGAATTTACGAATATATGGAAACAAGAATAGGGAAATGAATAATTGAATGACAAATTAAATTAAAGGGGATCAATGTTGATTGATGATTTGCTCGGTAAGATTTCCATTTGGAAATACGACCGTTGTTTGTACACATGCTTTCCTTTGATAGTTAAAAAACCGACTATCAAAGATTTTGACCATTTCCGTTGTCAATACGGAGAGACCGGGATCAGATATATTGTCTAAAAACCCCTCTGTATGGCATTAGCGTTGCGAATCAAATATTATGAAGATAATTGAAGACGAAATTATGCAAGCGCTATTCAGAAAATCCTAGGTAAAAATTGCCTAAGATGGATTTACATAATAGTGCCTTTGGGTTGTCCAGTTCTAGGAAAACTTGAATGGTCGAATGTCTGACAGAGTATATCTAGTAGATTGCATAAGTTGATCGTTTCAAACATATTTACGTTGGTGGCGGAGGAATTCGTTTCTCTTAGCTTATACCTGTGGTATTTTTGGGGAAACCAATTTGTGATTTGATGGGTATGACGATGTGGCATTCAAAGTAATTAAAAGTGTGATATGTTAAAAGATACATTATGACCTCAAGCCTCATCGACTGGGAAATGTCAGAAATCGGGCAGGCAGCATGGCTAAGTGGGCCGCACCCAATTAGGGTATATTGTCACCATCTAGAGAATATTCATATTTGTTACTTCTTTCTCTTCTATATCTCCCGGGAACGGTTATGTTGGTATACCAACCATAATGTTATAATATATTCGGAACATTCAAGCGAAATGAATGGTCGGTCATGTGTGGACGAGTTACAAGATGTTCCTGTTGAACTCCAGTGCATCGCTTCTAGAGTACACTGATCGGAAGGTGGCTCCATACCTTGTCATAGTTGGAAATCCATTTCCCAATAAGAGCCTGCGGTTTTTGATTGTTTACTATATATGTAGAGCGTGAGATGAAAGTGTTCTACTAGATTGATATTTACTTGATTTAGACATTATTATAATATCAGAAGAGTATGGATTTTAAAAGAAATGTTTTGGGTTATCATAAGGTAAAAACCATCTGTGTTTATGTGTGGATCAGTCTTATGATTATTCTTTCTTTTAAAAGGATTTAAAAGTTAAACAAATGGTTGGAGTTTACTCACACCAGTCACATGACTGACCCAGAGTTTATTTTGTTTTCCCTAAACTCTTGGGTGCCCAATTTTGTACGGGCAGTCAAGTAGTCGGGATTTTACAGATACTTGAAGAGCTGGAGCAGGAGGCTTCTGGATTATATAGCTATTGTTATTTTCCGCTGTGTTATAAGTGTTATACTCTAATAACGGTATTGTATACAGATACTGTTTTATTTCAAAGTTATGTTATGAAATATATTTATTCGTTTCACTATGAGATTCGTGTTTACTGTGATGTTGTTATGTTCTTCTCCTTCTTCTATTTTAATTTTTTATCTTATCTGTTCTCACCCTCTATTTTCTTTCATTAACTATCCGGTATTTCCGATGCTTGGATAGTCGACATTGAGTTTATGTCAATTACCAAGATCGCAAATTCACGGGGTCATTACAAAAATAGAAAAGCGTCGCCTTGGAAAGTGAATGGGAAGAGTCGCAAAGATTCAAACAACGAGTGAGCTCTATGGCAAATGCGCTGGAAGGACCAGCACAGTGTCGGAATGACCAACAAACCTGGTGACCGGAAGTACGACATCAGGGCGGAAGGACCGAAAAACATGCTGGAAGGACCAGCACCGTGTCGGAAGGACCGACAAACCTGGTGATTGGAAGTACCGACATCAGGCCGGAAGGACCAACAAACGAACTGGAAGGACCAACACTAACCAAAGTCCTCTCCCGGGGCACCCAATTGATCGTCAGTATCAGGAAGTACCTGTTCCGATTACGATAAACATTGGGGTTCTAACCAAAGTCCTCTACAGGGGGACCCAATTGATCATCAGTATCAGGAAGTGCCTGATTTGATTACGACAAACATTGGGGTTCTAACCAAAGTCCTCTCTGGGGGCACCCAATTGATCGTAAGTATCAGGAAATACCCGAACCGATTACGATAGACATTTGGGCTCTAACCAAAATTCTCTTCGGGGGCACCCAATTAATCGTTAGTATCAGGAAGTACCTGATCCGATTACGACAAACTTGGGGTTATTCAAACCAAAGTCCTCTTCGAGGGCACCCAATAGATCGTCAGTATCAGGAAGTACCTGATCCGGTCATGACAAATATTGGGGTTCTTACCAAAGTCCTCTCCGGGGGCACCCAATTGATCGTCAGTGTCAGGAAGTACCTGATCCGATTACGACAAATATAGGGGCTCTAACCAAAGTCCTCTCCGGGGGCATCCAATTGATCATTAGTATCAGGAAGTACCTGATCTGATTACGACAAACATTGGGGTTTTAACCAAAGTCCTCTCCGGAAGCACCCAGTTGATCGTCAGTATCAGGAAGTACCTGATCTGATTATGACAAACATTAGGGTTGTAACAAAAATCCTCCCAAGGGGAACTCCTTTTGAACATACCAGCGCTTGTATTAATCGGTATAATTAAGTGACGAAAATCTCCAATGCTTGAATTAGCCAGGCTGGATTGTAGACAAGTTCGAATTTAACCAAACAACTTGCATAGCGTTTGAAAATCTCAGACACGACAAGTGTTAGATTTTAGCCTAAACAAGGGGCATAAATATCAAAATTTATCAAAAAGGAAGCAGAAAATAAATCACAGACATGTATTTCCTGAATGAGAAATGTCATATATTGTCATATAAGTCGTTAAAATAATGACGTTTGAAATTCACAATCGGCTTTAGCTGATTAGTTGATTTTAAGGGTTAACGCGAATTTGAATTAGAATATCGTGTTTGTGTAGATAATTTTCGACGAATTATAAACCGTTGAGCAAAACATCCATGTGCAAACACTTTATTCAATTCAAAGTAAAATACGCTATAAGTCATTAACTAATCCACTATCGATATGGACAGTCGATGGTGAGTATAAGTCCAAAATCGTGCAAATACTTGTTTTAATTACAGAACATGTGGCATAAAGCATACAAATTCAAAGAACAATTTTCCATAGAAAACAAAAGGCTACTCATTGCAAACCGTTTTCATTTCGAAGCCCGCATTTCCCGCAAGCAAGAAACACAAACCCCGTTAAAACGCGGTTCAAAAAAGTTGACATCAAAAGACTATAGAATGGTTACGGTATAAGCGGTTCATTCAATCAAGTCATTGACACGACATGAAATCATGTTGAGCAAGTTGAGCCATTCGAACTAAGTCGTTGAAACGACATGGTTCATACCGCATAGCGTAATACTTAGTCATGTCATGCCTACAACTGAGCCGTCCATGTCACAAGGATCATTCATAGTGCAAGGCGGTCATGCTGTTGTCGGCTTCATGGTGCAAAGCTTGGACCATGTCGCAAGACATGTTGGATCATAATCATGCTGTTGCAGATCATATTGCATAGGAAACTCACCATATCGCCACCACCGTATCACATAATTCATGCCGTAAACACGCTATGCAACATGACTCAAGTCTCAGAATGATTCGATTATGTGAAAAAGTGGGATGACAGATCTTCATGTGAAAGAGAGGCCACATACACAATGCGTATTATATTAATATGGGTTAATTCATAATATGTTGACCAACGAATTAGCAAATGCAAAGAAAAACAAGACTATCACTTCCTTTTCACACTTCATGTCGTGGTAACCCTCAATCATGATGTTGGCCATATTTAAGGCAATCAAAAGCACCTGAAGCTTGAGTGATCTTCACCAGAAATGCTTCTACGAAGAGCCACATTAAGTCCGTGAACGTGTAAAAGGAACAAGCTCAAGTTGGGTATGCTTCTCCATCATCTCATCATGGGCTTTATGGCACTAGTTTATCCATGTTGTGAGCTACAAAAGGGTGATCAACAAGTACATGTGGCAAACTGAGGGTAAACTTCTAGAAGGGGGAACCATGCAGTGATTATGCCATGTCGTTGAACCTTTTAGAGATGGTCATTCTCTAAAGAAAGTTGTACCTTTATATTGTCCAGTCATGTCGCAAGTACTCCCAAACCATTGGCACATTTTATCATGTCACTAAGCATGTGTTAGGGCATGTCGTATTCAGGTGTTAAATTGAAATGGTACACGTAGTTTGTTATGCTATATAATCATGTCGTAGATGCGACTCAAGTGCTTGGCCTAAGTTGAAGTACCACGTGGAAGAAAAGGAAGACAACTGGCCTACAAGTAAAGAGATCGTAACTTCTGCACAGGGATATTCAAATCGTACAAAAGTACCTTACACATTCAAACCGGTCAACTAAACAATGTTGATGAGGCAACCTGCTACCCTTGACCCAATTATCCCATACGACTTAAATAGGCCGCAATATATAAATGAAGCATGGACCATGAATGAATTATAGACCGGACCCCCAGCATGTCGTTCTTGGGAAGATCGTAAAAACCACGAGCAGGTCATTGGGCAAATAGTAATTGAAGCAATGACGACAGCTGTATGCACGATTTGGTCATTCTAATTCAATGAGACCAGATCATTAATAATAAAAAGAAGCCAGGTCGTTATTATATGGTACAAGCTTTATGTCGCGAGCTTCATGCCGCCATGTGTACTATAGCGTACGTTTCATGTCGCATACCGATGACACCTGTAAAGTGATGGTGTGTGGTTGGCACCAACTGTACACCATTACTTACAAATATGCCACTCCTTACCAATACCTTCTATAAATACCCCACTACACCATACTTTAAGGGGACGAATTTTTCCTCCCCGAAGGGCCGCCAAATCATTTCTTCAACCTTCTAAGCTTTATTACAAACTTCATTAATGGCTTCCATGGATCAATCAAGCTTCATGCAATATCAAATGAATCAAATATCCTTCAAACTACATTAGAAATCTCTCCAACATAATTCAAGTGATCTCTAATCTCCGCCGAACCTCTCTAAAGCCTAGATCTAACACTAAATCGCTATGGAATCCATGAAGATCATTCAATTGCTAAAGTGATTGAAGATTCATGCATCCACCATCACAATCAAGAGATCTATCCAATTCCTTTGCCAATTCAAGTGTAATTTAGATCCTAGAAAGAGAGACAAGCGATAAATGAACAATATGAGAGAATTCATGTATGTTATAAAACGAAATATCATAATGAGAAATGATTCAAAAGTGGATGTAGATCTATTTTAGATCGAACCACTATAAAAATCCTTGTTCTTCATTTTTGCTTTTTATTTTGTGATTGTGGTCTCCCTCTAACCGTTTGGTGAAGTGTTTACATAACACCTTTGTTGTTGAAATCAAATTTTTGGTTTTAACAAAGGGTGTTCGGAATCAGTGTTAACCTTGTAGTTATGAAATCAAAGAGGTTGTACCTAGATATTGGTATAGTAATAAAACTCTATGCAATCCAGCGTTGCATAGGACTAGACGAGAGTAATCCGAACCAGTATAAAATCTGGTGTGTTCTTTCCTTTTTTGCATTTTATTTTTGTTTATTTTTGTGTTTGTGTTTGAATCTTTGTCTGTGATTATCTCTGTGGTGTGTGATTCATATAATAGATCATATAATTTTTTGATTTTGTTAAATTTCTCATAAACACTATTCACCCCCTCTAGTGTTAGTTTTGCCTTAACGATCCATTCCGCAATTCCTAGCAAAGTGTACTAAGGTATTTTGGTTTATGTGGTTATTCAGTATGATTGATTTGCGGTTGAGGAATAATTGAGGCAGGCCCAATCCAAAGGCAAGCGAGACTTTCGCCTAAGGCAACGCCATCGGAGGCGGCAAAGGGGGCAGCAGGTGCTTTTAATAATTATTTATTTAGTTAAGTAGGAGGGCAATAGAATTCTAAAGTGAGCAATGGTCAGGTGTTTAAGGCATTTGTTTGTGATTGTGATGGCCACGATTCAACTCCTGTTGCATGCTTTTTGTTTATATATTTTCTCCATTCTCTTGTTGCTCAAACTTTGTCTAGGGTAATAGAACACCCAGGGACGACAATGAGTTGAGAAGATGGATAATGTTGTAAGTGTGGAACTTGATTCAAGTGGTTGTTGTTGATGTATCTTATGAAGGCAGTTTCTAGTGGTGATATGGCTATTGTCAGTGGGTGTTTGATGTTGCTTGCATATTATAATTGCAGTTACAGATCAGTATAGACGGTGAAGGATAGATTGTTTTAGGTGAAAAATGGTATTATGGGTGATGAAAGGCTATAACAAATGGGATATGCTATCGTGGGTCGCTTGCAGTTGTAGGTGGTGTTGAATCGTGTATGTTATCAATTGAGTTTTGATGTAAAATGTATTTCTGTAATCTTGAGAGAAATGAAACAGAGATTGTAATCTTATTATTGCAAAAGACTTTGAGTTAAATTGAATTACAAAATGGTGAAACTTAGGTTGTATATATAGCTTGTTATACAAGCTGAGTAATGGGCCAAGCCCAAGTTTATTTAAAATAAAAGAATGCGGCCTTTGTATGTAGCACTAGGTAATATACCCTAAGACAGATGAGCCGATTCAGTTATAATACACCCCTCTCAAAACTAGGGTTATCGTAACCCTAGTTTTGACTTCCGTGGTGTCTCTTCACAATTTTTACTCTGAAATTGATCATTCGTGGCCTCTTGAGGTTTGTTCTTATAAGATTTGAGAAATAATGAGCTTGTACAGCCCGATTTGAAAGATTTGTTGAGACTCTTTCTCCTTTCAGTGTCAACCAATTTGTTGAATTTGGATCTCTGCTGACCCTTAGAGCTTTTTTTCTCTTTTCCCTTATGTTGATGTCTGATGACTCATTACTTTGGATTACTTGCTCTTTCCCTTCAGCAACATTCAAATTAATGTGAAATCTAGTAAAGTTCTTCACAGTGATGTCTTAGTCAATACATCTGCTCTTTGATAAGCTTTAGGAATGTGGTTTATCTCTATTTCCTCTTTTTGAACAAGTTCTCTAACAAAGTATAGATCAACCTCTATGTGCTTTGTTCGAGCATATTGAAGTTGAACAGGGTTTTCTGACATGTAAACTGCACTTTTATTGTATCACCAAAGTAGGCTTTGTAAAGAATTTTAACTTTAGCTCTTTCAGTATGGACTGTAGGAATTTGATTTTGCAGCAGCATTGGCTATACTTCTATATTCTGATTCAGTAATGGATATGGAAATGGTTGGTTGTTTCTTGGAACACCATAAAACTAAACTGTTCCCAATATAGATATAGTACCCATTAGTTGTTATCCTATAATCTGGGTCAGAAGTCCAGTCTGCATATCCAATTATGTTCAGATGTTGAATGTCCTTTAAAGTTAGCCTATGGTTTACTGTCCCCTTGAGATATCTTAAGATCCTCTTTACTGCTTTCCAGTGCACATCTAAAGGATTCTTCATAGATCGAGATACTTTATTAACACTAAAAAAAATATCATGTCTGGTTATAGTTGCATATTGCAATTCTCATAACTCTCATGTATTATGTGATGTCGGTTGTAACGGCCCAGATTTTTTTGACCATTTAGTTTAATATTTAAAAATGTTTTTATTGTTTTGGAATTTTGAATGGTTTAATTTCAATAATTTTGAATATTTTATTTTATTCCGAAATGGTAGAAATTTAGTGGATCTGCAATATAATGTGAATTGGCAGTATAAAAGGATAAATTTTTAATTTAAAATAGTACGTTTACAAAGGATGTAGTAGCTAACGAACTCGGATTTCGATGAAATCAGTTTCATTAAATCCGAAATGATGAAATTAGGTAACCAACCAAGTTACGTCAAAAATGGCATCCGTATGTGGAAAAGAAAAAATAAAAGGCCAAAATTTGAACTAAATTTTGACGGTAATTGGAATTTGCTAATGCTAACGGCAAAACTGGAACCTGAGACCTATCCAGGAAAATTCTAAACATAGGATATTAGCTATATATGAAATCTGGAAAAATCCTATAACGGATATAGAAAGTTATTAAGGAAACAAAATTTAAATAAATTATTTGAAAATCTAAACGAACTCCGATTTTTGATTTGAATACATAGGATTGAAGTACGTTAAAAACCGGACCAGATGGTGGAAGAATTTCTGGAAAACCGTTATCGTTTGATACTCCAACATGAGACCGGAAGGTGTTGAAACTAATACAAAACACTATTTTGAATTTGAATTTAAATTATTTGAAAGTTCAAACAAATTCAAAATTGATATATTTTTATATAGTATTGAAGAGCAAGAAAAATTGAACAACATGGTTGAAAAAGATTTCGGATAAGGTATCAATAAGTAAGTCAAATTAACGTCCGAATAGGGTTGAGAAAACACACTTTACTATTCATAAATTATTAAATTTATTTATAATTTAATTAATTTAAGGATTAATCCTAGCCATTCATTTTCGACCGTTGGATTCGCGCCACCTCAGCAATCCATGTGACTCCTTCGGCTATAAATAGGCCCCCCTTCATTTTAAACTCACTCCTCCTCTTCCTCTTTCAAGCTTTGGCAATGGCAGAAATAATAATAAAATATTAGGAAATAGGGAAGAGGGAAGAAAGGGAGAAAGGAGGGTCTAGACGGGGAGCTAGGGACTCTTAGGCAGAGGCTTAGGCTTCACGGGGTAAGTTTTTAAATAATATTTATTTATTTATTTGTGTAATATATATATATATATTAAAATAGAATTTGTAAAAATAAATATCAGAACATTCTAAGGGTGACAGAGAGGATAGTGTCTAAGGCTTGAGTTTGGAAAATATAGTTTCCTGCTCTCCCTGGCTATCCCTAACTGATCCGACGGATGGGATGATTAATTTAAATTTAAATTTAAAATCTAATTTGAATTTAATTTGAATTTAAAACAGACCAGGGGCATTTTCGTAATTTTTAACCATAAACTTTAAAAGCTTATAACTTTTTCAAAACAAGTCGGATTTCCACGAAACAAGGACCGTTGGATTCTTATCGAAAAATACTTTAAAATGAGTGGAAGCAGATTTTTGATCCGGGTTAAAATTTTTAAGTTATAATTAAATGAATATTTTTAAGTATTTTATTTGAAAATTAAATTTAATTAATATTAAAATGGTTTTTCAATTTAAAAAAAAAATGGATATGGCTAGAGATGGGAAAGTAGGATTTTTTAGAAGGGCAGGGAATGTAATTTGGCTAATAACGCAATTAGAAATTAATTAAGATAAAAATAATTTAATTAATTTAATTAAATATATATTCATTTAAATTAGGTAAATATTGTAAATAGCATAACTTTTGCATACATTAACGAAATTCAGCGAAATAGGATCCGTTGGGATCGTATGGACGAGCACTACGCAATGGAACTGACCGCAAGTGGATTGGAGCTTGTTTGGATTTATGGTGAAATTTAACGTCTGAACCAAATCAATGACCGATTATCGTTATTCAACGATAAACCGTCCAATGTGAGTAAATCTCACTAACTCTGAACACTTTATATTTTTATAAGGTATTTTTAGAATTGATAAATATTGATTGAATTGCTGAGTGTTGATTGTTTGGTTAAACTGCTAGTCAGCTGGTTGAAAATACCGATATAGTTATATATATCGTTAACCGATGTTGATTTTGTTTATCAGAATACCTCATATTGAAATTAAATTGATGTGAATTATATTGTGTAACATCTGTGGATGCAGCGAAACAGTTCGGAGGGATCCAACTGGATTCCTCAACATTTATTTATCGTTTTTCATATATTCTGTTATATGATGTGTTATATCATCTGTCGTTGAACCCGTGTGTTTGGATGATGATCAAACCTTTTGATTTGGTATTTTTATACCATAAATGATAACGGGAAGTGAAAAGGAATTTTCAAAGTATATTTTGAAAATAAATTATTTATATAAAATCAATAGATTTTATATATAAAAGGAAAAGAGTTTCATAGAGGAAAATAATTATAGAATCAAAGAAATTGAATAAAGGAAAATATTTGTGAAATCAAATATAAAGGAGAATATTTGAAAAGAAAAACAAACATAGAGGAAATACATTTGTAAAACAAATGTAAAGGAAAATATTTGCAAATCAAATAGAATAGGGAAAAAGTAGCTATTTGTGAAACCTTTACAAATAGAAATCAAAAGGGAATCATTTGTAAAACGATTACAAATGGAATTGAAAAGCGAATATTGTAACACCCCGAATTTCTGTTAATGCTAAAATTCACTAATTGCAGAATAAATAATCTCAGATGTGAGAATTGGAGGAAACGGGCTGCGTCATTGCGTTCGTCTCGGAAAAATACGCGAAATAGAGTCCGAAATTTTGTAAATCGGAGTCCGTATGGCCCAGTTATGGCCCAATGAAGTTTACAGAAAATTCAAAGTTCAAAACAGATTTAAAATTCAGGTTCAAATTTCGAAATTGGGACCATTGGGCGCAGGTGGGAAAATTCCCGCCTAGCTACCCAAGTCGACAGCCCGGTCGACTGGGCAGTCGACTTGGCTAGGACCAAGTCGACAGCCCTGTCGACTTGGGTGTCGACAGGGGGTGCTCGGCCAGTTTGACCTGGTGCACCATTTTAGGGTTTGGCTGTGTTTTGGGGCTGTTTTCTGGAAGCTTCCGAGATCTGATGGTCCTAATCTAATTTAGGGTTAATCTAATGGTCTAAAACACATCCTAATCCTATAAATAAGACCCTAAGCTAGCCCTAAATGATCATAATCCTATCCTCTAACTAAACTATGCCAAAATTTTCTATGATCATGGCCTCCACTCAAAGCCCTAGCCTCCATCCTCTTTCTAAACTATTTCTATGAAGGCTTTCATGTTCATACAAGCATTTTTAAGTTGTATGAGTGATCATTAGCTTGCATTCATCATCAAGTTGCAAGCTTTATTTTCAAGGCTAGAGTTTTTGGGTGATTTTTGGCAAGGGTTTGCTTATGGGAGTTTAGTGGTGAGTTTCTATAGCCTTAATAATCAATTGTTAAATTGATTATGATAGGATATGATAAGATATGGCTATGTTTGTGGATCAATGTGTTTATGCAAGTTTAGTATAGTGTATGTTGTGTGTTTTGCGAGTTTTATGCTATATGTTATGCAAGTATAATGCTATGTTTTATGATGCTCATTATGCAAAACACTATGTTGAACATTGATTCATATGTAACATGTTATGCAAGCTATATGTGAGATTATATGCAAGTTCATATGTAACATGTTATGCAAACTATATGTGAGATTATATGCAAGTTCATATGTAACATGTAATGCAAGTTATGTGCATGACTATATGCAAGTTCATATGTAACATGTTATGCAAGTTATGTGTTTGGTTATATGCAAGTTATGTGCATGATTATATGCAAGTTCATATGTAACATGTTATGCAAGTTATGTGTTTGGTTATATGCAAGTCATGTGCATGACTATATGCAAGTTCATATGTAACATGTTATGCAAGTTATGTGTTTGGTTATATGCAAGTTATGTGCATGATTATATGCAAGTTCATATGTAACATGTTATGCAAGTTATGTGTTTGGTTATATGCAAGTTAACATGTGACATGCTATGCAAGTTCACACCTTTGTATGACATAAGAATCATATGCAAGTTACCCCCTTTGTGACATATGTGCTTCATGCAAGTTTGGGTTAAATGCTAGTTGGGTTTAATGTATGCTCATATATGCAAGTTGACACCTTTTAAACCCATGATAAAGTTATATGCTATGATTGGTTAAACCCATGGCATTTGTGATGAATCTTCCCTTTATTATGTCATGTTATGAGAACGAATTACGTGGGGAACGATGGGGTTAATATGCATGTTAATAAAAAGGTGTGAAATGGGTATGCTTAAGCATAACATAAAGTGAATGGACATAATTGGGAATTTACCTATTAAGTTAGGTCTACCCATATTATGGAATTGGGAATTTACCTATTAAGTTAGGTCTACCCATATTATGGAATTGGGAATTTACCTATTGAGTTAGGTCTACCCATATTCTTGAAATTGGTAATTAATTAGGGACAATTAATACAAATTATGGGGGTGATTAATTAGGTGTAATTAATCAACTAAGACACGAGGTTGGACCCTTTTGTAGCATAAGACTGCCCGGAACCGACCGGCAAATCCAGCGGCTACAAATGATTGGCCCAATGTGAGAGGTCTTAGTCATAAACTAAATACGTGACAAGTGTAAAGACACAAGGTTAGACTCTGTTATGGTGTAAGGCTGCCTGGAACCAACCGGCATATCCAGCTGCCATAAAAGACAGTCTAATGTGAGAGGTCTTTACAAAGGTTACGATCTTAATTAATTAAGAAACACTTAACCAAATTAGCATGTAGTGAGGCATGAGGGGTTAAGTGGGTGCCTTGGGTGGCATGTAGTAACTAGTGGGGGTGCCTTGGGTGGCATAAGGAAACTAGTGGGTTGCCTTGGGTGGCAATAGAAAATACGATTAGAATACTTAACCAAAGTGGAACATGTAATTAAACATGATTAAAGGGTTAAGTAAGTGCCTTGGGTGGCATGTGAGAATCAAGTAAGTGCCTTGGGTGGCATGTGGAAATCTAGTGGGTGCCTTAAGTGGCAATTGAAATATGATTAAATGACAAGCTTAAGTAGTAGCTTGTGGGGGCCTTAAGTGGCAATTGAAATATGATTAAATGACAAGCTTAAGTTGTAGCTTGTGGGGGCCTTAAGTGGCAATTGAAATATGATTAAATGACAAGCTTAAGTAGTAGCTTGTGGGGACCTTGAGTGGCAATTGAAATATGATTAGATGACTTAACCAAACCTTAACATGTAAGTGGGCATGATTTTAAAAAGGGGTTAAGTGGGATGCACTAGATAAAATGACAAGCTTAAGTAGTAGCTTGTGGGGGCCCATTTCAACCAATATCCCAAACGTATCTTTCTAAGCTCGACCCAAGTCGAGGACGAGACACGCATATTGGGCTTGACTGTAAGAGGCCAAAACGGGGTAGCGGTGGCAACGCAGGTCCAACGGGTTTCATATGCGTGTGTGGACCTGGGCTGGTAAGTAAGACGTTGTTGCATCGTGTAGGTATAAGCCGTGCACCGTTGATATTATCAGGTTGCCACTTTGGGGAATGATACACCCCACTGTGGGGCCAGCACGGGTATCTACGTTAGGGAGCCGATCGCTTGGGGAGTAGTGGGTACACCTAGTGGAGATAGGGGCAGACGGCACCTATGTAGTCAGCTAGGGGTACACGAAACTACTATTAAAAATTACTAAGTACACTTAGTGGGATCAACCTTAAGTAGGAATTACCCTTGGGTGGGTAGAACTGGTGTGGTGCAGTGTAGGAATTACCCTTGGGTGGGTAGATCTGGGGTGGTGCAGTGTAGTAATTATCCTTGGGTGGGTAAATGCGTCTTTTCGGTTATCTTAGTACATCCTGTGTTTAGTTGGCTACTTAGTGTAGTCATTATCCCCAGAGGTACCATACCTTGTTTATATCATACCCTAATTACTTTAATGATTGTATTGTTAAGGTTATAGGACTCGCTCAGACTTATGTCTGACCCCGTTGTTTTTATCTTTTTCCCAACCCTCAGGTTATCAGAGTGGGCCTAGCACTAGTGGGCTTTGATCAGACTGCTTTATCTATCTTTTGGAGCTTGGACCGTGGATGTAAAGATCAGTTTATCTTTTCTATTATGGCTATTAAGTTATGTAGTGGGATTATGTACTTTTGTTTTATCAGGATGGATATTATGTACTTGACTCTTGTTTTTGGTTTTGGTGTAACCAAACATGTTTTACTTTCCGTTGAAATGAAATGATGTTTTAAATCCTCAAGTATTACTTATATCTGTCTTGTTGTAATTTTACTGTTCTATATTCACTTAAAATACTCCACCGATGTTATGGCATTCCCTTAGTGAGTGACCGTAGCGGGTGTGGGGTGTTACAAATATTCATTTAGGGAATAAAGGAAAGTTAAAAGAGATATTTTTGTAGAGAATAAATGGAAAAGCTAAAAGTAATAATTATTTGTTAAATAAATAGAAGTAAAAAGGGAATAGTTATTTGTTAAGTAAACAAATAGAAAAAAATATTATTCAAAAGAGTTATTCAAAAAGTGTTATTCAAAAGAGTTATTCAAAAGGGGTTATTCAAATGGAATTATTCAAGAGAGAAAATTCAAAGGGGTTAATTCAAAAGAGTTAATCAACCAAAGTTAAACTGTCAGAGTTAAACAGTTAGAGTTAAACCATTAGAGTTAATCAGAAAAGTTAGTCAGTTAGAGTTAAACCGTTAAAGTTAAACAGTTAGAGTTAAACCATTAGAGTTAAACTGTTAGAGTTAAACTATTAGAGTCTAACAGTTGGAGTTAATCTATTCGAATTAAACCGTTGGAGTTAAGCTGTTAGAGTCAAACAGTTAGAGTTAGTTAGTTAGAATTAACCATTAGAGTAAATCAGTTAGAGTTAAGTGGTTTGAATCAAATCGGACTAGAGTTATTCGAATATAGTAACCGAATAAGGGTTAAATTGAATATTAGTTATTCAATTAGAGTTGATCGAACTTAGTTATTCGAGATAGTGTTAAACAGAAGTAGTTATTCAGTATAAATTGCCATTTAGCACGACTGCTAGCGAAATTCGCAGGGCTGCAGATAGCCTAAGGTGGTCGGATGTTTCCTGAGGGAATCAGGCGTAACCATTGTGATCGCTGCGATCTAGAGTCAAGCGAATGAAGTTAAATCAAATATTAGCTATTCAAAATGAAGTTAAAAACAGACATAGTTAGTCGAATATAAGTTAATCGAATATTAGTTATTCTATAATAGTTAGTCAAATTAAGTTAAATAAGTTGAGTTAAATAAGTCGAGTTAATTAATTTAAGTTAGTCAAGTTGAGCTGATCAAGTAAGTGGGTCGAGTTGAGTTAATCAAGATGAGTTAATCAAACCGAGTTATCCAAATAAGGGTTAATCCAGTAAAAGTTAATAGAATAAGGGTTATAGATTATAGTTAACCGAATAGGAGTTGATAAATTAGTTGTTCGTGTATTTATTTGAGCTAGAAATTAAAAGTCATATTAAAGTTATTATATTTCGGACGTAGGGGATTATAACACCATTATTATAATCAAATGACTTCCGTAAAGGAAGTGGATTCGTAAATAGAATCCGAGAGTTACGTAAGTAAGTGGTTGAAAGTGTAAAAAGGTGAACTTTGTCTGTTTCGAAGTTAGAAATGTTGTTCAGTTAAGGTCTGAGAGGTAATTATACCCCAACTTGATTGACTTCAGTTTTAACTAAGAAGTGGATAAGTTCGATAGTGAAAAGTGGTTAAGTGAATTTAGTTAATGAGCATAATGGTCTGTGTTGACATAGCGATGTTTATTCAAACATCTGTTTAAACCCAATGAAGGAATTTTGGAAATGTTTTCCAAATAAGATCAGGATATTTTCTAATATAGAAAACAAGAAGTGGAAATGTTTTCCATTGTTAATAACGTATATTTTCTAAATATAGTAAATAAGAAATATAGGGAAACAGGAATAAGGAAAAGAATAAAATTATGATAATTTAATTTAAGAATTAATGATGATTGATGATTGATCGATAGAATTTCCATTTGGAAATAATATCGTTGTTTGCACACAGACATGTTTTCATTTGATAGTTAAATCACCGACTATCAAAGTTTTTGACCATTTTACGTTGTTAATATGGAGAGACCGGTTGGATTATTATCCACAGAACCACTCCGTATTGGCATAAGCGTTGCGAATCAAGTATGCTGAATATATTGAAGACGGAGTAAAGTGCAAGGGCTATCCTGTTTACAGAATAGTGCCTTCGGTTTGTCCAGTCCCAGGACAAACGTGTATGGAAGAATGCCTGACAGAGTATATTCAATAGATCGCGTAAGTTGATCTCTTCAAACATACTTACGTTTGGTGGCGGAGGAATTCGTTTCTCTTAGCTTTATACCCGTGGTGTTTTTGGGGAAACCAATTTGTGATTTGGCGAGTATGACGATGTGGCATTCAAAGTGAATGATCTGTCAGAGATAAGCGTGGCCTCTAGCCTCATCAACCGGGAAATGACAAAAATCGGGCAGGTAGCATGGCTATGTGGGTCTCACCCATTAGGATGTATAATCACCTATCTAGAGAAATTCCAATTGCTTCTTAAATCTATCGATGCTGCCCATTCGGGAGACGGTTGCTGATCCCAACCGTTGGTGATATATATTCGATACACTCAAGCGAAATGAGTGGTCGGTCATGTGAGGGCCGGGTTGCAAGATGTTCTTGTTGAACCCAGTGTATTCGCCTCTAGAGATACACTATCGGCCGGTGGTCCCATACCTTGTCAAAGTCGGAATCCAATCTCCAATAAGTGCTCGCGAGTTTGATTTGTATACTATATATGTAGAGCGTGAGATGCAAGCGTTCTACTAGATTTTAATTACTTGTGATTAGACATTATTATAATATCAGATAATATATGATTTCCAAAGTGTTTTGGGTTATCGTAAGGTAAAAGCCATCCGTATTTATGTGTGGATTGGTCTTACGATTATCTTTTCTTTTGAAAAGGATTTTGAAAAGTTAAACCAAATGATTTGAGTTTACTCACACCAGTCCCATGACTGACCCAGAGTTTTATTTTGTTTTGTTTTCCCTAAACTCTTGGGTGCCCAAATTTGTACGGGCAGTCAAGTAGTCAGGATTTTTCAGATAGACTTAGAGAGCTTGGAGCAGGAGGCTTCAGGACTTATATAGCTACTGTTTATTTCCGCTGTGATGCAAGGGTTGTACTCTGATAATGGTATTGTATGCATATACTGCTTTTGATTTCAAGTTATGTGATATATTATATTTTATTCGTTCCGCTGTGAGATTCGTGTTACTCTGATGTTGTGTTCTTCTTTTTCTTCTTCTATTCTAATTTTCTATCTTATCTATCCTCACCCTCTAAATTCTTTCATTAACTATTCGGTAATTGTCGACCCTTGATGTTCGATATGTGTTGTATATCGGATAATCAAGGTCGTCTTTTCCCGGGTCGTTACATCGGTTATTGCACCTCCCCTGAATTTTGAGTATTAATGACTGCTAACCATATGTGTTGGCTGGGAATTAACATTTAACATCTTGTTCTTAGCGAATAATTCAGTAATATACTTTCTTTAACATAGCAGGATTTCATTGTTAGATCTTTTAACTTCTATGCCTAGGAAATAAATTATTTCACCTAGGTTTTTGATGGAAAATTGCTTATCTAAGAATTACGTTAATCCTTCTATGTCTGCAATACTATTGCCAATAACTATTAGGTCATCTACCTATATTAATATGTAGATTACTGAAGTGCTATTAGTTTTCATAAATAGTGACTTGTTTGATTTGGTAAACTGAAAGCCCAATTTTGATAAGGTGCCTTTTAGTCTATCAAACCATACTCGTGGTGCTTGTTTCGAGCCATATATAATTTTATTTAGTTTGTAGACATAGTTTGGATTTTCACTATAACCTGGGGGTTCTCACATATAAATTTCTTCTTTAAGAATACCTTAAGAAGGCATTATTAACATCAAAATGTTTCATATGCCACTTTTTGCACAAAGCTATGGTAAGTATTAGTCTAATAGTAGTTGGCTTTACAACAGGTGAGAATGTTTGATTAAAATCAAAAGCACATTCCTGTGTAAAGCATTTGGCTGCTAACCTAGCTTTGTACTTATTTACAGAACAATCTGGGTTCCTTTGTAATCTGTATGTCCATCTGCATCCCACTATGATGTGAGCCACCGTTGGGAGGCAGTTTCCTAACTTTATTTTGTTTTATATGCAGCGTCATCCTACCACACCATCACTCTGATGGTTTTTGAGGGTTGGCTTTTAATTTTAAAAAAAAAAATTGTTTTAAAAGCGCAAACTTTTGGTCCTACCGTGAAGTACCAAAAATGCCCTTAGGTGGAGTCCCTAAAAAAATAAAATTCTTAAAATTTGTTCATTTGATCTTTTCGATCGCAAATTGCAGTCGTAAAATATAACTGTTTGATATATTCAACGCTCTTTTTAACTTTCAACTGGCCGTTGTCCACGATGCAATGCAACAAAACAAAATTTCTCATCTTCATAACCATGTAGTAGTTCACCCTTTGACCAAATTTCATACCGTTAAGAGGCCAACCTTCAACAGGAAATATTTAAAAAAAAAAATTTCTCATCTTTCAACGCTATTTTTTAGATCTTAGATATTAAAAAACTGAGAGTCGGTAATAGCGACACCTTCATCTAATTTCTCCAAATCAAAACCTAAAATCGCCTCGATTTATGCTTTAGATTATCGTTCTGCTATTCCACCAGATTATCAACATGCAGAGCATATTAGCCTTCCAATTAGAGGTGTTTGTTATTCTTCAGATCTTAACTCAAAAGCTCAATTTCCAATTCTCCTTCAGAAAGATCCAAACGTTGCTAACTTGGTGAATTTAAAGCAATCAAAGGCATGGAAAGATGTGGTTACCGAATGTAAGTATCATAAAAACTCTTTCCAACTAGAATTTTACGAGCCAGAGGTTAAAGATTATATTAAGTTTGCGAAAATAAGTGATGATTTGATATGTAAATCATGGGAAAAATATATTAATTCGATTGTTTTCTACGTATTTGGTAGTAGGCTTACTATAGTTTCCTAAAAGACTATATAGATCAGACCTGGGAAGTGAAAGGGAACTATAGATTGTACTCTAGAGAAAATGGATTTTTCATTTTGAAGTGTGAAAATTCAGATGAATGTGACAAAATTTAAGATTCTGGTCCTTACTATTACAACAAAAAATTGATAGTCATGAAAAAATGGCAACCTGGTCTAAAATTAATTAGGGATGTTTTCACAGTATACCCATTTGGGTTAAATTTCCAGATATGGACTTGGATTTTGGACTGTTGAGGCTATTAGTAGAATAGCTTCTCTTTTAGGTCATCCTTTAAAACTGGGTAATTTCACTAAGAATGTAGATCGAATTACATTTGCTAGAGCTCTGGTGCAAGTTAATTTGAATTTAAAATTCCCTAATGTTATCCCAATCCGAGGTTTTAATGGGGAATTTGTTTGGCAGAAAGGAGTATATGAATGGACTCCTTCAATATGTAATAATTGTAGAATTTTTGGTCACTCAAGTGCTACATGCAAGGCTACTAAAGTCTGGGCTCCTAAAAATAGTTCCAGTCTAGGAAATGAGATGGATATTTATGTGAATCTGAAAAATCAGATCTTGTCTAGTATAGATTGTGTAGAGAATAACAGGACGATGGAATGTAATTCTTTTGTTGATAAAGATAGAAATGATAATGGTGCATTATCTGGTACCATGAAAGAAATCGAAATGGACATTATTAGAAACAAGGTTGATACTGGTGAATCTGTAGGTAGTCATTTTACTTGCTTGCAAGATAAAGCAGAAGTGAATTTCAAAAATGACAATCACATTAATGACTATAGAGTATCGGTTCAAAATAGTAAATTTGAGGCTTCATACCCTTTTAATATCCATGCAAATATTAGTTTACATGGGGAAGATAGCAACCAGTCTCAGTTCAAGTCCTCGGATCAAAAAATTTCAGATGGTAAAGGTAAGGATATGGCTTTAAATCATAATATTGAGGCTAAAGAGGATGGAATTAATATAGAAAATGTGGATATTGTTGCATTACAAGAAAAGCTGTATGTAGCCGCAGACTTTTAGCAGCGGAAAATTCCATCACAAATTAGCGACAAATTTTCATGGACTTTGTAAGAGATAATATTTTGGATTTTATATGTCAACTTATTTTAAATTATTACAGTCAAATCTTACTTATGTCGCTAAATCATTGGAAATTACAGCACTTTACTGTCATAATAAATTTTAACGCTAAATTCCATTGCAGATAGAGGCTGTTTACCATTGTCATAATTTTGAAGTTATTTTTGCAGCAGTTTTTCAAGAGATTTGAAAAGAATTTTTATATTTAATATTTATAAAATGTTTTACATTTGTGATTTACTTAGTAATTAATAAGTAAATATAAATTTAGATAATTAGTGTTAATAATATATTAATTTACTATTAAAAGTAAATAATATTCAGCAATCAGTATTGATTAATTATTAATTACTATAAAGTATAAAATATAAATAAGAGGTAATAATAATTAATAAAATAGATTAGTATTCGATGTTTAATTAAATTTATTTTGATAATCAATGATTAATAAATAATTTTAATACGACTAAAGAAATTACTATCAAAAAATAATTAATTTTAAGAATATGATTAGTATGTATTAATTAATAAATAATTAGTAATTAAGAAGAACAAAATGTTCAAAGTTAAAAATAAGAAATTGAATAAATATCAAAGAATTTCGAAACTCAAAAAATTCAAACATTACCACACAGGTAATTTATTAATTGATAATTACTATTAAATAATAAAACTTGATAATTAATAATTAAAATTAATAATTGACATATTAAATATTTAATAATTAATGGTTTATAATTATTTTTACTAATTAGTAATATGGTATAGTTAATTAATTAATGGTTTATAACATATTTTTAGCAATTGCGTTTCCATGACAATTGCAACAAACATATTATTTGCAACTGCGCTTCTAAACTTGTAAAATATATCTTTAGCATTTTTTGCCACTTGCGAGAACTGTTTATTATAACAAAAAAACTGATTATTGATTGATAATTAGTAATTAATATTTAATAATAAAGTTCTATTGATTTATTTATAATTTGTATCTAAAACAGGTACATTTGTGAATTAATTATTTTTTTATTTCTATTAATCATTGATATATTTATTTTAGTTTATTTTAAGTATTTCTAAATCTATACTAAATTATTACCTAAATTGATATGGAATTAGAAATTAATATTAATATTTAATTCAATGTTTAAGTTAATGTAAAAGTATAAATTAGTGATGTCATTGTTTAGTAAAAATTAAATATAATAAAAAATAGGATAGTTGATTTTTTTAGTAATGGTACATCTATCTATCTTGTATATGAATAAATATTTATAAATAGTAATTTTTTGTATAAGTGTTAAGCTCAGGTGCTCAGGTTACCAATATTCCAGATTGTGACTTTCATATTTGCTTGATAGTACAGTTCAAACCTCATAAACTTAAGTCACGCTAGTTACGTTTTGGCTCCGAACATTGAAATTTTGGCTCTATTACCTTAAATCTTGGCTTTATTCCCTTAAGGCAAATTCTATTTGAACCCAGCTAATTGCTGAGTAGCCCCCTAAAATTCTGTAAAAACAAGTAACCCCATTATTTTGCTGAGTAGCCCCCCGTTTAATTTAAAAAAAACCAATAATACCCTTTCTCGTAGTGGGTCTATGTGGAATTGTATGAAACCATGCAGGGCCACTACTAGGATACTAACCATGCCCCGTAGAGGCTCTACGGGGTATGGTTAGTATCCTAGTAGTGGCCCTGCGTGGTTTCATACAATTCCACGTAGAACCACTACGAGGTAGACCGAAAATTAGAAAAAAAATACAATTAAAGAAGAGCAGTTTTGTCATTGATACCTTTTAAAAAAATGGGGGGCTACTCAGCATTTCTCTGTGTCCAAATAGAATTTGCCTTCCCTTAAATCTTGGCTCCAACTTCTGTAGTCTATTACTTAAACAAGAAAGCAGGAAACTCAACATGCTGACGTGGCATCCTACATCTCCCAGGTTTTCAAAACGGCGTCTGTTTACACTCCTTTTCTTTTTTCAACTCCCACAACCGGTTTCTTCCTCTTCTCGGCTAATCCTAAAAAAAACATTTCCACTTCAACCCAAGCGCTCCATTCCACCCTTTTTATCCAGATAACGGTTTCTTACTTCTTCCCGTCCAACCAACCCAGCCACTCCATTCCAGACGTCTTCTCCAGGTAATGATTTCCACCTATTTTCGACCAATCCGTAAACAATTATTTCTCAGTTTTACTCAAACCACGCAGTCCGTACCACTATGTGAAGTACGATGGAACGGCGAACTGAATTCTTCTCCTCCCGCCTACTATCAGTCGGCTGCAATTATAAGTCCTCTAATTTCCTTTACCTTATCCCTACATGTTTTATCACGATCTCCTTGTACCACTCTGCAGTCAAAGTCCTTAAATCATAAGCCCTACCCTTCTTTCCAGATACAAAGTTCATACCCTACTTCGGCAAACGAATATTACCACTCAACATCGAAGTTTACAACAACCGGCCTCCGTTCGGATTAAAAGATTCATACGACTTAATTACCCCATCAGACTTCGAGTTAAGGCAGCCGGTACTGACAATTGCACTGCTCCAACCATTAGTACCGTCGACTTGACTAAACCCAAGGTTTGACACTTCTATCAATGATTAGTGTTCTATGAAAATTTGATGGTCTTTACTATGGTTATGCTGGATGTCTAGGGTCATAAAGTAGTACAATTGTATACAAATTAAAATAACTTCTGCTATGCTTCTGGAGTGTATCTGATAAAAAAACCACTACCTCCTCCGGAAGACAATTTTTTTGCTTCTCCCATGCATTCCAGTTTCACACAAGTTTACACTGATGCTACATCAAAGCACACAGGACAGCACATCACACAACATGTTGTAGCGTTAAACCTTATTGGCTTTAATTCACTGGATCGTTGCATGTTTATTTAGCATAACACTGTTTATCTTTTTCAGGCAGGGAGAAGTGTAGGTCATTGCTCCCTTCACAACTGCCATTATCCCACTGTATACATGTTGACGGCGGTTAAACAGCCAATGAAAAGCGACCATATTTAAATTAACGTCGGAACTATCCTTACTCTTTGAAATCATTGCTTATGCATTTTTACCAGTAACAATACCTACCACTGAGTGACTAACGTGTGTTAAAGAGTATAAATTACATATTTGCTTGACAGTTTTAAAGGGCTGGCGCAATCAGATGTACATTACGAAAATAATATTGTTCTTCTATAGAAAATTATACTGAAAACCCTTTGAATTAAGCGGTACTACTTGCAACATCTAATCAATTAACTCTATTTGAACTGTCGTTTGCCCTTAGTTTTTCACGAATTTTTCAACCCAAAACAATTGAACCATCCTGTTCTTAAGTCAGGAAAAGAACATGCGATTTGCATTCTACATTCCCTACGCTTTTGTTACCCAATTGTAGACATACGGTTCTTACCTGCAGTTAGCGAAAAATTCGCCCATCACAGTTATATATGAATTTCAAATTATGTTTTAGTGCACACAAATTTGTTTGTCCGTCGCCTTCTTGTACACAAGATTTGAGGTTCATGGTGTATTTCAGTTCTTAATGTAACCAATTCAAACTTAGTCGGAATAGTTGAAGTCCTTGCGCAAACACTTTTACTTCTGAACGTAAGGTAACATTTTTAAACTGCATGTCGGCATAGGGAAATGATCAACCCAAAATTTCGACTCATAAAAATAATTATTAATAACTATTGAATTTTAATGTAAATGTGTTACAGGTTCCGAGTTTCTTGGCAACCAATTTCAAAATACAATGCATTAATATTGCATGATTAAGCTTATTCAACCTTTTTGACTTCCAAATCCACCTTTTAAGCAAATTGAAATACTGTGTTTCCATTCTTTCTAAGTTTTTCGTCCCGCCTGAGCAATCTCAATATTTTTTAATCAAATTGAAATACTGTGTTTCCCTTCCTTAAAATTATTTCAAACGACTATGCACTGACATGATCCACGCCTATTGTACTGAAACCATGAAAATGAGGACCGTGCTCCGCATATGGGCCACTATTTTTCACAGATATTACGCTCGTGACATTTATGCACGGCTGGAGATTGTGGTTCCAAACTCTGTCTCCTTCCACCTCCATATTAAAAAAAAAAAGTGTTTTACGCATTTGTTCTGCTTAGAATGAGAGTACCTCTTCTACAAATTGTAAATAGGCGCACTTAGATGGTATATTTACACTTGCATATCAGCGGTAAACAAATGGGTTCGACAAAATTCACTGTCGTATAGAATTTATTTTGTTTTTGAATTGGTTATTTCAGAGGCATGCGAGTAGTAAATAATTTCTAGAGTGTTCAAATATTTCCAAGGAGAAAGTTAATGAACTACTTCCAGTATAGATAATCTCTGATTTGTTTAATATAATACAAATCCCAAGGGACAAAATAACAATTTTACTTCAACAAAGGAGCTACTTTCGGAATCAGTTGCTATGAAAAAAAATTGTCAGTCGCGACATAATCCACCGGTGGATATGCCTTCAGTTGTGAACTTCACAGTGAAACAAAAAAACAAAGATTTAAATTGAACAAACACTTTCCTTCCTACTGACGTTCAAAAGATATTTGCAACGGAGGGTTGTTAATGCAGGAATTAATGATATGACTACACTACAGAGGTTTGACGGAAAAGAACAAGTTTATTACAACTTTTATATACTGGTCCTATAATTTGGTTAATTCTGTTGTGTAGCTAAAGAACGACTCTTGACTTTATTATCGGAACAATTGTATAATGCTTGCTTAATTGTCTCAGAATTGCATTACTCTGCTAGGAATAAAAGAATTGATATACACAACAGGCTCTAATGTGCAAAGCTCCAATTCATTCTCACTAGACGTAAAATTTCCATTATGATGCAGGTGCCATAACCTGAAGAGTGGTCACAATTTCCAAAGTCCACTATAATCATACATTAGGAATCATCAATACACCATGAAAGTTCAGTCCTTAATTGTCTTAATATTATATAAATTAAATAAATTATGATCGTTCATATTTCCTAATCAAAATTGTACATGCTACAATCTTGAAGTTATGTTTTGAAATGCAGATAGACATGCTAACATGGGAAAACATGAAATCCTATGCCTTCTCAGAATCACTTAAATTGTCATAGAAGATGCAACCAAGATTGAATTGCCATACTTATATCTGTTATTTTTTAACATTTGTGCTACTTATGATCAATACACCATGTTTTTGTGATGCTACGACATAACATGAACGTTCATGTAAACCTACCATACACATCCGATCAAATTTTTTATATTGTGTATTTACTTCATTATAAACTAATGTTCCGATTCTTATGCTTTCATGCTTTTATTCTTATTGATAGGGCACGGACAACCTCCACGATTCTTCTACACACTATCCATTATAATATACAAGCTATGATGATTGATTTATCGACTTATTATTATATCTGAGTAAGCATTCCAATATATGTGCTTTTCTGATTTCATGCTTTTCTGATTTCAATATTCTTTTCATTCTTTTATGCCAAACTTTTGAATTTTACACTTGCAAGTTAGCTAGATTTGATTTTTATATTATAGTTGCAGTCTTTTTTTTTTTTTTTTTAAGTTTTTTTACTGGTTCTATTCATACTTACGTCAACTTAATATTGGTTTTCCTTTTCACTGTCATTGCTAAACTTCAAATCATAACACTGATATGCACAAACATGTTCTCTTAAAGTACCTACAGCATGTTGAAGCAAGAAACAATATAACAACAACCTTCAAGGCTTGAGTTTCTTGATCAGTAACATTAAAAACTATTGAACCAATTTCCTTTTAACATGATAACGGTTATCTTTGGATGACAGTTCCATGAACGAGAGATTCAATTGCAACATTAATGTTTTTAATGTGGTATTTTCATTGTTGAAAAGAACACTATATTAAAAGTTACATTGTTAAACCTGCTCATATTGAAACTTTGTTGCGTTTTTTCACTTAGTTATCAACATATAACCTCTTATTTTCTCCGACAAATTTATTAACCTCAACTCAAAATGGTTCCACTAGATATTCAGCTGATGGGCTTCTTCACATCAAATAAGCATGTGCGGAACATGTATACCAATGTCATTTTTAATTAGGTGTTACTGTATTATCCATTGTTTTTAGCTATCAAAATGCCGTGTACCTTCTGTTTTCAAGCTATCAAATTAATACACAAGTAAAACTGAGTTGATTGAAATTTATGTGTTACACGATAAACTGCTTTAAAAATTCAGCGTTTAACTTCTGTACCAATATTGACAACTGAATGATTCATACATTTTTTTAATCAATTTACCAAATCTTTTTCTCACCTGGCTACCTAAATCATTATTATTAAACCTTGCATATATTCTAATTTGTTTACAGTATATTCTTATTTTTTTTATGGTATAAAGAAAACGACAAAGATTTCCTTAGAAGACTGACCTGATATGATTTCATCTCATAGATATGATTCTTATTGTAAAAATCAATATATTTCATGCATGCATCTTTGTAACTACCTTCCAATTTGACGAGCTCTGAAAAGATGTAGATGACCTTTTGTGAGCCATGTTAAAGATAACAAAAAAACATCTTCAACGTTCTAAACTTCATGACCTTCTACTTTGCGGGAAAATCATAGACACCACAATTTTGTCAATGTTGAAGCTAATAAAAATGTTTCAACATTCTAATTTTGTCAAATACCTGCGGTTATTCAGTATTCATGGAAAGTTTAAACCGTTCTCTGCTATCAATGTATCTGGTAGGGAATGTCAAAATAGTAGTTACTAGCATTGAGGAACACCTTGACAACAGTTGCAAGGCACTGGTAATTATTTACACGTAGTAACCTATTTAAACATATGACATTATTTTCTATGGCTCCATTCTGAGTTGTATAAATATCTACTACTCGAGACAAACAGTGGTTCTTGCACTATTGAAACATAGCATACAACCCCGCACACGAAGGGGTAATGCAGAAAATCAATTATAAATTGCAACATGTTCTTACCTCGGCTACAATTATGATTTTTTATAAATTACCTCTCCATACCATTACAACAATACTGCTGGTTGCGTACACAATGAGCAGTTTGAGCATGGCTTTGTTCGTAACAATGAACGCCTTCCAACACTTTAGTTTACCAAATGTTCAATTAGTAACAAAACGATTGTTCTAAGTGTACAACATTACTGAAGTGACACACACACCATAAGGAATACTTTTTAACCCGGCCTGGGGTACACAATAAAAAGTAATAAATGTTTATTGAGTATACATAAATGAGCTATTTAACCATTACTAATTTTTTATTGCAATTACTAAACTGGTATTAAATAATATAAATAATTGCTGACATTATCTTCTGACCATGTAGCGATGCTACAATGCTAGAGCCAGAAGAAAGATATTACTAGGAAGCAAAAGGCTGGTACGATTTGTCCACCAATCAATCAACATATGCAACGAATGCAAACGACAATCCGTACGCATGTGTAGCAACTACAGTTTTGAAAATCTATGTGCGTACCATATGAAAACGGTGGGCAGCATGAACGTACAAATTAATAAACACAGAAAAGGAGGTTTGTCCTGTTATTTGTGTCACAAGAATGACACCAAATAATGCGTTGACAATTATAAATAATATATGAAACTCTGTTATTTTACCCAACAGTGTTGCCTCAATCGAGCATCTAGGCATCACCAGCAGAAGCATAAGATTTCAAACCACAAAGAAGGATGGCGCACAAACCTTCAAGCGTGAGTTGCATATAGAAACCTTAAGGTAACCATAGAAATTCAACCAAAAATTAGCTAGATGATATCACACTGACACTATTTTTTTCGTCCTCCCTACAGCGGTTTAACCTCAACCATTTCACTTTGGTCTGAAAAAGTAGACTTGGTGGATGAAACAGTGCAAAATAAATATGCTTCTCCGGTACCTATAGTGGTTACTTCGACCACTGTCTCCATTTACGGACGCAAGTACAAACATTTAACAAGTACCCACTACTCCATGTTACTTACTTTTATGAACCCTATAGGTTCATTCACATTTGATTTAACAAAGGCTACTGCAGTATACTTGGATATCAAATATCCCGATGTCGATGCTGCACTTATGAGGTAAAATACCCTATCTAGAAATTTATGCATGTCATACGTTTCCGCCTCATATTATGATTCCTACTACCCTTACTATAGGTCCACAAACAACCCATCGTCAAGAATTGATGTACTTGGAAACGATTCATATAAACAAAATAATGAAGAAATGATTGAAAGCACGATTAAGGAATTGCTGCATGATTTAAGATACACCGATTGCCGGGTAAAATCTTTATTTTTGACAGCAAAACTAAAGTAGGCTACACCACCTTACTGTGATTCTGATCACATGCTGGGGAAAAATATGTAGTTGCTGCAACCATCACAAAATTACGCAACTCTGCCCCTTGGTATTATTATTTATTCTATGCTATATGCAAAGGATCTGTTCATTCAAAAAAATCCAACACTATCCTGCAACAATTGCCCTGAAATGTCTGGCGAACCGATATATAGGTATACCAATGTACCTACAAACTTCATTATCACAACTCACCTTATATAAACTTTCCAATGAAACAGGTATCGACTTAATGTTGACATACGGGACAGTACTACATCAATGACTATTACCGCTTTTGACAGAGAGGTGGAACGACTTATCGGGAAAGACGTTGATGACATGTTGGAGATTTCTAAAATGGTTGGACAATTTTTTTTTAATTTTTTTTCAATTACAACAATGCATAATTCTTAACATTCAACATACATACTTCCAACTGGTTATAAGTCATACATAACTGACTCGACTGTTTCATGGAAACAGGAAAATGGAAAAAGTAAGATTGAGAACATATTTCAGAAATTAGTAGGAGTTGATGCCCTGTTTGAATTTTGCCCATCCAACTATGAGGTTAACAATCCAGATACCTTCTTAACAGCGAGAAAGATAACAAAGAAATCTATCAATTACATTGAGACACATCTTGCCAAAAAGGTAACATTGATAGACAAACTAAGACATATACTTCTGCACTGTTTTAAATTGTTTACAGTTGCTAACATATCAATTCAAAATGAACTAATGCCTCTTCTCATCTTTCAGTTTCCCATAGTCAACCGAGGACCACATGGGAAGCACTGGAATAGATCAAGCAAACGTAACTGCTGACTGCAAAGGGAAGAAAATTGTTGAACAGGTGATCCCCCTCTCAAAATGTTAAACATCCTTTTGTATTGCTTTTGGTATTTAATTAGGAAAACATGCAGGATAACGACCCAGCAAACAAGAAGGACAAAATGAAGTACAAGGCAATATTACAAACTGGATGTTAAGGACGACGTCAAGGTATTGTAATCAATGTAAGTCCAACTACACTATTGTAAAATATAATTACCTCAGCCAATTAGCAACCAAGATTTATGTTACCTTTTCATTTTTACTAATCAACTGTTGATTAATAGGACAATGACAATGCGACAGCAGTTGGAAGAACAAACAACACAAAATAAGCCAACAAAGGACAGAAGGGAGGCCGCACCACCGATTATGATGAAGCCCGAATGTCTACTGTAAGGGTGCGTTCGCAGCAAAGTTTTGGCACGCTCAACTTTGTGTTCGCGTCGGACGCGTCGGACGCGAGCACTTTTTTCCACTTCCAAATGGAACGACCGCTGGATGTTGGAAATCAAGCCGTTGACGTCCGACGCGTCGGACGCCAACAACTTGATTTCCAACTTCTCTTCCTCCATATATATTACCCCCTCTATCTTAACACCTTACACAATACTACTTCTTCAACTCTTTCTAGTTATTCGACTAATGTCAAACTCCGATTCATCCTCCGAGAACGACGATTTGATGGAGCTCTACGGGGTTTATCTGGTTCAGAATGAAAGGAGAAATCATATGACGTGGATTAATACTTCGGAGTTCACTGGCTTATTTTGGATCAACGAAATTTTGAATGGCCATCAAAGCCGTTGTCAAAATAATTTTCGGATGAAAAGGCTTTGTTTCTACGCATTATGTGAGAAACTGCAACATCATGGTCTCGCTTCCAGACCAGAAATCTATGTCGTCGAAATGGTTGGAATATTCATTTATACAATGGCTACTGGGCTTTCAAATAGACAACTACAAGAAAGATTTCAACGATCAGGTAGCACAATTTCCGTTTGTTTTCATGATGTCCTAAACGCTTTTCAATTACTCGCTGCTGATGTAATAAAGCCAGCGGAACAACAATTTAATACTGTTCCACATCACATCAGAACTTCCACCCGGTATTACCCGTATTTCAAAAACTGTATTGGCGCTATAGACGGTATCCACGTATCTGCACATTTACCCCTGATCAAATTATCCCTTATATTGGAAGAAAAGGGTTTGCAACTCAAAATATATTAGCGGTTTATGATTTCGATTTACAATTTACGTATGTTATGGCTGGTTGGGAAGGGACTACACATGATAGCAGAATTTTTAATGCTGTTACAAACGATAGAAACTATAACTTTCCTTACCCTCCAGCTGGACATTATTATTTAGTTGATTCGGGCTATCCACTACAGACTGGATATTTACCGCCATATCGAAATATGAGATATCATATTCCGCATTTCCGTGATACAATGAATCAACCAAAGTTGGCCAATGTAGTGTTTAATTACTACCATTCGAGTTTACGGATGACCGTAGAACGAACATTTGGCATTTGGAAGAAAAAATTTACCATTCTCAACAAGATGCCTACATATCGGTTTCAAACTCAAGTGAAAGTTGTGTCTACAATGGCCTTACACAACTTTATACGCAAATACAATAGTGGTGACCCAGATTTTATGGCTTTTGATGATGATCCTGAACGAATACCCGATAATTACTTGACGGAATATTATAGTATGAGAAATACGACGAATAGAGGCACGGAACGTGTTCAAGCAGAAGGATCCCGAGAAATGTCATTAGTTCGAGATACCATTAGAGATCGGTTGGTTGCTGCAGGTTTGCACTAATTTGTGTTTGTATTTGTAACTGTACTTGTATCTGTATTAGAAACTGTATTTGTATTTGTATTTGTATTCGAATTTGTCAAACTATCTCTATTTAAATCTTATTTTAAAAATACCACGCTCAAATACCCCGTTCGTAGCTAAAAACACAATTCCCCTTCGCTACAGTACCACGCTCAAATGACACGCTCAAATGTCATGCTCACGTTCGTTAAGAACGCACCCTAATTCACCTGTCCAACTAAATTTACTACAGTTCTTCCGTTATGAATATGACAATTTATGTGTTGTATATGTATTTGTAAAGTTAGTCATCATGTGTAAACAATACTTGCAGTTTGATAAATTTGTACATATCATTTGATGTCTGCTTACTTGATGCCCAGTTTTTGAATATGTTGCATACTTAGTTCTAACTAAGTTGGATTTAATATTAAAAAAACTACCGTCATGAACTTTTACTGGATTTAATTTAACAACTTGTGCGCTTTGTCCTAGCCTTTAATATTTGTGTGCTCAAAATATCACGTACGACTTAGCCAGCCTCCTTTCGATACATGATTTCTTGCTTTAACACAATTAATACCCTACACCAAGCAACATTTCAACTACGAACCAACTTCCTACACCTTACATTTGCTTCCTCAACATTCGCCGACTACAGAGTGCTGCTGCTGCTACTAACCCTAAACGATGTACGACTTTAACTGTAGGAAACAACTTTGGCCATTCCAAAATCCACTAACGACACATGAAGAAGTGCCATCTACTACACTCTGCCCTTACTTACTACACTCTTCCCTTACCGCAATCTCCAGCCATGCACAAATGTCACAAGAGTAATATATGTGAAAGGCAAATTCTATTTAAACCCAGAAATCTGCTGAGTATACCCATTTTTTTATTAAAAAAATTAGGACAAAACTACCCCTGCTCGACAATTTTTTTTTAGTTTCTCAGCACACCTCGTAGAAAATGTACGTGGTGCCTTTAGAGCACCACGTAGGACCATTACGTGGTACCATGAAGGCACCACGTAGGGACGAGGTGTCCTAAAGGCACCACGTAGTTGCTCTACGTGGTGTCTTTATGGCACCACGTAGTGTTCTTACGTGGAAGGGCAAAATTGTCTTTTTTTTAATTGTGTATGGGTAAACTCAGCAAAACGCTGGATTTAACCATTTTTTTAGAATTTCATGGGTATACTCAGCACATTTACGGGTTTAAATAGAATTTGCCTATGTGAAAAACAGTGGCCCGTATGCGGCCTCATTCTAGTTTATTCTAAAAATTTCGCTACAACGTTCTTCAAAATCAAATCCCTAAAATTTATATCCAAAGTCGTCTGATAATTCAACAATCCAATTCGACAACCAATTCCTTAAAATCGAACACGAATTTGAAGAGGACTGCCGACTCGAACTCAAAAGATCTCACGAGATGGTATGCGACCTTGGACCAGAGACAGAAAGTGGAATGATGTCAGCCATGGAAGAATCGGCTGGACCCCAGGTGTATTCGCCATTGAATAAACCAGGTCAGTCATGGTTGTTACTCCAAGTTTTATTAGTCAATGGATTTATACTCTGATAAGCAGTTTGAAAGAAGTATTGAATCGTTGGGATGTATATTACGAGGAAACCGTGGCGATACTAGAGGAAGCTGAAGTTGAATGTTTTTAGATTTGTTTTTAAACCGCTTCTTACTGTATATATACCTACAGATATGCAGTTTTTGATCATACAGATCGATTTCTGTTGCTAAACAGCTTTATATGTATATTTATATGAATATATGCATTTTACTTATTTGCTTATATCTTAAAAAATTGATTTTGAAAGTGTTACATACCAGTGTACAAACATTGGACAGAGTTAGTTCGTGTTCAATCATTTAGGTCATGGTTGCTCTTCACAACTGCTATAAGAGGTTATATAACATTACCATGGTTGCTCTTCACAACTGCTGTTAATAGGGGTGGGCGTTTTATGCGGTTAACCGACTGAACCGATATAGAGCATTATGCTGAAGTCTGAATGTAAGTAGTTAATTTGGATCTTAAAAAAACTAAGCTCTGAATGTTGTAGAATGTATGGATTTATAAAAATGAACATGTTTTTTCCAACACCTTTTATGTTTTTGAGTTAATTAAATAAATATGTTTTTAGATGCTGCTTCATCCTTCCTAGTTTGATCAGAAATTTGTTGGATTTGGTATGTCCTGTGCAAACAATATATATTAGATTAGAACCGATACTACCTGATCTTCATAGTCATCCTATAAATGTTAACTATAGTGGTATCTAAAAGGTGAACCCTGTTGCGTACTCACTGGTGTATGCAGTTTAATGATGTTTTGGGCGTGATCACATAACTGTAATGTGGAGTCAAAAGCTACTTCTTTGAATTTAACTAAATACATTGTTTGGTTTCTCCCCTATGTGCAAGTACTGGTGTATAGCTTGATGTTTTGTGACTAATTCACTGCTGCATTATATACTTGAACATTATGATTATTTTGTGATTTTTTTTTGCTTATTTCTTTAATTAATATTTTAAATTCCTTCAATTTTATTCCAAGTTCTTTATTGATTTTGATGATTCAGGAAACACTCGATTCAATATTTGTATAGTTCTCCCATAAATTTTAAGCAGATATTTGAAGCAACTTTTGCTGCTCGTATATACTTCCACATTATACTAAAAATGAATGCCATGTGCTTGCACGGTATTCCTGTTTTGAATTTGCATATGTGAATTTGTTGATCACACGCCTAAGGCTGCATAGACGACCAAGTTATGAATAGTAACCTCACCTATTAATTATTATACTGTTTTTTTTTTTTTTTTTTTTTTTTTTTGACAAATGCACAAAGCTGTTGACAAAATCTGCGAATGCAAGCTTAACATCCACATAAACTTTAATTCCTTGCTTTTCTTCGAATGAATGACATGGACCATCAAACTAATTAAACACTATATAGTAGCAAATCTGCGGTGGATGCCAACGATTAGCAAAATGTGAATTAATATTCAAGCAAGAAGATTCAAAACGGAAGTCCATATTATACAGATGGCCGGATCTATCCTGCAATCATTTGATTTTTTGAATAGTGAACTGAACCTTGAATCGTCATATTTCATAGGTATGTTTAGAGAATATAAAACAATATGAAAGAAAAGTTTTACCTGATGATGTGAAGTTTGCGTAGTTGCTTGCAGGTTGCAAGCAACTTGTAGCATTTCGAGTTGCATATTGTTTTTAAATGCTTAGTCTGGCATGGGAATGACATGAACTGATCTACTAAGTGAAATCAAAGTAAGTTTACATGTTAAGCTTACTTAACTGTTTAATTATTAAATGATTTATTTTATTTTATTTGCTATAATGAAATTTCATTTGCTAATTATTTTTATGCCTTGATCAGGAATCATGATCTCTGAAGGATATTCCTGTTATTATGTCTTTTGGGAATTAGCCTTCAAGGATTAACAGGCATGCATTTCTCCTATTCATATTCTCGCTACTTGCAATATTGGTATAAGTAATATTACTTTAGTTGTTAACATGATGTTGAACTGAGTAAGATTGAGTAAATTCCTTACTGAAGTAAACTTTTTTTTTTAACACTTTTTTTTACACTACATGCTAACCGGAGGCCATTAACCCCTTTAACTTGAAAAAAATTCATAGTAATTTGCAAAAAGACTGATAACTAGGAATATGATTTGTCATTAATCCTTTCTGAGTGTTATTGGGCACATGAGGTTTTCCATTACAGGGAGAGTCTGGTGTCGGTTTGAAGTTAAGGGTCGTGGTTGTATTGTACACTTCAGCAATTTGATTTCTGTATTTCTTATATAAACTGTACTAAACATGCATTTGAAAAGCTTAAACTTTTTTTTTTTTTTTTTTTTTAATTTCAGATTTATGACTATTGCAGTCTCATTTTTTGATTTCATTGCGGAATTCTACTAAACACATCATCTTAATCAGCTTAAATTGTAACCTTATATGTTTGTCATAACAACGGTTGTTGTATCTGCTCTTCCTGTCAGTCTTTTGGTTATATTGCATAATCTTGGTCCCACTTATTACAAAGTTCATTTTTAATGAACTTTTTTTTTTATTAAAATATTATAGTGGTTGCTTACTTGCTTAATGAAGCTGGAAGTATTTAGTTAACTGATTGTAATGTTTCCTTTACTGTTGGTATTTTCCTTTGTTTTTAAACTATAATTAAAAATGAACTTTGGTTGTTTTCAGCTAAAAGAAATATAGATTGCTTTTTATAAATAGTTTACACATTTCATGTTTGAACTGCTTTTAGTTAATAAAGTTGTCATCCACAAAACAGAGAACTCCAAAAAGGAAAAAGAGGTATGATTTAAAATATATACTCTGTATGCTATTAGTGTCAAAAACAAATTATATTTGCCTCACGGGTTGGGTAGATTATGAATTTATTTGCTGATTTGTTTAGTTCTTGCTAATTTTGAGGCTTACACGCATCCGCTTTACTGCATGTGTCTACTTTGGCGTTTGGAAGTGCTGGCGCTCAGGTGATACAATGCTTTAAGTTGCTTGTAAGGGTTGATATTATTTTTATGTCTATTTTCCGGACTATACTATTACTGTTGGTGCAATTGAGTAAGAAAGACTGCTACTTGTTTTGAAATGTGCAAGTTGTAGTCGACAGTTGCTACTTGGATTGCAATTAAGTAAAGTATAACCGGTTGAAAAAGAAATGGCAGGGACGGTAAGGAATGAGTTTGAGGTGAAGAAGGATGTGAATAGAGAAGCAGTAGATTTGTTCCGATGAATTGATGATATTGATTTTCTTGTTATAGCATATGTAAATTAACGAGAGCAGAATAAGATTAGAAAATATTCTATTTGAAAAAAAAAAATGTAATGTTGAATGTTGATTATGAGATGAGTGATTAATATAATACATTAATTATGAAATGTGCATTTTGTGTGGGATGAATATATATATATATATATATATATATATATATATATATATATATATATATATATATATATATATATATATGCAGGTTAAATGGCATCCCAAATAGTGAGCACCCCTTTAGCCTACCATTTTTCCACTACTTATTTCTCAATAACTCCTCTTCTCTCTTCTTCCACTAACTCTTTCACTTTTCACTCACTTTTTTTAATATAAATGAGAGGTGGAAATCAGGAGGCTTTTGGGGTGCTCCATTTTTGGGATGCAACGGAACGCTTGCCATATATATATATATATATATATATATATATATATATATATATGACGAGCGTTTAATGGCATCCCAAAAATGGAGCACTCCAATAGCTCCTTGTTTTCCATCTCTTATTTATAATAAGTTAAGATAGTGGATGGAGAGAGAATGAGTGGAGGGGGAGAGTGTAAATAAGAGGTGGAAAATAAGGATGCTTTTGAGGTGCCATTGGACCTGTCTTTCTCTCTCTCTATATATATATGTAGATCAGAAGGGGAATAGCGGCAGATTACCAACAAAAAAAGGAAGGTTAAGTTTACCTCAATTTAATTTTCGTTGCTATTCCCTTGCCAATTAGTAAGGATTTACCAACACCTTTTATAAATAATAATTTATTGTAAATTGATTATCCGTCAGTAAATAGTTGGTATATAAATTAAAATAAAATTTAATTTTTATTATATAATTAGTAAAATGATGGAAAACCCCATGTTAAATACTGTCGCAAAAATCCGACACAAATACCATTATGGTTTTTATGAACCACAACATTATCTAGGAAATCCGTCACTAAGGCCTATTTAGCGACGGATTAGAAGCGGATATTACCGCTGTTATATGTGGTTTTTCTTGTAATGTTGGTATGGATAAAATAAAAAATTGTAGTGTTATTCAAACTGGAGAAGAGGATGACAGTAAAGATTTTTTTATGAATGATTCTGGCAACTCTTTTAGCTCTTCATGTAGATTCAACAGGAGAAGAAATAGATTTGTATCTAAAAAATTGAAAAAAGGTAATAAGATTGTCACTGATCAACTATTGGTGGAGACAAACCCGGAGTGGGTTAAGCTGGTATCTCAAATGCAATCCCGAATGCAAACTCGATCCAAGACAAAAAAAATTCCAAAGAAGTAAGGAGTTAAACCTGGAGGAGTTATAAGTGGAGGAGCATGTAAAAGATGAGTTTAATTATCCTTAAATTTTATCTTTTTGTATCATTAGTGAACCTTCCTACATGAATGCCGGATTTGGTTTGGTTAGTGTTCTGCAGCTTTTGGTAGATGGACTTTCTGGATTGTCTTTGTTGGTGAAGTGTTTTCAGGGTATGGTGGTTCTGATGTATAAGTTTGTTTTGGCTCTTGCTGTTTGATTTGTGGGGAGTATGTCTTCCTGCGTCTTTTTTGTCAGAGTGGGTTGTTGTATTTCAGTTATGTGATGGATGTTAAAGTGTATTAGTTTTGTTAAGTTTCATGGAATTCTCTCTGATAGCTGTGCTTGGTTCAAGTCATGTTGCATGATGTTTAATTGGTTTTGATTGGTGGTTGGCTCCTCTACTGTGGATTTTTTGGAGTTGTTCGCATAGCTTTGTGGATTTGCTCCGACGAGCTTTTGGGTTGTACCATATGTTGTTATTTGTTTGGTCTGCCCAAACTTATTGTAACGTATTATTTCCAAAAAAAAAAAAAAAAATTATCAATTTTTAAAAAATTAAAATCCTAAAAATTTGTTCATTTGATATTTTCAACCACAAATTGTAGCTTTGGAAACATAATTGTTTGACATATTCAACATCCTTTTTAAGTAAACCATCAATTAAAAAATACTCGTAATCGCCGAAAGATTCAAACTTTATTGCACAATTCTCGCCCTATCTATTTGTTCAAAGTTTAATTTTTGAATTTGTTTAAACTGTTTAATATTTCTATTTCTTTTTCTTGAATAATGGTTTATAAATTATGCAAAATTCAAACAATTCATTTGTAAACAAATGTAAAATCACAATATCTCTGAAATAACAATTCACGTGAAAAACGCGTGTCATTGTCACATCTGTGGCGCGTGCCGTTACATTGAATCAAAGCTGCTGAAAACATAACAAGTTTAAAAAGGTGGGTTAGACCGGAAAAAATTCCTCCTGATTTTAAATTGCCAAACTCTATCGATCTAATGAGTCATTGGTCTCTGCAATTTTATATGTTTCCATGAGCTGAATCATCATCAAAGCTGTTGATGGATAAGTAAGAATCCGATTCCCACATGCTCCCTCCACCGACCCGTGCACAATCTTCTTTGCATGTCTCCCACGTCGCCTAGCTAGCTATACACGCGTCCACCTTCGGCCTCCATATTTAACCATCTATATAAAATCCACCCATCAGAAACTTTAGAAATGAATAACAAGCTAATACAAACATCTTGAACGAAGGGGAAGATGCACACAGCAAAGGAGAAGGTGAAAGACGTGGCGAGCGCGGCCAAGGAGAAGCTAACCAAGGCCCAGATAAAAGCAGAAGAGAAAGCCGAGATGGCGGCCTCGCACGGCAAACACCAAAGGGAAATGGCGCACGAGAAGGCAAAGGCAAAAGAAGCGCAGGCGAAGGCGGAACTGCATACGGAGAAGGCGGAGCATAGGACGGAGACTGCTGCTCATAAGGCAACTGCGCCTCATGTACCCTTCACGCATGCCGTTCCTTCGACTACGGCTGCCGGTAATACTGCATATGGGACTAGACCCCTTGGTGGGAAGTATATGTAATTTGAGTGATTCTGTGTGGTTGATTTGTTGTTGTATGTAGAGTAGAGATGTACTGTGGATGTTTTCGTCTTTGTTTGAATGAAATAAATTAAGGTTTTGTTTAACTCGTTAATTGTCAGCTTGAAGCTGTTGGTTTGTATGTGATGTACGTATGCAAGCATAAAATTAACTAGTATGACAAAATGTGCATGTACAAGGTAGAGATACGAACGGAGGCTTTAACTTCAGTTCTTTTGCAGGGTAACACCGAACACGTCTGCGTTTTGGAGAAACCTGGAGTAATCTATTTTACGTTGAAAAATAGTTAAACCCACAAACGTAATAGATGGGGTGGTGGCGCAGTTGGCTAGCGCGTAGGTCTCATAGCAAAACTGAGTAATCCTGAGGTCGAGAGTTCGAGCCTCTCTTACCCCAATTGTCTCTTTTTACACGTTTTTGCAGGACCAGGTTAGCGTGGAAAATTAAAACAAAATCAATGACCAAGGCAAACATCAAAATTTAATGAACCACGCGTCCCTATAGTCATTCGATTAAAGTTTAAATAACAGATGTGCTTTGAACTCTTAAAATTAGTTCTTAGTGCCAGTATTACATTGTTCAACCTTTCTTAAAAAATGAAAAAAATATCCGAGACTGATGATGCTGACATTTAAATCTTAAAATTTTCAAATGTACCTTCTCTAATCACAAATCTTGGCTATGCCATTATGCATGGTAATAGTAAGTATTAAGAGCCTTAAACTTAAGGCAAAAAATACATTGAACAACAAGACACTATCTAAATTTTGGGCTCTTTCCAAAAGCAATCTTCACAGTGATGCCTATGAACATCATGAAATTTAGCCGAATTAAATAAGAAAATTTAGTTAAAAATAATATAAGGACTTATAAATTTAGCAAACATCCGAATTTGGTTGGAAAACTACATAATTGCGTTCGTAGCGATTTTCTAAACTATTTTCGTATATAACTCGTCGTAATCTGATTTAAAATAAGAGAATTATGGTCTTTAGAAAGAAATCGAAATTTTAAACTAAAATTTTAAACATCAACTTACTCTAGGAAACCCTTGGTCGACCGGTAATGTTTGAGCCAGGGGTATAAACGATCGACTTGACACGATGAGTGATCTGGATATAGATCGTCTTGACTTAACGATAAAGACGGCAAGCATGCATTAAAAGTAATTGATTATTGGACTCCAAATGTAGATCCATTCACCCTTAAGTATAACCTAACCCAATAAATGTGTTGCTAAACTGAACCTAATCTTTTTGTTGAATGTGCATTAATCAAACTCAGTAAAATTGTCTACTCAAACCCAAAAATTGAACTCAAAATCAAGTCAAAGTGAATTAAAGCAAGAAATCAAAGGGGATACTAAGACGACACGGGAGGAGCTACGAACGTTAGGCCAATTTATCAAGGTTTGAAACTAAGGCTAGAGTAAGCCTAAATTTCGAATTTGATTAGTTGAATTAATTTTAGTTAGTTTTAAAAAAATTAGATTGCTAGAATCCTATATTTTAACATGATATATTAAATTTGAACTTGATTTGAGCTTTGATTTAATCCCTTGAACCTTAGAGATAAAATTAGGGGAAAAATAATTTAATTAGTTCACTCGACATCTTCTAGTGCTAGAAATGGAAATCCGAATTGAAACCCTAACTGAATTGAAATTGAATCATAAAACTAGTTGTTTGGGAATTAGCATCAGGGTTAACTGGAAATTAGGACTAACTGGAATTATTGATATACTAGAATTAGCAACGACTAACAAATAACTAACAGTTAAAAAATGGAACTAATCTTAATTATTTTTACCATGAATGGTCGACTTGGGAGTTTCTAGGTTAACCTCGAGTAAGCTTAGTTTGACTGGTTGATGTTTAAGTTGCGTAATTTGAATCTTGGCTTAAGGCCCTAGTCGTATAAATTAAAAGTACATAATTTTGCTGTAAATGAAGTGATATATTGAGTCAATACAGAATAAATTGAATAAGTTAGAGGATAATGGAAATTGGTATCCTATCCAAGTTGTTAAAGTGAATTTCATATTGCAGTGGCTGGAATGGGGTTCAGGTGATTTCATTTCACAATGATTTTGGTTTGAGTGAATTTTATTTCATATATACGAAGTTGATCAGGGCAATTTACTTCATATACGCTTAGTGGTGTTCCATACAGATGGGCATAACACTATCGGAGACGCTTGCCGAGATATTCTGATACTATTGCAAGACCCATATACGCACTTTTTCTTATGCAACATGGAAAGGTTAGGCATCGGTGCAGTATAATAAGTTGTTATAGATATTCAGTAAATTGTGGTTTGCTGCTAATTGGTGTTCACATGATGTTTCCTGATGTAGTGTAATAAGAGGCATTTTGCCATATGGACGAGAGGTGAACATGGCCATAGATAGGACTGCCTCATAATTCTATCTGTTAAATCCGTCCATGTTCCAATTGACCATTTTGTAATTGTTTGAACTGTCATGCCGCAATTTCCAATAAGTACATGGAAAAGCACTTTGCTATAACCTCCTCGGATGCCCCCAACATTAACATATGTCTCTTGTAACTCATCGAGTGAATGGTCGGATTCGTTCTACCATTATATGCTTATAGTAGTGGAAGTTTGAACTCTAAAGGTTCCTTATGGTCCTAATGTTTGGGGGTGAAAGGACTCCTATGGGTTCTATCCGCATAATGATTTATCAATCCTCCTCTTGTAGTTCATCTGATAATGTCTAGAAACTTATTATTATTATTATTATTATTATTATTATTATTATTCAGGAACATTCTCCAATCAAAATCACCAGCTCCTAGAATGCAAGCTCCAACATCTCCTAAGCTAAGAAGCCTCTCTTTGGGATTACATTCAGATCGACACCGACCTAGGGATCGAGTTTGGTACCGAACTAAAATCCATGGCTGGTATTTAGCCCCAGTAGATCCAAGCCATTTTCACATGCTTCGTCTCTTGTTTTCTGTTCCAAATTCTGAACTCCACCCATCCTAGTGCCAAAGTCCAATAGTTCCAAGGGTACGACCTCTGTGCATATCATTAGTACTGAATTTAGGCATAGGTTTGGTGCCAATCTTATGTTGTTTATGAAGGGTTTCCCTTTATCGATCCACTGCCACCTCCTGCCTGCTAGTTCTGATTATAGTGCCCTGATTCTGATCTTTATCATATCCTACTTGTCTAATCCAATAAAGGAAAGTTTCCATCATTTCTTCACTCCTCTTCAATATATTCTCTTGTCTAACCATTATTGCTTGCAACCGGTCCACCATATCCTTCTTCTCGTCCCTTCTAAGGTACATTGTTGGATTTTTGCCTATGACTCACCCTAATGTAATGCCTTACCTCTATACTCGCGTGAACCAAGGCCTTTGTAAACAAATGTGTCAACTAACCCGAAGAATAAGGCTGTTGAGGAGCGACCATCTGTATAATAGCTTTGTATGAGTGTTAAACGTATCAGATTTCCACATGAGCTTTTGAAAAGTAAGACCATATTATCCGATACGTATAACACTCGTACAAAGCTATTATACAGATGGTCGCTCCTCAACAGCCTTATTCTTCGGGTTTGTTGACACCTTTGCTTGCAAAGACCTTGGCTAACGCAAGTATAGAGGTGGGGCGTTACATAATAAAGAGCATGACTACGTTATACTGTCTATATGAGCGGGTAATACGGCTGGTTAGGAGTGATCGTTCGTAATCTTGTATTAAACAAGTCTTAGGTACGTCGATGTAGTGCTCACTTTCTTTTTCTTCTTTTCTGGGGATCGACATACTTAATACTTTTGTAATACAATAATACGATGGCTATATGATCAATTTAGAACAGAAAATACATCACATTATATTTTATAGTCCACAGTACATGATCAGCTTCAGATTGAAATGCCATCAGACGATACAATGAGGTCGAGAAACTTAACTTGATTTTCTAAAAATGGCACTTTGAGAATTTTGCTTTGAGTTGACGCTGACAAATTGTACTTAAAACAGTTCTCAAATGACAAACATGATCCGCTTTAGACTTAGAATACAAATGGATGTTGTCAATGAATACAAGAAAGAACTTATCGAGATATTCCTAGAATACTCAATTCATAATATCGATGAAATAAGCTTGGAAATTTTTCAAACCAAATGAAATGACGAGCCACTCATATGAACCATAACGAGTGAAGAATGACGTGAGAGGAATGTTTTTTCTTCGCAACTTGCAACTGTTGAAAGCTCGTGGCAAGGTCAAGTTGAGAAATGACCTTAGCACCACTCAACTGATCGAAGATGTCGTTGATCCTATGCAATAGTAAAGATTCTTGATAGTCAACTCATTAGTCTTGCGATAATCAACGCAAAGACCAAGAGTGCCATCAAACATCTTTACGAACAGTGACATCCCATTGTTAAGAGCTAGACTATATCAACTATTTCACTTTAAGATCCAACAGTTGCTTCTTGAGTTTCTCACTCTCTTTAGTCGACACCTTCGTAGGAGGTTGACTAATTGGCTCTGCTCCTAATATAAGGTCAACTAAGAACTCAATAGACTGCAAGGGTGGCAAACTCGAAACATGATCGAAGATATCAATGAAGTAGAAAATGATTGGAATCTGAGTTATGTCATACTCACTTGGGATTTAAGAACACATAAAGATACTTCAAACTTGTAGTTGACGTCCTAAAGAATAAGAGATAATTGAGTAGGCAAGCCAGGATGTCGAAGATATAAAACTCTCCCTGAACATAAAATTCTGGATTTGTATCGCACGAGCCATTCCATACCCAAAATCATATCAAAGCCAAGAAAATGGGTCACGTGCAGACTCACATGGAAAGAAAAAATAAAATAAATATCTGAACGTCCTTGCAATGCATGATAAGGGTTGTAGATTCCCTGATAGGATTCACAATCCATAATGAAGTCATCAAACAAGTAACATCCAAAGAAGCAACATCAATGAGTTCTTTCAATATGAACGAATGCAACGTAGCTGTATTGAATAAACTTGAATAGATCTATCACAAAAGAACAAAAATCCCTCAAGGATAGAAGGATACCTACCTCGAGGCTAAGATGAACCACTAGAAGCATCTAATATATTAAGCTTCCCCGACTTGGCATTCTTAAGAGCAGTGGGACAAGAGTATGACCAATGCCCTTCCTTCTTTCAATAACATCACATGCAGGGCTTAGGACAATCACAAATCATATGATCATGAGTGCCACAGTTGTAACATCCTTATTGGGGGTGCTACAATGGGATGAGAACTGGACCACTACAAGAAAAGTGTCTATTCACAGCGTTGAAAAAACGATGTTATAGCCTTTAACAGCGTTTTGATGAACGTTGTACCAACAACTTGTTATAGGCCATGGAAATACCACAATACATACCAAAACACTGTAGAAAAATGACATACTACATACAGCGTTTCAAATGGTGTTGTTCTTATGTTTATACAGCGTTTTATATTATTTCAGAAATGTTGTCATCTTTCCTTTTCTACAGCATTTTGTCACATTTCACAACATTTCTGGAAACTTACATGTTCTTTACTGTTACAGCGTTTTGCCACATATCATAGCATTTCTGGTAGTTTACATGTTCTTTATTATCACAGCGTTTTGCCACATATCACAACGTTTTTTTTCATTTATCACGGCATTTACATATTGTAGTATAAAAATATTCATGCACATACATATCAACAGCATGTGTGTGTGTGTGTGTGTGTGTGTGTGTGTATATATATATATATCAACCAACTAATTATACAACACAATATTCATACACAAATATCACATCATCAATAAACCAAGTTTACATAATTTCCATAAACAAAAATAACACCATAAACTAAATGTACATAATATCCATTGTAACACCCCACCTCCGCCAGGGTCACTCACAAGAGAATGCACTAGCTTTGGAGGGGCGTTGTCTAGGTAAACATGCACAAAAATATTACAAGACAGAACATATAAAACAGCGGAAAAAAAAAAACCAAATTTCATTACCTCATAAAATTACAAGGTCTAAAGCCTTTTACATCAAAATGCCTTTAAAAGCCATTACATTGGAAACCTGTCTTGCAATAGTTAAAGAAGCATAAAACCACAGTCATAAAATATTCACAAGTAAAATGGTAAAGCAGCCATAGCCAAGAAAAAATAATCCAAGCCATACATGATGACCTTGAAGCAGAGGAAGTCCGAGCTAAATAACAGTATTTCCTCCCTGAAAACCTGGGGGGGGGGGGGGGGAACGAAAGACAAAGAGGCGAAATAAAACAGGGTCAGTCATAAAGACTGGTAAGTCTTATCTACATCCAGCATAAAAACAGGTAAAGGTAACATGACATGCATAAACTGAAAGTAAACATAAGGATGATGACAAGATAGACAAGCTAAAATAAGGAAACAGGATGAACTACTGTATCAAGATAAACTACGGTCACTATGAATCAAGTATAACATCCCAAGGTTCTATCGAGTATAACATCCCAAGGTTCTTTCAAGTATAATTGCCCGGCACCTTCCATACTAGTATCCCAACCCGTGTCATGTGTTAGCTACAAAATGTCCCTTGCCCAATGTCATGAAATGGTCCATGTCAACCTAATGTAGGTTTTCCCAACTCGTATGTTTCTTTCCATGTATATGTTTAGTCCTTTGCCGTAAATCCTACGGGCTTCCTCACTTAGTTCTATACTACTTCAACATAGTTCCATTATCCTTGAAAATCGTTTGGACTGTCACCCTTGATCTAGCTGTATTTTCTTACCATGAATTCTCGAATGTTCGGCTAGGATTTATGCCACCTAGGACCACTAGGGATTACGCTACCTACTAAACGTTTTCGTAACTCGGTTTGGGTTTAAGCCACCTAGGACCGCTAGGGATTACGCTACCCGTCAACCACGCCCTTTTTCCCCCGTATGTATCGTGAATCGTTTTTCCATGTCTAGATGCACATGTATCTCAATGTGCCATCCGAGTCCAGTGACAGGGCTAATCAAGAAATACAGGACTCGGTCAGGAGCTTTAGGTTATCTGCCGATGCAGATATCAAGGTCTGTTTTTCTACCGGTGGTTATGGTCCCACGTGACCCCTCCCTCAACTACTAAAAGGCAATCCAAGAAAATCATGCACGAGAACTATACTCCGGCCATCCATGCCCCACTTTCCTATTGTCCAACCTCATCCATAACTAGATAGCAAGTATATGGTCTGTTGGGAGTTCTCTGCCTTTCCGCATATGTACACGATTGACTAAAGATGGTAGGTAGTCGACGACGTGCTATCACAGGGCTAAACTAAGTATCGCCGACTCAACGCTAATCCACCCTAGTCTTTAGGTTGCTCGCACAACAACCAAGGCATACCCTTGGTTCTTCTACCGCATATCTTAACCTCTGTGAGCCCATGCGGATCATCTGCAACCTCACAGAGGGATACCAAGAGTACCCTCACGTCCCCCGAAGCTACCGCTTCGTCACCCAGTTCACTGGAGCCTTTATCTAAGTCAGATAAACATTCGCTCCTCCTCGTGTGTTTGTTTAACCGATGACCTACCGTATCAGGGTACTCATCTATTTGTAAACTGGTCCAATTCTCTTGACTAAGAATTATTACTTAGTTATCCTTAACTTAGGTTTATCACTTAGTTTCCCTTCCCGTTATCCTTGTTAACTACGATTTTCCACTTAGTCCCCTGAACTAGGGTTTTGTCTAATGGGTTATGTGTTGTCATTCGAGTTCATGACTTACCCTGCCTACGAATCATGTCAAAATTGGCTAAGTATCGAAGTTCAAGACTTAGCCCTACAAACCATGTATCAAGTTGGATAAGTATATCAAGAAGTTCATGACTTAACCCTAGGTTATCGTGTCAGATTTGTTAAGTATAGGTTAACTTAACCCTATCAAATTACCGTGTCAGATTGGTTAAGTATAGGTTATCTTAACCTCATCAAGCTACCGCGTTAGATTGGTTAAGTATAGGTTAACTTTACCCCCATTTAATTATCGAGTCGGATTGGTTAAGCATATTTAAGAGGTTCGTGACTTAACCCTATCAAATCATCAAGTCAGATTGATTAAGTGTAACTTAACTTAACCCCATCAAATTACCGAGTCGGATTGGTTAAGTGTAGGTTAACTTAACCCCGTTTAATTATGGAGTTGGATTGGTTAAGCATATTTAAGAGGTTCGTGACTTAACCCTATCAAATCATCAAGTCAGATTGGTTAAGTGTAAGTTAACTTAACCCCATCAAATTACCGAGTCGGATTGGTTAAGTGTAGGTTAACTTAACCCCATCCACTAGTCGTATTTATAATGGTTAAGTATCATTCTTGTGGGTTTACTTAACCCTACCACGCATCGCGTCATCCCAGTCGGGTGTTATCAACCCATTTAGGTTAAACTAACCCATCCGTTAATCGTGTTATATGGTTAAGTGTCTTTAAGTAATCAAGTCCGGTCTTACTTAACCTACCCATTCATGTCATATCGGTTAAGTGCCATTAGTCAAACTAACTTAACCTTATCATGTGGCATTAAGTAAATTAATGCACCCCAACCTCTCACATTAGACTTTGTTGTGGTTACTGGTTACGCCGGGCGGGTCCGGGCAGCTTTACACCACAACCTAGTCTAACCTCGGGTTTTGAGCGCGATATGACCAACTACTCACATTGGGTCTTATTGTCTGTAGCTACTGGATTTGCTGGGCGGTTCCGGGTAGATTTATGCTACAAACTCAACCCAACCTCGAGTTGGCCACTTTCATGTTTTCCTACTTATCATGTTCATGTCAAATTTAGGCTACGACAAAGTCCACGTTTTCCACTTATGCCCATTTTCCCATTACTTAATCCATGTTAAGTTTCATAGCCCATCTCAAGTTTGCCTAAACTAACCAAGGCGTATTCCCAACGCAAGTGAAAGCGAGCCCACATAGTAGGAATAATATGACAACATATTGGCCCCAAACATGTATGATAGCATAAAGGGATTGGCCTCAAACATGTATGATAGCATAAAGGGATTGGCCTCAAACATGTATAATAGCATAACACTAGGTTCATCATCATAGGCATGTAAATGGTCATGAGGGGTTTAGGTTCTTTTACATGCATAAGCCCCAAGTCAAGTTCATGTGAATGTTCCACAAGTCAAAATGTTCTAAGAGTTCATGCCAACATTCCACAAGTCAAGATTCAATCTTGCATGATAAACTAAGTCAAACACAACATGAGTGGCATGATTTAATCAGTAAGAAATAGCTCAAAGTCATAGGTTCAAGAAAGGGGCAAGACTAGATTCACATAGACTAATATACTTAGGTTTCATCTCATTTTATTCCAAGTCAACATTAGAACTATCGTTTAGATCTAAAAGTAGCTAGAACTTACATATTGTGGCTAGAGGATTAAGAGCAAGAATTTTTCGTAGAACGGTGTAGGAATGATGCTCTACTCCCTTGATTTGATGTAGAAAGCTTGCTCCTTTGACATGGATCTAGTTGAATGCTCAAGTCTTTGAAGTTGGAGATGGAGGCCATGATCAAGAGAGATTTGGGCAGCACTTTGTTGCTAGGATGATTTTTAGTGATTTAGGTTAGGTCTTAGAGTGTTTTTATAGAAGTAGGAGCTAGTTTAGGCCATAGGATCAACCCTAGAATAGATCTGAACCATCAAAATTGTCACAGGCCCCCAAACCAGAGCCAAAAGACCATGCAGGTGCACCCAGGCCGACCTGGTCCGACCAGGGAAGTCGAGCCCAGGTCGACACCTAGGTCGACTGGGCAGTCGACCTGGTCCCTGGGGGGTCGACTCCCCAGTCGACTTGGGGCTGGGCGGGAAATTTTCCCGCCCAGTCTGTTTGGGGCTAAATTCGAAATTTGAAAATCTGTTTTCGTTTTCTGATTTTTCGTGAAACTTCTAGAGGCCATATCTCGGTCATACGGACTCCGATTTATAGGATATGGGCAGTCGACCCGTTTCTCTTGATTCTTATTTTAAAATTTAATTCTGCCTCGATTCTTGTCTTAACACGTTATTAAAATTCGGGTTGTTACATTCTCCCCTCCTTTAAGGATTTCGTCCCCGAAATCTCTAAGTTAGGGAGGATGTGTCCTACCATCCAATCATCCATCTACTCAAAGCATCATCCACAGGCAACCATTGTCCTTAAAAGATTTCTAATGTTGTATGAATGTATGCAGAAAGTGTGTGTATATGTGTTCCTTATCTAATGCAAATGATCAGGCCTGATTGATCTTCTAAATGCAAAATATGTTTAGTGCCATGAATCCACATGTATGCAAATAGTCCTATTCACATAAACACTATATGTGTGCAAAACCATTCATCCATATGCAATATTCACATGATAACACATTCAAATTCATTCATAAACAAGTATAAACACGTATACCTATGAAATATGAAATGTGACTGAGCCGATCTAGTGCCTAGTGTGTATTCGCGCATCCACGAGCAACCAGTTGCAACCACTTGCAACCATATCAATCATAACATGTTTTCAAATACATGTTTACATCCACAAGGTTCTACCTAAGGTCCTCAAGATAGGACCGAGAAGATAAGCAAGATAAACTCCTTTTGGATTACAAGAAATCCCTTTCTAAACCCAACCCATATCCTATAAAGCCCAAAAGGTTTAGTCAACCTAACGGGCACCTTCAAACCCTGACATGTATTATTAACCGATGAATCATACCCCCTATGGAGTTTGCAATAGAAATAAGATCGAGAATAGGACCGAGAGGATATGCATAAAGGATAGCATGAGGGTAAGCTCTACAGGAAAACAGGGATCAAGAATATACTCTTAAAAAGAGATATGATGCGCGTATCTTGTCTTCAATCTTCTAAGTCGCGTTTCCTTGAGCTTAATTCCATTGTGCTTTGACCATCTTTAACTTCATGATTTCGTGGCCTCTTAACTCCTATTTCCAAATATGAGATGGAACTCACTTCATTGTCGCCTCTTGTTCCACTTTTACTTATTCTCCCTCTAGTATACTTGGCTCAACCATACCCGTGCACTCATGGTTTCATGTAAGCTCTCCAAAATTCACTAGTGAATCATGGATCTCGTTTACTCGCTCTACGGCATTCCACGCAGAAGAACTTATCTCTTGAAAACAAACAGATGCCAACCATGTTACCAAGTGTACTTACTAGAGTGATTTCCATAACTCATGCACAAGCGAAATGAACCATCTGCCTTAGTGGCGAACTCTACTCGAACGGATTACCAACAAATGCATCAAGAGGTTCTAGGTAACCAATCATGACAGAACCCTAAAGGTTACACGAGACTTCGAGGGTATTACCGAGGCAAGTCAAGAGCCTAACTACCCTCCTTTCAGAACCGAGAATGGCACCCTTACTGGATAAGCACACCATTCCTAGAATTCAACCCATAGCTTAAAAGCATAAGCATTATTCCCAAAAGTCATAGAAGTCCTCAAATCCAAACAAGTCATGAATAAATGGACCGATTCCTCAACAAGATTTGAGACAAAAATGGGATCCTCTACAATGCTAGTACGAAGGTGTAGAGACCCAACTATCGAAGCAGACTTAAATGATGCGGTGATCAAAGCAAAGTCCTGACAGGATGATAGAGAAGAGAAGCTAAACCTTTCACAGAAATGTTACCATCCTTCTTAGGTACGCTAACAGTGAGAGCATACAATTTCCCTCTCGATGATCTTGTCCTCGTCTCATAATACTTGACTATCTTTCCATTTTTACCCTACTAGAGATACTCTCTCTTGTCATGGGTTTTATCATTCACCCTTTTCCCCCTTTGTGGATTAAGCCATACCAACAAGTTGCTTGTCCTTAAGCTTGTATCCTTTATCCTTATTCTTACTATCCTTCCTTATAACGCGGTAACAGGTCTCTCGAGAACTACCTCCATCGTACCGAAAACACTGACGTAGTTAGAAAAGGATTAGTCGCAGTTCAAACCACTGTGACTACAGGTGGAGGAAAGAAAGGAAAAGAGATTCAACCAAGAAAACAAATGATAATGCTAATGGCCTTTGGGGAATAGCCTTAAAAATAAAACTTTCCGTGAAAAATGCTTCTTTGTAAACGGTTTTCAAATAGTTTTCAGAAGGTTTTAAAACTTTTGCCCAGTCTAGTAACCTTCTGCTCTGATACCAAATGTAACACCCCACCTCCGCCACGGTCACTCACAAGAGAATGCACTAGCTTTGGAGGGGCGTTGTCTAGGTAAACATGCACAGAAATATTACAAGACAGAACATATAAAACAGCGGAAGAAAAACCAAATTTCATTACCTCATAAAATTACAAGGTCTAAAGCCTTTTACATCAGAATGCCTTTAAAATCCATTACATTGGAAACCTGTCTTGCAATAGTTAAAGAAGCATAAAACCACAGTCATAAAATATTCCCCAAGTAAAACGGTAAAGCAGCCATAGCCAAGAAAAAAATTCCAAGCCATACATGATGACCTTGAAGCAGAGGAAGTCCGAGCTAAATAACAGTATTTCCTCCCTGAAAACCTGGGGGGGGGGGGGGGACAGAAGACAAAGAGGCGAAAGAAAACGGGGTCAGTCATAAAGACTGGTAAGTCCTATCTACTTCCAACATAAAAACAGGTAAAGGTAACATGACATGCATAAACTGAAAGTAAACATAAGGATGATGACAAGATAGACAAGCTAAACTAAGGAAACAGGATGAACTACTGTATCAAGATAAACTACGGTCACTATGAATCAAGTATAACATCCCAAGGTTCTATCGAGTATAACATCCCAAGGTTCTATCAAGTATAATTGCCCTGCACCTTCCGTACTAGTATCCCAACCCGTGTCATGTGTTAGATACAAAATGTCCCTTGCCCAATGTCATGAAATGGTCCATGTCAACCTAATGTAGGTTTTCCCAACTCGTATGTTTCTTTCCATGTATATGTTTAGTCCTTTGCCGTAAATCCTACGGGCTTCCTCACTTAGTTCTATACTACTTCAACGTAGTTCCATTATCCTTGAAAATCATTTGGACTGTTACCCTTGATCTAGCTGTATTTTCTTACCATGAATTCTCGAATGTTCGGCTAGGATTTATGCCACCTAGGACCACTAGGGATTACGCTACCTACTAAACGTTTTTGTAACTCGGTTTGGGTTTAAGCCACCTAGGACCGCTAGGGATTACGCTACCCATCAACCACGCCCTTTTTCTCCCGTATGTAACGTGAATCATTTTTCCATGTCTAGATGCACATGTATCTCAATGTGCCATCCGAGTCCCGTCACAGGGCTAATCAAGAAATACAGGACTCGATCGGGAGCTTTAGGTTATCTGCCGATGCAGATACCAAGGTCTGTTTTTCTACCGGTGGTTATGATCCCACGTGACCCCTCCCTCAACTACTGAAAGGCAATCCAAGAAAATCATGCATGAGAACTATACTCCGGCCATCCATGCCCCACTTTCCTATTGGCCAACCTCACCCATAACTAGATAGCAAGTATATGGTCTGTTGGGAGTTCTCTGCCTTTCTGCATACATACATGATTGACTAAAGATGGTAGGTAGTCGACGACGTGTTATCACAGGGCTAAACTAAGTATCCCCGACTCCACGCTAATCCACCCTAGTCTTTAGGTTGCTTGCACAGCAACCAAGGCATACCCTTGGTTCTTCTACCGCAGACCTTAACCTCTGTGAGCCCAGGCGGATCATCTGCAACCTCACAGAAGGATACCAAGAGTACCCTCACGTCCCCCGAAGCTACCGCTTCGTCGCCCAGTTCGCTGGAGCCTTTATCTAAGTCAGATAAACATTCGCTCCTCCTCGTGTGTTTGTTTAACCGATGACCTACCGTATCAGGTTACTCATCTATTTGTAAACTGGTCCAATTATCTTGACTAAGAATTATTACTTAGTTATCCTTAACTAAGGTTTATCACTTAGTTTCCCTTCCCGTTATCCTTGTTAACTACGATTTTCCACTTAGTCCCCTGAACTAGGGTTTTGTCTAATGGGTTAAGTGTTGTCATTCGAGTTCATGACTTACCCCGCCTACGAATCATGTCAAAATTGGCTAAGTATCCAAGTTCAAGACTTAGCCCTACAAACCATGTATCAAGTTGGTTAAGTATATCAAGAAGTTCATGACTTAACCCTAGGTTATCGTGTCAGATTTGTTAAGTATAGGTTAACTTAACCCTATCAAATTACCGTGTCAGATTGGTTAAGTATAGGTTATCTTAACCTCATCAAGCTACCGCGTCAGATTGGTTAAATATAGGTTAACTTTACCCCATTTAATTATCGAGTCGGATTGGTTAAGCATATTTAAGAGGTTCGTGACTTAACCCTATCAAATCATCAAGTCAGATTGGTTAAGTGTAAGTTAACTTAACCCCATCAAATTACCGAGTCGGATTGGTTAAGTGTAGGTTAACTTAACCCCGTTTAATTATCGAGTCGGATTGGTTAAGCATATTTAAGAGGTTCGTGACTTAACCCTATCAAATCATCAAGTCAGATTGGTTAAGTGTAAGTTAACTTAACCCCATCAAATTACCGAGTCGGATTGGTTAAGTGTAGGTTAACTTAACCCCATCCACTAGTCGTATTTATAATGGTTAAGTATCATTCTTGTGGGTTTACTTAACCCTACCACGCATCGCGTCATCCCAGTCGGGTGTTATCAACCCATTTAGGTTAAACTAACCCATCCGCTAATCGTGTTATATGGTTAAGTGTCTTTAAGTAATCAAGTCCAGTCTTACTTAACCTACCCATTCATGTCATATCGGTTAAGTGCCATTAGTCAAACTAACTTAACCTTATCATGTGGCATTAAGTAAATTAATGCACCCCAACCTCTCACATTAGACTTTGTTGTGGTTACTGGTTATGTCGGGCGGGTCCGAGCAGCTTTACACCACAACCTAGTCTAACCTCGGGTTTTGAGCGCGATATGACTAACTACTCACATTGGGTCTTATTGTCTGTAGCTACTGGATTTGTCGGGCGGTTCCGGGCAGATTTATGCTACAAACTCAACCCAACCTCGAGTTGGCCACTTTCATGTTTTCCTACTTGTCATGTTCATGTCAAATTTAGGCTACGACAAAGTCCACGTTTTCCACCTATGTCCATTTTCCCATTACTTAATCCATGTTAAGTTTCATAGCCCATCTCAAGTTTGCCTAAACTACCCAAGGCGTATTCCCAACGCAAGTGAAAGTGAGTCCACATAGTAGGAATAATATGACAACATATTGGCCCCAAACATGTATGATAGCATAAAGGGATTGGCCTCAAACATGTATGATAGCATAAAGGGATTGGGCTCAAACATGTATAATAGCATAACACTAGGTTCATCATCATAGGCATGTAAATGGTCATGAGGGTTTAGGTTCTTTTACATGCATAAGCCCCAAGTCAAGTTCATATGAATGTTCCACAAGTCCAATTGTTCTAAGAGTTCATGCCAACATTCCATAACTCAATATTCAATCTTGCACGATAAACTAAGTCAAACAAAACAAGAGTGGCATGATTTAATCACTAAGAAATAGCTCAAAGTCATAGGTTCAAGAAAGGGGCAAGACTAGATTCAAATAGACTAACATACTTAGGTTTCATCTCATTTTATTCCATGTCAACATTAGAACTACCATTTAGATCTAAAAGTAGCTAGAACTTACATATCGTAACTAGAGGATTAAGAGCAAGAATTTGTCATAGAACGGTGTAGGAATGATGCTCTACTCCCTTGATTTGATGTAGAAAGCTTGCTCCTTTGACATGGATCTAGTTGAATGCTCAAGTCTTTGAAGTTGGAGATGGAGGCCATGATCAAGAGAGATTTGGGCAGCACTTTGTTGCTAGGATGATTTTTAGTGATTTAGGTTAGGTCTTAGGGTGTTTTTATAGAAGTAGGAGCTAGTGTAGGCCATAGGATCAACCCTAGAATAGATCTGAACCGTCAAAATCGTCACAGGCCCCCAAACCAGAGCCAAAAGACCATGCAGGTGCACCCAGGCCGACCTGGTCCGACCAGGGAAGTCGAGCCCAAGTCGACACCCAGGTCGACTGGGCAGTCGACCTGGTCCCTGGGGGGGTCGACTCCCCAGTCGACCTGGGGCTGGGTGGGAAATTTTCCCCCCCAGTCTGTTTGGGGCTAAATTCGAAATTTGAAAATCTGTTTTCGTTTTCTGATTTTTCGTGAAACTTCTAGAGGCCATATCTCGGTCATACGGACTCCGATTTACGAAATTTCGGACTCGTTTCCAACCAGAATTCCAAGACGAACGCAATGGCGCAACCCGTTTCTCTTGATTCTTATTTTAAAATTTAATTCTGCCTCGATTCTTGTCTTAACACGTTATTAAAATTCGGGTTGTTACATCCATCAAATAAAGTCACGATATCTATAAATAAAACAAAATATCCATAAAACAAGTTTGCGCCGAATACCAACAAAATGAATAATTAAAAGTTACTTCTTTCTCTATAATCAGCTACTACAAGTTGTCTTATTGTTGAGGGATCTTCAGAAGAGCCTAACGATATTACGATTATAGCTGAATGCACAACGATGCCCATCTCCAATACATATACACATGTGTTCATGTTAGCATTTGGTTTACACATTAACAAGAAAATAATGCTCGACAACAAGAAAAAAGAATACAAGAAGGAGCAAGTCGAAGATAACAACATAGGATATACACAAGATTTAAGAATACTTTTATAAACATAGGATATACTTAGTTAACTTTTATAAACTAAACTTCTTAATTTTTATAAAATTAGTAAACTTAATTATTTTTTTATAATAGTTAATTAATTTTTTATAATACATAGTTAATTTTTAATTATTACTATTATTATTATAGAATACTTGGTAATATTTTATATTTTTATATACTTATTTAACTTTTATAAACTAAACTTCTTAATTTTTATAAATTAGTAAACTTAATTAATTTTTATAATAGTTAGTTAATTTTTATAATACTCAGTTAATTTTTAATTATTGCTATTATTATTCTAGAATACTTGGTATTATTTTATATTTTTATATACTTATTTTTCTTTTATACACTAAACTCCTAACTAATATTTATAAAATTAGTAAACTTAGTTAATTTTATAATAGTTTGTTAATTTTTATAATAGTTCGTTAATTTTTAATTATTTTTATTATTATTATAGAATACCTGTTAATATTTTATATTTTTATATACTTAGTTAATTTTTATAAACTAAACTTCTTAATTTTTATAAATTAATAAACTTAGTTAATTTTTTTATAATAGTTAGTTAATTTTTATAATACTTAGTTAATTTTTGGTTGTTGCTATTATTATTGTAGAATACCTGGTAATATTTTATATTTTTATATACTTAGTTAACTTTTATAAACTAAACTTCTTAATTTTTATAAAATTAGTAAACTTAGTTAATTTTTTATAATAATTAGTTAATTTTTATAAATCTTAGTAATTTATTACTATTATAAATCTTATTGTTTTTTTATTATAGAAGCTTAGTTATGTTTTGTATTTTTATATACTTTATTAATTTTTATAAACTAAACTTCTTATTTTTTTTCTAAAAATCAATTAACCTACTTGACTTGGTTATTCTACAAACATATTTCTTATTACCCTAAATATTCATCATATAACGTGTCAAAATTAGCATCTCAGCAGATATAGCACCATTGCAGAACGTATGTTTCATATCAAAGATTTTTTGTTCAATTTTCACCTCTTGTATATCAGGGAAAAAAAGGATTGTAGTACATGAATGCTATGAACATGTAGCGTGATGAATATAATTACTTACAAAAAAATATGCAGAAACATCATCTTCATCGTCGCCATTGGAAAGGCTCAAAGTATGTCTCATTAACAAAAGAGCCATAAGCTGCACAAGAAAATCAAGTAATAAGTTGACATCACATACAACCAACCGATTAATAGAAGGAAAACTAGGAACAACAGCAAATTTCAGACGTCTGAACCTATTTTCAGACGTCTGACCTGGTTCAGATGTCTGACCTGATGCAGACGTCTGAAAATAGATTTCAGACGTCTGAAATGGATTTCGACCAATGCATTGAGACGATTTCAGATGTCTGAAATTTATTTCAGACATCTGGAAATGTTCTCGGGCAATTCGTATGCCTGGTTCAGACGTCTGAAATTTATTTCAGACGTCTGACTTGCTCGGATATCAAGGGTGATCAATGTTTTATCCTATAGGTTACGGCTTATATAGTACATCATAGTAATTTGACAACATTATATTACAATGTGAAACAAAGAGTATATGTAGGTAAGAAAGCTAGTACCTGAAGTTGGTGCAACAAATGCATTAAGAAAGCTATCATATGGACGTCTAGTTGTACCAGAATGTAACAGCAAATTAGCAATATAAACAAATATTGATTTCAATGGGATTCTCTTTTTACATGGAAAATTTTCATTCCTGCTGCATGTGTGTTATGATTTGTATACCCCTTGTAAATGGAAATGAATCTATATGCGCAAGTGGAAATTTCAAATTTCCTGCATTTCAACACCATGGCATCATTATTGTAACTTAGGTATACTAGTGATTTATAAGAAAGTACTTCCTACAGACACACGTCAATTATAGAACACCATTAGTATGCTTCGACAATTTTGAGGCTTCTAATTGGCATGAACATCAGTTGTATCATTTTATAATAATGCTATTTGGAAGTGGAGATACCTGCAAAATTTTCTCTCAGCAATATGACACATTCTATCGGGAGCATAAAGCCTTTTTGGGTCATTGAGTTTTCTCTTCTCCGGGATAAATGTATCTCTCAAACAAACAAGAAACAATAAACATGGCAAGCTATCACAAAATAAATTTTATGTTAACATCAATGACACATGCCTACTATGTTAGAATGACTTAAAACATGACATGTTATGAAAGTGGAACTAAACATAAATATATTGAAAGTCTTCCTGTTTCGGATTATTGAATTAACTTTCTAGTGGTCATGTAGAGGTAAATATTTAAGGTTTTCAGTTTACATGGGGAATAAGAGGAATTGCAACTCATATTGATAAGGTTCTCATTAACAATACTTTACCACGACTTCCTAACTCTTATGATTGTTGCCTCTACATCACCTTTAAGTATTCATAACCCAACCATCATTAAACTTCATACACCAGCTAGGACACGAAGACGTATACCTTTCAGATACACTAATAGTTGGCATCCAGAGATATCTACAAGTCCAGGTGGTATTAGCCTTATCAAAGTTTATACGAGGCACACCATTTTAGAAATTTATTGTTAAATTAAGAAGGATAAAGCGAAATCTTGAAAATGGAGTTAAACAAGGCCTAAGGCTTATGCAGCTCTAACCAAGTTAGAATCACATTTCATTCCAAAAATGTACGAAGCAGATAATAATCCACAAAACATTCAGCTATATGATAACATGCTTAATGCAGTTGGTAAACTAAAAGATAAAATGCACGAACAGTGCATAGTGGGAAAACAAAATCCAAAATAACATGGCTTCAAAGGGAGGATTACAGTTTTGTGTCTTTCTATTATGAAAAATAAATAAATTACATAAAAGCTTTGAATAACAGTCAATGAGAGTTATTGTATGATCCTGATCTATAAAAGAACAAGAAATTCAATATTACACTCAACTATTCATAGCAATCCAAGACCTTTCTCCAAGCTTATAGTCTTATTCAATGCAGGAAAAGTGTTAATGAGCATGATAAAAATATCTATCGCATCAACCAACAAAGGAAAAAGCATACAATGTTGCTTTTTCTATAAAGGATGATAAATCCCTTTGGTCTGATGGGTTATCATCTATACTCTATAGGTTACATTGGCCTCTCCCCAAAGATGAGTTACTTAAAAGCTTGACACATGTATATGAAACAGTTGATATACCAGGCTTGAATCACACTACTACAACCCTTATCTTAAAAAATTGATATGCCCACTAATGTATCACATTATATAACCATAGCCTACTGTAATGTGTTATACCAAATTATCTCAAAATTAATATCTAACAAGAAATAAATGTACTATTATCATAACCCATTCCACATCCAGTTGCGGCCAAGTACTATTGTATTATGGACCGCACTGATCTCCGCTTCTGGTGTTTTGTTTCAGGTCAGCCCAATGAACCTCTATTAACACATATACATGCATGCATACTTAAATATTAACAATGATAATTGATAACTTACCATAGGACCTTGTTTCAGTTGAGATTGAAGCAATGCTGGATTTGGGGGACGTGAAATCGGAGAAAGAGGGCATCCAAGAACCCCAAGAACCAACTGAATTGTCTGGGACTAAGAACCAAGCACTATTGAGATCAAAAGACTAGCTCTAAAATCCGAAGAAGCATGAACCTAAAGTCTGAAACCAATTTGAAATGAGCTAGAACCTAAAGTATGTACATCAAAATCTTAGCTTCGACAACTTGCAAATCGAAAAGTTGTAGATATTTAGATGTAGATGTGTCATGCAAAAAGCAAAAGATTTTTTTTCATAAAAATACGTCTAGTTATTTGGTTTCTTAATATCCAGTTGTACCTAAACAATGTCCAACTACTTAATTTTTATAATACAGAATAAACTCAATAGATTATCATGATAAGTAAACAAGTTACATTATAATGAAACAAGAAACTACCAGCCTTTTGCCAAATGATTCAATGCTTTTCCATACTAAAAGAACCTACCAGCCTAGCACTATCAAATGCAAGAGGACTCATGGTTATCTTGCATGGTCTCTCTTTTTCTCTAACTCATATATTTATCAATTTTTTATTCTATTATCAACTTGTACGCATGCTAGATATGTGTTTTGCAGCTACAAAGTATTTTTATCGAATGCATCATTGTAATTTATTACTATTACCATTTACTTATAACTCTGGTGTTTAAAAGAAAAATAACACCATCGAAGCACACTGAAACATTTTTTGAACACTTGCTTTCCGCATTCTCTTTACGACAAAATTTGATTCAGAGCATGACTCCATTTTGAAATATGGCTGAAATAAAAGTAACAACAAAGCCCACCTATAGTGTATTTTTATTCTACACCATGTTTAATTATCATGTTAGCTAAATCGGGAATGTGATTTATTCCCGTATATTCAACAATTTTTCCATGCATTCCGAATCTGTGGTTAGTTTCAGATCAGAATATGGTGATTCAGTGGTTGCTTCAAAGTATCGCATTATTTTCCTAGTTCTTTTTGTACAGTTTCATCTACACTCGGTTTACACTGGATATGACTACCCATAAGAAGCTAACACTAAAATACAAAATATCATAGGACCACCTTGCAGTTCCTGTTCACATGTGAAATATGCTCCACGTTACCTAAATTGTAATCAATCATCCCAAAAATATCTAACTGTTACAACCTGGTTGCCAATGATATACTGAAATGAATCAGAACTTTAAAGTAATCCACTTAATGACTGTAAACTTTCACAATTGGTCATAAATTTGGTTATTTATAAACCATATCAATATATAACGATGCTAAAAAAATTTGGTATTACAAGTCCATTTAAAAAAAACTCCAAAATAAACTAAAAATCATATATTTACCTTATAGTATATACAATCCATTTAGAAGCTTATTTAAAGTTTCACTGGGTTCACAATCCTTTGGGCGAACAAAATAAAGTAAAAGGATTAATCTGATTTGGCTTAAATTATATACAAAATCACAAAACAAAGTAAAACCTAACCTTTTCTCTTGAAAGCACATATTTATACCATGGATAGCTTCTAGAAGGCAATGTAACAAATCAACAACGAAGAAGACTTAGGTAAGGAAGCACACAAACACATATTCCTTGGATTTTTCAATCGGGATTTGTAAGCGATGTAGATTTATTATTAGCAGTGGATCTTTCTAAAGGAATATGAATTTTAGGGTTTTCATCGAGGAAGTGAAGATGGAAAGCAAATTAGGCAAAGTGGGGGAATCAGAAAGGTAATGGTAAAAAAGCGCGGCTTCTGAAATTAATTGAAAGACCGCCAATTATTTTTAGGATGTGCTAATTGTACAACGTTTTAATATGTTTTTTTAAGTTCTTCCTACTTACAAATAAGGTTCAACAACAAAATTCAACGTAAAACACTATTTTTTTACTATTATTGATAGCAATTTTTCTTGTAGTGGACTCAATAAACTTCTTCTTCTTGTGATGAAAAGATTAGGACTTATGAAAGTGAAATTTCTTCTTATGTAGGTTCTTACGAACCTCGGTCTCATCACCACTTTTCCTCTCATTCTCAACTTCCTAGGGAAGAAAGGCCACACTAACAAGCTCTTCAAAAGAAAGCTTAAATTGCAACATAAGGGATTTCTTCAAGTACTACTTAAGACTGGTAACAAATTTGAGGTTCTTTTTTATAAGGAATGCTAATGTTCTCAAGGCCATATTTGGATAAGGCCTCAAAACATGTAACATAATAGGCAATAGTTAACTCCCCTTGCTTTAAGTCGAGGAAAAGTTGAGCTAGAACTTCCTTCTTGGACTCGGGGACGAATTTGAGCTAAAACCTCTTTCTGAACTATTTTCACTCCATGGTGGACTCATCGATCTCTGCAATAAGTAGCTCACACCAATCTAACACATGTTCTTGCAACATGCTTGATGTGACAAGAATGCAGCGGTGGTTGGATGATTCCATGCGAGTAAAGGTATGCTTGCAAGTGCGAAGCCAAACCTTGACATCTAATACTGACTCGGAGCCTTTGAACGGATTGCTTCCAAGATAGATAAAGTCTCCGCGGATTTGCATGGAGGATAATAATGGGCTGGAGTGGAGGATGAGTACTCCTAATAAGCTCTAAGATTTGATTAGTCGAATGTAGACGTCCTCCGAGCGTTGACCGCTGGTCTTCCCAGCTCTAGAGATACCTCCACCAAAATTTCCACCTATTAACAGAAAGGTTAAAAAAGAGAAAGGTTATTCATAGGGGTAAGATATTATTAATTAAAATCAACATTTGAAATTGGAAAACTACAAAATTAAAATTTCATTCATAGAGGTATTCCTTCCTATGTCTACTTTGAGGAACACAAAAAGGGTTAGGACACAACTAGGGACAACTTCGGTTAGGGATGATGTTACACTCATATTATACTTTGATGTATTGTATTATGTATATTGTTCAGTGTTTATCACATTTTATTCTGTATTTGGGTCTGATACCAAGTTATGATCCCCTCCTAGAGATCCATATTAACAAAGAGCATTAACGAATAATGTCATCTATATATAAGAAGAATAGAGTTGGTTAGGAGCGACCCTTCGTAGGTTTTATATTAAACAAGTATAAAGTACGTTAATATAGTGCTCATTTTTTTCTTTAAGTGGATTAACATACTTGATTCTTGCCTAATACAATACTACGGTGGCTACAGGATTAATTCAGAACAAAACACAACAATAATGAACTACATAAGTCACAAAACCACAAATACGGTCATATATATATATATATATATATATATATATATATATATATATATATATATATATATATTGACACATCAAGTACAATATAAAGTAATATACATAAGTGGTTACACAATCCATAATATATACAACACCATCTTCCATAAAAGAATATGTACAAATATCAAAGTGCACAACAAAATAACTAGAGGTAACTAGTCCAAAACACGCCTAAGCAATCAAAAGTTATATGTAGTCCTAAAGCAGAAGATTGATGAACTGTTCTCTACATAGGTGCTAAATATAAATGACTCGGTATGACCTGAGTATAAAAATATATGGGTCAATCTAGTTTAAACCGTAACATTAGATTATAAAAGAGGAATATAGAAAGAGCAGGTTCAATCAAATACAATATAAGGATCATGAGTCAGCGTATAACTGAACATCATATAATGATCTCATTAATGGTATCTCTAACAACATGATCAACAAACTATATTAATGGAACATTTATGAGTGTTCCAAACAACATAGTGAAATAGAACACTTATAAGTGTTCCAAATGGCATAGTGAAATCGCTATATATATATATATATATATATATATATATATATATATATATATATATATAGCACTAAGACTACATAAATGATACAACATCAATTATGGCATCCTAAATAGGATCCAAAACAGCTAGCAACAAATCAACAAGGTATCAAAGATGGATCCAAAGCAACAATTAACATCAAAATGGATCCGAACAACAAATAACATCAAAAGGTGGAACCAAACAACAAATAGCATGTGCATCAGATATATATATATATATATATATATATATATATATATATATATATAGCTCTTCGAGCTTTACTGACTGTGTACATATTCAACCGTTCATCATTACGACCCTCCGGTCGAGTGTAACTTGATCCCCCAGTCAAGTGGATATGTATATAAAAGACTTCCCCGAGTATAACTCCCCCCTTCGCCCGGAGCAAGAATTGGCAACAACAATATGTGCCACACACTTTCAGATAGTTACTTGAAAAGTGAATACAATATGTTTCATACCGCACGTTTCACTAATCGATTTAAATACTAGTATACTTACATCACCCTTAGAAATAGAAACAATTTCAATCAACAAGTCAGGAAATAACCTATATATAAAACCAATGTGTCGCATACCACACAGTTTACTACATAAATCGCAACCTCGCCTTTTGGAATGGTGCAAATCATGTGGTTTTATATATGGAAAATACTTGGTGTGAGAGAACGAGTTTATAAAACAATTCTGAAATCATACGAACCGTTTCTTTGAAAATCTTTATATATCGGAAAATATTATTTACTATATGGCTTTGAGATAATTTTATCTTTATAAAACAAAACATTGAAAATCATTTATCTCAAAACAATATGTAAATATATATAGAAAAAAATTCTTATTAATATCGTTTTATAAAACATGCACGGTGTTGGAAATCTCATGAAAGAGCTCTTGAAATCAATAACAAAAACCACATAATACTTCCTCAATTCGATGTGATAATACTAGAGTATCTATTTTAACATTAAGCTTATGAAACATCACATAATTCATCAAGATCAGCAGCAAAATATACGTAGAAATTACGCAGGAAAGAGGTGTAAACACCATCATTTACGTGAAAAATAGTCGGCGCAACAGAACAACCCAAGGTTGACCCTTAAAATCTCTAGGTCAACCCCTAGGTAAATTTTAGTAGGATCTGGATCAACCCAAAGGTCGACCCTGAGAAGCCTCAGGTTGACCTAGGTAACAAAATTTCACCCAAGAACGATTTCTCTTCCGGCTCAAACTTTGACACGGAATTTGAACATGATACAAAAGTCAGAATGATCTGAAAATTGACATGCCCAAAGACCATCAAAACTACTATCATTGATAAAATAGTTGGCACGATTTCAGCAATAAACGAAGAAGTTATAACATCAGAAATTTGGACGGAGAGTCGATCCTTTATTGTAAACATAAAATTCGATTCTTATTTTTCCAGAGATAGAATTTCTTATTGAATCAACTGTATAACTTAGAAGGTATGAGTTACACCCACCGATTTGGCAATTTTTAGCAAATTTACAATAGATATTTGGCTCAAGAATGGAGCTTTTGGCTTGATTTAGGCTCTCAACTACTTGTTAGAAGGGTTTACAACGACATGCAACAAGACTTCTCAACAAGCAGTAACAAAACTTACAAACCAAATCAAAAATAAAACAAATGCAGGGTTTTGATGAGATTACCTAGTTGTATTTTGAGTTTGCAGCCTAATTTAGCTTTTTAATTTAGTTTAGAAGTGGGGATTTGAGTTTTAGAAGGAGATTTTCCAGTTTCTTTTTACTGTGTCTATCTTTGTTTGGATTAAAAAGCTTCAAAGAGAAGATGTACATACTGGAATAAAATTCCGGACTATTCTTCCTCTAATAACTTTAGTTGGGCTTTATTAAAGTCTAATTGGGCCATTACTATTGGGTTTTAGGCTATATTCGGTTTAAAGGGCTAGTTTAAGTTAAAATGAGTTATTTAACAAATAAATCACCTTATATTTCACTAATTTAACATCAAAATACATAGTTTAACCTTATTAAAATTTAATAAAACATACTTAAGGTACTTTTAAATCTTTCTAACACAAATTTGTTCATAGTGACACAATTTACAAGTTACAAGCAAATTGTACATTTTATACTTTTATGTGTAAATCTTATAAATTTTGATATTAAAATTGTACAAAACACAATATTTTGACACAAATGCAATAATATTAAAATTATTTTGACACATACATATTTATTTTTCATCAATAATTATGCTTCGAAATCATAATTTTAACCAAAATCCGTTATGCACATATATATTGCAGTATACCACAATAAAATCTTATAAATACTTATTATATCTTGCTTTCACATTATAAAGTTATACTGAAACTTTATTTTCCATATTTATATTTATATACATCGATTTAACCATAAAATTCAACGTACACACCGAAACATCTTATTTAATCATTTTAAATGATTAAACCACCAAATTCTCCAAATCTCTAAACTTAACCATAAAATTAAACTTAGATAATTTTTTATATCATCTCCACAAAAAATATTTAATTCTTAATTGAAAAATTATAATCCTCATTATCATTCATATAAAGGTAATCTCCAAACTAAGGTCGTTACAGAAAGTGGGTGGAATGTGGAAGATATATAATATTATTTTTAGGAGTTCACTCGGGGAGAAAGTAGGTGCAATGAAATGTAGATTATGTTTAAATCAAGATAAGTTCACGGAATAGAGTGAATATTTTTTATTAGTCGAAAAAAATGTGGCCTCATCGATGTATTTCAAATCCTGTTTCTGAGTTTAAAACAAAAATAGACTGCATTCTAATATACTTTCCTTATATATTTGATTATGTACCTATAAAAACCCAAAATAAACATGTGCATGTCCCAAAAATATATTCAAAAATAAAATGGCCATGATTATATGTTATTTCCTTCTAAAATTTACGTAGGCATAAACTGTCCAAACATGCACATACACAGGTTGCACGCACATCTCTCCACACTCACTTTCTCTCTCTTTCTCTCTCTCTCTTTAGGATATGGAGAGACAGATGTATATAACAGATTTTACAGTGATATAAACATCAATAACAAAGGGTGAGCAAGACAACTGGTAGAACTAACTTCCAAAGATGATGTGTTTAACTAAAATCACATTTCGGGTATTGCTTACTTATTATGAAAATGACACAATAACGTATTAGAAAGCTTATTTGTATTATGTACATTATCATAGTAGTATGTGAATTTTTCCCAATGGTAATATCAGAATTGAAACCATCGAAACTACCGACTAGCCAAATGTATTTTGATATCCCATATTATTATAATAGTAACACATATTTTTGCAAAAAATATAATGTGTGTTTCTTATATAGTTTAAGTGACAACATCCAGTACGTAATGAAGCATTGTAAACAATTTTAAATTAAGTAAACAATGAACTATGAGATATGTATGTGTAACCTAATAATATTTCATAACAATGTTGCATAGATCTTCCATTCAAATTATACTAATATAGATAATTTAATTATTAAGATTGTTTCTTACTGTTTGGAGCTGATTTTTAATCCTTATTATAATATGACCAAAGACATTAGGTTTAATGGATTTCTAGAAAGGCTAGGAATACTTTATTTATGTTTACTAGGATAGCTAAGCATTTTATTCATAATAGAATATTTATTTGCTATTGATCGTTTTTTGTTATTATATGATGTTTTCCTTTTCACACACACACATATATATGTAAATATACATACATACATATATATATATATTATGTACATATATGTTATTATCCTTTCCACACACACACACACACACACACACACACACACACACACACATATATATATATATATATATATATATATATATATGGGTGTTGTTAGCTGACTCTTGTTTCAGTCTTTCTTCAGGATACAAGTTTGGTTGATTGTTGATGAGAAGCTTATTGGAGACCAGATCTCAAGTTTTACTTTCTTTTACTATGTTGTATTGCTTATCTTGTATATTATGGAGTGACCATTATATTTTTAGGAGTAGATTTACTTCATAATCGGGTGTTGGCCATGCAGAACTCGATTTCGAAGTATGATGGGCTGCAGCCGTAAAGAGCTCATCTATCTGCATCCTAGACTTTTGGTCATAGTCTGAGCTGTCTGTATACATCTAGTTACCTTCCAGGCATACTAGCAGCTACTGTATATTCTTTTATATTAAAAAAAACAATGTTACATAGATGTAAACAACACAAAATTTGAGATGGAAAATCATAGGGTTCATGACCAGTTTATACTATGAGTTTTAAGTTAATTGTTGGCCTTTCGATCATTAACTGTCACATTGTTTTTAAACAAAACTAGCCTTTGTCTTCAAAATGGAATGGAGATAACATGATTATAATGTAAAAGCATTAAGTAATTAGTAAAATTGAGGTGACAACAACAGAGAACAATTAAAACTGAAATGTCATTAAAAGAATTGTAGTAGTGGATAAACATATGAGTCAATATATGAATCACTGTATGATGCAAATAATAATTTCATCCCATTTGTATGCATTTCGTATTGGAAAATTTTCTCATTTAGGCCTAATTGTGAAGATTATAATAGATTTAGCCAACTTATAAAGTAAATAACAAAAATAGACTTGTTTTTTTGCCCAGACCGGCCTGCGCGACTTTTGAAAAGTCGCTAGTTTACTATTTTCCGAAAATTGCCAATGTGCGACTTTTCAAAAGTCGCCCAGACTGATCTGCATCATAAAACAGATCAACTTTCTCTCCTCCTCCTTTACTTTCTATTACCATAGTTTACATCAAAATTTTCATTTTCTCCATTTCCTCTTCAAATAATTAATTTACTAGCCAATCCTTTATCATAAGTTAATTTAATTAGTTGAAGATCTTTAAAATGTTTTTGCAATTTTTATTGTTTTAGTTTGAAGTGTGTAAATTGTTGATTTAGTTATGTTGTATCAAACATGGATAATTAGGAGCTTGGTGATGAGGCAATGAACAATTGTTATGAAGAATATAAAGCCAATAGGATTATAGTGCAGAGTAATGACACTAATGTTGAATGTTTATCCGGAAAATCAGTGTGATCCAATCCCATAGAAGTCGCACTTCGAAACATCGTCCTTGAATGCTCATTTACACACAGTTGTAGCGAACCAAAGGCCATGCAAGCAAATTTGCTTTGATGGACAAATACAACGACCGCTACATCATATTGGTCCTACCTACCGATGGGTGCATATCGTGTTTTTCATTGTGGAGATGAATGCATGGTTATTGTTTCCAAAACAAAAAAAAAACATTAGGCGTAGATTTTATGGTTGCATTTCGTATGAAAATCATATATAAGTCCTAGTGAAGTTTGGTGTTGTAATTTTTTGAAATTGATTTATCTGCAAATGTGTGCTTGGGGTTTTCAGTATGCCCTTGAGGCGCAAGACAAAATAAGAGGTTTGAATAAGCTTGTTGAAGAAATGAAAAGGAATGGTTTTGATCCAAGACAGTGGTAGGTGATAGGCGAAGCAAGAACGTAGCCTTGATAAACTTGGTATTTGTGCGTTTTTGTGTATTCATGTTTAATTTTCTATTTGTTTTATTGTATGTGACATGTTAAGTTGTAGTAGATGTTTATTTGTGAAACCGCTTGTTATAATGGAGACATTGTGCATGTCCAACTTTTTGTAGTATTGTAAGTTCAGAGATTATGTTATATTTCACATTGTGATATTATGTCCCGCCAACTATTTTTCTTATGCCAAGTATTATTATTTGGTTAACGCTTGTATCGTGTATTGACTAGTTTACATGTTGTGTACATTCTGTGTTTCATGTATTAGTAGCAGGTTTCTACCTGTTTCAACAAGTTTGATTTGGCGATTTTTGAAAAGCCGCCAACTGGCGACTTTTGGAAAGTCCCTAATTGGCGATTTTTCAAAAATCGCCAAATGATGATTTTTTTTAAATATCGTCGTTTCCAGAACTCATACATTCTAGTGTTTTAGCGATAATGTTGAAATCAGAACTGGTTTTGATGAATTTGCTTAAATATGTAAACAATATCCTAAACCTCCATTCAGAAAACAGTTCTAAGTCCAACTTTGAGTTGCTGTAACTTTCTCATTTCCCACTGAAATCCTGCCAAACTCTTTTTAATTGATAGTGTTTTTGCTGATCTTTGTGCATGTCAATTTTTAGGTCATTACGTCCTTTGTAACTTGTAGAAACCTACTTCGAATTTTGAATCAGAGCATGTTCTGCTCAAGAATTAAAATTCCAAAAACAGCTCTCTGCCCAACTTTGAGCTAATTTATTTTGCTCGATTCCCGACGAAATCCTTCCAAACTCTTTTTAACTGATAGTATCGCTGCTTCTCTTTGAGCGTGTCAACTTTTAGGTCATTCTGTCCATTGTAGCTTGTAGAAACTTATTGTCGAACTTTGAATCGAAGCATGTTTTGTTTCAGAATAAAAAGTTTATTTAGTAGATAATCAGTCAAATTACTCTTAATACAAGGTAGAATATGATACAAGATAACATAAAATAAAATAGAAGGCTATATACGATAAAATGCAATCACAACATACTGAAAACTTAAGCAAACCACTAGGTATGGTCAAACTGCAACGATTTTAAGGTGTTTCGCAAACACCAAATTTCTTACTCCAACTGGTTAGCATATGTTGTTCTTCTTGGCATAAAGGGTCATCATCAATTCAACATAGTTGCAACCTTCTGACCATAAAGAGCATAATTGGATTTTACGATCTAGATTTTTGCCATCGGTCCGAGCAACGACTACAACATACTCGCAGTGGCAACAAACTGGATATGAATCCCCCACTTGGTCAGTTGAGGGTTCAATCGCTACTAAAGATTTACCAGTTTGTTCCATCAGAGGTTGTATAACCGCATGTTCATATGGAAATATTACCACCTCGTATTCGTACGGAACTGTTACTACTTTTGGAAATACTGGAACATGGTGTTCATATGGTGATTATAGATCATCCTATAGCCTTAGTTGGTCCAGATCTAGGAACTCCCGGCGGTTGTCCTCGTATTGTTGCTCTTCATAATTGATTAGCCAATATTCATTAGTCCGTGTGATTTTCGTTAGTGCATAATTAAAATCATCAGAATTTATGGACGAAGGCCAAGATAGCATTGTTGAGAACGATGGTACACTATGGACGATGTATAAGGGGGAGAAATGAACTAGGAATATGTTAGTAATGAAATTTGAGAAGTGGTATATCTAAGTTTGTAACATTAAATGAGGAGATGGAGTATGTTATTCAACGGTAAAGTTAGAAATTACACTTCATTGAAAAGATTATCGAGTAGACGAATCATTAAAAAAGTTATTAGTATAGGACAAACCACTGAAGAAGTTATTAAGTGAATATTATGGACATGTCACTGACATATCACTGAGACACTGAAAATGTTATTGAGTGTGATACTGACTAGATACATCACTGACATATCACCGAAACACTAACATATCACTAAGACACTGAAAAAGTTATTGAGTGTGATATTGACTAACTAAAACCCTGATATATCATTGAAACATCGATATATCACTGACACATTGAAAATTAATTGAATGTGATATTAACTGGACACACCACTGACATATAATGGAGACACTAGATGTAACACTGAGACAAAAAAAAGTCATTGAGTGTGATATTGACTGGATATATCATTGATATCACCGAGACACTGAAATAGTTATTAACATGCGTAAAGATAACAACTATAACATCCATAAACACAATGTCCATTAAACATGACAACCATAATATTTATAAACACATAAATAATAATAAAACACATACGAATATTACACATCTAGTGTTTAAAATATAACACGTAATAGGTAAATAATGCAATCCAACTAGATGATACTTGTGCAATGCTTCCAGTTATAACCGTGCACACCGCATTTGCTGTACCTAATTGTTTTGGATGCATTCCCCTCATCCATTGCACCTTTGAACCTAATGGAGCGAGATCTTCCTGATTGTCTTTTCACATTAGTGGAAATATAGTTGGCCCGTTACAAACGCTTCAGTACTTCATATCACATACATGATGAAACACGGGCTTGTAAGCAGCTCTGTAACTGACAACAGTGTACCATAGCGATGCAAAATCATGGTGGGCTTTACTAGATCGACTGGTTTTAGCAGAGCAAGTAGTCATTACTTGATCACATGGTATCTTCTGAAGTAGTGGAATGTTTCATGTGCAAGAAAATTTGTCGTCCTTGGTTACTACTTTACGTTCGTCTCCAAAATACTAAATAACACTTCACTCGTTTCGTATGAACCATACAAGCCTACATTGATGAGCTTCAATAGCCCTTTCTGTAATTTTGACTTTTTACTTCTGAGTCAATCATGTTATTAGTTCATCAACATATTGTTTTCTCTTACAAAATATTCAACTGAGTGAAAGAATGTTTGTGCAACTAAGGCCTATAAAGTTAAAGATCTAACACTTTTTAACATACCATTAAAATTTTCGGATGCATTAGTGGTCATAAAATGGAAATGGCATTCATCGTCTTCGCAAAATGCCCAATTTTCCAAAAAATTCCCTAAACCTATTTCAATCCAATCGCAAGCCCATCTATTTGTTACTCAGATCTCCTCCCTAATTTTCGAGTAATCAGCTTCCTCAGAGGCACAAGCTGCAGAGTAAAAGTCATGTTAATCATTTATCTTCGAATCCTACAACTTGAAAGTTGGTTTTAATGTGCCTTGCACAAAATCATTGTTTGTGAGGCTCTCGCCATTTTTCGTATACAAAGTTTTCGGGATTCCTTTCATTGTATGTGATATGAAAGTAATATATCGACCGTGGACAAATTTATGAACTCACACATGCAACAAAAAAACCATCCCCAACACTCACATGACTAGGATTTCAAGACTACATATGCCAAACAAAAAAGATAATCGTCTATGTCAACAGCAGTAGCAACAGGTAATGTGCCATTGTATTTACCATACGAGTGAGTTCCATCAATATACAACAATGAAGAAAACCTGAAATGCAAGGCCCAAATACCAAAATACATGATCAAATACCCCAACTTCATCATGTGTCAATGTCCTATTGTGTTTGGATTTGTTCTCTTTATTTCCTCAAAATACTGTGGTAATGACGCATATGATTCAGCCTAATCACCGTATATTCTCTCTATTACGTTTCTTAATGCATGTTATGCTTTGATGTAACTTATGTTGATGAACAACTGATTATGTACCAACATTTGCACTGTATCAGCAGAAATATCAAAATCAACTTTGGTAAACGACATTATTTTTATCACAAGAAATTTCGAACTCGTTTTCTTATGATTGGAATTAACTATTGGGTTAAACATGTATGTTCATTTGGATACTTTCGCAATCCCCACTAACCGAACTTAGATTTATTTAATACTATCATATGTATCCTCCAAGGACAATTAGCATCTACATTACTTATGGTAGTGTATTTTGTTTTGTTTGACCTGGTTGGCTCTTATGAGACTACATGAACAATGTACCATTCTGCTAAGTTCTGAAAAAACTTTTCCTTCATCTTATAAACCATTCAAACATCAAAACCACTTTAAACACAAGCCGTTGAAAACCGCTCACTTCCAAACTGGAGATTAGCTACAACGAATCTGGCCAACATTTGCACAGTACAAAAATCATCATCCAAAGGTACTTCCATTTTCGGCTCATCACAATCAGTATCACCATCATTGTCCTCAACTATAGGAAATTTGTAGTTTAATGGTTCATTATTCATTCCATTCTTTCAATCCAAAAGTCTTCATTTTCATCCATAAAAGCAACGACCATGCTATCAACTTGATGTTGTCTAACATCTGGTTCATCCACACTAAGGCCTACATCATTGTCAACATTTACATTAAAAGAGAGGTGCGATGGTCCAGCATGCCACTGTGCAGTAGCATTGACTGGAGGATACCTAATAAAAAATGTACAAATCATAAATTAACATGTAATAATAAAAAAACAAAAACAACTATTTATCTAAAAACATACATCTGACTCATATAATATACTTCATATGGGCTTGGAAATTTAACTATGATAGATGAGGATTAGAAGGTGTGTCACTTGTGTTCTATTTATTGTATTGATGCTAGAAACTAAATACAAGGTAACAAAGTAAGAAAATTTAAATATAGAACAACAAAGCATTAAGGTAATCAAAATGGCGTTACCATGCATTATGTATGGATTCACAGACGAAGTGTTAAAACTAAAACTATGATGCACAATCATTTCTAAATTTGTGCTTGGCATAATACCATACTGCATAGAGAAAACAATAAATTCCAAGATTAACATAGGGATTACTCAAATAAAGGAAGCATAGTCAACAGAATAATTAGCCACATCCAACATCTGCGTATTTTATCCAGTTCCAGTACTTAAAGCAGGGGATGACAACTCATGTTTGGCTTGTGGTCTAGGAACTTTCCACATGTACAACTCGATCGATTTTGTAACAGCAGAAAACATTATATCAACATCTTCGTTATCTGCTAATGTTATTTCTTTAGAACGTGAGTCTACTGGCCAATTAACTAATTCAATGTCACATTCTTCTGGTTTAGTTTTCGTTGTTTTGCACATGGATTCTTTTAATGCCATTAATTTGTAACATTTTCGCACTCCTCCAGGTTTGCACATACCATCAACGTACTTACCATTCTTCTGACCATCAAAAATCAATTCTTCATCATAATAACAAAGTGTAGGAATTAAATTTCTGACCATTCTACAATTAATATAAAATTCTCTAACCATTAACTTAGATATAACTAATCACAATGGTAACACCATTTAAATCTTTCAAGATTAACTTCTGTGAATCCCCACATATTTGACGATAATAAATTTAAATATTTTATTTAAATATAACATAGTTAATCTAGTTATGTTCTAAAGGTCGCTTTTTGCATACAGATGAATTTGAACTCGAGACCACTTCCATTGAGTTCAAAACGCTGTTTACGTGATTGAAAACTGTAAATTTCAAAATGTTTGGAGTTAGGGAAATTTAGGACTTCGGGTGGGGTTTGGGTTAGCCAACATAACCTATTTCAGCCCTCCTTAACAAATCCTCCTCCCCATCTCTTCATTCATTCACCACACTTAAGAAAAGAAATAGAAATGGAGATAGGAAAGGCAAGTTAAAATTCCCTAAACCTAGTTTAATCCTATGTGCTCCAATTCGTATCAAGTGCAAATCCAAGGAGAAGAGAGGTAAGCTCAATCTCCATCTTCTCCAACTTGTTTCCTCATCGAACCTTGTTATTTCCTAAACCTAATTCTTAGGAAATATTGTGTGTTTGTGTATAGGTTGGATATTAGTGAGTTGTATTGGAAAAAGGGTGCTACTTAGCTTGGTTTTACATACTAGTTGATTCCATCAATCAAAGGTGAGTTCATGGGAACTCACATCTATGACTCATGCTTATATGCTTGGCTAGTATGCCTTAGGCACGTATATGTCGTTAGGACTGTGTTCCTAGCATCCATTTATATTGTTTTGTACTCTTGGCTTTTGAAATGCTTAGAATTGTTAACTTCCTTGCTCTTATGTATTGGAAATCGATGTATGTTCTATTTTCGGTTATGGATGTTTTATTTGAAGTTTATGTGTGCTTACAAGCCCTTATAACTTCCCTTAAACATGTCAGGGTATCACGTGCTCATCCAAGATCGACGGATATTGATTTTATTTTTAAATCTATGGAATTTGCATTTTAAAGTAGGTTCAGTTGACTAGTGGAGCATAGGTCAGTCGACCTAATCAATGATTGTTATATGTCTTGTCTTGCAGTAGTTTCAATCGACTGAAATACTCCATTCAGCCAACTGAATGGGAAGCCAGTCGACTAAATAGAAGATTTAGTCTACTAAAATTCTGAACAAACATGGTTTGAATTATCTGCACAGGTCAGTCGACTGAACCCAATGGTTCAATCAAATGAATACTGTTGTTGACAGGTGGAGTCCATAGTAATAGTTTAGGTCTATCCAAGCTCTTTCTCGGCCGAATTTTGGCCAATTCAGACTTTTTCTGTTATTTTCCAGTTTCTCTAATTCATTAATTTCAGCAGCTTAATTTTATAAAGTTTTGATTCATTCATGATAAACGATTTTATAATCAATATTCCAAGGATTTGATTTACATTATTAATACGTGAATTTTGAGATCGATTGTTACTACAATCAATATTTTACGAGATTTTCTATTTCAAACTATAAAAAGGGTTTACATTACTGTATATACTAAATCCTTTACTAAAATTGTTTTTAATCCTACCTCATTATATGAAGTTATTTTACAAATTGTTTTCCAATCTACTAGCATATATTTATACACACATTTTCCTCACTCGACTGAGAAATCCAATTAAATGCCTTAGTAAAAACAAAGACTATGAACCTTGCATTTTCTTCGATAATTAATTCTTGGACTCGTTCGATTGAAAATGGTGGTAATGATCATTTCATATTTCTAGTGGAATATAAAACTTGTTCGTAAATATTCGAGTAGAGCAAGTGGTTATGGGACATGCAGCTTGACTTTTATATTTACTAGTTTGGCATATTTTACACTATACTTGATCAATTATAATCATTCCGACCTTCGGGCCACTCTGATGATCTTCAGATCATCATGAGTAACTTTGGTTCATTTGATTATATTGATGATATTCGGATCATCCAAAGGAACTTTGGTTCATTTTATTATATTTAGGATCTTCAGATCATTACGAGTAACTTCGATACATTTGATTATATATCGATGATCTTCGGATCATCCTGACGATCTCCAGATCATTTTGTATTGACGGGATTTGCGATATCATATCTTAGGAGTAGCTTTATGATTTAGGATGAGAAATTTTTAATATAGCACTGAGATTTCTTTGACACTTATATAGAAATTTTGAGCCTTCACATTCTGCTTGTGAACATTGTTATTATTACATATATGTCATTTACTGTTTATATCTCTATTTCTAATGATGAGTACGACTAAGCTGGTATGTTTATTGTTTAATTTTTTATAAAAAGCACTCGCGTCAGACCGAGGAATTACAGGTGCTTCCTCATGGATTCTAGCAGGGACTACCTTTTTACTTTTAGTTACTACATTATCATTGTAGCAATTTGGGTTGTATGTATATGAGAATTTTTATATATACATATTCTTTTGGCTTGATCTTGTACTTATTCTTTTGTTGTATAGTGAATTGACTACGACCACTATCTTTGTATTTAAACTTACGTGTTATATTCATATATATTTTTGCCTTAGATATGTGAATATCTGTGTCTGACTCTGATTATATTGTTAAGTATTTTATATTGATTTTGAATTATATATAGCCACTGTGTAGTAGATTCGAACTTGAATTAGATGTGTCGGATTTCCTCATTAGATTTCACAAAGTAAGACCATATTATCTGACATGTTTAACACTCGTTCAAAGCTATTACATAGATGGTCGGTCCTCAACAACATTATTATTCGGGTTAGTTAACATCATTACTTGAAATAACCTTGGCTAACGCGAGTATAGAGGCGGGGTATTACAGTTGGTATCAGAGCGAATTTCAGAACAATATAAGATATTATAGTGAGGATCATTGTCCTGAGTCTCTCTTAAGAAATCATGTTTTAGGATTTGATTCGAGTCTTAGGATCCATCATATCATATCTTATATTATGATCCTTTGTTCGACCAATCAAATTTATTTGAGTTCGATTTGAGTCTAGCCTTTTTACTCTTCTCTTTTTTAAATAAGAAGAATGGTTAGGACTTCTCGCCACAGTGTTGGCTCTTCAAGAAATTCCCCTCAAGATGGAGTATTTATGTCCGCTCAACAACTCTTGGATATTATAAAGATTGCTCAAGAGTCCGCCCTCGCTTCCAAGCCTACCCACCAAGACTCGGGATTGACATGCTCATGATGCTATTGCACTCATCTCGAAGGAAGGCCATTCAAGGGATCGAAAAGTGACGGTTGTTTAAGTTTATCTGATTAGTGATAATTCACATTCTTTACTTCAATAGAAATCGGGGACACTATGTCCTTAGATGTTGTAGGTGCTTCTTTTATATCTATGTATGTTAATTTTTCCAAACAAATGTTTTCTGCAAAAAATTACATGCTTACCTTGAGTTTCTGTTACCCATATATTTTGCAATCAGGATGTTTTAGTTCTTTAGGCAATGATTGAGTATTTTCATTTGCTTTGGAGTATTACTTGTTTCAACAAGTAATTTTGTCTTTTTGATTGAGTATGGTATCCAATTAAACGTCTTAGTGAAAATAGGTGGGTCGACACACTTGCGTTTACTTCGTCGTTTAATTTCTAAACTTAGTCAGTTGAGATTCGATTTCATTTTTTGATGAAATCTCAGTATCTTGTATGGTTATTTTGTTACTTCTCATGTAACGTCCCACCCCAATACCCACCCTGACAAAGAGCATTACTAGGTATTGTTGTATATTAGAGCGGAGAATAGGGCTGGTTAGGGGCGACCACTCGTAGATTTGCATTAGCAAGTCTTAAGTATGCCGATAAAGTGATTGCTATTTTTTTCTAGAGGCTCGACATACTTAATACTTTATGTGGTACAATTCTACGGTGGCTACAGGATCCGCTCAGAACACAGTACATATAATTACACTATCACAGATCACAGAATAGTTACATAATATTACATCATTAGAGTACAACAATCACATGTGCTACAAAAAGAGTAGATAAACTTCTCTCGCTTACAAAATGATACAACAATGAAATAATAGAAAGCCCTACTATTCGAACTCGACTACATAAGCTCAAGTGAATGAAGCTATGGTGAAGATAGACTAAAGAGAACCTGCTAATCCCAAGCTCAGCAACTACACCTGAAATATCTCGGTATGACCCGAGGAATACACACACGGGTCAGTCTATTTTACAAATCAATATAAGAAATAGATAAGCATAAGATATAAAACTCTTTACCCTAAGAGTTGTGAATATGATGACATAAAGGAATTAATTAGTTTCAGTCACATGACATAATAGAAGGGATAAATATACAAGCCTCAAGGACTAGATCTAGGCTAAGTATATCACCATACTCGAGCATAATGGAAACATAACACCAAAATCATCAAAATTATCATAGACATCTTAAATGAGTTAAATTATCAATAAAGGGAGTATCCCACTTCAAAAAATCTAAGTCTCAAAATATGTTGGATTAGAAATCCAATTGCTCTTTGCAAATGTACGATCACCCCAATCGAGTAAGAATCATCAAACCCAAATCATAAAAGAAATCATAAGAAATGTACATGTTCCATAACAATAGAGCACATCCTAAGCTATAATGTTGCTCATCCCGAGCAATAGCCGTGTTTCATCAAATGAAAATCATCAAAATCATCATATAACTCAAATGAGTCAAATATCACGAAAGGAGCATCACACTCCAACATAGAAGATCACAAAATGTTTATGTAAATTTAAAATCCAATAATCCTCCATGTATGATCGTATAGATCAAATCACAAAATATCATCACAATATGGATCCATTAGAAATAAATTTGCACGTGCAACCACATGATAATATAGCTCCCCCCGAGCTTAGCTCAGTACTTATACGTATTCAAGTTAGGCGCCTATCACTGTGACCCCCCCCCCCCCCCCCCGGCCGAGTGTATCTTGACCCCCCCCCCTCGGTCAAGTGAACACGTATACATGACTCCCCCCGAGTCTCGGCTTCACCCCGAAGCAAAGTACTGGCTTAACAAAACACAATATGCGCCATTGACTCACAACCAGTAAACCGAGTAGTGGTAACAGTGTGTCCCATGCCACACGTTCTCACTACTGGTTCACTAGCTGCTTATCAACTTCGCAACAGAAAACATCTAAAACACCAAAACATCATTAATAAGACATCAGCTTCAATCTAACTATACTGGAATTAAACAACTTCGTATACTTCCATGTCCCATACCACAGAGTGTACGATGTTGTTTAAAATCCAATACGTTATCTTGAAGGGTGCAAGATTGTGTAGTTTATATATAAGAAAATACTTGATTTCGAAATATGTTGTGAAATATTTTATGAAACCAATAGTTTTCTTTCTTGGAAAGCTATAGATTTGAAGATAGGTTTTTCTACTATTGTTTCGAGGCCTCTTAGTGTAAAAACTAAATTTTAAATCTCATTTAGCCTCAAAACTATAATGAAAACTTAATTTATATGTATATTAGAAAACTAGTTTAAATCGTGCAATGTGTGCTCAAAACTCATCACTACATACACAAAACCCAAATTATGCATTAGTGATAATTTAGGCTTCTCCATTAATAAAGTATGACAAAACATTACACGAAAAACATGGTTTAAAAGTAGATCAAGAAAAGCATAAAAGCATTTAAGGAAAGACACCCAAATTTACACTAAGGCATGGAATATGCACAGAAATCAATCAAGGTTGTAACTTTCAGAATAGTTTCAAATGACCAAACGATCTCCGAATGATCTAAAATTTGATATGTATAAACCAGAAAGACCTGACTTCCAACTTGAAAAAGATTCACTGAATTCCGACATCGCATGAAAAAGATATGGTGATCCAAACTTAGACTTTGGACTGAATTTCAGTTGGGCTTTAATCACTTCCAGGTCCAACTTTGTGACCAGGTTTGAACAGCCAAACTATCTCGGACTGACCTAAAAATTTGCAAGCATATAGACAATATCCCAAAATTTATAACACAAAAAGAATCACTCAAAATGGATAGATAACGAAGGAGATATAGAACCCCAAAGTTGGGTTTTGGCGCTATTTTCACTCTACAAATTCAAACTCAGGTCTGAATCATGACCAAAGTTCGACTTTGAGGTCAGTTCAAAGCATTCAAATGACCTCTAAATGATCTAAAAACTGACATGCACACAGTAGAAAACCTTAGCTTTCCAACAAAAAAAGAATCAAGCAAAAGACTCAACTATCTAAAAGTTAAGAAGGATCAACATGGGGTTTCGATGTAATTTCAGCACAACCCAAAATGACCAATATGGCTCGGAAAAGCTACGTATCTTATACGGACAGTAAATTGGTTCAATAAATAAAACTAAAAAAAATGTAAATTAGAAAGTGTGAGTCTACCGACTCACCTTGATTGGTTTATTAGAAGAATTCCTCTTGATTTGCAGTTGTAGGAAGCAAATTAGCGACATGCAACAACTTTTCTCTTTCACAAAAAACTCAATTCTTCTTATTTTGATTTTTCCCCTCATTGGAGATGGACCAGAGCTTGGATCTTGGCTGAGCAATGAAGATAGAGCAAACAATAATCTAGTCATACTTGAAATTAATGCAAGCATGTCTCAACTCATCATTAATTCCCAAAAAAAAACTGCATTTTTACCCTCTGTTGCAATAAAGGTTTAGCATAGCAATATCAATTATTTTCATACGAAATTTTTACACAAAGTGCGTTCATGAGTTGAGAATAACATATCCCAATTTCGTAATTTTTAGATTTTTCTAGAATTAATTATGTTTTTATACTGACCTATATTTTTAACCTAGATCTGACCCGAATATCACTAGAGAAAAGAAGACGTTTGATCCATCAACACTAATCCAAATGCCATGAAATTTGGAGCAGAGGTGCTGGAACCTCTGAGCAATATCATATCAAAATTTGAGGATTTTTGGAAATTTATTTGATTTTTTTTATTTTTGCAATAGATAGGGTTTGGATTTTTGAGGAGGAAGGCAAGCCATGGATTCACCACCAAAGCTTCAGCTAACATAAAGAAGAGAACGGGTGAGAAAGTTATGTTCCTTTCTTTTCTCCAAAATTCTCTTTTGATAATTATGAAATTAGTCCCTAATTCTTTAATTAAGCCTCTAAGTGATTATTAACCCTCAAAAGCCCAAAATTAGGCCAATTAACCTATGTTTAACCCATTACAATCATGTTTTACACTATTTTTTACCTTCTTGATCACACACACTCAGAATTTAACAACAAAATAAGTTAAATAAATTTGTAAACCTTGTTTTAAAATCATTTCAAAGCTTATTATCTCTAAATTATCATTGTTACACAAAATTTGCAATTTTGATCATAAATTTACATAAGTTGCACTTTATAAACTTTTAACTTATATTTTCACATCCTTTAAAATACAAATGAATAAGTATCTCAATTTTCTCATTTTTAATTTTATGCATCATAAATCATGTCAAATATACAAACACGTTTGCACTACTTTAAATATTAATTCCAACATAACATCAAAATAAATGTGTTTGTTGAAAATATATTTATTTATACTTGGCTATCTCTAAAATACACAAACAAATATCATCAATGACTTATTTTAATCAAATAAGTAATAAACATGTTAAAACACACATCTTATCTGTATTATTACGTACAACAATTATGTTGTACATTTTATTAACTCAACGATTTAAATTTTATTATCACCGATAAAAACATATCAATTCTATAAATAATGATTCACATCAATATTTATACTCTTATAAATTCAACAAACCAACTTGATATATCATTGATTATATTTTAAAATCCATATGTACACTTTAAATTCATTAATGTAATTTGAACACAATCCCTTTGTTGACATTATTATCGAAATAAATCTTTGTATTTAAAACCCTAATTAGTAATTTAACAATTAAATCAACAATTTACCCTTTGATATTGAAAATACATTTCCCCTTAAATATAGATTCCCAAAGATATATTTTCAATACCCCCTTTAATTATTAAATTATGATCTTATGGTTATAGATTGGAATAAATTTCTATTATAACAAAATTATATAATTTATTCCAAATGTTTAGTTCTAACAAATGCTGAAAACTTTATTTTTTTTCTCTAATTTAAATTTTGTATGAGTTAGTATCACAAACTCGTATCACCAACAAATAATCATAAGAATCACAAAACATAATAAATCTGCACTTTCCAGTTATTGAAAAACCCGAGTTGTTACATCTCATGTGTTTTATATCTTTATATACATCGATGAGAGATCACATGTGTTGTACATCTTTATATACATCAATGTCGATCATTTTCCTTTGAGCTCATGTGTTGTATATCTTTACATACATCGATGAGAGTTCACTTGTGTTGTATATCTTATATACATCGATGTTGATCATTTTCGTATGGTATGAAGCCACCTTGTCTCATGATGAAATGCTTCATATGGTGTTAAGCCACCTTGTCTTATGATAGAATGATTAGTCAACTTTCTTTGTGGTGTGGAGCCACGTCGTCTTATGACTAAATGCTTGGCATGGTGTGGAGACACCTTTTCTTATAACAGAATGCTTTGTATGGTGATCATCCACCTTGTCTTATGTGCGTAGTCAACTTTCTTTGTGGTGTGGAGCCATCTCGTCTTATGACCACGCATTTCGTATGGTGTGGAGTCACTTTGTCTTATGATGGAATGCTTCGTATGGTGTTAAGCTACATAGTCTTATGACGGAATGCTTAGTCAACTTTCTTTCCAGTGTAGAGCCATCGCGTCTTATGATGAAAAGCTTCGTACGGTGTGGAGACACCTTATCTTACGACGGAATGCTTTATATGGTGTTAAGCCGCCTTGTCTTATGAAGGAATGCTTAGTCAACTTTCTTTGCAACATGGAGCTACCACCTCTTATGATGGAACGCTTCATATGGTGTGGAGCCACCTTGTCTTATGACGGAATGCTTCGTATGGTATGAAGCCACCTTGTCTTCGGACGAAACGCTTAATGAGGTGTGAAGCCACCTTGTTGGGAGACGAAATACTTAGTCAAATTCCTTTGCGGTGTCGGACCACCTTATTGAAAGAAAAAAAGCTCTGTGTGTTGATTTACAACCTCATGGTGAAAAAAATTGCTTATCCCTCCACCAATTTTAAAACTAATGGATTTGGTGATTTTCGATTTTGAGTCGGCCATTTATCCCTTTTGGTTATTTCTACGTTTCATTGATGTCCAAACTCTTTCTTTGATAAGGAACCATAGATGGACCACACATATGTTTTCATGTGTATTTATAACACATATTTATTACATGTTCATCTGTGGAGCCATGCGCACATTCATGATTTATAGTGGATTTTGCAATTTGTTTATGGATACTTGAGTTAAATAAGTGGTTATGGTACATTTGGCTAAACTCGTCAATTTACCGGCTTAATGTAAATTACGCTTTCCTTTTTGATCGTTTATGATCACTTTTCGATTCATGGATTTGTATGCTCTCACTTGTTATGGTTCAAACATCTTTCCATTTTATATTCTTTTAAATCTATTTGGGTGACTTCTAGAATTTGGGTGATTCGAGTTTTCATTTGAAAAATTATCTCGAATATTCTTCCGAAAAGTAATAAGCTATATTTTGCTTATCTATCTTAGTCTCTTGTTTTTGATTTCAATTCGTGATCTCCGGGTTTCCAGTTTATTTTGTTAATCTTAATAAGCAAAAAAAATTGAGGTCGTAACCTGATTGGCTTGACCTCATCCTTATTGGTGATATCCTTATGAATTTTAAAATTAAAGTTTTCAAGTTTTATGGAATTCTTTCAAATTCTACCATTTGTCATGTTTCCATGATTTAAAAGTTGTTCTCGAAATATTGGAAGACATGCAGATATTTCAAATTCGAGATATTAGTGGTTTACTGGAAACTTAAAATTCCAATTTTTTTTTTTTTTTTTTTTTTTTGCAAATATTCCCAATTTGGGGTGTATAACCCGGATTTTTGCTTCGTGAACGTGCTTCCCAACGAGATCGCATATCCTTGTGAATGGGATATATATGACCATCATATACATCTTTCCTTTTTTAAGAAAATTTGTAAGCTAGAATATTTTTGAGAAATTTTTAATGGATAAATATTCTAGCTAAAACGTGACAAGGAATGTTCGGCAATTTTTGATAGTCGAAATTTCCAAGTTTGAATTTGAAATGTTTAATTAGTTTAAGTTGAAAACGTAGGAGAATAGGTTTTTAATTTATAAACTTACTGATGTTAAATGAACTAATTAAATTTAATTAAAACTAGCTTACCGCGTAGCGGTAGTTCGAGATTCTAAGAATTTAAGTTCAATTGAGCAAATATGATCCAATATAAGTCGAAATTCTTGGAAATAAGAATCATTCAAACCTATTGGATTATAGTTTTCCAATGGAAGAGAAAGATTCAGATTTCATTTTGTAAATTTGAGATATGTCTAAACCAAATTTTTAGAAAAATCGCGGTGTAGTAGTTCACGATTTAAAATTTAAGTAATTATTAAAATTAAGGTTTAGAATATTTAGAATTTAAGTAAGGAAAATTCTAATTTGTTGAATGCACTATGAGAAGAATAAATTAATTTCTTATGTATCTTCATGAGTTTTATTTGAATATTATATGTGTATAGACTTAATTTATATGATGATTTATAACTCAAAGTTAAAATTTTATAAGATTATTCATAAGTTAATTTTAGTGTAAGAATGATATACTAATTAAATTCGAAAACAAAAGTGAATTTCTTGAGTTTTCTACTTTCATATAGATTTTTTATTGGTGTTTGGTTGTTATTTTTTGAGTTTTTCCCTAAGTAATTGAGGGGACACAATTTCTTTAAGGGGAAAGTCTGTAACAACCCACATATTTCACGATAATATATTTAAATATTTTATTTAAATATAACATTGTTAATCTAGTTATGTCCAAAAAAATACTTTTGCACATGGATGAATTTGGACTCGAGACCTTTTCCATTGATTTCAAAATGTCGTGTACATGATTGAAAACTGTAAACTTTGATATGTTTGGAGTTATGGAAATTTGGGACTTCGGGTGAGGTTTGGGCTAGCCAACATAACCCATTTCATCCTTACTTAACAACTTCTCCTTCCTCATCTCATCATTCACCACACTTAAGAAAAGAAATAGAACTGGAGAGAGAAAAGAGAAATTAAAATTCCCTAAACATAGTCTAATCCTTAGAGCTCCAATTCGTGTAGAAATCAAGTGCAAATCCATGGAGAAGAGAGGTAAGCTCAATCTTCATTTTTTCCAACTTGTTTCTTCTTCAATCCTTCTTATTTCCTAAACCTAATTCTTAGGAAATATTGTGTGCTTGTGTATATATTGAAGATTAGTGAGTTGTATTGGAGAAGGGAGCTTGGTTTTGCATCTCCTTGTTGATTCCATCAATCAAAGGTGAGTTCTTGCGAACTCACATCTATGACTCAAACTTATATGCTTAGCAAGTATGCCTTTGGCACGTATACGTCGTTAGGATTGTGTTCCTAGCAACCGTTTATCATGTTTTGTACTGTTAGCTTTTGAAATGCTTAGAATTGTTAATTTCCTTTGGAAAACAATGTATGTTCTATTTTCGGTTATGGATGTTTTATGTGAATTTCTTGTGTGCTTACAAGCCCTTAAAAACTTCTTTTAACATGTCAAGCCATCACGAACTCATTCGAAATCATCTGATACCGATTTTCTTTTTAAAACTCTGAAATCTGCATTTTAAAGTAGGTCCAATCGACTGGTGGAGCATAGTTCAGACGACAGGTGGAGCATAAGTCAATCGACTGAATCAATGGTTGCTCTCTGTCTCATTTGCACTAGTTTCAGTCGACTGAAATACTCCATTCAGTCGACTGAATAGAAGATTCAATCAACTAAAATTCTGAACAGACGCCATTTGAATTATCTACTACTGGTCAGTCAACTAACCCATATGGTTCAGTCGACTGAATCCATATGTTGACTAGTGGAGACCACAGTCAACAGTTTAGGTCCATCCAGGCTCTTTCCTAACCGAGTTTCGTCATATTCGGTTTTTTTAATGATTTTTCAGTTTATCTGATTCACTAATTTCAACTTCTCGATTTTATAAAATTTTGATTCATTCGTGCTAAACGAATTTATAATCAATATTCCAAAGATTTGATTTACGTTATTAAAACGTGAATTTTGGGATTGATTGTTACTACAATTGATATTTTACGAGATTTGCTATTTCAACTTCAAACGGGTTTTACATTTTCAGTAGATACCAAATCCTTTACTAAAATGGTTTTTAATCCTACTTCATTATATGAAGTTATTTTACAAATTGTATTCCAATCTACTAGTATGTATTTATACAAACCTTTTTCTCACTCGTATGAGAAATCCCATTAAACACCTTAGTAAAAACCAGGACTATAAATCCTTGCATTTGCTTCGATAGTTAATTCTTGGACTCGTTCGATTGAAAATGGTGGTAATGATCATTTCATATTTCTAGTGAAATATACAAATTGTTCATAAATATTCGAGTAGAGCAAGTTGTTATGGGACATGTAGTTATACTCTTATACTGACAAGCTTGGTGTAGTTTATGCTATACTTGATCAATTGTGATCAGTCCGACCTTCGGGTCACTCTGATGATCTTCGGATCATCGTGAGGAACGTCGGTTCATTTGATTATATTGATGATCTTTAAATTATCCTAAGGAACATCGGTTAATTTGATTATATCGATGATCTTCGGATCATCCTGAGGATCTTCGAATCATATCGTATTGACGGGATATGCGATATCATATCTTAGGAGTAGCTTTATGTCTAGGATGTGATATCCTTATACAACACTAAGATTTCTTTGACATATTATATGAACATTTCGAGCCTTCACATTTTACGTGTGAACATTATTAATATTACCTGTATATTGTTTACTGTTTATATCTCTATTTCTATCTTAGTTTATTATGATGAGTACGGCTAGAATGATCCGTTTATTGATTTCCTCATGAGATTTCACAAAGTAAGACCACATTATTCGACATGTTTACCACTCATTCAAAGCTACTATATAAATGGTCACTCCTTGATAGCCTTATTCTTTGGGTTAGTTGACATCATTACTTGTAATCACCTTAGCTAACGCGAGTACAGAGTGGAGGCGTTACAACTTACTTCAATAATCAATGACATAATCCAAAGTTTAGTTGTTATACCTTGAGTTTGGTGCAATTTATTGAACAAGCTTGTGAAGACTTAGAGCACAGAATAAAACTAAAATAATGAAATTTTCTTATCTTTCAGGTGGTAATTTCATAAAGTTATAAGTGGGGGAGAAGATGGGTGAAAATATTTTATATGTTGTAGGAAACCGAATGATTTTTCAAAACTCGTCCGTTGGCGACTTTCGATAAATCACCAGCAAAACTTGTCTATTTTTTGAAATACTTTTGAAAGTGGCATATTTGTGTTATAATTTCATAAAACAAACCCAAATTGGAAAAATATCTTTTCGATTTAGGTGGAAATGTAGCTAGTATTATAATTTAATACCAATCATTTATTATCATTGTTATAACATAGTAATTTGCGATTGTTACCGCATTAAGAAGTTTCAATGCATGCATAATTGTTACAAATATGAAGAAGGTAAAACACTGAACTAATTCGATGATTGAGTCGGTTTAAGAGGTAAATATAGGTATACTTCTCTTACTAATTACAGTGCTATACACACCCTATTTTGAAACCAGTGAGAAACAAAGCTAACATGCATAGTGTAAATAACTGATAATCAATTAAATCAAGGTTAAAAGTACAAGTAGATATGAGGTGCAACTCCATATAACTCGTTGCCTAACATACTAACAAGGCCAATAAAATAGATTTTCGTTTTTACTGCATAAGTCATTTTGATACGTAAAAATTGGCAAAAACACTCAACGAGTTTCAAGACAATGAAACTAAACGTTCAGAGTGGAAATTTTGTGTATCTTTGGGATATGAAATGTGGAGTCGAGGATTCGGGATACAAAATTCGAAGTGATGCAGTAGGATACGAAATCATCTGGATCGACCAAGATATGAATTGTGGAGGAGGACACCAAGATACAAAATTTTGGAGACTCCAGGGTACGAAATACCAATCCCGAAGTACCTGACCATTTTGAGCTATATCGACGGATCGTAATGACCACACGTGAATGACTCCACACAACACGAATGACCAGGAGGAGTAACTGACTGGATTCCAACATTCAGATAAGCATTTGGATGTGATGATCATGTAGGGAGAGGCAGAACCTATAGGAGTGGAACTGCAAGGCAAGAGGATGTTTACGCTTAACAAGGAGGTGTTCTTGTGGCATCGCACTTGATGGTGGATGTCGTTATTTTACATAATTCATTGGATTTGATAGTTTCTCGAATCGATGAAGCTTTGCTGAGGAAAATTTGAGCGAAGTACGGAATATCCTAGGTTGATGTTCTGGTCCTTAGGAAGGTGATAGGGCACACTCACCCCCAAAGGGCTATATTGCTTGGAACAAGCATACGTGCTCTATTGGGTGCATACCCCCGTCATGTCCATACATCGGGATATTTTGCACTTTTTTCGTCTAACGCATATGCAGCTTCATACGAACGTGTATGTCTTTCTGCTCGGCACATACATCCTATTTATTGAGTAGTTGGTTATTGAACCGACTAGAGATGATATTTGATTCCTCTACTCCGTGAAAAGATGAAGCATCTCACCTTCTCTCGTCTACTTAAAGGAGCACGCCAACTTTCGTGTTATCCTAGGGGCGTCGAACAAACTCAACTACTTCAAGCATAATTGGTTTTTCATCTGATTCCCTCCAGGATTTGTGAGGAGATGGCTCGCAGGCCATAAGTGTTTTAAAACTTCATTGTTTTTCAAGTCAATCGAGTCGTATGCTCTAAACTAACTTGAAACTTAATATGGAAGGTATCCCTCGAATTTCGAGGGAAAGTGTTTACTTCGAGCGAGTCTTGCCATTGAGGAATGTGACGAATGCATTTCGTGATGCCCAGACTCTATTATCAGACCATCTCCTCCATGCATCAGGCTTACTTCCTGAAGGTTGCTCAATGCGTCGTAAAGATGACAATGAAGAAGAGGAAGAAGAGGCACAAGATGAGGGAGGAATGGCTCCTATGGGTCTGGAAATGCAATTTTCCCTTGTTATGCATCCCAAAGTGCCCCATTCAAAATGGAGGCTGTAGGAGCTCATAGAAATGTCAGCAGCCACAACGCCAATAAAGAGGAGGAACCAACCGAAGGAGATGATTTGATGCCCACTCCTGTTCCATCAAAGGAGATTGGGAGAGGTACTTGAGCCAACTTATCCAGTAATGACCTCTAAGACCACTACGTTGATGGAAGTTGAGCATTAGTTCCAAGAGCTGGAAATAGTCCCCATCGAGACATCTACTTTCACGTTCAACGACACAAATGTTGATAGCCTATTGTGGAGCGTTGATGAAGTTACCCCTTCAAGCATGCTGACATCTGGTCCGTGGAGGGAATACTTAGGAGATACACACTCATAAGCACTGCATGACATGACACTTATTTGTGTATGTGGGATGTTCGAATATGATTTCAGATTTTCTTTGTGCAGGAGCAATGGTCCGAAACGGAGATAAAGAATGTGACCGGGGATCCGGGGGCTTTAGAAGATCGAAAGGAGAAGTCATTAAGTAGTTTATCATAAGCGCGGAGCTACAGTCAAAACCATGACGTTCATATGATCACGGAAACAACCATCGACATCGTGAATACCCCCAGCGGTCGGCGTCTCCATGCCAAGTAGAAGACCAGCCGAAGCAGAAACAGTAAGCACAAAGCAGCTGATGGCGATCATTCCCTCTTATGCCCCATCTGCAGCAGCATTTTCTAAGGTCATAGGGAAGAATAATACCGATGAAGGAGGACTCGGAGTCGGAAGAAGGGACACAAGAATGCATGATCCGACGATGTCCAATTTTTTGGATATTTCGATCTTGAGCAATGCAGAGAAAAATGAGATTTTAAAGAAGTCTTTCCCATGATTTCATTTCGAGGAGGTGCTTTGGATACCCGATATGCATCAGATCTCGTTGCACATCAATGAGGATACATGGTGCTGGGTAAATGACGACATTCATAAATATGGTGTCTTGTATAAGTATACCAAGAGACTCTCAGTGCTAATTGTTCAAAAGAATGCTGAGATATAGGGTTTAAAGCTTGAGGTTAAGTTTGAACGGGAGAGCCTAAAATGAAGCTCTAACCAATGAGAATGAGAGGCTACGGGCAAGGAAGGAGAAGAAGGTAGTGGAGACTTCAAATAAAGAAGTGACAGGCCAGGTTGAGGGCGTCAAGGTCGAGTTCCAGGACGAGGTTGGAGGGCTCAGAGCTAAAGTTAGAGAGGCTCGAGTGAAGGCGAAGATGGATCTAGAGCTAACGGTGTGGGGCTTGTATGTAAAAACTCTTTGATTCCACGAAATCTCATGGGTCGAAGATTATGCTTGCACACTTACCCTAGCTTGGGAAAATTTGATGGATTATGAAGTTTTTGTCCAGGAAGTAGAGATGGTGGACGAGGTAGTGCTGATGGCCTAGTACCTAACAAATAAGGAGCGCCAAATGTTGGTAGAAAGTAGGGCAATGCTGAAAGGAGACACCGAGGCGGAGAAGACGGAACGACTTGTTGCCAAGAACGGGAAAGCCATTACTAAATAGAGCATGGTGGTATCTCATGAATTTGGAGGTGGTAGTTCCCAGCAGCAACAAGTCTTTCCTCCTAGTCCTGCCAACGGCCCATCCTAGGGAGTATGACCCCGACCATCCAGGGTTAGAGCACGAAGGCTTCCTCCGTCAATGATCGAAAGCGCTGTGCCAGTAGAAGCCACACAGTAGATGATAGAATGCATATCCACTTTCTCACTGGTACTCAAAAGGATGGTAACATGAAGTTGAAGTAGACTAACTTGTCTTCTTCTTCGTTTCACAGGTTCCTCTAGAAAAGGGGCGACAGCTGGCTTCCAGACAACAATAGCTATCGTGCACGGGTTCGATATGGAGGCTTATAGGAGGAAGTTGGGAGAGGAGTTCGGCCACCCTGATTTGTTTTCGGACCTATAGATGGGAAAGGTAGGGATGAATGACTTTGATGGACTTTTTAGGAGGAGAAGAAGAAGAAGGAGGACCCTTAGGTGACTGGACAGGCGGAGGCTGGCAGGCCGACTATGCATGAACTGGTCAAACAACAATGGGCCCAAATGTCAGTGAAGTCTGAGAAGATAGAGGCAAAAAGGAAGTAAGATGAGGAAGCACTACTCAAGTCCCAGAAAAAGGCCAGTGAGAAGGCCGAAGCGGAAGCCTAGGGCAAAATTCAAGAGAAAACTTGGAAGACGGCTGAGGAAAAATCCACCTGGAAGAGGGAATATGAAGAGTTTGCGAGTAGGGCTGTCAATGGGTCGTGTCGGGTCGGGTTCGGGTCGGGTCAAGTCGGGTTCGGGTTGATTTATAAACGGGTCGGGTCAACCTGTTTATTAAACGGGTCATATTTTCCCAACCCTAACCCGACCCGTTTATAAACGGGTTGACCCGACCCGACCCGCATAACCCGTTTAACTAAATGGGTTGTGTTAGGTCGTGTTGGGTCGGGTTTACCTGTTTGACCCATTGATAGATATTGCCTACTAATATAAGCAACAAAAGAGCCAAATCATCAACATGCACACTGTTATATAATCACCAACATGCAACAAGTTGCAAAGTCACCAATAGACAACACTTGTATAAAGCATGAAATCCCCATATTCAAAAATCATTTTCTATACATAAGTATATATTCCCATACTGCATAAATTAAAGACTACCAATATGGAAGAGATATAGTTGTTATAAGTAAAATATAACTAACAACATATAAGAATAAATTAGTAAAATATAACAGCTTACATATACGAGCATACTGATTACTGTATACATAAAAGACTAACACTAATAGTATACATAAAAGACTAACAGTATGGAAGAGATACAATATATAATCGGGTTTGGCGGGTCAAAATCGGGTTAGCGGGTCAACCCTAAACCCACCCGTTTATAAACGGGTCAAATTCGGGTTGACCCGAAAATGACCCGCTAACTAAACGGGTCGGGTTAACCTGCTAATTTCCGTGCGGGTTTCGGGTCGGGTCACGGGTCGGGTAGGAAATTGACAGCGCTATTTGCGAGGATGAAGGCCGAGGTAGAGGCAAAGCGGAAGGCTGAGGCCTAGAAGAACGCCGAAAGGGATGCTAAGAGAAAAGCTGAAAGAGAGGACAGGAATGCCGAAAAGGCAACCCAAAAGGAGGAGGATAAGTCTGTGGTGCCAGCGCTACCCATGGAGCCTTAGCCTAAGCCCTTGAAGGTCATACCCAGCTCTGGCGTGGTAGCCGATGTAACAGAGATCCCGGGATATTCCAAGGAAGATTTGCTGCTTGAAGGAGACACAGGGTACAAGATAAGGCCTTGCTCCCAGCCTACACCGTCGAAGGGATAGAAGGAATGTAGCGGAAGCAACTCAAGTGGAAGAGGAAGAAGGTGGAGGAGTCACCCGAATCTAGGTCAGAAAAGAAGCAAAAAAGGAACCCTCCTAAGTGATGGTTATAAATAGTTTTTTGGTTTGTAGGATGATAGGATACGCGAGTACGACCTCGATTTTGGAGGTACGATGTGGTTTTGATGTATATTGTGTTGTTAGAAAGAAATATTTGACTTGTAAATGAAAGTTAGCTTATTTTCTCACATCACATGCCATTTTAAGTGTACAAGTATTCTTCACACTTTTTAGTACTGTACTTATGCAAATTGACTTATCGTTGCACTTAAATTTAAGTTGTTCGAGGCTTCACTCTTGAGAAACTCAAGTCGTGTGAATTTCGAGTGTGTCGACTCCATTATCGAGATTTTCTTTTGGTCGTTGATTTCTATTCATTTGGAGTACAAGCGTGAACTTCACTCTCGAGACCTCTTTTAGGTCGTCGGTCTTGAGTTGCACGAAGTTCAAGTTTGGTGACTCCACTTTTGGAACTTCCTTGCGGTCGTCAATTCTGAGTTGTGATGAATCTTGGATGGACGTCATTGTTTCGTCCTTCATACTCTCTCATCATTTCGTTCGGTTAGAGTTGAGGGCATCGTTAGTTCACCAACTTTGCACGTGGATCCGAACCGTGAAGATCGGAGTTAACCAAGCAAGTGGTCGATATGACACTTACTCGATTAGTGGGTTGTCCCCAAGTTCAAAGTCTAAGGGACGAAGTTGGACACTTAAGTTAATAAGTGTCACGAGTTATTTACACTCGGCCTTGTAGTTGGTTCGAGACTCGAGTTGACTTGTTAAAGCCAGACTGCTCAACAAGGTTTGAGTCTTAGTAAAGACTCGGGATGGTGGATTGATTCAAGGCTTTTACATGTCGATCCAACGTTGTGCTCTCATGCACGCAAGTCAGTTATTATCACAGCTCTAACATGCTACATAGAAAGTAAACACACCAAGAACATGGAGATCTGAAAGCCTTTACTGATAAACCGCCAACTGTAACAACCTTTTTTTTACAATTCCCTGAATTGAAAACAAAACATTTGTGGAAACCAGTAAATCTGTATTGTAAGTTAGATGAAGTAGTGACGAAGATGCTCATTGTTCCATGATCTCGGCAGTTCGGCGCCTTTAACGATCGTTAGCTTAAAGTGTCATCTCTAAGCCTTTGTTGAATGATGTACAAACCTACCAAGGAAGGATCAAGACCAATCGGTGTGGGAAAGACTCGCTTAAGGACGAGGTTACCAATGTTAAAGTGCTTTAGAAAGACTACGGAGTTGAAGTATCGGGCGACATGTTGGCGGGGTGCAGTTGCTCTGAGTTCGAACTCATCCCTTTTTTCTTCGAGTAAATCGAGAGATTCTAAAAGGAAATCTCTATTAGTCTTCGGATCGTAATAAGTGACTCGATGAGAATGTAGTTCAAGCTCGATAAGAGCTACGACTTCAAATCCATACGATAGAGCAAATGGAGTGTGGCCGGTCGTTGACTAATGGGTAATCCAGTAAGCCTAAAGGGATAGAGGGAGTTCATCCACCCACTTGCCTCCATCCTTTTTGCAAACGCTTTGTGATGATGGATTTAATGACTTTATTGACGGCTTCGACTTGTCCATTGGCTTGAGGATGAGCTACTGCCAAAAATCATTTCTTGATATGGTGACAGAAATAGAAGTCCTTGAACTCGGAGCACTCTAATTGGGTCCAGTTATCAAAAGTGAGTCTTGGGAACTCCAAAATGGTAGGCGATGTTACAGAAGACGAAGTTGATTACTTTCTTGGTAGTAATCGTCGTAAGGGCCTCGACTTCGGCCCATTCGGTGAAGTAATCAACTACGATGGCAACATATCGAGCACCGCCTTTGGTCATTAGAAGATTCCAGATGATATTGATTCCCCATATGCGAATGGCCATGTATTGCCCATCTGAGTAAGTTACGTTGTCGGGGCTTTGGGAATTTTGTAGAATCTCTGGCATTTATCGCATTTTCAAGTGTAGTCTGCTGCATCCCGTTCAAGAGTTGGCCAAAGTTAGTCAAATCGAAAAATCTTTTTTGCCAGAATTTCCCCCAGATGTCGTCCCCGCGCTTACCTTCGTGATCGCCGTGTAGTACATGTTTGGCATCATTATGGGCTACACACTAAAGTAATGGAATAGAGAATCCTCTTCGGTGAATCACTACTTCTGGAATGAAGTAGCGTGATGCTTTACGAAGGAGAGATTACTTTTCGTTTGGAGATTCTAGGGGGATTCCATGTTTCAGGTTCGGGCTCAGTCTCCGTCGTTGATATCTGATCAGTCCCCATTTAATAGATATTAGGAGAGTCAAGCACTTCGACATGGACAAGTCCCAAGAGCTATGTATCCAAAGCACTTGCTAATTTGGCTAACGAACCGAGCTTCTCATTTTATTCTCGAGGGATGCGAGTAATGATGCAGTGATGGAAGTTGGTGAGCAATTCATGAACCCGAGCTAGGTAAGGAGCGAGCCACGCTCCTTTAGCTTGATATTCCCGATGTACTTAGCAAACAATGAGTTGTGAATCTAAGAAGATTCAGAGAGCCTGGATGTTGGGTTTGATTGCAATTCTGAGTCCAACGATCAGAGCTTTGTATCTACATCGTTGTTAGTTACGGGGAAATTGAGCTTTAATGCATAATAAATTGAGGATTCCTCGGGAGTAATAAGTACAACTCCGACGCCATAACACCGATTATTTGACGTACCATCCACGTATAGCTTCCATTGGATGTCAGGAGGCTCATCAATGAGCTTCTTCATCTGTTAATATAATGATCTCTCACACCAAAGACTCAATTATCTTCTGATGGATCTTCGGGAGTAGTGAATTCTACGATGAAATCTGCTAGGACTTGTCCGAGGATGACTCTACGAAGAATGAAGTAAGCTCGGACTAACTCAGTTCAATATTCCATTTCAAAAGCCACCCAGATGCCTTAGGTTATTGAAGGACCTATCGTAGCGGCTGGTCAGTGTAGGCTTTGATTGGATGTGATTGGAAGTAAGACAAACCTTTCGGTCACAACAGCAAAAACCATTATCAGCTTAGTAATCTTATGGCATCTTGCTCTTAATACTTTCTTGTGATTTTCCTCTGTCTTCTCTTATCGATCTCTCTTATCTATCTCTCGCAATTTCAATCATTCTCGTTGTTTCTAGGCCTCTCGTGTATGCTTATGGTTACCCTATTTCTAGGGTTTCAGTCATGATCGAATTCTCAGGCGTCGCCTTAAAGGGGTCCTTTATTGCAATCCGACCTACGATTGAAGCCATCAATGCTTCTTTTGAGGCTCTGGCAATAAGCCCATTTGTGTTTCTCTTACGGGACCTCTTCTTGTATTGTCAGGGTGCAAGATCTGGAGGCTTTACTTGAGTTGCTCGACATCGGTTTCTTGTTATTGATGGTTTTTTATGGAACTTGTCCCTTGGTTTTCTGGAAAATTGGTTTCGCAACCACCTCTAGCTGCTCGCAGGCTAGCTGTGGCAATGTCGGTGGTTATGCCACTGTATATTCCAGTTGAACGCATGTGAGTCAAGGAGGATTTAACCACCTCCTTTGCACCTCATCTGCGTTGCACGGGAACTAAGCTCTCATCGGTTTTATGTGTCCCTGAGTTTTTTGTTAGCTCGGTGAATTGTGGTGGTCTGTTCATACATGATTTCTGCGAGGTGTACGATGCGGTGTCATTAAGTGATAGGGATTTGATCACCTTATCGTCGTCGCATTGATTCCTGCTGCTACCCTATGCAAGGTAGAGATGAGTAAAGACAATGGTAGGAAGGCCTCTGGCTCTCGTCGACATCGAAAGGCTCATCGGCATTCGAGGGAAGCTAAACATGCTCCCCATTTTTCCACTGTTTCATATGTTTTGAATCTTACTACTATGAATAACAGTATGCTTGTTATGGATCAGGTTTACCAATCTGAATCCCTTCTGGAGGTTATGTATGTTGCAGTAGAGGATTTCATTACCTTTGCATCGGCTGTTCTTGATGTTCAATGGGATCTGGAGGGTGTTTGTAAGACTTCTATTAGTTGTAGCTCTCTAGTTCTTGATCTTCCAGTGACCAATTCGGGGCTCTCACGTCAACATGTTCTCTATGCAAGTGTTTCGATAGATATTGGTGTACAACTTGCTCCATCAGGTTTGAATGGTCACAGTTGCCTTTCGACGTTCTGTTTTTGTTACTATTTCCTATGGTTATGTTGGTTCGGCTCTTTGTTTCGGTAATATTTGTCATGTTTTTTATCTACTGGTCAGGACATATCTGTTCCCTGTGTTACACTGTCTTTGGCTGATGGGTCTTTGACATGCCCAGTTTTGACGATGGGCAAAGCTTCTTATTTCTTGTTTAGTGAAAGGGATGAAAGTTTGTCCCATTTCGCTGGTCACTTTGGACTTATGCTGGGTTTTAGTCTATATTGGTTTAGACTGACGGTCTGGATTTTTTCAGCCGCGGGTTTGGTTGTTACAATTTGTTGTTTGATATGACTCTACTCTATTTCAAGTATATCGGGTTTTTTTGCTTGGGTTTGTCACAATAAGACTGTTTGTGTCTTGTTTGTGACGTGCAGTGATTGTTTGCGGATAGTTCGATGACAGGAGTTTTAGATGTTAGTGCATTTGACTCAACAAGTGTGATGTGGATTATTGGTCAACGCGGAATAGTTATTCAGATATTGGATAGCTATACGGTCTTACTAGATGGTTACCATCCATTGTTGAGAAACCACGTTAACTTCCCTAGGACTCTTTCGTCTCCTTATCTTTCAAATAGGTTTCTTCCGCCCGAGTTTCCGATTGGTAGATGGACATTACCATCACTACGGGGTTGTCAATCCATTGACAACCCGGCAATGGTAAAGTCCATAGAGAAACTGGTGATGCGTTTCACGCACGTCCCTACATGTCTCTGGCGCTTTTGTGTGTCTTCTGTTACGTCAATGTCACCCACACCAGCAGGAGAGGTCTTCTCCTCTCTTGTCGTTGTTTCCCCCTTCTTAGTAAGGAGGATATAGCGATCATTAATGGTCACCTATCCTGACATATTAAGAATTCGTTTCCGTCATGAAATGATGTTTTGCGATCGGATACCTCTTTGGATGCCCGGTCCAGATCTGTTCGTCATAGACCAATAGCGTCTCCTCGCACTCCCTGCACCATTCACACATGATCTATAGCGGCGTCCGAGTAGATCTTTAAATCTACTCGACACATGCCTTATCTTATCTAACCGGCGTTGGATTCTTTTTATCGCAGGGTCTTTCGTCCTGCAGCTTCTGCTTGGTATCTATTTTCACCAATAGCGAACTTTTTATTTTGGAATGTTCTTGGTATTGGTAACAATTCGTCGATGGCTAGATTGAATCGCATCATTAGGAAACATTCAATTTGTCTGGTAGCACTTCTGGAGCCTTTAATAGGCCTAGAAGAGGTCACTGGTGTTGTTTTATCTATTGGCTTTGGTGGAGTAAAGCCAATGTGTCTAGAAAAATTTGGATCCTTTGGTCCAAAGATGTTGTGGTTCACTCTGTTTTCGACTTGACTCAACTTCTTTCATGGCATGTTCTTTTCCCTCCTTCTCCTCCTCTTTTCTTTTCTCGGCAGTTTACGCCAGATGTGATCGGACTGAGAGATTGACCCGATGGTCCGACATCCTCTCTCTTTCTGACTTGGGTTTTGGTATTTTGGTTTTAGGAGGCGACTTCAATGTGGTCGCCTGTCAAGCTGAGAAATGGGGAGGCATTGCCGCGAACTATTTGGCAACAGCGGATTTTAACGCTTTCATCGTCGGATCGGGCCTCTTCGAGGTTTCTATCATCGGATCGGCTTTTACTTGGTGTAATAACCAGGAAAGGACTAATCGGATCCTCTTTAGGCTTGACAGAGTGTTCAGATTGGAAAGCTGGTTGAATCTTCCCTTTTCATTCTCTGTTTCTAATATGTGTCGGACATTCTCTGATTATGCACCTATGCTTCTCTGCTGTAATCCACATTCTCAGCCTGGTCATTCCTCTTTTAGGTTCCAGTGTATGTGGAGATTACATCACTCGTTCCATCAGGTTGTGGAAGACTCATGGAACTCCCCAGCAGTTGGCTCTCCTTCTGTTGTGTTTTCTCATAAGCTTAAACGACTCAAGACTTGTTTCAAGTCTTGGAACGCAGAAGTTTCAAGAATATTTTCGACCGTGTCAGAGCGGTCGAAGAAACTCTTATCTAGCTGAAGCTTCGTTCGACGAAGATCCCTCTTCTACTAAAAAGGAGGCGTAGGCTTTAGCCTAATTATCCTATTCGTCGGAGCTCCGTATCGAGAATGACTATCTTTGCCAGAAAGAGAGGATCAAGTGGGTCGTTGACGGAGACTCGAACTCCAAGTTCTTTCACTCTTCCATTTGTAAAAAGAGCAGACTTCTTACGATTCTTCAAATTCAGCACCCTGGTCTCTTTATGGCTTCCACTTCGGAGGAAGTCAAAGAGACTATTCTTTCTCACTTCCAAGCCTTCCTAGGTGTGCCCTCTACTTTGGACTGTGATCCAAGTTTACTAGCCTTCATTCCCAGGTTGGTGCTCCCTTTAGAGAGTGTTGACCTTACCATGCCTCCTAATTCTAAAGAGATACCGACATGCATTTTCGCTCTTAGTAAGGATAGTGCTAGTGGGCCTGATGGCTTCAATGGGGTTTTCTTTCGGAGTGTCTGGTCGATCATCCAATCGGATTTCTGCAAGGCTATTCAGTTTTTCTTCTTCGGTGGAGATCTGCCTCTGGGCTGTACTTTCACCAACTTGGTCCTTATCCCTAAGAGCGAAACTCCTCACACGTTTGTGGATTTTCATCCGATCAGCTTGTGTAACTTCTCCAACAAGGTTATATAACACGTTTGTGGATTTTCATCCAATCAGCTTGTGTAACTTCTCCAACAAGGTTATGTCTAAGGTTCTAACCACCAGGCTAGCTCCGTTTCTTCAACATGCGGTCTCCTCTTCTCAGGATGGGTTTGTAAAAGGACGATTGATTATGGATAACGTCCTTTTAGCCCAAGATCTGATGTCTCAGCTTGAACGGAAGGTCAGGTGTTCCAATGTGGTCGTCAAGTTGGATATGGCTAAAGCTTACAATCACATGTCTGGTTTTTCATCATAAAGGTTCTTCGGGCATTCGGGTTCCCCGAACCTCTTATTGATATTGTCTGGAGGCTAGCCAACAGGTATTTCAAGGCGGGAAAGGGACTTCGTCAGGGAGATCCACTTCCCCCACTCTGTCCATGCTTGCTATTGAGGCTTTCATACATGGCTTACATTCGCTTACGATAGCAAATCAGATTCAAAGGTTTGGCATCCCTTCTGGCTGCCCTCTCATTTCTTCTTTATCTTTCGTTGACGACGTTATCATTTTCATGAATGGTGGTCGTCGCTCGGTCCGTCGTCTGGCCAGCTTCATTTAGCAGTACGAGAGGTGTATGGGCCAATCGTTAACTCTAATAAAAGTTGCTTCGTCCCGGCAGCTGATTTGTCTTCAGTTAGATCCTCTTGGATTGAAACTTTCACTGGTTTCAAGGCTGCCTCCCTTCCTTTACCATACCTTGGTACTGTTCTTTACAGAGGTCGTAAGCTCAAAGTCATCTTCGACCCCCTTATCGATAGAGCCAGGGATAAGATCATTCATTGGAATGCGGTGCTTCTCTCTCAAGCAGGTAGGCTGGTCCTACTAAAGTTAGTATTTGACTCTATAGGATCACACGTTTTTGCTGCTACGAACCCTACCTCCTCTTTCTTCCGTTCTTATCGGTCGTTGGCTTCATCCTTTTTCTGGTGTAAAAAGGACAATGTTATTAGACACCAATAGATTTCTTGGGATACCATTTGTCACCAAAAAGTGAGGGGGGCTTAGGCCTCAGAAATCCAAAGGATACATGTGTTGCTTTTGCTTGCAACCTATGGGCTAGGTTTGACGCGAATGACTCCTTATGGGCGACATTGCTTCATGCTAAATACCGCATATTTCAGGTAGCAAACTTCTCTGGTATCCAATCCTATGCTAGTAAGACATGGAAATGGATGTAACCCATGAAGGGATTTTCGGATTCACATGGTGGTGGATCCAGGTGGGACGACAGTCCTTTCTTGATCACGACAGCATGGAACTCGGCAAAATCGCCAGCTCCACGTCTCCATCTCTTCTCTTTCATCTGGGGTGTTTATACTCCTCCTAAGGTCTCTCTGTTTATGTGGCGGACCCTAATGGGCTACTATTAGACCAGAACCTCCAAAGGAATGACATCCCATTTGTATCTCGTTGTAGGTGTTGTGGGTCTGGTGACATGGAATCCATTGCTCATTTGTTTCTCTTTGGTTTTACAACATGGTAGTTTGGAATTACTTTGGGAACTTGATGGGTCTTCGAGGTAATGCGTCTTTTCTCGTAGATTTACTGAGAATCTGGTGGGATAGAATCTCAAGTAAATTTTTACGATCGACCATGTTTAGGTTGATCCCGTGTCTTATTTGCTGGTATATCTGGTGCTCGAGAAATAAGGCAAATTTAGATGAAGTGCCTATGGACACGAACACCATCATCGAAAGGGTAAGGAATGATGTCTTCCTTGCATTTCGTGGAAGACCGTTTGGAGGTTCAATTGGTTCACGCTCAAGGCGGTTTGCTAGTACCTTTAGAGTTACATCGGTATAAGCCATCCACCAGGCGAGGATTGGTTGAACTTTTCATTTTAGGTTAGCAGGATATGTCCTGCTATCCTCTCCACACGTCCCCCCTTCCTTTTTAAACTGATGTTGTTTGCTACTATTGCAGGGCCTGAATTTTCAGGTTCTATTAGGATCTCCTGTCTGTGGTGAGTTGGTCTGGAGTAGAAGTACTGATTTTGGAGCACTCAACTGTCTAAGGAGTAGATCGAGCTTTCCAAGATCCTTGCCTTCTGGGCGGTGGCCCGTTTCTTTGGAGTTGTTCGCCCTTGTCTTATGGGCTTTGTTTCTTGGGAGGCTTGATTTGTCAAGCGCCATATGCCTCTTTAGTCGCCTGCTTCTATTGTTTTTTGTTATTCACCTGTATATTGTTTTCCCTTTTGTTTGTATTTCTGATTTGGTTATTGTGTGTGCACAAATCTTGTAGCCATCTCCACATATCTGTTTTTGTGAGACATTGGAGAATGGCTAGATTCTCCTTTAATTATATAGATTTCCTTTGGAAAAAAAGGCGATGCTTTTGGGAAGAGATCAACAGGTAGTAAGCGAGATTTTCAAGCTTTGAATAGTTCTTTTCGACTCCTGTTAATCTATTGTTGATGCAGTAAACTGGCCTTTGGACATGATGTTCTTCGCGCATAAGTGTCGAGCTAATTGCTTGTAATGAAGCAACCAAATAGATAAATAAGTCCTCACGGTCCATAGCTTTTAATAGAATAGGTGGTCGTTCTAAGTGATTCAGGAATTCCTGGAATGTGGCGACGCATTCCGGTGTACATGCAAAGTTGCACTTCCCGTTCCTAATCAAATAAAAGAAAGGAATGCACTTTTCGGTTGCTTTTGAGATGAATCGACTTTGGATGGACAATTTTTCATTTAAGATTTGAATATCTTTGGTCTTCTTTGGAACTTCAATGCCAGAATAGCTTCAATTTTTTATGGTTTAGCTTCAACTCCTCGTGAGTTGACGATGAAACCTAAAAATTTTCCCAACGTAATGCCAACAGAGCATTTCAAGGGATTGAGTTTCATGCCATATTTACGGAGAAAACTGAACATCTTCACGAGGTCATTGACGTGGTCATTCGACAACCTAGTTTTCACGAGCATGTCGTCCACATAAACTTCCATGGATCTCCCAATTATGTCTTTGAACATTCGGTTGACCAGTCATTGATAGGTGGCTCCAGCATTCTTGAGACTAGAGGGCATGAATACATAGCAATATAGCCCAAGGTTGATGGCAAGCAAGGTGTGCTTTACTGAATTGGATAGTAAGTGGTTCAAACGAGGTGGGTGTAGACGCGTTCCGGAGAACGATAAGCATACATCGTCACAATTGATGAAGATAAGATGATGTAATGTCTGTGATTAACGGCTGTGTCCTTTTAATTGATGGGTTCGGGATTGATAGCCTCGAATTGCATAGCTGACACATGTTACACATTTGAGTAAAGTAGCCGATCAACGAGTAAAAATTAGGTAAAGCCTAATTATGATGTTTTGGTAGTGGGTACATAAATTTCAGATATTAATGAGGAGCCTGTCTTATTTTGTGTTTATCTTTTCTTCTATTTCACTTATGCTTTAATGTCCATTACTCTTAGAACTATTCTTCTGTCCAAACGTTTACTTATCTTATGTTCATGCTAGAAACTAAAACTCACTAGATGTATGTCTGACCTAGTTTGTTTTCTCCTTCTCTCTTTCGTCCCTTGGTTCAGCTTGGATTCAGAGTCTTTCTTTTCTTCATGTATTGATTCAGATCATTATATTGATTTATGAGAGGGATAACTTTTGTGGTTTCACTTATGTACTATGATATTTTCCACGAGACAGTATGTATGTTTTTATGATAATGACTATCTGGTATTTTGAAATGTAATAAGTGTTATGACTTGGTTTACTCATTTTAATAAATGTTTTAAAAGTTTCCGCTGTGTTTTATATTTCTCTCTAGTGAATTTTTGTCTCTGTGTTGGTACATTATACATAAGCGCTTCACAAAACTTAACACATCCTCACATGGGTGGCGTTAAAGGATATGGGGTGTCACAAGTCATGCTCCTTAGAGTCCTTTTCCAGATTGTCACAGCTCCTGAGTTTGTCGTTGTTCGTCTTGGGCTTGAACTGAGCGATCCCTTTACTTTTGTCGAAGCTTTCTACAACTTGTTTGACCTTGACACTATCTTGAGAAGAGCCTTGGTATGAGATGTTGAGGGTGGATAACTCGAGTAGTCTTGTTTCTGCATGCTTCTTCCTAGCATAGGAACTGATTTTCCTTCTCGTAGAAAACTTCCAGAGATTTTGGTTGTTTTCTATCGATCTAATCCCCAAACTCGGAATTTGGTAGTACGCCCTTGACAAGATAAACAAGGGCAGTGTGGGGTTCGGGATCTTTGACCTCAGACAAGGCATCGTTGAATCATTCAAGGTAGCTCTTGAGAATTTCCCCGGTGCCCTGACATGTGTTCGAGAAGAACAGAGTGTTTTTCAGTCTAGTGACATGCATTATGAACTGCTTCACCAACTCGGTAGCAAGCTAGTTGAAAGTCGCTATGGTTCTCAGTAGGGGGTCGAGAGAACTAAAGCAGTGTCACGCGTTCGAGAAAGACGGGAAAGCACTTGCACTTTACTGTGCCGGTGGCGCGGTTGGAGTCCGTTTGCCACTCGTAACGGTTCATAAAGTTTTGAGGATCGATCTTCACCGAGTAAGCCGTTAGCTATGACATGCTGAACTTTCTCATCCATTTAGCGTTGAGGACAGTTGGAGTTAAGGGTAAACACCTCATGTTGGTTTTCTAGACGTCGTTTAGGTGCGCTCTTGATTCTATCATGATCCTTCGGACCGTGTTGGTGAAAACCAGAGGTTGGACCTTCGCTGGATACCAACGGTCGTGGTTCGCCTTAGGATTTCGTGGACTTGGGCGCCTTCTAGGATGAATGTCAACATCATCCTCTGGTAAGCCGTCAGCCTAGACTCTTTGATTTTGCGGAGGTTGGTTAGAAGGAACTTGATCCTGAATTCCAACCGATTTTCGGGAAAATTGGTAGGTAAGTCTAAGGAGATCTAAGTAGCGCTTCGAAATTAAGGTAGAAGAACGATATGAAAGATGAAGTATTTAAGGTTCTCGGTGAAAACACCAGAATATTGATGCACAAAAGTTGGCAACAACACCGAACGAGTTCCAAGACAATGAAACTAAAAGTCTATAGTGGAAATTATGCAGGAAATTAAATTAACACGGTATTTTATAATGGCTCGGTCCATGAGATCCTACATCCAATTTGAAGGTTTTGCTCTTTTTATCTACTTCTTAATCAAAGTACAATATGGTAGCTATAGTTCCAAAGGAGTACAATGGCAATGGTGGAAGGTATGTTCTACAAGGTCCAAAATGAAGCTCAAATTCTTCCTGAAATGCCTATGCAGCCCAAAAAGTTCAAGTGTCCAAAAAGAGGTAGTTTTCTTCTTCCCAAAGGCATGGAGCAAGATTGAGCATCAAAGAGGAAATATATTCTTCCCAATGTGTCAACGGAGAAAAATTCTAACCCTTTTCTTGAAGCAGAATGGTGGGTATTTATAGCGGAAGGGAGTAGGTGGGAGTAGGTGTTGGAGAATGGAGTTTTGATGATAACAACCTTATTTCAGTTCTCATTATTAAATGATTATAAAATATATACTAGCATTTCTATTTATAATATATATATGCAGGGTTTGTATATAGGACTTAAATACTGAAGATTGTCCGGTTTTAGAGTTTCAAGAGATTCAGGATTCAGAAGAGATTCAAGATTCATGAGTAATCAAATTATCAAGATATCAAGATTTAAAGAGTTCAAGAAAAATATAATAATAGAGTCTAGTTTATACGTAAGACTCCGAATAGCACTCTAGGTTCAAATTTTGATTTTTAAATTCTGTTTTCAGAATTCAAATTCTGATTTCAAATTATTTTATCTTACTTATGATTTCAAACATATAAGTTTAAAATTTTAATATATATATATATATACACACACATATATGTTTATATATAGTTATATAATTTTATAGTTTTAAACCTTATAACTCTATAAATATGTTTATATAATATATTATTATGATTTCATATGATTTTATAGTTTAGAATATTCGTTTATATTATTAAGTATTGATTCATGAATTTCCAGAATAATACATATGATTAAACACTTGAAAAATATTTTGAAAAATATGTACATATGTCGAATACATAATAATCTATGTCGACATACAACTGTTAGAAATTCAATTTTCAAATGAAGTATCTTTTCACAATTTTTAATGTTTCCAGACGTTGCAACCTTTCACATACTACAAATAGGGGCTGATTTCGATTTTTTCATAATTTTTCTTCTCCGTCTTCACCCATCTTCATCCCACCATTATTTTTTATCATTTTCTTGATTTCTACACTTATACTTTGTTGATTCCTGCTCAAATTATATAAAACTGCTTCTTTTCTCAATCTATATCTACTACTCAATGAATTGAAGTGCTATTGAAGAGTTATAGGGCTGTTATAATCATTTGGTAAGTGCTTGGGAAAGAATGTGATCCTTGTAACCCTGAAATTAAGGAACGGGAGTGGTGCTAACCTTATAGCCATATAATCAAGGGTGTTTGGAGCGGTGTTAACCTTGTAGCCGTGAAATCAAGGGGTTTTACTTGGATATTGATAATAATAAAACTCTACGCAATCTAGTATTGCGTGGGACTGGACGCAAGAGTAATCCGAACCAGTATAAAATTCGGTTGTTCTTTCCTTTTCTATATTTTATATTCATTTGTTTTTGTGTGTGTTTGATTATGTGTCTGTGATTATCTCTGGGTGTAATTCATATAGTAGATCATTTAAGTTTAAGATTTTCGTAAATTTCTAATAAACACTATTCACCCCCCCTCTAGTGTTAGTCTTGTCTTAAGATCTGCAATTCGCATTCCCTAACAGTAGGTAGGAGTAGAGGCTGGTGGGAACGTGCCAACCATTCTTCGTATCCCAGGATCGGTATGTATCCTGGGATCGGTACGTATCCCAGGATACTTAGTTTATTTTCTTCTCCATCTCAAAGCTTTGAATCTTCTATTCTTCGTCTTCGTTGACTTCATATCCTACAATATAAGTTATTTTGTATCGATCCCCCTTGCCTTGAAGTCCTGCACCGTTCCAGCGAGTTGTGTATCTTTGAGATACGAAATGGGGAGTCGAAACTTTGGGATATGAAATTTTGAGTGATGCAGCGGGATATGGAATCCTATGGAGGATACGAATTGTGGAGGAGGCCACTGTGATACAAAATTTTGGAGACTCTGAGGTATGAAATATCTATCCCAGAGTACTTGACCATTTTGAGCAGTTTCGATGAACCGTAGCGATTACATTTGAACAACTCTATCTAGGCTTGATTCTCGGATGCTTTGGCGGCACTTTTGGGACATGTAATCGCGCAATCGGCCGAGTCATGTGGGTCTGGATTGCTTCAGGCAGTCGGGCCAAAAGACTGCGTAATAGATTGTGAATTATGTTGGATTACAACCCAGTGCAAATCGTATGATCATATTTCGGAATTTAGATAATAAATCACCATATATAATTATGATTTCAATTTAAATATCAAATTGGAACAAGATTCAGTTCAGAATCACGAAATAAATTCAGCAATTAGATGGAAAAGAAGATGGCGAGTAAAAGGAAGCAGCAGTAATAGCATACCTAAATTGAGTAATCTCTTCACTTATATTTTCTGATTTTTGTTCCTCCTTCAATATCTAGATTATGAGTTTTTTATCTCATGTTGCGACATGACAAAGTGGTTGATAAATGCGAAAATTAGTTATCGAGGGTAAGTACGTTAAAATTTTGATGCCATCGGGTTGGAGGTAAGGGATAACAACTATCATGTACAACGGCATTGTTGGTAGTATTACTTTAAAAAGACATGAAAGTAGATTTCGATTTGAAAATTTTAGGTTTTTCTTAGTGGTGCTATTAGATTAGAAATTTGCATGGATATAGCAGTTAAAAAATGAATGAAGACGAAAGGAATGAGAGCATTTGCTTTTGTAGCAGGGCTTGGTAGTTTTAAAATGAAAATTGTTAACATGAGCATGATTCTTTTTATTTTGAAATGAGAAAAAAATAGCTTTGCTATAGCAAAAGTGTTATGTTCGTGTTTTCATGTTTAAGTACTTGTTAGATTTGCAGTTATCCATTTTGTTTACAATTTTAAAAATCTCTATATTTACGTGAATTTTTTTATCTTTGTTTTGTAGATTCATTTAAAGGTTAAATTGTCTACTATCTTTTTTTAACGTAGTGTGATTCCGATAATTGTACGACTATCATTGGTTCAATGTTTTATTTATCTTCTATTTAATATTGCAAACTCGAAACAAGAGTAGCTTCACAACTTTTCTCTAATGACAATGATCATCATCTTTAAGGCATAACCAACATCGTAATCATCGTCACCACAAACGCGCTTCAATCTTGAAACCCTCATTGTCGACGAACCTAAAAGTCCTAGTTGGCCTCTTTTAATTTATCGCCACCAAAAAACAACCATTATCCATCTCAGTCTTGAGTTCTATTAACTTTCTCCTAGTCAGCCAACACTCTGGCTTAGAACCATAATTTTATTTGTTTCCAACGCTGCATCTTCCTCTAAGTTCGTTGCATGCTCTAATTTTGTTGATATTCTATAACCTAAATTTGTGTACTTGTACCATATTTTGATGAAATATTTGTCGTTGAAGCGAAGAAATAAAAAAGTTGTATTTGTAGCATAAAAAAAGAAGCTTTAATTAAGGTTATCCTTCAAACAATTTCTCTTAAAATAAATTATTGAAATTCTTACTTTCCAACGTTTTTTTTTTTTTTTTTTGAACCACTTGAAATAATTTTCTTTCCAAAACTCATCAAGTCGCTTTGTCAGACGCAGGTGGGCATACATTGTCAACGGATGCTTGTGAATACGGATAATGTCATATTCGCATTCACATTCGAAACCATTTTCGTATATCAGATATCAGCATCTGCGACACATACGTATATTAGATATTTATCATCCCTGCTAACGATCCGTAAATCATAAAAAACATAAATTGAAAATTTGGGTTTTACATGATTTTTCATCAATGTCATGTATTATAAAAATATACAAAATCAATAAGTATAATAATAATGAATAACCTTTAACAGTTGATATGAATTGAATACATAAAATATAAACTACTAACTTAAAAAGTAATACGTTGTGCTAAAATACATACAGAATCACTTGTAATTTTAATAAAAATCGGACGGATAATTTATGAGTATGGATATTTTCGCATGCACATCCCTTTTTTTGTATATAGAATATTTATTTATTTTTCAGATATAAATGCAGATAGATTTTAAAATTTTCGAGTATTTATGTACAGCCCTAATTGAATAACTAAAGCCTTTGTGAACCGCTCACATGATAGTTTTGTTTAAGAAATACAATATTTTTTTCAGGTTTGACGCAGGAGGACAGGAATAGTATAATTCGTTTTATGTTCATACCTTGAGTTCAAAGTTGAGTTCAGAACAACCTGAAGCTTATCCTCAAAAAGGGGTACTTTGCATTTGATTTTGGACGAAATCAACAAGAATGGTCCAAAAGCTTTTTCCCATGAAAACCCAGTATCTCGCGAATGTGGGGTTCTCGTAAGTTATTCCTTTTCTTTTCTCTAAATATGGATATTAGGGTGCTAATGCATATTAATATTATACTTAGATAGCATATAACACATAAGTTAATATATGTTAGAATCGCGAAATGCAAATTTCAAAATGTGATCTCACATCAAAAGTGCACTGTCTAACCACTGAAACAAGCGTTAAATAGTAAATAACATGCTTAATGTTATGAATCCCAGAAGTATTAGCGATGAAATTGTGAACAGCAGCATAAATGACTTGGACAGTACACAAATTTAAGCAGACAATAAGAATACAATCTTCATCAAAGTACACATAAAAGAACAAATGTGTGCAATATAAGCCTCAAGTCAAACAATCGATACATTTCATCTTCTTATCTTATTTGCCTCTACTACCAAAATCTTTAAACACTCAATCACACACTCAATTGGCAATAATCATAACAAAAACAGCAGGATAACTTCTTGGTATGTCTCAAAGCACACGAGAAGTTGCTAAGAGATCGCAGTCCTACCTTCAGCTTGAATATAATCAAAATTAATTTAACGCAGCAGCGGACGGTTGGGCGGAATCTTCTGACTGTAGACTTTGGTAATAGTTAACCAAAACACTCCATCCACTTGGACACATGAAACCATCGGGAGGGCTCTCACCAGTCCGGGCAAATGTTCTCATCTAACAATGTAAATATCATAAAAGCCTTAATGGGACCCAATTACAGAAAAAATAAGAGTAATTTTTAAACTGTAGAAGGTAAGGTATCTTCAATACCTTAGTTCCTGATATGAACAGGAAATCTTTGGCACGAGAAGGATCAAAAAATGCCATTTGCTTTGCTACAGTATCATATGCTGCAACCTGGAACAAATATTATATAGTTGGAGTTGATTACATCTAAGTACTAAAAGAAAATTTTGGTGTTTGTTATGTTTCTGATTATGTGATTAAGTCTTCCAATCTTTACTAGTAAAAGTTGGTGCTTGGCAAACTAATGCTTATGTATTACAAAAGCAACAACAATGTGTTATGTGTCATATTAATATTTGAGACCAGCTATCTGTTGGATTTTTCTTGTCTTTACATGAGATCTAATGGTCAAGATCTCTTGTGTATGTGTTCCCTTAATATTTTATGCAAGCATATAGATGTACATGTTATTAACAGTCTCCTGCAGTCCCAGCCTAAAACAGAGATGCTTGAAGTACGTTTTAAAGCCGCTTATTTGAGCTATTTTAGCTTTTAAGCTACTTCATCAAATACAAGTCTGATATTGACTTTATTAAATAAACCTGTATATATTAACAAAGAGTAGTATTTTTCCTTTCAAGATATGATTTCAATGAGTCCCTCAATAATTGTAATTCACAAGTCGTTGCAAAGCATGGTCTTGAACGAAAAGGATGTGGAGTGCATATGACTATATGAGCATATGACAATTAAATTTAACAGTCTGGGTCTAACACCATGTCAGCGAACCGCTTAGCACAGTTTGTGGCATACGTGTGTTATGTATGTATGGCCCACAGGGGGAGGGGGGTAGTGATATTTAGAACGCGTCAGGGAAGCTTTGCGTAAACAAGGATTTCAAAGTAAACCAATAATGTTTTTCAGGTACATAAATTAATGGAATAATCAAACACATACATGAGGTACCATTCAAGATTCTGCTTGATTTACTATAACGTCAAGTTCAATATTAATATCTAGGAATAAACCAGACCAAACTTCAGTTTTACATCAGTAAGCTATAAGACTACCAGGACAAATAGAAATAGAGAGAAAATAGGCATACTCTGAATGGCAATATGTTGAGCTTTTCTAGTCCAGGGGCCATACTTAACACTTTTTTACCGTGATCAGGATCGTACAAATCTCTTTTTTCAGTAGGATGACCCATACCTGCAGGATCACGACCAACAATGTAGAAATTTGCGCCGGCATTGACTCGTGCTTTAGCGTGCCATTGTACTTCTGTGGGTCCAGCATAATGCATTGGTGATGGGAAGATGGCCACAATGGTAGTCTCAGGGTCCAAGATTCCATCCTCTAGAACCTGATATGTAGCAGCAGATCATTATCTACATGTTTTAAATTTTATGATAATTAAGCACTATTCTTTCCTGAGATACTATCATAAGGGCATAGCTCTGTTATACCGTGTGAAAAAAAGAATCACACGGACACACTCCTAGACAACTTCCCTAAACCAAAGATGTATTTATTATTTCCTCTGGTACATGTAACTCATTGACTATTTACAGCAGGCCTGGAAAGCACAGCACGATGTACTTCCTAGATTACCTGAACTAAAATCTATGAAGTTCCAGATCATATACACAATTTAACAGCAAACTTAAATTGACCTCATTATGCCATTGTTTGTAAAAAGGTTTAAGGGTTAGATACCATTTATAAGTGATATAAAAAGATAAAGATTATGTAAGGGTATTTTTGAGACTTTGTGATCGGGTTAAAAAAATATGTTTCTTTTCCAACTATTAGTGTATGTGCACGCACGCACATACACACACAGAGAGCACCCCAAATGCCTCTGCTTTCACCACAAGTTCCAGTGTAAATAACATTGGTAATGTGAAGAGAGAGGAATTATTATTTAAACTGAAACTTGTGGTGAAAATCAAAGGGCATTTGGGATACTGTACAGTTTGGGATGTGTGTTGTGTATATTGATACATGTGTGAGTATGTATACATATATATGAGAGAAGCGCTCTGGGGCACCCTTACCCTACCGTGAGCTACACTAAACCAAATCCAATAAGATTGTGTAGATGTTCAATCCACATATATTTTATCGTCTATCTAAAATTTGAGTTCGTTCCGACATCATCACATTTTCAAAATCTTAGCTCAATTATTCAAGGTTCAGACATTTGTTCGAACCGTTAAATTTAAACATCAAATATATTATGTCGGAATGAGCTCAAATTTTGGTTATATGATAATGTATATGTGGATTGAACATCTACAAAATATTGTTGGATTTGGGTTAGTATAGCTCACAGTAGGGTAAGGGTGCTGCAAAACAGGAATGCCTCGGAACGCCTCTCTCTCTCTCTCTCTCTCTCTCTCTCTCTATATATATATATATATATATATATATATATATATATATATATAGGAAAGACTATTTGAACACAAAATTAGATACAAATCAAGAGACACAAGGCCTCGACCATTGGATCTTTTTGTTCCTATACGGAGGGGTGAAATTCAGGGGAGAATCCAATGGTGGAGATCAATTGTGTCAAAGTTTTGTGTCAAAATAGATTTTCCCTATATATATATATATATATATGTATGTATATATATGTATGCATGTATTTCTGTGTGCGCGCACATATGTGTGTCTTTAGAAACACAACACATATACTTGTGTGTGGATAGAGCGTTTAATGATACTTCTATTTTAGCAACATTTGTTTTGCCTTTTAATTTCCACTACAAATTTCAAATTAAATACGGAATGTGTGGTTGAAATAAAGGGAATAGAGGAGTGATACAAAATAGGGGTGTCACTGAATGTTCTTATATGTGTGTATATGCGTGCGCGCGTAGGAAGGGTCCATGACGCCCTTCTTTCATAGACCAAGTAGTCCTCTAATTTCTCCGTACTTTGTGAAAATATGTGCGCATGTATATGCAAATGTGATAAATACTGAAAAATAAACATTGAGGATATAAACAATGTTTAAAAAAAGAATATTGTGAGTTATACGATTATTTGGAAAAAAAATATTAAATAGAGTTTTGATAATTATATTCAGTAAATGATTTGGAATTGAATATTATTATTTGTGAAATAAAATATTTGAGAGAGGATAATTTAGAAAATAAATTAAGAAGAAAATTTTATCTATGTCCATATATATGTTTAAAATTTTGGTGGTTTAGAAAATCATAATGAAAAACTTGAAAGAAAATATTATATGGAATAATTAATTCTTGAAATTTAAAATTAAAATATTTGGAACAAGGAAAATCTTTAAATTATTTCATATTTTTATTCTAAGAGAACTAAACAAGTTGAACATCTTCTAAACACCTTAATATTTAGTATTGTTAAAACTATAAAAGGTGTTATGTTTTAAAAGAATGTGAAATATTGGTGTGAATTTATTTTCAATCTAGAAAATAAGGAAGGATGACTGATTGTATGAATTGAATTGTCCAGTTATAACAATGATTTATTCTTTTGGTGTTTGATTAAAGAATCAAAAGATTAACTTTTGAGCATATACCTATACACACACACACACACACACACACATATATATATATATACATATATATATATATATAAGCATTCAGTTGCACCATAAATAGTGCAACACCCCTAAATACCCCGTATTTCTACCACACAATCTCAAATCTCTCTCCACCACTCGTTATTTAAATATAAATGAGTAGTTGTGGTTCAGATGCAAAAGAGATGCTTCCAAGAGATGCTTCCAAACAGGAATGTCATATAACTCTCCTCATATTATACATACATACATACATACATACATACATGCATACATACATACATATATACATATATATATATAACAGACTTTATCTAAATCGAAATTGCGACTTTAAGGAAAGAGTTTGCAACAACTCAGAATTTTAAGTCTATTAAAATAAAATATATAATGGTTTAAAATGGGGAAATTTTATATCATTAGTTGGAAATATGTATTCTTCTATAAAAGATAATCTATTTTAATTATTAATTTTAAACAATTGAGAAGTGCCAGTATTTTCAAAGTGTTAAAAATCGCTTGAAAATATTATTGAAAATTTATCTAATTATGGTCAATTCTAAATTTATAGAATATTGGATAAATGAGAATTTTAGATTTTTATTTAAAAGATAATTGGAATTAGAGTTTGGATAAGAAAATTTGTTTAGTTTAATTCCTTTTTTAAATAGAATAGATTTCGGGATTTATAAAAATGCTTTCATTGGTAAAAATAGTTTGAGGAGTCATTTTTGTTCAATTGGCTATGGTTTAATTACTTAGCCATTTTAATAGGTTGGGCATTTGAGAATTTTGTCTTATGGAACCAATTTTATAAATCATATTAAAATAAGAATGGTTATTTTGTTGGGTTGCAAATTAATGTCCAATACCCCTAGAATCAATTAGCAAAAGAAAAAACTTCCTTCTTATTTTCATTAACCTGTGCAGAGTAAAAACCTGTGGCGAAGCAAAACTAGGGATTCAAAATCTATCTCAACTCAACTAAAAGTTGGAATTGTAAATAAGAAATTCATAGAACATCATAATATAATCAAGGGTTATTAAACTTGAGCAAAGTTGAATGCAGCACTTAGCAAATCAATTTTATGTATTTGAGCTGAGTTAACCTCACAACCCTCCCTTAATATCAATTGCATGTCTATGTATTGAAACATTTAGAAGTTTTTGCAAATGCATTGATGGTTGCTGAGTTTCAACCCTTGTCTGTTGGAAGCTAGGTTCAGTATATCCAAATCCTGTTGGTTTACTTGCTTGAAATCCGAAAATAATGCATGGTACTGGATAAGCTTTGCATGCATGCCTTTGTTTAAGCAAACATATTCCCTAGATGAAGTACCTATGCCCGAAGTCATCCTCATCCTGTGGTTGACCAGAGGATAAACCGAATCCTCATTGACTCCATAAATTATTGCCACTGATGTACCGGTGGTCTCCACCGGTCACCGATTGGTGGAAACTTGGAGCAAAAATCTGCTCCATGTTGTCTTCCTTCATGCCACTTTCGAACTAGTGCCGCCGCTCCATATTTCTGATGTGCTATGGCAATGTTTACCCCTTATTATGATTGTTTGCAATGGTTACGATTTTGTGTTGCTTTGTGTTCTATGAACTCTACGAATACCCTTGTTCAGTATAGTTGCATGTATCAAGGCCTACAGTTTAAGGGTTCGTTTCGATCGACTATAATAAGTTGCTTTTTGACTTTTTGAAACAAAAAGTCCGTTCATTTTGGTTTTCAGAAAGTCTAAAAACGGCTTATACAACTCGATCCAAACGGGGCATAAGCCACATACCTTCCTTTGAACAATAAGTGACTCCATATTATTATAGAAATCTATGGTGACAATAAATGGGTCATGGGTTCTAAAAGAAGTTTATGTGTGTATATATATCATAGTTTGAAATCTCGTCCGATACCACGAGATCTCGTCGTTCTCGTCTCGGTTTCGGAAGTCACCGGGACGGAAACACTGGAAATTCTCGTTTCAGTTCGTAAACCCAAAAAAAAAAAACCTAAATCGCGACTCAGTAAACAATGGAAAAAGAAAAGCATCCAAAAAGCAAAGTTCTCGTGATTGAACAGTAAAAGAATTTGCTTATAATAATCGACTGAAGAAAATCAATTACCTCACTTTCTTCTTCACCAAGATTCAAAATTATTCCCGATGATCGCGGGCTTAGCAGAGTCAAATTTGGGTTGCAATCGAGGAAAATCAACAATCAAGAGGTGCAATCGAGACTTGCAGGTGATAACGATTGAGACTTGCAGGTGATATTCATCTTCGTTTTCAATTTTCACTGCGCGCTTTTTTTTTTCCTCTCTGTAGCTTTCGTGAAATGAACGTTTGCTGAGGAGAATTAGGACAAAATCCGGGTGTGTTTTTATTCCAGCCCACTTCATGTTTCCCTGACTTTATTTTTAACGTGCCCATTACTTTATTTTTAATGTGTCCATTAAATGTGCCCAGCCCGAAAATACTTCATGTTTCCTGCAGGAACTTGTTTATGTGCCTATTATTTTATTTTATGTACCAAGTTATTTTATGTGCTTAGTTATTTTATGTACCAAGTTATTTTATGTGCTCAGTTATCATTAACTTTTTCATAAAATATCTAAATATTTGATTTTTGAACCGAAACCGAAACAAAAACCGAAACCGCCGAAACCGTCCGAAACTAGTAAATTTTCAAATGACCGAAACCGAAACCGAGTTTTCGAACCTTGATATATATGTATTATTATGGAAATTGATGGTGACAATAAAATGTGTCACGGATTTTGAAAGAAGTTTATGTGTGTATATTTTTATATGTATGTACTTCAATACACGTTAGAAACCCGAATAAGAAACCCGAAAATATTGAAGCCTTATCCATATAAATATATACAGGTGGCTACACTTTGTATATCAAATACCATTTTTGGATACATGGTAATGGTTTCATAAACTTACCGAACCTATTTATACGTGCGCAATTATACCCATATGTGTATTTAATACACTTTGTTTAAATGAGATTTTCAACTTAGTTTAGTAGCAATCAAACTTATACTCTTATAAACCTATGTTTAGAATAAATTGTAAGTATGTATGTAGTGTGTGTGTGTGTTAAGAATAAATTTTAAGGATGTATGTAGAGTGTGTGTGCATATGTTATATGTCATAAAGGTATAATCAAGAACCTTTTTTAATAAACCAATTAAGTTCAAATGATAAATAAATTATGTACATATTTATTATTTTCTTCATCTTCTAAATTACATTTTCATTCTAGTATATTGGTAAATAATAAGTATTTGTTATGTATAAATGTTTAATCAATGAAAAAGAATTGTTTCATGGATTTTAAAGAAAAATTACATATTATTTGGAAAATCCCTTTTATATAAAGAAAGAGAATTTATTGTTTATACATAATTATTTCTCCTATATAGATTTATTGAATCACGAATCAAATCCTTGCTTGTGGGTAATTGTTTTTCTCTATGGTTTAATTTCTCAAGATATAAACATAACAAGTAATATATAAAAGTAAGTTATATAGAAAATATTTCAAAAATCATTAAAATATCTTGAAAAGTAAGTCATATATAAAGAGGAGTGTTTCGGAGCCTCCCTGTTTTGTAGCACCCTTGCCGGTTCGTGAGCTACGGTAATCCAAATCCAACGAGAATTTATAGATGTTCAATCCACATGCATATTATCATCTATCCAAAATTTGAGCTTGTTTCGACATTCATAGAATAATATATTTGATGTTTAAATTTAACGGTTCGAATAAATGTCTGAACGGTGAATTATTGGGTTAAAATTTTGAAAATGTTATGAATGTCGAAACGAGCTCAAATTTTGGATAAATGATAATATGTATGTGGATTGAACACCTACAAATTCTCGTTGGATTTGGATTATCATAGCTCACGAACAGGTAGGGGCGCTAAAGCGGTGCTACAAAACATGGGTGCCCTGGAACACTCCTCATATATAAAATAAAATATATATATATATAGTCGAATAACAAACGAGTTCATGGGTTTTTAAGCGAAGAGTTTAAAAGTAAGTTATATATAAAATATTTCAAAAAATCATTTTATGTGAGATAAATATTTTGAAAGTTTTGGTTATATAATATGAAGAGCACTAATAATCGACTTGGTGTTACCGATTGGTTCAAATGTTGTCAAGTGACGCTTCGACCTAGGTAGTCAGGCGCAAAAGCGCAAAAAAGCCAAAGGCTTGCGCCTTGCGCCTTTTTGTGCGTCTTAGGTGCGCTTTTTTCCCTGCTGTCACTGTAAAAACTGCACTTACAACTACAACTTAATATACAGTTTTGACAACAAATAATAGCTGAGTTCGCAATTTTAATTATAAAACTTCATAAGTTCATGTCACAAACCAAAATAAGTAGTCGAAAAACCATTCAACCTAAATTTACAACGACAAAATACTTAAAATGAAAAAAAAATGCGCTTTGGGTTTTTTTGGTTTTTTTTTTTTTTTTTTTTTTTTTTTGCGCTTCACTAACAGGTGCGCCTTGAACACAAAAAAAGCCCCCTAGTTGCGCCTAGGCGAGCGCCTTGACTACATAGGCTTCGTCAAGTATTGTATAACTCATTGAATAAAATGTTTAACTGATATTTATTAACCATTTGTGAATACTTGAATTTCACCTAATATGGGATGCTTTGGTTAAATTCTTATAATCACTTTTGGAGAATTATTTAACACTTCAAAGTTGTATTCTTTTTTGGTGTTCGGCATGGGATAGATATATCCTTAAGAGAATATAATCCAGGTTTTCCAGTGTTATCCGTAATAAGTGAGATTTACTAGCTTATGGTAAATACTTGAGTTTAGCCATACCGCATGTGACATTTTGGTCAAATTCTTATCATTACTAAAAGCGATAGCGCTTTATCGTGTGTTCTATTTTGATGTTCAATTTTCAACCGATAGATCCTTAAGAGGCATATTCATGGATTTCTTTCCGATCCAAGTGACTGAAACGAGTTAAAACACACACACACACACACACACACACACACACACACACACATATATATATATATATATATGGGTCTTTGAGTTGTGTTAGCTATGATCACCTTGATCAGAATGGACGATCCTTGATATCGGTTGTGATCTAGTTTCCACGATATGGACGGTTTTTGACATCAGATTTGATATAAGTGATATTCAATGGTTTGCTTTGTTTGCTACAGTCTGAGTGCAATCATTATGCAGGTATGAATGATCGTTAAAATCGGTTTGGATTAGAATTTTCTTCGATTTTGCGATATTAGGACTTATTCTAGAATTTAGGATCCTGTGATTATTACGTGTCTTGTAATTTAAATATTTTATGTTAAAATGGATTCTACTAAACTCTTGCTTTACGACTGTTGTTTAAATACTCTTGTGCCATGTAATGGATTCTAAGTTAATCATTTCCCTGAATTGTTTATATTTAGGATATCTGAATTTATTTATATTGTCAATATGTCCTTGCGTTAAATTTTGTTCTCATTCGTTGAATATTTAGAGAGAGTCTTACCTGTTTATTATTTTTATAATACAACGGTTGGGGCGAAACTTTTCAGTTTACAGGACGTGTAGACCTTTGGATGGGTGATTTTAAGATAGATATTTTACTTGGAAGTATATTATTTGAGTCAAGCATATTTTGTAGACTCACAATATGTATTTGTATATGAAATACATTATTCCGTAGTGATCTATGACTATTGTTTATTGTGCTATACTGTTCTGATTTTCAGAAAGCAATGTGTTTATTTCTTAAATTCAACCTGTACTTATCAAATGTTATTTTAGAGATTCGGTAAAACAGTAAGTATGACAAGTCCGTGTCAATTTAAAAATATACTCACATTCGGCTGTCCTTAACAAACCATATTCTCCAAATTATTAGACGACATTATCTATAATATTCTTTAATAATATGTGTGTAGCGGTAGGATCGTTACAAAATGGGAAGCTTTTGTTTAAATATTAGTTTTTTTTTCATCTTCCACATCATAAACTTGTGGTGGGTAATAGGATATAAACTTGTGGTGGATAACCGGATGTTGCAAGGGTGATATAAAAGAGAGGTGTCATTGAATATATATATATATATATATATATATATATATATATATATATATATATATATATAAGTGTGTGTGCGCGCGCGCGTGCGCATACCATTCTCGTCAAGGTTTGTAATTCCAATTTTCGGTTTCGCTTCGGTAGTTTAAGTTATTGAAAGTTCCGGTGTCATTTCATAATCTTATCCAAACCCACTAAGTCTAAAGCCCAATTAAAAAATTTAATAAACCTGAATAGAAAGCAGCCCAAAAAACCATCATTTCTTTCTTCTTTCAGTTATTCTAAACGCAGGTAGCCCAAGCTTTAAAATAGATGAAAGTCAAATACTTGGAAATTGAAACAGTAAAACTTAGAAGCCATAATCGATTGAAACATCATCGTGGTCCTATGCCCTAGTTGATTCTCAAGTTCTTTTACGCTATTGCTCAATTTGCGTCTTTGAATTTGAATTTTTCAATCTTTTGTAAAAGCTTTCGTTTTTTATCTTCAAATTCCTACTGTTTAGTTTCTGACTTTTATCTTTGCACGATGATTTTGTTAGCATTTTTTATTTTATCCACCATATCCACCGGAACTGGGTTATTGAGCGAATTCCTGCCCGGTTAACGCCGAAACCGGGACGGTATCACCGAAGTTCCATCGTGTCGGTTGGAATCTCAAACCATGATTCTCGCTACTCCTCAATTTTCCCCTAATTTCAGCTATACTCTAAGCGACAACAAAGAGAAAATATATTATTTAAATCAGAATGTGTGGTTGAAATCAAGGGAATTGAGCTCTAATCAAAATGAGATGTATCTGATCTTTGTGTATACATGCATACACATAATGTATGCTTGCACGTATAAAATGTACAGAGGTGGACTACATGAAAATACCTTGCTATGTTGCTCCATGCGAACATCCAAGGGAACATCATCTTCCTTTGTATAACCGCCTAAAGGGTGTAATAACAATATTGGGTTCTTGTAACCCATTTCTAACAATCGCCTCCTCGTATCATTCATCAACAGTGCATGGCCATTATGCACAGGATTCCTCAACTGAAAAGCAAAAACAGCATCACAACCACGCTTGTCGAACTCATTTCGTAATTCCTTAGGAGATAGCCTGTAATTATCAAGTCCATCATTGTATTTTATGGGTGCTAACACTTCGAGATCACCACCAATTAGCCAATTACCAGATTGACTAATCGCTACATCAACATAGGGTAGTCCAGGGGCAGTTGTTCCCCATGTTCTGGCAATTCTTTCTTCTTTGTTGTGCTTGTATATTTCAACACTGCATGATTGATACACAAATTACTAAACCGTAACTGAGAGAACTAAACTAACTTAACAACCGTCTTTCAAATTTATTGTTCAGTTAAAAGATGAGATGCTTGTTAAAGAGCTCATTCAAAATACTACTCGATGATGAACCAGGTAGACATCATTTTTTATTCACGTTTTGCATTTCACGGCTTGCATAGACTCAGTAAATTTTGCTTCTGTTATACAATTCCAAACAAATAACTTAATAAGGCGTATGACAGCATTCACATGAAAAATGCAATATGGACACATCTCAGTATGTTACGACCATGAGTATTAGAGCATCTCCAGTGGCTCAAATTCAGCTCGTAGTATTAAGGTAATTGCACCCAATGGTGCAATTAAGGCTGAATATGAAGGCCTCGATTCAGGATCCAATCCAGGATCCTGAATCGGATTCTGGCACCTGTAGTGCAGACGCCAGGATCGTAATATTAAGGTAATTGCACCCAGTGGTGCAATTAAGGCTGAATATGAAGGCCCCGATTCAGGATCCAATCCAGGATCCTGAATCGGATTCTGGCGCCTGTAGTGCAGGCGCCAGGATCCTGGCGCCTTCGTTGTAGGCGCTAGCTTCTGGCGCCTACAATGTAGGCGCCAGGATCCTGGCGCCTGCACTACATGCGCCAAGATCCGACCCCCCTTCCAGCACTTATCGTAACCGTATTACCTCTCCAACGGTCGTATTTCGGAATACAACAACTATAAATGGTCATATTTTAAACCACAACGGCTATAAACGGTCATATTTCAGATTACAACGGCTAGAAACGGTCATATTTCTTCTATATATTCATGTATGAATATCACTTTGAAAGACACACGAATTTATCTACTTCCACACAAAATCGTAAGCAGCAAGCTATGTCATTTCCATTCAACTCCTACGACGAAGCGATGAATTCGAATACTTGGGATATCGATTCTCAACCAGTCGAAGATTTTATCCCTCATTCTGCTCCTCCGCTATCGTTTCATTCATCTTCTCCTTGGACTGCAGACGAAGATAAAGATCTCTGCTATATATACTGCCACTTTTCTAACGACTCGGCGAAGGAAATGACCAAAGCAGTGAGGTATTCTGGGGTAAAGTTATGGCTGCGTACAACAAGAAACACGTATCCAAGACGAGATCAATCTCTGCACTTACTGGTCGATTTGGAAAGATTAATCGACAAACCCAATTCTTCGAGTCCGTATATATGTATCAACTAATAAGTACCACATCAAAACAATTCAACATACTACATAACATAAATTATACATATTACAAAGCAAATAAACTTAATAAAACATAGCTTATGAAATTTAATCTACTGATTGCCATAAGAGTTCCAAATGTGATCCATTAGATCTTTTTGAAGCCGATTGTGAAGTGTCGCATTACGATATATTTCATGTTTATCGGCGTTAAACATATCATACTGTCCGTGAATTGGTTCATCGAAAATTCGGAATATCTGAGGGGGTTGTCTAGATCCTTCGTACTCGTAATCTGGGTAAACCATCTCGCGTTCATCTTCAATTATCATGTTATGCAGAATGATACAACAGAACATAATTTTAGACCGCTTCCATAACTTACAAGGATTACTAACCATTGCGAATCTTGATTGAAGAACCCCAAAAGCTCGCTCAACATCTTTCCTTTGCCCCTCCTGCAAACTAGCAAAAAATTTCTGTTTCGGAGTTAGTGGATTTGAAAATGTCTTCACAATCGTGCTCCATTTAGGATAAATTCCATCTCCTAAATAGTAATCGTGCTCGTATGTGTTGTGCCCAATTGTAAACGATACAGAAGTTAATTTACCCTACGCCAAATCGCTAAACAAATGTGATCGCTCAATAACATTGAGGTCATTAAGTGAACCAGGCATTCCAAAAAACGCATGCCATATCCACAGATCATGAGATGCAACAGTTTCTAAGATGATTGTTGGTTTTTTTTTTTTTTACCATTGTACGCTCCATGGAAAGCTTTAGGACAGTTCTTCCACTCTCAATGCATACAATCTAGACTCCCTAACATTCCAGGTCAGCCGCGATTTTCGTGCATTTCACGCAATCTAGCAACGTCAGCTTCGTTGGGAGTACGGAGGTATTCATCCCCATAAATGTCCACCACTGATTGACATAAATGATCTAGATTTTCCAATGCGGTACTCTCAGCAATACGATAAGCGTCATCTAGAGCGTCGGCGGGTGTGCCGTACGCTAACATCCTCAAAGCTGTGGTCATCTTTTGATGCCCACTCAATTCTTGTTTTTTTGCAGCGTCCTACTTAAAAACGAAGTATTTATTATTCAACTGAATACTTTTAAGAATTCTTACAAATAAAGGTCGACTCATTCTAAATCGTCTGCGGAAAATGGATGGGCCGTAAGTTGGATCTGAAGCAAAATAATCTTTTATTAGTGTTTTATGAAATGCCGCATGATCCCGGTGAAAGTATCTTCGACCCACGGTTGAGCCACTGTGTTGTCCGCTAGTAGATCCGTACGTTTCATGGTAGATTTGTATTAGTTCCTCTTCTTTTTGCTGTTGAGCTGAAGCGTACGCTTCGTTTTCAGAGTCGCTATCGCATAACATTATTGCTTTCAGTAAATGACCAGACATTATTTTGAAAGTTATAAGTTGTGAATGTAAAATGTGGAGTTTGAAATATGGTTGTGAACCTTACTGTCCAACCAGTATATGTATACCATGGAAGCGTTGGGACTAATCAATCACTTTTCCAATCCCATGTGACTGTAGCCATGATGAATTGTTTGTACGCTCCATGTCAGTGTACATGGTGAGACTGTAGCCATGTTATGAATGGTCATAAATAATGGCTGCCTTGTGAATGGTATGGTGGGTAATAAAGAGAACTATTAATAATAACTGTACATAACTTTAACTATGTAATAACCATACCTGGTATGGAGGGTATAGTCCGACTGAGGGTACCCCTGGATAATCGGGGTCATCTGGAAACACTATCGGCTGCTCAATAACGGTACCCGAAATGTCGTATGCTCTAAACATACAATCTGGCTCTATCTGCATCGGAGGCTGTGAAAACTGTGACGGAGTAGGGAGAAATGGAACCTGCGGTATCTGAATCCTACCGGCTCCCATTTGAGGTCCTAAATGATCAGAGTTGATCCCCCGAGCATAATCCGGACATAGAAGTCTACGTGGAGCAACTCGATGCCAATAGGAATCGTAATCCCCAAAAATGAAGAAAGGGCCAATATCAACACAACCAGTCTGCCGTAGTGCCTGTATGTACTCTGATCCAATCAACCGATGTCTACCAAACATGTCCTCGCAAGGTAAATGATCTCCGGGTATACGCGTATCACTGCTAGTCTGATACGCACATCTCTCGCCCAAATACCACATGGGCAAAAAAGTGGGGGTATGTAAAGCCACCCGACGAATAGAGTGTATATGCAACCGTCATCGGGTGGGCGTCGGTAATAATACCTGCATCTGTCAGATGAGCCAAATGTGAGGCCCAAGGAGTGCGTATCAAATTTCCCCGGCTACGCATGTCCAGTTGTATCCTAGCCTCCATCAACTCATGACGTACACCCACTGGGGCACGGGGTACGTAATGAATAGCCTCCCACCGTCTCATCCGCGGAAAGAACTGCTCACCAACTTGACTCGCCATCTCTACCATGCGTCGATGCATGTTGGCCGTATACTCATAGTACCAAAAGGGCAAAATAAACCACAAAGTCTGCATCTCTCTAACGTCTCCCAACACATACGAATCTAATGCAGAGTACAAATTACCTAATATAGTTATGCCCCAATCTATCGTATCAAGTTGATCCAACATAGTAAGTGAAGCTAGATACCCCAAACGAATGGTACTTCTGTGGTTCGAAAAAAATGTTGAACCAAACAAGTACAATAGAAATGCCCTAGTCACCCCATCCACAAGCTCTGGTCGACAGGAATTAGCAGTGATGTACTGTTGGAGGTAAGTCAAAGTAACCGCACCACTACTCACGTGAGACTCATCCAAAAGGGGTAAGAAGACGGAATACAACCGAACCGACTCGTACAAGTCATCAAAAGAAACCGGTCTCCGATCAATATGACCAATCTCAATACCGTCAACATATAGAAATCGAGAGGTGTGATACCAAGCTCAAAGTCAGAAAAATGAAATGTGTGTGTGTGAAATGTATGTGTGGTCGGTCACCACCTCTCGCATAGTGCATGTAATAGAGTTCTGTCCAACGAATGAATCAGTCTAATCGATAAAAACTGTCCAAAAGGACTTCGATGCAACCTATCTTTAATAGAAGGGGGGAGTTTGTCATAAAATTTAAGAATGCACTTCGCCCAACTACCTCGACAATGAATGTGATGATCCTATATATAATGAAATAAGGAATGTTTTCCAATTCAGTAACAGTTATTAGGCTCGTACGAACATATTAAATGCGCAATACTATAAATAATTAACGTTAAAGTTATACCGGTATTGAGTCAAATGCAGTATCAGTTCTATGCTGATAACCCTCTGGAAGATCGTGAAGGACACGAAGCCCATCTGCTGATACTCCAGGAGCCGGAGGTGTGTGTACTGGACCTGCTCGCTCATCAGAGGGTTTACGTCGAACTCTTCTTCCAACTTTATTAGGGCATCTCCAGTGGATTCAGGGCTGAATATTCAGCCCACTGAATATGCAGCCCTGAATTGGGCTGTAGGCGTCAGTGGTCTGGTGCCTACATTACAGGCGCCAGATTATGGCGCCTGTAATGCAGGCGCCAGAATTCTGGCGCATGTGTTGTAGGCGCCAGAATCCTGGCGCCTGCAACACAGGCGCCAGGATTCTGGCGCCTATAAACCCCCTCCGCCATTTTTTCCCCCATTTTTTTCACCTCAAGCTTCTCTTTTTAATTTTGTTTTTAATAGAAAATTGAAGTGAGATGCCGCCGCGATCTAATAAAGTTGGAAGAAGAGTTCGACGTAAGCCCTCTGATGAGCAAGCAGGTCCAGTACACACACCTCCGGCTCCTGGAGTATCAGCAGATGAGCTTCGTGTCCTTCACGATCTTCCAGAGGGTTATCGGCATAGAGCTGATACTGCATTTGACTCGATACCGGTATAACTTTAACGTTAATTATTTATAGTATTGCGCATTTAATATGTTCGTACGAGCCTAATAACTGTTACTGAATTGGAAAACATTCCTTATTTCATTATATATAGGATCATCACATTCATTGTCGAGGTAGTTGGGCGAAGTGCATTCTTAAATTTTATGACAAACTCTCCCCTTCTATTAAAGATAGGTTGCATCGAAGTCCTTTTGGACAGTTTTTATCGATTAGGCCGATTCAGTCGTTGGACAGAACTCTATTAGATGCACTATGCGAGAGGTGGTGACCGACCACACATACATTTCATTTTTCTGACTTCGAGCTTGGTATCACACTTCTCGATTTCTATATGTTGACTGGTATTGAGATTGGTCATATTGATCGGAGACCGGTTTCTTTTGATGACTTGTACGAGTCGGTTCGGTTGTATACCGTCTTCTTACCCCTTTTGGATGAGTCTCACGTTAGTAGTGGTGCGGTTACTTTGACTTACCTCCAGCAGTACATCACTGCTAATTCCTGTCGACCAGAGCTTGTGGATGGGGTGACTAGGGCATTTCTATTGTACTTGTTTGGTTCAACATTTTTTTCGAACCACAGAAGTACCATTCATTTGGGGTATCTAGCTTCACTTACTATGTTGGATCAGCTTGATACGATAGATTGGGGCACAGCTATATTAGGTAATTTGTACTCTGCATTAGATTCGTATGTGTTGGGAAACGTTAGAGAGATGCAGGCTTTGTGGTTTATTTTGCCCTTTTGGTACTATGAGTATACGGCCAACATGCATCGACGCATGATAGAGATGGCGAGTCAAGTTGGTGAGCAGTTCTTTCCGCGGATGAGACGGTGGGAGGCTATTCATTACGTACCTCGTGCCTTAGTGGGTGTACGTCATGAGTTGATGGAGGCTAGGATACATCTGGACATGCGTAGCCGGGGAAATTTGATACGCACTCTTTGGGCCTCACATTTGGCTCATCTAACAGATGCAGGTATTATTACCGACGCCCACCCGATGACGGTTGCATATACACTATCTATTCGTCGGGTGGCTTTACATACCCCCACTTTTTTGCCCATGTGGTATTTGGGCGAGAGATGTGCGTATCAGACTAGCAGTGATACGCGTATACCCGGAGATCATTTACCTTGCGAGGACATGTTTGGTAGACATCGGTTGATTGGATCAGAGTACATACAGGCACTACGGCAGGCTGGTTGGGTTGATATTGGCCCTTTCTTCATTTTTGGGATTACGATTCCTATTGGCATCGAGTTGCTCCACGTAGACTTCTATGTCCGGATTATGCTCGGGGGATCAACTCCGATCATTTAGGACCTCATATGGGAGTCGGTAGGATTCAGATACCGCAGGTTCCATTTCTCCCTACTCCGTCACAGTTTTCACAGCCTCCGATGCAGATAAAGTCAGATTGTATGTTTAGAGCATACGACATTTCGGGTACCGTTATTGAGCAGCCGATAGTGTTTCCAGATGACCCAGATTATCCAGGGGTACCCTCAGCCGGACTATACCCTCCATACCAGGTATGGTTATTACATAGTTAAAGTTACGTACAGATATTATTAATAGTTCTCTTTATTACCCTCCACACCATTCACAAGGCAGCCATTATTTATGACCATTCATAACATGGCTACAGTCTCACCATGTACACTGACACACTGACATGGAACGTACAAACAATTCATCATGGCTACAGTCACATGGGATTGGAAAAGTGATTGATTAGTCCCAACGCTTCCATGGTATACATATACTGGTTGGACAGTAAGGTTCACAACCACATTTCAAACTCCACATTTTACATTCACAACTTATAACTTTCAAAATAATGTCTGGTCATTTACTGAAAGCAATAATGTTATGCGATAGCGACTCTGAAAATGAAGCGTACGCTTCAGCTCAACAGCAAAAAGAAGAGGAACTAATACAAATCTACCATGAAGCGTACAGATCCACTAGCGGACAACACGGTGGCTCAACCATGGGTCGAAGATACTTTCACCGGGATCATGCGGCATTTCATAAAACACTAATAAAAGATTATTTTGCTTTAGATCCAACTTACGGCCCATCCATTTTCCGCAGACGATTTAGAATGAGTCGACCTTTATTTGTAAGAATTCTTAAAAGTATTCAGTTGAATAATAAATATTTCGTTTTTAAGCAGGACGCTGCAAAAAAACAAGGATTGAGTGGGCATTAAAAGATGACCGCAGCTTTGAGGATGTTAGCGTACGGCACACCCGCCGACGCTCTAGATGACGCTTATCGTATTGCTGAGAGTACCGCATTGGAAAATCTAGATCATTTCTGTCAATCAGTGGTGGACATTTATGGGGATGAATACCTCCGTACTCCCAACGAAGCTGACGTTGCTAGATTGCGTGAAATGCACGAAAATCGCGACTGGCCTGGGATGTTAGGGAGTCTAGATTGTATGCATTGGGAGTGGAAGAACTGTCATAAAGCTTTCCATGGAGCGTACAATGGTAAAGAAAAAAACCAACAATCATCTTAGAAGCTGTTGCATCTCATGATCTGTGGATATGGCATGCGTTTTTTGGAATGCCTGGTTCACTTAACGACCTCAATGTTATTGAGCGATCACATTTGCTTAGCGATTTGGCGCAGGGTAAATCAACTCCTATATCGTTTACAATTGGGCACAACACATACGAGCACGGTTACTATTTAGAAGATGGAATTTATCCTAAGTGGAGCACGATTGTGAAGACATTTTCAAATCCACTAACTCCGAAACAGAAAAAATTTACTAGTATGCAGGAGGGGCAAAGGAAAGATGTTGAGCGAGCTTTTGGGGTTCTTCAATCAAGATTCGCAATGGTTAGTAATCCTTGTAAGTTATGTAAGTGGTCGAAAATGTCTAAAATTATGTTCTGTTGTATCATTCTGCATAATATGATAATTGAAGATGAACGCGAGATGGTTTACCCAGATTACGAGTACGAAGGATCTAGACACCCCCCTCAGATATTCCGAATTTCCGATGAACCAATTCACGGACAGTACGATATGTTTAACGCCGATAAACATGAAATATATCGTAATGCAACACTTCACAATCGGCTTCAAAAAGATCTAATGGATCACATTTGGAACTCTTATGGCAATCAGTAGATTAAATTTCATAAGCTATGTTTTATTAAGTTTATTTGCTTTGTAATTTGTACAATTCATGTTATGTAGTATGTTGAATTGTTTTGATGTGGTACTTATTAGTTGATACATATATACGGACTCGAAGAATTGGGTTTGTCGATTAATCTTTCCAAATCGACCAGTAAGTGCAGAGATTGATCTCGTCTTGGATACATGTTTCTTGTTGTACGCAACCATAACTTTACCCCAGAATACCTCACTGCTTTGGTCATTTCCTTCGCCGAGTCGTTAGAAAAGTGGCAGTATATATAGCAGAGATCTTTATCTTCGTCTGCAGTCCAAGGAGCAGATGAATGAAACGATAGCGGAGGAGCAGAATGAGGGATAAAATCTTCGACTGGTTGAGAATCGATATCCCAAGTATTCGAATTCATCGCTTCGTTGTAGGAGTTGAATGGAAATGACATAGCTTGCTGCTTACGATTTTGGGTGGAAGTAGATAAATTTGTGTCTTTCAAAGTGATATTCATACATGAATATATAGAAGAAATATGACCGTTTATAGCCGTTGTGATTTAAAATATGACCGTTTATAGTTGTTGTATTCCGAAATACGACCGTTGGAGGGGTAATACGGTTACGACAAGTGCTGGAGGGGGGGTCGGATCCTGGCGCCTGTAGTGCAGGCGCCAGGATCCTGGCGCCTACATTGTAGGCGCCAGAAGCTGGCGCCTGCAATGAAGGCGCCAGATCCTGGCGCCTGCAATGAAGGCGCCAGGATCATGGCGCCTGCACTACAGGCGCCAGGATCCGATTCAGGATCCTGGATTGGATCCTGAATCGGGGCCTTCATATTCAGCCTTAATTGCACCACTGGGTGCAATTACCTTAATATTACGAGCTGAATTTGAGCCACTGGAGATGCTCTTAGATCGCGGCGGCATCTCACTTCAATTTTCTATTAAAAACAAAATTAAAAAGAGAAGCTTGAGGTGAAAAAATGAGAAAAAAAATGGCGGAGGGGGGTAGGCGCCAGAATTCTGGCGCCTGTGTTGCAGGCGCCAGGATTCTGGCGCCTACAACACAGGCGCCAGAATTCTGGCGCCTGTAATGTAGGCGCCAGACCACTGGTGCCTACAGCCCAATTCAGGGTTGAATATTCAGCCTTGAATCCACTGGAGATGCCCTTATAATCCTAGTGAGACTTCCTAATTAGATGTAGATAATGGGCCAATCAATATAAGAATATTAAAACAGTGGAGAATACGAATATTAAGAACCATATCTCTATCTGCTTCTACAATATTATAGTGAACATTTGTGTTTACGAAATTAAATACAAGTAGTTTGTGATTTACTTTTGATTTTTACCCTCTAAGGTGGATATTATATGAGATATTCAAATGTTAGTCAGCAAAGACATAATTTCAGCCAAATTTTTATACACATCTATGAATTGAAGTATAATCATCACAACTGGAGTTCTTTCAAATAAATCATCAAAATGAAAATCAGACCTTCTCAAAATTGCGACAAAGTCGCCACTTGGTCCAACGAGAGCCACATCAGCACCATCTCCAATCCTCTCCTTCTCCTCATCACCAATCGCAAGCACAATCGGCAAGGACATATTAACAACAGAACCATCACTCATCTTCAAGCTGTTGAAATGTAGGCTCTGCAAGTATTCATCCTCCCTCATAAACCCTCTCAACGGACTTGCCCACCCTTCGCTGAGCACGTGAACCCACTCCAAATCGATCTTTGTTAACGTTACTACTGGTAACGTCGTCGCTTCTTCCTTCTTCGCTGCCCGGTCTGAGTCTGGAACAACCAAATCAACCAATGCGCCGCCATCCGGGTCGATAAGAGAGCTTTTGACCGAGGAAGGCGAGATCCTAGGAGGCATTTTGCGGATAATGGGGAGTGTTAGCGGGGAGAAGAAGGTTGATCTAGAGAAATTTAGGAAATTTCTAGTTTTCCTAGAAATTGAAGATCCCGGATTTAGAAGCGAGAAAGAGTACGTAGAGCATGAAGAAGAAGCTGCCATTTCGGTGAATTTTTATGCAGAGAGGTCCGATTTTCAAGCATTTTTTCCGTGAGGGTTGTATTTATATTTTTTTACGAGAAAATGAAAGAGATGAATGATAGCCGCATGTTTTAGCCGATGTTACTGTCGCTGTGGCCTGATTAAAAATGCGGTGACGTTTTGAAACGTTGGATTCGACTTTAATCCGGTGCTTTTTGTAAAGGAATCTACATATAGATTTTTCCATTTTTCTTATATATTAGGGCATCTCCCGTCAATATCTATGTGTTGTCATTTATAATGTGTGGAGGTAAATGAATGTACACATCGAAAAGAGAATGTCAAAGCACTTAACATTCACGAGTTATGTCTTTTATCACATACAGAAATGCAGATACACAAAAAATGTTTATGTGTAAGTTTCCGACGATTAAAAAAAAAAAAATAGTTAAAATCATAGTGAAAAGAAAAAAAGTAATTTGTTATATGGAGTTAAATATCTAGAACTGAACAATGAAAAAGACGATATCAAATAGTTTTTCAATTACATCAATAAAAAACACTAGCATTGGAGACAGCATTTCAATAGAAAATGTTTAATAATGATGCGTCATCCAAACTGCACCAAATTCACACTAGCATTGAAGACGCACTTATACAATATTGTTATTGTTAACCCGTCTTTAGATTGTGAACATTATAAGCAAAATTTATCTAGGTAAATATTTATAAAAAAAATTACTGTATTTGTGAATCATATCATTATTTACAAAATAATCTCATAATGATTTTGTTTTGTAAATAAGCAATTTGTATAGGAGATATTATTACCATAGGAAGTTAATTATTTTAAAGCGACGAGTCATAAAATTTGTATGAATCAATGTAAATATTTAGGGAATAAGATGTTGTAAATTATTTATGAATCCTAAAAGGTTTGAGAGTTCGTTTTTGGAGATTTTTAATTTATAAATTACACACACTTTAATGATTGTGAATTTATATAATAAGAAATAAATGTAAAGGATTACGGAATGCGGATCTTAAGGCAAGACTAACATTAGAGGGGGATGAATAGTGTTTATGAGTAATTTACGAAAATCTTAAACTTAAATGATCTACTATATGAATCACACACAATAGAGATGATCACAGACACATAATCAAACATAAACACAGAAACAGATAAATATAAAATGCAGAAAAAGGAAAGAACACACCGGATTTTATACTAATACGGATTACTCCTACGTCCAGTCCCACGCAACGCTGGATTGCGCAAAGTTTTATTATTATCAATATCCAAGTACAACCCCCTTGATTTCACGGCTACAAGGTTAACATCGCTCCAAACACCTTTGATTCTACGACTACAAGGTTAACACCGCTCTCTTTCTTTAATTTCAGAGCTACAAGGAACACACCCTTTCCCAAACACTTCCCAAATAATTACAACAGCCATATAACTCTTAAATAGCACTTCAATTCAGAGAGCAATGGATAGAGAGTGAGAAAAGAAGAAGCTTTATGTAATTAGAATAGAAATCGGCAAAGTAGAAGTGTAGAAATCAATAAAATAATGGTGGGATGAAGAGGGGTGAAGATGGAGAAGAAGATATTTGAAAAAAAATCGAAATCAACCCCTATTTATAAGATTTGAAAGGTTGCAACGTTTCTGGAACGTTACAAGTAGTGAAAAGACATTTCCTTTGAAAATTGAATTTCTGACAGTTGTATGTTGACATACCCATATATGTATGTCAACATATATACATATTTTTTAAAATAAAAAAAAACTTATTTTTTCAAGTGTTTAAACATATATATATATATATATATTATTCTGGAAATTCTTGAATTAAAACTTAGTGATATAAATGAGTATTCTAAAGTATAAAACCATATGAAAACATAATAACATAGTATATAAACATATTTATAAATTTATAAGGTTTAAAACTATATAATTATAAAACTATATAAACTTATATATTAAACTTAAAACTTATATTTGAAATCATAAGTAAGATAGAAAAACAATTCGAAATTAAAATTTGAAATTTGAAAATCAGAATTTGAAAAACAGATTTTGAAAAACAGAATTTGAACCTAGAGTGCTATTTAGAGTCTTACATATAAACTAGACTCTTTTACTATATTTGTCTTAAACTCTTGAAAACTTGATAACTCATGATTCTTGAATCTTTTATGAATCTTGAAGCTCTTGTAACTCTAAAACTGTATAGTCTTCAGTATTTAAGTCTTATATACAAATCATGCATATATATATATATATATATATATACATACATACATACATATACACTACTACAAAAGCGGACAAATTCGACACTAGTTTTATGTGGCCTTAGATCGAAAAAGCGTTGTCTTTGCCCCTTTTTTCAAATAGGCAACACTAGAGGGGTGTGGCATCTACTGCCATTGCCTTAGCCCTTTAAGGCAACGATTTTGCCCATCTACTGCCACGGAAAGAAAGTGTTGCATTATAGCTCTATTGCAACAGTGTTAGCAAATAATGCAACAAAACACAACGTTGCCTTAAGTATAAGTTAAAGCCTGTCTGCTAGGTCACGATAGTGAGGGCTACGTTGGCTTCCACTTAAGATGCTCACGTGTCACACGCCACGTCAGCTGCCCATGTGTCACACGCCACGTCAACTGTGGGGTCCACGTGTCATGTGGAATTAATAATATTTTATTTAATGCAACACCATTATCATGAAATGCAATATCAGAAGAAGAAAAAAGCAAACGCAACAGTAAAAGAAGGCAAATGCTACATTAGAAGAAATCAAATACAGTGCTTTAATTACAATTTTTGCAATACAGGTTTTGTACATAGAAGAAACTCATCCAAAACAGATGATGCTCCAAGTAAACATAAAAAGAACCACCACATCATACGAAGAGAAATGACAATGACTCATGTATTATCCAAATATCAAAACTCAAAAATCAGCTATGTCGTTTTCTTCATTGTATAAAGTAAGCTCGAACTACTTCAAGAATTGGTGCACGACATAATGGACATTTTCCTCCATTCCTGACCAATTCATTAGCGCATTTTGAACATATACACATGTGTCCACATCTGCAAAATGTATTAATCATTTATATATATGAATCATATATATGCAGCAATCCAATTACAATAGGAAATATACATATGCATGTACCTATATAAGAGGGAATCGATGTGAGTATCACAACAAATACAACATGTCCCTTTCCTCACTTGACTCCATTTGGACCCATCATCTGAGTAGTAATTTCCATTGCAGTTTGAACTATGGTAACTCGGTATATCTATAAAATAATCAGATAACAAGCTTACTACGGATATATTTAGAAAATTAAATAACATTAGAAAAAGATGTAATTGTCTTAAATACGTACCCATCAAAGCCATTGTTATCCCATCCTCTACGGATGACAATTGAACCCATGTAGGTTCCATAAATATGTGTTTGTTGTTTCATCTACGGTGTTATCCACCGAGTGAAATTTTGATCCCCTGTGACAGTCCGGATGTTGCAACTCTACAGAGAAAAAAAATCCTTCCCCCTCTCCAAATAAAACAATTACCAATACCATGCATTTCTCAAAGGCCTACCGCATGAAAAGAGTCATGAAAATCATCATCAGTATTGTTAAAATTGGTCAGCCAACACTATCAAACTATATAACACTGTGTTAAAATCTTCTAAAAACATCCACAGGCATTATCATACACCGTCAAATATTTAATGTGATCCCATAAGACTTTCTATGAAATTGAAGATGCAAACCATAAACATAAGTAAACAAAAGCTTTACACCTCCAATGTTATGAAATTATCCAGTAGTGACTAGTTTATTCTTGTGAATTACATCAAATTTCAAGTATTTTGAGTCCTATGTAATAATTATTATATTTTTCTCGTCAAAGCATTCATTTATACAAAAACACCAACCAGGATAGCACCTAATCACAAAAGAGTTGGCAACTTCATTAGTTGATTTATGCTTTAGAAACACCACCACAATCACTTTATATTTTGTAGTATGATCGTTAATACCCAATTTCCTTCTGGGTGATTCATTTGACTTATATTCCAAACAAGAAAAGACATTAAGTATTAGACTTAGAACTATCCCCACTATTCGAATTAGTATGGGCGGAACTCACTTTACTTTTCTTTCTATGCTTATTTTTAGACTTAACATCATTAATAAGCTCATTCCATGCCTGGTATCAATCACCTACTCTTCGTGTATTTCTAATAATAGCATTGTCAGTAGTTCGAGTTTTAGGGTTGTATTTTCTACTATTACCTAAGTTATAATCTCAACATTAATAATTTTTCCATCGTTGTTGGATGTTGCGGGTAGTTGAATGACCATTGGACGTCTTTGTTCAGCCGAACACCGGATCACCGGATGAATATTTAGTTTCTACCGAAGTATAATGTGTTACTGCATATTTGGGTAGTAAATGCATCTGTTTAAACATACACTGACATAGTAATGCAATGATGACTTTGAAAAAAGATCACAGCACGTACTTACTTGCAATGCGTAGCCTCCAAAAGTTCCACCCATCTCAATCACAAACCAACTCGATATGCATATGCTGCAAGCTGCTCCATAGAGTTAAGGCAATATATATGGCCAAATGCCTACTCCTGTCAACAATAGAATCCATTAATAATTCAAACTAACTAAACAGATTATAGAAGTTCAAAGACAATGCAACGCCAGTTCAACATCTAGGCTTGCAACACTTCTTAAACTAAGCTTTACATCTGAAATCTCAACTCAACACAGAACTACTATTCTCATAAATTATATGTAAAAATGAATTTCCAGTTATGCTCCTTCAAGTAACTTAGAAGATGGAAATAAATTGAGCATGCCTAGATAAACTATTCATCATGTTCACGTTATTAGTTAATAGGTCTGATTTTTTAAAAGTTACTAGTGGAAGGAATCAATTCAAACCCTAATTTTATAAGGACCAGAAGAAAAAAATCATTTCTTTAATAGACATATATATGATTTATTTCCAGCTTTATGTTATGCAGCTGCCTTAGCAATACTGTGTTTGTCATCATAGCACGATTAGCCATAGCAGGAATGCTGAACACATAATTCCCATTTTTAATGTATGACCTGAGTATGTCAATGAAAATGTAAGTATTGACCTGTTAGCATTTTATAGATAGAGCAAAGGTACTGCCATCTCTCTATAGAAATGCACTAGGAAAAGTTTCAGCGTACATTTTCAGGATAACTACAACCAAAATGTCTTTCTCTGATAGCAATTTAGGGGTAGTCTGCAGAAACGAATGGAAGTAGAATCGTTTGAAACCTTCCAAAAATCACAAAATCAACACACTAACCATTACCTTGTGAAAATATACTAAACAAGTTGCTTTAATCTCAGGGAGAACGTGGATATACTGAGAAGTACCCAACTCCAATTGGGTAAGAATTGCAAGCATCACCTATGAGCAATATGTTACGAGCCTTACGCTCCTAACTCATAGAATGTCATTTGATTTGTATGATATAGATGCAAAATCAATATGTTATTCAGTGATGCAAAATTTAAATAAGTTTCAAAAGTTGTACCTCTCCTTTCATATCAAAGTTCTGTGATGTTGATTCCTTTTTCAAGGCACAAATTTTCCCAAGCTGCTGAGCATCATTTGCAAATATGTGTGAAATAAGTTTATTTATTGCATATTCATCTACACGTTCACGGCAAAATCACTTATTGTAATAAGTAAAAAATAACAAGGCTAAAAGTGGCAGAGCTAAAGAAACTAATCAATGCATCCAGTACCTATATAAAAGGTTACGGAGCTTATAATATGTTTTGTAGTCAAGACAGAGATGGCAATATGACAATCTACCATCTCTCCCAGCCCGCCTAGTTTCCTGTTATGGAATATATTCTCATTAGAAGTTTTTCTTGAACTTAATATAAAAAATTATAAAAATACAAAATTCAAAATTGTCGGTATGCATGCTTCAAGTCTACTAGGTAAGTTATAATGAATTACCTAAAGCAAATAGATGTACTGAACAGTGTGAGGCTTAATGGGTGTAGATAAGTGTAAATTACATATTATTCAATTTAATATCGAATATAAAATTCTCTGCTATATATTGTAAATTACACGGTTTACATAATGGTAGAACTTATTGAATAAAACTCTCTGCTATGCAAAGAGCAGGAGAAAAAGGAATCATTATGCAAACAATTCATTCCTTGAGATAATAAAAGCGACACACTTATAACAGTTACAGATCCATAACCGAGTCAGTTGAATAGTGTATGCTTCTTCCAGTAAAACATAAATACATATTATATATTGTGATATATATTCGGATATACACGGCATTAGAATAAATATCTGTTTTTACTGGAAAATTGATTGTCAGAGCACCCCTTTCAAGGCCTTCGCAAAATTATGCAATGAGAAATTCTGAAAAGAATTAAAAAAATGGATTTCCTTTTTGTTTTGAAACTGTTTGCTCCACAATGTGATTGAACTGTTCCTTAGTTCTGAGCTCTGAGTTCTGACGTAGATTACAGGTTTAAATCAAGTAACTCACTACACCAGAAAAGACCTTTAGCAGCGTTTGAAAAACACTACCAAAACTTTTGGTAGCGTTTTAAAGAATGCTACTACAAGTCCCGCAACTAAAAATCTTGTTTTTTTGGTTGCGTTTTAATAAACGCTACCAAATCTTCTATACAGTTGCGTTTTCCAAACGCTACTGAAAGTTTGCGTGGGTAATTTTTTACTTTTCTGTAGCATTTATTTTGTGCAACTAAATTTTCTTCGTTACACTTATTTTATGCTAATAAAAATTTGAATGGTGTGTTACATTTATTTCTATAGCGTTTTTTAAACGCTAATAAAATGTATTGATTGTTTTGTAGCATATTTTAAATGCTACTATATACTGTTAATAGTTTATATTATTTTCAGCAATCGGTTATATAATAGTCATTAAAATCAGCAATAATCGTATAAAAGTCTCATTTAAATCAACAATCAAATAATCATATAATCATCATACTCAAATAACTGAGCACTCTAAAAGATTTCACCCCAAAATAATCCCAGTACCACATTCCTATCGTTTTAATCATGCCATAAAATTTCTAAACTCATTGATCACCAGCTAAACTACATCAGTTAAGTTTATGTAGACTGAACCAAACATGAACTTCGAAATTCAAAAATGTAAAGTAAAGAAGCTCATATGCAATCACTATGACAGTAAAATCCTTACCTTAAATACATACAGATTAAGCCCAGTACACACTCCAGAATTCACCAATAAAATAATATCAATTACTAAATTTAAAATGTGTAGTGGAAATAAACCAACAAATCTTTTACAATATCGGTTACCATGGTCAGAAAGTTACTGTATTTTAGTTCATCTGTTAGGGCTGGTATAAATATAAATTAACTTGTCAATAATTTCTGCAAATGGTCAGAAGGTGGTATTAGAGAAGAGTACTTACTGCCAGATCAACAGCTTCTACTCTCAAAACACTAGCAGTTGATTAATCATACAAGCACATTTTGTACCTGTAATTGCACTCTTCTTAGTGCGCCGTAAGAAAAAGAAATCATCACTTGGAGGAGCAACTCATGAATACAATGAGCCTCTTACGCCTCTTGATCCAAGTGAAGTTAAAGAGATGAAGTCAATTCAATCATCATCGGCGGTAAAAACAACTTTCACACCTATCGTCGCTCCAATCAATCTGAAACCTCATCCAGTCGATTGATACAAGTACCAAAGAAGCAAGCGGCTTAAATTAATCATCAGTAAACTAGGGTTTTCAATTTGAGGGTTTGGGGAAGTTTCCAGTTCGTTAAAGTACAAAAGGATCAACACTGCAACAAAATCTCTGATTGGTTACATTATATCGTTGCGTTGGATGAGTGACAACAACTATTGACGTAAGAAATATGGAAATTAGAAACATCGACGCTACTATTTTAGCCCGCCAACATTTTCGGCCAATGTTTTACTTTACGCGCTTTCCCTATTTATCCATTTCATTCTCTCTCTTCAGAAAAAATCACCCAAACCCTAAAATTAATTTCTCCCAGTAGGAAACAATAACAATTCTTTCTCTCGATTTCATGGGCAAGGATTCAAAGCTTAATAATGAAGATCTACATCATCTGGATTTAAATTCGTGCGCTCGAATTCATGGGATGAGAGCGCGAAGGGGAGCATTTCGAAATTTAATATCACATCGACTAGAAACTACTGTTAATCATCAGGAAATAATGTCATAAGATGCAATATTTATGCTCAATTTTTACGTTAATGTTAGCTACTCACAATTTTTTCTAATAGATTATGGTTGCCATTTGAGTTTAGGGTGGAATGTGGCAGAAATGGATGAAATGGAGGATGTGCTGACTGTGGAACCTGAGAACGGACAATTTAACCAGGGTTAAATGAAGTAATGAATATCTTGTGATGATGAAGATACACTACGAAGAAAGTTACAATCGTTTTATTTTATTCAATAGTATATGGTATCTTTTTTCAACTTCAACGAAATTTTTACCTATATAGACTTTTCAATGGGTAGGGGAGATGAGAGTAAGGTTGGCGTTAGAAGCTGATTTTATCATGAGGACATTTATGGTCTTTATTGTCTTAGGGAGGGGAAGGGTTGTTGGGACCGAATGGGGACAGGGGAATTTATGCTGTGGAGATTAGCGTTTAGTGAGAGTTTTTACAAGGTTTTGATGGCTTGAGGTAGAGTTGAATGATTATACCATTGAAATCTAATTGGAAAATAGTTTGATAATGGAAGCTTTTGGTCACTTGAGAAAGATGGAAAATCATAGGTTGGTTATACCAATACACTTTGTTAACAAGTAATTTATTTTAGTTTCAAAACTTACTATATATTTCTATATATAGAGTCGTTTTTTTCTCTCCACATAGAACTGGACAACATTGAAAGTGGTTCTACATTTTATTCTTTCATTAAAATAAAATAATGCATGATTTTCACGGTGCTTCTTTTAAGGGAAACTCTTGGTGATGTGCACTGCTTTTCATGTTTCACTTTAGTGACTTCACTTGGCACGCTATTTATCTGAACTTTCTTCCATCCGGTTGTTGTTACATTATTTTATCTTTGATTTATTCATTAAAATCTAAGCACTCCTTATACATTTGAAATTATCTTAGTTTCGTTTTTTTTTTTGAAAAGTTTAATGCCCTTGCAATGCTTTCGACACTATTAGTACTACAATTTTAATATACATAATGTTAAGGCACTTCCGTATTAAACATCTCCACGAAGTGAATGGAGTTGAAATTGAATATTTTGAGCATATTCAATAAGAAAATATATTATTCTCAGTTGTGTTACTATTAGAGAAATAGATGTACTGAGTTTTAAACTTTGCTTCACACCTTGAGTCATTGCAATATTTGATTGGGACTGACATTTAATACAATATTATATATATATGCATGGAACTGCTCAATTTTTACAACAAAATAATAATAATATGCATCTTTTTTCTTGAATTTAGTTATTACCTACTGATTTAATGGAGTTAGGTGTTGACACAAAAGCTGTTTTTGGTACAAACTCAGTTTTAATAGAAATGTTGAATCGTAAATACTGAATTACATCTTTGAATAAATGCAAAGTTTTATTTTTTCGTTTTAAAGATGACCCACATTCTCTTCATCTCCATTATCGAATTGTATGCTTTCATTCAACTGAATCTTACATAAAGTTAATTACGGATTTATTAGTTATAAAATATTAGTCATTTGTGATATTTTGTTTATTTATTACTCACAAAATGAATTCAATTTGATCAATCGATGAGTGGTTATGAGTTTTGCTTTATACAAACTTTTACACAGATAAGTTGTTCTTATGTCTCATGCTTTAAACTTGAACAATAATTCCCACAATTCATATATGCTATAAAGGACTTAAAACTTTGATAAAACCTTGCATATGGATTAGCGCTGATCTTTTGGTGCTCTATTTTACTGATGCCACGGGTATGTAAAGCATAAGCTCAAGGGCACTGCAACAAAACGAGAATATTATCAGTGAGTCTTAAAAAACTGCACTCTAGAGCCGAGATATTTTATATCAGAGCCTTACTAGGTTAATAATCATATTTAAAGTTACCTTGCACATCGAGTTAACTTTCAACTCAACTTAATAGTTGTAGGGTTAACCATGGAATGTCAACAGAGTATTGCCGCAGCCAGTGATGACACAATTCAAGTTCTTTTTCTCTTGTAGCTGGGTGAAATAAAGAGTTAATAACCTGCAACCACATCCCCATAAGTCATCCTCCACCCAGGGGTACCAAGAAATAAAGAGGCAAGTGCTAACCGACAAACGGTATATTTCCTTTATCCTAATTTTGCATCTCCTTTTGTGCAATTCATTATATAGTTTTTTTCCTTCCTTTTTTCATATTTATTTTCATTATCTTGTGTTGTTCTCAATTTAGCAGCAATCCCAAGATTGTTTTTATCACTCTTGAGTTCGTCTATCTATACATACATGTAAAAAGTCGCGTTTCCTTTACAAAAAGGTGTATATATACCGTATCAATATATTTTTGCATGCCTTAATATAGAGTTATGTTAAAATTATGCTTGATAACCTTTTTTCAGTGGGAAAGCCTTAGGGTTATAGTCAAACACTACTTTAATTATTTGCAGTCACTCATATCCATTATGTAATCAGTATCAAACTAATTTTAGCCACTATGTAATCAGAATCAAACCAATTCACGACAGCATGGCAACAAACTTCATGAATGGGAACTTCGACCACAGCGCCATCAGCAAGCATGGTGAGTTCAGATTTTCGAAGGAGTTGGGAAGCACGTGCTTGTACCCGGCGGTGAGGATGACATCGGATGCGAATGCCTTGACGATCACGAACAGGTTCTGATCCTTTTTTTCTTCTTTTTCTTGAATGTGCATTACTTGCTATTTGCTAGAAATTTTATGTTAACCAGTGAATTCTAAGATCAAGAAATACATATTTAGTTAAAAATAAACAATACACAACATGTTATATCATTCAATTGTTATGCATTGATATAATCATTCGGTGTGCACTTGATATAGATTTCCAAATGTTTTACTCTGGTTTGATAACAGAGATCAATTTCAGTTTCATTATGAACTTTGTTGTTTATAAAGCATGTTTGAAAAATCATTATTGGTATAAATGTTAAATGATATGGCTGCTACATGCGTAATATAGTTGTAATAGGAAAAAAAATGGAACACATCATTGAGCAGTAATGACAGTACGCATGCGTAAATATAAGATCCAATGATATTTACATCAATGCATGCGTAAATATAATATTTCCTATTACTGTAAGGATCGCATGGTTTTATACAAATCCAATTCAGTTTAGATTCGATTCAATTTTTTATTTTTCATATTATAAAATTATGAACATTTATGTTATTTATTTACCCTTTTTTTTTTTTACATGTGATAATTTTATGTATTTTTGTTGTCAATTAGATTATTTCATCACTCAATTTGTATGTCAACAATTTATTATTTATGAATTTTTGTAATTTTAAAGTAAATGTTATGAGCGTGACATATGCATTTTACTTATATGAACTTGAAAAGCCTGACCGATCGGATAAACTATAGTTAACTTATATGCGTTTAAATAATACATTAAATCTCACTTGGACAAACTATAGCTAAAAAGCCAAGTGTTAGGCTGCAGTTGGCACATGATTGGTGTAAAGCTGCAGGCAATAATTGTCACCCAAAATTATTTGTATAGAACAAAAAATTATGGCAGGTGAAAAGAATATGAATATGAGTGGATAAGCATTCTTAATCAAATCTGATGTTTTGTCCTCATCACTGAATGTCGTGGATAAGTGTCACTCGAAAGAGGAACATATACAAACAAAGTAAAGGTTTTTAGAATAAATTTCTAACAGCAATACGTGATACGGATCCAATTAAAAGATCCAATGATGTGTTCTTTTCTAGGACAAGTATGTTGTGATGCCTATCTTTACAGATCACCAAGTATAAGCAGATTAGATTGCATTCATGTGACTGTTAAATTGTCAGTTGAACCAGTTGGCTGATTTTCTATGTCCTGCTTATAATTCTGTACCAGTAAGATGCACGCAACAATACATTTAATTTATATTTACGTGCAAGCTGGTAAATGATCAGTGCAAGCAAAATGAAGTGTTCCATATTAGAAATATTATTGGATACCATGGCCAGGTCAGTTGTTGTCCGCCCCATTACACCTACTGCTTTAATTTTTAAGAGCCAAACACTATAGTAATAACTAATTTCTGACTATACTTTCTTCTGATGTGTTCCATTTAATTAAGCTGGTAAATGATCAGTGCATGCGTAATAATAATATAGTTGTAATAGGAGAAATCATTATTAGTATAAATGCTAAATTGTACTATACTTCTGATGTAGTGATAGTATGCATTGAGCAGTAAATTAGTTTATAAACTGATTGCACTAAAAATAACGAAATCATTTTTTACTGGAAACCTTTCTATTTGTAAAAAAATTTCTTATCTAATTGTTAAACTTTCAATATTACAGGTTTTGGGTACCTCAACTAGTGAAGAGATTAAATGCATGAATCCTAATTACACAGCATTCAGACTTCCACAGGTCAAGACTTATTTAGGGAATGAGGTAAAAATAAACGAGAGCATAGGATATTATATTTTTTCTTACATAATTTTGGAGATAAGAAAGATGGTACTTGAGTAGTGAATCAATATCATATCAAAATAGAGTCAAATATAAGCTGAATTATTAGCCGCAATCACTGTTTCAAATCTCGCAAACATGCATTCATATGAAGATTTAATATGATGAAACATGTTCTGATATGATGCATACTAGTATAATAAGAGATGTCATATAGTTAACTGAATAAGCTTGGTTAAACTGAATAAGCTTGGTTGATATTTCTATGTCAAGTATAGTTATATAATATGAAACATTATTTTTATTACTGGCTTAAACTAGGCAATTAGTGTGCTTTATTATATATAATTTATACATTTTGCACATTTATGTAATTCTGACTATTGATCGTTATACTTGTATGTAATTCTTACCGTTGACCGTTATACTTATGTACAGGTAATTAGATTTCTGCAGTGAAGAACAACCACATCGAAGAACTGGTGGTAATTAAGCTATGAACAAGACTTTAACTATTATTTTGTTTGCACTAGTCATGTAGATTTGTTTGTAAGAAGTCGTGGTATATGGATTCACTTATCTTGTCGAAATACTACTATTGAGATGATTTTGGGTGTTATATTTGATATTGCGAGTAATGTTTTTTTTTTAAGTATTTAAATATGGTGTTATTGATTTGTTTGAAAACGATACTCATATGATTATTTGTTTTAATATTTCTATTATATATAAGCGATTGATGGAAATGTTACAAGCCATTAACAGTAAACAACCGCAATTAAAATGTGGTGTGCATCAGGAAGTTTTAGTAGCGTTGAAAAAGTGCTACAAATGTAATTTACAAAAGATATTGTAGTTGAAATGAAACGCAACAAGAAACATATAGTAGGACTGAAAAACCGCTACAAAAAAAATCCGGAAATGATGCAAATATCACTTTAGTAGCGTTTTTAACCTGTTGCCAAAAAAAACTTTTATAGGGTTTCTAAAACGCTACAATATGTTCGTTTTTGGTTGCGTTTATTAAAACGCAACAAAAACTTTCAGACTTTTAGTTGCATGTTGTATCGCAGCATTCTCTAAAACGCTACTATAAGTTATGGTAGCGTTTTTTCAACGCTACCAAAAGCCATTTCTGGTGTAGTGGCAGCTTAAATTAATATAGAATCATAAATCTAAAAATTGAATAATAAGAATAAAACAGGATTTGCAACTCTTTGTTGTTCATCATTCGGTGAGAACGAAATGAGAAATGAAAAGAACCATCGCGGGAATGAGAATCTCAGTGGGAAAATTATAAAAGGTAATGTGGATTGATCAACGTGTTGGAGAATGGAGTTTTGATGACAACAACCTTATTTCAATATTAATTGATTATAAAATATATACGAACTCCTTTATCTAGAATATATATATATATATACATATGCAGAATTTATATACAGGAATTTATATTGAAGACTGTACAGTTTAAGAGCTTTTAGAGATTCAGAATTCAGAAATGATTCAAGACTCATGAGTAATCAAGATTTCAAGAGTTTAAGATAAATATAGCAATGGAGTCTAGTTTATGTACGATCTGAATAGCACTCCAGGTTCAAATTCAAATTCTATTTCTGATTTTCAAAATTCAAATTATATCTTCAAATTTTATTCTAATTAAGTTTCTCTATTTATGATTTTAAACTCAAGTCTTTGAGTCTATAAGTTATATATATATATATAAATTTATACTTTATATTTATATAGTTTTAAACTTTATAATTTTATAAATATGTTCATATATTTATATTTATGTTTTCATATGATTTTATACTTTACGATACTTATTTATAACACTAGGTTTTAATTCAAGAATTTCCAAAATTATATATATATATATATATATTAAAACACTTTAAAAATGCTCAAAATTCAATTTTACAAAGGGATATGTCGACATGCATAATAGGCCATGTCGACATATAACTGTCATATTTTTTATTTTGAAAGGAGCTGTTTATTTACTATTTGTAACGTTTCAGAAGCATTGCAACCTTTCAAATCTTATAAATAGGGGCTGATTTCAATTTTTTCATCATTCTTCTTCTCCATCTTCATCTCATTTCTTTACACCATTAATATTTCATATTTTCATGATTTCTACACTTATACTCTGTCGAATTCAATTCTATTTAAATAAAACTTCTTCTCTTCTCTCTTTACTCATTATTCTCTGAATCAAAGTGCTATTGAAGAGTTATAGGGCTGTTGTAATTGTTTGGGAAGTGTTTGGGAAAAGGTGTGTTCCTTTAGACTTGAAATCGAGGAAACGGAGCGGTGTTAACCTTGTAGCCGGGAAATGAAGGGGAATATACTTGATCAAGGGTGTTTGGAATTGGTGGTAACCTTGTGGCCGTGAAATCTAGGTTGTTGTACTTGGATATTGATATAGTAATAAAACTCTGCGCAATCCAGCGTTGCGTAGGACTGGACGTAAGAGTAATCTGAATCAGTATAAAATTTGGTGTGTTCTTTCCTTTTCTGCATTTTATTTTTGTTTATCTTTGTGTTTGTGTTTGATTCTGTATCTATGATTATCTCTGTGGTGTGTGATTCATATAGTAGATCATATAAGTTTTAGATTTTGTTAAATTCCTCAAAAACACTATTTACCCCGCCTCTAGTGTTTGTTTTGTCTTAACGATCCATTCCGCAATCCCTAACAATTGGTATCAGAGCAAGGTCTTTCAAAAAGTTCACAATCTGATTTTTGAAAAAAATTAAATGGAAAATTTTGAAATAATTGTTAATACTAGTGTCAATTCATGCATTGTATCAATGTTGAAAGAGTCTGCATATAATCATGTTGAAAAGTCAAGTGATCTACTGAAATATTGTTCAATACAGGAAAAGATATGTTATATGGCTTTTGAAAATTCAAAAGTTGAAAAGATGCGTAAAGTGGATGTTGGTAATTCAAATTCTAAAATGGTGGCTGTTGAAAATCCAAATTCTGAAATGGTGGCTATTGAAAATTCAAATTCCGAACTAGTGTGTTACATAGCTATTGAGAATTCAAATTCTGGAAAGCAATTGGTAGAAATCAAAAAGGACAAATGGATACCGGATAGTTGTTGTTCGAGACATATAACGGGAAATCCTGAATTACTCAATAATATGATATATGAAGATGGTGGAATGGTGGACTTCAAAGATAACTCTAAAGGATACATTATTGGGATCAGCAATGTCGGTAATTCTGAAACTCCTATTATTTTTTATGTTTTATTAGTTAGGAATCTAAAACACAATTTGCTAAGTATAAGTCAACTTTGTGATAAGGGTTATAAAATAAACTTTGAAAAAGATAAATGTTTTATAGAAGATAGGAATTCAAAAGTAATATTCGAAGGAGATAGGAAGAAAATTATCTATATATTGAGTATGAAAATCTCCAATGATAATCTATGCCTTATAACCAATACGAGTGACCCCTGGATCTAGCATAAGAGATTTGGTCATATAAATTTCAAACACATCTCTAGGATTTCTAAATTAGATTCAATTAGGGGACTACCCAAAATGAAATTTAAAGTTAATAATTTATGCGATGCTTGCCAATTCGGAATATTAAAAAGAATTTCATTTAAATAAAAAGAGGTAATTACAACCTCGAAACCATTAGAGTTAATTCACATGGATTTATTTGGTCCATCTCAAACTCAATCGATAAATCATAATAGATATGTTTACGTAATAGTCGACGAATTTTCTAGATTTACTTGGACTTTGTTTCTTAAAAATAACAGTGATGCTTTAGATCAATTTACAACCTTTTCCAAAAGAATTCAAAATTTATTATCCTTAAAAATAAAAACAATATGTAGTGACCATGGCGGAGAATTCAAAAACAAAAATTTCGTAATAAAAAGGGAATAACCCATATTTTTTCTAGTCCCTAGAACCCCTCAACAAAATGGAGTAGTTGAACGTACAAAAAGGACGATACAAGGGTGTGTGAGAACTATGTTATCTGATAATAATTTACCAAGAAATTTTTGTTAATTTACTAAGAAATTTTTGGGCTGAGGCAGTTGCAACAACTTGTTGTATTTTAAATAGAATTTCAGTTAGACCCTTAACTCATAAAACTTTGTATGAACTGTTGTATAATAAGAAACCAAAAGTATCATATTTTAAAATATTTGGAAGTAAACGTTTTATATTTAATACTAAAGAAAATTTAGATAAATTTGACTCGAAATCCGATAAAGGAATGTTTATTGGATATTCAGAGAGAAGTAAAGCATATAGAGTTTTCAATACTAGAACCGATACTATAGAACAAACCTTAAACGTATCATTTGACGAAAATTATAAAAGTATAACACAAAACAATGAAGATGAATGTGAAAATGAAGTTAATGAAACAAATCATGAAGATAATCAACCAAACAAACGAATTAGATTACTTAGAGACCACCCTATAGAAAATATCTTAGGAGATATTGAATCCGTCATTAGAACCCGTAATCAATTAAATAATATGAATAACACTGCATTCATTTCAACTATTGAACCTTAGAATACAAAGGAAGCATCTTCCGATGATTCATGAATACTTGTCATGAAAGAAGAATTGAATCAGTTTACTAGGAATGATGTATGGGAACTTGTTCCTAGACCAGAGTATAAGACTATAATAGGAACTAAATGGGTTTATAAAAATAAAATGAATGAACACGGTGAGGTCGTAAGAAATAAGGCATGACTAGTAGCACAAGGTTATACTCAAGAAGAAGGAATAGATTACGATGAAAGTTTTGCCCCTGAGCAAGATTAGAAGCTATTAGAATTTTACTAGCCTTTGCAAACTATAATGATTTCAAATTATATCAAATGGATGTTAAAAGTGCTTTTCTAAATGAATTTGTTAAAGAAGACGTATATGTAGAGCAACCACCTCTATTTAAAGATGAAAAATTACCAAATCACATATATAAGCTAAAGAAAGTGTTATATGGATTGAATCAGGCTCCTAGGGCTTGGTATGATAGATTAAGAAATTATGTATTACAATCCAACTTTGAAATAGAAAAATTAGATAATACTTTGTTTATTAAAAATAATAATAAGGATATACAACTAGTACAAATATATGTTGATGATATAATTTTCGGATCAACAAACGATAAGATGAATAAAGGATTTTCAGATATTATAACCCGAGAATTCAAAATGAGTCATATGGGAGAACTAGCATTCTTTTTAGGATTACAAATTTGTCAATTAAAGAATGGAATATTTATTAATCAAGAAAAATATGCAAGAGATCTAATTAATAAATATAATCTAACAACAACAAATGGAAGACCAACACCTATGACAACTAATATAGCATTATGTAGAGATGATACATCTAAAAACGTTGATCAAAAACTATATGGAGGAATGATAGGATCATTATTATATATTACTGCTAGTAGACCAGATATAATGCATAGTGTACGTCTCCGTGCAAGATATCAATCGCAACTAAGTAAACACATTTAAAAGCCATAAAACGTATTCTAAGGTATGTAAAGTATACATCAGACTTTGGATTATTTTACCCTAAGGACGATTCATTCGACTTAATTTCTTACTGTGTCGCTGACTATGCGGGATGTAAATATGATCGTAAAAGTACTAGTGGAACATGTCACTTCTTAGTACATTCACTAGTCTCATGGTTTAGTAAATAGCAAAATAATGTATTTTTGTCAACAACTGAAGCAGAATATATCTCTGCTGCTTTGGCTTGTTAAGAAGTAATATATATGCAACAAACTCTAAATGATTTTGGATTAAATATAAATAAATCACCAATATACTGCGATAATACGAGTGCTATAAATATTTCTAAAAATCCAACTCATCATTCACCAATATATGCATGATGTGTATGCTTCAGTATTACATCACACTCGCATGTTCTCACTCGTATTGTTGTGTACACAGTCTGTGTATTTATCACCACTATTTTTGTCGATAAAATATGAGTCTTTGTGTACACATGTACATATTTCTGAGCATCCATTTTGTTAAGTAAACTTGATTTTGTACATGTTTTGTAGCAACTTGTTTCTTGCCCTTGGTTCATGCTGCCATGCACATAAGTTTGCATGCAACATCCTTGAACCTTGTGCACTTCCATTGTGTCTCTTGGTTATGCTGATTGTATTTCGGACTATGCCCATTCCCTTGCTTATGACAACATGAATTTGTTTTGGACCATGTCTCTGTGCATGTTGTACATGTAGCATATATGCTGATCAGTGGTTTCATTCACACTTTGCTTCCATATATATGTATATTCCATATATATATTGTGTGTGTGTACTGCCAGGTATATACATGTATATATATAAGTGTGTGATTTGGCAGATTTCATGCTTCATGGTTTTGAATTGGTTTTGTACTTCACTGGCTCACATGCTATTGATTTTTCTCTTTGGCTTTGCATGTACACATGTATATACTTGCTTGGCTTGAGTTTGTGCTTTGTATGTCATGAGCATTTGAGCTTTGACCATTTCCCATTGTGTCCTTGCTAAATTTCATGTGCATTTGTAAACTGCTATGCATATTTGCCTCCATGTATGTTGTCTATACATGCATTGTACATAGCCATGTTTCACTTTACTCATGCTTACTTGCTTGCCGAGCAGACTTGTATTTCTTGCTTGTCCCCACTTACTTGCACGATTTGTTGAGTCACATTTGTGTTGACTTGCCTTGACATTGTATGCATGAGCTCGTGCATGTGTATATGTTGTGACTTGGTTCACTTTGACCATTCTTGAATGCTTCCTGTACAATCTTGTACGCCTATGCATTCAAACTAGATCCAAGACGAAGGTGCAAGCTTTCTACACCAAATCAAGGGTTTTGATCATCATCTCAACATGGATTCTTCGACAAGACGATTCATGCTCCTAAATCTCTTGCCACGCTATGTAAGTTCTAGCTACTTCTAGATCTAAACGGTAGTTTTAATGATGGCATGGAATAAAACGAGATTAAACTAAGTATGCTAGCCTATATGAACCTTGTCATGCCTCTTTGGCTTGAACCTATGACTTTTGGCTATGTTTAGTGTAAATCATGCCACTTATGTTATGTTTAACTTAGTCCATCATGAAAGATTGAACCTTTACTTGCGGAATGTTGGCATGGATACTTGAAACCAATTTGACTTGTGAAATATGCACATGAATATGATTTGGGGCTTATGCATGTAAATGAACCCAAACCCCTTATGTTATCATGCATGTTTGTGGCCAAATTCCCTTATGATACTAGTACGAGAGGTGCAGAGCAAATATACATGATAAATACTGTGGGATGTTATACATGATAGATACCTTGGGATTGTATACTTGATAGAAACCTGACGATATGATACCTTGATTTATCTTGACACAGTAGTTTATCATGATACCTTAGTTTATCTTGCTACAGTAGTTCATCCAGTTATCTTGGTTTAGCTTATCTATCTTGTCGTCATCCTTATGTTTACTTTCAGTTTATGCATGTCATGTTACCTTTACCTGTTTTTATACTGGAAGTAGATAGGACTTACCAGTCTTTATGACTGACCCCGTTTTCTTTCGCCTCTTTATCTTCCGTTCCCCCCCCCTCCCAGGTTTTTAGGGAGGAAATGATGTTGTTTAGTTCGGACCTCCGATGCTTGAAGGTCATCATGTATAGCTTGGTCTTCTCTTGGCTATGGCTGCTTCACCGCTTTATTTTGGGGAATAATTTATGAAAAGGTTTTATGCTTCTTTACTATTGCAAGACAGGTTTTGATGTATTCTGATGTAAAAGGCTTTAGACCTTATTTTATAAGGTAATGAAATTTGTTTTACTTCCGCTGTTTTGTATATGTTCTGTCTTGTAATATTTCTATGCATGTTTACCTCGATAATGCTTCACCAAACCTAGTGCATTCCCTTTGTGAGTGACCCTAGCGGAGGTGGGGTGTTACATGTGTGCTCTGTCCACGCTGACCTATTTGCACTATGTAGCCAATTTGATTTTGCTGAACCATTGTTGCTTCTATGTATGTATGTATGTATATATATATATATATATATATGTGTGTGTGTGTGTGTGTGTGTGTGTGTGAATAGATTCGTGTGTGTTTGTGTCAACACTGAATTTCTTGGATCATGCCCACTCACCAATATTTGATCGTATTGCCCCTGCACAAAAATATATGTGTATACATGTATGTGTAGAAATATTGTCTACCTTGTGGTATTTACAGTGAATCACTGTGAATATCACAAGCTGTCTAGACACAGATGGATATATATACATATTAGATCAAGTCATGAAATATGATGAGAAACACACCAAAATTCAAAGGCAAATGAATTTTAAAATAAAATTATATCTGCTAGAATTTAAAAATATTTTTGTTTCAGTTTACTGTGTGTGTTTCTGTGACAGGTAAGTATGTGATTAGACTGACAGTGAAGCTGACAGAAGAAACAATGGTGTGTCAGTGAGTAAATGAGTCTGCATATGAATTTGTACAACTGAGTGTGTATACAAAATGTAACTGGGTCTGTATGTGCAAATTGAGTGATTGAGAGTTGTAGTGAGGAACAAATGTATCAAAAGAAATTGAATGTATTGTATTACAGTGAGATGTACAAATAATGGAGTTATAAATCTGTACTATTCAAATATAGAAATAAAATATTATATTTCAATAAAACACTGTTTGAATATTTAAATTCTTGTGCAGTAGTAGTATTTTATTTAAATATAAATATTTAATTCTATCTATGATGTAGTAGAATAGTACAATTACAAACACATTTATAATATATATATGTTTATTATCATCAAACAAAAATCATACAATTGTTATATACAACAAAAACAACAACACAACAAACAAATCACAAAAACCTAACAAACCACAATAAAACTCTCCAAAACAACACAAGTCGAAAGCTCCTCTACCACAACAACAGCCTAATACCCAGCAAACACATAAGACATCCCAACCACACCTAATTACCAGAATACCACTCACTAGGTTACAAAATACACCAGCTCGTCGTTTAGAAACGATCCAAACCATAACCAAGGCCACGACCAAAATTTAGGTGAGCAATTGCAGATTTAAAAAGGAGAACATCGATAATAACAGGGGTCGTGAGAGGTCGAAGGCAAGTGTCAGTTATAAGACAGTTGAAGCGCAACATAGTACACCGCGTGAAGAAGGACAAAAGGATACTGCGTGTTAGGAGCAAGGCGAGAAGAAGGGAGCAAGTTTTAGGCAAGAAAGCATGAGGGCGAAATCTAAAAAAGGGGGTGGCATAATAAATTCACGATGACGAAAGTTGAGGCAGTGAAAGAGCAGTGAGACAAAATGGAGTAGTAGAGTTAAGAAAGTGGAAGTGTTAAAGGAAGCGATTTAGGGGAGGAAGAGAGAATGTAGAAGAGATAAAAAGAGAGAAAGCTCAGTCGCCATTAACAAAGTTATTTTGTCACTTTTAAATAAAACTCTTTTTAATCTCATCATCCTAAACATTCAATCTTAGTTTTCACACATAAATAAAAAGTTTCACGAAAATTCCACGACATCTTCTCCTGTCAAGCAACTTATTCCATCATCTTCTACGTTGTTGCATCCACCTAAAAGTTTGCATAACGGTCTCAGTTCAACCAAACTTAATTCTAACAAAGTGAATGTATAGCCATAATTCAAAGACTCCACCAATTTGGAGGGAAAATCTAACTTGAATTCGACCATAGAATTCCCTTCATTAAATTCCGTGTAAAGGTCCGCAAATCAATACCATTTGGGTTGACTAAAACAACACACATCAAACCCAAATAGCACAGAAATACGAGTCATTAGGGTTAAAGAAATAGAAAAGATAGAAGATACAACAAAGAAAACATCAGAATCTCACAGCGGACTGAACAAAATATAATATCATATATCATAACTTTGAAATACAAATTTGCATTGTATATACATACCATATCAGAGTACAATACAAATACATCACAACGGAAATAACTCTAAATAACTAACGGTGAAGTCTTCTGCTTCAAGCTCCTCCAAGCGCATTGTAAAGGCCTGAAACACTTGACAGTCCATAAAAATTTGGGCACCCAAGAGTTTAAGGTAAAACAAACAAAATAAACTTCAGGTCAGTCATGGGACTGATGTGAGTAAACTCCAACCATATCGTTTAACTTTGAAAAATCTTTTGAAGAAAAAGATAATAGTAAAACCATCCCATACATAAACATGGACGGTTTTTACCCTGCGATAACCCAAACTATTTTTGATATGAAAATCTGATGATATTATAGTAGTGTTTATATCAAATAAATAACCAAATAGAAGAATGTTTGCATCTCACGCTCCACATACATAGTATAAAATCAAAAACCGTAGGGCACTTTACTGGAGATTGGATTCCAACTATGGCAAGGTATGGGACCACCTCCCGACCAGTGTACTTTAGAGGGGATACACTGGAGTTCAACAAGAACATCTTGCAACCTAGCCACACATGACCGGTCACTCATTAAGCTTGAGTGGACTGAATGTATTATCACCCACGGTTGTCGGCCGTCCAACCATAACCCGTAAGATATAGAATCGAAAGAAGAACAATTGTTTTTTTCTCTAGATCGATGATAATACACCCTGCTTAGGTATGGCCCAACTAGTCATGTTGCCTGCCCAATTTTTGTCATTTCCCGGTTGATGAGGCTTGAGGATACGTTAACTTTTTAGAACATCTGGTCATCATTCACTTTGAATGCCACATCGTCAAACCCATCAAATCACTAGTTGATCTTCCCAAAAATCTTACGGGTATAAAAAGCTAAGAGAAACGAATTCCTTCGCCACCTAGCATGATACCTCGAAAAGATCGTCTTATGTGATCTGTTTGGCATACTATATCAGACATTCGTCCATACAAGTTGTCCTGGGTCTGGACAAACCGAAGGCACTATCATGTAACAAAACAACCCTTGCATTTTACTTGGTCTTCAATTTCTTCTGCATAATCTAATTCGCAACGCCTATGCCCATACGGAGTGGCTTTCAGATAATAAATCCAACCGGTCTCCCCATATTGACAACGATGGTCAAAAACTTCGATAGTCGGTGATTTAACTATCGAAGAAAATAAACATCCATCAAACAATCAATGGCCCTTTCTAATATTCATTAATTTAAATACTTTCTGAATTCCTTATCGAATTATATATATATATATATATATATATATCGATATATTGATTTCTAGTTATCAAATTACTCAAAAATATTCTAACTTCTTAAATTTCCGAAAAAATTCGCTAGCATCTCCTTTGCAAGGCTCAATCGGTACAACTACAAAATGCCTCTCTAGGCCCTTTCCATTCAAAAAGAAAATCAAAAAGCCAAGCGGCTTGCCCAATAGGCTCATAAAATCTCATATGGAAATTTAAACATGTACCTTTTTATCGGGCACTTAAATTATAATCTTCATGTACTCTACCTACTCTTCATCCCATATCTACCTATCATATATTCAACCATTCACAATTTATTTCAAATCAATTCAACACCTTTTTCTTTCCATTCGCTAATTAATTTTCTAATTAGCTTCTTTGCTTAATCTTCTTTTAATTTGAACATACCACATTCCAATCTATTTGAATTTACTTAACACAAATCAAACTCAAACTCCCTTCTCGCCTCCAAATTCTAATCCAAGTTACATATTTGAATTCCAATTTCAATTAACAAATTACATTCACTTAAGTTCGATCCAAAAACTTTATACTAACTAACTTCTTTTGAAATTAGTTAACTTCATTTCATAATTAAAAATCTGATTTTTGTTTCAAAAAAAAAAAACAATTCATTTACTCCACTTAAGTTCATATTTATTTTATAACTCAAATCTGGATTTTTATTCACTCAAAATCCTTTTATTTTATTTAATAAACCGTTATGGTTTAAAACCGATTATAGCACTTTTTCCTGAAAAATTGATTTTGACATAACTCAAAATCTATAAGACGAAATCAAGAATTTTCTTTTCCATTAGAAAATTATCATTCAATAGGTCCGGACGTTCCTTGTTTCATCGAATTCCGACTCACATGAGTTTTATATACTCAATTGAAGTTCGAAACGCCAAATTACGAACTACCGCGTTGCGGCGAGTTCGTTTTAAATTAAATTTAAAAATAAACGTTTAGACTTCGTTTGTTAAATAAATTCAACTCCATTTTCTAATATTTAAATACAAATTAAATCGGTTTTCCAAATCTAACTTAAACATCTCGATTTTCCAAAATCGTCGATTTCTTTATTCGAAATTCATAACTCGGTTATAAATTATTCACAACTCATTAAATTCAATTTCCTTAGATATAAATTATTTTATAAAAAAATCAATATAATCGAATTCCAATTATAACTTTCTTTTGCGGGAATAATCAATTAATTCAACATCCTTTACCATTACAAACTAATATCATCCCTTGATAATAGTGAAGTCGTTCAAGTTGGGGTATTTTATTTATCTCTTCGACCTTGACCGACAACGTTCTTATCTTAAGATAGATAGAAGCCTGTAATACAAAAACTCGATTTAAATCTCACCTTTTATTCCATTTCTTACATTTGGAAATCTATATTCAAATTACTCGATGAAAAGTACTTCATCAAATTTATAAACGTTGTTTATAAATTAACTTCCTAAAAAAAACTTCCATTTAATAATCTATTTGAAACTCGATTCCCATTTGGGAATATTTTATTTTTATAACTTATATATAAATTAATATGGAATTTATTTTCATATTTAAATTTAAAATTTTAGTTTTTATCCAATTAATCCTAATATCTTATCTGGAATTAATTTATTTTTTAATAAATTCAACATGGTCGAATTCTAATCATAAATTTGTATATGGAATTATTTCAATTCATTTTATAATCTTAACATCGGAATAAATTTCATCGTTTCCTTTCCTTTAAATGATAACAAATTATAAATCCCCTTTTAGGTTCATATGAATTCAAAATTATAAATTATCCAATAAAAATTCCCCTTTTTTTTATTATAAACATCGTTTATAAATTTCACTTCTTGTTTTAAATATTAAAGCAAGTTTCTATTTCAAATTCCATTTGAAATCCAAATTCTGCTTCGGAAAATACATTTATAGACATTGATTATAAGTTCAACTACTTGTTTTTACTATTAAACAAGTTAATATTTTCCTAGCCAATTCGATATTCAATTTCTATTTCAGAAAAATAAAATTTCCCTTTTAAATCTAAAAATTCCTTTTTATGATATTTTTAAATATTGATATTTAGGGCCAGTGATATTCAACATCCAAATACACCAACCATCAATTCAATTCAACATATCACACATATATGAATATGTAAACAACAATAAATAATTTTTGAGGAATCCAGTTGGAACCCTCCAACCTGTTTTCCCTGCATCCACAGCTGTTAGACAACATACATAATACCCATCATGCTTCAAGGCATGATATCGCGGTATGAAGGTCATCCACTCAATATATCGTGGGGGGATAGGGTCATCCGCTAATGGTACTATGGGCATCCGCTAATGGCACTGCGGGAAGTATCCAATATATATATAATTAATTAAAAAGGAACAAAAAAAATCATGGCGCTGGCGTCCTTTCCCCCAAATTTTTCAGCAAGACCAAACTTTTCTTCCCATTTATCCCCCTCGCAAATCAGCTTTCACCTCGTTCCGTTGCCTCTAACCAGACACTCTCCACCTCCTCCTTCTCTTGAACCACCACCTGCTCCAAACTCATCTCCTAACCCCTCTTCTGCTAACCCTAATTCTGCTGCTCACCCTCTTAAATGATCCTCTCTCTTCGAATCTAAGCCTAGAAATGTCGGAGCGCACTCGCCTCCACCGATGAAACTCGTTTTTAAAGGACAGGAACTACAACCGACTGAAGAAATTTACGAAGCTGCTGAGGAGCAGTTGAATGGATATCTCGTAGGTCATTTTCTAGATCGACCGTTATCATACTCAATGATCACTGCTTGCCTGTCAAAGCTGTGGAACCCTTCAGGAGGCATTAAGGTACGATCAACTTGTAAAATTTTCCTTTTCTTCATCGAAAAGGTTGAAGACAAAGAAAAAATTCTGAAGGCCGATCCAATTTTGATACAAAATAAGATATTTATTGTGAGGCCTTGGGTTTCTAGGCTAGGAGCTTTACAAAAACGGTAACATCTGTTCCTGTTTGGATCAAGCTAACTAACTTGCCACTTTACGGTTGGTCCAAAAAAGGAATATGTTATTTGGCAACGAGAATTGGAAAGTTTCTTTGCATGGATCTTTCCATAGAAAAGCTTGAACGGCTCGAATACGCGAAGTGCATGGTCGAAGTCACTCCGCATGTTGAACTTCCTGATAATTTCCCTCTATTATTGCCTGATGACACCGAACAATTTGTGTATGTGTCATACTTGTGGAAGCCGGAAATATGCGTTGTGTGTGAGAATTTTGGGCATTCAACAGCCAATTGTGATAAGCAAAGGCCTGAAGCAACTAAGGTTGCTAATTCGAAAGTGATGAAAAAGACAGTAGAATAGTTTGCTAGGATAAAGAGCAATCTGGGTTAAATGTTAATCCAAGCCCCAGTGCACAAACGAGGAGCTCTTCTGAATGGAGAATAGTAACTGGAAAAACTAAAGTGGGTGCTCGAATGGAAAAGGGGAAATTTGTCCATTGTGAAGGTAACTCAAGTAAACTGAATTTTTCAGTACTCTCGGATATGCAGGAATATGAAATGGATATAGAGGAAAATGATAATTGTGAAGAAGGGGAGTTACGAAAGGTGAGTGAATTGCTATCTCGTGCTTTTCCCGTCGGCTTTAATAACACAGCTGCAATGATTAGTGCGTGTTCTGATTCAGCTTCAGCTTGTGATGATAGGCTTCTTTCTAATGGTAATGTTAAATGCTTGAGTGAAAGGGAGGTGCTACCGAATGGTTTGTCTAAAGATGGTAAGAAAATGTCTACTAATTCTAGCCTGCCAGATGTTAACCACAAAGATAACGAAAATGTCTATGTTGAGAATGTGGTTGTTCTTGGTGTCAATATTGAGAATGATCACCTTAATGTTGATGCTCAGTCACATCCATTCCTGAAGTACAACTTTGACTGTATTGAGGAGAATTTTAAAGTGGATCAAATGCAAAGTACCCCTACTGTTGGTCCGAACTATGAACATCATGAAAAGAGTTTTAGGCAAAGCATCGTAAATCTAAGGAAAGAGATTGATACTGGTAAGCTTAATCATGATGCTTGCAGAGAGAAACAGAAACTTTTGGAAATAATGACAAAGAATTTTGTCACCATAAACTCGAGAGGGAAGATGGATGCTATCCAAAACATAGAGAGTATTTCTAAAAATTCACCTCCAGCTTTAAAAACAGGTTTCCTCAACATTAAGAAAAGTTCAGCAACTAACCAAGCTAATAGTTCAAAGGAAGTCAGTCAAGCTTCGACAACTTCTCCTGGTTCTTTGACCAAGGCTAGTGGAAAAGGTCAAAAAATGTCTAATCCATATGACCACATTCCCCTTCCACCTGGCTACAAAGCTCCTCCTCGAGACAGTTTTAACATCACACCAACTCCAATCATTCCTTCTCCTCGTCCGTTGGGTAGCGTGCAGATCACGAGAAGCAAGAAAATTGAGCTACTTAAAGGGATTGATGACGACAAGGGATGAGCTACAGTGGCTGTCCTCTCCAATGCGAATGTCATACTGTTATGCAATTCTTAGTGTAATGTGATACCATGTAATGTTGTGCAATTCTTAGTGTAAGGTGATAGCTTATAAGCAAGCGATGTGCTACTTCAAACTGTGGAAGTGCCAATAGCTGATATGTAGTTAGCATATCACCTGAACTTTGAAATTGTATTTATTTATTTTGTATAAATAAAAAGTGTTACAGATCACTTTAAAAACCGGTCAGCCTTGCCAAATTTTTTTTCCACAACCACAAAGCCTAAATATAACTAATATATACATTAACCACAATTTACCAATAAACAACAATGCAACCAACAAATAGCATTTATATATATATATATTTGTATTAAATAAAAGTTCGATTATAGTAAATTATAATTGAACCTGAGAGTGAGTTTACTCACCTTAATTCTTATTTGGCGAATATCAATTTAAAATTCCATATCGTCTCAACTACGTATCTACCTAAATTGTTTCAACTGAATCTATCTTGTACCTAAGATTATTTGATTGAACTTTTATTTATTTAAATTAACTTAACAAATATAAATTAATTCTATGAAATTTAAATTTTGTAAGAACTGTATACCTTACGGCCTTGCCAACTACTCGACAACTTGACGCAACAAATCCCCGAATAGCTCCAAAAACTGCCATGCCACTTCGGCATTTCAACAAACATCACAGGATCACCCAGTTAACCATCGAACCAACATCCCACTGACTGCAATCCGATCATCATAGTCATACCACAAAACTGCATCAGCTCCATACGCAGACAATTCTCCTCCTATTTCCATCACCTGAGCTTTCCGTTCCCCCAAAAATTCACTGGCCAAACTCTCCAAAAATACCACTGTCAAACTTCTCAATATCCCTAGTCCACCTACCAGACATTGCGCAATCCCCAATCAACACAACGCCAATCCCAAATCACCTTGTCCAAAGATAATCGAACTCCTTCTAGCTTCAAACTCCAGTTCGCCCATACCAGCGTCAACCTCCCTGAATTTCAACACCCATTTATCCCCACACATTCGAACTCACTTCCAGTTTAACCTAAAACCCACATGGCCTCCCCTGCCATTGTCGCACCCCCTCTCCAAAGGTCGACAACCCCTCTGCAAACTCATCGAAGAAACCATGACACGTTAATCCTTCCTAATCCGCGAGGCGCCTCCAAAAGTCGATTAGCTTCAGGTGATATCACGATTCCAAATCGCAATTGGTTCTTTTTTTAGTGAATCAGATTTCATTTAGACCGGAAAAAAGAAACAAGGAAGCAAACGCTTTGAAGTGTTTTCGTAGGACTGAGAATGGTAGAAATAAGGAAGGCGAGTCCCAATATATATATATACACACACACGAAGGGAAACCATTTTTGTTCGTAACTATGCAAATATAGTACGAACGTGATAGCAATCAATATACTGTCACATCCAATTGTCACATCTAGAAGGGTTACTAATTTGAAGCAGAATCAAATTTAGCAACGGCAAAAAGCATGACCAGATTTGCAACAGCGCAGAACCGTTGCAAAACAAAAGTAAGGAAGAGAGTACCTGTCAGTATTGTCCGTGTCCAGAGTATATCTGTTTCCTTGAAACAATATTGCTCCCTCTATGGCGCTGAAGGTATTCGAGCAACTGTTTCCCAAGATGAAACGGACCGATCTCTGCAATGTAGCGCTTACAATCGCAGAGCAACAACGAACTCAAGCGAGGACTTTAAGAACAGAGCAGTAGAGAAGAAGAGGACAGAACGAATTCACTTTCTGGATGATTAGTGGCTCTGTCAGACTGTGTATATATAGCAGCAGAGGGGTGCCTTTCTGGGCAGCTGCGACTGTCCGTACGGGCGCGTTGGTTCAAACGGTCGCATCTGACCACTGTTCAGGCGAACAGACGCACCCGCGCAAAATAGAATATTTTCCGCGCATTAAACAGTCGGCGGCCCGTCTGATCACGAGACCCCAAGAGCCCCAAGGCCCAAGGCCCTTATTCTTTGACATTTTAATATTTAATAACATAAAGGCCCAAAGCCTACATAACCCATTCATCCTTGTGTGCTCATGTCATTTTGTTTGATATAACATGTGGGGCTTTAGTATATAAGGAGATATATTCACAAATCTCACACAATGTGGGACTTATATCTATCCAATACTACACAACCTCTTCTTCCCTAATCCTCTCATTTATTTCCAACAATCCCCCACATGAATGAGAGATTACTTTTTGTTCTTAATTTTTTTGAAACATTTAGCGTATCGGTAAAAGTAGCGCAATGGCCTTGAACTTTTCCTAGTGTTTATCGTTATAACCTACTGGCGAATCAGTGGACTAGATTGTTTTTGAACTGTAAGCCTTTTGTGTAGGTATACAAAGATAATACACGCTAAGTGTTTCTAGACCCCTTGGTTCTCTGTTTGTGTTTGTTTTTTTCCTTGAACACCTGCTTGGTCTCATGAGTGTTTGAAGAATTCGACCTTACAATTCTTCTTGAAGCGGCGCCTTCACACTTACGTAGGTGATTCTATAAAGAGTATCCCGTAGTACTTCACTTGGGTCTTTTATAACACCACAGTATAGACATCATTAAAAGCTAAGCTTATCCTATTCTCCGACGGGTTGTGCACTGACTTATCATAGGAATGGTTTGTATTTTAACAGTGCCATTAAAGTTTATCTTTAAACTTAGTTATCCCTTTGATCCTAGATCTTGGGATCTCCAGTCAACTAGGTGGGGTTTCCGTTTAGAAAAACTTTTTAGATCATAGGTCTTAAACCCATTCCCATCGATAAGGTTTAAACTTTCTCTCTAGGCAAGCCTTTATTTAGTGGATCCGCAATGTTATCCTTTGACCTTACATAGTCTATAGTGATAACTCCATTAGAGAGAAGTTGTCTTATGGTTTTATGCCTACGACGAATATGTCTAGATTTACCATTATACAATGTACTATTCACCCTTTCTATAGCAGATTGACTATCACAATGTATACATATTGGAGGTACTGGTTTTTCCCAATTTGGAATGTCCTCTAAAACCCCCCTAAGCCAGTCTGCTTCTTCCGCGGCTTTATCTAGAGCAATGAACTCAGATTCCATTGTTGACCTTGCTATGCAAGTTTGTTTGGATAATTTCCACGAAATTGCTTCATTTCCTAATGTAAACATATATCCACTTGTGGATTTTGTGTCAATTGAGCCCGTTATCCAATTGGCATCACTATATCCTTCTATTGCCGAAGGATACTTATCATATTGCAAGGCATAGTTTTGTGTGTACTTTAGATATCCTAGGACTCTGATTATTGGTTTCCAATGATTTTTACCAGGATTGCTGGTATATCTACTTAGCTTGCTTACAGCGTACGCAATATCAGGCCTAGTGCAATTCATGACATACATAATACTTCCCAGTATACGAGAGTATTCAAGCTGATATATACCATCACCAGTGTTCTTTACCCAATTTTGGTTCATATCTACTGGTGATTTTGCAGTAGTTATATTATACTGCTTGAATTTTTCAAGAATTTTAGCAATGTAATGTGACTGAGATAACGCATATCCCTGTGATGTCTTTATAATTTTTACACCCAAAATTACATCGGCCACTCCTAGGTCCTTCATATCAAATCTAGAGGATAGCATGTCCTTCGTAGATTTTATTATGGCCTTATTATTTCCTAGGATCAGTAAATCATCAACATAGAGACAAACAATGACATATCCAACATCTATACATTTTATATAGACGCATTTATCTGATTCATTTATTTTGAATCCATTTGATAACATTGTTTCATCAAATTTCTCATGTCATTGTTTTGGTGCTTGTATAAGGCCATAAAGAGATTTTACTAATTTGCACACCTTATTTTCATTTCCTGGGCTTAGAAACTCTTCTGGTTGCTGCATATTTATTTCTTCTTCTAGTTCACCATTCAAAAACGCAGTTTTCACATCCATTTGGTGTATTTCCAAATTCAATATAGATGCGATTGCAATAAGCATCCTAATTGATGTTATTCTGGTAACTGGAGAGTATGTATCAAAGTAATCCAGATCTTCCTTCTGTCTGAATCCTTTTATTACATGTCTTGCTTTATAGTCTATTGAGCCGTCAGCCTTTAGTTTCTTCTTAAATATCCATTTATATCCTAGTGGTTTTGATCCTTTAGGGAGATCCACTATTTCCTACGTATGGTTTTGTAGAATGGATATATTCTATTTCACTATTGACGGCTTCTTTCCAATAAGGAGCATCGAGAGATGACATTGCTTGTTGATAAGTTAGAGGTTCATTTTCTATCATATATGCATAGAAATCAGGTCCAAAGGATTTTGAGGTCCTTTGTCGCTTGCTCCTTCTCGATTCCTCTATCTCAGTTTCATCATTCATTTTTCTTTGATCGGTATTATCCTCGGGAGTATCTGGATCTCTTGGCCTCTTTTGAACACTTGTTTCAAAAGAAGTTTTTAGAGGATAAATGTGTTCAAAGAATCTTGCATTTCGAGACTCGATAATGATGTTTTCATGAATGTCATCAATTTCAGATTTGTACACCAAAAATCGATATGCACTACTATTATGAGCATATCCAATGAATATGCAATCTATAGTCTTAGGTCTTATTTTGACCTTTTTCGGTTTTGGAATTTCTACTTTGGCAAGACACCCCCACACTTTTAAGTATTTGTAGGATGGTGGTCTGTTTTTCCAAAGTTCATGGGGAGACTTGGACGTTTTCTTTCGTGGTATTTTATTCAAAATGTGATTTGCCGAAAGAATAGCTTCTCCCCAAAAATTATCTGGCAAGCCAGAGCTTATTAGTAAGGCATTCATCATTTCTTTAAGAGTTCTATTCTTCCGTTCGGCTATACCGTTGGATTGAGGTGAATAAGGAGCTGTAGTTTGGTGTATTATACCATGCACAACACAGAATTCCTCAAATGGAAACTCATATTCTCCTCCTCTATCACTTCTTAAAGCTTTAATTTTTCTGTTGAGTTGATTCTCAACTTCTGCCTTATACTGTTTAAACATATCGAATGCCTCATCCTTGCTTCTAAGGAGATATACATGACAGTATCTTGTACAATCATCTATAAATGTGATGAAGTACCTTTTTCCTCCTCCAGTTTGACACATTTTCAAGTCGCATACATCAGTATGTATTAAGTCTAGAGGTTCGGTTTCTCTTTCAACATGATGAAATGAGGTTCTTGTCAATTTGGCTTCAACACAAATTTGACATTTGTAATTTGAATCAATTCTACATTTAGGTATGAATTCTAGATTGATCAGTTTTTGTAAAGTATCAAAATTCACATGACCTAGTCTAGAATGCCATAGATTAGGAGAGTCAACCATATAAGCAGAAGATTCAATTTTATTCATATCATTGTTTGGTACAACAGTGGTTACATTAGCCTTAAATAGGCCATCACATACATAACCCTTTCCTATGTACACTCCATTCTTAGACAACACAAATTTATCAGCCACAAATGTCAATTTGAAGCCATGCTTGCTGAGCAACGATCCTGAAATTAGATTCTTGAGAATTTCTGGAACATGGAGAACATCATTTAGAGTGAGTTCTTTTCCAGAAGTCAATTTCAGCACAATCTTTCCCTTGCCTTCGACCTTTGATGCGGACGAGTTACCCATAAACAGTTGCTCTTCATTAGTAGCACTTTTGTAGTTTGTGAACAACCACTTATTTGCGCATATATGCCTAGTGGCTCCAGTGTCTACAAACCACTCCTTGTTGTTACCAACAAGGTTGCATTCTGAAACAACTGCACACAAGTCCATTTCAGAAACACCGTCTGAAACTTCCGCCACATTTGCTTCTGATTTCTTCTTTTTGGGTGCACCGCGACATTCTGCAACTTTATGACCCTTCTTTCCACAATTATGGCATGACCCCTTGAATTTCTTTGACTTCTTAGGTTGGTTGTCACGTTTTCTCTTATTGGACTTGTCCGTCTCGACAACGTTTGCTTTGGCAACCACATTTTGAGAAATCTTCTTTTCAGAATTTTTATTATCTTCCTCAATTCTCAATCGAACTACAAGTTCCTCCATTGTCATTTCTTTGCGCTTGTGCTTTAGGTAGTTCTTGAAGTCCTTCCACGATGGAGGAAGCTTCTCAATAGCAGCGGCAACTTGAAAAGATTCGCTAAGTGTCATCTTTTCATCTTTTAGTTGACGAATGATAAGTTGCAGTTCTTGAATTTGGTTGATCACAGCTTTTGTATCGACCATTTTGAAGTCAAGAAATTTCCCGGCGATGAATTTCTTCATGCCAGCATCTTCAGTTCTATACTTCTTTTCCAAAGCCAACCATAGTTGTTTGGATGTTGCAACTGTGCAGTACACGATGCATAGACTGTTGTCGAGGCCATTCAGGATGTAATTTTTACACATGAAATCAGAATTTTTCCAAGCATTAAGGGCTTCAACTTTAACTGGATCTGGTTCCAATTCGGCAACAACTGGAGCATCTTCTGTAAGATACTTCGCTAGGCCCAATGTTGTCAAGTAAAATAGCATCTTTTGCTGCCAACGTTTGAAGTCCGCTCCGGTGAACTTTTCTGGCCTTTCTCCGTGAGACAGTGCCATTGGTGTAACCACGGGTGCAAAAGGATTGGTTACAGGCGGTGTTGGCGCAGCAGGACCACTATTGCCTTTAGCCATTATAGTTTTCTGCAAAACGAAAATATTGTTTCAAGATTTTTGTTCGTAACTATGCAAATATAGTACGAACGTGATAGCAATCAATATACTATCACTATCCAATTGTCACGTCTAGAAGGGTTACTAATTTGAAGTAGAATCAAATTTAGCAACGGCAAAAAGCGTGACCAGATTTGCAACAGCGCAGAACTGTTGCAAAACAAAAGTAAGGAAGAGAGTACCTGTCAGTATTGTCCGAGTCCAGAGTATATCTGTTTCCTTGAAACAATATTGCTCCCTCTATGGCACTGAAGGTATTCGAGCAACTGTTTCCCAAGATGAAACGGACCGATCTCTGCAATGTAGCGCTTACAATCGCAGAGCAACAACGAACTCAAGCGAGGACTTTAAGAACAGAGCAGTAGAGAAGAAAAAGAGGACAGAACGAATTCACTTTCTGGATGATTAGTGGCTCTGTCAGACTGTGTATATATAGCAGCAGAGGGGTGCCTTTCTGGGTAGCCGCGACTGTCCGTACGGGCGCGCTGGTTCAAACGGTCGCATCTGACCACTGTTCAGGCGAACAGACGCACCCGCGCAAAATAGAATATTTTCCACGCATTAAACTGTCAGCGGCTCGTCTGATCACGAGACCCCAAGAGCCCCAAGGCCCTTATTCTTTGACATTTTAATATTTAATAACATAAAGGCCCAAAGCCTACATAGCCCATTCATCCTTGTGTGCTCATGTCATTTTGTTTGATATAGCATGTGGGGCTTTAGTATATAAGGAGATATATTCACAAATCTCACACAATGTGGGACTTATATCTCTCCAATACTACACAACCTCTTCTTCCCTAATCCTCTCATTTATTTCCAACAACCATTCGTACGAAGCCATTAAATCCTTGCTTTCCTGATATCGAAGTGAGGAGACAAATTATACAGCTCGAGAGAGAAAAATACTCTACGCGATGAAGTTTTAGGGTGGCGATGTATGTACTTAGGGTAGAGGTAAATTAATATGATTTGACTTTCGTTTTAATTAAAAACTAACATATCTCGCGGTCCCTTAATTTAAAATCCCGAACCGCTATTTCAACACAATAACCGACGTTACAAGATTATAATGCTATTCTGAACTCAATGGAACCGATTCTGAAATTTAATTTGACTGTATAGAAGAGATAACAATTTAAATTAACGATTTAAATTAAATTCAATTTAAAATATAAATCGATTTCAATTAATTAAATTCATCGATAGTAAATTATTATCGTTCTAGTTCAATATAGAATTTATATTAATCGACTGAATCATTTCGATTTAGATTTAATTATGAATTCAATCGTTTGTTGATAATTTGATATATTCGAAATTAAATCGTACATCGATTATTAAATCAGAAATTTCCATATTAAAATTCATTTATTATTCCATTTCAATATTTAAAATAAATTTAAATGTTCAATATTAAATGACCAAAAATCCGGGACGTTACATTCCGATTGAAAGATTTCACAGGGAGTCATGGGAAATAGCTATTCTAAATCATGGAAACAACTTATTAAAGAGAACAATTATCACTGTAAATCAATCCAGCTAAAATACTTCAACCAAAAGTGAAGAATAATACAGGGTATGCATGCATTGGTGAAAATCTGGTTAATCAAGCAACAGAAAAATGACAAAATTCGATTATCTTTTATGTATATGGAAATAGGACCTATTACAAATATCTCAAAGATTACATAGACAGATCTTGGTCTTAAAAGGTAGTTATCACCTTTGTACAAGGGAAAATGAATTTTTCATTATAAAATTTGATATCGTTGAAGACTATGACAACTTACTTGCAGCAGGACCTTACTTTTACAATAAAAAGCTCATTTTTATACAACGAAATAGTCCTGGGATGAAGCGGCCTCGTGATTTTCTCCATTCAATACCTATCTAGGTTCAACTGCCTAACTTGGATCTTAATTTTTGGCCTGTTGAAGCCATCAACATAATAACTTCAGCGTTGGGTCAGCCTATAAAATTAGATCAAGTGACGGAAGAATTAATCAGAATTTCTTTTGCTAGAATTCTTGTAGAGATTAGTATGATCAAATTTTATTTCCCTACAGAAATCCTATTTACTGTTATGATGGTAGGATAGTTAAATAGAAAGTTGTTTATGAATGACAACCCTCTATTTGTTCAAATTGTAGAGTTTTTGGCCATTACAGTAATGCTTGCTCTACAAAAAAAGTATGGAAACAAAAAGAAAATCTTATGAAAGACTCTTAGATGGACATTGACAGTAAATCTCTTCAGAACACAGTGGAAGTGAATGTAATTTTAGATAATGGTGATAAGGAGGGTAATACATGTCAAATATCAAAAAGTAAAGTTTTTAACTTTGTTGCTAACGAATTAAATCAAGAAGAGGAAACTACCCTAATTAGAAAGTTAACATAGTTGAGAATATGGTTTTTGTTGGTTTCAGGCATGCTAACATTTCAAATAAGGAAGTAATTACCTTCAAACAGGTTCGATATTCTAGGTTCTGAAGATCAAATTATTATTGAAGAAAATATAAATAACAATAATACTGCTATAAAGCACGAGAAAATATTCACATGCCTAGTAGAAAAAAAAGAAAAAGATTCTGAGATCATAATGGATGATACAGACCAACTAAAAGAGAAGGAAGTAATTAGCTCATGAATTTAATATAGTGGAGAATTCCAGCCAAGGTGATACTAGCGGACTTTGATTATTCTTTTAGTGATTATAAGAAGAGGAAAAATTAAAGTCAATTTAAACAATTTGAAAGGAGAAGTGGTTATAAGTGGGAAACTTTTGTGGAGACAAACTCCAAACGGAATAACCTTATTCCTCAAGTTAAAACAAGAGCAAAATATAAAAGAACAGAAGAAGATGTCAGCATCCTCTGTGATGTGAAAACTATGGGTATAACAACAAATAAAAATTGAATTATAGCTTTTTTATTTTGGAATGGAAGAGGGTTGAATTCTGTCATTATACAGAAATGTTTGTAGAATTTAATTAAAACAAAATTAAAGATATTGATATTATGGCTATAGTTGAACATAAACTTTCGAATCACACAATTTCCAATTATGTGTTGAAGATAATTGGGACTTCATCAATAATAATTCAATCGAAAGTAAAGGCAAAATTCTTGTTGGATATGATAGAAGATATTAGAGACATCTTGTGTTAACTGTTAAGAATGGACAAGCGATGCGTTACCTATAATTTTATTAATCTGGAGGTGTTCAGTTGACCATTTCTTCGGTTTATGGCTCAAACCTGCAATCTGAAAGGCAATCTTTATGGAAGCATCTCCTGGATATTAAAAACAGAATTGCTGGTGCATGGTTAATTATAGACGACTTTAATGACATTTTATATGCTACTGACAGTCTCAGCTATCGTAAACATAATTTTACAGTTGGTACTGGTTTTTTTAATGTATTACTCGGTTAAATGTTATAGAACCGCCAATAAAAGGAAACTTCTTCACTTCGAGAGGAGGTTTTAATTTGAATATTCATTCTAGAATTGATAGAGTATTTTTTAATAAGAAAAATGTGTTGATTTATTTCCTTCACTGATAGTGCAGTGCTTAAATCATTCTTTCGGTGACCATACATCACTTTTTATTAATCTAAGTTGCAAGAACAATGGAAATAAAAGTATCAAAAAATTTCCTTTAAGATACATGAACAACTGGCAACTCAGGGAGGGTTATTATGATATAGTAACTCCTATTTTGAGATGCAAGCTTACTTGTAAGTCCTTGTTTCAAATCATTAGTAAGCTGCGAATTATGAAATCTCACCTGAAATAATAGTGCAAAATTCATTTAACCTTTTGTAGGCAGATTAAGGAATTAAGGATGAAAATGATATAATTTACAATTTAATACTTTCTAATCTAAAAGACATTAACTTGTCTCGGTTGTATCAAGTTAATTTAAGAAAACTTGAAGAGTTTGTTTATTCTCAAAGTATGGAGCTTAAGAGGAAAGCCAAAATCAAAGGTTTAGTTGCTTCCAAATATTTTTATTCAAAGATGGCAGTCAATAAGAGGAGGCTTAAAATTAAATGTTTGTTGGATTCCAGTGGTAATTTTACGATAGACAATGATGCATTTACTATCAAGGCTGTTGAGTACTTTCGGGATTTATATAATTCTTCTTCTATTAATTCAGAATTTCCTAATATTATACCTAAGAAATTATTGTCAACAGCAGGTAAAAAACGTTGGACAATCATATCAGGATGGAGGAAATCTATGAAGCTATTTTTAGCAAGAAGGATGATAGTAGTTCAGGTCCTGATGGCTTTGGAGCAAAATTCTTTAAAATTCATTGGAACGACATTAAAGAAGATCTTTTTCAAGCCATTAATGATGCTTATTTAAGGGGTAAACTTATAAGAGAAATAAATCATACTTTTCTATGCTTAATCCCCAAAAAACAAAATGCATGAGAGCCCCGCGATTTCAAGCCTATTTCTTGTTGAAACATACTGTATGAAATTATATGTAGTATTTTATGTAATAGAATAAAATCAATTCTACCTGACTTAATTTTTGAAAATCAAAATGCATTTATATTAAGAAAATTTATGGCTGATAATAATTTACTTGCATATGAAATGGTTAGATGCTTCAGTCGAGCTAAATCTGATAAAATCTGGCTGAAAATTAATCCACATAAGGCATATGATAAGCTAACTAATTTATTATTTACATAATGGAAAAAATGAATTTCCCTCCCAAATTTTGTAGGTTCATCTTTAAATGCATTTCATTCCCAACATTTTTTATTCTTATTAACGGAGTTCCTCAGAGATTTATCAAGAATAATAGAGGCCTACGCCAAGGTGATCCTCTTTCACCGTATTTATTTGCGATAGTTATGGAATATCATTCTATATTGTTTGATTTGAAATTTTATAAGGGTAATCTTCGACCTATATGTAATAATCCTCCTATAATTAGTTATTTAATATATGATGATGATTTTCTTGTATTTTCTAAGTGTAATTAAGAGAGCATCTTTGCCATTAAAAGAGCATTGATCTCTTTATCTGATAATGTATTAAAAATTAATCAAAATTTTTATCTTAATAAAAGCAATAAATCTAAGGAATTTATATCCTCATGTTTAAATTTCAATTTTCAATTTTTCCTATCAAATATTTAGGGTTGCCTTTATCATATAGGAAAATCAGTAGTAGGGATGTTATTCAACTTTTGGACTCCATAAAAAGTAAATTAAGCTGTTAGAGCAATAATTTTTTATCGACTACATGCAGAATTGAGTTGAATAATTCCTTTATATATCCTATGATAATCTTTTGGATTCAAACATGCCAAATTCCAATTCAAATTATTAACAAAACTGAATCCCTGTATGTCAATTTTATTTAGAGAAATAAATATCATGTTGTTTCTTGGGATCAATTATATATCCCAAAATGTTATAGTGGAATTGGCTTGAAAAATATTAAAAAAAAACTTACAAGCTGCCATGGCTTTAAAATTGATTTGGGTTTTTCTACAAGGTAACTTACTATGGGCTAGGTAGACTAAAGATAGATATGCAAAAGATTACAACAACAATAACAACAAAGCCATATATCCCAAACAAGTTGGGGTTGGCTGCTGCAAAACAAAAGAAAGGCAAAGTTTTTATGTTGGCTTGCCAAGCCTATCACAACCCTCCTCCTTTACCCTGGCTTGGAACATGCTGCATAGAAAACTATACAGACGGAGTTAGATATGCAAAAGATTAAGAAAAAAAATAGGTCATGAATGTGGACAATGATGCCTCATATACTTGGAAATTGATGCTAAAAGCTAGAGAAAACTGTAAAAATCTTTTTAATAAAAATATAGAAAATGGGCAGAATACACATTTGTGGTTTGATCCTTGGATTGGAGGTGAGAATCTGATTTCTATACTAGGATGGGATGCAACATACGGTGAAGTGCGTTAATCAAGATTTCAAAGTTGCCAATATCATTCATAATGGTAGCTGGAACTTGAAGAGTTTTCATCTTCCTTCAAAAATTGCAGAGGAAATTAAACAAATTAAAATGAGGATTGTTAAAAGGACTCCACATTTTGTTAAGGGGAGGATAATTTTAAGGGGACTCCAAATTAATATATTTTTATTAAGGGGGGTCTGATTTATTTAAAAAAGAAAAAAAAGAGAGACTTAACTACCCTTGGATCATTACTTACGTTAAACACTAACTTACTAAATTCAGCGCATGTAACAAGCGTGCAAATTACTAAACATCTCAATTGCAAAAATTCAATACAACATATTAGATCAAAAATTTTGTTCCTACATTTAAAATTAACCATATCAATTCCAATATGAAATTACAATTAATTATCAAATCTGATGTCTTCTGATTACCCATGAAATTTTCTTGTGTCTCCATTACGTTAACTATATCCATTTTTTTGTTTTTATGTGCAGCATTAAATTGTAAGAACTAATAAAAGTTTAAGTTTTATAGTTTATATTAATGAGGATTGTAGGGGTTAATATCAGAATTTTCATTTATATGTTTAAGGGGAGACTAATTTATTTTGTCCTCCCCATAATAATTATACAATAAATAAAAGTTGGTCCTCCCCTTAACCAAATGTGGAGTTCTTTTAACAATCCCCATTAAAATTAATACAAATAAGCAAAATGATTATTGGATCTGGACTGCTAATAAAAATGGCAAATTTTCTATCCAATCGGCTTATTACTCGATTTCTCCTCAATTTAATCATCTAGAATGGGGTGATTTCATATGTAGGAAGTCATTGGTGCAAAAATATGCTTTTACTTCCTATTTAGCTTGTTTAAGCAAACCAATGGAAAGAATTTACATGCAACCTCTGTTATTCTAATATGGAAGATCGGGATCATCTATTTTTCCAGTGTTCCTATTCAACATATATTTGGAATTTTTTGAAAAATAAATTGCAAATCATTACTAATGGAAACTACAAGCTTCTGGATGAAATATTAGATCTCATCAAATCTAGTAGTAAAAATAAAAGGCTCCAACTTATACACAGGATTGCTATTACAACCACTATAAGCCATATTTTTTTTTGGGGGGGAAGGGGGGTGGGGGGAGAGAGGGGGAGAGAGAGAGAGATGCAAGAGACTATATAATAATATCTTAGTTCTTTAAGAAATCAAAGGAAGTCTGATTCTAGCAGAGATTACAGCTTCTCTATAGGCGTTTGAGAATAAAAGGAAGATGGAGTATGGACTTACCACCAAAAGTCCTAATTTTGCTAGATTAAAAGATCAACGGATGTACGTTGGAAATTTAAACTCATTTCCGCCATTAGTGAAGTTTTCGAGGGAATGTTTTGGGAGTGGAGAAGTCAAAGCACGCGTGCTCTTTTATTTTAACTTTATTTTTGGAGTGTGTGATTTGTAATGTAATGTTATCTGTATTTGTTTGGTTTGAGGTGATACTATATGATGTATTTGTATGGTATTTGTTGCTGATTCATTTTATTTTTGATCACCTCAAACCTTCTGTAACTTTTTTCTTGTTAATAAAGCACCTTGGTTATTCGATAAAAAAATCTTTAATTTTCAATAATTCTAAATCGTTTCATGTGTTTCCTTGTATGGGGTTAGATCTAGTTCAAAGTAGAAGCTCAGCAAGTCCTAGCTTTAAGATTACTATGGAATTTGTGAGCTGGCCTCATCACTCTTTTTTATATCAACTACGTGCATATATGTTAAATTATATTGAAGTTTCTAGGAAAGCATCAATGGTTGATAGGTTTGAGTTTCTGATGTAGGAAACTTTACATCGATGGCCTCACGACAAATTGGACCCAATAAGAAGGAGACTCCTATTTCTTTTATCTCTTAAACTCACTTTTTACCAATGTAAAACATTAATAACTCCTTGATTTCAACATAGAAAATTTCAAATTGACACACTAAAATTAAGTCCATCACCTAATCTTTATATGCTTAATTAACTAAACATATTTTTTGATAATTTTTAAACAGATATTTTTATGATTGAAAGCAAGGTATTTTGTACTTTTCTAACATAAGACAACATAACAAACCAATTTAACTCCAAAAATTGACATTTATCATTCAAATAAAATTACACATTGTTTTAACAAGCTTTAAACAAGAATTTTACATCACTTAATTTCATACATGTTTTCTATAAAAATTCATTATAAAATTCTCATTTCAATTATTAATTTAATAAAATATTTAAATTCTTTTTTTTTTCCAATTCAATAAATTAGAAATCGAATTTGTCATTTACATTTCATTTTCTTTATTTAATTTATTATTTTAGCTACATTGAAAAATCAAGGTTATAACAATGATAGATAAAACGCACGCGCACAAACAAGTAGGATGTAACGTACTGCTAATTAACATACTGAGAAATTACATTTTTACCTCCTGAATTGCTTGAATTTGTACTAACCGCATTTTTTGACCGAAGATTCTGTCGGTCCACATAGCAGTGTTCTCCTTTTTCTCAAAGAACAACTCGTCTTCTCATGAATTCAATAAACAAATACGAACCCCAGAGTACAAACCTGCAACAAGAGAAAGCATAGATACCGAACAGGCTGAAATAACATTAGGAAAACTTTCAAAAACAACACATGTGTATCATCATTGAGCCTTCTTACTTTGCATCCAAACAGTTTCCAACAAGCATAAACAGGTAGCAGTCTGCTAATATACAACACAATTCTATAAGTTTCTGCATGCACAAACAAGCAGCTGTGGATTTCCTTAATCACCACAGCTAACCATGCTGCCTCTTCTAAAAACCAGAGAAACCACCCAGAAAAATGAAAAACATATATGAAACCCATGCTTCTAATCTTCGAACAACTATTGTACAACTGAGGCAAAGCAATCCATAAAAAGCCCCCTACATTTGAGAAAAAAAATGATAATCTAACTTACAATACGAATCAAGCATTAATCTCGGAATTGCACTGGTTTTCACGGTGGCAGTTCCTTCTGTTCCAAAATATACCGGAACAGCTCGTTCTTTCGAGTCTGTCGTCGTTCAGTTTATCTTCATTGGCGACACTGCTCTGAGACATGCGTGGAGATTGCTCTCTTCCTCCTCCGTTTTCGACATCGGGACATGGATCATCATCGCAAGTGCACAAAGGAATGGGTACAGATGGAAATGGAGTGCAGGAAAGAGGGCATACGACCTCTGAAGAGACGGATGCGACGCGGTTTCTTCTTATTTCCGATCTGCAGTTCAGTGGGGAACCCAAAAGACGGGGTTGGGAAATGCATGACGTGCATAGGTTTAGGGTTAGGTTTTGCTTGAGTTCTTTTGAGGATGTGGTAGGCAGTTTGACGAAGGAGATGATTCCGTTTCGACAGAGAGGGCATGGGATTGATCCTGGCAGGCCCACCATTTCCGATGTTATGTTGCTTGTCGAGCAGAGGTATAGTGCACATCTTACACACAGCTGGTGCACACAACCTGAATGGATTCAATACTCAGTTTTAGCTGCAATGCTTTGCAGTTAAATACGACCATCGAATATTTTAAAGGTGAAGAGGCAAGAGGTTTCTAAATGTTTCAAAATTCCATGGAGATTTTCCTCGAAACAAAAGCAGCGTCTATTAAAATGTTAATGTTTCGCTCAGTCAGAAACTTCTTCATTCTTATTAATAGTTGTAATACATTTGATATCACACTTATATTTTGTATCAACATGAACTACCAAAAACACCCCTCTGTCATAATTTCCCCTTAAAATTTGGATCTAATTTCTTTTACAAATTCACCAAAAAAAAAAAAAAAAAAAAACTCTTAAAAATTGGATCTGACTTATTTTAAAAAATTAAAAAAATTCATTTACAAAGATTACCAAGTCTTATTATCATTTAAGCATTGGATCCAAGAAATGAACTTTTACAAATATTAGCGAATGTTAGTCGCTTAATTATACGATCTAATAAATAAACTTCATTTACAAATATTACAAAATCTTATATCACTTAAAAATAAGATCTAACAAATAAACTTTTTTTTTTACAACTTTATAACAAATTTAAACTAATAATAACAAAGGTATTACAACTAAGAAATAAAATCCAAACTATAATTTTAACTTAAAAATATGACTTAATCATTGTGCGAATCATTTGTTTTAAACAGACTCAATTTATAGAAAACATTTTTTGCTACAGGAAATCAATTTATAGAAAACTTGATGCTTGCGTGATCTGTCAAAAAGGATGTCTACATAAATTATAAAATCTTTAACATTGCGGATCCAACAAATAAATTTTCTTTACAAATTTAGAAAGCTTCACCATAAATATTATTTAAAAACATGATCTAACAAACATAAATTCAAAATGACACAAAAATTAAACGTTAAAACTTAAAAATAAGAATTCATACTAACTAGACATGATTTCAATGTAAAAATATAGTTAAATATTTATGTAAAATATTCCCTTGAATGCGTTAAACATATACAATTGTGGAAAAATAATTCATGCACGTATGCGATCGTCACGCGCAAAGTGCATGTCATGACGCTCATGTGAAAAAAGGGGCATGGAACATATGCATCATTTCTTTGAGAGTTAGCACACAAACCTTCGGCAGCTACATTGCAAGCTCTTTCCAAGCACACGGCACAGTTATCAGCATCATCGCTTGCAGCAGATGACTGCAACCCATACTCCCTGAATTATGAGTAAAAAGAAAGAATGTGTTATTAATTCACGTTTCAAAATTTCAAAGCATTAAGAATATATTGGGAAAAATTTGTAATGAATCATCAAATAAATATATTGACTATGCAGATCACTGAATAACTTGAAGTTTGCAAACCAAATTATGTTCATCAAGGCTTTGATGCCGTTTGTCAAAGACAGCTACTGATTCAATCTGTATCCATGCATTTTGCACACTTGACATCAAAGACGCCTTCGATGAAAATCAGCAGATCCACAATCGTGCCCAGAAAAACCAACTCGCTAAACAGCATTGTGTTTGCCACAGTATTTAAAACTAAAAACCTAGAAGTCAATGGGCACTTTCAAAATCAAACATCTTCAGCAAAGAAGGGTGGAACACCATTAGGTGACTAGACTCGTGGCTATGACAAAGTTTAGGGGTCATGGTTAGAATCTAACATTGTTTCAAATTAAATACATTCAATGAGAACATGCTCAAGACTTGGACCCAAATTTAATGAAACAGCATTTGGGTATCTCCCCTGAGAACAAAAGCACCCATTCAATATTTTTAGTGAAAAATGCCAAAATAAATTTCTAAATGTTATCCTCATATAATTTGAAATTCACAAGGTTATGTTTATTTTTTATTTTTTACAACTCAACAAGTGTATTATTTTAGTTGGAAACAATGCAAGTTTGGTTCTTGTGGCTTTGGACATTGTAACAATGAAATTAATGCGCAGAGAATTCCGTGAGACAACTACCCTAATCATACCAGAGAAATAATATACAAATCATCTTACGAGGAACCATATGAGATGTAACATACCATACAATATTTTAAAAGCAAGTCAGTAGTAAACTGAAATCGTAATTACATGGAATATTCAGAAAAAGACATGAAAAGGTAATTGCTTCAAATATGTATCATGCAGTTTCTATTTCTCATAAACGCTGTAAATAACAATTTCTCTTAAAGCAGCATATTTAAGAAATAACCAAAGATAGATCTAACTCTTTATCATGACTATCCATATCTGTGAATTATATATATGCTTTAGTTAGAGCAGATATATCAGACAAATATGATTTACAAAATAATTATGAATATAATCAACAAAATAACTAATATGTGAACTGTAGATTCAAAATCATTTTCTTTACTAACACTAACTAGACTCTGAGACCAGCACACAAGGAAACCATCTTTTATAAGAACTTGTTTAAAGGTAAGGCCTTTACTTTTGCACCCACACGCACCCACACGCAAATATGATTTTCTTTAAGCTATAACAGTAATCAACAAAAATAACCATTATGTGAATTGTAGATTCAAAATCATTTCCTTTATTAGCACTAACTAGACTTTGAGACAGTAAAATAGCCACTATGTGAATTGTAGATTCAAAATAATTTCCTTTATTAGTGCTAAGTAGACTTCGAGACAGTAAAATAAGGAGACCACTTTTTATTCGAACTTGCTGAAAGGTAAGGTCTTTTCACACACACGCATGCACACACGCACGCACACAAGATCAAAGTAGGAATTAGCTTTCCTCGGAATAAATAAACATTTAATAGGTATTGATCAATACTCAAACCTATAGTTGAAGAAAATACATTGGTTTTCCTCATTATGATGTAAGACTGAACCTATTGAAATGCATGAATCATGAATGATGGTAACAAAATAGTGTACTAAGAACAAAGATTTAGGAAGTTTGTATTTACAGTAATAGCATACCTGGCTATATTGAGAATGCTCATAAGTGGTAATGCAAGATATTTAGATGGTGTAAATGTAGGTATGATTGAATCTGAATTGGGCATGAGCAATGGCTCGAGAGCATGGCGACCCCACATCTTTGCGATGTCGAGTGGAAGCCACCTGAAAATTGTAAGATCTACATGAGACACTTCAACTTGCATTTTATATAAATAAAAAATGGAAGCCAGGATTGAATATATCAAGAACACAGCCAGAACTTCACCCATTGCAATTAAGTGCTAACCGACTAGCGCCTCTTGAAATAAGTATCTGCAGGAGAATTCACAAGTGAAATAACAAGATAAAATTGACAAACACTGAGCATCCTTGATATAACCACAAAATTGTTTGGTTCCAAAAGAAGGTGTTTATTTGTGAATTTTACCTGACAGCACTTCAAACTGCCTCCACAGGCTGCATAATGTAATGGAGTGCTTCCAGCACCTGTCACATTCACAAACTACCCAATATTTGATAAATGTACAAACAATTACAATTCCGATCAATTTGAATTAACCTATTACCTATCAAATTAATGGATGATCCATACTGAAATGTTACAACTGAAGCACTTGCATGTAAATCAAGCAAAAGCTGCACACAATCAGAATATCCATTCAATGCTGCCATGTGTAAAGCCGTGATTCCACCATCAGCTGGTTTGTTGACAAATCTCGCTAGGGCACTACATATAACAAAAATATATGAATATTGCATGCTATGATGTTCGAGGCAGAGCACTAGGCACTAAAAATGTCTTTAGAGTCCAAGCAGAATCCAGACGGAGCAATAAAAAACAGTAACTACATATATCGAGAAACTCAATTAGTGATGACTGGATCATCACTATTTATTACTGTAATATGGGTGGTATATATAAACACAATTAAATTTTATCGTCGATAAATTAGAAAAAAAATCTATTACAATTTACAATAGTAATAATCCTTATACATAATAAATATTATACATATAAAATTTATGCCATAACTACAACTAAAAATATTTATGTGCTTGCTTAACAATCATAACTTCGCAAGAAACACAATATTTGCGAATAACTTAACATATTATTTATTGTACTCGAATAATCTAGGTCATATTCCAAGTATTTAAAATGGAATATAAAAATAAATTTATTAAGAAAGTAAAAGGAAGAACCATTGAATCATTTTTCGAATAAGTAAAAAATTAACGAATAATTATTATTATATATTTTTGGTAAATGGCATTGTTATTAATACTCCAGTTTTGAATATAAGAAGACCAAATTTTATGAGCACTCCATAGAAAATTAAAATATTATGAGTGGTACACATTATTTTATTAATGAAACAGATATTTTTAACTTCTTTTGCTCTTAGTCAAAATATCAAATTCTAAGCACTTTCATTTACTCTATCTTTCTTCTTCCTTTTTTGAAAAAGCAAGTAATGATAAAAATGAAAAATTCATCTTGATCTTCATAATCAGATCCAAACTTTGTTGAAAAGGAAATGGAAAGGTAATTTCATAACTTAATTTATTGCACTTTTTTTAAAAATCAGGGCTTAAAATTGTTTTGTTAAATGTTTTCTGAAGTAAAAACCAACTTTGTATCTTATTAGTTACTATTCTGTCTGGAAATGAGTATGAATTATCCATTCTTTAATTAACGATTTTGAATTAATAGGTAATGGCAATTAAGGGGAAATCAGAATAAATAAAACAATCAAGACAATTTATAATTTTATGATGGAGCAAGTTTACCTAGTACCCCGCATAGTAAATAAAAAATAAAAAAAATGGCCCCTCACATTCAAAACTGAAGTGTCAATAACAATACAACTAATAACCCATTAATCCCAACAAATTGAGACCGACCGGATATAAAACCCAAAATCAAATGATAAAGTCAATTTAAAAGAATAATAACAATACTAATAGTAATAATGGTACAAGTAGTAATAAAGACTAATGACCAAACACTGCGTCTTAGACTCATATTCGCTAGTCTTAAATCTAAAACTTACGGCCTCTAAACCAACCCTAAGCTCATGTTTTTGGTACGTGGATCGCTAAATTTCACGCAATCCTATCCAACATCAACTCTTCGAAAATGTTATAATCCCTCAAGACCCTTTTAGCTACTTCGCATGTCATCCTTGATCGCCCTCTACCTTTCTTTGAACATTCGATACAACCTATAATTCCAACGTGCACGCATGCCTTAGAAGGCCTCCGTTGGGTATGTTTAAACTATCACAAACGATGTTGGACTAGCTTTTTTTAATTAGTGCTTCTTTAAGTTCATCTTGTATATCATTTTTTCAGTCTCGTCTTGTTTGACCGCGCCTCCATCGCAACATACACATCTCTGTTACGCTTATCTTCTGAACGTGTAGTCTTTTAGTAGACTAACATTATATATCATACAACATCGCATGCCTGGTTGTAATTCTGTAGAACTTTCCTTTAAGCTTTTGTTGAATTTTTCCCCTACAGAGAATACCAGACGCTCGACATTTCACACATCCCACTTGAATTCTAAAACTAACATCTTCATCAATCTCACCATCATACTGCAACAGTGATCCTAAATATCAAAAGGGTATCTTCTTAGGCACTACTTGTTTGGTCAGAGTGACATCTTCATCCTTCGATCTGACACCGCTGAACTCGCTCTTCGCATACTCTACTTCAATTCTTTTAAGTCTAAAACCATTTGATTCTAAAGTTTGCCTCCACAACTCCAATAGTCTATCAACTCTTATGTTACTTTTGTCAATTAGCACAAAATCATTAGTAAACGGCACAAACAAAGGAACCTCACCTTGTATGCCCTTCATAAACTCATCCAACTCTAAGACAAAAATGTTAGGACTCAAAGTTGACCCTTAATATAATCCTACGTGGAAAAGTCACATGTTTCATCATCATATGCTCTCACATTACTCATAATATTATCGTACATATCCTTGATAAGAGTAATGTACTTTGTTGAGACTTCCTTCTTTTTCAGAGCTCACCACATAACCTTTTGTTAAGACTTTCTTCTTTTACAGAGCCCAACACATAACCTTTTAGTAGCCCAACACATCCCACTTGATACATTTGTGGTCGATCTTCTAGACATGAAGCCAATTAGTTTTTTTTTGAAACGCTTGTTATCCTTTTTAGTCGATGTTCAATAACTCTCTCCCAAAACTTCATTGTATGACTCATAAGTTTAATTTCTCTATAGTTTGTGCAATTTTGGATATCTCCTTTATTCTTGAATATTGAAACTAATGTGCTTCTCCTCCACTCACTTGGCATCTTATTTGATTTGAAAATATTGTTGAATGACTTGGTTAACTAGGTTATCTTTGCATCTCCATACCTCAATGGAGTGTCAATAACAATACATTTACTAAATCAATTAAGCGTGCGTTGGAAAACACAAAAATTGCATGTTTATTTTGATTTATAAAAAGTATATTTATCGAGTGATTTGTGATATATTCTGATGTGAAATATATAGTGTAAATAAAATTTAAAATTGTGTTTGAAGATGAATCTCAATAAATAAACAAAATATTGAATATTTTGATGATGTAATTTAGTCAAAATTAAAATAATAGCAACGAAAACGCCTATTTTTTAGCGTCTTAAGAAAACTTAGCGCTTGGACTACGCTTTAGATGAGAGTTGGAATGAAGCACTTAAGAAAAACAAAGAGCTAGAATTGCTATATAGAGCCTATGTGGCAACCCGACAGCACCCTTGATAGCACAGATTGTATGTATTCTTGTTGAGCTTGGTGACCGCTGTTTGAATTTGGTGTTACATCAGTCTATTCTAAGTCGAGATACATAAAGTAACCCCTAAATTGTGAAATATTAGGTTAATAAGGCTCAGTGCCCTTAACATCATGAATCCATGATACTTGAATTCATAATCTCAATACAGGTCACAAATAGACAAGAAGTTAGGAAAATACAGTTATTCCTAATTATTTAACTAAATATTCAATTATCTTGGGGGGAATAAAGAAACAAACGTAAACTAAAGAAAATCAATGTAACATACGCTGGATCAAATCTCCTTCTAGAACCATTAGGACTGGAACCACTGCTTTCTTCTCCATCAATGGTTTCAGCTATCTCATCCTCAGCACCATAGGGCACACTAGGAACATAATCAGCAACTAATAGCCTTATGCATCTCACATGTCCATCCATCGCCGCAAAGTGCAATGCAGTCCTACCACTCAGAAAATCCACCCTCGTTACCTTAACAAGTAACAGCCAAGCATGTCAAAAGCCTTTAGACTAAGACATAGGTGTGTAGACACACACACACACACTCACTCACTTTCACGTCCGAAAAAAAAGAAATATATCTATACATACATTGCATCTGAATAGAAGCAAAGTCTGCACAACTTCCCAATGCCCATGGCGACAAGCTTGCATCAATGCAGTCTATAAATAAAAATTATGAAATGACTTATCCACAATATTTTCATTCAAAAGTGCAGAAATAAATCTAAATTATCAAAACTATCTAACCTGTCCACAATAATTTCTCGAATTCACATCAGCCCCTTTTTCTAACAACAGCATAACTATCTAAAATACCAAATTACATTAAAATCCATCTAAAAAATACATCCAACAAATCAGGATCAATACCTCGTTATGCCCTTTAGCTGCTGCGAAGTGGAGTGGAGAATTGAGACCGCCAAAAGTAGAATATTTTGAAAGACAAGGATTCAATTCGAGAAGCATTTTAGCTTCAATCAGATCTCCATCTCTTGCAGCAGAGACCAATCTCTCGCCTGAAGCTGAGCAACCAAGTGAGTTCCCCATTGATTCAGTACTTTTAGAATTGAATCTGATACATATTGATTGCAATAACGAGTCGGAAATCTGGCGGTGGGAAAAAGTTAGCTGTGACTGATTGACGAATTTTGGGAGGAAAGGGAAAGGAGGAAGAGAAGAGAAGATTAGAAATTGGGATTTGTACGGTTTACAATAACGACGCATTCACCAAATGCTAGATTTACGCATATTTTGTGTTTTAATCTAAGGTAGCTTTTGGTTTAGATTTTTCAATTTTGAGTTTTCACACATACAAAAATACCGATAATGCACATATATCATGAAAAATGACCGTTTTACAAAACGGAGTTAGCACACAAAACCGAAAACAACTTTTTATTATTTTTCATATTTTAAGAAACAAGGAAATGACAACAATAAATCCGTCTATCCACCATTCCCGCGGTCCCCTCCGTCACTCTCTTTTCCTTTGATCCATCACCACCGCTACACTTCAAATCTTCACAACATTCATAATTAACGCCGAAAACTAAAAATGCAAAACACAAAATAAACCAAACGCTACCTAAGATTTTCATGGGGGTATCCTATGGATTTTTTCGACTGAACCCACCGATACACTGATTTGTTCTAAACATTACTTGTTTATTCCTTTTCCGGAAGTACGGTAAATGGATACTTTCGGATACGAATAGTGCAATATTCATATCCGCATCCGAAACCATTTCTGGATATCGGATATCCGCATCCGCGGATACGGACGAATATCGAATAATTATCCGTTTCGCCAACGGTCAATAAATCAGTGAATATAAATGAATTTTTTAAGCTTAATATTAAGCTTTTTCAACCCAATTGATTATAAAAGTGCTAAAAATAAATAAATATGATGATAATGTATAATTTTGAGCAATTAACATGCATTTAGTAGACTAATTTTGCAAAATAATAAATTAGCATATTTAATTATGTTAAAATACACATAATTTAAGCTATAATCATAAAAAAAACGGATGGATAATTTTCGGATGTGAATATGCTTATATCCGCATCCGCTTTTTGGGATATCGGATATTTATCCGCTTTTCCGATGCGGATGCGGACGAATTTCGGATTTTTTGGTATCCGTTGACAGCCCTAATTCCTGATGAGTAATTTTTATTTTTATTTTGGATGACAACAATAAATTTTATAACCTTCAAATATGATTTGCTTAGGTTTTTAAACACTTTTTAGTGCATGACGCATAATAGAACTAGAGAAATACTAACAACAGTCGCTCAAAAGCGACTGTTGTTGATACTCGCCAACTGGTTGGTCAATATAAAGCAAACCCAGGTTTTTTTTATAAATTGTTAAATGGAAAGTGGGTTCCATTGTCATAATATTAGCCAATTACATGACAAGTATGCCCTACAACTGCTTTTGAGCGACTCCTACTAGCATTTCTCATAGAACTATTTGTACGTACAAAAGTGAATCCGTACTTCGCACTCAAAATTTGATATCTGTTATAAAACAAATACAAAACAGAAGAAATAAGGGAGAGAGGACATTTCTATTCATTCAGATGTACATTCTTTCTATTACATTGGCTCCTTTATATTTAGGATTTTGGAGCTGATCTTTAGCTTATTCTCATGATGTGGGACTAAACATAGAACTAATAAAAGCATATTCACAACATTCATATATATATATATATATATATATATATATATATATATATATATGTATATATATATATTACAACACTTTCCCTTGAATATGCGTCTTCAAAAACTAGAATGCTCTGCTAACTTGAAGTTGTAACAACCGGTAATTTTTAACGATTTAAAATCCGATTTAAATCAAAATTTTATTTTGAAAACTTTTTGCAATTTTTTTGTAATGGGAATTTAAAATTTGAAATACGTACAGTGAGATGCAGCAGTAGTGAAAATCACATTGGAAAATTTGAATGTTTCTCGATCGTGCAATTTTCAGTGCAAAGCTGCGCATAACAGACCAAATTTTAGCGATTTAAAAATTTCTCCAAAACCAGTTCGGACAAACACGAAAAATATTCTATTCGTTGTCACGAAGTCGACGGCGAAATTCGTTTCGCGAAAATCGGACGTTTTGACATCTGTTTTCCGTCCGCATTTTTACGTCAAAGGGGTCCGTAACGCGCTTTTGAACTGAGCATCCTGACACTGCAAATTTCATACCGTTGTGTCCCTCTCGTCGCACTGATTACCGCAATATATTCATTTGTTAGTTTCGGTGTTCAGTTCGCGCTGAAATTGTGAAAATGCTTGCACAGTTCATTTTTGAAACAGAGCCATTTGAGTTCGATGTGTCCCTTTTCCGGTCTTTCATATTTTTTCAGACATTTTGGGTCTGCAAAAGATGTACTTTTTATTTTTTTTAAACCACCTAAATATTTTTTGTTTTCCTAATAGCTAGTGAATGGGAATATTTACTTTTATTTTACCATTCTTTGCATGCAACATTTCTAAACTCTTTCCATGCATGCGTTGGGCCAAGCCTTGCGCTCCTTTCTTTTCTATTTCCAAAAGCCACGTTACATCTTCAATGCATGCATGCTTTGTCCATTCTTCCCATTTTCATGTAAACTATGCATGTCGTTTCTTCCATCCTAAAAGCCAACGTTTTGTTTACAAAGTTTGAAACCGTCCTACTGCTCATGTTTTAAATTGTGTGTGTAAATAATAATAAAAAAAAACTTGGTTCAAATTCTATTGAACTGTTCAGTCCCACTTCATCTTTAATGCCGAAATGCCTGGATAAAACCGTTCCATCCTTCCCTCATATTTATCTGCTCAAGCCTCCGTTCCTTTTTAATTATTCCTATCAACAAATAAAAGCAACCGCCATTGCCTACCTCACAAAACCAGTGCGATCTGCCCCTTCACAACAGCTGCTACCCGATTCTTTCCCCTTTCCCATCGCGTTCCTTTTCTCTCCACCGCATGCTCTTTCGCCATCCGAACTCCAACGCCATCAGTCCGAAATCGACCCTCTCCTGAAGCCGCTCCGGAACCCGCGCCCAGTCCTGAAGCTAAGGCCGAGTCCGTGCCCCCTTTCTTCCTTGTCTCGCCTACGCTGCCACCAAATGCCGAGCCTCACCATGAAGCAAAGTCCACCTGTTTGCCCGTGCCAACCGAGGCCTGCACCCACCAACAAATCCCCACCTCCGTTCTCTTTTTCTCCCAAAAGCCTGCCGAACCCGAATGCCACCCGCCGAAGACCAGTACCTTGACCCCCTTTTGCCTTGTGTTGAGTGCGTGAGTTAATGGGTAAATTTTGTATGTATCTTATGTTTTTACTATGTGTTTGTGAATTTATTTATGAGTGAGTGTGTTTTGATTTGGTCATGGCGTGTGTAATCTAGTGTATCATATTTATATATGTATATAATTTATAATATATATAGTTTTCGGTGTATTGTTGTTTTGCGTGTGTCATATATTTAAAAATGTGCATGTGTGTGTGACGTTAGTGTGCGTGCATGTGTTCATATATTGGTATGTGTGAGTTTGTGTGTTTATATTTTGATATGTGGTGTTCAAATGGGTGCGTGCATTTGTGTTGTTTACTGCATAGTGTTGTGTTCTGTATTCTATATATACTTACATATAAAGATGAGATTTTGTGAAGGAATGTGTGTGTTTTGTTGTCTGCTTGTGTTTTGCATGTTGCGTGAGTTCTATTCTTTTTAGTTTGTTATTTATGTATGTATATTTATATGTAGGGGTGAGTTTTGAAAACCTATTAATTTTGAAATATTTTTCTCTATGTATATTAGAGCGATTATATAATTTAATTTTTTTTTTTGATATATTTTGGGTGTATACATATATGGAAATATTTATATAGCATTTTGTAAAAGTGTTGTGTTTATTTTTGAATAAAATTCGGTGTTGAGTTCGTAAACCGTTCTAAACCGAATAGCAGAACCGTCCCGAACCCAATAACCGTATCGATTCATTGTGAAATCCCCTGACCCTTTCCTATTAAATTTAAAATAATACTGATCGATCATCGAGTTGAACCATTCTGAGTCGTGCATGGATGTCGTCGTCTCATTCTGCATCCATCTGTCTTTCGTCTCTGTCCTAAAGGTGAGTTTATCTCACACCTGACTTACATTTTTCATGGATGCTAGATCAATAATGAACTGTTATATGAAATGTATAGGATTGCTAGTAGAAATTGTTTGATTTGATATGTATGCACATTTCATATGCGACACGATATATTCATATGACACGTAGTTGCACTGATGATATATATGTTGTGATTGGTACTATATGATACCCTAGTTTTAGGAAAATTACTAAGGGTTGAAATGATACATATCCGAACGAACATTAGAATAGGGAAAAATCGTTATGGGTTGAAATGATAGATCTGAACGATTTTATTGAATTTGGGATCGCGGGTTGAAATGATAGACCCGTAGAAATTTTATCATTTGTGGGTTGAAATGAAAAATATCCGTATCACTTGACCATAGGGTAGAAAACTATATACGGACACCGTCGTTCATGTTTTCGAGGTAAAAAGAGTTTTATTTTAAAAATTTGTATATTTTAAATTATGTGTTTTAAAATGATTTATTTGTAAATAGGGATTTAAATGTTTATTTAAGATTTTACTTATAAATTTATTTATTTTAAACCATATAATTGATTCCTATAAGTATTTTAACCTTTTTATATTATTATAAATATTTCTTTAAATCTATTTTTATATTATTTTAAACTTATATATGTTTATAATCTATTTCTAATTTATTTTAGAATTTTATAAACTTATATATATATACATATCTATTTTCAAAGTTAATTTTCTTATATATATATATTTTATAAACTTTAATATAGTCAAGATGGATAGGTTATATTTCGCGATTTAAATTCGAAGTTTAAATATGTAAATTTATATAACGATATTTGAACAACGAATGAACTCATATTAAGTTATGAATTAGAATCGATACGAATTTTTGTAGAGATGAACTTGAATTGGTAAATTTAAGAAATTGAATTTGATTAGGTTTAAATTATGAACCTTGATAAGAAATGAATGTGAATTGGGTAAATTGATTTATTTTGAATTTATAGTCGATAAGAATTAAATTCAATTTTAAGTGATTAATTATGAATTGGAATATATAGATGTTATATGCGGAATTGATTTTTATATCGTTTGGTTTGAATTAAGAATTTGTTAAATCAATGTATAAGAATGGTTTTAAATCATAATTTGGTTGAATGGAATATAAGATTTTGATTTGAAATGTAGAGGTAATAGTTTTGAACTATATAACTTGAATTATAGTTATAAGACGATTTGGTTTATATTGAAGTTTAATATTTCGTTTTAAATTATATAAAAGGAAATTTGAACCTAAGTATCAAATTTCATTAATCGACTAAAATGGGTTGTTTTCAAAATTTAATATATTCGAAGTTAGATATTTAATTTTAAATTCAAATTCGAATATGAGAATTTGTATAAACTATTTTATAAAGTGATTTATAAAATAATGACCACGGTGTGAAAAATGTAAACGATTGGTTGTTAAAGAGACCGGGATCGGCTATTGTCATACTCTCTGCCAATACCGAAAACCACTTTGACAACTGTGTACGCGGTGGAGTTCCAGAATGAAGGGGATGATTTGGTGAACGACTCCATTTTTATTTCATATTAATTACGAGACCCTGACTACCTTGAGTCAGCTTGATGTGGCTAAAACAGGAGCTACGCACGGACCAAGTGAGGTCATACCTCTTATCGAGCACACTTCTTCGATATTATTCTATTACTGTTGAGATTCGATTTGGGCCCTTTTGATTATGGGAGTGTGTATCGAGGTGGGCGGTAGTAGCTACTATGCGTTACCACCAGTCCGGCTCTGCAAACGGTGAATCCACCCTGGCATTCCTTGCGTGCCTTGTCACATGCCTTATACGAGCCCACTACGATTTTGTTTTGTACTGTTTTATATGGAGTGCCCTCTGATCAACCTCCAGTTTACGGAGGAATTACGGTACCGTATATACTATGGGAATATATAAACGGTGTAAGGGTAATCATGGTAATCCCGCTTACGCTATTTTGATATTTTACTTTACTGATAGATACTATTGTATATAGCGTATTATACTATATAGTATTAGTTTGACGGATCCTTAGAGGATGGTGATCCCAAACATCCTCTAAGTTACTGTTTGCATTTCATCGAACATTTCATTTGAATTGATTTACTTCCACGAGAATGTTAGTCCTGATCCGAGTTGTTTTGTTTTGCATTATTGCTCGGGTCAGATCGATTATCACAGCTTTCGAGATCCACTCTTGGAGTTTGAAGATTATTGGGTTTTCTCATTTATATCTACTTGTTCAGTTATCTTTGTCATTCTGTTTCAGATTGTTATCAGTTATTTATTGTATTAGACTTCCGCTGAATTGTTTATGTAAACTCTGATGTAAAGCTTCATGAACTACTATTGTATTTTAATTTTTCCGCTGTGAGATATTATATTGCTTTGTATCTGTGTCTGTGATCTGTGATTTGTTCTATTTACCTCAGAAGCTAATAACAATCTGTGGTTTTGGACGTTTCGAGTTGGCATATTTTGTCAATTCGGCACGGTCAAAATGGCGGGTCGTTACAAGTGGTATCAGAGCTTTGGTTTTATCAAAGCTTTAGCTTATGGGGTAAACACTCATTAGAGATAGGGTAGCGATACCCTAGAATGAGTGGAATAATCGCAGAATCCTTCTTGAGAGAGCGTATTTTGGAAAGTATAAATGTTTTAAAATGTTTTTAAATAAATATTTCAAATATAATATTCTGTTTAATATTTAAATCTTCTTCTGAGTTTCCTTTCCATTTGAATCTATCTTCCTTTGTAGATCCTCTTTGATTAGGTTCTTTTGTTCTTTCAGCTTTTACCTCGAATTCTATAATTTATACTTGTCCATTTCAAGGTAAGAAGTAGAAGAAGAGTGTAAGTCTTCTAGCCAGTCTGTCTTTATTAAATATTGGTTTGAAATTTATATTTTGAAAGATATTATTATATAAGATCTTCTTAATGTAATATTTAATTTGATATTTGTAAATAATTTGGTAATACCAATGGTTTGTAAAGATTTTATGTGTAATGTATTCATATGTTAACTTATAGAATTAATTAAGTGTTATAAGTTTAAATATTGATAACATGAATTTGAAAAGATTTAGATATAGTATAGAATGATTTTGTTATATATTTGATTTAATAATAATATTGTTGTATATTTATTAAGAATTGTAGTTGAATTTTAACAAATAAATGAGTGGGGGAGAGATACATTTTTCCCTACTTGAAATTTTAATGATTTGAAATATATTATTTATAATATATGATTTAGAGGGTGGTATATATTCTATTTAAATATAAAAAGATGTTTTGAGTACTTATTTGACGTTAAAGTTGGCCAATCGAATACCTAGTGATTTGGTGTATACGTCTGATCAACGTATATGTTAAGTCCTATGTGTATTAGATAGATATAAAGTCACACTCTGGTCGCTTGGAAATGATTTTGTTGATGACTGCAGCATCATCGATATCTATTTTCGGGTTTTGAAAGTGGGATATATATATATATATATATATATATATATATATATACAGCCAATCGAGACGTCGAGTGAGTACTTGAAATTATTTTGAAATATGTTTGAAAATATTTTAACTTTTGATTTGTGTATATATATATATTTCAAATTATATATACGTATGATTATAGATATGAACCATTGGTTTAAATATATTTAGTTATTTAATTACTATTTGCCTGCCTCGTTCCTTTTCGGGGACGAAAAGTTTTGAGTAGGGGAGATTGTAACAACCGGTAATTTTTAATGATTTAAAATCCGATTTAAATCAAAATTTTATTTTGAAAACTTTTTGCAATTTTTTTGTAACGGGAATTTAAAATTTGAAATACGTACAGTGAGATGCAGCAATAGTGAAAATCACATTGGAAAATTTGAATGTTTCTCGATCGTGCAATTTTCAGTGCAAAGCTGCGCATAAAAGACCAAATTTTAGCGATTTAAAAATTTCTCCAAAACCAGTTCGGACAAACACGAAAAATATTCTATTCGTTGTCACGAATTCGACGGCGAAATTCGTTTCGCGAAAATCGGACGTTTTGACATCTGTTTTCTGTCCGCATTTTTACGTCAAAGGGGTCCATAACGTGCTTTTGAACCGAGCATCCTGACACTGCAAATTTCATACCGTTGTGTCCCTCTCGTCGCACTGATTACCGCAATATATTCATTTGTTAGTTTCGGTGTTCAGTTCGTGCTGAAATTGTGAAAATGCTTGCACAGTTCATTTTTGAAACATAGCCATTTGAGTTCGATGTGTCCCTTTTCCGATCTTTCATATTTTTTTAGACATTTTGGGTCTGCAAAAGATGTACTTTTATTTATTTTTAAACCACCTAAATATTTTTTGTTTTCCTAATAGATAGTGAATGGGAACATTTACTTTTATTTTACCATTCTTTGCATGCAACATTTCTAAACTCTTTCCATGCATGCGTTGGGCCAAGCCTTGCGCTCCTTTCTTTTCTATTTCCAAAAGCCACGTTAGATCTTCAATGCATGCATGCTTTGTCCATTCTTCCCATTTTCATGTAAACTATGCATGTCGTTTCTTCCATCCCAAAAGCCAACGTTTTGTTTACAAAGTTTGAAACCGTCCTACTGCTCATGTTTTAAATTGTGTGTGTAAATAAAATAAAAAAACTTGGTTCAAATTCTATTGAACTGTTCAGTCCCACTTCATCTTTAATGCCGAAATGCCTGGATAAAACCGTTCCATCCTTCCCATATGTTTATCTGCTCAAGCCTCCGTTCCTTTTTAATTATTCCTATCAACAAATAAAAGCAACCGCCATTGCCTACCTCACAAAACCAGTGCGATCTGCCCCTTCACAACAGCTGCTACCCGATTCTTTCCCCTTTCCCATCGCGTTCCTTTTCTCTCCACCGCATGCTCTTTCGCCATCCGAACTCCAACGCCATCAGTCCGAAACCGACCCTCTCCTGAAGCCGCTCCGGAACCTGTGCCCAGTCCTGAAGCCAAGGCCGAGTCCGTGCGCCCTCTCTTCCTCGTCTCGCCTACGCTGCCACCAAATGCCGAGCCTCACCATGAAGCAAAGTCCACTTGTTTGCCCGTGCCAACTGAGGCCTGCACCCACCAGCAAATCCCCACCTCCGTTCTCTTTTTCTCCCAAAAGCTTGCCGAACCCGAATGCCACCCGCCGAAGACCAGTACCTTGACCCCATTTTGCCTTGTGTTGAGTGCGTGAGTTAGTGGGTAAATTTTGTATGTATTTTATGTTTTTACTATGTGTTTGTGAATTTATTTATGAGTGAGTGTGTTTTGATTTGGTCATGGCGTGTGTAATCTAGTGTATCATATTTATATATGTATATAATTTATAATATATATAGTTTTCGGTGTATTGTTGTTTTGCTTGTGTCATATATTTAAAAATGTGCATGTGTGCGTGACTTTAGTGTGCGTGCATGTGTTCATATATTGGTATGTGTGAGTTTGTGTGTTTATATTTTGATGTGTGGTGTTCAAATGGGTGCGTGCATTTGTGTTGTTTACTGCATAGTGTTGTGTTCTGTATTCTATATATACTTACATATAAAGATGAGATTTTGTGAAGGAATGTGTGTGTTTTGTTGTCTGCTTGTGTTTTGCATGTTGCGTGAGTTCTATTCTTTTTGGTTTGTTATTTATGTATGTATATTTATATGTAGGGGTGAGTTTTGAAAACCTATTAATTTTGAAATATTTTTCTCTATGTATATTAGAGCGATTATATAATTTAATTTTTTTTTTTGATATATTTTGGGTGTATACATATATGGAAATATTTATATAGCATTTTGTAAAAGTGTTGTGTTTATTTTTGAATAAAATTCGGTGTTGAGTTCGTAAACCGTTCTAAACCGAATAGCAGAACCGTCCCGAACCCGATAACCGTATCGATTCATTGTGAAATCCCCTGACCCTTTCCTATTAAATTTAAAATAATACTGATCGATCATCGAGTTGAACCATTCTGAGTCGTGCATGGATGTCGTCGTCTCATTCTGCGTCCATCTGTCTTTCGTCTCTGTCCTAAAGGTGAGTTTATCTCACACCTGACTTACATTTTTCATGGATGCTAGATCAATAATGAACTGTTATATGAAATGTATAGGATTGCTAGTAGAAATTGTTTGATTTGATATGTATGCACATTTCATATGCGACACAATATATTCATATGACACGTAGTTGCACTGATGATATATATGTTGTGATTGATACTATATGATACCCTAGTTTTAGGAAAATCACTAAGGGTTGAAATGATACATACCCGAACGAACATTAAAATAGGGGAAAATCGTTATGGGTTGAAATGATAGATCTGAACGATTTTATTGAATTTGGGATCGCGGGTTGAAATGATAGACCCATAGAAATTTTATCAATTGCGGGTTGAAATGATAAATATCCGTATCACTTGACCATAGGGTAGAAAACTATATACGGACACCGTCGTTCATGTTTTCGAGGTAAAATAAGTTTTATTTTAAAAATATTTACTTAAGACTTTATATATTTATATTTTATTTAAATATAAATTATTTTGTATATTTTAAATTATGTGTTTTAAAATGATTTATTTGTAAATAGGGATTTAAATGTTTATTTAAGATTTTACTTATAAATTTATTTATTTTAAACCATATAATTGATTCTTATAAGTATTTTAACCTTTTTATATTATTATAAATATTTCTTTAAATCTATTTTTATATTATTTTAAACTTATATATGTTTATAATCTATTTCTAATTTATTTTATAATTTTATAAACTTATATATATATATACATATCTATTTTCAAAGTTAATTTTCTTATATATATATATTTTATAAACTTTAATAATGTCAAGATGGATAGGTTATATTTCGCGATTTAAATTCGAAGTTTAAATATGTAAATTTATATAACGATATTTGAACAACGAATGAACTCATATTAAGTTATGAATTAGAATCGATACGAATTTTTGTAGAGATGAACTTGAATTGGTAAATTTAAGAAATTGAATTTGATTTGGTTTAAATTATGAACCTTGATAAGAAATGAATGTGAATTGGGTAAATTGATTTATTTTCAATTTATAGTCGATAAGAATTAAATTCAATTTTAAGTGATTAATTATGAATTGGAATATATAGATGTTATATGCGGAATTGATTTTTATATCGTTTGGTTTGAATTAAGAATTTGTTAAATCAATGTATAAGAATGGTTTTAAATCATAATTTGGTTGAATGGAATATAAGATTTTGATTTGAAATGTAGAGGTAATAGTTTTGAACTATATAACTTGAATTATAGTTATAAGACGATTTGGTTTATATTGAAGTTTAATATTTCGTTTTAAATTATATAAAAGGAAATTTGAACCTAAGTGTCGAATTTCATTAATCGACTAAAATGGGTTGTTTTCAAAATTTAATATATTCGAAGTTAGATATTTAATTTTAAATTCAAATTCGAATATGAGAATTTGTATAAACTATTTTATAAAGTGATTTATTAAATAATGACCACGGTGTGAAAAATGTAAACGATTGGTTATTAAAGAGACCAGGATCGGCTATTGTCATACTCTCTGCCAATACCGAAAACCACTTTGACAACTGTGTACGCGGTGGAGTTCCAGAATGAAGGGGATGATTTGGCGAACGACTCCATTTTTATTTCATATTAATTACGTGACCCTAACTACCTTGAGTCAGCTTGATGTGGCTAAAACAGGAGCTACGCACGGACCAAGTGAGGTCATACCTCTTATCGAGCACACTTCTTCGATATTATTCTATTACTGTTGAGATTCAATTTGTCCCTTTTGATTATGGGAGTGTGTATCGAGGTGGGCGGTAGTAGCTACTATGCGTTACCACCAGTCCGGCTCTGCAAACGGTGAATCCACCCTGGCATTCCTTGCATGCCTTGTCACATGCCTTATACGAGCCCACTACGATTTTGTTTTGTACTGTTTTATATGGAGTGCCCTCTGATCAACCTCCAGTTTACGGAGGAATTACGGTACTGTATATACTATGGGAATATATAAACGGTGTAAGGGTAATCATGGTAATCCCGCTTACGCTATTTTGATATTTTACTTTACTGATAGATACTATTGTATATAGCGTATTATACTATATAGTATTAGTTTGACGGATCCTTAGAGGATGGTGATCCCAAACATCCTCTAAGTTACTGTTTGCATTTCATCGAACATTTCATTTGAATTGATTTACTTCCACGAGAATGTTAGTCCTGATCCGAGTTGTTTTGTTTTGCATTATTGCTCGGGTCAGATCGATTATCACAGCTTTCGAGATCCACTCTTGGAGTTTGAAGATTATTGGGTTTTCTCATTTGTATCTACCTGTTCAGTTATCTTTGTCATTCTGTTTCAGATTGTTATCAGTTATTTATTGTATTAGACTTCCGCTGAATTATTTATGTAAACTCTGATGTAAAGCTTTATGAACTACTATTGTATTTTAATTTTTCCGCTGTGAGATATTATATTGCTTTGTATCTGTGTCTGTGATCTGTGATTTGTTCTATTTACCTCAGAAGCTAATAACAATCTGTGGTTTTGGACGTTTCGAGTTGGCATATTTTGTCAATTCGGCACGGTCAAAATGGCGTGTCGTTACAGAAGTTGTCCCTTTTAAAACATATATGATGATTGCTCCCCTTTATTATTATCTTTCTTGCATATATCCGTTCAGTCGATACAACTATTGTCTGTTGCCTTCAAAACTCCATCAGGAAAACCCAATGGGAAAAGCCTTGAACGAGAAAATGAGTACAACGTCTGACATTATGAATATCATATTAAAATGATATTCCTCAAAAGAGTTTGATGCTTCAGGATCAAAACAATGCCTCATTATAAACCTTTTTATGAAAAACCCCGTGGGAAAATCATAAACAAGGAAAATAGTACAAATTCATTTCATATTTAGGTAACTTGTTTTACATTGTTACAGTAAGGGTTGATACTTCAGGATCAAGATAATGCCTCTTTAAAAACTTACTAACAAAAACCCAATGGGAAAAATATTAGTGAAGGAAAAGAGTACATTATAGCATAATTTTATATGCTCCCCCTTATTTATAACTCATTATTCAATTAGTCTATTGATGTAGTCGACGCATGCCTATTTTGTATATCATCTTCTGAAATGTTGATTTGGAAATTGCCTTTGAGAGCGGATCTACCCTCTTTTCTTGAAACTGAATTTGTTTCTCCTCTTCTTGTTATCCTTTCATGCATATGTGAAGAGAAATTTAGGAGAAATGTGCTCCATCCTTTCATACTTGATATAATTCACTTGAATCTGAGCCATGCAAACTGTCTTGTCTTCTTCATAAATAATAGTTTACTGCATCAAAATATGTTTGATACTTCTGGATCAAAACGTTGCCTCGTCAAAACCTTACTAAGAAAAAATCGATGGGAAAAAAATCTTAGTGAAGGAAAAAGAGTACAACATACAATGTTATATTTACTACGTCAAATGTAATATGATACTTCTGGATCAATGTTATGTCTCGTTAAAACCTTAATAAGAAAAACCCAGTGGGAAAAATCTTAAATAAGGAAAAAGAGTACATTATAACTTATTTTTGTATGTTACTTTTGGGTTGATACTTCTGGATCATAACCCATGCCTCATTAAAACCTTACTAAGAAAACCCAGTGGGGAAAAACTTAGTTAAGAAAAAAGAGTGCATTATATCATACTTATGGATGCTCCCTTTGATTTAATAATTTTCTCTGAATTCATATTCTTCTTTCAATAACTCAAATTGCTTACAAATAATTCTTAATGAAGTTTTTCTTTTAAAACTTCATGTGCATTTCCATGCTTCAGACATGCTTTCTTATTTAAAACACCTCCCTTTTGTGATTTGTATGATACTAATATTCATTTATGAATACACTTCAGGTGCTTATAATTTTCTGTTTCAATCGGGCTTGAATATTGCAATACACATTTGATGAGTGAGACAACTTTCTTACAACAACACTAAGCAGGAAGTAATCTACCCATCTTGAATTATATCAAGATTTTCATTACAATAATACTTAAAAGAATGTTGTAATCTATCGGACATGTTCTTTGTATTCTTTATGTTCTTCAGGAACTTATATATTATAATAATTTTTGCATATCGCAACTACCACTTTAATGGATATTAAGAGTTTCACTACAACAATTCTTGAAAGCAGGAAGTGATCTACTCATCATGAATTATTTCAAGATTTTCATCACAACAATACTTAAAAGAATATTGTAATCTACATTTCTTGCTCTTTATCACTACCAAAGTTATTCAAATTCTTCTAGAATTTGTATACTTTCATCGTTTATACCTTCAGGGTATTGTAAGTGTTTTAAACGCTTTCACCACTTTAATCAATTCAATTATCTTTGAAAAATACAATGCTCATGGCACTTGACACTCTATGGTGTTTCAGTAACTTCCATGTGCTTTTGTCATTATCTATATTTCTATTTTATCTTATGAACTACAGGTTCATATCTTATGGACTACAGGTCCATCTTATTTAGGAGAATTTCATGATGGTCAATCATGTTTCTCTCTAATATGGGATTTTAATCCATTTATAAATGTAAGCGCTTTATTATTTATTAATTTATCATCGATGATTATTTTCTGTCAGTTCTATACATGATTTATTGAGATCTCAAAAAATTATCATACTTAGGTACCTAAACCACTTCTGGGGTTATTTTGACAATCATGTCAAGAGTTTCTTTTAAAGAACCTTTTGTGTTTCTTCAGGAACACTCACCTCCTTTATTTTTCATCTTTATGACTTACTCCAAAGATATTTTGAACTGACTTTTATACCACATTTTCAGCTGCGATTTACATCTTCTGATCCTTCGGGGATATAAATGTATATTGGAGAAAGTCTATTAGGGACATAATTGATAATTTATGCAAGTTACTTAATACTTTGCATAATTCTATATGTTAGCAAATATTAAACATCAATGATTCCTTTATCCTCCCCCTCAATGTTGACAAACATTGTCACTTTAAATAATAAACCTACTTTGGATTCATTTTTGATCCATTATAGCATCATAGCTAGCAAATACATTAAATGTATTTCAATTGTAGGAGGATAATGCTCTTATTAATTGATAAGATGCATTCATATTGCATTACTTATTCCTTTTTATTGATCCGATGACTTGGAGGAATTTTCTATCATTTGAATATGCACATGACTTCAGGTCATTCAATATTGATGTCAATCGACTTTCTGAAATATAATATATGCATGATTTATAATATGAGCTCATGACAACTTCAGGTTGTTAATAATTTTTTCGCATATATGTGTATATATGTGTGTCCACGTATTACATATATAATTGATTTGCATATTCTTTCTCATTCGAGTTACTTACTTTAGAACAAATTGTTCATAAGTTTCCAATCATTAATTTTTTTTGCTTATCAAGCAATATCAATGCGGATCTTAAATATCGTATCATAATATCCAAAATATCTGATTTGGAACTGTATTGAACTTCTGGTTCAATTGAAATATATGAACAACTTCAAGTTGTTTATCTATATTGAACTTCTGGTTCAAATAATATATAAACAATTTCAAGTTTGTTAAACTGTATTGAACTTCTGGTTCAACTGTATTGAACTTTTGGTTCAACTGTATTGAACTTTTGGTTCCACTGTATTGAACTTCTGGTTCTACTGTGTTGAACTTCTGATTCAAATAAAATATATAACAACTTTGAGTTGTTAAAATTTATTCTTCAATACGATATGTAAATATAAATATATAAGTAAGATATAACTCATTTTGAAAATTTTGCAATCTTTGGATGCTTTATTATTGTCTCATATGATTTAACTAGGAAGTGTAATGTTATTATTTCATAAGGTTTGAATAAAGCTTCAGGCTTTTAAATTATGGAGTATTTCAAATTCATTGATTGAGGAACTTCGAGTTCCTATGCATATATATACACATACATATGCATACACATTTTATAAATTTATGATGAACTTCTAGTTCTCAATCTTTTAACATACTTCTACTTTAGAAGCTTTTACATTTTTGCTATTGACAAGATTTCAAACTTGTATACTTTATCAAAAATGTTTATATATATATATACATATATATATATAATGCAAGACTTCAGGTCCAAAACTTTGAGTTATGCAACTTCCAATATAAATATTTTATTTGCACAACTTCAGGTTGTGGTTCTATCCTTTCTTCCATAACATTAGTTATTACTAGCTAAATACATCAAATAATAATACATATGTTTATTTTTATTTCAAATACAAACATACATTAATTAACTAACAATAATAATGTATTCAATGCATTTATAACAATAAGGTAATATAATATATTATCATAACAATGCATTCTCTAATATTCATTGGTTCAAAAATTTACAGATCTTTACATAAAATTTACAACTATAAACAAAAATAAACTACATGTCTCATATTCAATTTTTTTCTTCCCATTCTTCAATATGAATGATTTGAAAAACTTGTAAATTTATGCATAAAATTCACAAACATAGAAAAAAAAATTGCATTTTTTTTATTCAAATTATACAACTCATATAAAGATCTTTTAGATCTTTCTTTTTATATCAAAACTGCTTCTTGCCTTTTTAGGAACTGCAGGTTCCAAATTTTCCATGTAATGACAAAAATCGTTTTTGCATTCACTTCCGATGTGCAGAATTAAGATCAGTATTTAGATCTTAACTTAATATGATCTTCAGGATGCATATTTTCTTTATAAAAGTTTTTCCTTAGAAACAGTAAAAACCTACCTTCTGGAAATATGATATGTTCTAAAATGATTATAATAAAACTTCAAGTTTTATCATAATTCATATATTTATTATATATTTTAAATTGAAGTAACTTTTCTAGAAAGTGCCCTTTTTTCACATATGAGAGTCATTTTACTATTTTTCTTCAAGAAAATAGTACTTATTATAAATGTAATGATCTCTTCCAGTAATAAGTTTCTTCAAGAGATTACATGTAGCATAAATTTGGAAAGGCTCTTTCCTTTTGTTGAAATTTTTCCTTTCATTGATTTTTTAAATCCTTTCCTTTTACAGGTCATTTGCTATATGCAAATATTAAATGCAATTATATGCTTTTGTGCTTTATTTCATGTTTCTCGTTTGAATATGAATTTCGAGTTCCTTGTTTGCGTATGAACTTCAGGTTCCTTGTTTGCATATGAACTTCAGGTTCCTTATTTGAAAGAATTTATATATGGACTTTAGATCATATGAGCTTCAGGTCATTTGCATGTGAACTTAGGTTCAATGACTCTTGCTTTGTGTTTGGAAGTATGACCGTCTTCTGTTGGTCATAATGCTCCTTCAGGGAGTTACATGAGTGGAGAGGATCTTTTTTTTTTCCAGTTAAATTTCTGATTTTAGATCATCGTGGATATGGCCTCTTAAAAGTATCAAAACCTTTGTTTTGTCTTGCTGGGACATATTATTACCATTTTAATGGTATTCTCTAAGTATTGAGATTGTAAATGGATTTCGTGTTCGACATTTTTGTGAACTACACAAAAATAATAACTGCAGATGCTTAATTAAACAAAATCTACATATTAGTGTACATGTTCTATAATTATCAAAACGAATTAACAAATTAACGAACAGATAAAACAATGAAACTGTAGTACTGTTATATCATAAAAAAAAATGCAGATCTCGTAAAATAGAATAAAACTGTAGACATGCATGTAATAAATTGAATATATTACGGCACGGGATCATAAAAAAAAATATCCAAATCTGCAAGTCTTTCTTTATACATTTATAATGAACTTTTTACAATAATGAAACATTACAAATCGTCAAGGAGCCATACACCATGTTACATAACAAAAATAATGGCCACATTAATACATATGCTGACTAACAAGCAGCTTGCTATTTACATATATGCATACCTATTAGCAATGGATTCTCTGTTATTAAAGAAATAAAGTAGCAAATGAAGATGTTTTATGTATGCCGTATGAGGTAAAAGATCCATATATAATATTATAAAAAGAAAATGAATGGATCTTCCTAAAAAAATATTTGGTATACCATAATACCAGATCAAATATGAATATGTGGATATCTAAAAACCACTAAGTTAAAAATTAATTAGATCTATAAAGTTTAGATCCACTAAAATAGAATCTAGATCTACAAAAACTTAAAAAGAAAAGTGATCTAGAAGTATGGATCACATCTAAGAAGAAAATACAACAAGTTCATATATGTAAATCTATATGATTTCAAAACATAAAAAAAATAACTTACATGATAGATCCATAAATATAGATCTAGAATATTTCAAACAATAGCTCTAACAGAGCTTCGTGCTGATAACGTGTTATAAAACAAACACAAAACAGAAGAAATAAGGGAGAGAGGACATTTCTATTCATTCAAATGTACATTCTTTCTATTACATTGGCTCCTTTATATATAGGCTTTTGGAGCTGATCTTTAGCTTATTCCCATGATGTGGTACTAAACATAGAACTAATAAAAGCATATTCACAACATTCATATATATAAATATTACAACAATATCAATGCATAAAGTAATTATACTACCGATGTAAGGATATTTTAAATTTTAGTATGCAAAATATATTATGCAAAATTTACCATGGATGCATAAAAAACTAAAACTCAATGCGTACATGATATATAAGTTATCCAAATAGATACAATATGCTTTTAATGGTAGAAATTGTGACGATCTCAAAACCCGTACGACGGTGTTAAGGATAATCATTGGAATTTAACTCATTAATCATCATTAGCAGAGTGCCGATAATAACATAAACAACAAATAGAATAATTTTACATAGATATGACAGCGGAATCATAACATGTAATAACATCAGAGTAGCACGATGTAGGACATAAATTAGTGCATAGAAAGGGAATGATCAGTCAACATCGCCATAAGCGGAATATATACATAAAGTGAGACATAATAAAGATATCAGTCTACATCGCCTGAGGCGGTACATATACATAAGGTAATACATGTTGGAAGTAAATCAGTCTACATCGCCATAGGCGGAATATATACATAAGATAAGGATAGCGGAAAGTCAATAGCCAAAATACAAGTACATCTAATCCTCGCCATCAAGCCAAAAGCGCACTCCGTACTGTACTGCTAAACCAAAATAACATGTCATCTGTCAACTAGGCTGCCCGTGTGAAAATAAGGGCACCCGAGTTTGCAAAGTGAAACAAACAACGAGTCAGTCGTGGGACTGGTATGAGAAATCTAGTTAACTGGTTAAACAACAATAATAAGGCAAATCATAGGACCACGCCACTTTCGCGGAACGGGTTTACTCCAGTGATTGCCAGTGCATTTAAAAACAAAGTAATTCTTTAAACAACGCAATGCTTTTTAAAAAGAATGAAGCCGTTATAAGACTCAAGTCCCATCACACAACGCAACGAAAACCGGAGGATAGAGTTTTACCTTATAATGGCCAAAATATGCTTAGTACATGCAAAGCAAAATCACATGATATTATTACTAGTGCATATATGTTTCAAAAACGAATATCATCATAAATATCAATCATAGACGACATGAGCGTCCCATGCCACTATGTCGCCATATATAAGTTACAATCGAATTCGTAATCTCGTATTGGAAATTGGATTTCCGTCATGAGTCGAGTAAAGGGGCAAGCTCCTCTCCGCTTCGAGACACTCTAGCAAATGCCTCAGGACTACACACTCTGGGTAACCCTTGGATCCTCCAAGGCCGGTCCTCCCTTACGTTTGAGGATTAATTATTCCTGAACACACGTTTCCCGATCCTTTCAGACCTAAAATCGAGGCGCCTCGCATTCCAACAACCACAAAGATGAAAGTAATATAAATGTCAGCCAGTTTAAGCACCGACACCACCCATAGCTAGAAAGAAACGTCGTGCACTCCTTGGGTCCTTATCCTGTTTTTGACTCATACCGAGGTGTGAGGCTCGCGAATTCACGCTATACACAAAGTCAGACCACATAGGTCGTACTTTGATCATCGAACACAAGACTTTGCTTTGCAACAGAAGCCTTGATCACTGCATCTTGGCATGCCACACATGCAATCCACTCCATATGACTGATTTCTATCGATATATAACCTCTGAGCTCGTACGTCTCAGAGAAGGGCGTTAAGCAAGAGAATAAATTCTCCGTCGCCAAACAGATATATATTTAACAGAGATCAATCAGTACAGAACAAAATCCAATGTTAGACACACAGTCGATTTACAAGTCCGTTCTGGGTCTGAACGAAACCGGAGGCACCATATTCCTCGCATATCCGTACAATCAACACATATGTCCAGACGGCTACTACTCCAGTCCCTTCAAGTTAGCTACTCCAATCAGGAACCTCAGCAGCGCCCATCCATCCGATACGAAGATCGTTGGTCTTGAACCGTCTTCGTATTTTTGACTTCGAATCGTTCGATCAATTATTTGAAATGAGGATTAGCTCGGCCTTTTCAAATAATTCACGTATATTTAGAATTCAAATCAGTTCTTACCATGGTTAAATTATTCGACATCCACATTTCGGTTCTTTAGTATAGTTTTCATGTCAAACACATTCAACCATAAAATATCAAGCAAACCATGTAAAATTGGTTTAGTTCCATTCCATGTCGCTTATAATATTTTATAATGATTTTTCGCCATTTTTATTTATAAAAAAATGGCCACATTTAATTAAACGATGTTTCAGGTCGTGTCGTGGCACTGGCGCTGTTTTTCTTCAAATTTGTTTTACACATATCGGGAAATCTAACCGTTGGATTTCTACAAAGTTTATATCACTGGGAAGATATCTCCAAAGCGAACCCAACGGTTCCAGTTTCGTGAAAATCCGATGGTCGGATCTTCCGCACTAGTCGTTTGAAGTTAGGGTTTCAAAATACGAATTGCAGCGTCGTTATTCGATTTAATTTAATTATATTTATATTTATATATAAATATAATCGATTCTGGCGACCGTTGGATCTTTACTAAGTTGGTGCGGTTGGAAAGATATTTCCAAGGCGAACCCAACGGTTGCGGTTTCGGGAGAATCTGATGGTCGGATCTCTCGTACTAATCGATTGAAGTTACGATTTCAAAACACGAACTGCACGACCTTGGTTCATTTCAATTTTATTTATATTTATATATATATATAAATATAATTCATTCTGCGATTTCAATATCGTTTTCACTTCAAATATTTCACTAACGCCTTTATATTTCGAAAAAATTTGCCATAACCTCCTTTATACGGGAAGGGGTTTGGAAATTTATTGGGCCGTATTAGGTACCCAATAAATCCTAATAAGCATACACATATTTATAGTGATATATTCCGGTGTCCACAGGGGAGTGTGTATAGATCATAACTCCAGAGAATAAATTCTCGTCACCCTATAAATGGTTTTTGTGCCTTAATGACTAGAGAGACGTGTTTATTGTCATCTCCAGACCCGTGTGGGTTTTTCTATTAATCTGGCAATTAACCGTTACAATTTATATAGTTCAGATCAGTCATCTGTTCAACCTGTAATATATAGTCATCGCCATACAAGCCTCTCGCTTGTATGGTAAATCTTCAACCTCGTCACACAAGCTCCAAATGCTTATGTGGAATATGATGAAGTATGCCTATCGTCAAAAAGTATGTAATGTAGTGTAGTTCAAAATTAATTATTACTATCCTATAGCGATGTTTATTATTACACACAGAATAACCAGCACTCCGCATCCAATGGCATTCACAGGAGTTGATATAAAAATAAAATTGCGCAGCCAACTCATTAAGGCTTACCTAATTGTCGGGCACGCAAATAATTTCTTTACTCAACAGTTAATCCATTTTCTCTGTTTAACACATTTATATATATATATATGCAGAACAAAGCTAATAATAATATTTCTAGCGAACAAATATTTATTTCAACACGTGTGTATTTTTAGCACTTCATATTCACAATAAAAACGTGATTTTTATTGTTAAAGCAATTTATTTAAAACACGAATACCATTCAACACATGAATTTCTATTCAACGAATGAATTTCTATTCAACACATGAATGTCTCCTATAGTTTATATATATAATAAAAATGTGATTTTTATTGTTAAAGCAATTTATTTAAAACACGAATACCATTCAACACATGAATTTCTATTCAACGAATGAATTTCTATTCAACACATGAATGTTTCCTATAGTCTATATATATAATAAAAATGTGATTTTTATTGTTAAAGCAATTTATTTAAAACACGAATACCATTCAACACATGAATTTCTATTCAACGAATGAATTTCTATTCAACACGTGAATATTTCCTATAGTTTATATATATAATAAAAATGTGATTTTTATTGTTAAAGCAATTTATTTAAAACACGAATACCATTCAATACATGAATTTCTATTCAACGAATGAATTTCTATTCAACACATGAATGTGGTTTCAACATATGAAAAAAATTTCAACAAATGAAAATTATTCTAACACATGAATATTTCAGAAAATTTCGGCAGCATAACGGCAGGGTAATTAAAACCGGGACCGTCTCTAGTACGGCTCCTCGCTCTACCTTAAAACCTCGCGGTTTTTGACAATGGGGATTTCATGCATCTAGTTCGCACGCAGGCGGCATGTTTTATTTTCATTTCCACAATCCTATTCTAATTTGTTTCAACCACTAGAGAGTATTTTTCAATCGCAAAGGTATTTTTCAACCACAATCCAATAATATCAACAACAAGCGATTATTTTTAACCATTCGTCATACCACAAATTTTCACGCCAATCACAAGCAATAAATATCGTCCATGGTTTGTGGACGAGGGGAGTATATATATATTATTTCTATATTTCACTTGCATTTCAACACAATTCAAAGCATATGTGTTTCATACAACGCTTGTATAATTTATACATCGCTCATATAACTTATACAACACATGTACATGAGGTATACAATGCGTATATAATTTACACTTCGCTTATATAATTTATACAACACGATTTCATTCACACATTTGAATTTAGATTTCTCACACTGGTTTTCGAGGTGCTAAAAATCGTAGATAGCTCAGAAAAATCCGCGGTCTCTTCTAGATGGTAGAGAGCCTCCTTACGGTCACGATGTTTCCTGTTTCATCGAATTTCGTCAAGACACGATAGAGATATGATTTTTCAAAGTTTGCAACACTTAAAAGTGTTATTTTCAATTCAGAAAAATCAAGCCATTCACCTCGTTTAACCCTTCGAAACTAGGTCTTCGATTATCGATCCAATGGGGTAGCGGTTGGACGATCAGACTTCGCCACACCGTAGAGCTTGGAAAGGGCTTCAGGCGTGTGGTACCAACCTTCAGTTCGACGGGGCTATGGTGGAAGAATCTCGGTCGACGCGAGTTGCCTTTGTGGCCTTGGATCTCCCTGAACGTTGAGAGGTGGAGGGCGAGGCGGGTATAGATGTGGAGCTGGGAAGAAGATCTACAAAAAGTTGCACTGGAGGGGTTTTTTAATTCTTCTTGGATTGATCGGAAAATGGGTGGGAAGCTCGGAGCATTTTCCGTCGTTCGAACTGAGAGGTGGCGTGGTTTTTAGAGCGACGAGGGTTTGAGGGAGAAAGCTCCTGATTGGCCAGCCTTTATATTTTATTTTTAATTCATTTTAAATTCAAAAATATCCTTTTGTCTAAACGAACACCAATTTCAACCCAACGACTGTCACCCCTAGCTAAATACCCCTATCCCGGACACAATGGGATATGTTTCGTAGGCCAATTCAATTGTTACAATCAGTTATTTTTCAAATTAAAGTATATAACATTCAATATTCAATTTGAACGTACATTTCAATTTTCCAGGGCCACAAACTGATTCGAAAAATTCCAGAAAAATAAATCTAGCTATGTTTTGATGCTACGATCCCAACAAAACTAGTTTCGTCGAATTCTGAGATCGTTTGAAAAGTGGCCATTTTCTGGTCGATCTAATTTAATAGAAATTGACCAATCACGTTTTCTTTTGCCACACTCACATACTAGCTTCAAAAATTATGAAATTTGAAACCTAGCAATAGTTTGACATCTCGGATCCAACAAAAGTGGTTTCGTCGAATTCCGAGGTCGTTTGCAAAATGTCTATTTTCAAGGGCTATATATCCTCTATAGCGACTTTTTTGAAAATTCATTTGGCGATAATTTTTGATTCCTGCTACGAAACTTCGATTTTTCAGATTCGTTGGAAAGGTATTCATAAACAGATTTAAATATTTTTGATTTCACTAAAATCCGTTATATTTTACACCCGGTACAGTCTGTCAAAGTTTGAATTCAAATTTTCAAACTGTCTCACTATTTCCAATTCAATATTTCATTGAAATATTCTATTTCAATTGTTTAAATTCTTTGAAAATAACCATTTTAAAATTTTTAAATTGGATCGCATTTTCCGAGTTGTTACAATCTCCCCCACTTAAAACTTTTCGTCCCTGAAAAGGTGTAATAACCCGGGAAATACGAGCCAATTTAAAATATTTAAATTGATTATTTCAAAGGAATTTGAACAATTGAAATAGAATATTTCAATAAAGTAGTAAGTTAGGAAAAGTGAGTCAGTTTGAAAATTTGAATTCAAACTTTGACTGACTATGCAGGGTGGAAAATATAACGGATTTTAGTGAAACCAAAAATATTTAAATCTGTTAGTCAATACCTTTCTAACGAATCTGAAAAATCGAAGTTTCATAACGGGAATCAAAAGTTATGGCCGAATGAATTTTCAGAAGAGTCGGTATATAGAATATATAGGCCTGGAAAATTGATATTTTGCATACGACCTCGGAATTCGACGAAACCACTTTTGTTAGGTCCGGGATGTCAAACTATTGCTAGGTTTCAAATTTCATTATTTTTGAAGCTAGTATGTGAGCGTGGCAAAAGAAAATGTGTTTGGTCGATTTCTGTTAATTGGATCGACCAGAAAATGACCATTTTTCAAACGACCTCAGAATTCGACGAAACTAGTTTTGTTGGGACCGGAGCGTCAAAACATAGCTAGATTTATTTTTCTGGAATTTTTCGAATCAGTTTGTGGCCCTGGCAAATTGAAATGTGTGTTCAGAGTTAAAAATTAAATGTTTTATACTTTAATTTGAAAAATAACTGACTGTAACAGTGGAATTGGCCTACGAAACATATCCCATTGTGTCCGAACGGGGGTATTTAGCTAAGGGCGACAGTCGTTGGGTTTAAAAAGGAGTTCGTTTAAGAAAGCACTATTTAATTTTTTTTATATAATCTCGGCCAATCATAATTTTTCTTTCATAAATTTTAAAATAAAAAAAACGCGGAAAACCCGACTCCCCCCAGATCGAACGGCGGCTTCCTTCCCCGCCTTCTCTCCTCCAAATCTCAACATCCGCGCATCAAAACACTAGGGTCCTTTGGAGTTTTTCGTAGAGCTCGAGACGAGCTTCAAATCCATACCAACCTCGCCCAGCATCGTCGAGTATTTCGCCGGATCCGCTCCTCCAAAGTTCGACCGTTCGGAGGTCGATTTCGCCGCCCAGAGGCCGCCGAGTTCAACGCCGTGGGGCCCGCACGTGCGCCTCTCCTCCGCCTACAACCCTGCACTGGCCGATCATCCAACCGCTACACGGTTTGATCAAAAATCTTTGACCTAGTTTTGAAACCTTCAGCTGAGGTAACGGCCTGTTTAATTAAATTGTTTTACGACACTTTAAAACCGTTGCAAAACTTTGAAAAATCGTATCTTTTTGGTATGTTGATGAAATTCGATGAAACAGGAAACATCGAGACCGCAAGGAAGCTCTCTACCCAATAGAAGAAGCTGCGGATTTTTCTGACATCGTATCGATTTTTAGCGCTCAGAAAACCAAGGTGAGAAATCTAAATTAACGTGAAATTGAATGGAAAATGTCGTGTATAATTTATATAAGCGAAATATAAATTACATACGTGTTGTATACCTCGTGTACATGCGTAGTGTAAGCTATATAAGCGAAGTATGAATTTTTACATGCATAGAATAATTGATATATGTGTTGAAATGCAAGTGAAATATAGCAAGTATATATATTATATATATATATATATATATATATATATATATACTCCCCTCATCCACAAACCATGGACGATATTTATTGTGGTGAATTGGTGTGAAATATTGGGTGAAAAATACGAATGGTTGAATAATTGTTTGTAGTTGATATTGTTTAGTTGTGGTTGAAAAATACCCATTGGTGATTGAAATGAATTGGAAATATTTGTGGAAATAAAAATAAACATGCCGCCTGCGTGCGAATTAGATGCATGAATCCCCATTGTCAAAAACCGCGAGGTTTTAAGGTAGAGCGAGGAGCCGTACTAGGGACGGTGCCGGTTTTAACTACCCTGCCGTTATGCTGCCGAAATTTTGAATAATCTTTGTGTGTTAGAATTATTTTCATATGTTGAAATTATTTTACATGCATTGAAATTAAAGTCATATATGAAACAATGTCCATGTGTGGAAATATTCATGTGTTGAAAAGTGTTGTATGAAAATAAAATTCATTCGTGAATGAATGAAGTGTTTAATCAATAAAAATCACATTTTTTTATATATATATATGAAGTATGCAAAATATTCGCCTTATATAAATGGTTTCAACAATCAAAATTTCATCTTTCTAATATAAACAACATAAATAAAATGTCCATGTGTGGAAATGCTCATTTGTTGAGAAGTGTGTGTAGTGGAAATATTCATGTGTTGAATAAAAAGATCGAACAATAAAAATTACATTTTTATTGAAACTATGAAGTGTTGAAACGTCTATTTATTGAATAAATATTATAAATGATAAAAATATCATTTTTATCATATGTGGGCTATACCGAAGATATGCGGACGTTGAAATAAATATTTGCGATAGAAATATTATTTTTAACATGCATAGGAACTAAATAAAATAGTCATGTGTTGAAATCTATTTTAGTTCGCCAAAATTATCATCTTTGAAATGTGAAGTGTTAAAAATAGCCACTTGTTCAAATAAACGTGCATGAGTTGAAATATACATTAACTAGCTAATGATATGATTTAAGCCTATGCATGCGATATTAGAATGAATGGTGTTTTTAAACCAAAGCAAATCAAATATGAAATTGAATGGAAGATGATAAATGTTAGAAATTGTATATATGTACATGCATATCCATTGAACAGGTTAAAGCAAAAAGGGGCTAGAGAAGAGAAATAGAATTTTGTGCCCGACAAATAGGTACACATTTACCGCTTTGTTTGGGTGATGATTTTATGAGCCTGTTGGCTAGCCGCTTGGCTTTTTCTTTTTCTTTTTGATTTGAGACGCCCGTGTGGCTATTTGGGAATTTTCCCAGACCCTCCCGTACAAAGGAGGTTATGGCGAAATTTTCCAAAATTTAAAGGCGTTAGTGAAATAATTGAAGTGGAAACGATATAGGAATTTTTGAATGAACTATATTTATATAAATATATAAATATAAATAGAATTAAAACGAAACGTGGCCGTGCAGTTCGTGTTTTGAAACCGTGATTTCAAACGACTAGTGCGGAGGATTCGACCATTGGATTTTCCCGAAACCTCAACCGTTGGGTTCGCCTTGGAAATATCTTTCTAACGGCACCAACTTTGTGAAGATCCGACGGTTGGATTGTCTGGAATGTTTAATTCAAAACTGAAGAAAAACAGCGCCAGAAACGATTATATATATATATATATATAAATACTAGTGCGAACCCGTGCTACGCACACGGGCAGTATGATTATTAATTTAGTACTTTTGGGCATTTAAATTAATCATTATTGTAATAATAGTTAGCGGTTAATGTTGGACAAACAAAACTTCTGCCAGGTGTTAACACTTCAAATAACTGGAAGTATGCGGAAGCGATTGTATCAATGGGTTTAAGCCACATGTTTATCATTTCTTATTGGAGGACTAATACAAATCCGTAAGCTATTCCAAGAACTGTTCTACTGTCTGGTGATTGTAAACACAGTTATATTATGTAAGCATAACCAAATCCTTATAACGGGAGGATAAAATTTGACATTTCATAACATAAATACAGCTAAAAGGAACAAATAATTGGATAAAAGTTCACATTCAAAGTACTCTACTATGTCACATTTAAGTGTTATATGTCAAACTAATTCAAATTTACATATCTAAAATGTTATATGTACGAACATACACATAGATAAAAATACTTGTAAAGATATTGTAAAGCTTCAATGTTGACAAATTTATGTGCAAAAAAACAGTCCCTCTCATCTTGTCGCCTGACCTTTGCAGAAGGCTGCAACGTTTTGATACACACATCAAATCTTGAAGTGGTCAGTAAACACAACAAATCTATCTTCGATTTTTCATCATGTGTCTTCCTATTCTCTCTCTGACGTCATATCACTTTTCCCTATAAACAAATCACACAAGTTTACGGTAATGAAATTATGTGATAGCTGCCATATCAATAAAGAGTTTGTGAAATTTTTTTGTTCGTGCCTTTTGTATTTCATAAAGATTTTACATGGAAATTGCTATGCTGCAGAAAATTATTAACGATCCAAGTCACAACAGTCGATGCATGGATGCGACAATGCATAAGTTAGTTATATTTGATCCATGCTATAGTAGATGAACAGAAACCAATGTATTCACCCTTAGAGTTTGCTTGAATACTCAAGAAGAAGTCTATACCATACGAAAACCTACGACTGCGATCATTATTCAAATTTATGTTTTGTAGATAAGGACTCCAAATTTTCCTTATCAATGGAATAAACTTTCAAATATACAACAGAAGCAAGTTATAAATAGATTACAAATAATTGTAACCTGTTTGTATTTTCAACACAGTTCTTCTAATATTTGTTGAAGTCCCAGAGATTGATGGTACTAACCCAAAATTAGTCCATGAAAGTGCAAAGAATGCTTCATGTTTAACAAAGAGACATAGGGAACTTAATAGTTCAAGTACTAAATCAAGCAGGGTCCCATTTTAGAAATAAAAAGTTATTTGGAATAACCATTTACCCCGTCATATTGGATATGAATTATTTAACTTTGATCTTACAACATCCTTCTCCTAAAGAAATATTAAATTTACTTGCATATTATTAAGAAAAAGGATGAGCCGTAAACACTAACTACTTATCATAGGAAATACTGTACATAGGTATTTAAATGTGAAGGCAAGAAATTTTAACTGAAATTGTAATTTGTACCAAAGCACCAACAGTATTTGTAGCAATTCCATATTTCACCAAGATCACTTCATTAACAACTATGGTGCTAAGATCACATAAGATTTTTGTAAATAACTATTTCTGTGAAATCAATGTCCGATCATTTGACTGGATAATGCATGTAAACCTATATGTCTGACTATGTGGCACTAACATAACCTACTGTAACGCATCATGTTTAGGCGTCAAATTATTTCAATGGATATATTATAGTTAAATAACCATCAAACAATGAGTAAAGGCTTATATTTATGTTTTCATTACATACCCACAAATTGTATGCCAAATAGTTTACTTCTACTAACAGTCAAAGCTACTCCTTCCATTCCTACATCACAATGTTATCAATTAGATCATCTACCACTTTAAAAAAGTTGATTGTTTTACCTCTGTGCCTAAGCAACATCGTTGTCCCATTCTCATTGCTTGTAAGGATTTTAATCTGATAAAAACAGGATGATTCATGGTTGCAAATTTGAAACAATCATTGTCGTTGAATCCCTTGCAACTTGAATATATCCTCAGTATATCTATGGATTCACGTACATTAGCACCACAGACACTTGCCTGGAGATAATAACATTACTCAAAAAAATAATCCTATAATTAAAAATTAGATTTACAAAAGATTGCGACATCTTAAAATATTGTGCTTTGACTTTAGATAAATTGAAGTTGTAGTATCACTAAAATAATGATTTTATGTACTACTCGAATACATATAATATCCAACTTAGAGTAGTTTACATAGATTTGCTTATCTAATAAATTTTTCTTTAGTCTAAATGAACACTAATTAACTCATGTATCTTGATAAACTTCAATATATGCTTATCTTGAAGCAGTCATCATATTATACATGTGTTTAAAATCAAAGTCAACATACGAAGAGTTAAAAATTCATCATAAGACTGTTGTGATCTAAAGAAACTTGCACATGTCCATGTTCATCATAAGACTACTGTTAACGTCTTTTATTATTTCACTCAAATGTCATAAAGGATCCAAATATGAATATTGGTGTCACCATTTCATCATGCAAGGTATAAGATAGGCTCGCCTAATTTATTCAAATTCAGCTACAAATATGACCTTTCAAATTTACGTAAGTGTAAATAAGTAAGGTTTATTCGTTAGTAAATTCATTAGGCAAATACAAATGTCAAAATTAGAAAGGCTAAAGGAAAAGATGTAAGTAATAGTAATTAGTTATACCAAGGAAAAAATGAACACAATGAGGATAACAAACAAACCGTTAAAAAATATATACAGTACTAAAAACTGATTTCGACAATTAAAGGTCTATAGTATACTAAGCTCTTTTTTTTAGTAAAGTCCAATTTCATGGAACAGCCTCATTTAAACACTTAACTTAGAATTTTATTAATTACATAAGAACTAAGTTGTTACCAACAAATCAAGAAGTGACAATAGGTAGAAAATTAGTGTGTAAACAAAAATAATAAGTAAATTCCCAGAACAAAATAAAATAAAATAAAATAAAAATATTAGTCAGCCTGGAAATAACCAAGCAAACAAAGATTGAAAAACGAATAATAGTACATGCTAATACCATGATGTAAAGATACGAAATTTTCCAAAAGCCAATGTTAGTAGGGTTAAGGAAAGCAAACGAATATTAAATAATTAAACATAAACAAAAAATAGCAATACCAGACAAAAATAATAAATCCTATTTCATTTAGGCAGCAAAAAATGTAAACCATAGTCTAAAATCAAACAGAAGAAGTTTATATAGCATTCTGACCAAAAAGATGTATGAAAAGAAAGAAGAAAGATACAACTGACATAGTGCTTTGTAATAAAAAAACATAATTTCTTTTAACCAAGTAACCACCGTAGAAGACTTGGCATTAAAGGAAACTACCAAGTATCTATTTTAATTTTTAACCATGAAAACCCATGACATTACCTTATTCATTATCAAAATGAGGATTCATTAACGTAAACAAAACTAAGCTTCTCAATGCATAGTGGTTTGTGTCAATATGCAAATCCATCCGTAAATCAATTTGTCTGGACTTTGGATAAAAGGTAAGAAACTTATTGTTTGAACATTATTTTTTCACTTTTAATATAGCTCAATTTTCTTGGACATCTTCGAATGCTACATCCTTGAAATTGAAAATATGTGTTAATATATGTCGCAAAACATGGCAAGTTTCAAAATAGAGGAAAGAGTCTATTCACCTATTTATCGATTGGCTCATGCAACAAAAATAATTCATCCATCAGACTTTACAATATAAAGATGAGACTGTCACTACATCAGTAACATGTGCAAATAACATAATTCTAACGTTTTCGGATACGTTTCTCTAGTCTGTCAATATATCATAAGTCGTCGAGTTAACATAGACTGTAAGCCACGTTTGAAACTCGAACCTAAGAAATTATATGAATTTCAATAGCATTTTGACCAAGAAGATAAATGAAAAGAAAAAATAATAATACAACAGACATAAGATTTTATGTAGAAAAAAAATGCAATATTTCGGCTAACCAAGTAACCACCATAAGAAGGTATGGCATTCAACAGAAATCATGAATCACTTGAATAGTTCATGGTCAATTCAATAACAGTACAAAAAAATATATTAGTTCCCAGATTAATTAAGATGGATATTATTAGACTAAAGAATATGATTTTGTGTCAACTAAGAACATACTAAACATTTAGATAATCACAGCAGGTTTATAAAGTAAATTCTAACAACTAAAGTGGGGGAAAAAATAAACTTGTATCACATAGTTAAAATTAAGGGCATACTATCACATTTCCCCCCCACCCCACCCCACCCCCACCCCCACCCCCAAAATACAGTAAGATAATTATAGTTTGAATATTATTTCTTACAATTTTTACGTACCTTGATTTTCTTAAACAGCCTAAAATGCCACATCCATGTAAATTAAAAAGATGCTTTAGTAAATGTAGTAAAACATGATAAGGTAAATATTTCAAGACATTTGAAAGAGTTTGTTTATCTATGTATCGATTGGCGCATGCAAAATAATAATTCAACCATCAGCCTTTACATTATAAGGCTAGGACCGTCATTGCTTCAGCTAAACTCATTTTGTCTACATAACATAATGCAAATGTTTTCAGATAAGCTTTTCTAGTTTGTCAATATATCAGAGGTCATTTAGGGAAAACACTGTGAGCCACAATCTCAACTCAAACTAAAGAAGTTAAATGAATTTCAAGCAACATTCTAAACAAAAAGACATACGAAAATAAAGAATAATGATCAGCTACTTAAGTGTTTTATCAAAAAAGGCAAAATTTTGTTTAACCAAGTAACCACCATAAGAAGGCAAGACATTGAAAGGAACTACCAAGTATCTATTTTACTCATGAAAACCCATGAACCGCCTTATCCATAATCAGTATGACGTTTCGCTAATACGATCAAAACTTAAAATTCATTATATGTAGTTGTTACTGTCAGTATACAAAATCCCTCCATAAATCAATTTTGTGTGGATATTGGGAGAAGTAATTTTCTTTCGCAAGAAAATCCAATGATTAACACCGATGTTAAGAAGCTTTTACATTTATGGAATCAACTATATTGTAGTAATTGTATATGGAAATTTTATATTTAGCTCAACAGGACGATTGGCAACATTGGAAATTCAAATAGTAGAAAGCTTGTTGAAACAAAAAGGATGCAGTAGCAATCATGTAAATGGATGAATTTGCTCAACCGGACAATTAAAGTAAATTACATAAATCAGTACAAAAATAAATGGCACGGAACTCATTGAAACAAACTGGTAACCAATTCATGCTCATAAAAAAGTAAAAATTTAAATACAAACATAAACATAAAAAACGTGGCGTTAAATTGAAGGAGCAACCAGTAAGAGTTGAAGTTCAAACCAAGTAAACATTATATATAAACCAAACAAAATTAGTAATCTGTTGACCTGTAACGCATTGATGGAAAGCAATTATGAGAATCTGGGTTAACCGTGGCACAACAGGCAGATGTCGAGCGAAAGGCAGAAGCGTGGTGTGCGGATGTAGAAAGGTAGGCGACTGGGAAACTGACAGCACACAACATCGCAAAGGAAAGGTATAGGAAAAGCTAGGTGTGCGATGTGCGGATGTAGAAAAGGAGACGGATGGAGAAGGGGATTCGGGTGGCTTACTGGCGTACAAATTAAAGAGAAAAAGGAAAAGGAAGGCTAGGGCGTGGAAGAGAAAACATAGAAGGTATTGGGCATTGTAGGGGAATACGGAAGCAATAAGCGGTCACTAAAGAGATAAGGTCGGTTATTTCACTGTATGGCGAGGATGGAAAGGCTGTACACGTGTCAGCCTATGGATTTTTTGGAGAATCTGGATCTGAAAAGTCTTTGGAGAAGATTGTGCTTTCATATAATATAATAGATAATTAAATTAAATCGAATAACGACGCTGCAGTTCGTGAATTGAAATCGTAACTTCAAATGGTTGGTGTGGAAAATCCGACCGTCGGATTTTCCCAAAACTGGAACCGTTGGATTCGTTTTGAAATGACCTTCCTAATGATGTAAAATTTGTGAAGATCCAACGGTTAGATTTTCAGATATGTGTAAAACAAAATTAGTGAAAAGCAGCGCCAGTGCATCGACATGACCTGAAATGTCGTTTAATTAAATATGGCCGTTTTAAATTAAATAAAAATGGCGATATATCGTTATAAAGTACTATAGACGATATAGAGTGAAAATAAACCAATTTTGTTGTGTTTGCTTGATACGTGATGGTTGAATGTATTTGACATGAAAATTGTAACTAAATAACTGAAATGTGAATGTTGAATAGTTCAACCCTGTGATTAATTGGTTTGAAAATCTAAATATACGTGGGTTATTTGAAAAGGCCGAGTTTATCTCATTTCAAATAATCGATCGACGTTGAGAAGTCGAAGAGTCGAAGACGACTGAAGACCGATGATCTCCACATTGGATGGATGGGCGCTACTGATGCTCGTGATTGGAGTAGCTACCATGAAGGAATTGAAGTAGTAGCCGTCCAAACATAGTGTTGATTGTACGGATATGCGAGGAATTGGTGCCTCCGGTTTCGTTCAGACCCAGAACGGACTTGTAAATGGACTGTGTGTCTGACATTGGATTTTGTTCTGTGTTGATTGATCTCTGTTAAATATATATCTGTTTGGCGGCGGAGAATTTATTCTCTTGCTTAACGCCCTTCTCTGAGACGTACGAGCTTAGAGGTTATGTATTGACAGAAATCAATCGCATGGAGTGGATTGCCTGTGTGGCACGCCTAAGTGGCATATGATCAAGGCTTCTGTTGCAAAGCAAGGTCTTGTGGTTGATGATCAAAGCATGGTCTGTGTGACTAGCTTTGTGTATAACGTGAATTCGCGAGCCTCACACCCCGGTATGAGTCAAAAACGGGAGAAGGACCCAAGGAGTGCATGACGTTTCTTTCTAGCTATGGTGGTGTCAGTGACCTCCCAGCCCTGACATTTATATCTACTTTTCACCTGTGTGGTTGTTGGAATACGAGGCGCCTCGATTATAGGTCTGTAAGGACCGGGAAACGTGTGTTCAGGAATAACTAATCCTCAAAAGTAAGAGAGGACCGGCCTTGGAGGATCCAGGGGATTGCTGTGTGCGGTCCCGAGGCATTTGCTAGAGTGTCTCGAATCGGAGAGGAGCTTGCCCCTTGCCTCGACTCATGAAGGAATCCAATTTCCAATACGAAATATGCGGATGTGATTGTATTACTAGTATGGCGACATAGTAGATGGTAGCTATGCCGCCTAGGATTGATATTTATGATTGAATTTGCTTTTGAAACATATATGCACTAGTAATAATATCAAACACCTTTGTTTTATTCGTATCAAGCATCTTTGTCCATTATAAGGTAAAAACTCTATCCTCCGGCTTGCGTTGCATTGTGTGATGGGACCTGAGTCTTATAATGGCTTCATTTTATAAAAAGCATTGCGTTGATTTAATCATTTACTTTATTTCATGCACTAGCACTCATTGGAGTAAACCCGTTCCGCGAAAGTGGCGTGGTCCTTTGATTTGCCTTATTATTGTTGTTAATAAGTTGAGTAGATTTCTCATACCAGTCCCATGACTGACTCGTAGTTTGTTTCACCTTGCAAACTCGGGTGCCCTCATTTTCACACGGGCAGCCTAGCTACAGGTTTCTAACGCACCTTTTGGCTCATGGCGAGGCTTGACTACACTGTGCTGACTTGGATTTTCTCCGCCATTATTGTATCTATATTATGATTCCGCCACAGGCGATGTAGACTGATATTCCTTTTGTGTACTCTTTATGTATGATTCCGCCTCTGGCGATGGTGACTGATTATGTATCATTATACACTAAGTTGTATCCTGTACTGTGCTCTCTGATGTGATGATATCTATATGATTCCGCTGTCATATGTGTGTAAATTATTCTATTTTCTGTTTATGCTATTATCTGTGATCTGCTAATGATGATTTATGTGTTATATTCCAATGATTATCCTTAACACCGTGTCACGGGGTTTTGGGATCGTCACAGCTGGTATCGGAGCTTTGGTTAACCTTAGTTCTGGAGTCTAACACATTAAACACTTCGTCAAAATAAAATCAGTAGTATTCTAAGGCGAGTCGCTCATTAGAGATAGGACTGGTAAAGTCCTAGAATGAGCTGAGCAGAATAGCAAAAACAATTGATCAGTCCCTCGTTATCTTTCCGTAAAGTTTTCTGCTTAATTATGCAATAGACTATCATTTTTGTTAGCTGATTTTTTTTCGTTGCTTATACAGAATTTGACAAATGGCTACCAGAGCAGCCGCCGCTAGAGGAGGCCGTGCCGGCCGAGGCCGAGGTAGGGGAGAAATCCCAGCTCAAGAAGGACCTTTGATACAACCTCCGGCAGCTCAATACTTCGAGCTCGACCGTGTAGCTAAGAGATATAAGAACTTAGGAGGCAAGACCTTCTCGGGAACTGGCACCGTAATAGAGGCCCTTGCATGGCTCAAAACATGCAAGAAAATTCTTGAAGGCCTAAGGCTAGGAGACGAAGACAAAGCTGTTATGGGCGCCTGGCTTATGCAGGAACAAGCTGAATTATGGTGGGAATCTCTTACCGCCGGGAATAGGGAAGCTGGAAGAACATGGGATGGATTTAAAGAACTCTTCAAGGAGAAATATGTCCCAGAACAAGCTCTAGAAAGAATGCACGATGACTTCGCCAATCTCCAGCAAGGGGATCTTTCCGTGCAAGATTATCTGAACAAATTTACAATGTTGTCGCCCTATGCTCCAGAACTCGTCGCCACTGCGAAGTCCAAAAATAAGAGGTTTATCTTTGGACTAAGACGACAATATCATGATAGAGCCATGGCCCATGTCAAGCTGGATTTCAATGAGCTAGTGGAAATGACATGCAACTATGAAGACCTGGATCATAGACATCTGGATCAGGATCGCGCTAGAAGCCAAGCCGGAAACAAGCGCAAGCCAGCTGTAAATCAGGGCGAGTCAAGCCAAGCAGCATCTTCCAAACCTCAGACTGGCAAGCCGCCAAGAGGAAGTTGCTTTAACTGTGGTAAGCCGGGGCACTACTCGAATGTCTGCACAGCTCCGAAGAAACAGAAAACAAACTCTCAAGGCTCGAGCCAAGGCTCTCAGAACCCTCGCTCGTGCTTCAATTGTCGCAAGACCGATCATTTGGTCAAAGACTGTCCTTTGCTGAAGAAAGCTACTGTAGCTCATGTTTATGACGGGTCTAGCCCGCCAGCTGCTTCCGACGGAGCAGGTAAACCTGATGTTTTGGGAGGTACCCTTACAATTAAAAATATTCCTATTTCTGTATTATTTGACACAGGTGCATCGCGTAGTTTTATTGCTAAAAACACAGTGCACAAATTAAAGTTAAACCAGCGAAAGCTTAAAGAATCGGTTGAAGTTCATAACCCGATAGGGGGTCCTGTTACTCTCGGTTTATATTGTAGAGTGCCAATCTCCTATTCTTTCTACAAGTTTCCTTTCAATCTAGTCGTTATGGATTTTCCCGAATTCGATATTATTCTCGGGCTAGATTGGTTAACGAAATATGAAGCCGAAGTGAAGTGTGCGGAAATAATTGTTAAAATTCGAACGGAGCTTGGACATATATATATCCCCTGTCATGGTTCGAATCCGAATAGAGAAGTATTCTGGTCAGCATTAGAACTTATCCCCACTTCCATAGAAAAGATTCCGATTGTCAGAAACTTTGCGGATGTGTTTGAAGAAGTTGAAAACTTACCTCTGCAAAGAGAAATAGAATTCCGAATCGATCTAATTCCCAATGCCAGACCAGTGGTGCATCCAATTCGTAGAATGACTCCGAAAGAAAAAGAAGAATTAGGCGATCAAACACGTCAACTGTTGTGGAAAGGTCTAATCAGACCGAGTTTTTCCAATTGGGGTGCAGCTGTTGTGTTTGTCCCGAAGTCAGACGGTACTCTTAGATTATGGTTGATTACCGAGACCTCAACAAACAGACGCTTAAAAATAAATATCCACTACCCCGCATTGATGATTTGCTAGACCAATTGAATGGGGCGAAAGTATTTTCCCGAATGGACCTAGCTACAGGTTTTCATCAATTGAGAATAGCAGAAGAGTGTGTTCCTTTGACCGCTTTCAGAGGTCCAGACATATTTTATGAATGGTTAGTAATGCCGTTTGGCCTATGCAACACTCCAACATACTTTGTCGATCTAATGAATAGAGTGTTCAGGGGAGTTCTGAATAAATTTGTCCTCGTATTCATCGATGATATTTTAATCTACTCCAAATCAAAACCCGAGCATGAAAAACACTTAGAACAAGTATTGGAGATTCTAAGGAAGAACGTCTTCAAAGCCAAATTCTCTAAATGTGTCTTCTGGCAAGAAGAAGTTAAATTTCTTGGCCATGTCGTGTCAGAGAAAGGAATTTCTGTTGACCCAAGCAAAATAACAGCGATTCAAGACTGGAAACAACCCACTACTCCCACAGAAGTTAGAAGTTTTATGGGGTTGACTAGTTATTATCGAAAGTTCGTTAAGGATTTTTCGAAGATATCCGGTCCGTTAACGAAGCTCACAAAGAAACATGAGAAGTTTAAGTGGACTTCCGACTGTGAAGAAGCTTTCCAGGAATTGAAATCGAAGCTGACCACCGCTCCAGTGTTAACAATTATTGATGGCAATCAGGATTTAACGGTTTGGACAGATGCTTCTATTAGAGGTCTTGGAGCAGTGTTAATGCAGAGAGGCCAAGTAGTCGCTTATGCAAGCCGCCAATTGAAACCGCATGAGAAAAATTATATGACTCATGATCTTGAGTTGCTAGCCATCGTATTTTCTTGAAAATCTGGAGGCATTATTTATTGGGTGAGAAGTTTATACTGTACACAGATCACCAATCATTGAAGTATTTATATACCCAGAAAGATCTGAATCTGAGACAGCAGCGTTGGCTAGAATTTCTTGCAGCGTATGATCTTGATATCCTGTATACGCCGGGAAAGGCTAACGTTGTAGCGGATGCACTTAGTAGAAAGACCGCAATCGTTGCCCATCTTATAATTACACCTGGATTGATTCATAGGATTTCAGCCCTTCAGAAAGACGATGAATTCATTCAGAGAATCAGTAAGAGAGTCAAGGAAGGTGAAACCACGAGTTTCCGTATTGACAATAAGGGGGTTCTGAGGTTAAATAACAGGATTTGCATCCCAAATATTCCAGGCCTTCGAAGAGAAGTGCTGGACGAATGCCATAAGTCCAAATTTTGCATCCATCCTGGGGTGAGTAAAATGTACAACGATATCAAACGCACTTTCTGGTGGAAGACAATGAAAAGAGATATTTCTTTGTATGTTAGCAGATGCCCTACTTGTCAATTGGTCAAGAGTGACCAACAGAAGCTAGCTGGACTGTTGCAACCGTTGGAAGTCCCAGGTTAAAAATGGGAACAGATTTCCATGGATTTCATAGATGGTTTGCCACGAACCAAGAAAGGTAATGACAGTATTTGGGTAATCGTAGATCGCTTCACGAAGACTGCCCATTTTATACCTGTCAGGTCCAATAGAACTGCCCAAAGTCTAACACAGATATATTTCAAAGAAATTGTTAAGCTGCATGGAATTCCCATCAGCATAGTTAGTGATAGAGATCCCCTATTTACTAGCAAGTTCTGGGAGGCTTTCCAGACAGAATTGGGGACAAAACTGAATATGAGCACCGCTTATCACCCACAAACCGATGGCCAAACTGAGCGGGTGAATAGAATTCTAGAAGATTTATTGCGGGCTTGTATAATCGATTTTGGTGGGTCATGGGAAGATCATTTGCATTTGGCAGAATTCTCATATAACAATAGCTATCAAGCAAGTTTGAGAATGTCACCATTTGAAGCATTATATGGCAGACCCTACAGATCTCCTGCATGTTGGGTAGAACCTGGCAACAGACTTGTACTAGGACCCGATATGATCAGGGTAGCATCGGATAAAGTGGACTTCATCAAGAAGCGATTGAAAACCGCCCAAAGCCGACAGAAAAGTTATGCAGACTCTAGAAGGAGAGATTTGACATTTACTGTTGGTGATCATGTTTATTTAAAGGTTTCTCCGATGAGAGGAGTAATCAGATTTGGAAAGACTGGGAAGTTGGCACCGAGATTTATTGGTCCCTTTCCTATACTTGAGCGAATTGGAACTCCTGCTTATAGGGTTCAATTGCCAGATTGGTTGCCTGGAGTGCACAATGTTTTTCACATATCTCAACTTAGGAGACATGTGCATGATCCGGATCTTGTTGTAGAAGAAGCAGCGCAACAGGATGTGGAGATAACTCCAGAATTAGCACTCAAAAGAGAGCCATTAAAAATTGTTGGCAAAGAAACCAGAGAACTCAGAAGCAAAAAGGTTCATTTAGTTAAAGTGCAGTGGAGCAGTGATCCTAGAGACTGTACTTGGGAAACTGAGGAGAGCATTAAGCAAGCTTACCCCAAATGCAGAGTGGATATCTCTGACTAACTCCGGTGCAAGGTACCTTAACATACTTTGCATTTACATTTTATTTCCTACTTTACTGTTGTTTCCTTTTCGAGGACGAAAAGTTTTAAGTAGGGGAGATTGTAATAACCCGGGAAATACAAGCCAATTTAAAATATTTAAATTGATTATTTCAAAGGAATTTGAACAATTGAAATAGAATATTTCAATAAAGTAGTAAGTTAGGAAAAGTGAGTCAGTTTGAAAATTTGAATTCAAACTTTGACTGACTATGCAGGGTGGAAAATATAACGGATTTTAGTGAAACCAAAAATATTTAAATCTGTTAGTCAATACCTTTCTAACGAATCTGAAAAATCGAAGTTTCATAACGGGAATCAAAAGTTATGGCCGAATGAATTTTCAGAAGAGTCGGTATATAGAATATATAGGCCTGGAAAATTGATATTTTGCATACGACCTCGGAATTCGACGAAACCACTTTTGTTAGGTCCGGGATGTCAAACTATTGCAAGGTTTCAAATTTCATTATTTTTGAAGCTAGTATGTGAGCGTGGCAAAAGAAAATGTGTTTGGTCGATTTCTGTTAAATTGGATCGACCAGAAAATGGCCATTTTTCAAACGACCTCAGAATTCGACGAAACTAGTTTTGTTGGGACCGTAGCGTCAAAACATAGCTAGATTTATTTTTCTGGAATTTTTCGAATCAGTTTGTGGCCCTGGCAAATTGAAATGTGTGTTCAGAGTTAAAAATTAAATGTTTTATACTTTAATTTGAAAAATAACTGACTGTAACAGTGGAATTGGCCTACGAAACATATCCCATTGTGTCCGGAACGGGGGTATTTAGCTAGGGGCGACAGTCGTTGGGTTTAAAAAGGAGTTCGTTTAAGAAAGCACTATTTAAATTTTTTTATATAATCTCGGCCAATCATAATTTTTCTTTCATAAATTTTAAAATAAAAAAAAACGCGGAAAACCCCGACTCCCCCCAGATCGAACGGCGGCTTCCTTCCCCGCCTTCTCTCCTCCAAATCTCCACATTCGCTCATCAAAACACTAGGGTCCTTTGGAGTTTTTCGTAGAGCTCGAGACGAGCTTCAAATCCATACCAACCTCGCCCAGCATCGTCGAGTATTTCGCCGGATCCGCTCCTCCAAAGTTCGACCGTTCGGAGGTCGATTTCGCCGCCCAGAGGCCGCCGAGTTCAACGCCGTGGGGCCCGCACGTGCGCCTCTCCTCCGCCTACAACCCTGCACTGGCCGATCATCCAACCGCTACACGGTTTGATCAAAAATCTTTGACCTAGTTTTGAAACCTTCAGCTGAGGTAACGGCCTGTTTAATTAAATTGTTTTACGACACTTTAAAACCGTTGCAAAACTTTGAAAAATTGTATCTTTTTGGTATGTTGACGAAATTCGATGAAACAGGAAACATCGAGACCGCAAGGAAGCTCTCTACCCAATAGAAGAAGCTGCGGATTTTTCTGACATCGTATCGATTTTTAGCGCTCAGAAAACCAAGGTGAGAAATCTAAATTAACGTGAAATTGAATGGAAAATGTCGTGTATAATTTATATAAGCGAAATATAAATTACATACGTGTTGTATACCTCGTGTACATGCGTAGTGTAAGCTATATAAGCGAAGTATGAATTTTTACATGCATAGAATAATTGATATATGTGTTGAAATGCAAGTGAAATATAGCAAATATATATATTATAGATATATATATATATATATATATATATATATATATACACACTCCCCTCGTCCACAAACCATGGACGATATTTATTGTGGTGAATTGGTGTGAAATATTGGGTGAAAAATACGAATGGTTGAATAATTGTTTGTAGTTGATATTGTTTAGTTGTGGTTGAAAAATACCCATTGGTGATTGAAATGAATTGGAAATATTTGTGGAAATAAAAATAAACATGCCGCCTGCGTGCGAATTAGATGCATGAATCCCCATTGTCAAAAACCGCGAGGTTTTAAGGTAGAGCGAGGAGCCGTATTAGGGACGGTGCCGGTTTTAACTACCCTGCCGTTATGCTGCCGAAATTTTGAATAATCTTTGTGTGTTAGAATTATTTTCATATGTTGAAATTATTTTACATGCATTGAAATTAAATTCATATATGAAACAATGTCCATGTGTGGAAATATTCATGTGTTGAAAAGTGTTGTATGAAAATAAAATTCATTCGTGAATGAATGAAGTGTTTAATCAATAAAAATCACATTTATATATATATATATATATATGAAGTATGCAAAATATTCGCCTTATATAAATGGTTTCAACAATCAAAATTTCATCTTTCTAATATAAACAACATAAATAAAATGTCCATGTGTGGAAATGCTCATTTGTTGAGAAGTGTGTGTAGTGGAAATATTCATGTGTTGAATAAAAAGATCGAACAATAAAAATTACATTTTTATTGAAACTATGAAGTGTTGAAACATCTATTTGTTGAATAAATATTATAAATGATAAAAATATCATTTTTATCATATGTGGGCTATACCGAAGATATGCGGACGTTGAAATAAATATTTGCGATAGAAATATTATTTTTAACATGCATAGGAACTAAATAAAATAGTCATGTGTTGAAATCTATTTTAGTTCGCCAAAATTATCATCTTTGAAATGTGAAGTGTTAAAAATAGCCACTTGTTCAAATAAACGTGCATGAGTTGAAATATACATTAACTAGCTAATGATATGATTTAAGCCTATGCATGCGATATTAGAATGAATGGTGTTTTTAAACCAAAGCAAATCAAATATGAAATTGAATGGAAGATGATAAATGTTAGAAATTGTATATATGTACATGCATATCCATTGAACAGGTTAAAGCAAAAAGGGGCTAGAGAAGAGAAATAGAATTTTGTGCCCGACAAATAGGTACACATTTACCGCTTTGTTTGGGTGATGATTTTATGAGCCTGTTGGCTAGCCGCTTGGCTTTTTCTTTTTCTTTTTGATTTGAGACGCCCGTGTGGCTATTTGGGAATTTTCCCAGACCCTCCCGTACAAAGGAGGTTATGGCGAAATTTTCCAAAATTTAAAGGCGTTAGTGAAATAATTGAAGTGGAAACGATATAGGAATTTTTGAATGAACTATATTTATATAAATATATAAATATAAATAGAATTAAAACGAAACGTGGCCGTGCAGTTCGTGTTTTGAAACCGTGATTTCAAACGTCTAGTGCGGAGGATCCGACCATTGGATTTTCCCGAAACCTCAACCGTTGGGTTCGCCTTGGAAATATCTTTCTAACGGCACCAACTTTGTGAAGATCCGACGGTTGGATTGTCTGGAATGTTTAATTCAAAACTGAAGAAAAACAGCGCCAGAAACGATTATATTTATATATATATATAAATATAATTAAATCGAATAACGACGCTGTAGTGCGTAAATTGAAATCGTAACTTCAAATGGTTGGTGTGGAAAATCCGACCGTCGGATTTTCCCAAAACTGGAACCGTTGGATTCGTTTTGAAATGACCTTCCTAATGATGTAAAATTTGTGAAGATCCAACGGTTAGATTTTCAGATATGTGTAAAACAAAATTAGTGAAAAGCAGCGCCAGTGCATCGACATGACCTGAAATGTCGTTTAATTAAATATGGCCGTTTTAAATTAAATAAAAATGGCGATATATCGTTATAAAGTACTATAGACGATATAGAGTGAAAATAAACCAATTTTGTTGTGTTTGCTTGATACGTGATGGTTGAATGTATTTGACATGAAAATTGTAACTAAATAACTGAAATGTGAATGTTGAATAGTTCAACCCTGTGATTAATTGGTTTGAAAATCTAAATATACGTGGGTTATTTGAAAATGCCGAGTTTATCTCATTTCAAATAATCGATCGACGTTGAGAAGTCGAAGAGTCGAAGACGACTGAAGACCGACGATCTCCACATTGGATGGATGGGCGCTACTGATGCTCGTGATTGGAGTAGCTACCATGAAGGAATTGAAGTAGTAGCCGTCCAAACATAGTGTTGATTGTACGGATATGCGAGGAATTGGTGCCTCCGGTTTCGTTCAGACCCAGAACGGACTTGTAAATGGACTGTGTGTCTGACATTGGATTTTGTTCTGTGTTGATTGATCTCTGTTAAATATATATCTGTTTGGCGGCGGAGAATTTATTCTCTTTCTTAACGCCCTTCTCTGAGACGTACGAGCTTAGAGGTTATGTATTGACAGAAATCAATCGCATGGAGTGGATTGCCTGTGTGGCACGCCTAAGTGGCATATGATCAAGGCTTCTGTTGCAAAGCAAGGTCTTGTGGTTGATGATCAAAGCATGGTCTGTGTGACTAGCTTTGTGTATAACGTGAATTCGCGAGCCTCACACCCCGGTATGAGTCAGAAACGGGAGAAGGACCCAAGGAGTGCATGACGTTTCTTTCTAGCTATGGTGGTGTCGGTGACCTCCCAGCCCTGACATTTATATCTACTTTTCACCTGTGTGGTTGTTGGAATACGAGGCGCCTCGATTATAGGTCTGTAAGGACCGGGAAACGTGTGTTCAGGAATAACTAATCCTCAAAAGTAAGAGAGGACCGGCCTTGGAGGATCCAGGGGATTGCTGTGTGCGGTCCCGAGGCATTTGCTAGAGTGTCTCGAATCGGAGAGGAGCTTGCCCCTTGCCTCGACTCATGAAGGAATCCAATTTCCAATACGAAATATGCGGATGTGATTGTATTACTAGTATGGCGACATAGTAGATGGTAGCTATGCCGCCTAGGATTGATATTTATGATTGAATTTGCTTTTGAAACATATATGCACTAGTAATAATATCAAACACCTTTGTTTTATTCGTATCAAGCATCTTTGGCCATTATAAGGTAAAAACTCTATCCTCCGGCTTGCGTTGCATTGTGTGATGGGACCTGAGTCTTATAATGGCTTCATTTTATAAAAAGCATTGCGTTGATTTAATCATTTACTTTATTTCATGCACTAGCACTCATTGGAGTAAACCCGTTCCGCGAAAGTGGCGTGGTCCTTTGATTTGCCTTATTATTGTTGTTAATAAGTTGAGTAGATTTCTCATACCAGTCCCATGACTGACTCGTAGTTTGTTTCACCTTGCAAACTCGGGTGCCCTCATTTTCACACGGGCAGCCTAGTTACAGGTTTCTGACGCACCTTTTGGCTCATGGCGAGGCTTGACTACACCGTGCTGACTTGGATTTTCTCCGCCATTATTGTATCTATATTATGATTCTGCCACAGGCGATGTAGACTGATATTCCTTTTGTGTACTCTTTATATATGATTCCGCCTCTGGCGATGGTGACTGATTATGTATCATTATACACTAAGTTGTATCCTGTACTGTGCTCTCTGATGTGATGATATCTATATGATTCCGCTGTCATATGTGTGTAAATTATTCTATTTTCTGTTTATGCTATTATCTGTGATCTGCTAATGATGATTTATGTGTTATATTCCAATGATTATCCTTAACACCGTGTCACGGGGTTTTGGGATCGTCACAAAAGGAAACAACAGTACAGTAGGAAATAAAGTGTAAATGCAAAGTATTTTAATGGTACCTTGCACCGGAGTTAGTCAGAGAAGTTCCTTCTGCATTTGGGGTAAGTTTGCTTAATGCTTTCCTCAGTCTCTCAAGTACAGTCTCGAGGATCACTACTCCACTGCACTTTAACTAAATGAACCTTTTTGCTCCTTAGCTCTCTAGTTTCTTTGCCAACAATCTTTAATGGCTCTCTTATGACTGCTAATTCTGGAGTAATTTCCAAGTCCTGTTGCGTTGCTTCTTCTACAACAAGATCCGGATCATGCACATGTTTTCTGAGTTGAGATACATGGAACACATCATGCACTCCGGGAAACCAATCAGGTAATGAAACTCTATAAGCAAGAGTTTCAATTCGTTCAAGTATAGGAAAGTGACCAATAAATCTCGGTGCCAACTTCTCAGTTTTGCCAAATCTGATTACTCCCCACATCGGAGAAACTCTTAAATACACATAATCACCAACGGCAAATGATAAATCTCTTCTTCTAGAATCCACATAACTTTTCTATCGGCTTTGCGTGGCTTTCAATCGCTTCTTGATGAAATCGACTTTATCCGATGCTTCGCTAATCATATCGGGTCCCAACACAAGTCTGTTGCCAGGTTCTACCCAACATGCGGGAGATCTGCACGGTCTACCGTATAATGCTTTAAATGGCGACATTCCCAAACTTGCTTGATAGCTATTGTTATATGAGAATTCTGCCAAATGCAAGTGATCCTCCCGTGACCCGCCAAAATCAATAATACAAGCCCGCAGTAAATCTTCTAGAATTCTATTCACCTGCTCAGTTTGGCCATCTGTCTGAGGGTGATAAGCGGTGCTTAGATTCAACTTGGTTCCCAATTCTGTCTGGAATGCTTCCCAGAATTTGCTAGTAAATAGTGGATCCCTATCACTGACTATACTGAGCGGCACTCCATGCAGTTTAACTATTTCTTTGAAGTAAATCTGCGCCAAACTTTGAGCCGTTCTGTCGGATCTGACAAGTATGAAATGGGCAGTTTTCGTGAAGTGATCTACGATCACCCAAATACTATCGTTTCCTTTCTTAGTTTGAGGCAAACCATCTATGAAGTCCATGGAAATTTGTTCCCACTTCCATCCTGGAATATCTAATGGTTGTAATAATCCAGCTAGTTTCTGCTGATCGCTCTTGACCTGTTGACAGGTGGGACACCGGCTAACATAAATTGAAATGTCCCTTTTTAACGACTTCCACCAGAACGTGCACTTAATATCATTGTACATTTTGCTAACTCCTGGATGGGTACTCATTTTGGACTTGTGACATTCATCCAGCACCTCCCTTCTGAGCTCAGAAGTTTCGGGAACACAAAATCGCCCTTGTAATCTTAGGACCCCTTGGCTATCCAGGCTGAAATCTGAAGTTTTTCCTTCTCGGATCTGCTTACTAATCCTTTTAATAAATTCATCCTCTTTCTGAAGAGAGGCGATCTTATCATTCAAGGAGGAAGTAACGATAAAACTGGCGATGATTTCATTCTTTCTGCTAAGCGCGTCTGCCACAACATTGGCTTTCCGTGGAGTATACAGAATTTCAAAATCGTATGCTGCCAGGAATTCCAACCAACGCTGTTGTCTCAAGTTTAGATCTTTCTGAGTGAATAGATACTTCAATGATTGATGATCAGTAAATAGTTCGAACTTCTCACCCAACAAATAATGCCTCCAGATTCTCAAAGCAAACACGATGGCTAACAACTCAAGATCATGAGTTGCATAGTTCTTTTCATGCGGGTACAGCTGACGGCTAGCATAAGCGACCACTTGGCCTTTTTGCATTAATATTGCGCCAAGACCTCTAATAGAAGCATCCGTCCATACCGTCAAGTCCTGATTGCCTTCAATAATTGTTAATACTGGAGCAGTTGTCAATTACAGTTTCAGCTCTTGGAAAGCTTCTTCACATTCGGGAGTCCATTTGAATTTCTCTTGCTTCTTTGTAAGCTTTGTTAATACACCGGATATCTTCGAAAAATCCTTAACGAATTTCCGATAGTAACTAGCCAACCCAAGAAAACTTCGAGCTTCTGTGGGAGTAGTAGGTTGTTTCCAGTCTTGGATCGCTGAAATTTTGCTTGGATCAACAGCAATCCCTTCTTTTGATACGACATGGCCAAGGAACTTAACTTCATCTTGCTAGAAGACACACTTAAGAAAATTTAGCTTTCAAGACATTTCTTCTCAGAATTTCCAACACTTGTTGTAAATGTTTTGCATGCTCGCCTTCTAACTTGGAGTAGATTAAGATATCATCGATGAAGACCAGAACAAATTTATTCAAGACACCACGGAACACTCTGTTCATTAAATCGACGAAGTAGGCTGGAGCATTACACAAGCCGAACGACATTACTAACCATTCGTAGAATAAATCGGGACCCCTAAAGGCTGTCAAAGGAACACAGTCTTCGGCTATCTGTAATTGGTGGAAACCTGTAGCTAGGTCCATTCTGGAGAATATCCTCGCCCCATTTAATTGATCTAGCAAATCATCGATTCGCGGTAATGGATATTTATTCTTCAGTGTTTGCTTATTGAGATCTCGGTAATCAACACAAAGTCGTAGAGTACCGTCTGATTTCAGGACAAACACTACTGCTGCTCCCCAATCTGAAAAGTTTGGCCTGATCAGACCTTTCCATAGCAATTCTCGAGTTTGGTTGCCTAACTCTTCTTTTTCTTTCGGAGCCATTCTTCGAATTGGATGTACTACCGGTCTGGCATTCGGAATTAGATCGGTTCTGAATTCAATTTCTCTTTGCGGAGGTAAGTTTTCGACTTCTTCGAACACATCCGCATAGTTTTTAACGACAGGAATCTTTTCTAATGAAGTGGGAATAACTTCCAAAGCAGACCAAAATTCTTTTCTATCTGTTTCTGAGCCATGGCATGGTATATATATATATATATATATATATATATATATATATATATATATGTCCTAGCTTCGTTTCAATTTTAACGATTCTTTCGGCACATCTAACTTCTGCCTTATATTTCGTTAACCATTCTAACCCGAGAATAACATCGAGTTCAGAAAAATTCATGACGATTAATTTGATGGGAAACTTGTAGAAGGAATAGGAAATGGGCACTCTACAATATGAACTGAGGGCAAGAGAGCCTCCTATCGGATTTTGAACTTTAATTGGTTCTTTAAGCTTCCTTTGTTTCAATTTTAACTTGTGAACAGTGTTACTAGATATGAAGCTACATGATGCACCAGTGTCAAAAATTACAGAAACAGGAATATTTTTAATTGTAAAGGTACCTCCCAAGACATCGTGTTTACCTGATCCATCAGTGATAGCTGGCGGGTCTTCCCCGTCATAAACGTGTGATACCTGTGCATTCTTCCTCAAAGGACAATTCCTGCTAAAGTGCCCCTTCTGATGGAAGTTGTAGCATTCAGTCGAGCTCCGGGGGTTCGGATTTGAGCTTTGCGGGTTTGTCTTCAGCCGCTTTGGAGCGGTGCACACATTTGAATAATGCCCCTTCTTACCGCAATTGTAGCAGCTTCCTTTGGGTATCTTACCAGCTTGCTAAGTAGCGGCTGCTGCATTGCTGGACTCGGGCTGATCTCCAGAAGCTTTGCGCTTGTTTCCTGCCTGGCTCTTAGCGCGGTCAAGATTGGAGTTCCTCTCATCCAAATCTTCGTAGTTACAGGCCATCTCTACCAGTTCTGAAAATGGAAGCTTGATGTTACTCATGGCCCGGTCCTGATACTTGCGCCTTAGCCCCAGTATAAACCTCTTATTCTTTGCTTTTGATGTCAAGATAAGCTCTGGAGCATAACGTGATAGCTGTGTAAATTTGTTGAGATGGTCTTGAATAGAGCGGTCTCCCTACTGGAGATTAGCAAACTCATCACGCATACGCTCTAATGCTCGCTCAGTGATGAACTTCCCCTTGAACAGTATCTTGAACTCCTCCCAAGTCCTTACTGTATCTTCCTCATCCTCAAAGGTGATGGCATCCCACCACAATTCGGCCTCCTCTGTAAAAGCCAAGCGCCCATAAGCGCTTTGTCATGGGTTCCAAGTCTTATGCCACCAAAAATCTTCTCACATGTCTTCAACCATGCTAAAACCTCTGTCATGGTACCAATGCAAGAAAAGGGTTTGCCTCCGAGGTTTTTGTACCTCTTTACTACTCGGTCAAGGTCGAAGTCCTGAGGTGCTGGTGGCTGTATCATAGGCCATTGTTCTGCTACGGGGATATTCCCCCGTCCTCCAGGTCGGCCTGCTCGGCCTCCTCGGCCGCCTCTGGCTGCAGCTGCTCGTGTAACCATTAAGTCAAGTTCTGTATAAGCAAGAAAAGAGTCAAGCTCATAGGAATGATAACTTTCATATACGATAAAGTAGAAGAACATAAGGAAAGGTAATGATGTACTGATCAAATTGTTTTGCTATTCTGCTTAGCTGATTCTAGGATATTACTAATCCTATCTCTAATGAGCCACTCGCCTTAGAACACTACTGATTCTATTCCGACGAGGTGTTTAATGTGTTAAATTCCAGAACTAAGGTTAACCAAAGCTCTGATACCAACTGTGACGATCTCAAAACCCGTACGATGGTGTTAAGGATAATCATTGGAATTTAACTCATTAATCATCATTAGCAGAGTACCGATAATAGCATAAACAACAAATAGAATAATTTTACATAGATATACAGCAGAATCATAACATGTAACAACATCAGAGTAGCACAGTGTAGGATATAACTTAGTGCATAGAAAGGGAATGATTAGTCAACATCGCCATAAGCAGAATATATACATACAATGAGACATAATAAAGATATCTGTCTACATCGCCTGAGGCGGTATATATACATAAGATAATACATGCTGGAAGTAAATCAGTCAACATCGCCATAGGCGGAATATATACATAAGATAAGGATAGCGAAAAGTCAATAGCCAAAATACAAGTACATCTAATCCTCGCCATCAAGCCAAAAGCGCACTCCGTACTGTAGTGCTAAGCCAAAATAACCTGTCATCTGTCAACTAGGCTGCCCGTGTGAAAACAAGGGCACCTGAGGGCAGCCTAGTTTGCAAAGTGAAACAAACAACGAGTCAGTTGTGGGACTGGTATGAAAAATCTACTTAACTGGTTAAACAACAATAATAAGGCAAATCATAGGACCACGCCACTTTCGCGGAACGAGTTTACTCCAGTGATTGCCAGTGGATTTAAAAACAAAGTAAATTCTTTAAACAACGCAATGCTTTTTAAAAAGAATGAAGCCGTTATAAGACTCAAGTCCCATCACACAATGCAACGCAAACCGGAGGATAGAGTTTTACCTTATAATGGCCAAAATATGCTTAGTACGTGCAAAGCAAAATCACTTGATATTATTACTAGTGCATATATGTTTCAAAAACGAATATCATCATAAATATCAATCATAGACGACATGAGCGTCCCATGCCACTATGTCACCATATATAAGTTACAATCGAATTCGTAATCTCGTATTGGAAATTGGATTTCCGTCATGAGTCGAGGCAAGGGGCAAGCTCCTCTCCGCTTCGAGACACTCTAGCAAATGCCTCAGGACTACACACTCTGGGTAACCCTTGGATCCTCCAAGGCCGGTCCTCCCTTACGTTTGAGGATTAATTATTCCTGAACACATGTTTCCCGGTCCTTTCAGACCTAAAATCGAGGCGCCTCGCATTCCAACAACCACAAAGATGAAAGTAATATAAATGTCAGCCAGTTTAAGCACCGACACCACCCATAGCTAGAAAGAAATGTCGTGCACTCCTTGGGTCCTTATCCCGTTTTTGACTCATACTGAGGTGTGAGGCTCGCGAATCCACGCAATACACAAAGTCAGACCACATAGGTCGTACTTTGATCATCGAACACAAGACTTTGCTTTGCAACAGAAGCCTTGATCACTGCATCTTGGCATGCCACACAGGCAATCCACTCCATACGACTGATTTCTATCGATATATAACCTCTGAGCTCGTACGTCTCAGAGAAGGGCGTTAAGCAAGAGAATAAATTCTCCGCCGCCAAACAGATATATATTTAACAGAGATCAATCAGTATAGAATAAAATCCAATGTCAGACACACAGTCCATTTACAAGTCCGTTCTGGGTCTGAACGAAACCGGAGGCACCATATTCCTCGCATATCCGTACAATAAACACATATGTCCAGGTGGCTACTACTCCAGTCCCTTCATGGTAGCTACTCCAATCAGGAACCTCAGCAGCGCCCATCCATCCGATACGAAGATCGTCGTCGGTCTTGAACCGTCTTCGTATTTTTGACTTCGAATCGTTCGATCAATTATTTGAAATGAGGATTAGCTCGACCTTTTCAAATAATTCACGTATATTTAGAATTCAAATCAATTCTTTCCATGGTTAAATTATTCGACATCCACATTTCGGTTCTTTAGTATAATTTTCATGTCAAACACATTCAACCATCAAATATCAAGCAAACCAAGTAAAATTGGTTTAGTTCCATTCCATGTCGCTTATAATATTTTATAACGATTTTTCGACATTTTTATTTATTTAAAAATGACCATATTTAATTAAACGACGTTTCAGGTCGTGTCGTGGCACTAGCGCTGTTTTTCCCCAAATTTGTTTTACACATATTGGGAAATCTAACCGTTGGATTTCTACAAAGTTTATATCACTGGGAAGATATCTCCAAAGCGAACCCAACAATTCCAGTTTCATGAAAATCCGATGGTCGGATCTTCCGCACTAGTCTTTGAAGTTACGGTTTCAAATACGAACTACAGCGTCGTTATTCGATTTAATTTTATTACATTTATATTTATATATAAATATAATCGATTCTGGCGCTGTTTTTCTTCAGATTTAAATTAAACATTCCAGACAATACAACCGTTGGATCTTTACTAAGTTGGTGCCATTGGAAAGATATTTCCAAGGCGAACCCAACGGTTGCGGTTTCGGGAGAATCCGATGGTCGGATCTCTCGTACTAATCGATTGAAGTTACGATTTCAAAACACGAACTACACGGCCTTGATTCATTTCAATTTTACTTATATTTCTATATATATAAATATAGTTCATTCTGCGATTTCAATATCGTTTTCACTTCAAATATTTCACTAACGCCTTTATATTTCGAAAAATTTCGCCATAAACTCCTTTGTACGGGAAGGGGTTTGGAAATTTATTGGGCCGTATTAGGAACCCAATAAATCCTAATAAGCATACACATATTTATAGTGATATATTCCGGTGTCCACAGGGGAGTGTGTATAGATCATAATTCCAGAGAATAAATTCTCGTCACCCTATAAATGGTTTTTGTGCCTTAATGACCAGAGAGACGTGTTTATTGTCATCTCCAGACCCGTGTGGGGTTTTTATTAATCTGGCAATTTACCGTTACAATTTATATAGTTCAGATCAGTCATCAGTTCAACCTGTAATATATAGTCATCGCCATACAAGCCTCTCGCTCGTATGGTAAATCTTCAACCTCGTCACATAAGCTCCAAATGCTTATGTGGAATATGATGAAGTATGCATATCGTCAAGAAGTATGCCATGTAGTGTAGTTCAAAATTAAGTGTTACTATCCTATGGCGATGTTTATTATTACACACAGAATAACCAGCACTCCGCATCCAATGGCATTCACAGGAGTTGATATAAAAATAAAATTGCACAGCCAACTCATTAAGGCTTGCCTATTTGTCGGGCACGCAAATAATTTCTTTACTCAACAGCTAATCCATTTTCTCTGTTTAACACATGTATATATAGATGCAGAACAAAACTAATAATAATATTTCTAGCGAATAAATATTTATTTCAACACGTGTGTATTTTTAGCACTTCATATTCACAATAAAAATGTAATTTTTATTGTTAAATCAATTTATTTAAAACATGAATACCATTCAACACGTGAATTCCTATTCAACGAATGAATTTCTATTCAACACATGAATGTTCTCTATAGTTTGTATATATAATAAAAATGTGATTTTTATTGTTAAAGCTATTTATTTAAAACACGTATACCATTCAACACATGAATTTCTATTCAACGAATGAATTTCTATTCAACACATGAATGTTTCCTATAGTTTATATATATAATAAAAACGTGATTTTTATTGTTAAAGCAATTTATTTAAAACACGAATACCATTCAACACATGAATTTCTATTCAACGAATGAATTTCTATTCAATACATGAATGTCTCCTATAGTTTATATATATAATAAAAATGTGATTTTTATTGTTAAAGCAATTTATTTAAAACACGAATACCATTCAACACATGAATTTCTATTCAACAAATGAATTTCTATTCAACACATGAATGTGGTTTCAACATATGAAAAAATTTCAACAAATGAAAATTATTCTAACACATGAATATTTCAGAAAATTTCGGCAGTATAACGGCAGGGTAATTAAAACCGGGACCGTCCCTAGTACGGCTCCTCGCTCTACCTTAAAACCTCGCGGTTTTGACAATGGGGATTTCATGCATCTAGTTCGCACGCAGGCAACATGTTTTATTTTCATTTCCACAATCCTATTCTAATTTGTTTCAACTACAAGAGGGTATTTTTCAACCACAAAGGTATTTTTTAACCACAATCCAACAATATCAACCACAAACAATTATTTTCAACCATTCGTCATACCACACATTTTCACGCCAATCACAAGCAACAAATATCGTCCATGGTTTGTGGACGAGGGGAGTGTGTGTGTGTGTATATATATATATAATTTCTATATTTCGCTTGCATTTCAACACAATTCAAAGAACATATGTTTCATACAACGCTTGTATAATTTATACATCGCTCGTATAACTTATACAACACATGTACATGAGGTATACAATGCGTATATAATTTACACTTCGCTTATATAATTTATACAACACAATTTCCTTCACACATTTGAATTTAGATTTCTCACATTGGTTTTCGAGGTGCTAAAAATCGTAGATAGCTCAGAAAAATCTACGGTCTCTTCTAGATGGTAGGGAGCCTCCTTACGGTCACGATGTTTCCTGTTTCATCGAATTTCGTCAACACATGATAGAGATATGATTTTTCAAAGTTTGCAACACTTAAAAGTGTTATTTTCAATTTAGAAAAATCAATTCGTTCACCTCGTTTAACCCTTCGAAACTAGGTCTTCGATTATCGATCCAATGGGGTAGCGGTTGGACGATCAGACTTCGCCACACCGTAGAGCTTGGAAAAGGCCTCAGGCGCGTGGTACACACCTTCAATTTGACGGGGCTATGGTGGCAGAATCTCGGTCGACGCGAGCTGCCTTTGTGGCCTTGGATCTCGCTGAATGTTGAGAGGTAGAGGGCGAGGCGGGTATAGATGTGGAGCTGGGAAGAAGATCTACAAAAAGTTGCACTGGAGGGGGTTTTAATTCTTCTTAGATTGATCGGAAAATGGGTGGGAAGCTCGGAGCATTTTCCGTCGTTCGAACTGAGAGGCGGCGTAGTTTTTAGAGCGACGAGGGTTTGAGGGAGAAAGCTCCTGATTGGCTAGCCTTTATATTTTATTTTTAATTTATTTTAAATTCAAAAATATCCTTTTGTCTAAACGAACACCAATTTCGACCCAACGACTGTCGCCCCTAGCTAAATACCCCCATCCTGGACACAATGAGATATGTTTCGTAGGCCAATTCGATTGTTACAGTCAGTTATTTTTCAAATTAAAGTATATAACATTCAATATTCAATTTGAACGTACATTTCAATTTTCCAGGGCCACAAACTGATTCGACAAATTCCATAAAAATAAATCTAGCTATGTTTCGACGCTACGGTCCCAACAAAACTAGTTTCGTCGAATTCTGAGATCGTTTGAAAAATGGTCATTTTCTGGTCGATCCAATTTAACAGAAATTGACCAATCACATTTTCTTTTGCCACGCTCACATACTAGCTTCAAAAATTATGAAATTTGAAACCTAGAAATAGTTTGACATCCCGGATCTAACAAAAGTGGTTTCGTCAAATTCCGAGGTCGTTTGCAAAATGTCTATTTTCAAGGGCTATATATTCTCTATAGCGACTTTTCTGAAAATTCATTTGGCGATAACTTTTGATTCCTGCTACGAAACTTCGATTTTTCAGATTCGTTGGAAAGATATTCATAAACAAATTTAAATATTTTTGATTTCACTAAAATCCGTTATATTTTACACCCGGTACAGTCTGTCAAAGTTTGAATTCAAATTTTCAAACTGTCTCACTATTTCCAATTCAATATTTCATTGAAATATTCTATTTCAATTGTTTAAATTCTTTGAAAATAACCAATTTAAAAATTTTAAATTGGCTCGCATTTTCCGGGTTTTTACAGAAATGTTTGTAGGTTAATAGCTTTTCTTTAAGTAGAACGTTTATTATGTATTACTAAAGACAATCGATGTCAATAAATCTATGCACGTCTTTAATAGACATTTTGACGAGGTAATAATGATTCTTTTTTGAACAAGTGTAGGATACACCGATCATTAAGTCCATGTTTTAAGGTGATTTGATAGTATGAGAGAAATGATTTATCAAATTAAAAACCTTACTATTTAAAAAATAAATCTGAACCGAGTCGGTACTAATTAGTCATTGGTCATACATTCATTTGATGTATTTGTTTGGATGACATCTCATCTATTTCTTGTTATTTCATTGATTAATTTTATTTAAGACCTAGAAATTTTCTCTTCGTATTTCATCTTTATATTTCTCTTAAAACTTATTAAGAAGTAGATCTTATTATTATTATTATTATTATTATTTTTGCTACATAAAATTATACTCTTGTAATTCAATGTGCTTAAGTGCAGATTTACTTGCGTGTTTGTAAATACAAATCCCAAACTCATGAAACCCAGAATTATTCCAATGATAAGCTACGAAGAGACCTAAACTTCATATATATTTTTTAGATCGATAAAAAAAATGTGTACTTTCATTTCTTATTTAGTTTCCTCTTTTGTCCGGGTCTTTGATCATCCTTCTATTTCATTATGCAAAGCAATATATTATGGGAAAAAAAGGTTGTTTGAGCTGAATTAATTATCTTTCATTGTCATTTAATTAGTGTAGTGCTAAGGGCACCCCAATATGTTCTTCCTAATACCGCAATTAAAAAAATAAAACTCATTAATGTATGCTTCCTAATACCATATTACCTCTCTATTCTAATCTCTCACTCAATCATTATTTGTCGAACTAATCACGTACTAAGCTAATCAAAAAACCCTAACATCTCGTAATCGCTGTCTTTTTCGCATCTCTCGCGGAAAAATTCAAATTTGTACGGTAATCTCTCAATTGTTTGGTGATTTGAAAACCCTAGTCTCTCAATTTCTCTTCTATTTTGCTTAATTCAAACCTTATTCATGGCTTTTGTATATTCCTCGGCATTGCGACGCTGAATTCGTTGATCGGTAATTTTAGAAACGAGGACGAACGAATATCGAGCGAAATAGAAATAAGGTAAAAGAGTGTGGTAGCCCTTATTTTCTAAGTGTGTGGTATTAAGAAGAGTGTAATACTAATTGTTGTGGTATTTTTTAGTCGTGGTATTAGAAAGAACATATTGGGATGCTCTTAGCACCACACTTTAATTATATGAATTAAACAGGAAGAAGAAAATGGAAGTATGCAAGTGGAAAAATAAACCAATCCCTTAACTGCGATTCTACACGTGTAGCAGCTTTACAGTTAATTTCACCACCAGTATCTAAGAATTTCGAACATGAAAGTTTCACCTCTTTTTTTTTTTTTTTTTTTTTTTTAATTAAAGGGTACTTAATTACATTAAACAAGATACAAAGAAGGATCGAGCTGGTTACAAAATATAACACCACCAAGACAAAATGAATACTATACATAACATTAACTAAAAAGCAGCTCAATCCGAACAAACGCAGCATGACAGAAAAAAACTAAGACACCAAAGACTAACTGCATGCGAAAGCTCCAGAATCGCCTGAAGACGCCAAAATCCATGCAGGAACAACACCCTCAGTGTTGGAGAACAAGCTGTATAGCATGACAAGCCATACCAAAAGTCTCCGAAACAACAACTCCAAATCCAAACAAAGAGACAAGCAAAACATCAAAAACCACACTAAACCACACTAAACCATATTCAACCCCAGCACAGACTAAGGAAGATCAATAAAAATATGTAAACTGTTTACATGAATTTTTTTGTAACCAGCTCGATTTTTAGGCATTATTCTAAACATGAATTTTTAGGCAACCTGATTGTTCAAAATAGGGCTTTTGGTTGTGTTCTTTAAAAATATGTAATATTTTACTATAGATATAAAAAATGACTACTGCTTTACAAATATCTTATTCTTTCCAACGTAAAAAGTAAAATATATTGCATATTTTTATTAGTTTTCCAACATGTTTAACTATCCAAATTAAGTATTTGTTTGTGTTAATAAATAAACTGTTTACATGAAACAATTAAACAATAAATTCATATGCATGTAACTTGAGAAGTCATAATATGTTAATAGCAGATATCAGTAATAAAAAAGTATTTGTGCTCACACTGGTACATCACATAGAAAACAAAATACATGAAATATTTATAGGTAAAGGATTAATCAAATAAATTAAATCAAAGGTCTTCCATGAAACAAGCAAAATAAACCTAGACTTCTCTTGCGCCTTGCAATGAAAATAAATAAACTAACATGTACATTACAAAACCGTGGTATTGAAATGAAAGAGGGAAATGTCTTGCACTGTTCTTCAATTAAAACCTAATTTAATAGTTAAGTGTATCCAGGTTATCACATCAAGCTTCGGGCTACAACCAAGCATCTTTCTATGTAGGTGAAGATTCGTCATGTTGCTCTATCATGGATGTACAATTTTGATATCTTTTGCTAACCATCATTTGTTGTTGAGAGCTCACTGTTAATTGAAACTACCATAGGATACATTTATGAAATGGTGTTAGCGATATAACTTTTTCTTGATTGAACTCATGATGTATACATTCTTCTAAGGACTTTTTACACACGCGGGCTTGTTTTTAGAAGATATAACACAAATAGCCATATTTCAAAAGTAATTACAAATATAGACCTGTTTTGTCAGGAGTGGGAAATAAGCGAGTTTTGAAAACTCGCCTTCGTGCGCGTTTTCAAATCTCGCCTGTGTATTTGGGGTTATTTTAAACCTTTATATATACTCACCATTCTTCTCATAACTCTCACCATTCAAACCATTATATATACTCAACCACATCTTCACAGCTCCGTATATTTTCAAAATGTCTTCTGAAACAATGGTTGAGCAAGAGGTTAACTCGTTTCCAGTTTGCTGCCACTGTGGATATATGGCTGAAGTTGTCGTCTGTAATGATGGCGAAAACATTGGTCGTCGTAGTCTTCTCTGTTCCAATTATCCTCACGGATGCAATTTTTCAGAATGGATTGACGAACCGCTTTGTCCCAGGGTCATAGCATATGCGAATGAGCTGGAGCAAGAAATTAGATGTCTCAAAAAACTCCTAGAGGACTTGCAATTTAAACCCAACCACTAGTTTTTCTAGTATTCGTCGTCGTTGTAGGTTTATGAAGATTAGTTTGAATTATTGTATTACCCGTTGTCGTTGTTTGTTTCTGAAGTTTAGTTTGAATTTTTATTTGTGTGTTTGTAGGAGTTGGAAGATCAGTACGAAGTATTAGATGTTATTTTTTTGTTTTTCTAATGAATTATTTTATGCTTTTGAAGTTTGAATTAAAGCTTTATATGTTTTCTGGTTTGTACAGTGTACATTATGACATAAATAAGAATTGACAACTCGCTGCCAGAAATTAAAGCTAGGTCAGTCTGATTTGTTTTACGTGCTGCACGACACTGTTTCGTCTGGCGTAATACTGTAGGGAATATGACTAGTCGTACCAGGAGTGATTCAGCACTACTTGGTTTAAGGGGTCGTCACATGCACACTAAGTTTGCAACAAGGTTTACGAATTTTACCAGCAATATTCATACTTCTAGGACAATAAAACACATTAAGGTAGTTTCCACATACTCCTACCACGGACGTGGGTAAAATCTAGGTCTAGGAGAGTGAACACCACTTTCACACATCGGAGGGTCAATCCACTGCTTAAAGTAACAACAATCAATTTCAGTAGGAAAAACCTTGTGGTCCTCATAGGCTTCACAGCCGAAATATCGACGACCAGCATTTTTTTTTGTTTTGGAAATAACCACGACCGTTGCTTCTCCACAACGACAAATAGGGTTGGATCCACCAGGAATTAGTGGCTCGACAACATGCCCCGCAACTACCCTTTCTTTTCCAAGTCGTTGATTTACTACCGATTCATCGTCATTTTCCACTTTGTCCACGGTGGAGCCCACACTTTCTTTTCCCTGTTTCGACATGGTGAAAGAGGAAGGAGGAGGCAGCTAGAAGAAAAGAAATTGTGAATGGGGGTTTGAATGGATTCAGAAAAGCCGCTATATATAACGGAAAATAGGGTCGTTCCCATCCACATATAATTTAAACATTTCAAAACATGGTCGTCCCCGTTCACATTAACATTATTGTTGACAAATGTCTAGGAACTCGCAACTTGCCAGACCAAAATGTGTATAGATGGGTACAGTGTAGATTCTCTATCATAGCTTTTAAGTTAATAGCAGTGCTACAATGTTTCTAATGGGACAATTTCTGAAGTGACTAGTCGTATCAGGAGAGAATCTGCTTTACGTACTCCTTTAATCCTGCACTGACTAGTCGTATCACTTGTACACTTTGCTGCTATATATCTCTGTCGAATTTCTCAAAACTTACCTCACTCCCACAACTTTGTTTCCAACTACCCTGTGCTTTACCACAGCAATGCCTTCTTGGCCATCATCTCCAGACTCTGAGGTAGAGGCGTACGAAGAGAGGGAACGTTGGGCGCTTGCAGATGAACTCGAGTTTCTAAACGAACTGAACTCTCGGCTTGGACCACCGTCCGAACAACGGCCCGTCCAACCTCCACATCAAACCCAAGTACCAAACGTTCGACACACGCATGAACAGTCTGTCGTTGTACCACGACAAGAAGTTGGTTCTCATCAAGTACCACATGTTCCAATTCCTGCTGAACAGGAAGGTGAATCTTATCAAGTTTGTTGCTACTGCGGTTATCCGGTTGAAGTTGTGGTTCGAGCAGATGGCAACGATATTGGTCGTCGCATTCAACAATGTCCAACCTATCCGAATGGGTGCAATTACACGGAATGGATAGACGAACCGATAGGGCCAAGGGGAATAACATATGCAAACGAACTCGAACAAGAGAATAGACAACTCCGTACCATTATTGAACAGTTGCGGCTTAACCGTGATGATTAAGCAGCTTCACATCCCAAGAGCATGAACGTCAGATGTCAGTGTGCTGTATTTCGTGTATCTGTATTTCTTATGTTTCGAACTTATCTGTCCTTAACCGGACTATGTATCTCTCTTGTATTTGAATATTAGAATTCGGTATTTGTTTTATGTTGTTATGTTACGCTATATATACTATCTAATTGTCGTGGTAGTTCGCAGTTTAACGTTTACAACTTCATTCGACTATATAAGAATCGTTATATGTCGGATTTCATTGAAACACAACACGTTCGAATCTATACACCTATATTCTAGTAATGAAACAGAAAAATGAGAATTTCATATTATAAATATCGAGTTATGTCCAAATCAAGTTTCAAGAATGTCACTATGGAATTTAACACCAAAGTGCACAGGCGAGTTTTCAAATCGCGCCTATGGGCGAGTTTTCAAATCGCGCCTTCGTTAACACAGAACAGGTCTATTCCTGTAATTACTTTCAAAACAAGTCCGTTTGCGTTATACAATTCTTAAACAAGCCCAAATGGGTAAAAAGTCCATTCTTCTAAATATCATATTAATTGACAATTCTAAAAACTATTACATCAACAAAACAACAGCCATTCTTGTGGTTTAACAAAAGAAAACCATGAAAACAAAGTCTTTTCACGTAATTTCACAAATAAAACCCTTTAAAGAAATAAGATTGGATGCTTTTTTTCAAATTACTAAGAGTTTATATGAAATTTCCTCTCATCATAACATTAACTCGCATCATAAAATAAACATATGGGTGGTTAGCTTTTGCATGTAGACCCTGAAATGTTTGACTGAATTTGTAAATAGTCTATGACTACATACATCTTAATGATACTATAAAAAAGAACAAACTTTGTGGAACTATAAATTTAGCCCTGAAAATACATTCAAGAATCTCCCATTCTGGAAAAGCTTATTGACTCTCAGTAAATCATAAGTTATAATTCAGAAGAACTAACTACTTTAAATCCACCAAAAGAAAAAGGAAAAATTTATCATCTCAGTGGGAGAAGCAAGGAAAAAGTTCAGATTAAACTGGAACAACAAACTTTTGTCATGACCTAAAATCCTTGTGAAACAATATCATATTGTTTTCTGCCACTCAAAAAGGGATATATGTACTGATTGATGGGTATGAATATAGGTATATGGATGAAACATTATGGACATCATATATTATATATTTTTGATCTAAATAATTAGCTAGAAAAATGTTTAATTCCCCAATTAAATACATGATGTAATCCATGTTAAAAGGAAATAAATACATGATTATAGGAATGGATAGAAGGAATCGAAAGCCTGAATTATAAAAAAGGTACCATATTTTACGTAGAATGCACTGCTAAAAATGCTTGAGTTTGCACTTTGTAGTAACATGTTCGGATATCAAAAAGTGCAAGAGTAGGCGTTTCTGACTTTATATAGTCATGTGGTTGTAAAGAAATCGAGTTCACGCTTCCTGATACCACATCATGGTGGAAGGAAGTGCATAGTCGGGTGTCCTTTGTAGTATACCAGTACCACACAAATAGCTTTATATTGTACCATAATGGACTGATAACCACAAAGGTATGGTTATAAATATTGCCTTATGGTTCTTGATTCACTATAATTCATTCATATAACATGAAGCTATATAAAGTTATGCGGGAAACCATACAAAAAGCTATTTAGTTAAGTCTTAAAAATCATTTTATCCATAAATCGGTCATTCCTTATTTTGTGCGTATTTTCCTAAAAAGTGGCTTTATGGTTTCTCATTGTTCCTGAGCCACTTGATTGCTTTACGTTCACAAAAGCTTTGCATTTGTAAAGCCATTAAACCAAAATCACCAAATGGTTCATGAAAGTTTTCTCTCTCCAAATATTGATATAAAGTGATTTAACTGGTGTATAAACCGTTGTCTATTTTACATGTGGCCCAAGCCATTGAATCGTTAACATTTTCTTAGCATATAATTGCCTATACATCTATTTATTATTTCAATGGATGTTTCGATGCTTCTGATGTTATTAGCAAGCTATGCCAAACCTTGTAGAAAAGAAAAGTGAGCCATATCAGCTATCTCCTTTAGCAAGCTATGCCAAATCTTGTAGAAAAGAAAAGTGAGCCATATCAACTATCTCCATGTATATTTCAGGTTTAGAAGGTAAATTGATATTCTTTCATAACCGAACTTCGGAATATTGTTTTTTTTTTCAACAAATGCATACCGAAACAATGAAAATAAATCATAATTTTGAAATATTGATGTATTTGAAAATCTTTTTATTATTTCCATAAATTTGGATATATTATCTAGAGCACTATCATTTTCATCAGTTTTTATCTTCTTAGTGAGTTTAGTTGAGATAGTACACACGTTTTTAAATAAATGATAAATCCATAAGTAAAAAAGAGGTAGTTAACTTGCCTAACTCATTTTCAACAACTACACTCTTAGATGCAAACAAAACAATATACATATTAGAATGTTTTAAATTGAGTAATACATGAACATGTATATTTAGAACCTCACTAAGGGAGAAATAGAAGGAACTTCAACCTGAAATAAAAATGCATGCTAAACCAGGAAAACTTACCAACGTTTTATCATTTAGTTGTTAGAACTTTCCAACTTTCCCACGCATAGTACCTTAATCATCAAACCGACCCAAAAAACACTTTTTACTATTACTTCAATTGTTGCGACATGCACACCCACTTACATATGAAACTGAAAGTATTTATACATTTATAATGTACTAAGATTATATATTGAAAGTAGGAAACCATGATGTATAAATACATTATTAATTTCATGTCAGTTACTCAGCTAAGAAAGTAAATGGATAAGGACATGAGTATAACTAAAATGGAAACTTTATATAGGAATGTGTATATGATTCAAGTAATACTATCTTCATATTTTGTTACATTACCGCTAGCAAACATTATGCCATAATGACCTACTGCAACGAAAATACAAGGTGTTGCTAGCTACAATGTAACTATAGTTATGCTGATTTTTGTCTACTGCAACACACGTTTCAAGATGTTAGCATAGATATCAACACTGTGTTACAGTAGCTATAAATATATTCAAATTACAAAATTAATAAAATTAGCAATCCACGTGAATACGATCCAGCAGTCTACATTTAATCTGATTGTTAAAATGGATCTGCTTTTTCTCTTTAGCACTTAAATCACTTAAAACAAATCAGTCAATTGTATGGCTTCCTCTTATCGTTAATGGCTTACCCAATTAGGGTTTTGCTTCCCCAAATCAATTCGCGACTTCTGCTTGCTATTGAATGATTTGGGATTCCCCAAACCAATTCGTCAAATGACTTCTGCTTGCTTAAATTTCTTTATCAGCTACTGAATTAAAACTCCTTGTTATCGTTTTTGTTCAATGATTGTAGCAAGAGATGGACTGTTCATCAAATCTTTACATAATGCTTATGGGAGCTGAGCCATTCTTCGTGATGGTCGGACCTAATGTTATTCAATTTGGAATTACACAAGCCAATCTATAAAAAAAGGGTTATGGTCCCCGAATTACACAAGCCTTAGCAACTCTCTAATCTCTTCTACGGAGAGCTGAATCGGATCTAGGGTTTGTGTCAATTTGGAAGACCAAATCAAATTCTATCTTCTTCTTAGCAACCAAGTATGAATTCAGGTATTGTCATGATTAACTACGGATTCAGGTACGCTTCCGCTAATCTATTTATCCGCTTTTCTGATTTGTTCTCAATTAAATCAATATGGGTTACTTATTCAGATCTAGGGTTTCATGATTAGCTATTATTAAAGTATATATGAAATTCTAACAAGTGGTATCAGAGCCACCCATCATTGGTATAATTGAGAAATTCAGCGTTTAAAACGTTAAGGACATATCCTGAAATTAAGGATCTAAGATATGAAAAGGTGGAATTACCTACCGATTTGGTCTTGATTTCCTAAATCATGCGTTACTTTCATCATAGCCATGTTAATAGATATTTTGAATCATTCGTAATGCCACGAGGATTTGCAGTTTAGGCCGTACTAATATCGTTCCCCTTTTTCGTGATAACATGATCAATACGCATGGTTCCATTTTTATTTATACAGTACCTGCCAGGCTATTCCTATCAATAAGCTAATTAAATTCAACCAACCGGGATCAAGTTTTAGTTCTTTGCTGCCGTGCTGATTAAGTCATTTCGTATGAATGCAATATTTTACATTTGAAAAGGTCAACTGTGAACTTTTCAGCAAATAAGGGACCGCCTGATTGTATATCACGGTGCAGTTTTTCTATTAGATTGTGGTAATAAACTAAATAAACCTGAATTAAATATATCTACATATTGATACTATTCGGTATGCAGTTTCCATTTGGCTTCAGGACATAGTACATTGTACTGCTGCATTAATTGACGAGGTTCCTGCACTTTAGTGAATATAAGTATTAAAATAAAGTTGCATTGGTAAATATTCTTAACTATGTAAAGACTATGTTTCTAATATGGAGAAAGTTTGGCCTTGTTATCAGGACGTTGACCAACTTTATAGAGTTTATTTTAAAAGTGTGGATATTTTACAATATAGATTTTGTCAGTTTGTCAAGCTTGTACATATGCGTTAGTATCAAATAGTACAATTTAATTTTAAAATGCTCAATTTGAGGGTTGATTTTTCAACCGTTCTTATCTTATTACATGTGTGCACAATTTGAGGGTTGTATATATTTTGTATGCAATTTAAATACCCATGATTCAGGTTATGACATATTTGAGTTTGCTGCATGTTCTTTGGTTAATCTTTCACACAATATCAGGGTATAAGTAGATGCACTCATGTCTTACAGTGATACAATAGCATCCGGTATAGCTATGTTATGTTTTAGAAATGTTACTTGAGTCATCCAAGTTATCAAGTATGACATTTACCGTGTTACTTGTATATTCTCGAATGTCATTTAATTCTGGCATTCATCAATAACTTATGTGATTTATTTATGATGACTCATTTCATCATATTTCTTAAGAGAATACCATGACGGTAATAACATAAAGTAACCAATTAAAATAGCTATGATTTAATCGTGTTGTAACGTAGTTATAATTTTGACATTTTCAAGTATCACAAATATCTAAAGCTTTTTTCGGAAGTGTTTTATGGCACTCCAAGTACATAGTACACACATAAAGTAACAAATTCAAATGTATTTTGGTGTCTCTTTACAGCTGTAAATATTTTACATTAGTAGTGAATTAACTTTAAAATAATATGTCACCAAAGTGACCTCTATATTTTGGTAGTTTATGAAAATGTTTGATATTTGTGTGTAGTTGTTCATGCGAGTATTAGCCGGCCCAAAGGAAGACTAATATTTGGCCGAATCGCTTACACATGTGTGATGATAAATACGTGACAATTATAAGGTTTTTTCGAGTGAATAATTAATCGGCCCAAAGGAAGGTTGTTATTTGACTTGAATTTATTGTCAGTGTTTGATCATTACAACAAGAGTACCACTTACAGTTAATATTACTGTCCAAAGACTTGATATTAATGTGTACTAGGTATCTTGCGAAGAGACTTACCAATTATTTGAATTTACTATGGTTGATATTTGGCTATGAGCATATACAGTCAATGTTCATTTTATTTTTTTGTTCATTTTCAGCTAATTTAACTGAATTATCTGCCAATTTAAAGAATATTACCATCTTATTTTGGGATAAATATAAGGATTTGTATGAGAGCATGTTATTTGTTCTTGACTTTATAGATTTAACTCTTGTAACTAGGAGGGTTACAACCAACCCTACTACGATTAGATATTCTTATAATGTTATGAAAAAATATTGAAAGGTGATATAATTCAAAGACAAGAGTTAAATGATCATTAAGTAGATACTTCAGAAGTTTTCAAGGATGTGCTATATGTAACGGTAACTAATTTTGTATAAGTTATCTACTGAGAATGGAAATGATTTTGTGTGAAAACAATAAGGGGAAACTAGCATTTTTTGTGGTGCTTGATTCCATAAATTCAAAGTAAAAGAAATCTAAGTGAGTATTATACGGAAAAAAAGATATTGCTTCAAAAGCTAAAGACGCTCAAGTTATTGTTATTTTTGGTGTTATCTTCTGTATATTCATTTAAAGATTAATATTATTTTAAGAATAAGATGTCATCTTATTGGGCTAATTTAGCGTTTTGGTAAATGAAGCAGAGATTGAAACTTATAAGACTAAAAGTACTCAATTGAAATACATTTTAAACAAATGTATGAATAAGGATCAAGTAAAAAATAAAAATAAAATAACATACAGATATATTTATAGTTATTTCTTTAATAGGATATACAGACATGTAAAGTTATTATTGAGATTTAAGTTAAACTGCTTGAATTTATTTGGTATTTTTATGTTGTCATTTAGACAGATTTCGGTTTTTTATGTTTCTAATATGAACATATTAGGTTATTATTGTTCATCAAGAAATAGTAATGTTGATTTATGAATAAATTCAAAATTTTAAGTAATTGAAGCTATCAATGTCTGATATATAAGTTATGACTACTTATGCTAAATAGCTTGTGTAGTGATATCTCAAATTTTTGTTTTGGTGACTAATATAATTATTTGTTTCAGTTTACTGAGGAATTATAGATTGAGATATCATAAAGATAGAAAATACTTTATTAATATTCTAAGGGATTTGAAGTTTATAATTTTTTATGAACCCACACTAAGGAAAAGTTTTAAAGCGGGAAATGCAATAGTTTTTTGAGGATGTTGAGTTTGGGGGGAGAAATAAAGTAATATCATTGTCTTTAAAGAGAATCATTATCTTTGATTCAACTGCGGTTGCTTCTTCGCTTCAAGTTTAAGATTTGTTTTTATTTTATTTTAAGAAGAAGTAAATTAAGAACTATAATAAGATGATGTTAAAGAAAATTCCCCATTAAGCTAAGGTTACTACGTCAAGAAAACAAACTCAACAACTTCAAAATGCAAGATCACAAAGGAAATCCACCTAAATGGGAAGAAATGCTATTTCAGATGATTGTGTAGTATTTCTTCATAATGATAAATAATGGATTGATAAAGATGATGCTATGGACTTACATCGATCCATGTAAAGTACTAATTTAAAATGTGGATTTAAGAAATGAACATATAGTATAAATCTATATGGATAATAAAGTTTGAAATTTCCCTCTAACTTAAGTAATAAGATCATTATTTATGAATAACTTTTTAAAGCCAAAAGGGGTCAAGTGGGTAATATTGAATTTTATAAGGCACTTTTATTGAAATCACTATTATTAAAAGGAAATTATATTTTCTTTTAAGAATGTTTCAATTTGGACTTGTAAACGATTCTTTAGAATCTATCACTTTGGAGCTTACTACATTTTATACTTTTGAGCATTATCTGATGAAGATTAAAGTTATGTTTCTCAATATAGACATTGGTGAAACAACTTAAGAAACTCATTTATGGATTAGTCTTTTGTATTTGGGATTCAAATACACCATTATTGTTCATGGGGTGATATTTGGATTATTACAAAAGAATTAAGAAGATAAATGCTTAAAAGGTTAGGTATGTAAACTGCAATTCAGTTGATTTTCTTTTACTAAACCAGATAATTGCTACCATCCTTGAAACTAAAGAAATGCAAAAGATTTCTCAAGCATTTGCAGTGTGAATTCTAATGCATACTAATGTATATACACATATGGATATGCGTGAATTATTTGGCAGATACTTTACTGATATTAAAAGTGGATCAATGATTTAGTAGCCAAAATGGTTATGATATATATGGTATATCTTTAAAAGACAAAATAAAAGATTATATGCTCATAGCTAAAAGATCGGATCGGGTGGAGATCATAAAGAATCACGATCCGGATATTTTGGATGTCACTACTGTAAAAGATCCACTTCTAGCAATTATAATATATTTTATGGGTGAAACTATATATGGGAAAAGTGTCATTTAGGCACTTATAATTTTCACCACTCTGAAAATATCGTCTTTGGTTAATTATAAGACATCCAAATATGGAAAATAATAATGAAATTTTGTCACAAGACTCCAGTTATAGATAAAGAATTGAAAGACCAAGTAATATTGTGACAGTAAAGAACATATTATTTTCCAATAAGGGAAGAGTGCAAAATATATTGTAATTCATTGAGCATATTTAGACAAACTCCATTATGGCGGATCCGCTTACCAAAAGGTTATCACCTAAGGTCTTTCATGAGCATGTAGCTCAATTGGTGTAACTTTTATGTAAGGATATTTTGGTTCAGGGGGAGTTTGTATTTGGTATTGTCATATGACTCATTGCTCTATACTTCAGTTACAGATATATGCATATCAAGTTCTTTTTCTGATCAGAAATAAACTAATGAATTTTTCTTTGCACTCAGGTTGTTTAAATATTAAACGTTTTGATCTCACTAAAGAAGGACCAGTTGGAAATAGACATGTATAGATCACATTTCATGTAATTTCCATGCTACGCATCCATGATTGATCTATGTCATTTGATTGTATTGATATATGTGACCATTGATGGGTATAGTTATGATAAGTGTAACGAATGCCGCTTTGATCCTTTGTCAACACAATTAATGGACGAGATTGTTTCAGATACACCATATGTTATAAATAGCAAAGTTTGGAGCTCATAAAGTTAAACACATTTTAAGGTTATTTCATATGTGGCCCAGGGGGAGATTGTTGGAATATTTCGACAATTGGGTCACATATGTAAAATAAAATGTGTTGTGCTATTTTGGTGTAAAGCCTTATTAAAGTGATCTAATTTTAGATTGGAATTAATAGGCTTAAAGTTTAAGTTGTCATGGGCCTAATGTGTAGATACCGGGGCATTTTATAATTTGTTAAAGGGCCGAATTACAAAATGCCAACTCTATAAATAAAGGGTTATGGTCCCCGAATTACACAAGCCTTAGCAACTCTCTAATCTCTTCTACGGAGAGCTGAATCAGATCTAGGGTTTGTGTCAATTTGGAAGGCCAAACCAAATTCTATCTTCTTCTTAGCAACCAAGTATGAATTCAGGTATTGTCATGATTAACTACGGATTCAGGTACGCTTCCGCTAATCTATTTATCCGCTTTTCTGATTTGTTCTCAATTAAATCAATATGGGTTACTTATTCAGATCTAGGGTTTCATGGTTAGCTATTATTAAAGTATATATGAAATTCTAACATCAGGAGGATATTTTCCATCTAATTGACAATTCATATGAACCTGCAGGTTTCAGTAAACAGTCGGCCAAGGAGGTACACAAAAATCACTAAGCAAATCTATAGTTTTTTTTACAAGTGAACAGGATAACCAAGGCAATGCCAGTGATAAAGCCAGACATGTCAATATATTCATTTCTAAGTGATAGAAAATGTGACAACCAAGGCAAAAGTTTAAATGACTGATTCAGTCAATTTTTTGTGGCAATATTTTTAATTTCTTCTACATTGTTGCACGTAATAGGTAATTGCAAACGAAAGTCACGAAACCATGTGTTCATTCAAATATTTAGTTATGGCTACAACAGAATCCTGATAAGAGCTAAAAGTCTGAAACTGCTATAATTTGTGCAGCTTACAGAACTAGATGGAAATTTTAACCGGCTTCATGAAATATAGCTAGCATAATGTAATTGATCACTAGCACTTAATTTGTGGATTACAAAACAGCTAAGCATTCATAATTTTGTCCTTTTATAATTTTCTCTTTACTTGTCACTAGTGCACACCTGCATTTTTAGACTTTTATAATTTGTGGATTATGTTGCAACTAAGCATTCACTAAAATGAGCTCACCAGGGATTGCAGAGTACTAAAATGTGTATCAATAGCAAATCATTGTGAGGACTTACAAGACAGGCAACGGCTGTCCTATTGGAACAAAATAGCAAGCACCACTATAATATCCACCTTGATCGGATATGTCGATCACTTAGCTCAAATCTGGATCTACTCTTCCACGTAGGCGATAAGGAATGGTGATCGTTGCTGTAGCATTCCCCGAGATCTTCGTCTGAGCCTTCATTCTCAGGTTTGTTCTTATAATATCCTGCCAAAGACTGAAACAATACAAGTTTAAATTTATTCTTTCAGTAAACTACTAATATTTTTGGATGATACTATTTCACTCTTGTGTTGAAATCAACCAAACTTAGAATACGGCCTTATCAGTCTAATGATATTACTATTTTGTTTGTACTGAATCCCACATGATAAAAATATAATTTAGTAAAGTATTGTGTTGATTTGATTCCATTTTAGTATACTTACTTTTTTTTGTTTGGGGGAAATGCAAGCTGAAACAGTATATCTATGAATATATGCAAAGAAATAATATGCTTGCTTCAGCCAAAATTTTCAAGAACCCCATGGACTGTGGCAAATGTGATTTTACTGCATAATACGTGGCTGTGTTGTTGTGTAATAACTAAAAGTAAACTAGTCATGAGACAATGTAGAAAACTTCTCACTTAATAAGTGTATATACTTTTATAGACATATGTAATGAATTCAGCAATTTTCTATAATGAAGTTACTAATTCATAAATGATGTAAACTTGAATATTTTTTTTCTTAATGTGAGTAATTATGTTTGTTGTCAGTGAAATAGCGGTTATAATTACAATATTATGAAAATTTTGATTAGTAGCATTTCGGGTATATATAATCGCTTTTAGCAGTCGTAAAACAAATTTTAACAACTGCTAGAAACAATTGTAAAAAAGGTTGACTTTATTACAATTGCGGATATAACTAGTGGTGCATGCCAGTTGTGATAGACATACTACAACTTTTTTTGGCAGTTGTGAAAGGGTATTTTTTGTTGTAGTGGTCCCTGTTGCAACACATGTACTGATGTTGTCATAGGGTCGCAAAAGTGTTGCCTTTGACTCTACAGCAACGCGGCAAAATGCAACACCAAGAAAATGTTGTCACATATCATTTTTTGCCTATAGCAATACTTTTTGGCACTTTATGCATCACTTCTCCGTGTTGTAGTATGCAATCTATGGCGTAGTAAAACATTATATTTATGCAACTTTCATTATTATAGTTAAGATTTAAAACCTGATTGCTTATTAGAGAATTTTGCTAAGAGACCATTTGATTAACCTAACATAAATAATTATACCAAAAAAAGCATTTCAAAATTCTTTTTATGTTTATAATATTGTGATAGAAAATGATGAAGTATTATTCTATTATTAATAGTAATTGTGTTAAGCTAAATTATTAGATGAAGTTATTAAGCTATAGCAGCATAATTGAATATAGTAGGTCTAAAGTTTGTAGTAAGAGAGATACAATGATGAGAAATAGTTGAGTGGTTATTATTCCTAAGGTTATGAATAAAATAGTGTTATGTTTGATTTGAGGTCTGCGATTTTGATCAAAACACCAAGATTATGGTCATTCCGCTATTGTTTCAACATGGATCAAAGCAAAGTGAAACCAAACCAAACCAATTTCCAATTCAATAAAAATAACTATTGAAATTAAAATGGTATATAGGAACTAATTAGACTTCTAAATATATAATATTAAAAAAAAAATGATATTTTAACTTCGTAAACATGCAAGGTTATGGAATACATAAGTAGTATAGCTTTAAAATATAAATACAAAGTCATAAATAAATATCTCTTAGTTTGTAAATATTCATATTTAATCAATATTTTTTTAATCTTATTTTTGAATTATTGATAAATAGACTTCTAGTTGCAATTAATTAAACAAACATATGTGTATTTATATGAAAACTGAATAATGAAATTCAACATTGAAACTTAAACTGAAATTTCCAAAATTTGTGAAGCGGATCAAAAGTCCTAAAATTACAAAAGATCAAAATTGAGATCTAATACTTTGGTCTGAACTAAACCTATATATGCTCACAAATTATATAAAGTAGTAAACCACATCAAATTTAGAAACCAATAAAATCAAGGAAAAATGGCCAAACCTCTAGAAATTGAGAAATATTCATATATTTTATCCTAACAAATTTATAGATAATTTGGTGATAATATATTCTAACAAAGAACATAAACAAGAGTAATCTAGACATAGTCATCTTCAAATACAAAATATTGATTGACTACCAGCGTAGAGCTTGGTACTGCAAAAATTAAGATGATAACAAGTCGCGCATAAAAATTGTAACATAGGTATATACGCACACATATATGTGTATATATATATTATGTATGTATGTATGTATGTATGTGTGTATGTATGAGTATATATATATAATAGAAAATCGTTATCCCATTATTAAATTAGACATATCTAATGAAGCTAAGACCCTTACAGTGATATACATATGCCTTAAGGAGTTATCTTTATGCTTGACAAAGTCATCATATTTTCATATTTTGAATTAAATGCTAAGATTTATAATTAGTTAAGCAAGAATGTTACGGATAAAGTGCTAATTAGCACTGCAAAACCATAAATGCAAATAAAATATATCGTTTTCATGCATCTTGATGAATCTTATAGCCATATACAAAATTAATAAATTTATAATGACATTTCCGCTGGATGGAAATGAGAACGTGTGTGTTGCTGCTTTTATGTTTATGTTTATTGCATGATTGTTCTAATCATATACCCCATTTAGTTGCAAATGTTTAATATTAATTGTTTGTCTACATATTTACGGATTGTTTGAAAATTATGTCGCTAAAAAAACAATTAAACCTACCATGGATCAATATAAATAAATAAACAAAGAACAACGACTCCCTATAAAAAAATGTATGTTGAAATCAAATTAACAAATTAAATCATAAAAACCATCCTCTTTTTATACTACTTGTTCAGTAAATTCAGTCCAAATTTAAATGACCTTTGAAGACAACAAAAGATATAATCTTAAATGTGTCCATCATGTTGTAAGCTTTGAAAAAACTGATGATATTTTGCCAAGTCGTCTTCTTTGTATTAATTTAATGTCAAATAAAATTCGCATTTCAATTATCATCAGACCAAATTTTGTATCCTTGAGCACTAAACACAATTCCAATCCTTCCATGAGTAACTCTAATCACATATTTAAATCCTAAAATAATCCATGTGTATAGTAAATGAAATTTAGAAGGCTAACCTACCAGTGAAGCAAAACCATATGAAAAAATTATAGCAAATGGTCAGTGTTACCTCAATACCTTGGTATCCTTCTATTTCAATCTCATAATAAGCACAATGATTATAAAGTTTGATGTAGAAAGCCTTGAATAATAGAATTATTCATTACTTTAGCATTATCAAGTGTATTAATAATTACCCATTTGATATTTTTTAACATAAGTATTGCCCCTTGAAAAATTAAAAATATTTGTTGCGATAACTATTCTAGCCAAATTAGAAATACCAACTATTTTGCAAATTAGAAATATTTGGTTCAAAGTAGGCAATTTTTGGTTCGTAGATGTCTAGGGAAAGATATCTTTAAAAAAATTAGTAACTCCCAACACTATAATGTTTGGATTACCATTTTAGCGTTGAATAAAACTCATTATAGGTTTGATTTATGTTCCTATCGAAAGTGCCGCCGACTAGAAGAGAACATCGCTAATAGAACTAAATTTATTTGATTTGAATCTGGGTTGGAAATGAAGGAGTGATCCTGTAAAAAATTTCCAAGAAAAGGAAGGGTGGAGGCCTAGTGTAAACTGCAAAAGATAGAGAATATATATGTAACAAACTGTAAAATATATCATAAATTACATAGATGAGTCAGATAGACTTTTGGTTTGGATAAAATGGACTTTACTGTTGCGTTCGTTATGAAATTCCGAGTCAGATAGACCTTTGATTTTCTTAAAGCGGACTAAGTATGGGCAAGTTATGATTAAAAGAAGTTTCAATAAAATTAAAATTAATTTAGAAATAATGCAACGGTAATAGGGCGACCTAGACCCTACATGGGTTAACCCCAGTGTCGACCCATGGGTTAACACCAGTGTCGAACTACGTGGAAAGGGGTTGACCCACCCGAGGCCAGACAGCATGCCTCCACCTGGTCGAGTTTGTGTGTAAGGTTCTTTTGCTGACTCATCATGATGTGTCTTCTATAGTATGGATTGAAACCCTAAATCCCTATGGTCCAAATTATCCTAGCACACTTATATATAGACTAGCAACCCTCACTATTTTTCTACACCAAACATTTCTACATCTTCTTCCTCCACTAAGTTATGTTTTGAAATAAGATTAGGAAAAAAGGTTAGGGTGTTGTCAAAATACAGATTGAAAGGATAATTCTTCTTCTACTTCAATTTTAAAGACCTTTTCTGGATCCATTACACATCACTACAAGTTCAACGCCATTTTTCGATTTGCAATTTAAAAAGGATTTTTGACAGTTAATTTATTAGATCTGAAGTATCAGTGTTTATAAGTTTATTCTTGTGTATTACTGTTCTTTTAAGTACTATCAGTACCTATTCCTTTTTCGGTTATTATTTGTTTATATGTACATCTTTCTACCCTACTCCTTTCTGCCATTGTTTTATTTACCGTCTTCTTATGCCTATTTGTTCATTTCTGAGTTCCTTTTTCTTTTATTGTCGCGTTGGGCCTAGGCCAACGTGAGCCTAGACCTTTACCATCTGAATTGTGTAAAATTAGGAAAATCTTTAATAACAACAAAAAGGGGATTTGGGCATATTGACATCTGTGAACCAATGACTATAAAATTGGGATAATTACAAAGGAAGAATATGCAAACATGTAAATCTGAATAGGTTGGACTTAATTTTATATTAAGTAAACATGTCATGGGAAAATATGTGAATCAGATGTATATTAAAACATATTACTGTAATTTGTAAACATCTGAGCAGGTGCTTGTTTGATTTGGGGAAGGGTTGTGTAAAAAAATACATTTCATAAGAAATGTCATTTACAACCTAGGAATATAACATTAGGTTATATTAAGCTTATTAATGAACTTAAACTTGCAAAGTTAAACATGTCTTATTAATAAGCTAAGATGTCAATACCATTGTTAAAATATTTGGGGGGGACTTTTAAATCCTAGTCAACTTGGGGGCCATGCTTGGGGGCTTTTGTCAATCTGGTGTTTATTTTTCCTGCTTGGAACTCATATCAATCAGTACCCTCCTGTTGTCAAACGAGTCTCGCACTTGGTAGAGACTAGGGCACGCTTTACTGATGGATGAGTGTAAGAGGTTCAAATTCTAGAGGTGAGTACGGGGGCGTTATGATGGAGTCATGAGCGTGAATGGGTCCGATTGGTGAAGATAAGACGTTGTAACACCAGTTAATAGGGCTGTGTCTTTTTAGTTGATGGGTTTGGGACTATATCCTCGAATACCATAGCTGGCACAGGTTATTCATGTCTGTTCAGGGAGCCGATCACTGGGTATTAATTATGTAAAACCTAATCCTGATATTCTGATAGTTGGTGCGGAAATTCTATTTTAGGATACGAATGAGAAGCTTATTTATCTTAGCTTATCTTGTTTTATTCTATGTTTCCTACTTTACTATATTTTCATATCTAGTACTATTGATCTATCTTGATACTTCTTTATCTTATTCTTATGCTAAAAATCACTGGAACTTGCCAAACTTTATGTCTGACCTATTTTTCTTTTCCTCCTCTCTCTTCCTTTTCCCTGAAGTTTTCAACATAGTGGATTGTGGCAGTGACCATGACTCTTTGATTCAGCTTGGACTTAAATCATTCTCTACTGCATGTATTGTTTTGATTTCTGTTCTTTGACTATCATTATGACTCATGCGGGATATGATTTTCATGGTTGTTGTACTTGTACTCCGATGGCTTACTTTCCACGAGACAGATGCTTTATTATTATGATATTTGAACTATAATGTTGTGATGCTGGTTTATTAAAAATAAATGTTTTTGAAAGTTTTTTTGCTGCATTTTATATTCTGTCTTGGAAATTTTAGCCTTTGTATTATTACTTATTACCTATTGCTCTTTACCAAACTTCCTCATATAGGTGACATTAATGGATGTTGGGTGTCACATTTGGTATCAGAGCCTAAGGTTATAAGATCGAAGAAAAAGGTTTTGAATAAGTGTTTTCAATACAAAGAATTTTCAAGTAAAACCTATTTTTGAAAAAAATATATCCCATCAAGTCAGTTACAATATTCCTTCAATCTCTTTCTGAATCCTTGTCTCTTCTCTTTTCAACATGTCTAGGGCTCCTAATTTCCCTGAGGGTATTCCTATTCTGACATGGTTCCATAGATACATAGAGGCTACGACACCTGCCTAAGTGCAAGGAAATGTCCCACCCCAGCTGCTGCTGCATTAGTTCCACACAATCAAGTAGTTAACTTTTATAAGCTTTGTAAGGATTTCTGTGCAATGGGTGACAAGCCATTTCGAGAAATGAAGTGTTACGTGGAGGCTCACAATTGTCTTAGGGAGACAAAGAATGTATTTGGATTGTTGGAGCTAGACGATAAGAAGAAGATTCAGTTGGTCGCTTGGCAGCTAAAAGACGAAGCATCATATTGGTGGGAGGTGACTCAGGCAGGGCAAGTGGTGGCCACATGGGATGAGTTTAAGAATAGATTCAAAATGAAGTTTTTATCAAAAGCCAAGGAAGGAGTGCAGATGGAGAAGTTATTAAGTCTGGAACAAGGAAGTATAACGCTGAAGGAATTCGTAAATAATTTTAATCAATTGGCAAGGTTTAGCTTAGATTTAGTAAACACTCCTCACAAGAAGGCTTTAAGATTCGCGAGAGGGTTGAATCAACCTCTCTGAGGACTGGCGTTAACGCATATCTCTATGGGAGCTCTCTATGAGAGCTACATTCGAGAGATTAGTGAATATATGGCTTTGATGCATGGGGATGGGAAAGAGGGCAAGCAAGAAGCTAAGACTGAAGAGTCCAAGCCCAAGACTGAAAAGGAAAAGTGGTGGCTCAAGAAGGGTGCAACAAAGAAGGGAGGAAAACTTGATCAGACATAAATCAAGACAGAAGTTAAGTGTCATGGCTGCAGAAGTTTGAGACACTTTGTCAGAGACTATAGGAAGACAAAGAATGTTTATTTCAATTGCTAACAAGTTGGACATTATACCCAGCAATGCTCTAAGCAAGGTCAGAAGGCACGATCTTCTGGAGCTCAAGTTCACGAGATCGAGGCTGGTAGTCAGGACCGAGGTAGGAAAGTCATTGTAGAAGGTTTGATTTCTCTTTTCGACTCTCCTATTAGGACTTTGTTCGATTCTAGTGCTTCTCATTCATTCATATCCAATTCTGTTGTCGATAGTCTACAAGTAGATACTTGTATAGTTTCTGATCCTGTTGTGGTCTCAAAACCCGTAGGAGGTACGACTCACTTGTCTATGATATGTATGGGTTTGAGAATTTCTGTTATGGGTGTTGATGCATACGTTCTGGGCTTTACGGGTTACAATCTTATTCTAGGAATGGATTGGCTAGCCATGTAAGGTGCCATCCTTAATTGTGAGAGGAGAGTTGTTAGGCTTTTTACATGCCATAATAGAACTCTCGAGATTTCCTATGACCCAACGGGATCAGTTATGCTCAGTTTTCTAGATTCTCTTAATCCTTCTGTTGACAACCTTAGTTTAGTACCCATAGTCAGATATTTCCGCACGTGTTCGATGAGGTGGGAGGATTAGCTTCTAGACGAGAAATAGATTTCTGGATATACTTGGTGGAGAATGCAAAACTGGTTTCTTTACCAGTGCACCACATGGCTCCTAGTGAGAGGAAGGAGTTTAGTAAGCAAGTGGGTGAGTTATTCGAGAAGGGATTCATTAGACGGAGTATTTTTGAGTGGGGGGCATTGGTCGTCTTTGCGACCAAGGAAGACGAATTCTCCGTCTATGCGTGGACTATAGTGGGTTAAATAAACTTAGCAAGAAGAATAGACACCCACTCCCATGGATAGATTACTTGTTTAACCAGTTAGTGGGAACTTCGGTTTTCTCACAGTTGGATCCTGCCACCGATTTTCATTAGCTTAGGGTAGTAGATGACAGTATAGACAAGACTGCTTTCAGGACTCGATGGATTCATTGAGTGGTTGGTCATGCCTTTTGGACTGACCAATGCACCCACGTACTTTGTGGATTTGATGAGTCAGGTATTTAGGGGGTACCTGAACAAGTTCGTGGTGGTTTTTATGGATAATATTCGGGTTTTATTGAGGAGCGAGGAAGAACATGCCATACACTAAGGAGAAGATCTCCGTACTCTCAGATCGCATCAGCTAAAGGCTAAGTTTTCTAAGTGTCATTTTTGGCGGAAGGAAGTAAGGTTCCTACGGTATATTGTCTCCAAGGATGGAATAGCGGTGGACCCCGCTAAAGTTGTCTTAGTTTAAGATTGGAAAGCCTCTAAGAATGCAACAGAGTCAAGAGTTTCTTGGGGTTGGCGGGTTATTACAGAAAGTTCATTAAGGACTTTGCACGGATCTCAGCTCCGCTCACCCGGTTAATGAAGAATAATCTGGTTTTTACTTGGAATATAGTTTACGAGGATGCATTATCAAGATTAATGAAGGCTCTTACATCAGCCTCTGTTCTGACTCTTCCTGATGGTACCAAGATGTTTTCCGTTTACACGGATGCTTGTGGCATGAGTTTAGGTGCTATGTTGATGCAGGAAGGTGGGGTAGTCTACTATCGGAGTAGGTAGTTGAGGGTTCATGGGAAGAATTACCCTACCCACAATTTGGAGTTTGCAGCAATAGTGTTTGTACTCAATTCTTGGAGACACTACTTGCTCGGTGAGAGGTTAGAGTTTTACATAGATCACAAGTTGCTCAAGTATTTGTTCTCATAGAAAGATCTCAATTTATGACAACAACGTTGGATGGAGTTCCTTGCATCGTATGATTTTGAGATAGTGTATACCCCAGGGAAGGGGAATGTGGTTGCAGACGCATTGAGTAGGCAAAGTATGTCCTTGAGTCCTTTATTCATAGAGTGACAGAGCTTGGATTTTATCTCGTTATTTGATTTTAGACCATCTACGGATTTTATAACTAGTTTGTTGGCATCGTTGGAGGTGCGACCTACTCTTTTGAAGCACATTGGATCAACTCAGTGCAAGCATCAGCAGTCAGTTGGCATATTGGATCAACTCAGTAGAGGAGAGACCTCTAGCCACCTTGCTAGATATTATGTGGATGATAAAGGATGGCTATGACTAGATGGAAGGTTGTGTGTTCCCAGACGTGGTGATTTGTTGCGATCAGTTCTAGAGGAGGCTCATCACTCTAGGATGACTATCCATCCGGGCAGTGATAAAATGTACCGAGATATAAAGTGAGTTTTCATTGGACTGATATGAAGAAGGATGTGGCAAAGTATGTTTCCCGATGTTTGACTTTCCAACAAGTGAAGGCTCAATAGAGGAAACCTGGTGGATCGCTTCAGCCTCTAGACATACCACAGTGGAATGGCAACACTAGTATATGGGTTATAGTTGACAGGTTGACTAAAAGCACTCCCAATCAAGAGCAAGAGGACGACAACATGGTTAGCATCGGTATACCTCAGAGAGATCGTCCGACTTCATGGGGTACCCTCCAGTATTAGTAGTGACCATGACCCCGTCTTTACGAGTGAGTTTTGGAGGAGCTTGCAGGGGACACTATGGACAAAGTTGCGACTTAGCACCGCCTATCACCCTTAGACAAATGGACAGACTGAGAGGGTTAATAGGGTTCTCGATTATTTAATGAGACTGTGTATCCTAGACTTCGGGCGGACTTGGGAGGAGCATCTCCCGTTGGTAGATTTTTCCTATAATAATAATTATCAGATGAGTATTGGTATGGCTCCCTTTGAGGCACTTTATGGACGACCTTACAGATTACCTACATGTTGGTAGGAGTCCACAAAAAGACTTCTACTTGGGTGTGCGATGGTTAGAAAAACTTCAGAGAAGGTAGACCTTATTAGGAGATGAATGAAAGCAGCTCAGGACCGGAAGAAGTCATACGCCAATCAGAGGAGGACTGACTTAGAGTTTGAGGTAGGAAATATGGTCTTTATCAAGGTATCTCCTTTGAGAAACATTGTTCTCTTTGGCTCGATAGGGAAGTTGGCACCAAGGTTTGTAGTGCCATTCCCCATTGTTGAGAGGATAAATCTGATGGCCTATAGAGTTAGACTACCAGAGAGACTAGCGGGAGTTCACAATGTGTTCCATGTTTCCCACTTGAGGAAATGTCTACATGATTCTGTAAAGGTAGAAGAGCCCAGTACACTTGAGGATGTTGAAGTTGAAAAGGAGGCATTGGTCAGAAAAGTTCCCACCTATATACTTGGATTGGAAGTTAATAAGCTACGTAACACGGAGATCAAGTTGGTGAAGGTACAATGAGGAGAAGATTGTGATGATGCGACATGGGAAACCGAAGACAATATTTGCGCTTCTTACCCATTTCTCTTTGAGAGTACGTTCTTAATTCATTTCTAAACTTTTTATTCGAATCTGTTTTTCCTATCATTTGTCTCTTAGGCAGAAGCCTATGGATGATAGCAATGTTTGAACACATGTGTTTGAGACATGTTATGTTTGATGGTTGCAGTGTATGCAAGTGACTTCTAGTGGATGTAGTGGATGCATATACACACACTAGGCACTAGATTAGGGATTGGCTTAACAAAAGCACTTAAATATTGCATATGGATGTGTGTGCATTATAAATTTTTATGAATGGAAATGGTTGAATCATCACTTGGATGTTGCATTTTGGTGAATGATTATTGCACAGGTATATAATTTATTTTTACTATTAGGATTCGTTTGCATACATATTAGATACATGGCACATACATAAATTGCATTAAGGAGGTCAACTGAATCAGCAGACCACCTGGTTTTCTCATTAATTTAGGGACATATACACAACACCTTTGCATATGTTCATACAAAGCATTAGAAATTTTAAGGACAATGGATGTCAGTGGTTGATGGATGAGTAGATAGGCGTAGGTAATGATTGATAACATTAATAACATTATTCTTAACTTGGATATTTCGGGGAAAAATCCTTTTAGGAGGGGAGAATGTAACACCTCAAAATTTAATAAACAATAATTATATAAAGAAGATTAAAAAATTGAATATTAATTAACAAAATATTCTAAACTAGATAAAATGGACTTTACCGTTGCGTTCGTAGCCTTTTTGGGTGGAAATTTAGGCCCATTCCGGGTGGGTTGTTACATTTGGTATCATAGCATGGGTTACCTATTACGGGGAAAAAAATACATATTGTAACACCCCACACTTTTCTGGGCCCAAATTTTGATAAAAATTGAAACTTGAACACATCCACGCATGAAGTGTGTAAATCTAGTACCTGCAAATAAATGAGCATGAGCATAATCAGAGTACTGTAAGATAACTCACAGCGGAAACAAAATAGGACAGACTAATATTAACTCAAGTAACTACCTTTTAAAGTAAGTCACTTTTCCAATACCGAGCATGAGAGAGAACGAGAACCGAATGCCAAACTAAAACACCTGTGAGTACCCGACCTTCTCTAGAAACCTGGGAGGTTGTCATGAGGAGTGGGACCAGAACAACAAGATTCTTGTAACACCCCGTAATTCTGTGACATTAAGATTCTCAAATTAAAGTATAATTAATTTTTAAAAGAAAAATTAAAAGAAAAAGACCCATGCAGTTGTTTAATTTAAGTATTGTAACTAACATGAAAAAGAGAAGTAAGGAGAGAACAATAATTATTATTGTTCTAAGACTTATTAACAAAAGCCTCTGTAGCTCAGTTGGTTAAGGCATTGGACTTGTAGCATGGAGGTCGGGGGTTCGAACCCCGGCGGCGGCATAATTTTTTATCTTTGTTTTAGAGAGGGCCAACTGAACATGCAAATATATGTACATATACAAATTCAAAATTTGAAAGGATAAGAACGTACATATAAGGAAATAAAGAAAAAATATATATACATATGAGAATATAAATATATATATATATATATATATATATATGCAAAAATATATGTATACGAAAGATAAAATTCAAGAAAAGGCTACAGTCAATGAAATATGGCAACATCATTTGAATTTTGAAAATAAAATGTAAGTTGTGCGTATATATATACGCGTAAAATGGTCGTTAGAGGAATTGTATACATATAAGAATATTTCATGTGAATAAAACAGTTAAATAAATTCCAGAAATTCAAAAGTTTCAAAAATCAAACTTCTACGCCAAAACAATTCATTCGAAATTCAAATTTCTACGCCAAAATAGCTTGTGGGACCCAATGCTGACTCAGCACTGCGTGTATGATAAGGTTTGGCTAGATTCATCTACGTACCTGGACTATTTTCTTAACTGGGTTCAATGCTGACTCAACGCTGCGTGTACGATAAGGTCTTGAGCAGCTATATAAACAGCCCTAGTCTTCATTCTCTTTGCACCAATTCTCTTCTATCCTTATGCTGCTAAGATTCATGGCTTCTTCTCCTCCTCTAAATTTTCTTAAATAATTAAAATAAAATATAAATTCAAGACATGGAGATGCTGCTCAAATCTGTTCAAGAGAAGATTCAAATCAAAGTGAAGAATTCAAAGGCTAAATCAACAAACCTCGAGCAACGACATACGAATCTTAGCATCGCCGTTCTTCTATTCTAGATCTAATTTCTGTAAGTTGGTTATTTCTAGACTTGAACGTTTTATTTTTATTTGTGACATGAAATTAAAAGGATATAAGAAAAATGCCTAATCTCTTCACTTGGATCTGTGTTTATTTAAGTTTTTGGATCTAATTCTTGACTATGGCTCAGAACATACTATGACTTTGATTGACGGCCTATGACTATTGAACAAAGAGGATATGCCTATGCCTATGATCATGATTATGAGAACTATGACCATGAACCTATTGCCTTTGAATTACGAACATGAACCTTGATTTGGGACATACAGCATATGACTATGACATTGCCTATGACAATGACTTATGACTATGCGAATTATTTTCCCTTTTTGGACTATGAACATTGCCTATAACTATGAACTTTGCCGATTCATAATTAGGAAAATTGTTGCTTAAGTTTTGTGGCTATGAAATTGGGTCTAAACCCGATTATCTATTTTATCTGTTCCTTGTTTTTCTTTGGTTTTAGACTGTGGGAATTTACCTATTCAGTTAGGTCTACCCATGTTCTTGAACCTATTCTATCTATTGGTTTTAGACCGTGGGAATTTACCTATTAAGTTAGGTCTACCCATATTCTTGAACCTACGTCTTTGTCCAAACCTTTTATGCCAGTTATTATCCCTTTTCATAGCATCTTTGGTTCATTCCCTATTTTCTACGAATCTAGATTTATTTACAATCTAGGTTAAATCACGATTATGCGAACGGTGGGAATGCAAATTTGGGGAAAATATGAAAATGAACATAAATGTAATTATAAGCTTGGAAATTGGCATAAATTGGGAATATGTATTATGGCATGTTAATAGGAATGCAAATTGGATAAGTTTGACATATTAAATTTAGTATTAGCAAATAAGCTAAATTTTAGGCATGAAATGTAAACTAGAATAATAATTCTAGTCTTACCATAAACTGTGAATTAGGAATGTTAAATCAAAATTGTGTTAATTAAAGATTTGGAATAAGTATATTAGCACAATTTTGAATTTAGCCATAATTGTGAGAAATTGTCATGTTTAGAATAAATTATGGTTAGTGACACTTAATTTGGTATAATTTACATACCAAAAAGTATAAATATGATAAATAAGAGGGAACAGGCCATAATAATAAATTTGACAATGTACATTAAAAGTGTAATAATGAAATAAGTAAATTAGGAGTAAATTTACTTATATAATTTGTCATAAATGATAAATTGTTCATTTACCACAAAATATGTAACTTGCATGTAGGTAAAGTTTTGGCCATAAATTATAAACTAGGATATTTAATCTAGTTTTGGCAATGAAATAGGAAATGGCCTGAACTGCAAGTTGGGTTAGGACTTGGGCCTAGAATATAAGTATACTAGTGGGCAGGACAAAATGAAAATGGTATAGGCCAAGTTTATTTAAAAAGGGAAAATGGACTTTGAAGATAAATTGTTGACAATTTATATATGGACAAAAGAAAGGTTTTCTCTTTGAATAACACATACACCTGAAAGTTCTAGGGTGACAGAGAGGATAGTGTCTAGACTTGGGTTTGGAAAATACAAGTTTCCTGCCCTCCCTGGCTATCCCTAACTGATCCGAAGGACAGGATGGTTGTTTTCAAAACCAGATTTGGAAATTAATCAAAAACCCTTTGAACTTAGAAAACATGAATATGCCTAACCCGAGGTTAGACTGAGTTGCGGTGTAAACCTGCCCGGAGCCGACCGGCACATCCAGTAACCGCAGCAATATCTGTCTAATGTGAGAGGTTGCGGCTTTAATTTATTAATTAAACCTAGAACAAGAATGGGAGAGTTAAGTCCATAGAAACACTTAACCAATTTAACACAGTTAAGCAAGAATGGGTGGGTTAAGTCCATAGAAACACTTAACCAACTTAACACAGTTAAGCTAGAATGGGAAGGTTAAGTCCATAGGAACACTTAACCAACTTAACACAGTTAAGCTAGAATAGGAAGGTTAAGGAACACTTAACCAACTTAGCACAGTTAAAGCTAGAATGTGAGGGTTAAGTCCATGGGAATACTTAGCCAAATTAACATGTTGACTAGACTAGAAGGTGGGGTTAAGTAAAGTTAATACACTTAGCCAATTTAACATGTTAATTAGACTAGAGGTTGGGGTTAAGTAATACACTTAGCCAATTTAATATGTTAGCTGGACTAGACCATAGGGTTAAGTAAACTTGAACGCTTAACCATCAGAATATGATAAATGAATAGGGTTAAGTAAAAAGCATAAAGGGATAACACTTAACCAGTTTAACAGGATAAGGGAAGAGGGTTAAGATAGCTTGAATCGACTAAAGACACTTAACCAATCCAACCTGGCAAGAAAGAAAACTAAGTTGTAAACCTCAGTTGAAAAGGGGATTAAGTAGTAAAACTTAGTTAAGAAAACAAGGAATTTGGAAACTAAGTGGTAAACCTTAGTTAGTAGAACTAAGTAGTAATTCTTAGTATAACACGAAGGAGCGGACGTCCATCTGATTTTAAAGAAGACTCCAAAGAATTGGGATACGAAGCCCGAGGCTTCGAGGGGACGTGAGGGTACTCTTGGTATCCCTCTGTGAGGCTGCAGATGATCCGCCTGGGCGCACAGAGGTTAAGGTCTGCGGTAGAAGAGCCATGGGTATGCCTTGGTTGCAATATATGGCAACCAAAAGACTAGGATGGACCAGCGTGATTCGGCGAGAAGACGGAAGCCTTGTGATAGCAACTCGTCGTCTACCTACCATCTTCAGTCAAGCGAGACACATGAAGCGGGAAGGCTGAAGGACTCATACGGACCACATACTTGCTATCTAGTTGTGGTTGCGGGGTGTTGTTGGCCATAGAATTAGTGGGGCAGATAGGGGCCTTCGTACAGTTCTCATTTTACAAGGGTGGCCTTCCATTAGTTGAGGGAAGGGTCGAGTGGGACCATAGCCACTGGAAAAACAGACCTTAGCATCTGCATCGGCAGATATTGAAAGCTCCCGACCGAGTTCCGTATTTCTAGAGTAGCCCTGACAGCGGAACTCGGACCGCACATTACTGGACATGTGCATCTAGACAAGCGATAACGATTAGCGATACATGCGTGGGAAAAGTCTAGGAACACGTACCACCCTAGGTGGTGTGTCCTAGACTAAAGGGCATCGTTCGACAGGTAGCATAATCCCTAGTTTGGAACTAGGTGGCATAAACCCTGAATCCAAGAAGCATTCAGAAAAATAGCGTAAGTTCTAGTTGAATCTAGAAGGCACTTGATAGAAAACCCTAGATTAGATCTAGGTAATTAAATAATAAATGGATGCCTGAAGGCGACGGCTACAGGGATTGGGATCACGTTATCGTTACTAGTAGGGACACTAGTTAGGCGGTGTAGAGATATAGAAACCAGAATAATAAGGTAATAGCGAAGCAGAGAAAGTATTAAAGTATATCCAGTTTATCTTGCCTTAGTATATCTTGTGGTAATCTTATCTTATCCTGTTGACCCTATCATCATGGTATTGTCTTGTATTCAGTTAATTCATGTCGTTTCATTTTTCCCTGTTCACATGCTAGAAGTTACTGACTTACTCAGGCTTTATGTCTGACTCTGTTTTTCTTTCGCTTCTTTTCTTCCGTCCCCCCCCCCCCCCCAGGTAGTTGAGGAGGGAATAGTATAACTCAGGATTAGATTGGACCGTTGCTCTTTCCCCAGCTTGAAGATTTGACGAAGTCGTCCTTGGATTCTCTTTCAGATGCTATGGCTGGCTCTTGCTACATTGGGGAATATAAAATGTTGTTTTATGCTTCTTTATTTTGTAAAGACAGATGATACTCTGATATTGTAAAAGAATCTTGTACAGACTATTTTATCAATAAAGCAAATTTCTATTTTCCGCAATTTAATATTTGTCTGTCTTGTAATTTATCTGCATCTTTTACCCAAAATGCTCCACAGAACTTAGTGCATTCCCTTTGTGAGTGACACTAACGGACGTGGGGTGTTACACGTGGTATCAGAGCTGAAGGTTACCGGATCAGATAAAAGATTTAAAAAATTATTTTCAAAAGGTTTTTAAAGAAGCATTTTTAAAAGAAAGGATTTGTTTTAAAGGCATATTCCCCAAAGCCATACGCATTGTCTCCTCTTCCTCTGTTTGAATTCTTGTCTCCTTCTTTCTTGAGTCTCTGGGGCTCCTGGCTTTCTGGGAGGTAACCTCATCGAAGGGCGAAGTAGTGCCCGACTTCCATCTATAGCCGTAGTTGTTTCACTTACGGCCAGTCTTCTTTCAAGCTTAGTAGGGTCTTCGGTATGATGGAAGCAGCTTTCGAGGGATTTGCCAACATGGTTATACACAGAAAAAGGTGAGGAGTTTGGCAAAAGGGAGCACAACCCCAGGATGAGGAAATCATGGATGTAGGTTTAGCTCATGAAGGAGGAAGAAAATTATAAAAGAAGAAGTATCTTTACTATGGTATGATAGGGCATATAATTAAGGACAAAGGACAAGATTTTCAGAAGGGAAAGTACATGCTGAGCGTACCTAGGAGATAGGTGGTAAAAGTTCTGTTGGAAGAGTCTAGTTTTTCTGTTCGTACTCTTTCCTTTTTAGCGCTTCGCATTTGTTCATATTTGCTTCCATAGTTGAGTCTCTGCACCTTAGTACTTGTATAGTAAGAAGATCCCAATCAGTCTCAAACCCAATGGGTGGTTCGACCCGTCTATTTTTGGTTAGTAGGGGTTTGAATAGCTATCGAGTTTGCTTATATCATATCACGTCGATCATCTAAAATCGGAGGAGATATTCCCTGGATACTTATCTGATATTGGTTTAGGCCTTTGGGGCTTGTACTTGAGGAATGTCGAGTTCGACTAGGATGGTTTGCGTGAGAGATGAATAGTTATGATAGGCGCTCTAAAAAGCGGTAGTGATCTTTCAACCCTTATAGTTATGGCATGGTGGATAAGGGAGAGACCTCTAATCATACACTTGGTACCGTGATTGACATCTGTTTATTTTGGAAATGGAGGTTAGGAACTTCACAATCGTGAAGATAAATTGGTTAAGATACAGTGGAGTAAAACTCAAGAAGGCTAGATACTAGCAACATGCCCTTTTTCCTTAAGGGTGCATCCTTGATTTCTCTGTTTAGGAGATTTACGCGTAGTTGTTTCTCTCTTTCCAAATTATATCCTCTAGGTCGTATCTGCGATCCTTAGGTAGAAGCCAATGGATGTAAACATGTATTTGAAACATGTTATGGTTGAATGGTTGCAAGTGGTTGCAAATGGTTGCTCGTGGATGCATATGCATACGTATTAGGCACTAGATCAAGTTCGGACGCTCTCATATTGCATTTACATATATGCATTTGTTTATAAGTTGAACTTGATATGATATCATACGGACGTTGCATATGGATGAATGGTTGTGCACGCATGTAGTATTTACATGACTAGGGATGTTTGCATGCATGATTGGACGCATGGCACTAACATGATTTGCATTAAGGAGGTCAACTGAATCAGTAGACCGCCTGATTTTGCATTAGATAGAGACATATACACACACTATGCATATGAACATGAAAGCATTAGAAGTCTTTTAAGGACAATGAATGTCTGTGATTGAATGGTTGAGTAGATGGGTGATTGGATGGTAGGACACATTCTTCCTAACTTGAAGATTTCGGGGACGAAATCCTTTTAAGTGGGGGAGAATGTAACACCCCGTAATTCTATGACATTAAGATTCTCAAATTAAAGTATAATTAATTTTTAAAAGAAAAATTAAAAGATAAAGACCCATGCAGTTGTTTAATTTAAGTATTGTAACTAACATGAAAAAGAGAAGTAAGGAGAGAACAATAATTATTATTGTTCTAAGACTTATTAACAAAAGCCTCTGTAGCTCAGTTGGTTAAGGCATTGGACTTGTAGCATGGAGGTCGGGGGTTCGAACCCCGGCGGCGACATAATTTTTTATCTTTGTTTTAGAGAGGGCCAACTGAACATGCAAATATATGTACATATACAAATTCAAAATTTGAAAGGATAAGAACGTACATACAAGGAAATAAAGAAAATATATATATACATATGAGAATATAAATAAATATATATATATATATATGCAAAAATATATGTATACGAAAGATAAAATTCAAGATAAGGCTACAGTCAATGAAATATGGCAACATCATTTGAATTTTGAAAATAAAATGAAAGTTGTGCGTATATATATACGCGTAAAATGGTCGTTAGAGGAATTGTATACATATAAGAATATTTCATGTGAATAAAACAGTTAAATAAATTCCAGAAATTCAAAAGTTCGAAAATCAAACTTCTACGCCAAAACAATTCATTCGAAATTCAAATTTCTACGCCAAAATAGCTTGTGAGACCCAATGCTGACTCAGCACTGCGTGTATGATAAGGTTTGGCTAGATTCATCTACGTACCTGGACTATTTTCTTAACTGGGTTCAATGCTGACTCAACGCTGCGTGTACGATAAGGTCTTGAGCAGCTATATAAACAGCCCTAGTCTTCATTCTCTTTGCACCAATTCTCTTCTATCCTTATGCTGCTAAGATTCATGGCTTCTTCCCCTCCTCTAAATTTTCTTAAATAATTAAAATAAAATATAAATTCAAGACATGGAGATGCTGCTCAAATCTGTTCAAGAGAAGATTCAAATCAAAGTGAAGAATTCAAAGGCTAAATCAACAAACCTCGAGCAACGACATACGAATCTTAGCATCGCTGTTCTTCTATTCTAGATCTAATTTCTGTAAGTTGGTTATTTCTAGACTTGAACGTTTTATTTTTATTTGTGACATGAAATTAAAAGGATATAAGAAAAATGCCTAATCTCTTCACTTGGATCTGTGTTTATTTAAGTTTTTGGATCTAATTCTTGACTATGGCTCAGAACATACTGTGACTTTGATTGACGGCCTATGACTATTGAACAAAGAGGATATGCCTATGCCTATGATCATGATTATGAGAACTATGACCATGAACCTATTGCCTTTGAATTACGAACATGAACCTTGATTTGGGACATACAACATATGACTATGACATTGCCTATGACAATGACTTATGACTATGGGAATTATTTTCCCTTTTTGGACTATGAACATTGCCTATAACTATGAACTTTGCCGATTCATAATTAGGAAAGTTGTTGCTTAAGTTTTGTGGCTATGAAATTGGGTCTAAACCCGATTATCTATTTTATCTGTTCCTTGTTTTTCTTTGGTTTTAGACTGTGGGAATTTACCTATTCAGTTAGGTCTACCCATGTTCTTGAACCTATTCTATCTATTGGTTTTAGACCGTGGGAATTTACCTATTAAGTTAGGTCTACCCATATTCTTGAACCTACGTCGTTATCCAAACCTTTTATGCCAGTTATTATCCCTTTACATAGCATCTTTGGTTCATTCCCTATTTTCTACGAATCTAGATTTATTTACAATCTAGGTTAAATCACGATTATACGAACGGTGGGAATGCAAATTTGGGGAAAATATGAAAATGAACATAAATGTAATTATAAGCTTGGAAATTGGCATAAATTGGGAATATGTATTATGGCATGTTCATAGGAATGCAAATTGGATAAGTTTGACACATTAAATTTAGTATTACCAAATAAGCTAAATTTTAGGCATGAAATGTAAACTAGAATAATAATTCTAGTCTTACCATAAACTGTGAATTAGGAATATTAATTCAAAATTGTGTTAATTAAAGATTTGGAATAAGTATATTAGCACAATTTTGAATTTAGCCATAATTGTGAGAAATTGTCATGTTTAGAATAAATTATGGTTAGTGACACTTAATTTGGTATAATTTACATACCAAAAAGTATAAATATGATAAATAAGAGGGAACGGGCCATAATAATAAATTTGACAATGTACATTAAAAGTGTAATATTGAAATAAGTAAATTAGGAGTAAATTTACTTATAGAATTTGTCATAAATGATAAATTGTTCATTTACCACAAAATATGTAACTTGCATGTAGGTAAAGTTTTGGCCATAAATTATAAACTAGGATATTTAATCTAGTTTTGGCAATGAAATAGGAAATGTCCTGAACTGCAAGTTGGGTTAGCACTTGGGCCTAGAATATAAGTATACTAATGGGCAGGACAAAATGAAAATGGTATAGGCCAAGTTTATTTAAAAAGGGAAAATGGACTTTGAAGATAAATTGTTGACAATTTATATATGGACAAAAGAAAGGTTTTCTCTTTGAATAACACATACACCTGAAAGTTCTAGGGTGACAGAGAGGATAGTGTCTAGGCTTGGGATTGGAAAATACAAGTTTCCTGCCCTCCCTGGCTATCCCTAACTGATCCGAAGGACAGGATGGTTGTTTTCAAAACCAGATTTGGAAATTAATCAAAAACCCTTTGAACTTAGAGAACATGAATATGCCTAACCCGAGGTTAGACTGAGTTGTGGTGTAAACCTGCCCGGAACCGACCGGCACATCCAGTAACCGCAGCAATATCTGTCTAATGTGAGAGGTTGCGGCTTTAATTTATTAATTAAAGCTAGAACAAGAATGGGAGAGTTAAGTCCATAGAAACACTTAACCAATTTAACACAGTTAAGCAAGAATGGGTGGGTTAAGTCCATAGAAACACTTAACCAACTTAACACAGTTAAGCTAGAATGGGAAGGTTAAGTCCATAGGAACACTTAACCAACTTAACACAGTTAAGCTAGAATGGGAAGGTTAAGGAACACTTAACCAACTTAGCACAGTTAAAGCTAGAATGGGAGGGTTAAGTTCATGGGAATACTTAGCCAAATTAACATGTTGACTAGACTAGAAGGTGGGGTTAAGTAAAGTTAATACACTTAGCCAATTTAACATGTTAATTAGACTAGAGGTTGGGGTTAAGTAATACACTTAGCCAATTTAATATGTTAGCTGGACTAGACCATAGGGTTAAGTAAACTTGAACGCTTAACCATCAGAATATGATAAATGAATAGGGTTAAGTAAAAAGCATAAAGGGATAACACTTAACCAGTTTAACAGGATAAGGGAAGAGGGTTAAGATAGCTTGAATCGACTAAAGTCACTTAACCAATCCAACCTGGCGAGAAAGAAAACTAAGTAGTAAACCTTAGTTGAAAAGGGGATTAAGTAGTAAAACTTAGTTAAGAAAACAAGGAATTTGGAAACTAAGTGGTAAACCTTAGTTAGTAGAACTAAGTAGTAATTCTTAGTATAACACGAAGGAGCGGACGTCCATCTGATTTTAAAGAAGACTCCAACGAATTGGGATACGAAGCCCGAGGCTTCGAGGGGACGTGAGGGTACTCTTGGTATCCCTCTGTGAGGTTGCAGATGATCCGGCTGGGCGCACAGAGGTTAAGGTCTGCAGTAGAAGAGCCAAGGGTATGCCTTGGTTGCAATATATGGCAACCAAAAGACTAGGATGGACCAGCGTGATTCGGCGAGAAGACGGAAGCCCTGTGATAGCAACTCGTTGTCTACCTACCATCTTCAGTCAAGCGAGACACGTGAAGCGGGAAGGCTGGAGGACTCATACGGACCATATACTTGCTATCTAGTTGTGGTTGCGGGGTGTTGTTGGCCATAGAATTAGTGGGGCAGATAGGGGCCTTCGTACAGTTCTCATTTTACAAGGGTGGCCTTCCATTAGTTGAGGGAGGGGTCGAGTGGGACCATAGCCACTGGAAAAACAGACCTTAGCATCTGCATCGGCAGATATTGAAAGCTCCCGACCGAGTTCCGTATTTCTAGAGTAGCCCTAACAGCGGAACTCGGACCGCACATTACTGGACATGTGCATCTAGACAAGCGATAACGATTAGCGATACATGCGTGGGAAAAGTCTAGGAACATGTACCACCCTAGGTGGTGTGTCCTAGACTAAAGGGCAACGTTCGACAGGTAGCATAATCCCTAGTTTGGAGCTAGGTGGCATAAACCCTGAATCCAAGAAGCATTCAGAAAAATAGCGTAAGTTCTAGTTGAATCTAGAAGGCACTTGATAGAAAACCCTAGATTAGATCTAGGTAATTAAATAATAAATGGATGCCTGAAGGCGACGAAAACTACAGGGATTGGGATCACGTTATCGTTACTAGTAGGGACACTAGTTAGGCGGTGCAGAGATATAGAAACCAGAATAATAAGGTAATAGCGAAGCAGAGAAAGTATTAAAGTATATCCAGTTTATCTTGCCTTAGTATATCTTGTGGTAATCTTATCTTATCCTGTTGACCCTATCATCATGGTATTGTCTTGTATTCAGTTAATTCATGTCGTTTCATTTTTCCCTGTTCACATGCTAGAAGTTACTGACTTACTCAGGCTTTATGTCTGACTCTGTTTTTCTTTCGCTTCTTTTCTTCCGTTCCCCCCCACGTAGTTGAGGAGGGAATAGTATAACTCAGGATTAGATTGGACCGTTGCTCTTTCCCCAGCTTGAAGATTTGACGCGAAGTCGTCCTTGGATTCTCTTTCAGATGCTATGGCTGGCTCTTGCTACATTGGGGAATATAAAATGTTGTTTTATGCTTCTTTATTTTGTAAAGACAGATGATACTCTGATATTGTAAAAGAATCTTGTACAGACTATTTTATCAATAAAGCAAAGTTCTATTTTCCGCAATTTAATATTTGTCTGTCTTGTAATTTATCTGCATCTTTTACCCAAAATGCTCCACAGAACTTAGTGCATTCCCTTTGTGAGTGACACTAACGGACGTGGGGTGTTACAATTCTTATGAACAAAAAATGTACAACACAGATTACAATACATAGATGTATCCCATTTGGTTCAACTCAAGATGTATGCCTACCAAGGTTAGTGATTCTAGCCCAACCTTGTAGATATGATTACGCACGACTCTAACTACCCTTCCCAAAGTAGACTTCCAAAAATATGATACCGATATAGAACGTTCACGCATATATTTATGATGTGTTATACCAGAACATGACCCGTTATTTAATCCAGGGGGAGGGGGGCAATTATGGAGTTTCTATATATATATTTCCATTGACTCATCCTTTATTATTTAACACCTCACTATTAATGATAGATAGGGTGGATTCTCCTGATCACTTAAGAACCTAGGTGAACCTATTGGTCACTTAATATTCCATAATGATTAATTCAACGTTAACATAAACTATAGGGCATTAACTACGGGGCCCTACTAGTTAAGGCTTCCATCATTCACGCATATAACCCATACCCCATGTAAGGTGAGAGATAGTATCTTATCGTTTGTTATACCATCTAGCTGACCTTATTGGATAATCTCCTTAGTCGCTTACTACTTCGCATGGGACTGATTTCCAAATCTACAGTGTTTTGCAACAACCGCAATATATTTTCCGATATAGTTGTAGGCAAAATGCATAAACAATTAAATAGACCTACAATTAAAATTATTCATAACCAAGAACTTACACTTTCAAGTTTTGACCATTATTTATAAGCAGATCTAATAGGTATCATTTCAAATTCAACAATATTATGAATAAATTTGATGATATTTTGGCATATATTTTGAGATCTAATACAAATGAGATAAATAGGCTATTATAACTTTGTACATAAATTTCCCACTTACCTGAAAGCATCCAAATCTTAAATCTGAATAATCTTTTAGGCCTACAATTCCCAGATTCTTATAGATCCACAATTATTCTGAAAAGGGGATACTTTAAGATCTGTAGATTTACAAGAAAATAATAAGAGAGGGGAGAGTCTAATGTTGAACAGCTTAGACGTCAATTCGTACTCTTTTCCATTTAGATCTAATAATCTCTTTCAAATCTATATGATTTACATTTGATTGATTATATATGAATATATATTTTGGTTAAGAATTTTATTTGAAGAGTGTTGGCCAACTTTTTGGCCAAAGCTGTCGCGGCCCAACGGATCGAAGCCCAATGTCAGAAGGTTCATTCTCAATATCGGCCGATCGACCGATAGAACGACTTACACTCTAGGAAGCCCAGGAAAGTTCAGTTTGAGCCAACCTCCTTCAGAAACGGCCCGAATTGTTCTCCTTCAAATAAGTGGCTCATCGCCGGAAGAATCGCTCATCTCAACTGTCCGTGTTCATCGTTCCCATCAAAGTAGGATGGATCAAATATCTCAGAATTTCTTTAGAAATATCCAGCTGAGTCATTCAATACTCAGCCCGACTCTCAAGGCAATAAAGGCGGTTAACCACTCCCGGAAAAAGCTCTAATTTTGATACACCACAACACGAGTGCCACTTAAGCCACTATTTCTTAGGATACTATTAATCAGCAGTGGACCGGGTCCCACCGCCGCAACTACAGCCAATAATCGAGCTCCATGTGTCCAAGCTCCGAAAAAGAGAAAAGCCACATGGTGGCCCGTTCAGCCCACCTCTTCACCTATATATACCTCCAATCTCAAAATGGAAGATGACCTTTTGGCCAGACTTCTTTTCAACTTCTGCTCTCAGACTTCTAACTTCTCTTCTATGACTAAGTCTAAAAATATCCATCTTTGCTTCTTTTTCCAAAACAGAAAAAATCATTGTATTTGTAACCAAAAAAAATCAATATATATAAAGTTGACGTAGGCACCATCTTCGTCGAACCACTAAAAAAAGTCTTGCGTGTTCCCCGTTTTCTTTACTTACTTATACTTTATGGTCAATATTCATGTGCTCTCCACACGATTGGGAGTTGACTATCACTAGTGACCAACTTTGACGTCAACACTTTGGCGCGCCAGGAAGGGGGAAGCGCACCGACATACCCTATGACCTTCAACAAGTTTCAACCCATGGCGAACAAGCAGAAGAATGATGCAGCATCTTCCCGCCCCATAAATGCCGATGCAGCCAAGATAAATGTTGTAGAAGCATGTCTGGAAGCCTCCTCTCATGAAGACGTGTCCCGATTATTACCTGGGACGATGTAGACAAGATTCTGGCCAGCTTCAATGACCAGATGACATCTCAGAGTAAACTTCTCGGACAATAACAACAGTTGATGGATCACCTTCTCGGTCGAGTGGAGATGGGATTAAATGCCTCAACATAAATTCCTCCACCGACCGGGACTGGGGCAGCAACTGATCTTCGGTCTGCCTTGAATCAGGCCACTGATCAGATCCACCTCTGCTTCCTCTTGGCTCAACTCCACCTCCCGACCAATTACAACTAGGAGTATCATTTCCAGTAACCAATGCAGCCGCAGTTGTCGATTCACAAGAGGCCCGCAATCAAGATCTAGGTCATTCTACCATATTGTCTGCGCTCCGAGGACCGGCTCGACCCCTCAGATCAATCGAACTACCGCCAGGTCCATCAGAATTAATATCATTCCCATTACAACCCGGTATCTTACCGCAGACTCGTCTAATGACTCTTCCCCTTCAACGAAGACCTAGTAGAGCCTTCCCTTCGAACCAGAGAGAACACTCTACCATACCAGTTCTCACCATGGCGGAAGAAAACACTACTGTAAACCCTTCTAACATCGCCCCGACTGGGGGCAACGCTGATCCCCGAACATCACATGCTATGCTGGATCAAACCGCACCTTCTGTCATGGGTACGGCCCAGTCCAACTCTCATCAGGTTCAAGAGGGGCCATTCTGCCCAGAACCACTGGCCAAGGATCATCCTCACCCTCACCTTTACTCAACTCTCAGAGGTCGAGCCTAACCAGTGGCCACCCTTTCGAGCATGCTTTCGTTGGACCCTAGTGCTGGAGTTCTCCTGAATGTAGAGCTGGATTCATGGCAATGACTCCTCGGAGATGGAAGCCAGCTTGCAAGCATTATCCGACGTTTCACCAGGGGTAACTCTTCTCAGCAGGATATAGACAATATCCACTGCAGTCCCTTCACCAGGGAAATCAGAAACTCCCGCAATCCTTTGGACTTCAAGTTCCCAGCTATCGAGCCTTACAATGGTCGGACTGACCCAACCATCCACCTTATGCAATATATGCGTCACATGGAGGTTCTCGGCGCATTGACTAATGTTATGGCCAAATGTTTCCCACTCCTTCTCACAAATATAACCGACATGTGGTTTCAACAGCTAACAATGGAGTCGATCGGCAGTTGGAACACGCTGTCACCCGCTTCATTGAGCAGTTCAGAGTTCACATCTCCCGATCAAAAAGTGTCATGTTCCTGACCTCCATCAAGCAACGACCGGGAGAGACACTGCGATCTTTCCTCGAGATATTCAACGTGACCGTAGCATCCGTCGATCGACCGGAGCCATCAATAGTGCACATGGCCGCCATTGCAACCGTTCAGAACCGATCGGAATTCTCTATCACTTAACCAGAGATCCCCCAAGGATATCGAATACTTCTATGCAGAGGCCGAGCGATTCCTCTGACAAGAAGATGCCAGCATTGAGATGGTGAGCCTCGAGGTCCTCGCCACCAAACAAGAGGGTCCATCTAATGCTAGTGGCCGGAATAAAGGAAGAGGGAAGGCCTCAGAAAATAATGAACGCAACGTACGACCTTGGGGAGAAAGTAAGTATGATCAATATACCGAGCTCAATTCTTCTTTGCTCGACATCTACCTTGACGTACGGGGATCCCTTCCTTTCCCGAAACCTCCTCGAAGAGGACCAACCCAAAAAGAACTCGATTCTGGCAAGCACTGCATGTTCCACAACATATCTGGTCATAGCACCAATGAATGCAGGCACCTACGCGATCTCATCAAGGATAGGGTCAAGCGAGGAGAACTTCCCGAGTATGTCAGAAAAAACACACCGGCCTTGCCACCTCAGTCTTCTGCCCAAGCTCCTCAGGTCGGTCCTCGAGCTCCTAGAAACAAAAAGGACCCTGAGCTCAGCAGTCGCGGCATCATCATTAACTAATAAGATTTAGATTTCTTATTTTTGATGTATTGTTAATTTCTTTCAATAAAAAGGATATGTTGATGCACACATGTACGGGGTTAGGATTTAACTCCTAGGCATGCTCTGGAATCGACAGATGTCCTCTTAGAATTTATTTTCATTTCTTTGTAATATTTCTTTAGCAACAATGAAATTTCTTTTGCAAACATGGATTATATTTGAATGATTTGAGTAGAGCTTGACTAGCGCTCGCTAACTCGAATATGGTTTGTGCTAAGCCATCGTCCATAGTGCACGATCAAAGCTTGCTACCATATTTGAGCCTGCTCCTTAAACCGAGTATGGATTGTACTCGCCCTTCCTCTGAGCTAAGTACACTTCCCACTTGTTAGGCTTCACGAATTATTTTACATGGGTCGAGCATAATTAACACTTGCCATAAGCCGAGTATGGTTAATACTCGCCATCTCCATAAGCCGAGTATGGTTAATACTCGCCACCCCCGTAAGCCGAGTATGGTTAATACTCGCCATCTCCATAAGCCGGGTATGGATATTACTCACCACCTCTGTAAGTCGAGTATTGTTAATACTCGCCATCTTTCAAAGCCAAGTGTGATAACTGCTCGTCCATATTTTTAAGCCGATTATGGTTAATGCTCGCCGAATCATGGTCGGAGCCTTCTTTAGACCAAGAATGGCCCATACATTCTCTGTAGGTGTTGGATCTCACAAACGAAGTAAACAATCAACTTCATGATCTAAATACGGTCCTTGATGGTTGTCGGTTTCCTGACCTTAATACGATCTAATTGGATCATCGGTTTTCTGGTCTTAATACAACCATCAGGGTCATCGGATTTCTGGCCTCAGTATGGTTCGGCGTAACCATTGCCGCTTGTACATTGAACTTCGATGCAAGGATCAGAACACACCTCCCTTACCAAGAAAGATATATTCTGAGGGGCAAAGTATTGGCCAACTTTTTGGCTAAAGCTGCCGCGGTTCAAAGGATCAAAGCCCAATGTCAGAAAGTTCATTCTCAATATCGGTCGATCGACGGATAGAACGACTTACAATCCAGGAAGACCAGGCAAGGTTCAGTTCGAGCCAACCTCCTTCAGAAACATCCCGAGCCTAGGTTGGCCCGAATTATTCTCCTTCAAATAAGCGGCTCATCGAGCCTCGAAGAATCGCTCATCTCAACTGACCGAGTTCATCGTTCCCATCAAAGTAGGATTGACCAAATACCTCGGAATTCCTTTAGAAATATCCAGCTGAGTCATTCAATACTCGGCCCGACTCTCAAGGCAATAAAGGCGATCAACCACTCCCAGACAAAGCTCTACTTTTGATATACCTCACCACGAGTGCCACGTATGCCACTATTTCATATGATACTATTAATCAGCAGTGGACCGGCTCCTACCGCGGCAACTACAACCAATAATCGAGCTCCACATGTCCAAGCTCCGAAAAAGAGGAAAGCCACGTGGCGGCCCGTTCAGCTTAGCTCTTCACCTATATATACCTTCAAGCTCAAAATGGAAGAGGACCTTCTGGCCAGACTTCTTTTCAACTTCTGCTCTCAGACTTATAACTTCTCTTCTACGGCTAAGTTAAAATTAGCCATATCTTCTTCTTTTTCCAAAACAGAAAAAAGCATTGTATTTGTAACTGAAAAAGGAATCAATACATATATAGTGGACGAAGGTGCCATCTTCATTGAACCACTATAAATAGTCTTGCGTGTTCCCCATTTTCTTTACTTACTTATACTTTGTGATCAATATTTGTGTGCTCTCCACATGATTGGGGGTTGACTGTTACTAGTGACTAACTTTTGACGTCAACAAAGAGAAAGGGTAATGGAAGTGCTCTGCTGCTGCCTACAGGTTTGTGTGGAAAAGAGTGAGGCCTTACCCCTTTATTTATAGGAGTGGAATTGTCCATGAACCATTAGATTTATTTAAATAAGCATCCGTCCGTTTATATTATATTTTATATAAAATTTACCTTCCAATCCTAGCCGTCACTAGGCGTTTCAGCCACAAAGCGGTCGACACCCCTATAATAGGCGGTCGACCGCCCTTGTGCTGAATTGCCTAGTGAACGTTGGCATAAAAGGTAAGATATATATATATATTGTTTATTATGCTTAATTATTTCCGTCCGTTTTTCATAATCCATCCGTAACTTTTTCATACGGACCCCGTTCGTGAAACTCCAAACATGAATGTTGACCAAAATTCTGAGATAAATGAAATGGCTAAAGTTTCAAGGTCAAATTCCATCATTTGAAGAGATTCCTATTTTTGAGATTCTATTTAAATAACTAATTTATTATCAAAATTCTGAGTTTTTACACGTATAAGAGGCGTGCTTGTTATTTTGAAAAAGGATTTTCAAAAGTTTTACTATATACAAGTATATATAGTACGCATATTTTTAGAAAATATCATATGTAGGTCATTCTAGGAAATGATTGAACTTAATTTCTAGAAAATCTTTAGAAACCATGCAGTGATTTAGTAGCTCCCTCATCGATTTAGAACCCTATAAGGGATGTAAGCACCACAAAGTTGGATGAGCGGAAAGAAATGAAAATCCCTAATTTAATAGGCAGTAAATGAGAATAAATTAGTGAATTAATTATCATTCATGGAAAGGATAAGAGAAAAATTAATAATAAGATTTAGGCTAGGTATCTGTTAGGATAACCATTAATAAGGATAAACTGATGTCCACATCATAAAGATATGCTAAGGCTCTAGGAGAAATGGAAGAATATTTCTGTTAAATGGAATAAACTTCTGTATTAGTAAATTTGGAATTAGAAATAGCATTAAATGGGCATTAAGTGTGTGGATATTGAAAATGGAAAATATTAAGGATGTAATTAAGGCCATTTATACAAATGTATGAATATTCGATTTTGAATTAAATATCCATAAGAATAAGCGTTATTTAATGGATAAAATGGACATAAAGGACATCGAGGAGTAATAATTAGAGGAATGTCAAGGATTTAAAATATAGGAACACAGAAGAAAGGATTTAATAAAAGTGACAAACTCCCATAGAATAGTGTGTTAGACGGATTAGACGAAAAGATCAAAAATGTTAAGAAACATATAAAAGTGATTTTTGACATATTAATAAATTTGTTTTGAAAAGTAATTCTAACGTTGCATTTATAGGCTCAAGTTGCATAATAATTCCATTCAACAAAGAAATTTTAAAATATGATTTTTGGAAAAGTAAATGTATTTGAGGAATTTGAAAAGTTTGATGTTTCTTCTGTCAGACAAACTATAAATTAAAACTTTAGGGAAGACAAAAGACGAATTCCTTAATTAAAGAATAATAGTAAACATTTTCAGTTATGAGTTTTAAAAGATAGAAATGTAAGTGTCAAGTAGTAAACAATTATAATGGCAAATTTATAGTTGTCGTTGTTTGGATATAGCAAGTTTTTAATATTGAAATGAATTTGAAAAGATTCTTTTCTTAAAAATCGTATATACGTTATGTGAATAAATTTGACGTTCAATTAGAAATAAACTGGAAGAAGAAGAGAAGACATATAAAAGTTTGGTAGAATAAACGTCACAAATACACCCATTTAAGAAAGAGTGGATAGTAAATTTATTTACAAAAATTTGGGTAGAATTTTAAATAATAAAATTCACATATAATAAGGAGTATATGAGGGATTAATAATATCAGGAGTAGACAAATGATTAAAGACTACTGCAGTAAATTAATTTAGAAACTTATGATTTGTTTATGACTATTAAATTAAATTTTTGGAAAGCACCCTCATTGTGCGAATAGAGCGTAATGAGTAATTGAGGACTTCCTAAATTAAAATGCACTATTAATGTGAAATTAGATAAGAGTATACGTATAGAGAAGAAAAGGTTTTTATCTTTATTGCTAAAATGAATGCGGTCTCGAATTAATGTTTTAAAGCATATTTTGGAAATAATAATATAAATCGAGAATATAAAAATGGATGTGTTAAAAAGGTTTAATTGCTACTTAATTTAATTATTAAAGACTTGTTTTCAAATGAAAACAAGCATTTACCTCAAAACATTTGTCGTTTTCAAGGACATTAAAGACTGACATTAAGAATGTAAACAAGAGATAAGCGTTAGAATAAGAGAGGTAATTTTTCTCTTAATTTGAGAATTTATGAGCATTAGATAAATTTTTTAAAATAGGGCATTTGATTAAAACGTTTTACGAGAAAGTTATTAAGCTTTGTTGTTAAAAGGTGTACACAAACCTTGAATGATGCAACAAAAGTATTATTATGTGAAGTAATAGGGTATTTTGAAAATATGTAATAAATTCCATTAGAAACTTTTTGAAACTTTATTACCTCATAAATTAATCTTGGATATAAATGAAGATTATGTTTTCTAAAATAGAATGAGCAATTGTTTTATTAGTTATTAAAAAGTTTTATTGACCACCTTCAAAGTGTGAATGGCCAACATTCAAATAGTTAATAAAGTTAAGTGTTTAAAAAGAAAAAATATTCTTGTTCTTATTTTAAAACATTTAAATTAACATTTGAAAAGAATCATCTGAATCCTTATTATAACATTTTGGAATAAATTCTTTTTTTGAAGCAAAGGTACCCTTTATTAATAAAAATGGAATATTACAAAAGGGCTTAAGGTGATAAAGAATATACAACTCAGATACAAGGAATACTTTACAACACAAACAAAGAAATCTCCCTAAGCCAAATAAAATCCAATAGAAGGAAAAGTACAAAGCAAACAAATAAAAAAGAAGTCAAAACAATAGAGCCCGTGTGCCAAAGAGTACATCTCTTCCAAAACATTTCTCTAAAATCTGCAACTTAAAAGAAAGAATCATGGTGGAATCTAGTTTGAATTTCCAATTCATCTTCCATTTTCAGTCGCTGTAGAGATATTGGTAAGTTTGATTATCTCGTTCTTTTTGTTCTCAAACGCCTGAAGTACAACAAGAATTTCTGCCATAATTTTTTTACCTTTGATTTCTTTAGGAATATAGATTTTGTTATTTAAGCTTTTGCATCTTTCTCTCCAAATCTGGCTTATAGTAGTAGTGATAGCAATTCTGTAGATAGTTTGAATCCTCTTGTCCTTCAAGCTTAATTTCCTTAAATATGAAATTATATCCATTAATATGAAACTTCCCACTGAAAATATATGTAACTTTTTTAAAAATAAGACCATACATATTTCGAATATGAACACTAAAAAAATAAGTGGTCACGATCTTCAAATTCTGATTAACAGAGGTTACAATAAGTACCAATTTGATTATTCCATTTAGAAATTCTCTCCATTATAGGTAATTTGTTCATACAATCTAAGTAAGAAGTGAAATCATACTTATGTACCACCGTCTTGTTTCAAATAAATTTGGCCCATTCAAGATAACTAAATCGAGGAGAAGAGAATGATAGGCAGATTTAATTAAGAATTTTCTATTTTTGTTAGTAGTTCAAGTCCGTAAATCATTCTGTTCATTAGTATAAATTTTAACTTGAATAATTTCTTCTGCAACTTTAGAAGGAATATGAAGATTATTTAAATTCTAGCTACCATTACGGATAATATGGGCAACCTTGGATTCATGTTTATCACATCTAACCATATGTTGCCATCCAATATAGAGATCAGGTTTCTACAACTTATCCAAGGATCAAACCATAGGTGGGTATTCTGACCATTAAATATGTTTTTATTAAAAATATTTTTACTATTTCTCTAGCTTTAAGCATCAATTTCCAAGTGAATGAGGCATTATTGTCCAAATTCATGACAAAAAATTCTTATCTTTTGCATACCTGTTCTTCATCCACCTTGCCCATAAAGAATTGCCCTGTAGAAAATTACAAATCAACTTTAAATCCATTGCTTCTTGTAAAGTTCTAATGTTTTTCAAACCAACTTCGCCATATCTTTTTGCTCTGCATATTTGATCCCAAGATATTGCATGGTATTTATTTTTCCAGATAATATTTGCACACAGAGATTCAATCTTGTTAATAGTATGAATCCGTATTTGGCAAGTTTGAATCCAAATTATTATCATTAGGTATATTGAGGAATTAATAAACTAGATTTTACCTGTAGTTGACAAAAATTTATTACTTCAACAATTTATTTTCCTTTTAATAGTGTCTAAGAGCTAATTAGTATCGTTGTTGCCGATTTTCCTATTAGATAAGGGAAGTCCCAAATATTTGACCGGATGATTAAAGATTGGAAAATTTAAACATGAAGCAATAAACACCTTACTGTTATTGCTTTTCTTTAGGTAGATTTTAGTTTTTTCCTTATTGACTTTCATTCCTATATTAGCTAGTAAACTCAGGACTTTCCACATCGGAATGGCATGGATGCCGAACTGGACACAATTTGGGGCATATGCCCTAGAGATGATGAAGTGGATCAAGCTGTTACAATTCAAAACATATTAGTCAATGGCTTTAGAAACGTGGTTCGAACACATGTTGCTATGAATAAAAATAACGTCATTGCATAGACACCTCGGTTTGACTATGCTGAATCGGCTCGGTTCGACTACGTCGATTCAAATTCCAGGGGCATGGCCGAGCCGAACAAAAATGCCATGAATAGGAAACAACCTGCTACATGATTTCACACTAGAGGCACTAGCATTGGTTTAAAAGATTGGCAATAATTTCTTGGTTAGGAAATCGAATCGCAGATTTGATTTGACAATTTACTAGAGGTGGGGCATCTCATACTAATATGGATTATGTCAACTATAGCCCCTTTGCCCAAGCTATCCGAAATTCCCGAAATCCGCCAAATTTCAAGTTAGGTTATGGAAGCAATATCGGTATTGGAAAACGTCATGGCTAAGTGATTCCTGTTGTACCTTATTGATATTGCTGCTATGTGGTTTCGGCAGCTGAAATCGTAACCGATCAATAGTTGGAATGATTTGGTCGCACGGTTTATTGAGCTATTCAGGGTCCACATCTCTAGACCAAAAAATGTGATGACTCTTACATCTATCAAGAAGAAGACTAGAGAGGCTCTATGCTCTTTCTCGGAAAGATTCAGTGTGGAGGTAGCATTGGTAGATCAACCAGAAACGTTCATGGTTTTGATGGCTGTTGTATCCAGTGTCTTGGATAAGTCGAATTTTAAGATTTCTTTACAACGAGATCCACCAAGGGACCTTGCCGAATTCTACTTCGAAGTAGATAGATTTTTGCGTGAATAAGATGCTAGAGTCGAGAAGGAATTTCTCGAATTCAATATGACTAAGGGCAGAGGACTGTCCAAATCTGGAGAAAACCAAAGATAAGGGAAAAGAAAAAGGCCCTGCTAAGAATGATCGAAACGTTCAACCATGGAGAGAGCCTAAATTCTCTAGATATATTGAACTCAATTCCTCGCTTGAGGACATCTACCTGAATATGCACGAAATTACTCCTTTCAAGAAGCCCACTAATCCTTGTAGACAACCAGATTTAGCCGTCGTATCTTTACCTAGTAGTGATTGCAGTAGAGCATGTTTTCTTTTAGTATAAATTTTCACTCCTACGTAGTGTTCCATTTTAGTGTAGATAAATAGAATGGTTTGGTTGATATTTTCTTTCTAGGTGTTTTTATTGACCACCAGATAAGAAAGAAAACACAGGATATTACAAATAAAATGAACATAAACGCAAAAGATGAACAACTTTGTGTTAAATGAAGAAGAAATTATATGAATAAGATGAGATAAAACTTTTCTCATTATTTACACATCAGCATTACAACGCTATATATACCCATTACAAGGAATGAAAATGGAAAACAATATTACATCTATGCCACTTGCAATATTTTCTTGGTATTGCCATCTGGTACTCACTTCATTACTTCTCTATCGCCTCCTGGTACCAACTTCATTACTTCTTGGTATCGCCTCCTAGTATTGACTTCTCGGCTTTGGTATCGATTTGTATCATCTCTTTGTATTATCTTCTTGGCTTCAGTATCGGCTTGTATCATCTTCTTGGTTTTGGTATTGGCTTATATTGTGTTCTTGTATTGTCTTCTTAGTTCCGGTATTGGCTCGTATTATCTTCTTGTATCGTCTTTTTGGTTCATCTTTCTGGTATCGTCTTCTTGGATTCGGTGTTGGCACCAAGCTGTTTGTTCTAATGGCTTAACCCGATATCATGTTTACACCAAACACAACACTATTTACATATATATACAATCTCTGCTTACGACACTCCCCCTCAATTTGGTGCATAAACATTCATCATGCCCAACTTGCTACATAAATACTTGATTCTAGCACCATTCAATGCTTTCGTAAACATATCAACCACCTGCTCCTCGGTCTTGACATGCTCTGTCAGAACAAGACCCTATTGAACCTTCTCCCTAATGGAGTGACAATCCATTTCAATATGCTTTGTTCTCTCGTGAAACACCGGATTCGATGCAATAGGCATCGCAACCTGATTGTCACAATAGAGAGTGCATAAGATGATCCACCCACATCACTTCACAAACTGCCTTAGTCATAGCTCTATATTCAGATTCAGCGCTCAATCTAGAAACAACATTTTGTTTCTGGCTTTTCCATGAAATCAAATTCCCTCCTAGAAGTAACAAAACCCAGACATAGATTTCCTATCCAGCTTTGTTCCTGCCCAATCAGCATCAGAGAAACATTCAACTCTTGCATGTCCATGATTCTTCCTTGTCCAACAGTTCCCTTAAGATAACTCAAAATATGTTTCAGTATGCCCCAATGATACACAGTAGGAGATGCCATAAACTAGCTTACAACACCGACAGAGAAAGCAATATCAGGTTGTGTAACAGTTAAATAGTTCAGTTTTCCTACCAATCTTCTATATTTCTCTGGATCTTTGAACAACTCACCATTTTCTACAATGTTACATTTTAATGGAATAGGAATAGTGCTAGGTTTAACATATAGATTTCCAGTCTCTTCCAACAAATCAAGAACATATTTTCATTGAGACATAACAATATTACCATTATTTCTTGTAATTTCCATACCTAGGAAACTCATAAATCTTCAATGTGAAACTGTGTATAAATAAAGGTTTTAAGGGATGAAATACCTAATTCATTATTGCTAGTTATCACAATATCATCAATATAATCAACAAGTAAAATTATACTAGATTTAGTATTCTTATAGAACACTGAATGATCACATCTATTCTTCACTATTCTAAAGATTTTCATTGCATTACTGAACTTTCCAAACCAAGCTCTAGGACTTTGTTTTAATCCATATAGTGTCTTCTTCAACTTGCACACCAGACCACTTTTCTCTTGTGCAATGAATCCAGGGGGATGAACCATATAAACTTCTTCTTCTAAATCACTATGAAGAAATGCAATCTTTATATCAAGATGATTAGGTTCCAGTTATATGTTGCTGCTAATGAAATAAACATCCAAATAGAAGTTAACTTTGCTACTGGGGAAAAAGTTTCAGAATAATACAGTCCATAAATTTGTGCATATCCTTTTGCAACTAAGCGTGCATTTAATCTAGCAACCAAACCATCCGAGTTTGCTTTTACAGCGAATACCCACTTACACCCAATAGGTCCCTTATTTTCAGGTAACTGGACTAAACTCCATGTTTCATTATATTCAAGAGCATTCATTTCCTCAACCATAGCAGCTTGTCATCCAGGATTAGATAATGCTTCCTCAATAGTTTTGGGTATGGAAATAGATTTCAAGAGAAGTGATGTAACAACCCGTGTTTTTATAACGTGTAATAACCATAAATCAGGGAAGAATTAATTTTTAAAATAAGAATCAAGGGAAACAAGTTGCGCCATTGCGTTCGTCTCGAAATTCTGCTTGGAAACGAGTCCGAGTTTTCGAAAATCGGAGTCTGTATGACCAAGTTATGACCATTCGAAGTTTTCAGAAATTTTCAAGTTCAAAACAGACTCAATTCGAATTCAAAATTCGAATTTCAAACCTCCAAATGGACTGGGCGGGAAATTTCCCGCCCAGGACCAGGTCGACCTGGGGGTCGACTATGTAGCCGACCTACACAGGACCAGGTCGACCATAGTGTCGACCTGGGGGTCGACCTGATGCCCGAGCCCATTTCTGAAGCTGGATTCACTCTGATGTATTTGGCCTCATTTCTGTCCACATTCGTTGACCTGACCCTATAAATACAGCCCCTAACACCAGTCTCTCTATACAAAATTCTTTCTGACTTTATGCTGCTCTAATTATGGTTGAAAAGCTTGAGAGAGGGACTGCTTCTTCTACGTTGAGACTGCGTTAAGGGAATTGCTGATTTGGGGACTTCTATTAGGACTTGACTAAGCATATTCAACATCGACTCTCTTTTTCTAATTCTCGAACCACGATCTGTAAGCCCCAGTTATTTTCAGATTTAAAATGTAAATGTATTATGAATATGATGTAAATTGAAATTGGACCTATGTATGATGACTGTTTACATTCATTCTCGTTCATCTTGGATCTTGACTCTTGAATATTACTATGACATTGATTTGGGGCCTATTCATGTTGTAAATCAAAAGAAACCCCTCTTATTATCATGTTGAATCTGTTATTAGTCACATGTTTATGACTATCACCTTATGACAGTCGTTACCATGACTATACTATCGCCTTATGACAGTCGTATCATGACTATACTATCACCTTATGACAGTCGTTACCATGACTATACTATCACCTTGTGACAACTGTTATTTTGACTAGTACCTTATCTTGCTAGATTTGGAATCTTTATGTTTGAGGCCAATATTTCATATGCCAGTAATATTTTAATCTTTTATTTCAAGTCATATCATGCTATGCTAGTAATCACTTTTGCCACATTGTACTCGTTCCTTTTTATGTTATTCCCTATTAGATTCATTTGTATCGATTAGAACTTACGTGCGATGGGAATACAATTTGGGTAGACTAGGTAAGACATAAATTAGCTTTAAACTTGAACATGAACGTTGTTATGACTTGAACCTGAATATGGACATGAACTTGACACGATTTGACATGAAACATGACCAAGAAACTTGACATGAAAACTTGAACGTGGGCATGACAATTAGATAACTTGAAAATGGCCAACTCGAGGTTGGGTTGAGTTTGCAGTGTAAATCTGCCCGGAACCGCCCGACAAATCCAGTGGCTGCAAACAATAGGATCCAATGTGGGTAGTTGGTCATATTGCACGTAAAAACCCGAGGTTAGACTATGTTGTGGTGTAAATCTGCCCGAAACCGCCCAGCAAATCCAGTAACCACAACAGTTAGTCTAATGTGAGAGGTTGGCGTACACTAATGAATTAATGCCACATGATAGGGTTAAGTCATGAACCACTTGGATATACTTAACCAACTTGACACGATGACTTGATAGGGTTAAGTCATGAACTGCTTGAACACACTTAACCAACTTGATACACGATCTGGATAGGGTTAAGTCACGAATTTGAATGACGACACTTAACCCATTAGAAACCCTAGTTACGTGGTCCTTTTCAGCAGTAACCCACTTAGATGTATCACGATACCCTGGGACTAGGCAGGGTGGGGCACGATTACTGGGTTGATTGTAAGCGACCAGAACGACGGCTGAGTAGGTGCGCCATTGTAGGTTCAGGCGGGCTATGGTCGTGCACGTAGTCCGGAGTTGAAAAAGCAGGCATTGGGCACCCGTAGATTTACACTGTGCGTGCTTGATTCGTGTCGGTGGTTGGCACCATAGGACTTGATACACCCTATGGTGGACCTAGCACAGGTAACTACATTTCATGATAGGGCCGTATGACACAGACACATGACGAGCTAGGACTTGTAGGGAGTCGATCGATTAATAGATCGTACCATAGGACCCCGTAATGGGTCACTTCATGACACTGGGCTAAGAGATCATTTCACGGTTAATACTTAACATAGGTTAGAATACTAGTACAGTTGGTGCAGCGAACCTTGAATATGTGATGCCAGACTTGACTTATCTTGTTATCTTAATTATCCTACTAGTTCTGTTATCATCCTTATGTTTAATTCCAGTTTTCACATATCATGTTACATTTACTAGTTTTTATACTGAAAGTCACTAGGGCTTACCAGTCTTTATGACTGACCCTTTTTCTTTCGCCCCTTTTTCTTTCGTTTCTTCCCCCCGGGTTCTCAGGGAGGAAACACTAGCTCTTAGCTTGGATTTAGCTTGCTTTCTGACATCTCATGTACGGTTTAGTCTTGGGCTATGCTATGGCTGCTTCTGCTATTTATGGGGAATAATTTACTTTTGTTTTAAGTTTATGCTTCTTTGTTATGAACTTGATGTAATGGAATAATTTGTACCTTGGATATATGAGATTTTGACTCTTTTCTGGAAAATAATAAAAAGTTGGTTTTTAATTTCTACCGCTGCTTTATTTATGTTCTGCCTTGTGATATCTCTGTGCATGTTTACCTAGATAATACTCCACCAAAACTAGTACATTCCCTTTGTGAGTGACCTTAGCGGAGGTGGGGTGTTACAAGTGATAAGTGAGTGAGTTGATGAGGATAAATGTTTATACGAGACAAATAAGAAATAGGATATGTGCACTGACGTTTTTCCTTTCGTAGAGCAATAGGAAGATCAATTTCAGGATAAAATGTAGAAATAGGTTCGTGTTCAAGTGGAGGGATTGTATCAGTTGAAGATAGAGCTGTATCACGAGATGGTGATAAACTAATTTCAACGAGATCATTGATATTGTTCTCTTCTTGTATAGAATGTGATATTTCATATATAAGGAAATCGCAATTATCCGCTAACTTTCCTGACTTTGATAAGTTGATGATGACTGAAAGAATGGTGTTTCTTCAATTAAAGTGACATCAATAGATATAAGATATTTATTTAGAGAGGTATAGAAATACCTATATCCTTTTTCCAAAAGTGAATAACTAAGGAATATACATTTGACAGATTTTGGATCAAGTTTAGATATTTGTGGTCAGACTTCTCGAACAAATCATGTACATCAAAATATTTTTGTCTTAATAGGATATAGTGATTTGTATGGAAAGAGAATTGAGTATGGTATGTCACCATTAAGGCATATGTTTTATTAAAAAACATGTTGTGGAAACAACATCAACCCAGAAACTTTTGGGCACATTCATATGAAATAACAATGCCCGTGCTGTTACAAGCAAATGCCCGTTATTTCTTTCGGCAACTCCATTTTGAGTTGTTGTGTCAACACAAGATGTTTCATGTAGCATCTTATTTTGACTCATGTAAGTTTGAAATAAACTTAAAGTATACTCTTTGCATTATCACTCCTTGTAGTTTTAACAGAAGCATTAAATTTAGTTTTGATTTCAGCACTAAATGAAAATAATGTTGAATACAATTCAAATCGGTTTTTCATAAGAAACAACCAAAGTCACACGTGGATAATCATCCATAAAGGTAACAAAATATCTAACCCTGTTTTAGAAATCACAGATGATGGACCCCAAATATTAGAATGAACAAACTCAAAAGGACAATTAGCTCTTTTATTTATTCTAGGACTTAAACTGACTCGATGATATTTTGCATATTGACATGGTTCACAATTAAATGACTGTACTGAATTAAACATGGATATAATTTCTTAAAAAAAGGTAGAGATTAATGACCTAACCGACAGTGTTTCTTTATGGCCCAAGAAACCCTTTACCAATAATTTGCCGAGTCACCTAAAATATTGTAATAACCCGAAAATCTGGGCCAGTTTAAAATTTTTATTTTGACAATTTTAGCGAATTTTGATTATTTAAAATGAATTATTTTAAATAATATCGACGAGAAATTTATTTTGAATAGAATTCGAACGTATATATTATATAGTTCGTCGATAGAATATAAATATTTATATATAATTATAAATAGAATTGAAAATGGCGCGGTAGTTCGATAATTCGATTTCAAACTTCAATTGAATGTTCTGGGTGCAAAATAAACCGGATTTTAGTGAAACCAAAAATAATGGAATCTAATTGTGAATATCTTTCCAACGAATCCGAAAAATTGAAATTTCATAGCGGGGATCAAAAGATATGTCCAGTTGAAAATTCTGAATAGTCGCTATGAAATTCAAGCCCTTAAAAATGGAAATTTTGCAAACGACCTTGGATTTCGACGAAACCACTTTTGTTGGATCCGTGATGTAAAGTTATTGCTAGGTTTCAAATTTCATAATTTTTCGAATCAATATGTGAGCGTGGCAAAGGAAAACGCGTTTGACCAGTTTTAGTTGATTTTAATCGACTGGAAAATGGTCATTTTTCAAACGGTCTCAGAATTCGATGAAACTAGTTTTTTTAGGACCGTATCGTCAATACGAAGCTAGAAAATATTTTTCTGGAATTTTTAGAGTTAGTATGTGACCTTTGTAAATTGAAATTTACGTTTAAAATTCAATATAATGATTTAAATGTTAATTTAAATGAAAACTGATCGAAACGATGGAATTGGCTTACGAAACATATCCCATTGCGTTCAGAATGGGGGTATTTAGCTAGGGGCGACAGTCGTTGGGCTCGATTCGGGGTTTGGATGAAAAAGTACCTTTATGGAGATTTAAAATAAATTAAATATATACATAATTAAAATTAGTCAACGCTCTTATCCCTTACTCCCCTTTTCCCCCCGTTCAAAATCAGAAATCGGTTTTAGGAAAAAAAAACCCCGCTCAAAGCACCCCGTCGCCCCCACGATTGCCTCCCCCTGTTGGCGCCGCACCACCAGAAGCCCACCGCCGATGATCTCCTCCTCCTGCCACACCTCCGGCCCTTCCTCTCCTCTTAAGTTCGACGGCCCTTCCCCAAAAAAAAAAAAAAAAACTACCAACGCCAAAACCCTAGCCGCCGGAGCACCTGGCGCCACCATCCGATACCCCCCCACCTCGCCGACCCTCTCAGCCCCCCCACAACCTGCGACGACGGTGAACACCCCTCCCCTTTCCTGATTAAAAGCTGTAAGTATTTATATTTTTGTTTTGTTTTGTTTTTGTTTTTGTTTTTTTTATGTAATTGTTTGTATAAATTTAATAACCGTTTTTTTTATTGTAAAAGAATGATTTTTAAGATTGAAAGGATATGGTTTTCAAATAGTAAAGATAAGATTTTTATATATGAAAACATAGGATAAAAAAATCGATTTTTACATATGAAGTAGCGGCATAAAAATTCGATTTTTATATATTGAATAGCAAAGTAAATATTCGATTTTTATATATTGAATAGCAAAGTAAAAATTCGATTTTTATGTATTGAATAACAATAAAAATTCGATTTTTATATATTGAATAGCAAAGTAAAAATTCGATTTTTATATATTGAATAGCAAAGTAAAAATTCGACTTTTATGTATTGAATAACAGTAAAAATTCGATTTTTATTTTTTATTGAATAGCGAAGTAAAAATTCGATTTTTATATATTGAATAGCAAAGTAAAAATTCGATTTTTATGTATCGAATAGCGAAGTAAAAATGTTATTTTTATATATGTAGAGAATACGGGCAGTGAAAAGTGACAAGAGGCAGAACGACGAAGATTTTTACCTAAAAAGAGTCGTGGCGTTGGATTAGCAATTCTGTGAGAACTTCTCACTCTTCAATTTCTTTTTCTAGTTATATATATACTAGGATGCAGACGGTGCTTAGCAGCACCCGACACCCGTCATCCACAGACCATGGATGGCTTGTTTGTTTAATTGTTTGGTTGTGTAGTTGGTTAGATTATTTGGTTTGAATTGAATTGTTTGGTGAAATGAAATTGATTTGATTGATGTGTGAATGGCGTGGGCCTTCACTAGACCGGGGATAAGGCTAGGCCTTGTCCCGTTTCTAGTATCGTGCCGTTATGCCGCCGAAATTTTCTAAAAATAAGTTAGAAAAATAAAGATAACATTTTATTTAATAAATGAACCGAATTGAATATTCATAGGTTGAATAAAATAGTTTGATCATTAAAAATATAATTTTTAACGTGAAAGTGAATAAATAAATATTCATTTATAAACCGGACGGTTTGTTTATGTACACCTATTTGAAGGACATTGATTGGGACGATAAATTTTACACATCGCCCAACTGCACAAATAAAAATCTGTGTTTGATTGCTTGAAACCCCACACGGGTATTGGGATGATATTTGACGTACACTAATCCCGATTGTTTAGTTGTATGTCGATCGATTGATTGACAGGCTGTTATAAGCGTTGAATATTTATATTTGATGCTTATACAGTGTAGAATGCACTTTGGATGATGGTTGATTATTCATCGTTGTTGATATATACGCGTGTTGTAGAAAATCCATATAATTAACATTATATGGTAATTGACTGGGCCTCATTCCAGTTTTAAAATAGAAATATTTGAAAAAGAAATATTTGAAAATAGGAATATAAGAAGCCGTATTGATTAGATTGACGCCATTTTGACGTGAACGATATTTATATCGATTTTGTTCATTTTATAATGAATATCGAAAGTGATTTCAAAATCTGATATTTTGAAAAGAATTAAATATAAATAAATTCGAATTGAAATCGAATATAAACGAATTCGAATTGAAATTGAATATAAACGAATTCGAATTTAAATTGAATATAAATGAATTCGAATTGAAATTGAATTGAATTGAAAACGAACTGAAATTGAATTAGAAATCAATTTGAATTGAAATCAATTTGAAATGAATTTAAATTGGAATATTCAATTTTGATTTGAAATTGAATATGAAGTTGAAACCGTTTTGAAAATGAATTTAAAACGATTTATAAAGCACGTTTTGAATTGAAATCAACGAAGTATATATTATATATATTATATATATAATATAATGGCCTGAATAGAACGCGCCGCGGCAGTTCGCGAATTTCGACCATTGACTTCGAACGGATATTGCGGGAGATCCGACCGTCGGATTCTCCTAAAACCGGAACCGTTGGGTTCGGATCGAAAAGAGCTTTCTAACGAATATTAGAAATTAGAAATCTAAAGGTTGGATTTGGAATTATGTCCAAATCGAATTTGAAAAAGGTCGCTGTAAGTGCAGTTCGATGGCCATTGATGGAAATCGACTGTACAGACCTTGATAAAATTATTAAAAATAGTAATAATTTGTGTAAAATCATAAGAAATGATTTGGGAAAAATTGGGATGAAAAACTCCATATTTGAAAAGATAAAAATAAATTTTTATCGAAATGAACTAGTTTTGAACTAGAATTATAATTCTATTTATTTTTAAATAAATAAATTGAATTTGATATGGTTTTGAAAATAACCAGAATTTCCAATGATTGCATTGGAATGGATTTGAGTCGAAATTGTCTTCGGAACATTTCGATGTTGGATTTCGTGATTATACAGATGTTGTTATGGAAATTTGAAAGATATATATATCGTTATTTCCAATACGATATCTGTTGGTCGTAGAATCTGATATTGAATATAAGCCGGGATATTTTCTATTCAGAGCCTTGTATTTAATATCGAATGTGATTTGGGTTTGTCGTGAATGGTGTCTTCATTAACACTGTTCTTAAACCCAGTTGAGAAAAAGATTAAATCTTTTATTCAGATTTAATGAAGTGTACCCATAAAATAATATTTAATTAAAATTGAATTGGAATTAATTTTTGGGTTTATCGTGGACAGTGTTTTAAATAACACTCGTTCTTTAACCCGATAATTAATGGAATGTGGTTTTGGGTTTATCGTGAACCGTGTTTTAAATGACACTGATTCTTTAACCCAGTTAACGATTAAAACTAAGTGGAGTTTTAATAAATCTTTAATTAGATTGAAATAATCGAGAATGGAGTATCACCAGTTTTGCTCCAGGCGTTAGTTAAATCTTTAATTAGATTTGAACGTGAAATGGTAATTGAATTTACCGATAACACCGTAGTGTTAGATATGAAGTAAGACCCGTTTTACTTCATGGGATGAATAGGTCGGGGTTGGGAAATTAAAACAAATGATTACTTCGGTAAGGTTCGTTAATCCCGACTAGTTGAATCGAAATTCAAAAGATGATTAAAGAATAAATTCAAGGAATATATCTTGGATAAAATTAATGGGAACCTTTCCCTATGAATGTGAAATTTAGAAACTAACTGTCGGTTAGCCAAGCAGAATGGTTTTCTGGATATTGATCTGATGTTGGTTTCGGCCTTCGGGGTTAATATTTGGGAAATTATTCTCTTGATTAATTTACGGTTAGTGACTGATGAATTGGAATGAGGCGTATGTTGTGTTTGTGTAACACTTATTTAAAATATACGCGAGTTATTCGAAAGACCGGGTTTATCCCATTCTGAATAACTGATACGACGATAAGTCGAAGATGAAGATGGTGGTTGAAGACCAAAAGTCTTCACATCGTTTGGGTGATTACTGATGATCTTGATTGGGATGTACACCCAAGATGAGGGAATCAATCGGTGGTCGTCCAGATGTGCTTGGAGATCGATGGATATGCGAGGAAAGTGCCTCCGGTTTCGTTCAGACCCAGAACGGACTTGTAAATGGACTGTGTGTCTGACATTGGATTTCATTCTGTGTGACTGATATCGGTTGCATAGAGTGGTTTGCCTGTGTGGCATGCTAAGATGCAATTGATCGAGGCTTCTGTTGAAAAGCAAAGTCTTGTGGTGATGATCAAAGCACAGCCTGTGTGGCACAGCTTTGTGTAACGTGAATTCGCGAGCCTCGCACCACGGTTGTGAACCAAAAACGGGAGAGGACCTCAGGGAGGGCATGCGTTTCTTTCTAGCTAGGGTTGTGTCAATGACCTACCAGCCCTGACATTTATATACTTTTCACCTGTGTGGTTGTTGCTGTTGCGAGGCGCCTCGGTTAGATCGGATGATCCGGGTCCGATGGAGCCATTCGTTGGCTCATTTACGCCCCAAAGGGCAGGGAAACGTAGTGTTCAGGCATAATAATCCACATCGGTGGACCGGCCCTGACGATTTAATGGCTTGCCTGTGGCTCGGGCTAGAGAGTCACGAATTCGGTGAGGACGATCCCTAGTCTCGGTTCACAGAAGGAAACCCAATTTCCAAATACGTGACTTTGCGATTTTGATTATATAACCTATATATGGCAACATAGTGGTATGGGGCATTCATGCCGCCTATGATTGATACTTATGATTTGAAGTTGTTTTATACACTATACACTTATAATAGTATCAAATGATTTGTTTTAAACGTATCAAGCATTCTTGGCTATTATAAGGTAAAAACCCTATCCTCCGGCTTGCGTTGCATTGTGTGATGGGAACTGGGTCTTATAATAGCTTCATTTTTCCTTATTTAGCATTGCGTTGTTTGTTTTATGCACTGGTGTTCTTGGGAGGAAACACGTTCCGTGTTATGCGGCGTGGTCCCTTGATTCACCTAACTTTGAAAATAAAGATTAATAACCGTTTTAGTTCTCACACCAGTCCCATGACTGACCTGGAGTTTATTGTTTTGACCTAAACTCTGGGTGCCTCTATTTTGACACGGGCAGCTAGTAGTTTTGGTTTTGCAGATTTATATTCACAGGATCCTGGTTTACAGCTGGAACGATATCCGGAAAGCTTTGTATCCGTATATCTCATTCTGGTTGTGTATTGTATTATTTTCCGCTGCTATGTATTTAAATGTAATTTGAATCTCTGATATTTCTGTGTAATATTTATTCATACTCTGTATATTCTTGTAATCTGATGAAATTGTTGTAATATACAATGAAATGTTCTCCCATATGCGTTCTATTTTGTGGCTTGTTCTCGAACTATCCGCTCTTTCCTTCACGGGGAAGTTACGGGTTTTCACAAATATACAACAAGATGGAAAGAATGAGATAGAAGTTGTGCAGTTAAAGTGCTTAGCGGTTCTGTAGTGGTAGAGATGAAAAAAGATGTAACGGGGTTAAAGCGAGGAAATAGTGGGGAAATATTGGAGGTGCAAAAATGTTAATTAGATGTAAAACTTTATAATTAAAAATAATTAATTATCATTCTCGCATCATTTGTGTAGAAAAAACATACATTTATCAAAATTATATAACTAAATCAAAGAATATCATGGTTATGTATATTAGATTCGATGATTATCCCCCCAATGAAGCTTCATACCTGGAATACCAGGGGGTTGGGGGACCCCAGCATGAGATTTTCCCTCAACTGTATGTTATCCGCGTTGCACCTGGACATCCTTCTGGTTCAGGAATCTAGGCTCGGTGAAACCCTAGTCCCAAACTCTTGGTTATCCCACCTATTCTCTAACTGGGAATCGGTCGATGTTGAAGGCTCCAGAGGCAGTCTCATCACCGCATGGAACAATTCCACGTGGTCTAGCCAACATGCAATCAAAACAAGTTTTGCTTTGCACGTCTTCCTCCACCACTTTCCCTCTAATACCACTTTTCTTATCACCAACATTTACGGTTCGCTGTGTAGTCGAGAGAAAAGCCAGCCGTGGTTAGATTGTAAGGTGTTGGTTGTCACTCATAACGGACCTTGGCTCATCAGAGGTGTTTTAATGTCATGCGGGGTCCTTGGGAAAGAAACATAGCCTCCATCACCAGTGACTCTATCGACTTTAACTCTTTCATTGAAGAATGCGCCCTCTTTGACCCTCCTAACAACGATAGAAGGTTCACCTGGTCCAATCACTAGAATCACCCAACTTTGGTCAAACTTGACCACTTCCTCTTCAACTCCCTCTAGGAAGACATGTTTCCACTCACCAAGGTGTCCGGCCTAGCCTTTACCATCTATGACCATTGTCCTCTCCTCCTCACCACCGATGATCAACCACATCCTACCCGCACATTTCGGTTTGAAAGTTGTGGCTCTGTGAGCTAGGGTTTACAGACTTTATTAAGTTTGCATGGGTCTCTTTCCCTCGCCAAGCTAATCCCTCAGCCACTCTGGTCTACAAACTCCGCTGCCTCAAGAGACTTATCAAACCTTGGGCAAGAAACGTCTTAAGCAACATCAAGAGGTGTATAACCTCGATATAGGAGGACATCCTATCTCTCAACGTCAAAGAGGAATCTTCCCCTCTCAACAACTTTGATTTTGAACGTCTTCGTGATCTTTATGTTGAGCTTTAATGCCTCATTCGTCAGGAGGAGGTTGGGTGGAAGCAGCGCTCCAAGGCCAGATGGATGGCTGAGGGCAACATGGCCTTTTTTTCACCATTTCGCCAATGGGAGGAGATGCCAGGCAATGATCGAGGAGATCCATGATGAAGATCTAGACTTCCACACATCAGATCCTTTTTCCATCAACTCCCACTTCACCACCTTTTTCAGAAGCTTGCTTGGGCACCATCCACCACTGACACCCCCCATTTATTGGTCCCTCCTTTACCCCAACCAATTTCCCATCCCCGTAGACAGTCCCTTCACAGCCGAGTTTCTGGGTGCCCTGAAAGGAATGGACAACAACCAGGCTTGTGGGCTGGATGGTTTTGGCCTAGCTTTCTACACCAACTTCTAGGCTTGCATCAAATGTGATGTTATTGATCTCTTTGAGGCTTTCTTCTTCGACCCAAACCAAATAGATAGACTCAACTATGCCAAGATTATCCAACTCCCTAAACACGACAGGCCCAGCTATCCTAATAACTTCAGACCTATCAGTCTCCTCAACTGCTCCTTCAAATTCATCACCAAAGTCCTTGCCAACTGCCTCCAAACCTTTATTCCCTCGCTTATTAGTGCCGAACAATCCGCCTTTGTTTCTGGAAGGAAAACCCATGATTGCATTGCCTTGGTTCAGGAACTCATCTCCTTTTGTCACCGCACTAGCACCAAAGGACTTCTCCTGAAGCTGGATTTCCGTAAGGCTTTTGACACAGTTAGTTGGGACTTCCTGCTGCAGGTTCTTGCTGCTAGAAGTTTCCCCCAACGGTGGTGCATGTGGATCTCAACCATCCTAAACTCTAGCCTTTCTTTTGTCCATACCAATGGTATTGATGGAGGCCTCATCAAATCAAGGAGGGGACACGATCAGGGAGACCCTCTATCCCCCTTTCTCTTCATACTAGTAGCCGATACCCTCAACCAGATAGTCAATCTAGCTCTCCACAACAACATCTTGACCCGCATAAACAACTCACCTCCCACCCCAACTTGTACTAACATTCAATTCGTCGATGATACCATTCTTTTCACCACCCTAACGCCACAAAATCTCCACTGCCTTAAACTACTCCTTTACTCATTTGAGCTGGCTTCAGGTCTTTCAATTAACTTCGCCAAAAGCTATATCATCATGTTGGGTAATGCAAATCATCTTGGCCCCCATGCGGCTAGCATGCTCAATTGTCAACTCATGGACTTCCCGCTAACCTATCTGGGAGTCCCAATCCATCCTGGGAAGCTCCATCGGAGTGATTGGTATCCCATTATATCCAAGGCTGACTTGAGACTCACCCGTTGGAAAGCCTCCTAGCTCTCTTCGGCTGGATGACTTGTCTTGGTCAAAGCTGTTCTGTCGGCTCTACCCTTGTATTGGCTTTCCGTCCACAAGCCCCATGCTGGGTCATTAAATGCATTATCCAGGCTCGTAGGTCATTCTTATGGCATGAGGGACTGGCCAAATATCTGGTTTGTTGAAATTCTATGTGCTTATATAAGAATGCAGGTGCGCTTGGCATCCCGGACATCTATCTGCTCAACCTAGCACTCCTTGCCAAATGGATTTGGCGGTGCTTGTCGCCTGACAACTACATATGGAAATTCCTCATTCTTGCCCTCTACTACAATGACCAACCAATACCTATTCTTCAATCTAAACCAAGTTCACGCCCTTCACCATTTTGGAGTGGAGTTTTAAGATCGCTACCCCGTATCAAACATCTTTTCACCTTCAAGGTGCAGAACGAACTCAACTTCTCCCTTTGGCATGACACCTGACACTTTGACTTCCGGCTATCGCATTTCTATCCCACCCTATACTCCATTTTCCCTAATCCTAACATCTCTGTTGCGGAAGCTGCTCATCTAGGCACGACAACTATAATGCCCACATCCTACTTCCACCTATCAACCATCCTAGAGATCCAATAAGTGCTACATATCATTCACTCCACAAACCAAAACCAAAACCCCGATACTATCTACTGGAAGCTCAATTCAAAGGGAACTTTCTCAGTGAAATCATGTTATAATTACATCTCCTAGGTTCTTCTTCTTACCCAGGATCTAGAAGATCAAGGCTCCGCCGAGGGTACGTTTCTTTTGTGGAGCCTGGCGCGAGGACGGATTAATACCAAAGACAAGCTAACCTGGAATGGTATGGAGGTGAACCCCACTTGCATCCTTTGCCAACTTGACAATGAAAGCATCCCTCATCTTCTATGTGATTGCGAAATTAGCTTCTACCTTTGGACTTCAACTGTGATGAGAATTCTTGGTTGTCCTGCATCTCAGAATCATCACTTTGACCACTGGGAGTTTGAAGCACCTTCACCCTCCTTGGACACCTTATCCGCGGCCTTCATTTGGACATTATGGAATGAGCGCAATAACCGCTGCTTCAATGAATGCTTTGCCACTGTTAACCAGCTTTGTTTCAAAATTACTCATCTCTACCATTTAATGACAGGTACCCAACCAGCGCCGTACACTCCTACTATCATGGGCACCACCATTATTAGGGATGAGTATGTTGGTAGCTCCAATGCTTATGGCTTCCAGCAACGATGCTACTACCCAAGACCATGGTAGGCTCGTCATGTTCAGCGCACCCTTATGCATCTGGTAAACTTTTTCTTGCTTTGGCTAGTAAGTGTTAATGTTTTGGAGCCTTTCCTGTTAGCTCGTGTGCGTGGTGGTGCAACTTGTAGTTTGGTGGTTATTTTGGTTAGTCTGTATATTATTTACGTATGTACTTAACTGTGCTATGAACATCGAACTCTATTGCATGCAATCTGCATGCATTATCAGTACTATTTGCGCCATCGGTTAGGCCTTGACCAAATTATATCTTTTTACTAGTAATATTATCTAATCGAGTGTGTAGATGCGCTCTACCCAATTGTTATGCTAAAAAAAAGATTCGATGATTATTACATGTTGCTATCTTATATAAGACACTTATGCCTTAAAATTAACTTTTTACACTAACTTTTTTGATTTATTTTAAAAGAGAACAGGTCAAATCATCCTTTAGATATTAATATTGTTAAAGCAGATGCTAAATAGCGTTGATTTAGCGGGTGAAGAGAAAAATAGCAGGGCTTAAAGCGGAACTAGTATTCATCGGAGCTAAATTGAAATAGCATAGTGGTCGGAGAGTGCTACGGGTTATAGCGGAGATTTTGCGGGGATTTAACTGCATAGGATCATAAAACAATTTAACTTTTGAGTTCACTGAATGACTGAGAGTTAACTAAGAGCTAATTTGGGTATGTACAATATTGATGTCAATGGATAAGGTGAACGGGTTGGACCAATAGTTCCAAACCCGTAAATATCAGAGGAAGAACCATCGGCTAGAGTGACATTATATGTAGAATTTTTTGATTGAAGGTTCGTGAAGAGGAGACCATTACTTATCATATGATATGTAACACCAGAATCAATGACCCATTGAGTATTTCCTGGGTTAGCATAGCTAATAATATTTGCAATTGTTGACAAAATTGGTGTTGACTTGTTGATATTGTTTTGGTAATCAATAAACTTTGCATACTTTTCGGAAACCAGCATATTCTGATTGGTAGCTTGATCTTGTACTTTTGCAACGTTAGTTACCTACGTATTTGCTACTTTCCTTTGCTTATTTTGTAATTTCCAGCACTCAAATTTTGTATATCTTGAGTTTTTATAGTAAGCACATGACTTGGCATTTACCAGTTGATTCTTATGACCAGATACACCATTGTCCTTCTTCTGTACATTTTAATTCTTCTTCCATGGCACATATTTATTATTCATTCCTAACAAAGCACTATTATGCTGAGCATTCTTACTCGGGATTGAACTTGAAATTTCAGTTCTTAGAATTCTTTTAAACACATCATGTAATAAGGCAACATCATATCTAGAAATAACTGGAGCTTTAGCAGATTCATACTCAGATGGAAGACCTGCCAAAAAACTTGTAATAACCATTTGCTCGCTCTGCTTCTGCTGCACTCTAATATCAGCACTGATAGGAAGTAGCAGATTAAATTCTTCATAAGGCTTCTTGAATGTCATAAAGTTATTCATCAATGGTTGATCTTGTTTTTCCACTCGATAAAATGACTTGCAAATCTCAATCATCTGATTTAAAATTCTTTTTCTAGAATATAAAAAATCCAGATAATCCATAAGTTCTTTCGCAAGCTAACAATGATTCACCAAACTAATGATATCACTCTCAATTGTATTTCGGATCTGAAGAAACAAACGAGCATAATCTCGAAGCCAAATCACCGCTTCCTTGTCAGATGGATCAGCTTCAGGTGGATCTTCAATTAGATAATTATCTCTATCAATACTCAGTAAATACAAACAAACCATTTTACTCCAATCAAAGTAATTTGATCCACTCGACTTATGCACAGTTATCTTAGATATCACCGGCGTGACCTCCATCACTAATTTGGTTTCTCTAATGATTCACGAATGAGATTGAGAGATAAATTTGAGATCTTGAAATTGATTCAAGGATCGCTGCTCTAATACCATGTTATAAACGTAGAAGAAACTATATGGATAAGATGACATAAAACTTTTCTCATCATTTTCACATCAACGGTACAACGCTATATACACACATTATAAGGAATGAAAATGGAAAACAGTATTACATCTATGCCACTTGCAATTTTTTCTTAGTATCGCCTTCTGATATCAACTTCATTACTTCTCAGTATCGCCTCCTGGTACCAACTTCATATCTTCTTAGTATCGCCTTCCGGTATTGACGGCTTCAGTATCAATTTGTATCGTCTTCTTGTATTATCTTCTTGGCTTCGGTATCCGCTTGTATCATCTTCTTGTATTGTCTTCTTGACCTAGGCAACACATCAATGAAGTCCATTGAAATGCTATCCCACTTCCATTGCGGGACTTCTAGCGGATGAAGCAGTCCTCCTGGCTACTTTTGTTCCGCCTTGACCTTTTGGCATATCATGCACTTAGAAACGAAATCTGCCACATCCTTCTTCATGCCGCTCCAAAAGAAAACTCTCTTTACGTCCTTGTACATCTTGTCTCCACCTGGGTGTATTGTCATCTTGGAATGGTGTGCTTCCTCGAGAACCATCTTTACCAAATCCCTTGCTTGTGGGACACATAGTCTTCCATCTCGCCTCAGCCAACCAGTATCATCGATGGAGCACCTATTGAGGTGACTGGAAGTTTCACCCCTAATTAGCTTATCAATCACATCCACAAGCTGAGGGTCTTCACGTTGTGCGGCTCCTATTGAGTCTAAAAGAGTGGGCCGTACTTCTAGTGATGCCAACAAACCAGGTACAAAATCAGAGAAGGGCCTAAAGTCAAAACTGGCTATATACTCCAAGATTTGCCTTTCTCTGGAGCATACGTCGAAGGGGGGAAGAAGGGTAAACGGGCATGGGCGTTACAAAGACGGGTTGGGCCGGATTCTATAGGTGAGGCACAAGATTTATTAATAATTAAGTTTAATTAAATCGAAATGTATATGGTAACTTGTAATGACAATAACTTGATTATATGTTAACGGAATTTAGCAAAACAAAATCCTTGGGATCGTATGGACGGTGGCTACAAACTGGAACTAATGGGGAGTGAATCGAAGCTCTTTACGATTTATAGCAAAATAAATTGTCTGTCTGAATCGAGCAATGGTTATCGTTATTACCGATGATCGTCCAATGTGAGTAAAACTCGCCAACTCTGAACAGTTATATTTTTATAACGTATTCTTAGAACAGATGATTATATGTTGATTGCTGTGTGTTAACTGTTTGGTTGAATTGTTTGTGTATTGGTTGAAAATATAGATAACGATATATATAAATCGTTAAATTGAATATTTGATTTTGTTTATCAGAATATTTTATATTCGTGTTGTTTAACATCTGTGATGCAGGGAAACAGGTTGGAGGGGTCCAACTGGACTCCTCAATATTTATAGTACTGTTCTGTTCATATATCGTGTTATATGATGTAATATGAAATCTGATGAAGATTTTATATGTTTGAATGATACCGATCATTGTTATATGGTATGTTAAATACCATAAGAAATACCAGAATGATAAAAGGGGATTTTCAAAGAGTATTTTGAAAATAAATTATTTATATAAAATCAATGGATTTTATATATAAAAGGAAAAAGGATTTTATATAAGGAAATAATTATAAAATCAAAAGGGTTAAAAAGGAAATATATTTGTAAAATAAATATAAAGGAAATTATTTGTAAAACAAATATAAAGGGAATATACTTGTAAAACAAATACAAAGGATGATATTTACAAATAGAATTTAAAAGGAAATATTCGTAAAACATTTACAAATATAATTTAAAAGGAAATATTTGTAAAAACATTTACAAATAAATTAAATGGAAATATTTATTTATAGGAAATAAATAGAATGTTATAAATAAGATATTTATTTGTTAAATAAATAGGAAAGATAAATGAGATATTTATTTGTTAAATAAATAGAAAAGATAAATGTAACAACCCGAAAATCTGGGCCAGTTTGAAATTTTTATTTTGGCAATTTTAGCGAATTTTGATTATTTAAAGTAGATTATTTTAAATAATATCGACGTGAAATCTATTTTGAATATAATTCGAACGTATATATTATATACGTCGTCGTTAGAATATAAATATTTATATATAATTATAAAAGGAATTGAAAATGGCGCGGTAGTTCGATAATTCGATTTCAAATTTCAATTGAATGTACCGGGTGCAAAACAATCCGGATTTTAGTGAAACCAAAAATAATAGGATCTAATTGTGAATATCTTTCCAACGAATCCGAAAAATTAAAAGTTCGTAGCGGGAATCAAAAGATATGTCCAGTTGAAAATTCTGAATAGTCGCTATGGAATTCAGGCCCTTAAAAATGGACGTTTTGCAAACGACCTCGGATTCCGACAAAACCAGTTTTGTTGGGTCCGGGATGTAAAGTTATTGCTAGGTTTCAAATTTCATAATTTTTCGAATCAATATGTGAGCGTGGCAAAGGAAAACGCGTTTGACCAGTTTCAGTTGATTTTAATCGACTGGAAATTGGCCATTTTTCTAACGGTCTCAGAATTCGACGAAACTAGTTTTGTTAGGACCGTATCGTCAATACGAAGCTAGAAAATATTTTTCGAGAATTTTTAGAGTTAGCATTTGACCCCGGTAATTTGAAATGTGCGTTTAAAATTCAATATAGCGATTTAAATGTAGATTTAAAGGAAACTGATCGAAACGATCAAATCAGCTAGCGATACATATCCCATTGTGTTCGGAATGGGGGTAAATCGCTATGGACGACAGGCGGTAGGCCTCGTTTCGAGGTCGTATGTAAAAGTCAACATTTTAATAATTAAATAATAAATAAATAAAAAAAATATCTTCTCCCCTTAACTACCAGGCCCCCCCGACTAAAATCATTTAAATCAGAAATATAAAAAAAAAACCTAACCTAGACATCGCCGACGCCCCCCTCGACGCCGACGAAGACCCCGAAGCCGCCGCCCACGCTAGCCGCACACCCCCTTCTTCCTCCCCCCTCCATCGATCGAAGGCCAGAGCCTCCAGAAGAAACCCCGACACCCGATTAGCCCCGTTCGAGACGTTGAAACCCGAGCGCCGCCGCCCCACTTCGAGCTCCGTCGATCTGCGAACCCCCACCCCCCCTGTAAGTTTTTTTTCGTTTTGCTGATTTTATTTTTAAAGATTTAAACTGATTTTATAAGAAAGATTTAAACTGATTTTATAAGAAAGATTTAAACTGATTTTATAAGAAAGATTTAAACTGTTTTTATAAGCATTTTTAAACGGATTTTATAAGCATTTTTAAATTGATTTTAAAGCATAAAACTGATTTTGTAAAATAAAAAAACTGAATTTTAATAAGTAGTAAAACTGAATTTTAATAAGTAGTAAAACTGAATTTTTAAAGAAATAAAAAAAACTGAATTTTAATAAGTAGTGAAACTGGAATTTTTAAAGAAGTAGAAAAACTGAATTTTTAAAGAAGTAGAAAAACTGAATTTTTAATTATGTTGTAAAGTTATGAAAAATATAATCTTTTATATTGTCGAATGAAAAATAGGATTTTTATATATTGAACTTCGAATTAAAAATAGGATTTTTATATATTGAACTTCGAATTAAAAATATGATTTTTGTATGTTGAACTTCGAACTAAAAATTCGATATTTATATATTGAATAGCGAAGTAAAAATTCGATTTTTGTATATTGAATAGCGAAGTAAAAATGTGATTTTTACATATGTAGAGGATACGGGCAAAGAAAGTGAAAGGAGGCGAAACGACGAAGACTTCTGCAAAAGAAGTGCCGTGGAGCTAGGATAGCTATATGTGAGAATTTCTCACCTTTCAATTTCTTTTCTAGTTTTATATATATACTAGGATGCAGACGGTGCTTAGTAGCACCCGACACAATCGTCCACAGACCATGGACTTGTTTGTTTGGTTGCATAGATTAGTTATATGATTTGATTAGAATTTGGTTGTTTGGTGATTTGATTGATGTGTGAATGGCGTGGGCCTTCACTAGACCGGGGATAAGGCTAGGCCTTGTCCTGTTTCTAGTATCGTGCCGTTATGCCGCCGAAATTTTCTAAAATGTGTTAGAAAATAAAAATATCATTTTATTGTGTAAATGAATTGAATAGAAATTCATAGGTTGAAATAAAATGTTTTATCGTTAAAAATATAATTTTTAACGTGAATGTGAATAAATGAATAGTTATAAACAAATCGGCCGATTTGTTTGTATATACACTGATTTGACTGATATTGATTGGGTCGATAAATTTTACACATCGCCCAATTGCACAAATAAAATCTGTGTTTAATTGTTTGAAACCCCACACGGGTGTTGGGATGAAATTTGAAGTTCACTCATCCTGATTGATTAAATATGTCGATCGATTGATTGACAGGCTGTTATAAGCGTTGAATATCTATATTTGATGCTTATACAGTGTAGTGCACTTTGGTTGATGGTTGATTATTTTCAATGCTATTATATACATGTGTTGTATGCAAATCCATATAATTAATTTTATATGGTAATTGATTGGGCCTCATTCCAGTTTGAAAAAAAAATAGAAATATTTGAAATAGAATATTTGAAAATAGAAATTTATGAAGCCGTGTTGATTAGATTGACGCCATTTTGACGTGAACGATATTTATATCAATTTTAAGTGATTTCGAAATGAATTGAATTGAAAACGAATTCAAAATGAATTGAATTGAAAACGAATTCAAAATGAATTGAATTGAAAACGAATTCAAAGTGAATTGAATTGAAAGTGATTTCGAAATGAATTGAATTGAAAACGAATTCAAAATGAATTGAATTGAAAACGAATTCAAAGTGAATTGAATTGAAAGTGATTTCGAAGTGAATTGAATTGAAAGTGATTTCGAAGTGAATTGAATTGAAAGTGATTTCGAAATGAATTGAATTGAAAACGATTTCGAAATGAATTGAATTGAAAACGATTTCGAAATGAATTGAATTGAAAACGAATTCAAAGTGAATTGAATTGAAAGTGATTTCGAAGTGAATTGAATTGAAAGTGATTTCGAAGTGAATTGAATTGAAAACGATTTCGAAATGAATTGAATTGAAAACGATTTCGAAATGAATTGAATTGAAAACGATTTCGAAATGAATTGAATTGAAAACGAATTCGAATTGAATTGAAAGTGAATTGAAATGAATTCGAATTGAATTGAAATTTGAATTGAATAGAAATGAATTTTGAAACGAATCTATAAAGAAGAATTCAATTTTGTTTTGAATTGAAATGGAAGTTGAAATAGATTTTTGAAACGAATTCAAAACTATTTATATAATTCGTTTTAAATAGAAATCGACGATATATATATTATATATATTATATATATAATATAATGGCCTGAATAGAACGCGCCGCGCCGCGGCAGTTCGTGAATTTCGACCATTTATTTCAAACGGACGTTGCGGGAGATCCGACCGTCGGATTCTCCTAAAACCGGAACCGTTGGGTTCGTATCGAAAAGAGCTTTCTAGCGAATGTTAGAAATTTGAAATCTAACGGTTGGATTTGGAATTATGTCCAAATCAAATTTGAAAAAGGTCGCTGTAAGTGCAGTTCGATGGCCATTGATGGAAATCGACTGTACGGGCCTTGATAAAATTATTAAAAATAGTAATAATTTGTGTAAAATCATAAGAAATGATTTGTGAAGATTTGGGATGAAAAACTCCATATTTGAAAAGATGAAAATAGATTTTTATCGAAATGAACTAGTTTTGAACTAGAATTATAATTCTATTTATTTTTAAATAAATAAATTGAATTTGAAAAGGGTTTTGAAAATAACCAGAATTTCCAATGATTGCATTGGAGTGGATTTGAATCGAAATTGTCTTCGGAATATTTCGATGTTGAAATTCGTGATTATACAGGGGTTGTTATGGAAATTTGAAAGATATATATTTATATCGTTATTTCCAATACGACATTTGTTAGTCGTAGAATTCGATATTGAATATAAGCCGATATATTTTCTATTCAGAGCCTTGTATTGAATATCGAATGTGATTTGGGTTTGTCGTGAATGGTGTCTTCACTAACACTGTTCTTGAACCCAGTTGAGAAAAGATTAAATCTTTTTAGTTAGATTTAATGAAGTGTACTAATTAAATGATATTTAATTGGAATTGAATTGGTATTGATTTTTGGGTTTATCGTGAACAGTGTTTTAAATAACACTCGTTCTTTAACCCGATAATTAATGGAAGGTGATTTTGGGTTTATCGTGAACCGTGTTTTAGATGACACTGATTCTTTAACCCAGTTAAAGATTAAAACTAAGTGGAGTTTTAATGAATCTTTAAATAGATTGAAAAGATCGAGAATGGAGTATCACCAGTTTTACTCCAGGCGATAGTTAAATCTTTAATTAGATTTGAACGTGAAATGGTAATTGAATTACCGATAACACTGTGGTGTTAGATATGAAGTACTACCAGTTTTACTTCATGGGATGAATAGGTTGGGATTGGGAAATAAAATAAATGATTACTTCGGTGTGGTTCGCTAATCCCGACTAGTTTGAATTGATATTCAAAGGAGATTAAAGAATAAATTTAAAGAATTTATCTTGGATAAAATTAATGAGAATATTTGAATAAAAGAATATTCTGAAGTGGAATGAGGCGTATGTTGTGTTTGTGTAACACTTTTATAATATATACGTGAGTTATTCAGAAAGACCGGGTTTATCCCATTCTGAATAACTGATTCGACGAGGTGTCGAAGATGAAGACGGTGGTCGAAGACCGGAAGTCTTCACGTCGTTTGGGTGATTACTGATGATCTTGATTGGGCTGTACACCCAAGAAGATGGAAACAGTTTGTGATCGTCCAGACGTACTTGGAGATCGATGGATATGCGAGGTACTAGGTGCCTCCGGTTTCGTTCAGACCCAGAACGGACTTGTAAATGGACTGTGTGTCTGACATTGGATTTTAGTCTGTGTGATTGATCTCTATTAAATATATATCTGTTTGGCGGCGGAGAATTTATTCTCCTGCTTAACGCCCTTCTCTGAGACGTACGAGCTCAGGGGTTATATATTGATGGATATCAAACGCATGGAGTGAATTGCCTATGTGGCATGCCTGAGTGGCAATTGATCGAGGCTTCTGTTGAAAAGCAAAGTCTCGTGGTGATGATCAAAGCACAGCCTGTGTGGCACAGCTTTGTGTAACGTAAATTCGCGAGCCTCGCACCCCGGTTGTGAACCAAAAACGGGAGAGGACGTCAGGGAGGGCATGCGTTTCTTTCTAGCTAGAAGTGGCGTCAGTGGTTTTACACGCCCTGACGAGTTTGACTTATGTGGTTGTTGCTGTTGCGAGGCGCCTCGGTTATATCGGTTTCGGCCGATGCATTCTGGTCGGCAGACGGACCAGACTTACACCCCATAGGGTGGGGAGACGCATGTTCAGGGTTTAAGTTTAATCCACATCGGTGGACTGGCCCTGAGGATCCAAGGCTTGACTGAGTACTTGCCTGAGACACGGGCTAGAGCGTCTCGAATCGGTTGAGGACTATCTTTTGCCTCGGTTCATAGACGGAAATCCAATTTCCAAATACGTGACATTTGCGGTTTTAATTGTAGAACCTAGTATGGTGACATAGTGGGATGGGGCGCTCATGCCGCCTATGATTGATACTTATGATTTGAAGTTGTTTTATACACTATGCACTTAATATAGTATCAAATGATTTGTTTTAAACGTATCAAGCATTCTTAGTTATTATAAGGTAAAAACCCTATCCTCCGGCTTGCGATTGCATTGTGTGATGGGAACTGGGTCTTATAATAGCTTCATTTTTCTTTATTTAGCATTGCGCTGTTTGTTTTATGCACTGGTATTCTTGGGAGGAAACCCGTTCCGTGTTATACGGCGTGATCCCTTGATTTACCTAACTTTAAAAATAAAGATTAACTGTTTTAGTTCTCACACCAGTCACATGACTGACCTGGAGTTTATTGTTTTAACCTAAACTCTGGGTGCCCTTATTTTCGACACGGGCAGCTAGTAGTTTTGGTTTTGCAGATTTATATTCACAGGATCCTGGTTTACAGCTGGAACGATATCCGGAAAGCTTTGTATCCGTATATCTACTTCTAGTTGTATATTGTATTATTTTCCGCTGCTATGTATTTAAATGTAATTTAAATCTCTGATATTTCTGTGTAATATTCATTTATACTCTGTATATTCTTGTAATCTGATGCATTGTTGTAATATACAATGAAATGTTCTTTTATATGCGTTCTGTTGTGGCTTGTTCTCAAACGATAGGGCGTTTCGAACGGTCTGGGTCGGTTTAGCGACTGGGTCGGACCGAGCGGAATTCTTGTTCGTCACACGTGGTATCGGAGCTTTGGTTTACAAAGTAGAGAACAAGACACATTAGAACCATATGAAAGAATTCATCAGATATTGGATTAGTAATATCCAACGAGAATGACTCGTTAGAGATAGGATCAGTAGTATCCTAGAACGAGTGTGAAGAGTAAATTTTTAAAGTGAAAACAAATTTTGTTTTGAAAATTTAAATCAATTATTCGTATTTGATTATTTATTTATATTGATGTGGACAATCCAGTATATATAGATTTTGCGTATACGTCTGATCCGCGTGTATTCGAAGTTTTAATATATTGGATAGATATAGAATCACACTCTAGTCGCCCGGAGAAGGTACTGATGATAGCACGTGCATCATCAGTATTTATGTTCGTGTTTCGAAGGTGTGATTTTCTATATATTTCCATTGGACTGGTGTGAGAACCAAAACTAATATAGTTAGAACACTTTGTTGTGAATTGGCATCAAAAACACGCTTTTAGTATATGTATCAAAATTATGAATTTGAAACTTTAAATTCACAAATTGATTGATGTTTGTGTTGTTTGTTTATTTGTTTGATAATTTTGAAACATTATGCCCAATTGAATCAAATATTGAATTGTATTGAAATTTGGTCGCATTTGTTTGCATATACATATTTATCATTGAACAGGTCATAGCAAGGAGGCTAGAGCAGAGAATAAAATTTGTTTGCCCGACAAATAGGTACATGTTTACTACATAATTTACTGTTTGGTTTGGGTGATGATGATTTTGTGAGCCTATTGGCTAGCTGCTTGGCTTTTTCTTTTTGAGATCTGAAGGACCGGGGAAGCTATTTGAAATTCCCCGATGCTCCCGGTGCAGGGGAGGTTATGGCGAAATTTTTCAAAAATTTAGGGTGTTAGCCAAATTTTTGAAATTTAGAAAATTCTCAGAAACTGAAAAGTTGGAGAAGGAAAGCCAGATCGAGCGTAGAGTTGAATTATCAAACCACTTTCGACTTTGTTCCTTTTCGGGGACGAAAAGTTTTAAGTGGGGGAGATTGTAACAACCCGAAAATCTGGGCCAGTTTGAAATTTTTATTTTGGCAATTTTAGCGAATTTTGATTATTTAAAATAGATTATTTTAAATAATATCGACGTGAAATCTATTTTGAATATAATTCGAACGTATATATTATATACGTCGTCGTTAGAATATAAATATTTATATATAAGTATAAAAGGAATTGAAAATGGCGCGGTAGTTCGATAATTCGATTTCAAATTTCAATTGAATGTACCGGGTGCAAAACAATCCGGATTTTAGTGAAACCAAAAATAATAGGATCTAATTGTGAATATCTTTCCAACGAATCCGAAAAATTAAAAGTTCGTAGCGGGAATCAAAAGATATGTCCAGTTGAAAATTCTGAATAGTCGCTATGGAATTCAGGCCCTTAAAAATGGACATTTTGCAAACGACCTCGGATTCCGACGAAACCAGTTTTGTTGGGTCCGGGATGTAAAGTTATTGCTAGGTTTCAAATTTCATAATTTTTCGAATCAATATGTGAGCGTGGCAAAGGAAAACGCGTTTGACCAGTTTCAGTTGATTTTAATCGACTGGAAATTGGCCATTTTTCTAACGGTCTCAGAATTCGACGAAACTAGTTTTGTTAGGACCGTATCGTCAATACGAAGCTAGAAAATATTTTTCGAGAATTTTTAGAGTTAGCATGTGACCCCGGTAATTTGAAATGTGCGTTTAAAATTCAATATAGCGATTTAAATGTAGATTTAAAGGAAACTGATCGAAACGATCAAATCAGCTAGCGATACATATCCCATTGTGTTCGGAATGGGGGTAAACCGCTATGGACGACAGGCGGTAGGCCTCGTTTCGAGGTCGTATGTAAAAGTCAACTTTTTAATAATTAAATAATAAATAAATAAATAAATAAAAAAATATCTTCTCCCCTTAACTACCAGCCCCCCCCCCCCCGACTAAAATCATTTAAATCAGAAATATAAAAAAAAAAACCTAACCTAGACATCGCCGACGCCCCCCTCGACGCCGACGAAGACCCCGAAGCCGCCGCCCACGCTAGCCGCACACCCCCTTCTTCCTCCCCCCTCCATCGATCGAAGGCCAGAGCCTCCAGAAGAAACCCCGACACCCGATTAGCCCCGTTCGAGACGTTGAAACCCGAGCGCCGCCGCCCCACTTCGAGCTCCGTCGATCTGCGAACCCCCACCCCCCCTGTAAGTTTTTTTTCGTTTTGCTGATTTTATTTTTAAAGATTTAAACTGATTTTATAAGAAAGATTTAAACTGATTTTATAAGAAAGATTTAAACTGATTTTATAAGAAAGATTTAAACTGTTTTTATAAGCATTTTTAAACGGATTTTATAAGCATTTTTAAATTGATTTTAAAGCATAAAACTGATTTTGTAAAATAAAAAAACTGAATTTTAATAAGTAGTAAAACTGAATTTTAATAAGTAGTAAAACTGAATTTTTAAAGAAATAAAAAAAACTGAATTTTAATAAGTAGTGAAACTGGAATTTTTAAAGAAGTAGAAAAACTGAATTTTTAAAGAAGTAGAAAAACTGAATTTTTAATTATGTTGTAAAGTTATGAAAAATATAATCTTTTATATTGTCGAATGAAAAATAGGATTTTTATATATTGAACTTCGAATTAAAAATAGGATTTTTATATATTGAACTTCGAATTAAAAATATGATTTTTGTATGTTGAACTTCGAACTAAAAATTCGATATTTATATATTGAATAGCGAAGTAAAAATTCGATTTTTGTATATTGAATAGCGAAGTAAAAATGTGATTTTTACATATGTAGAGGATACGGGCAAAGAAAGTGAAAGGAGGCGAAACGACGAAGACTTCTGCAAAAGAAGTGCCGTGGAGCTAGGATAGCTATATGTGAGAATTTCTCACCTTTCAATTTCTTTTCTAGTTTTATATATATACTAGGATGCAGACGGTGCTTAGTAGCACCCGACACAATCGTCCACAGACCATGGACTTGTTTGTTTGGTTGCATAGATTAGTTATATGATTTGATTAGAATTTGGTTGTTTGGTGATTTGATTGATGTGTGAATGGCGTGGGCCTTCACTAGACCGGGGATAAGGCTAGGCCTTGTCCTGTTTCTAGTATCGTGCCGTTATGCCGCCGAAATTTTCTAAAATGTGTTAGAAAATAAAAATATCATTTTATTGTGTAAATGAATTGAATAGAAATTCATAGGTTGAAATAAAATGTTTTATCGTTAAAAATATAATTTTTAACGTGAATGTGAATAAATGAATAGTTATAAACAAATCGGCCGATTTGTTTGTATATACACTGATTTGACTGATATTGATTGGGTCGATAAATTTTACACATCGCCCAATTGCACAAATAAAATCTGTGTTTAATTGTTTGAAACCCCACACGGGTGTTGGGATGAAATTTGAAGTTCACTCATCCTGATTGATTAAATATGTCGATCGATTGATTGACAGGCTGTTATAAGCGTTGAATATCTATATTTGATGCTTATACAGTGTAGTGCACTTTGGTTGATGGTTGATTATTTTCAATGCTATTATATACATGTGTTGTATGCAAATCCATATAATTAATTTTATATGGTAATTGATTGGGCCTCATTCCAGTTTGAAAAAAAAATAGAAATATTTGAAATAGAATATTTGAAAATAGAAATTTATGAAGCCGTGTTGATTAGATTGACGCCATTTTGACGTGAACGATATTTATATCAATTTTAAGTGATTTCGAAATGAATTGAATTGAAAACGAATTCAAAATGAATTGAATTGAAAACGAATTCAAAATGAATTGAATTGAAAACGAATTCAAAGTGAATTGAATTGAAAGTGATTTCGAAATGAATTGAATTGAAAACGAATTCAAAATGAATTGAATTGAAAACGAATTCAAAGTGAATTGAATTGAAAGTGATTTCGAAGTGAATTGAATTGAAAGTGATTTCGAAGTGAATTGAATTGAAAGTGATTTCGAAATGAATTGAATTGAAAACGATTTCGAAATGAATTGAATTGAAAACGATTTCGAAATGAATTGAATTGAAAACGAATTCAAAGTGAATTGAATTGAAAGTGATTTCGAAGTGAATTGAATTGAAAGTGATTTCGAAGTGAATTGAATTGAAAACGATTTCGAAATGAATTGAATTGAAAACGATTTCGAAATGAATTGAATTGAAAACGATTTCGAAATGAATTGAATTGAAAATGAATTCGAATTGAATTGAAAGTGAATTGAAATGAATTCGAATTGAATTGAAATTTGAATTGAATAGAAATGAATTTTGAAACGAATCTATAAAGAAGAATTCAATTTTGTTTTGAATTGAAATGGAAGTTGAAATAGATTTTTGAAACGAATTCAAAACTATTTATATAATTCGTTTTAAATAGAAATCGACGATATATATATTATATATATTATATATATAATATAATGGCCTGAATAGAACGCGCCGCGCCGCGGCAGTTCGTGAATTTCGACCATTTATTTCAAACGGACGTTGCGGGAGATCCGACCGTCGGATTCTCCTAAAACCGGAACCGTTGGGTTCGTATCGAAAAGAGCTTTCTAGCGAATGTTAGAAATTTGAAATCTAACGGTTGGATTTGGAATTATGTCCAAATCAAATTTGAAAAAGGTCGCTGTAAGTGCAGTTCGATGGCCATTGATGGAAATCGACTGTACGGGCCTTGATAAAATTATTAAAAATAGTAATAATTTGTGTAAAATCATAAGAAATGATTTGTGAAGATTTGGGATGAAAAACTCCATATTTGAAAAGATGAAAATAGATTTTTATCGAAATGAACTAGTTTTGAACTAGAATTATAATTCTATTTATTTTTAAATAAATAAATTGAATTTGAAAAGGGTTTTGAAAATAACCAGAATTTCCAATGATTGCATTGGAGTGGATTTGAATCGAAATTGTCTTCGGAATATTTCGATGTTGAAATTCGTGATTATACAGGGGTTGTTATGGAAATTTGAAAGATATATATTTATATCGTTATTTCCAATACGACATTTGTTAGTCGTAGAATTCGATATTGAATATAAGCCGATATATTTTCTATTCAGAGCCTTGTATTGAATATCGAATGTGATTTGGGTTTGTCGTGAATGGTGTCTTCACTAACACTGTTCTTGAACCCAGTTGAGAAAAGATTAAATCTTTTTAGTTAGATTTAATGAAGTGTACTAATTAAATGATATTTAATTGGAATTGAATTGGTATTGATTTTTGGGTTTATCGTGAACAGTGTTTTAAATAACACTCGTTCTTTAACCCGATAATTAATGGAAGGTGATTTTGGGTTTATCGTGAACCGTGTTTTAGATGACACTGATTCTTTAACCCAGTTAAAGATTAAAACTAAGTGGAGTTTTAATGAATCTTTAAATAGATTGAAAAGATCGAGAATGGAGTATCACCAGTTTTACTCCAGGCGATAGTTAAATCTTTAATTAGATTTGAACGTGAAATGGTAATTGAATTATCGATAACACTGTGGTGTTAGATATGAAGTACTACCAGTTTTACTTCATGGGATGAATAGGTTGGGATTGGGAAATAAAATAAATGATTACTTCGGTGTGGTTCGCTAATCCCGACTAGTTTGAATTGATATTCAAAGGAGATTAAAGAATAAATTTAAAGAATTTATCTTGGATAAAATTAATGAGAATATTTGAATAAAAGAATATTCTGAAGTGGAATGAGGCGTATGTTGTGTTTGTGTAACACTTTTATAATATATACGTGAGTTATTCAGAAAGACCGGGTTTATCCCATTCTGAATAACTGATTCGACGAGGTGTCGAAGATGAAGACGGTGGTCGAAGACCGGAAGTCTTCACGTCGTTTGGGTGATTACTGATGATCTTGATTGGGCTGTACACCCAAGAAGATGGAAACAGTTTGTGATCGTCCAGACGTACTTGGAGATCGATGGATATGCGAGGTACTAGGTGCCTCCGGTTTCGTTCAGACCCAGAACGGACTTGTAAATGGACTGTGTGTCTGACATTGGATTTTAGTCTGTGTGATTGATCTCTATTAAATATATATCTGTTTGGCGGCGGAGAATTTATTCTCCTGCTTAACGCCCTTCTCTGAGACGTACGAGCTCAGGGGTTATATATTGATGGATATCAAACGCATGGAGTGAATTTCCTGTGTGGCATGCCTGAGTGGCAATTGATCGAGGCTTCTGTTGAAAAGCAAAGTCTCGTGGTGATGATCAAAGCACAGCCTGTGTGGCACGACTTTGTGTAACGTAAATTCGCGAGCCTCGCACCCCGGTTGTGAACCAAAAACGGGAGAGGACGTCAGGGAGGGCATGCGTTTCTTTCTAGCTAGAAGTGGCATCAGTGGTTTTACACGCCCTGACGAGTTTGACTTATGTGGTTGTTGTTGTTGCGAGGCGCCTCGGTTATATCGGTTTCGGCCGATGCATTCTGGTCGGCAGACGGACCAGACTTACACCCCATAGGGTGGGGAGACGCATGTTCAAGGTTTAAGTTTAATCCACATCGGTGGACTGGCCCTGAGGATCCAAGGCTTGACTGAGTACTTGCCTGAGACACGGGCTAGAGCGTCTCGAATCGGTTGAGGACTATCTTTTGCCTCGGTTCATAGACGGAAATCCAATTTCCAAATACGTGACATTTGCGGTTTTAATTGTAGAACCTAGTATGGTGACATAGTGGGATGGGGCGCTCATGCCGCCTATGATTGATACTTATGATTTGAAGTTGTTTTATACACTATGCACTTAATATAGTATCAAATGATTTGTTTTAAACGTATCAAGCATTCTTAGTTATTATAAGGTAAAAACCCTATCCTCCGGCTTGCGATTGCATTGTGTGATGGGAACTGGGTCTTATAATAGCTTCATTTTTCTTTATTTAGCATTGCGCTGTTTGTTTTATGCACTGGTATTCTTGGGAGGAAACCCGTTCCGTGTTATACGGCGTGATCCCTTGATTTACCTAACTTTAAAAATAAAGATTAACTGTTTTAGTTCTCACACCAGTCACATGACTGACCTGGAGTTTATTGTTTTAACCTAAACTCTGGGTGCCCTTATTTTCGACACGGGCAGCTAGTAGTTTTGGTTTTGCAGATTTATATTCACAGGATCCTGGTTTACAGCTGGAACGATATCCGGAAAGCTTTGTATCCGTATATCTACTTCTAGTTGTATATTGTATTATTTTCCGCTGCTATGTATTTAAATGTAATTTAAATCTCTGATATTTCTGTGTAATATTCATTTATACTCTGTATATTCTTGTAATCTGATGCATTGTTGTAATATAAAATGAAATGTTCTTTTATATGCGTTCTGTTGTGGCTTGTTCTCAAACGATAGGGCGTTTCGAACGGTCTGGGTCGGTTTAGCGACTGGGTCGGACCGAGCGGAATTCTTGTTCGTCACAATAAAAGAAATATTTATTTGTTAAATAAATAGAAAAGAAAAAAGAAATATTTATTGGTTAAATAGATAGAATTGAAAATGGAATAGTTATTTGTTAAGTAAACAAATAGAAAAGGAATAATTCAAAAGGAGATAATTTAAGGAGATAATTCAAAAGGGAATGATTCAAAGGAGTTAATTCGAAAAGGTAAATCGAAATGAGTTAATCTAATATTAGTTATTCGGTTAGAATTAATCAGTTAGAGTTAACCAGTTAGAGTTAGAGTTAATTGAATAGAATTAATCGATTAGAGTAAAATCAAAAGAGTTAATCCAAATAGAGTAAATTGATAAGAGTTAATTGAATAGAGTTAATCGAATATAGTTTATTCAAAGAAAGGTTTTTTGAATCTAGTTATTCGTAAGAGAGATTATCGAATATAGTTATTCGAAGGGAGGAGTTATCGAATAGAGATTTATTCGAAAGAGAGTTACGTAAGGAAGTTGTTAAAGGTTTAAAAGATAAACTTTGTCTATTCTGAAGTTAAAACGTTGTTCAGTTAAGGTCTGAGAGGTAATTATACCCCAACTTCATTGACTTCCTTCTTAACTAAGGAATGGTAAGGTTTGGTAGTGAATGATGGTTAATTGAATTTAGTAAATGGGTTGAGTTGGCATAGCGATGTTTTATTTAAACATCAGTTTAAATCCAGTGAAGGAGTTTGGAAATGTTTTCCAAATAGGAATCAGAAATGTTTTCTGATAATAGATAATAAGAAATGCTGAATATATGGAAACATGAGATAAGTAAATTAAAGAACTAAGAGATAAATGTTAAATGATGATTGATCGATATAATTTCCATCTGGAAATAATATCGTTGTTTGCACACTTGTTTTTCTTTGATAGTTAAATCACAGACTATCAAAGTTTTTGACTATTTTAACGTTGTTAATATGGAGAGACCGGTTGGATTATTATCCAATGAACCACTCTGTATTGGCATAAGCGTTGCGAAATCATATATGCCAAAGATAATTGAAGACGGAGTAAAGTGCAAGGGCTGTTGTATAAATCTTAGATAACAGTGCCTAAGTTGGATATACTGAATAATTTATAAAGGAATTATTTATATTTTAAAAAGGAATTTCATTATAAATCGAATATCGATTTATATCAGATTTGAAATATCGAGCTAGAAATTCATATACGAATATTCTAAAGCTGTATGATATTCTGTTGTGAATATATACGATAATATTAAATTATAAATATTTAATTTAATTATTTTTAAATATATTTAATATTTAAAAGGGTTATTTAGAGCTTTAAAAATAGCCAGTTTTGTAAACGACCTCAGAATTCGATGAAACTAATTTTGTTGGATCCACAATGTTAAATTATTGTTAGATTTCAATTTCCGTGATTTTTGAAGTCAGCATGTGGCCGTACCGATTTTTAATGTGAAGAACAATCAATATTTCGATGGTTAAAAATATGCTGTGTGAGCAAACGGAGTCGGAATTCGACGAAACCAGTTTCATTGGGTCTGTAATGTCAAACTCTAGTGGCATGTCCATTTTCGTGATTTTTGGGTATTATGTGTGATCATAGGAATTTTTAAGGACAATAACCAACAGCGTAGGAATTAAATATGGATTAAATAAAAAAAAATTATTATCCTAAATTTTCCTGATCAAAAGGGAGCCACGTTCATTTTTTCCCAGCCGCCACTTTCCTTTGGTCTCAAAACCCATTCGTGGCATTCCAAACTCCACAAAGAAAATCATATAAATTCAAATCAAGGTCCAGAAATTCCAAGGCTTAAATCTTTGTATTAGTTTTTCATTCCTCTTCAGTTATATGCCATCATTTTTGGGTGCGATGGCATTTTCCGTGTTCGAACGCGGAAGCAGAAAAAACTAGGGTTGGGATTAAAAGGAGATTAAAGCATTGATTCGAGAGTTGGAGTGTATATTGTTGTTTGTGGTGGAGAGTGGGTTCGATTGTGATTTTCTGGTGAGAATCCAAAGCAAAAAGTGTCGATGTCTCACATAGAGGAGCAGTTCGACGAAAATGATGGGTGACGATCGAGTGGGAGTTGGTGGTGTCGGGTAGGAGCGGTTTCTGAAGAAAGGGATAATGGTGGTTTTAGTTTGATTTGTAAGTAATGGTGGAGGGAGAGGCTTTGATGGGAAGTTCGGCCATGTTTGTGAGGAGCTAGAGCATACGTCGAAAGGGGGAAGAAGGGTAAACGGGTCTGGGCGTTACAAGGAAGAGTTGGGCCAGATTCTATAGGTGAGGCCCAAGATTTATTAATAATTAAGTTTAATCAAATCGAAATGTATATGGTAACTTGTAATGACAATAAATTGATCATATGTTAACGGAATTTAGCGAAACAAAATCCGTTGGGATCTTATGGACGGTGGCTACACACTGGAACTGATGGGGAGTGAATCGAAGCTCGTTACAATTTATAGCAAAATAAATTGTCCGTCTGAATCAAGTGATGGTTATCGTTATTAACGAAGATCGTCCAATGTGAGTAAAACTCACTAACTCTGAACAGTTATATTTTTATAACGTATTCTTAGAACTGATGATTATATATTGATTGGTGTGTGTTAACTATTTGGTTGAATTGTTTGTATATTGGTTGAAAATATAGATAATGATATATATAAATTGTTAAATCGAATATTTGATTCTGTTTATCAGAATATTTTATATTCGTGTTGTTTAACATCTGTGACGGAGGGAAACAGGTTGGAGGGGTCCTGCTGGATTCCTCAATATTTATAATACTGTTCTGTTCATATATTGTGTTATATGATGTGATATGAAATGTGATGATGATTTTATATGTCTGAATGATACCGATCATTGTTATATGGTATGTTAAATACCATAAGAAATACCAGAATGATAAAAGGGGATTTTCAAAGTGTATTTTGAAAATAAATTATTTATATAAAATCAATGGATTTAATATATAAAAGGAAAAAGGATTTTATATAAGAAAATAATTATAAAATCAAAAGAGTTAAAAAGGAAATATATTTGTAAAACAAATATAAAGGAAATTATTTGTAAAACAAATATAAAGGGAATATATTTGTATAACAAATACAAAGGAAGATATTTACAAATAGAATTTAAAAGGAAATATTCGTAAAACATTTACAAATATAATTTAAAAGGAAATATTTGTAAAAACATTTACAAATAGATTAAATGGAAATATTTATTTATAGGAAATAAATAGAATGTTATAAATGAGATATTTATTTGTTAAATAAATAGGAAAGATAAATGAGATATTTATTTGTTAAATAAATAGAAAAGATAAAAGAAATATTTATTTGTTAAATAAATAGAAAAGATAAAAGAAATATTTATTGGTTAAATATATAGAATTGAAAAGGGAATAGTTATTTGTTAAGTGAACAAATAGAAAAGGAATAATTCAAAAGGAGATAATTCAAGGAGATAATTCAAAAGGGAACGATTCGAAGGAGTTAATTCGAAAAGAGTAAATCGAAATGAGTTAATCGGATATTAGTTATTCGGTTAGAATTAATCAGTTAGAGTTTACCAGTTAGAGTTAGAGTTAATTGAATAGAGTTAATCGATTAGAGTTAAATCAAAAGAGTTAATCCAAATAGAGTAAATTGATAAGAGTTAATTGAATAGAGTTAATCGAATATAGTTTATTCGAAGAAAGGTTTTCGAATCTAGTTATTCGTAAGAGAGATTATCGAATATAGTTATTCGAAGGGAGGAGTTATCGACTAGAGATTTATTCGAAAGAGAGTTACGTAAGGAAATTGTTAAAGGTTTAAAAGATAAATTTTGTCTATTCTGAAGTTAAAACGTTGTTCAGTTAAGGTCTGAGAGGTAATTTTACCCCAACTTGATTGACTTCCTCCTTAACTAAGGAATGGTAAGGTTAGGTAGTGAATGATGGTTAATTGAATTTAGTAAATGGGTTGAGTTGGCATAGCGATGTTTTATTTAAACATCAGTTTAAATCCAGTGAAGGAGTTTGGAAATGTTTTCCAAATAGGAATCAGAAATGTTTTCTGATAATAGATAATAAGAAATGTTGAATATATAGAAACAGGAGATAAGTAAATTAATGAACTAAGAGATAAATGTTAAATGATGATTGATCGATATAATTTCCATCTGGAAATAATATCGTTGTTTGCACACTTGTTTTTCTTTGATAGTTAAATCACAGATTATCAAAGTTTTTGACCATTTTAACGTTGTTAATATAGAGAGACTGGTTGGATTATTATCCAAAGAACCACTCTGTATTGGCATAAGCGTTGAGAAATCATATATGCCAAAGATAATTGAAGACGGAGTAAAGTGCAAGGGTTGTTGTATACATCTTAGATAAAAGTGCCTAAGATGGATATACTGAATAGTGCCTTCGGTTTGTCCAGTCCCAGGACAACTTGTATGAACGAAGGTCTGACAGAGTATATCTGATAGATTGCGTAAGTTGATCTCTTCAAACGTATTCACATTTGGTGGTGGAGGAACTCGTTTCTCTTAGCTGTATACCCGTGTTATTTTTGGATAAATCAATTTGTGATTTGGCGGATATGACGATGTGACATTCTAAGTGAATGAAGATGTGACATGTACAAGATAAGCGTAACTTCTAGCCTCACATCCGGTAAATGAAAGAAATCGGGCAGGCAACATGGCTATGTAGGTCGCACCTATTAGGGTGTATAATCACCTGATCTAGAGTTTCATTTACTTCTAAAAAATCATTTGTTGATGCTGTCCCATTCGGGAAACGGTTGTTGATCCCAACCGTTGGTGATATACATTCGATACACTCAAGCGAAATGAGTGGTCGGTCATGTGTGGCCGGGTTGCAAGATGTTCTTGTTGAACCCAGTGTATTCCTCTCTAGAGGTACACTAGCGAAAGGTGGTTCCATACCTTGTCATAATTGGAAATCCATTACCCAATACGTGCTTGCGGTTTTGATTGTATACTATATATGTAGAACGTGAGATGGAAGCGTTTCTGCTAGATGATTATTATATTGTGTTGATAGACATTATTATGATATCAAAAGGGTTTTTGATATAAAGATATTTTGGATTCTCATAAGGGAAAAACCCGTTCCGTTATATGGCGTGGTCTTATGAGATATCGTTTACTTGTTCGAATTGTTTTAAATTGTTTTACTCATACCAGTCCCATGACTGACCCGGAGTTTATTTTGTTTTGTTTTCCCTAAACTCTTGGGTGCCTAATTTTGTACAGGCAGTCAAGTAGTCGGCATTTACAGATACTTGAAGAGCTGGAGCAGGAGGCTTCAGGATTTCATATAGCTATAGTTTATTTCCGCTGTGTTGTAAGTGTTGTACTCTGATAATGTTATTGTATACATATACTAATTTTATTTCAAGAATATGTTATCTATTATATGTTATTCGTTCCGTTGTGAGGTTCGTGTTACTCTGATGTTGTGTCCTTCTTCTTCTATTCTAAATTTCTATCTTAACTATTCCCACCCTCTAACCTCTTTCATTAACTATTCGGTTATTTTTGATCCTTAGATGTTCGATATGTGTTGTATATTGGATAACCAAGATCGTCAAAATCCGGGTCGTTATAGTTGTTATCAGAGCATAAGGTTAAGTGAATTACCTTGGCTCTGCGGCGTGACTCGGTAGAGATGGGGTTAGTAATACCCTAGACTGAGTTTGAGTGTATATATACGAGTGAACGTATTTGTTATTTGATATAAAATTGTTTTATATTGTGGGGATTTATCGGTTGAGTTGTTTATGGGTTCTGGTCGATCAGTTTGGTCCACTGTATCGGTAGGGGTTTCTAAACACTTGAATACGATGGGTCGACACGATATGTTTTAAAAAGAGGGTAAACGAAGTAATTTTACCCAAAGTATATTTTTGATATAAAGAATTTATATTGAAATTATAATATATTGGATATATTGGTTGTGATTATAATCAGATAGGATTATAAATTATGAAATGGTTATATATAACCAATCAGAATTCATATGAGTGAAATATATGGAATCAAAATGAATTAAATCAGAATTGGAATTAAAATCCCATAAATTGGAAAAGTGTTTGTAAATGAATCTGGATTAAGTATAAGAAAATTTTAAAATCCTGGGAGATTTTAAATTGTTTACAAACAATGAAAGGATATTGAACTGATTTTAAAATGGAAATATTCAGAAATGGTTTTGAAAGTTGATATAGCATTGAACTCACTTCGATCACTGGGAAATAACTCTGATGAGTGTGGCCACATCATCAGTGTTCATTTTCGAATTGTAAGTAACGGATTACTACCAAAGAGATTGTTTTTGAAGTTGTTTAGAAAAACAAGTTGTTTTGAACTTCGAAAGGGAATATTTGATTTTTGAAAAGTGAAGCTATTTAAAACTCCCAAGAAAAGATTATTCGAATTAAAACCAAATTAAGTAGAATTTGGGAAAAGCAAACTGAAATTGAAATTGAACGGGATTAGAATGATATCGAGACAAATTAGATGTGTGAAATTTGAATTTAAAATGGTATGGGATAGATGAGTTAAGGATTTAAAAATCGAGAAGGGAATTTTGGTTTGAAATGAAATTCGACTTAGGCATAAGCGAATGGTTGGATTTGTGGATAAAACAGATTGGAATTTGATCCGGATGACATTGGTATATGCTGAATTAGCAGCAGATGTAAATGATATATTGATATGCCTGACCAAAAAGGTACCAGTTTATATTATATATGGTTTTGAGATTTTGATGAGCCGAATTGGCAAGCCGCTTGGCTGTTTGATTTTCTTTTGGGTTGGAGAAGGCCCAGAGAGGCGAGTTGGAGTTTGAGCTATTGACCAGTACAAAGGAGTCGCTGGCGAAATTTTTCGAAAAGTTAAGGCGTTAGAAAATTTTCTGGATTTTTGAAAATTTTCGTTGATAAGAATTAATTAATAATTTAATTAAAATAAATTGGTTTAGTGAAAACGAAGTTAAGAAACAATTTTTATCCAGTCGATAGGGTTTGTTTTCTACCTTAGCAATTTCGAGGACGAAATTATTTTAAGTGGGGAAGAATGTAATGACCCGCATTTTCAACGATATAATAATTAATTTATTTAATTATTTGAAGGGTGATTAAGATGATTTAATGGACGTTGGATTAAATAAGAATGAATATTTAATTAAAATAATAATTAAATAATATATTTAATTTTGAAATAATCAGAATTGACTGAAATGATGATATGGTGTGAAGTGGGAAATTCAAAATATATAATTCAGTTTAAAACTGAGTTACGATAACAAATATATTTAATTAACGATGGTTGAACATATAAATTATAATATAATTAAAATCGAGCTCGAAATGGCGCGGCAGTTCGTGAATTGGCGATTCGAACTTTAAACGGGTATACAGAAGCCATTTTAAATCGGATTTCTATGAAACAAGAAACATTAGGAGCTGGTGAAGTATATTTTTCTAGTGGAAGAGAAAAATCGAGATTTCGTCGTGTAGATTTTGATTTACGTCCAAATCAAATTTTAGACAAAGTCGCTATGGAATTCCTTTATAATTTATAAAGGAATTATTTATATTTTAAAAAGGAATTTCATTATAAATCGAATATCGATTTATATCAGACTTGAAATATCGAGCTAGAAATTAATATACGAATATTCTAGAGCTGTATGATATTCTGTTGTGAATATATACGATAATATTAAATTATAAATATTTAATTTAATTATTTTTAAATATATTTAATATTTAAAAGGGTTATTTAGAGCTTTGAAAATAGCCAGTTTTGTAAACGACCTCAGAATTCGATGAAACTAATTTTGTTGGATCCGCAATGTTAAATTATTGTTAGATTTCAATTTCCGTGATTTTTGAAGTCAGTATGTGGCCGTACCGATTTTTAATGTGAAAAACAATCAGTATTTCGATGGTTAAAAATACGCTGTGTGAGCAAACGGAGTCGGAATTCAACGAAACCAGTTTCATTGGGTCTGTAATGTCAAACTCTAGTGGCATGTCCATTTTCGTTATTTTTGGGTATCGTGTGTGATCGTTGGAATTTTTAAGGACAATCACCAACAACGTAGGAATTAAATATGGATTAAATAAAAAAAATTATTATCCTAAATTTTCCTGATCAAAAGGGAGCCACGTTCATTTTTTCCCAGCCGCCACTTTCCTTTGGTCTCAAAACCCATTCGTGGCCTTCCAAACTCCACAAAGAAAATCATATAAATTCAAATCAAGGTCTAGAAATTCCAAGGCTTAAATCTTTGTATTAGTTTTTCATTCCTCTTCAGTTATATGCCATCATTTTTGGGTGCGATGGCATTTTCCGTGTTCGAACGCGGAAGCAGAAAAAACTAGGGTTGGGATTAAAAGGAGATTCAAGCATTGATTCGAGAGTTGGAGTGTATGTTGTTGTTTGTGGTGGAGAGTGGGTTCGATTGTGATTTTCTTGTGAGAATCCGAAGCAAAAAGTGTCGATGTCTCACATAAAGGAGCAGTTCGACGAAAATGATGGGTGACGATCGAGTGGGAGTTGGTGGTGTCGGGTAGGAGCGGTTTCTGAAGAAAGGGATAATGGTGGTTTTAGTTTGATTTGTAAGTAATGGTGAAGGGAGAGGCTTTGATGGGAAGTTCGGCCATGTTTGTGAGGAGCTGGAGCATACGTCGAAAGGGGGAAGAAGGGTAAACGGGTCTGGGCGTTACAAGGAAGGGTTGGGCCGGATTCTATAGGTGAGGCCCAAGATTTATTAATAATTAAGTTTAATTAAATCGAAATGTATATGGTAACTTGTAATGACAATAACTTGATCATATGTTAACGGAATTTAGCGAAACAAAATCCGTTGGGATCTTATGGACGGTGGCTACACACTGGAACTGACGAGGAGTGAATCGAAGCTCGTTACAATTTATAGCAAAATAAATTGTCCGTCTGAATCAAGCGATGGTTATCGTTATTAACGAAGATCGTCCAATGTGAGTAAAACTCACCAACTCTGAACAGTTATATTTTTATAACGTATTCTTAGAACTGATGATTAAATGTTGATTGATGTGTGTTAACTGTTTGGTCGAATTGTTTGTGTAGAAAATATAGATAACGGTATATATAAATCGTTAAATTGAATATTTGATTCTGTTTATCAGAATATTTTATATTCGTGTTGTATAACATCTGTGATGCAGGGAAACAGTTTGGAGGGGTCCAACTGGACTCCTCAATATTTATAGTACTGTTCTGTTCATATATTGTGTTATATGATGTGATATGAAATCTGATGATGATTTTATATGTTTGAATGATACCGATCATCGTTATATGGGATGTTAAATACCATAAGAAATATCAGAATGATAAAAGGGGATTTTCAAAGTGTATTTTGAAAATAAATTATTTATATAAAACCAATGGATTTTATATATAAAAGGAAAAAGGATTTTATATAAGGAAATAATTATAAAATCAAAAGAGTTAAAAAGGGAATATATTTGTAAAACAAATATAAAGGAAATTATTTGTAAAACAAATATAAAAGGAATATACGTGTAGTGTAAGAACCCGTAACTTCCCCGCGAAGGAAAGCACGAATACTTTGAGAACAAGACAAAATAGAACGCAGACGGAAGAACATTTCATTGTTATTACAACAATTCCATTAGATACAAGAATATACAGAGTATAAATGAATAAATTACATTCGATAAATATCAGAGATAACATTAAATTACATAGCAGCGGGAAAATATAAAAAGGCACAACTAGAAGTGATATACGGATACAGAGCTTTCTGAGCATCGTTCCAGCTATAAATCAGGACCCTGTGAATATAAATCTGCAAAACCAAAACTACTAGCTGCCCGTGCGGAAAATAGGGGCACCCAGAGTTTAGGTTAAAACAATAAACTCCAGGTCAGTCATGTGACTGGTGTGAGAACTAAAACAGTTATTAATATTGGTTTTAAAGTTAGGTAAATCAAGGGACCACGCCGTATAACACGGAACGGGTTTCCTCCCAAGAATACCAGTGCATAGAACAAACAGCGCAATGCTAAATAAAGAAAAATGAAGCTGTTATAAGACCCAGGTCCCATCACACAATGCAACGCAAGCCGGAGGATAGGGTTTTCCCTTATAACAGCCAAAGCATGCTTGATACGTTTAAAACACATTATTTGATACTATAATAAGTGTATAGTGTCAAAACAATTCAAATCATAAATATCAATCATAGGCGGCATGGGTACCATCTATCATGTCGCCATACTAGTTCTACAATTAAAACCGCAATACACGTATTGGAAATTGGATTTCCGTCATGAGTCGAGGCAAGGGGCAAGCTCCTCTCCGCGTTCGAGACACTCTAGCAAATGCCTCAGGACCCCACTTTGATCCTTGGAATCGGCTGGGCCGGTCCTCTCTTACTTTTGAGGATTAGTTATTCCTGAACACACGTTTCCCGGTCCTTACAGACCTATATCCGAGGCGCCTCATATCCAACAACCACACAGGTGAAAAGTATATAAATGTCAGGGTTGGTAGGTCACTAACACCACCCTAGCTAGAAAGAAACATCGTGCTCTCCCAGCGGTCCGTCTCCCGTTTTTGACTCATACCGAGGTGTGAGGCTCGCGAATTCACGTTATACACAAAGCTACGCCACACAGGCCGTGCTTTGATCATCAACCACAAGACTTTGCTTTTCAACAGAAGCCTTGATCAATTGCCACTTACGCATGCCACATTGGCAATTCACTCCATGCGACTGATGTCCATCGATATACAACCTCTGAGCTCATATGTCTCAGAGAAGGGCGTTAAGCAAGAGAATAAATTCTCCGCCGCCAAACAGATGTATATTTAATAGAGATCAATCAACACAGAATAAAATCCAATGTCAGACACACAATCCATTTACAAGTTCGTTCTGGGTCTGAACGAAACCGGAGGCACTTTCCTCGCATATCCATCCATCTCCAAGTACGTCTGGACGATCCCCAACTGTTTCCCTCATCTTGGGTGTACAGCCCAATCAAGATCATCAGTAATCACCCAAGCGATGTGAAGACTTCCGGTCTTCAACCACCGTCTTCATCTTCGACATCTCGTCGAGTCGGTTATTCAGAATGGGTATAACCCGGCCTTCCTGAATAACCCACGTATATGATAAACAAATGTTACACAAACACAACAAACGCCTCATTCCAATTCAGAATATTCTTTTATTCACAAAATCACATTCTTAGGGAAATGTTCCCATTAATTTTATCCAAGATAAATTCTTCTAAATTTATCCTATAATCTTCCTTTGGATATCATTTCAAACTAGACGGGATTAGCGAACCACACCGAAGTAATTATTTGTTTTATTTCCCAATCCCAACCTATATATCCCATGGAGCAAAACTGGTGATACTCCATATCTAACACCACGGTGTTATCGGTAAAATTAATTACCATTTCACGTTCAAATCTAATTAAAGATTTAACTATCGCTTTGGAGCAAAACTGGTGATACTCCACTCTCGATCACTTTTCAGATTTGATAATTTAAATTATCAATTCACTTTTTTAATCTAATTAAAGATTCATTAAAACTCCATTTAGTTTTAATCTTCTCAAAAATCAATATTATGTCTTTAACTGGGTTAAAGAACCAATGTCTTCTAAAACACGATTCACGACAAACCCAAATCACATTTGATATTAAATACAAGGCTCTGAATAGAAAATATATCGGCTTATATTCAATATCAAATTCTGAAACCAACATATATCGTATTGGCAATAACGATATAAAATATATCTTTCAAATTCACATAACAATATCTGTATAGTCACGAAATCCAACATCGAAATATCCCGAAGATAATTTCGATTCAACTCCAGTCCAATCCACGTATTGGGAATATTGATTATTTTTAAAATCACTTTCAAATTCAATTTATTTATTTCACAAATAAATTGATTTTTAATTCTTGTTCAAAACTAGTTCATTTCGACAAAAATCTATTTTTATCATTTCAAATGTGGAATTCTTCATCCCAGTTCTTTCTAATTCACATATTATGATTTTACACAAATTATTAATATTTTTAATAATTTTATCAAGGCCCGTACAGTCGATTTCCAACAACGGCCATCGGACTACATCGACCTTTTTCAAATTTGATTTGGATATAATTCCAAATCCAACCGTTATATTTCAAATTTCTAATATTCATTGGAAAGCTCTTTTCGATACGAACCCAACGGTTCCGGTTTTAGGAGAATCCGACGGTCGGTTCTCCCGCAACGTCAATTCGAAGTCAATGGTCGAAATTTACGAACTGCCGCGGAGCGGCGCGTTCTATTCAGGCCATTATATATATAATATATATATATTATATATTATATATATTTCGTCAATTTCCTTTTAAAACGTATTTTATAAATCGTTTTAACTTCGTTTCAAAACCATTTCAACACTATTTCAATTTCTAATCAAAACTGAATATTTTATATCATTACTATATAAATGATAATATTTTCAAAACGTTATATTTTGAAATCACTTCTTTTCTATATTCATTATAAAAACGAATATAGTCGATATAAATATCGTTCACGTCAAAATAGCGCAACTCTAATCAACACGGCTTTATATATTTCAATAAATCCGTTATTCTATTCAACAAATGAATATTTATTCCATTCAACACATGAATCTATATTTCTTCCAACACCTGACTAATCTCAACACATGAGTACTGTCAACACATCACTATTTTTGTTATGTAAAATATTTTATAAAACTATGGTATCTATCGTTTGATTTTTAATTAGACTTCTACTGGGAAGTAGTACTAATTTTAAATATGATAAAGATGTAAATTTCATTGTATAAAATATTTCACTCAACACATGAACATCGTCAACACATGACTATTTTTATATTCAACACATGAATTTTCTTTTATAATATTCTTTATTTTCCCGATTTGAAATGAGGCCCAATCAATCACCATATAATGTTAATTATATGGATTCCATACAACACATGTATATAATAGCATTGAAAAATAATCAACCATCAACCAAAGTGCACTACACTGTATAAGCATCAAATATAGATATCTTACGCTTATAACAGCCTGTCAATCAATCGATCGACATATTTAATCAATCAGGATGAGTGAACTTCAAATTTCATCCCAACACCCGTGTGGGGTTTCAAACAATCAAACACAGATTTTATTTGTGCAGTTGGGCGATGTGTAAAATTTGTCCTCCCAATCAATGTCCTTCAAATAGGTGTACATAAACAAACCGTCCGGTTTGTAAATGAATATTTTATTTTATTCACTTCCACGTTAAAAATTATATTTTTAAAAATTATATTTTTAACGTCAAAAATATTTATTTCAACACTTGAATTTCTATTCAGTTCATTTACACAATAAAAATGATATTTTTATTTTTCTAACATATTTTAGAAAATTTCGGCGGCATAACGGCACGATACTAGAAACGGGACGAGACCTAGCCTTATCCCCGGTCTAGTGAAGGCCCACGCCATTCACACATCAATCAAATCCATTCCATTTCACCAAACAATTCAATTCAAACCAATTAGACTAGCCAACTACACAACCAATCAAACAAGTCCATGGTCTGTGGACGATTGTGTCGGGTGCTACTAAGCACCGTCTGCATCCTAGTATATATATATAACTAGAGAAAGAGATTTTGAGTGAGAAGTTCTCACCGACTAGCTGAACCAAACGCCACGACTCTTCTTATGTAGAAATCTTCGTTGCCCGTAGTCACTACATATATAAAAATCACACATTTTTATATTGTTGCTATGTATATAAAAATCACATTTTTATACTACTACTATATAGATAAAAATTCTATTTTTACTACGGTGTTCATATGATAAAGATTATATTTTTATATCGCCACTTATATAAAAATCACATCTTTGCTTCTTCTACATAATAAAGATCAAATCTTTAATACTTCTATAATGTAAAAATCATATTTTTATTAACTTCATATGTCAAAAATCATAGAAGCTTTAAAGCGGAGAAAACTCACTTTTTTTCTCTAACGCCTTTTCTGAACTGCTGAATTGTTGTTCGAGCTCCAGACTTTGCAAACAAGCTTCAATCTTCACACCATCTTTTTAACTAGCACAAGCACGCCATTCTGAACAACTTTTGCCTAGTGGTCTTCTTGCCGATAATGTGCCATTTCGCCGGAAATCGCGAAAAGACAGCATTTTGACAGTGTTCGAACAGCAGACTTCGGACGCGTTTTCCCGACAACTCCGCAATGCAAAATAGCACTTATCATATACCAAATCGAAGAGAATTTCATGCTCTACAATTTTGGTCTTGAGGAACTTTGGCTAGAAATGCACGGTTTGGGAGTTATTCGCGAAATACGATCAGGGACTTATTTGCAAAAAGGGTAATTTTGGTGAAAATGGGTTTTTGGGTGTAGCGGGGCCCACGGCCGGAATTGAGGGGGCTGGAGGGGGGCGCCGGTGGGGAGGAGGAGCGGCCAGAGGTGGTGGTGGCTGTGGAGGAGGGGCGGCAGCCCTCTTGGAGGAGGAGGCCATTTTTTTCTTTTTTGAAGAGGAAGAGAGAAGTGAAATTATGAAGAGAGAAATGGAGTAGAAGTGATTATATGCTAGTTTCTCACTTATCGCCCGAACGCTAACGATCTCCAATCGCCGCGGATTTTGGACACGACATACTAGACGTGAAGACGAGTCCAACGAAACAAGTTTCGTCGAATTCCGAGTTCGTTTGACCGTCCGTTAAAAATCACAAAAATGCTCAGATAAACTCTAAAAATGCGATTTTGGCGCACCTTTTCTTCTCGCACGCTCACATGCTAACTCCAAAAATCAAGCCCTCTTGGATTTAACCATTATTAGATGATACGAATCTAGAAAAAAAAAGTAGAATTGAATTCCGAGGTCGTATCAATAATGTTCCTTTGTAAAATGACTGCTCGCTTTACCCTGAACTGTTTCAGCTCGCACGGCCACATACTAACTCCGTTCGGCGCGCCATTTGGAACTCAACAATAATTTGTCATTATGAATCCATAAAAATTTATCTCGTCGAATTCTGAGCTCGTATGCAAAATTTCACTTTTTAAGGGCTATGTATAGTTAACCGAACAACTCTAGCCCATAGCCACTATTCCGGATATCGGAATATATCGAAGCTTATACTTTTCGGAGTTCTAAACGACATTTTGAGCTCAATGGAAGTGGTTTCGAGTCCAAATTCATCCGTATGCAAAATATGACTTTTTGGGCCATGTATAATTTACATAGCGACTATTATGAATTTTCAACTAGGCATAACTTTTGATTCCCGCTATGAAATTTCGATTTTTCGAATTCGTTGGAAAGATATTCTCAACTAGATTCTAATATTTTTGGTTTCGCTAAAATCCGGTTTATTTTGCACCCGGTACATTCAATTGAAGTTTGAAATCGAATTATCGAACTACCGCGCCATTTTCAATTCCTTTTATAATTATAAATAATTATATATATTCTAACGACGACGCGTATAAATATAAACGTTCTAAATGTATTCAAAATAAATTTCGTCATTTTTATTTAAAATAATCTATTTTAAATCTTCAAAATTCGCTAAAATTGCCAAAATAAAAATTTTAAACTGGCCCAGATTTCCCGGGTTATTACAATCTCCCCCACTTAAAACTTTTCGTCCCCGAAAAGGAACAAAGTCGAAAGTGGTTTGATTAATCAACTCCACGTTCGATCTGGCTTCCATTCTCCAACTTTTCAGTTTATGAGAATTTTCAAATTTTCAAAAATTTGGCTAACACCCTAAATTTTCGAAAAATTTCGCCATAACCTCCCCTGCACCGGGAGCATCAGGGAATTTCAAATAGCTTCCCCGGTCCTTCTAATCTCAAAAAAAAAAAAAAAAAAAAAGCCAAGCGGCTAGCCAATAGGCTCATAAAAGCATCATCACCCAAACAAAACAGTAAATTATGTAGTAAACATGTACCTATTTGTCGGGCAAACAAATTTTATTCTCTGGCTCTAGCCTCCTTGCTATGACCTGTTCAATGTAAGTATACGCATATGCAAGCAAAAGCAACCAATTTTCAATATAGTTCAATATTTGATACAAGTAGGCATAAATGGTTCAAAATTATCAAACAAATAAACAAACAACACAAACAGCAATCAATTAGTGAATTAGAGTTTCAAATTCATAATTTTACTACATATAAAGAAAATCATGTTTTTGATGCCAATTCACAACATTTTGTACTAACTATATTAGTTTTGGTTCTCACACCAGTCCGATGGAAATATATAGATATCACACCTTCGAAACACGAACACAAATTCTGATGATGATATATCAATCATCAGAACCATCTCCGGGTGTCTAGAATGTGATTCCATATCTATCCAGTATATTAAAACTTCGAATATACGTTCATGACGCGTATATGCATTCTTTCCGAGATGGAAGGAATGTTTGTTGTTGGTGAAGTTGTGGACTGATTTTGCGTAAAGACTGGGGGAGGATAAGGCATGTGAAATCACAGTTGCCGAGTACAGGAGCAGTAGGCTCAACGTTCATTCGGAAAGGAAGAATTAAAACATTTATAATGGTAATTGAATATTAATTAAAGTAAGTAGTGTTTTAAAAATATATATTTTATTCAAATGAAATTCGTAACACCAATAACTTATATATATTATCCGGATTTAGAAAAATGGCGATAGAATCACATCGGTGAATATTACGAGTACGAGATGATTTGGAATCAATCAGAGTTCACTGGAATTTCAGGAAAAAAAAAACAAACGCCTGTTTGATTTTAAAGAAAAAAAATAGAATCGTCAATTGCAAACTAGTTGAGTAAACTCACCAACGCTGACTTGTTTATATTTTTATATAAAGAGTTTTAAACTTATTTATAGTAATTTTATGTTGTGTGATGGTTGATTGTTGAATAGTTGATAAAATTGGTTGAAATGGTTGATATGATTACACTGTTGATCGATTGTTGGTTCTGATATTCTATATTGATGTGAAATAATATTATTGATGTTGATTAACATCTGTGGATGCAGGGAAACAGGTTGGAGGGATCCAACTGGATCCCTCGACATTTATATTATTGTTTGGTATTTACTGTGATATATACTGTGATTGTGCTGTGTTGAATTACTCTGACCCTAGAATTTTGGTATTTAATACCGTAAAATATTTTCGTATATAGAAAATGAAATTTGAGATTTAAAAAGGAAATTTATTTTTCCAAAAATTGAAGTGTAATTTCGAATGGAGTTAAAAGGTAGAAACTTGTTTATTTAAACAAGAAGTTAATTTTAAACGGGTTTATAAATTAAGTGAACTGTTTATCGCTGGATAAATAAAAATATAAATTCAAATTTGAATTTATATGAAAAAGTGGAAATCGGTTTTGAAATCAATATTTGAAATGAGATTTGAACTTAGCAAATTATAAAGGAAATTATAAATGAGATTTTAAATGATTGCAATACAAATGAGATTGGTATGAAAAAAATCTGGATAGAAGTTATAAATAGAATTTGGGGTTTAAGATAGTATTTATAAATACGAAATCAAACTGATCTAATTGTATATAAAAGAAATATATTCACGATTGAAGTGAGTAATGGTTTAAAGAAAATATTTTACAAGGGAAATATATCTAAAGGAAATTAGATTTTAAATATGAATCCAGATTGGAAATTGAGTGAAAAGGGAAATGGGTAATCATTTTAAAGGAAAACGATGAATTAAGTTCAAAATTCGGAATTTAAAATATAGTGTGATAACTATTGTAGTCTGGAATGGTTATAAAGGAATTTGGTAATGATTCGGAAAGGTTAAATTCAAAAGTGAAATTTGAATTAAACTGAAATGGTAGATAAATTACGAAGTTCGGAATATAATCGAATATAGATTATTCGAGAGAGAGTATTTATTGGAATTCAATTCTATCGAATTTAGGGAAGTAGTTATTTTTATTTTCCGTTTTGAATCAAATCTAATTATTTATTTATTTACTTATTAATTGATATTAACAAGTACAAGTTATATTTTTGTATACCAAATATTTGGAAACAACGATTATAACGCTACCGTTATAATAAATGTTTTGTAAGTCTAAATAGCGATTATTACGCTGCTGTTATAATAAATGTTTTGTAAATCTAAACATTGATTTTAACGCTACCATTATAATTAATGTTTTATAAATCAAATACAGTGATTATGATTCTACCATTAAAATCAATGTTTTCCCGTAAAAGAAGAAGATTCTTAGATTGAACCTAAGAGCCGCGTAAGCGATGTTTTGTTGGTAGTTGTGAGATTTGACTATTTCAAAGTTAGTAATGTCATGCAGTTAAGGTTTAAGAGGTAATTATACCCCAACTTGATTGACTTCATGATTGATGGAGGAATGGTTAAGGTTCGATAGTGAAGATTGGTTAGCAATATGGTTAGCTAATAAATGACTAATGGTTTGAGTTATAATAACGATGTTTCTATAACAACGGGTTAATTTAAAGGATTTTTAATTGTTTTCCCAATTTGAATAAGAGATATTTTCTATGCATAGAAAATGAAATTAATTGGTCAATGAGAATTAATAAATGGAATATGGAAATATTTTTCAATATTAATAAGATATATTTTCTGAATATAGAAAATAAGGATTCATGAATATTTAGAAATGTTTTCAAACATTAATAAGAGATATTTTCTCGAATAAAGAACTTAGGATATTGGAAATGTTTTTTTCAAGAGCCAGGAGAGAAAATAGAGCCTTGAAAGGAGACGGAAGAGGGAAAAAGGGATTTTGGAGTCGATAATATAATAAGGAATTAATATAAAAGGGGGCCAGTGTTGTTTGATGTTTGATCGGTAGAATTTCCAAATGGAAATAGGACCGTTTATTGTATGGATGTTTCTTTGATAGTCAAATCACCAACTATCAATGTTTTGATTTATTTTATACCTCCGTTGTCAATACGGAGAGACCGGGATCAGATTTATTATCTGAAAACCACTCCATATGGGCATAATCGTTATGAATCAACTTATGCTGAAGATGATCGAGGATGGAGTAAAGTGTAAGGGTTGTTCTGTTAATCTTAGGTAGAAACAGCCCAAGATGGATTAATAGAATGGTGCCTTCAGTTTGACCAGTCCCAGGACAACGTATATGGTCGGATCTGACAATGTGGGATTCAAAGTAAAGGATAGCAAGATGTGCTGAAAGATAATCGTGACCTCAAGCCTCATCACCCGGGAAATGACAGAAACTGGCCAGGCAGCATGGCCATGTAGGTCATTCCCATTAGGGGTATTATCACCTGATCTAGAGAAAATTTATTTGCTTCTTATTCTATTTGCTGCTGTATGCTTTCGGTAACGGTTGCTGATCACAATTGTTGGTGATAATATGCTCGATACACTCAAGTTAAATGAGTGGTCAACAATTAATGGGCTGGGTTGCAAGACGCTCTTGTCGAACCCAGTGTATTCCCCTCTAGAGATACACTATCGGAAGGTGGTTCCATACCTTGTCATGTTAGAAATCCAAACTTCAATAAGCGCCCTGCGGTTTTTGGTTTTATATTATATATGGAGCGTGAGATGCAAGCGTTCTGCTAGATTCTATTTATTTGATGTAGACATTATTATAATATCACCGGATTTGATATCAAAAATATTTTTGGTTATCGTAATGTAAAAATCATCCGTGTTTATGTGTGGATCGGTCTTACAATTATCATTTCTTTCGAATGGATTTTGAAAGTTAAACAAATGGTTGGAGTTTACTCACACCAGTCCCATGACTGACCCAGAGTTTATTTTGTTTGATTTCCCTAAACTCTTGGGTGCCCAAATTTGTACGGGGATTCAAGTAGTTGGTATTTTTCAGATTCACTTGGAGGAGCTCGAAGTAGGAGGCTTCATCGATCAGCTTTAGACTGTCATTATTTTCCGTTGTGTACTATGTTGTATCTGGGAACAGGTGTTATAACTGTTCCAGAAATAGCTGTTGTACTCTGATGATGGTATGTTTATATAATTACCAAATTTGTATTTCAAAAAGTTATATGATATAATATATTTTATTCGTTCCGCTATGAGTTTGTGATCTTAATTTTCTTCTATTCTAACATTTCTTTCTTTTTATTTCTCATCCTCTAACTTATTTCTAATAATGATTCGTATTTCTGTGCAATTTGGGTTGGATGTGTGGTGTTATTAGTCGACTCAAAGGGTATGGAAATTCAGGCCATTACAATATCGTTATTTACATTAAGCGCTATATATATATGTATTCGTACCGATACACGTGACATACTGTTATGTCTTATTGTTCTGAACCCACATGGAATTTATAATTCAACATTTACATTTTTGAGTTAAACGATATCCGGAAGAAAAGAAAAATCCCTTTTAAATTTATTAAATAATAGTTATCATTTAATTAACGAATTCGACATAAGAATAGAATTAATATTTGGAATATAATATTTAAAACAAATTAAAATATTCGAATTCAAATAGCCGAAAAATCCGGGTTGTTGCATTCTTCCCCCCTTAAAAGAATTTCGTCCCCGAAATTACTAAGTAAGAAGAATACTCCGAACTTGATTATTTTCAAAATAATTCATTATAAATATTATCAAAAATATTTTCTAAGTTGTAAAAATTTACGAAAAATTCGCCAGCACCTCCTCTAAAATGTTCGATCCTAACAACTACAAATGCCACTCCGGGCCTCATTTCAATCAAAAGAAAATCAAGCCAAACGGCTACCCAACTCAGGGATATAAAATCAATCACCCAAACAATATATTAAGGTTTACCTCTTTATCGGGCTACTAAATTCCAATTTCGAAGCAAATCCACTAACTGCTCTTTGTCTTTCAATCTGTACTCCCAATCTGTGTAACCAAATCAACTCCATAACCTTCTGAAATCTTCACTTAACTTCACTTATAATGCAAACAACATTCTGGGTTAAATATTTCAGTTTGTTTCATAATTGGTTTTATTCCTAATTCATTATGTAGGGGTTTTAGTTTCGTTTCATTCAACTTCTTACTAATCTATATATATTCAAATTATATTTGAATTTCATTCCAATTTATTCACTCCAAACCAGTTCCCAGTCAAGTTCAAATCCATATTAGTATATTCCAATCATACAGCCAAAACCGATTCCAAGTCATTCCATTTGAATTTATTTACCTGAATTTATAACTAATATCATTCAATTTCATTTGACTTGAATTTATTCATCTATTGGTTCTTAATCCAATTCAAATTCATACTCATGAATTTTATTCCAAACATACAATCTAACTAATTTTCATCCATTCTGTTTGGATTCATTCACTGTTTATTTTACCTAACACAAGCCAAATTTCAGTTGACTTGTTTCAATTTCAATTCATAAGATTTATAAAAATTCTAATATTTATATTTGAAATATTTTCAATTTCAGTCAAATTTAAATTTTATTCAAATCAAATAAATATTTGGGAACATTATAAGTTCCACCTTCTTATAAAATATATTGTCTCAAAATAATATAAAAATAATTTTATATCCAAAATACAAATACGTGCTCTCGTGTATATATATATACGCAAACTCAATCTAGGGTATTACTAATCCTATCTCTATTGAGTAACGCCACAGAGCCAAGGTTATCGCTAAACCATTGCTCTGATACCAACTGTAAGGGCTCGGAAATCTGTACCCTTTGAGCTGACATACTACAACACACGTCCAACCCAAATTGCACGAAATTATGAATCTTTAATAGAAAGAAAATAGAGGATGAGAAGTAGAAAGAAAGAAATATTATAATAGAAGAATAATAAGATCAAAGTCTCACAGCAGAACGAATAAAATATAATATATCAAAATACTTTATACAAAAGAACTGTATATATATGATTACAGCAGCAGAGTATACATTCAGATCAATGCAACACACAGCGGAAATAAACTAGTACTAGTAAATATATGGAATACGTCTCGACTTCAACTCCTCTTCTGAATCTCCAAGCAATACCTATCCTGATAATATACTCGGTCTGACCCGAGCGCTTTTGAAGCAAAGCAAAATTCAGCCGGATCAGTCTGGAATACTTTCAGTGATAAATTCATAGCACAACAATTTGTTTAACTTTCAAAATCCTTTTTGAAATAAAAGAACAATAGTAAGACTAGTCCACACATAGACATGGATTATTTTTACCTTACTATAACCCAGAACATATTGAAATCAATATCTTATTCTGATATTATAATAGTGTCTAAATACAAGTAGATAGAATCTAGCAGAATGCCTGCATCTCACGCTCCACATATATAGTATACAAACAAAACCGTGGCGCTTATTGCAGATTGGATTCCGACTATGACAAGGTATGGATCCACCTGCCGATAGTGTATCTATAGAGAGGAATACACTGGGTTCAACAAGAACGTCTTGCAACCCGGACCACACATGACCGACCACTCATTTTGCTTGAATGTATCGAATATATTGTTACCTTATGGCTGCAGCCACCGTAGTCCGCGGTGATACAGAAAATGAAAGAAGTAACAAAATGAATATTCTCTAGATGTTGACAATACACCATAATGGGTGTGACCCACATAGCCAGCTGCCTGTCCGATTTATGTCAATTCCCAGCTGTGAGGCTTGAGGTTATAATTGACTTTTGGAACATCTGGCCACCGTTCACATCGTCCATACAAGTCATCCAGGAACAGGATGAACCAAAGGCACCCTCCTACCACATCTTAGGAATCACCCTATAGATTAGTATCGAGTAGTCCTTGTAATCCGTAGATTCCAATCACGACAGAATCATCGTTAACTCTAGGGATCAGCCAGAGGTATTTAACAATAGTTCTTCCGCTCATGAAGATTTATGGTCTTCATTGCTCCATCTTGATCAGCATCTTCTACGTTTTTGTATTCATTGGTCGGAATGGTTTTCTAATATAAATTCGATCTCGGTCTTTACGTACCAATAACGTTGGGTCAGATTTTGATAGTCGGTTATTTAAATATCAATATAAACAATCATAAAAATGAAACAGATCCGTTGGTTTATTTCTTAGCATCACTTGGCCATTTAAAATGATATATCAGTTCTAATATATTAATATTCTTAAATCATTTTATTTATATACTTGGAAAATTTTCTTAAACCATATCCAATTTCTCATTAACTACCATTTCAAAACACTTGCTATAACATTACTTATTATCTATAATTTGGAAATATATTCAACTTATCAGCGTAAAACAATCGTTATGAATCACCTTTTGTTTCCGTTATTTGAACACAATAATCGTCGCTTATCCTTTTAGAATTAACTCATTCTAAATTTCATTTCTTACTTTTGAAAATGTCGTTATATTCTCACCAATCTCCTTTTGTAGATTTCTATTATGGAAAGATCATTTCACATCCTCAAGCACCTTTTATTTCCTTTTATACTTGGAATCCCATCATATATATCCCCAACATTTTCAAATAACGTTACATAATTATTTATCAAAATACATTTACTTCCAACACCTCCCCTATTACAACTAATATCATCCTTCAATAATTCTAAAGTTGTACAAGTTAGGATATTTTAATTACCTCCGAGACATTGATCAACACCGTTCCTATCTTAAGATAAATATCAGTTGTAATACAAAAACCGATATTCATTCCTAATATCAAATCAAATCCCATTTTAGTTATATTTAATGAAATCTCATCTCTTATTGATATAACGAATTTATATCGCATCTTTTTAACTCTACTCGTCTTCTTCAACTTATATAACTTTCCAAATCATGGTTTATAGCACCATACTCTTTCTTTGGCAATCTTATTACAATCTTAAGCATGTTAACTAAATAATTAGTAACTATTGTGTACGATCCTTTTAATAACTTTAACAATCCCTTCAAACTATCGCATACGAGCCTCGATATAATCCTTTATTTAAGATTTCTGATAAGTTTAATCAAAATCTATTTCCTTTATATTCTGATTAAATCTCATTCCTTAGTTAATACAGTGGATTCAGATCGCAACATTTTAACCTAACTTGTCCCACCAATTTAATTCAAGTTCGGGTTTTTGTTTCGATTCCCATCCAAAGTCCCTAACTATGAATCAATTAAGAAAATAATCTCCTAAATGTCAACCCCGTAGGCCGAAACCAGCATCAAATAAATACATAGACAATCATTTAACTCAATCGATCTCCAGCTTGGTTTAAATTTTATATCTTCGGCTTTTATTCTATTTGCTGGTCATATTAAAGTTTATAAATTTAATAATTCGTTGAATAGTTGAAATCATTTACATATATTTAATAACTTGGTTTCAATAACTCCATCGAATTCTTGGATTTATCATTTTAGTTAAAAACTTCAATTTCAAACATAACTCATTTTATTATAAATATCAAATCGCTTAAAAACTCATTAAACTATAAATGGTGCTTTTAACTTTATAAACCTTCCTTGCTATATTTTACATTCCAAATTTCACTTCGATTATTATTAAATGACTAATAATCAAGTTTCAATATTTATTAAAATAAAACAGGGTTACTTTACCATTTACTACTCTATCAATAAACAATTTCAGTTAACGCCGTTAACTTGTTCAACTCTAAACATGATTAACTCGTTAGTCAATCGTTATTGATCCTTCCATTTAAATTAATTAATAATTAATTAATCTAAATAATTCTATTCACTTTGATTTTTGTTAAATCATCAATATAAACCCATTCTAATTGTTACGTAACTTCTGGTCACTTGAATTAACTTAATCATTTAATAATCACTTAGTAAACATGTGCTTCGCGCACGGTAGATTTTGATACGAAAATGATGATTTGTGTTTAAAAAAATCAATGTATATATGTGGTTGGTTTATTTTCTTTTTAAAAACTTCATTTAAAATAATATATTTAAAAAGAATCTATATTCGGTCATAAAATAAATTTCATGACTTCATTTTTAATGATTTACCTGATGGTGAATCAATCTCCATAAACAGTGTATATTTGGGCTATCTGCTATAAATTTCTCAACCAATACTATATTCTACAACGAACAGGTTTGAAAGTCAACGAGGTTTAATCAGCTCATATATAATATAAAATAAACAGCATACTGAATATTTGAGGAATCCGGTTTGATTCCTCCCACTTGTTCTTCTCTGCATCACAGATTATTATAATATTTTATATTAAACAATGATAACATAATTTACGTCAACCATTAAATCAATCATAGGCATCCAAAGCATCCAATCAACCAATTATTAGCAACTAAATCTAATTATATGAATTTAACACATCATAGCATTCTAGAAATGTGTGAGAATTAACTCACATGTATTTCGATTGACGGTTGTAGCGTTATTCCTATTTAAAATCAAATGGAAACTCAATTTCTTCATATTTCTTTCGAACAGCTCGGTAGAGTAGTTTTCTTGTCTGCGATACTATTTCACGCCATTCTGATAAGTTAAGCGATAGTTATCGTCGTTATAAATTTTAACTTATATTAACCACAATTGTTAACTAAGAATAAATTAATTTAATTTAAGATTACCTTAGTTAGTATTAACCACGTGATCCACCTCGTACTCATCTGCATGCGATTTCTCTACTGCCATCACGTGTTGTTGGTCTGCCCCTTCTTTGAAATGAACCCAGCCCCTTCATAAAAGAACACGTCTTCCCTCCTTTACGTCTTTTTTAGGCCTTGTTTCATTTTATTTTTATTCACGTGAAGCCCAGAAAAATCTCATCCGTAATAGTAAAGCCCGTCTCCCATTCTTCTAATTTATTTTATTATAGTCCCGTACTTCCCCATGATTCCAGTGTTCCGTTAATTTGCTATCTTCTCCCATGAGTAAAACGCAACTTGCACCATGCACGGACTTTTCACGCCAAAAGAGTGTGTCACCTTTTCCTTTCCATGACTTTCAGATTTCAAAAATGAAAATGCACAGTCCCTTGAATCTTCACAAGCCTCTCATTTATTCATTTTCCACGTTGATACATGGAACACTAACTTCCCTTCACGTTGCAAAATAAACTCACATTTCCAGAAAATGGCTTCCTCGTTTTCCATGTAATTTCCTTCCCCGCTACACTCTAAACTTCCCTGTTGTTGCCACGAAAAACGCAATCATCTTCCCTTATTGTTCTGCATGGTTTTGTTCCGCAATACCCACACAGATCCTGCTTAGCTAGCACCCACCACTGAACACGCTAACTACTCCTCGTTGCCGTCTGATCGGAGCAGCCACATCACTCGAAACAGTTCTCTCCTCCGCCCCCTTGATACGCTGTAAACCCAGCGTCCGTACCCTACGAGTGCCACAAAGTTTCCCCACTGTCTACAGCATGCATGTTCACAACTTCCCAACCCGAAATGGCTCCACCTCAACATCGCCAAATCGTCCACCGTGTCGTATTCCGATGTCCATCCAATACCCTTGCTACAGTACTTCGTGCGAGCTGTAGTGGCTCCATACTCCGCCAGCCCCATACCTTAACCTCTGAGTTCCATTATAAATAATCATGTTTTCTGTATCATCAGCATAGATATCACCATGTTACAACGTGCTTTATTATTATTAGTTCATGCTTACCCTACAGCGAGATCATTTTTCCCCGCCATGATGATTCTCTCCAACTCCCCCTCACATGTGCTCAGCCTTCCAACAAGTCCCTCAGACCGATCCCATTACAACGAACCCTTTGCTTTACTAACATCGACCACCTCCAAACAACCACGCCTTCTTCGGATCCTCCCATCTTCCTTCCCCTCCTCACGCAAATGCAATGTAACCTTGAACAACCCTACGCGCCACCAAAACACCACCCGCATTCTGGTCTGCCACCCACCACGACGGTCATCAGTGACACCTGCTGTAACACCCTGAATTTTAGTTAATGCTAAAATACACTAATTACAGAATAAATAATCTCAGATGTGAGAATTGGGGGAAATGGGCTGCGTTATTGCGTTCGTCTCGGAAAAATACGCGAAATAGAGTCCGAGTTTTCGAGAATCGAAGTCCGTATGGCCCAGTTATGGCCCAAAGAAGTTTGCAGGAAAATTTAAGCTAAAAACAGATTTAATAATTTAAAATCAGATTTCGAAATTTGAGCCAACGGGGGCCAGGCGGGAAAAATTCCCGCCCTAGCCATGTCGACAGGGCTGTCGACAGGGGTGTCGACTGCCCTGTCGACTTGCCTGTCGACACAGGGTGTCGGCCCTGTTGATCTGGGTGCACCAGATCTGGTTTTTGGTTGAGTCTTGGGCTGTGTTCTAGAGATTTCCTAAATCTGACGGTCCTAATCTAATCTAGGGTTAATCTAAGGGCCTAAAACACTACCTAATCCTATAAATAAGACCCCAACCCTACCCTAATTCATTCATAATTAGATCTTGTAACTAAACTATGGCAAAATGAAACTTGATCATGGCCTCCACAAATCAATGAAGAGAGTTGCAAGCTAATCAACCTCTAATCATCATCTTCTTCATATTTAGCAACTAGTCCTACTTCATAAGTTTGCTAATCTTGGTTTTGGTGAGTTCCTATGGCTTTAATAATCAATTGTTAAATTGATTATGGTAGGATGTGATAAGACATGGCTATGTTTGTGGATAAATGTGTTTACGCAAGTTTGTATGATATGTGATTTGCAAGTTTTATGCTATATGCAAGTTTAATACCATGTTTTATGATGCAAAACACTATGTTGAACATTTATGCATATGTAACATGTTATGCAAACTATATGTGAGAGTATATGCAAGTTATATGTAACATGATATGCAAGTTATGCATGTGATTTTATGCATGCTAAGTATTTAGTGTTATGCATGCTAAGTATTGGATTTTATGCATGCTAAGTATTTAGTGTTATGCATGCTAAGTATTTGATTTTATGCATGCTAAGTATTGGGTTTTATGCATGCTAAGTGTTTGGGTTTATGCAAGTTAAGTGGTGTGTTTATGCATAATAAGTAATTGATTCTATGCATGCTAAGTATGTGGTTTTATGCATGCTAAGTGTTTGGTATTATGCATAAATCATGACATGTAAGCTTACCCTTTTAAATGTGATGCATACATATGCAAGATGACACCTTTATATGCTATGCATGTTTACCCTCCTTTAGGATGCAAGTCATATATGCAAGTTCAACATGTTAAGCAAGTTATGTGTATGCTTATATGCAAGTTCAACATGTTATACAAGTTATGTGTATGATGTTATGTAAGTTATGCGCATGTTGTTATGCAAGTTCATATGCAAGTTATGTGTATGATGTTATGCAAGTTATGTGCATGATGCTATGCAAGTTATGTGTATGTTGATGTGCAAGTTATGTTTATGATATTATGAAAGTTAGGTGTATGATGTTATGCAAGTTAACATGTAACATGCTGTGCAAGTTCACACCTTTAAGATACATGCAAGTTCACCTTTGTATAACCTATGAATACTTATGCAAGTTGCCTTTATATATGACATATGTATGTTCATGCAAGTTGGGTTATTTAGCAATGCTAGTTGGGTTAATATTATGATGTAAGTGGACACCTTTTAACCCATGTTAATGCTAATGTATGCTAAGTGAAACCCATGTAAATTGTGAAAGAATCTTCTCTTGGAAATATGTCGTGTTAGCATAAGTGCGTGGGGAAACGATGGGGTTAATAGACATGTTAATGAAATGGTGTGAAATGGTTATGATTAAGCATACCATAAAATGAATAAGCATAAGTGGGAATTTACCTATTGAGTTAGGTCTACCCCATGGGAATTTACCTATTGAGTTAGGTCTACCCATGTTATGAAAAACTTGATATTAATTAGGGATAATTAATGTGGGGGTGATTAATTAGGTGTAATTAATCGACTAAGACACGAGGTTGGACTCATTTGTAGTGTAAAACTGCCCGGACCCAACCGGCTTAACCAGTTGCTATAAATGTTAGCCCAATGTGAGAGGTCTTAGGCACAAACTAAATACGTGATTAACGTAAAGACACGAGGTTAGACTCGGTTATGACGTAAGGCTGCCCGGACCCAACCGGCTTAACCAGCGGTCATAAAAGATAGTATAATGTGAGAGGTCTTTATGAGGATCACGGTCTTAATTAATTAAGAAACACTTAACCAAATTAGCATGTAGTGGGACATGAGGGTTAAGTGGGTGCCTCGGGTGGCATGTAGTAACTAGTAGGGGTGCCTCGGGTGGCATGAGGAAACTAGTGGGTTGCCATGGGTGGCAATAGAAAATACGATTAGAATACTTAACCAAAGTGGAACATGTAATTAAAACATGGGTGAAGGGTTAAGTAAGTGCTTTGGGTGGCATGTGGAAATCTAGTAGGTGCCCTAAGTGGCAATTGAAATATGATTGATAACTTAACCAAATCTTAACATGTAAGTGGGCATGTCTATATAAGGGGTTAAGTGGGATGCACTAGATAAAAGTAGCAAGCTTAAGTAGTAGCTTGTGGGGGCCCATTTCAACCAATATCCCAAACGTATCTTTGTGGGCTCGACTCTAGTCGAGTGACGGGACACGCATATTGGGCTTGACTATAAGTGGCCAAAACGGGTTAGCGGTGGCAACGCAGGATCAACGGGTTTCATATGCGTGTGTGGACCCGGGCTGGTTGGTAAGTCGTTGTTGCATCGTGTAGATATAAAGCCGTGCACCGTTGATATTATCAGGTAGCCACTTTGGGGAATGATACACCCCCTTTTTGTGGGACCAGCACGGGTATCTACGGTAGGGAGCCGATCGCTTGGGAGTAGTGGGTACACCTAGTAAAGATAGGGGCAGACGGCACCTGTGTAGGGGTACGAGAAACTACTGGGTAAAGAAAAATTACTAAGTACACTTAGTGGGATCAACCTTTAAGTAGGAATTACTCTTGGTGGGTAGAACTGGTGTGGTGCAGTGTAAGAATTACCCTTGGGTGGGTAGATCTGGGGTGGTGTAAGCTAGTAATTATCCTTGGGTGGATAAATGCGTCTTTTCGGTTATCGTAGTACATCCTGTGTTTAGTTGGCTACTTAGTGTAGTCATTATCCCCAGAGGTACCGTACCTTGTTTATGTCATACCCTAATTACTTTAATGGTTGTATTGTTAGGGTTATAGGACTCACTCAGACTTATGTCTGACCCCGTTGTTTTTATCTTTTTCCCAACCCTCAGGTTATCAGAATGGGCCCAGTGCGAGTGGGCTTAGATCAGGCTGCTTTATTCTCTTTTGGAGCTTGGACCATAGATGTAGAGAGCTCAGCTTACCCTTTCTTTTATGGCTATCAGTTCATGTATTGGGATTATGTACTTTTATTTATCAGGATGGATATTTTGTACTTGACTCTTATTACGGTTTTGTGATGTAACACCCCACTCCCGCTATGATCACTCACAATGGGAATGCCATAACATCGGTGGAGTATTTTAGTGAATATAGAACAGAAAAATTACAACAAGACAGATATAAATAGTACTTGAAATTTTAAAACATCATCTCATAACAGCGGAAGTAAAACATGTCTGGTTACATCATAAACCCACAATAAAAGTCAAGTACAATATCCATCACAATAAAGAATTACATAATCCCACTCTCATACAATAGCCAAAGCAAAAGGAAAGATAACTGGATAACTGGAGCTTTACATCTACCCAAGCTCCTAAAGACTGGAACAGCAATCCGATCAAGCTCCACTACTGCTAGGATCCACCACAGGACCTGAGGGTTGGGAAAAAGATAAAAACAACGGGGTCAGACATAAGTCTGAGCGAGTCCTATAACTTTAACAATACAATCGTTAAAGTAACCAGAGAAGACATGAACTGATATACGGTAACATATGGGGATGAATGGTTACACTAAGCAGTCAACTAAACCAAGATAAAGGATAAAGACGCATCTACCCTTTCTAAGGTAAATTACTAAACTGCACCACACCAGTCGTTCCTAACTTAAAGGTTGATCCCACCCAAGGACTTATAAAATTAACCTAATAGTACTTGCGTACCCCTAGGTGACCAAGTAGGCGCCACGAGGCCCTACAATCCACTAGGTGTACACACTACTCCCCATTCGATCGGCTCCCTAACGTAGATACCCGTGCTGGCCCCACCATGGGGTGTACCATTTCCCAACGTGGCAACCCGATATAATTAACGGTGCACGGCTCATATCTACACGATGCAACAACGGCTTACCTACCAGCCCGGGCCCACTCACGCATATGAAGCCCGTTGGACTTGCGTTGCCACCGCTAACCCGTTTGCCTCTTACAGTCAAGCCCAGTATGCGTGTCCCGTCCTCGACATGGGTCGAGCCTACAAAGATACGTATGGGTTACTGGTTGAAATGGGCCTCCACAAGCTACCCACCTAAGCTTGTCCCTCTTTCTAGTATATCCCATTTAACCCTTTAATCATGTTTTAATTACATGTTTCCACTTTGGTTAAGCATTCTAATCGTATTTTCTATTGCCACTCAAGGCAATCACTAGATTTTCTCATGCCACCCAAGGCACCCACTTAACCCCTCATGTCCCTCTACATGCTAATGTGGTTAAGTGTTTCTTAATTAATTAATTAAGAACGTAACCTTTGTAAAGACCTCTCACATTAGACTGTCTTTTTTGACCGCTGGTTAAGCCGGTTGGTTCCGGGCAGCCTTATGTCATAACAGAGTCTAACCTCGTGTCTTTACATTAATCACGTATTTAGTTTGTGCCTAAGACCTCTCACATTGGGCTAACACTTGTAGCAACTGGTTAAGCCGGTTGGGTCCGGGCAGTTTTACGCTACAACTGAGTCCAACCTCGTGTCTTAGTCAATTAATTACACCTAATTAATCACCCTCATAATTTTATATTAATTATCCCTAATTAATCAAGTTTTTCTTAACATGGGTAGACCTAACTCAATAGGTAAATTCCCATGGGGTAGACCTAACTCAATAGGTAAATTCCCAACACATAGTATGGGTACACCTAACTAAATAGGCAAATTCCCATACTATGTTCATTTATTTTATATTATGCATAATTATATTAATTTCACATAATCTTATTAACCTATGCATTTAATTACCCCATCGTTCCCACGTAATTTCGTTCTCATGATATAACACACATAAAAGGTGTCAACTTGCATATAAATGAACATGTTTCAAAGGTGCCATCTTGCATTTTAACAAACACATAACTTGCACATGCACTTGCATAACATGTCACATAACTTGCATATAATATGTCACATAACTTACATGTTCACTTGCATAACAAACTTGCATATTAACTCATAGACTTGCATAATGTGTCATCATGAACTTGCATATTAACAAACATATAACTTGCATATTTACATACATGTAACTTGCATATTAACAAACATGTAACTTGCATATTAACAAACATGTAACTTGCATATTTACTTACATGTAACTTGCATATTAACAAACATGTAACTTGCATATTAACAAACATGTAACTTGCATATTTACTTACATGTAACTTGCATATTTACATACATGTAACTTGCATATTAACAAACATGTAACTTGCATATTTACTTACATGTAACTTGCATATTTACATACATGTAACTTGCATAGCATATCACCATGAACTTGCATAACATGCATATGATTACATAGCCCACAACTTGCATATCATGCAAACATAACATACATCATATTAAACTTGCATAAACTTACATACTCAACATGCATAAACATACATACTCAACATGCATAAACATAAGATTAATGCTAACATCATATCATATGATTCAAAGCTCATTAACCCACATACAAAACCATAAATCCCATCACATCTCATCTAATTAGTTTACCAAAAGATCATCAAAGTGATAGAAACTCACAACTAGCAATTTTGCACACCAAATGAAGAAGATTAAGATGCTAAGAAGGGATTAGAGGTTGATTAGAGAGTGATTAGCATGCAACCCTCTTCATTGATTTGTGGAGGCCATGATCAAGTTGCATTTTGCCATAGTTTAATTACAAGGTTTAATTATGAATGAATTAGGGTAGGGTTGGGGTCTTATTTATAGGATTAGAAAGTGTTTTAGGCCCTTAGATTAACCCTAGATTAGATTAGGACCCTTAGATTTAGGAACCCTCTAGAACACAGCCCTAGACTCAGCCAAGACCAGACCTGGTGCACCCAGATCCACAGAGCCGACACCCTGTGTCGACACCCCTGTCGACAGGGCTGTCGACACCCCTGTCGACATGGCTGTCGACACGGGGCTAGGCGGGAATTTTTCCCCCCTTTCCTCTTTTGGCTCCAAACTTGTTTTTCAAATCTGCTTTTTAAATTTAAATTTCCTAAAACTTCTTTGGGCCATAACCGGGCCATACGGACTCCGATTCTCAAAATCTCGGACTCTATTTTGCGTATTTTTCCGAGACGAACGCAATGACGCAGCCCGTTTCCCCTGGTTCTTCCATCTGAGATTAATTATACTTTAATTACTAACTATTAGTGTTAATTGAAATTCGGGGTGTTACATTCTCCCCTACTTAAAGGATTTCGTCCTCGAAATCTCTAAGTTAAGAAGAACGTATCCTACCAACCAAACAACCATCTACTAAACCATCAACCACAAGCAACCATTATCCTTAGAAACTTCTAATGATGTATGAACATATGCAGAAAGTGTGTGTATATGTCCGTATACTAATGCAAAATCAGGCGGTCTTACTGATTCAGTCGACCTCCTTAATGCAAACCATGATAGTGCCATGCATCCAATATGTATGCGAAACCCTATTGACACATACAAATTTCTACATGCGTGCACAACCATACACAAAAATGCATCATCCATATGATAACACAGCCATGATACATCCATCAATTCTATCTACCACATCCATTTATGCAATATGCAACATGAAGTGTCTGAGCCGATCTAGTGCCTAATGTGTGTGTATATGCGTCCATGAGCAACCACTAGCAATCAATTGCATCCACATGCATCCATCAACCATAACATGTTTCAAACACATGTTTCAACCATAGGCTTACCCTATCTAAAGGTCAAATAGTACTAACGAGAGGACATACTAAAGATAAGATAAGTACTAGACAAGCAATAAAGGAGAAGTTAAAAGACATACTCTCAAAAAGAAATGGATACAAAGAACGCATCTTCGCTTCCGTCTCCCAAGTAGCATTGCTTTCGTCATCTCCTCATTGCACTTTAACTAGCTGAACTTCTCTGTTCCTCAACTTCCTAGTTTCTGACCCAAGGATGCGAGTAGGAGCTCGTCGAATCGTCGCATCACGCTCTACCTCTACATCTCTAAGCAAGCTCGGCTCTACCACCTCTGCGGTCTCATGTAAGCACTTCCTCAAATGTGATACATGGAATACATCATGAACACCACTAAGTCTGTCGGGCAACTCCACCCTATATGCCATTCGTCCAATCCTTTCCTTAATAGGAAACGGCCCAACAAACCTTGGTGCTAACTTCCCAACGGACCCAAAGCGAACAACATTTCTCAATGGAGATACTTTGACAAAAACCATATCCCCAACCTCAAACTCAAGATCCGTCCTTCTCCGATCCGCATAAGATTTCTGTCTATCTTGTGCTGCCTTCATCCTTCTTCGAATCAAATCAATCTTCTCTGAAGTCTCTCTAACCATATCTGGCCCAAGCAAGATCTTATCCGTAGATTCCCACCAACATGTAGGAGATCGACAAGGCCTTCCATAAAGAGCTTCGAAAGGTGCCATGCCAATACTGGACTGAAAGCTGTTATTATATGCGAACTCCACCAAAGGAAGATGTTCTTCCCATGTACCTCCAAAATCCAAGATACAAAGCCTCAAGAGATCTTCTAAGATACGGTTCACCCTCTCGGTCTGACCGTCCGTCTGAGGATGATATGCGGTGCTCAAACACAACTGAGTCCCTACCGCCTCTTGCAAACTTCTCCAAAACTCACTAGTGAAGATAGGATCTTGATCACTCACAATGCTGGATGGTACACCATGCAATCTAACAATCTCTCTAACATAGACTGAAGCAAGCCATGGAGCGGTCCTCTTACTCTTCACGGGTATAAAATGGGCACTCTTGGTAAGTCTGTCTACCACAACCCAAATTCCCGTATTGCCCTTCCTCGATCTCGGTAACCCATCGATGAAATCCATCGAGACACTATCCCACTTCCATTGCGGAACTTCCAATGGGTGTAGCAACCCACCGGGTTTCCTTTGCTCCGCTTTAACTTGTTGGCATACTAAGCATCTAGCCACATACTCGGCCACATCTTTCTTCATACCGGCCCAGAAGAAAACTCTCTTCATGTCTTGGTACATTTTGTCTCCACCGGGATGAATAGTCATTCTTGAACGATGTGCATCATCCAAAATAGCCTTCTTCAAACCCTCATCTTGCGGTATACAAAGTCTACCGTCTCTATGCAACCATCCTTTATCATTTATGGTGTATCTACCCAAATGGCTGGACGACTCCCCCCTCATAAGCTTCTCTACCAACTCAACCAACTGTGGGTCGTCTCGCTGAGCCTCGCCAATCCGTCTCAAAAGAGTAGGTCTAACCTCCAAGGATGCCAACAAACCAGGTACAAAATCAACAGAAGGTCTGAAGTCAAACAAAGAAAGAAACTCCAAGCTTCGCCGTTCCACGAACAATGGACTCAAAGATAGCCTTTTCCTACTCAAGGCGTCCGCCACCATATTACCCTTGCCAGGAGTATATGCTATCTCGAAATCATAGGATGCTAAGAACTCCATCCACCTTTGCTGCCTTAAGTTTAAATCCTTCTGAGAGAATAAGTACTTCAATGATTTATGGTCGGTGAACAACTCGAATCTCTCACCAAGAAGATAATGGCGCCAAGACTTAAGTGCGAAAACAATCGCGGCCAACTCTAGATCATGGGTAGGGTAATTCTTCTCATGCACTCTCAATTGTCTCCCTCCATAGGCTATTACCCTTCCCTCCTGCATCAAGACTGCGCCTAATCCTGTCCCACAAGCATCGGTATAAACAACAAACGGCTTACTCCCATCTGGGAGCACTAAAACTGGAGCGGTGGTCAAAGCTCTCTTTAATCGTCGGAAAGCATCATCACAATCTACGTCCCATAAGAAAACCAGATTCTTCTTCGTCAAGCGGGTTAATGGGGCTGATATCTTCGCGAAGTCTTTGATGAACTTCCTGTAATATCCTGCCAACCCCAAGAAACTTCTTACTTCGGTAGCATTTCTAGGAACTTTCCAATCCTGGATAGATACTATCTTTGCGGGATCCACAGCTATCCCTTCCTTAGAGACCACATGCCCTAAGAATCGCACTTCTCTTCTCCAAAAATGACATTTAGAGAATTTAGCTTTAAGACTATGTGCTCGAAGAGTCTCCAACACTTCCTTGAGATGTAAGGCATGCTCTTCTTCACTCTTGGAAAAGACCAAGATGTCATCCACAAAAACTACTACAAACTTATTCAGATACTCTCTGAACACTCTACTCATGAGATCAACAAAGTATGCCGGGGCGTTTGTCAACCCAAATGGCATCACTAGCCACTCATAAAAACCATCCGGAGTCCGGAAAGCAGTCTTCTCTATACTGTCCTCCGCCACTCTCAACTGATGAAACCCTGTAGCTAAGTCCATTTGCGAAAACACTGAGGCGCCAACCAACTGATCAAAGAGATCATCTATTCTCGGTAATGGGTGTCTATTCTTCTTCGTAAGCTTATTAAGTTCTCTATAATCCACACAAAGTCTGAGGGACCCATCTGCCTTCGTGGCAAACACTACTGGAGCTCCCCACTCCGATATACTTCGCCTTATGAACCCCTTCTCAAGCAACTCCCCTACTTGCTTATGAAGTTCTCTTCTCTCACGAGGAGCCATGTGGCGCACTGGCAAAGACACTGGTTTGGCATTATCCACCAAATAAATTCGGAAATCTATCTCCCGCTTCGGAGGTAAATTCTTCACTTCTTCAAACACATCCGGATATTCCCGGACTACTCTGACAGAACGCAAACTCTCGACCGAAGCATCGAGTGATTCAAGATAACTTAGCAAAACAGATTCCATGGGATTACAAGAGATCTCGCGAGTATTACCCAAGCGGGTCATAAGCCTGACAACTCTCCTTTCACAATCAAGAACGGCACCATTACTGGATAACCAGTCCATGCCCAAAATCAACCCATAGCCCGTGAAGCCCAATACAAAAGCATCACATCTAAACTCAACGCTAAGTATAGAAATCTTCAAACCCAAACATATCATAGACAGATATATAGAGCCCCCAATTTGGTTTGAAACAACCAAGGGATCATCAACTAGACTGGTGTCTAAGTGCAGTGACTCAACTAACGATGATGAGATAAAAGAATGCGATGCGCCAGAGTCAAACAAAGTACGAACTGGATGATCACACAGAAAAACCAGACTTTCAACGGAAATAGTTCTACCTCTCTGCTGAATCGGTGGAACTGAGAGAACCTGAACTTGCCCCCCTGACTGAGGTGGTGCTATAAGAGCTTGCACCTGACCTCCTGAGGTAGACCCCGTCTTCTGCCCCTTCTTTGGGCAGTTTTTCACAAGATGTCCTGCTTCACCACAATGAAAGCAACCTGTCTTCTTCTTTTTGCGACAATCCTTACTGAGGTGGCCTGGTGTTCCACAATTGAAGCACTTCTTCTTCGTCTTCTTCTTGTCACCATTGCCTTTTCCGCCCTTGCCTTGTTGTTGTTGTTGCGGTTTCTTCTGATCCCCCTTTTTCTCTGGTGCCTTAGAATTCTTATCATCCTCATGCATAAGTGCCATGTAGACAAGCTTCTCAAAGGTGGCCCCCATAGGAATGTGAGTCATAGCTATTCCTTGCAATGGTTCGTTCAAGCCTCTAACGAACCTCAAAGCCTTCTTCTCCGGTGTATTCACCAACTCTATGCCAAACCTTGCTAATTGATTGAATTTGTTGACATATTCTTTCACCGTGAGATTCCCTTGCTTCAAATTCAAGAACTTCTCCATAAACAGATTCTCTTCCGCCCTTGAGAGAAACTTAGCCCCAAACCTTTGCTTAAAATCTGCCCAAGAGTCAACAGGGCGTTCTCCGTTAGTGACCTCCCACCAGAATGAGGCCTCTCCCTTCATCAACCAAGCCGCCAACTTGACTTTCTTTCCCTCTTCCACTTCAAAGATATCTAGCAACTCTTCCACTTCCTTAAGCCAATCTCTAGCCTCTACGAAAGTCTCTGAACCTAGAAAAGGTTTTCCTCCTATAGCCTTGAACTCCTTGCAAACCTTAGCAAAATTATCCACTCTAGGCTGAGGAGGAGGAGCGGTTGTCTCTGGTGTAGTAGCATTGGCTGGACCCGCAGCCGCGGCCCTAGCCTCTTGCAACCTCCTATACCATAGTGGTATAACTAAACCCTCCGGGATGTTAAGATCTTCAGCCATGCTGAAACGAAAGAGGAAAGATTCAAAAAGGAGATTCCGAAAGATAAAGATATGGCTATTGGAGATTATGCTTTTCTTTTTCAAAAACTTTTTCTCTTAGAAGACATGCTTTTGAAAATACTTTCTTCGAAAATACTCTTAGAAAATAGTTTTTCTAAAAAAAATTATCTGTTCTGGTAACCTTAAGCTCTGATACCACGTGTAACACCCCACTCCCGCTATGATCACTCACAATGGGAATGCCATAACATCGGTGGAGTATTTTAGTGAATATAGAACAGAAAAATTACAACAAGACAGATATAAATAGTACTTGAAATTTTAAAACATCATCTCATAACAGCGGAAGTAAAACATGTCTGGTTACATCATAAACCCACAATAAAAGTCAAGTACAATATCCATCACAATAAAGAATTACATAATCCCACTCTCATACAATAGCCAAAGCAAAAGGAAAGATAACTGGATAACTGGAGCTTTACATCTACCCAAGCTCCTAAAGACTGGAACAGCAATCCGATCAAGCTCCACTACTGCTAGGATCCACCACAGGACCTGAGGGTTGGGAAAAAGATAAAAACAACGGGGTCAGACATAAGTCTGAGCGAGTCCTATAACTTTAACAATACAATCGTTAAAGTAACCAGAGAAGACATGAACTGATATACGGTAACATATGGGGATGAGTGGTTACACTAAGCAGTCAACTAAACCAAGATAAAGGATAAAGACGCATCTACCCTTTCTAAGGTAAATTACTAAACTGCACCACACCAGTCGTTCCTAACTTAAAGGTTGATCCCACCCAAGGACTTATAAAATTAACCTAATAGTACTTGCGTACCCCTAGGTGACCAAGTAGGCGCCACGGGGCCCTACAATCCACTAGGTGTACACACTACTCCCCATTCGATCGGCTCCCTAACGTAGATACCCGTGCTGGCCCCACCATGGGGTGTACCATTTCCCAACGTGGCAACCCGATATAATTAACGGTGCACGGCTCATATCTACACGATGCAACAACGGCTTACCTACCAGCCCGGGCCCACTCACGCATATGAAGCCCGTTGGACTTGCGTTGCCACCGCTAACCCGTTTGCCTCTTACAGTCAAGCCCAGTATGCGTGTCCCGTCCTCGACATGGGTCGAGCCTACAAAGATACGTATGGGTTACTGGTTGAAATGGGCCTCCACAAGCTACCCACCTAAGCTTGTCCCTCTTTCTAGTATATCCCATTTAACCCTTTAATCATGTTTTAATTACATGTTTCCACTTTGGTTAAGCATTCTAATCGTATTTTCTATTGCCACTCAAGGCAATCACTAGATTTTCTCATGCCACCCAAGGCACCCACTTAACCCCTCATGTCCCTCTACATGCTAATGTGGTTAAGTGTTTCTTAATTAATTAATTAAGAACGTAACCTTTGTAAAGACCTCTCACATTAGACTGTCTTTTTTGACCGCTGGTTAAGCCGGTTGGTTCCGGGCAGCCTTATGTCATAACAGAGTCTAACCTCGTGTCTTTACATTAATCACGTATTTAGTTTGTGCCTAAGACCTCTCACATTGGGCTAACACTTGTAGCAACTGGTTAAGCCGGTTGGGTCCGGGCAGTTTTACGCTACAACTGAGTCCAACCTCGTGTCTTAGTCAATTAATTACACCTAATTAATCACCCTCATAATTTTATATTAATTATCCCTAATTAATCAAGTTTTTCTTAACATGGGTAGACCTAACTCAATAGGTAAATTCCCATGGGGTAGACCTAACTCAATAGGTAAATTCCCAACACATAGTATGGGTACACCTAACTAAATAGGCAAATTCCCATACTATGTTCATTTATTTTATATTATGCATAATTATATTAATTTCACATAATCTTATTAACCTATGCATTTAATTACCCCATCGTTCCCACGTAATTTCGTTCTCATGATATAACACACATAAAAGGTGTCAACTTGCATATAAATGAACATGTTTCAAAGGTGCCATCTTGCATTTTAACAAACACATAACTTGCACATGCACTTGCATAACATGTCACATAACTTGCATATAATATGTCACATAACTTACATGTTCACTTGCATAACAAACTTGCATATTAACTCATAGACTTGCATAATGTGTCATCATGAACTTGCATATTAACAAACATATAACTTGCATATTTACATACATGTAACTTGCATATTAACAAACATGTAACTTGCATATTAACAAACATGTAACTTGCATATTTACTTACATGTAACTTGCATATTAACAAACATGTAACTTGCATATTAACAAACATGTAACTTGCATATTTACTTACATGTAACTTGCATATTTACATACATGTAACTTGCATATTAACAAACATGTAACTTGCATATTTACTTACATGTAACTTGCATATTTACATACATGTAACTTGCATAGCATATCACCATGAACTTGCATAACATGCATATGATTACATAGCCCACAACTTGCATATCATGCAAACATAACATACATCATATTAAACTTGCATAAACTTACATACTCAACATGCATAAACATACATACTCAACATGCATAAACATAAGATTAATGCTAACATCATATCATATGATTCAAAGCTCATTAACCCACATACAAAACCATGAATCCCATCACATCTCATCTAATTAGTTTACCAAAAGATCATCAAAGTGATAGAAACTCACAACTAGCAATTTTGCACACCAAATGAAGAAGATTAAGATGCTAAGAAGGGATTAGAGGTTGATTAGAGAGTGATTAGCATGCAACCCTCTTCATTGATTTGTGGAGGCCATGATCAAGTTGCATTTTGCCATAGTTTAATTACAAGGTTTAATTATGAATGAATTAGGGTAGGGTTGGGGTCTTATTTATAGGATTAGAAAGTGTTTTAGGCCCTTAGATTAACCCTAGATTAGATTAGGACCCTTAGATTTAGGAACCCTCTAGAACACAGCCCTAGACTCAGCCAAGACCAGACCTGGTGCACCCAGATCCACAGAGCCGACACCCTGTGTCGACACCCCTGTCGACAGGGCTGTCGACACCCCTGTCGACACCCCTGTCGACATGGCTGTCGACACGGGGCTAGGCGGGAATTTTTCCCCCCTTTCCTCTTTTGGCTCCAAACTTGTTTTTCAAATCTGCTTTTTAAATTTAAATTTCCTAAAACTTCTTTGGGCCATAACCGGGCCATACGGACTCCGATTCTCAAAATCTCGGACTCTATTTCGCGTATTTTTCCGAGACGAACGCAATGACGCAGCCCGTTTCCCCTGGTTCTTCCATCTGAGATTAATTATACTTTAATTACTAACTATTAGTGTTAATTGAAATTCGGGGTGTTACATGTGATGTAACCAAACATGTTTTACTTTCCGCTGCAATGAAATGATGTTTTTAAGATTTTCAAGTATTACTTATATCTGTCTTGTTGTAATTTTTCTGTTCTATATTCACTTAAAATACTCCACCGATGTTATGGCATTCCCTTAGCGAGTGACCATAGCGGGTGTGGGGTGTTACACGTGGTATCAGAGCTTAAGGTTACCAGAACAGATAAAATTTTTAGAAAAACTATTTTCTAAGAATATTTTTGGAAAGGAGTATTTTCAAAAACATGTCTTTTAAGAGAAAAGTTTTTGAAAGAAAAGCATAATCCCCGATAGCCATATCTTTATCTTTCGAATTCTCCGTTTTGAATCTCTTCCTCTCTCGTTTTGAGTTTCCCCTCCGCGTATAGATGACCTTTCTGAGATAGATAAGAATGGAAAACCACTTCAAGGGACTTAGACGATAATCAGATTAGAAGTTGGTTCAAGAAGGAGGAGGACTGGTAGGTATCTATTGGATAGACGATGGGAGGAAGGCTCAAATAGTTGTTTGGTTAATGAAGGACAAAAACTCATTGATGGGAGGTTACGAGTGGAGAATGGGAAGAAGAAGGCTAGTAGTTATCCTTTTGGGAGGAATGGGACACCTTATTAGGATTGTCCAAAGAAGCAAGGGCAAGGTATGGAATCTTCTGGAGGGTAGTTGTATTCCCTCACGACTAGGGTACCAGATGGGGATAGGACCGTCTAGGTTGGAGGTTGGATTTCTTTATTATCCGATTCGAACTTATTTGATTCTGACGCATCGAGTTCGTTTATCTCATCATTGTTAGTTGAGTCACTGCACTTAGACACCAGTTTGGTAGATGATCCCTTAGTTGTTTCAAACCCAATTGGGCTCCATGATGTGTTTGGGTTTGAAAGTTTCTATACTTAGCGTTGAGTTTAGGTGTGATGCTTGTTGGGCTTCACGGGCTATGGGCTAGTTTTGGGCATGGACTGGTTTTCCAGTAGAGGTGCCGTTCTTGATTTTGAAGGGAGAGTTGTTAGGCTTATGACCCGCTTGGGTAACACTCTCGAGATCTCTTGTAATCCCATAGAATCTGTTATGCTAAGTTATCTAGAATCGCTTGACACGTCGGTCTAGAGTTTGCGATCTGTTAGAGCGGTCCGGGAATACTCGGATGTGTGTGAGGAGGTGAAGGGCTTACCTCCGAAGCGGGAGATTGACTTCCGAATATATCTGGTGGATAATGCTAAACCAGTATCTTGGCCAGTGTGCCACATGGCTCCTCGTGAGAGGAGGGAACTCCATAAGTAAGTAGGCGATTTGCTTGAGAAGGGGTTCATAAGACGAAGTATATCGGAGTGGGGTGCTCCAGTAGTTTTTGTCACGAAGGCGGATGGGTCCCTCAGACTTTGTGTAGGCTAAAGAGAACTAAATAAACTCACAAAGAAGAATGGACACCCATTGCCGAGGATTGATGATCTCTTTGATCAGTTGGCTGGCGCCTCAGTATTTTTGTAGTAGGACTTAGCCACGGGATTTCATCAGTTGAGAGTGGCTGAGAATAGTATAGAGAAGACTGCCTTTAGGACTCCGGATGATTTTTTTTTTATGAGTGGCTGGTGATGCCATTTGGTTTGACGAACGCCCCCACATACCTTGTTGATTTGATGAGAAGGGTGTTCAAGGAGTACCTAAATAAGTTCGTGATGGTCTTTGTGGATGACATCTTGATCTTTTCTAAGAGCGAAATAAATTTTCGTATGTGCTCAATAGGGTAAGCAAAGCCAGTTATAGGAAAAACGGTGGTTTTGGAGCAAGACTGGCGAGGACATCCAGGGTTGGACAAGGGGCTTAATTATTTAGCCGTTTTTACTAGTATCATCTCACGTAGGTCATCTGAATTCGAAGGAGGTATCCCTTGGGTGTTTGTCTGATATTGGTTTAGGCCTTTGGGGCTTGCATTTGGGGGATGTCGAGTTCGACTAGGGTGGTCTGCGTGAGAGATGGACAGTTGTGATGATTTTGGATGATATCCTGGTGGAGAAGAGCATGCCCTACATCTTAGAGAAGTGTTGGAGAATCTTCGAGCGCATAATCTTAGGACAGTAAAAGTGGATGGGATTCTTAGCATCCTATGAGTTTGAGATAGCGTATACCCCTGGCAAGGGTAACGTGGTGGCAGACGCCTTGAGCAGAAAGAGGTTGTCCTTGAGTCCGCTGTCCGTGGAACAACGAAGCTTGGAATTTATCTCGATGTTTGATTTCAGACCTTCCGTTGATTATGTACCCGGTTTGCTAGCTTCCTTGGAAGTTAGACCTACTCTTTTGGGGCGGATTGGAGAAGCACAGAGGGACGACCCACAGTGGGTTGAGTTGGTGGAGAAGCTCATAAGGGGGGGGGAGTCGTCCAGCCATTTGAGTAGGTACACCCTAGACGATAGGGGGTGCTTGCGTAGAGACGGTAGACTTTGTGTACCGCAAGACGAGGGTTTGAGGAAGGTTATTTTTGATGATGCACACCGTTCTAGGATGACCATTCATCCCGTTGGGGACAAGATGTACCAAGACATGAAGAGGGTTTTCTTCTGGGCCGGTAGGAAGAAAGATGTGGCCGAGTATGTCGCTCGATGCTTGGTGTGCCAACAAGTAAAAGCGGAGCAAAAGAAACCAGGTGGGTTGCTTCACCCATTGAAAGTTCCGCAATGGAAGTGGGATAGCATCTCGATGGATTTTATTGACGGGTTACCCAAATCAAGAAAGGGTAATACGGGAATTTGGGTGGTGGTAGTCAGACTTACTAAGAGCGCCCATTTTATACCTATGAAGAGCAAGAGGACCGCTCCATGGCTAGCTTCTGTATATCTTCGAGAGATAGTTCGATTGCATGGGGTACCCTCTAGCATAGTGAGTGATCGAGATCCTATCTTCACTAGCGAGTTCTGGAGAAGTTTGCAAGAAGCAGTGGGGACTCAATTGTGTCTGAGCACCGCATATCATCCTCAGATGAACGGCCAGACTGAGAGGGTGAATCATGTCCTAGAAGACCTTTTGAAGCTTTGTATCTTAGATTTTGGAGGTACATGGGAAGAGCATCTTCCATTGGTGGAGTTCGCATATAATAACAGCTTTCAGTCCAGTATTGGTATGGCACCTTTCGAAGCTCTTTATGGAAGGCCTTGTCGATCACCTACACGTTGGTGGGTATCTACGGATGAGATCTTGCTTGGGCCGATAAGGTTAGAAAGACTTCGGGAAAAGATTGATTTGATTCGAAGAAGGATGAAAGCGGCGCAAGATAAACATAAATCTTATGCGGACAAGAGGAGAACAGAGCTTGAGTTTGATATTAGGACATGCTTTTTATCAAGGTATCTCCGTTACGGAATGTGGTTCACTTTGGAAGTGAGTACCAAGGTTTGTTGGACCGTTTCCTATTAAGGAAAGGATTGGACAGATGACATATAGAGTGGAGTTGCCGACAGGCTTAGTGGTGTACATGATATATTCCATGTGTTACATTTGAGGAAGTTCCTACATGAGACCGTAGAGGCGGTAGAGCCGAGCCTGCTTAGAGAAGTGGAAGTAGAGCGTGATGCGACGATTCGACGAGCTCCTACTTGCATCCTTGGGTCAGAGATTTGGAAGTTGAGAAACAGAGAGGTTCAACTAGTCAAAGTACGAAGGGGAGATGAAGAGAGCGACGCTACCTGGGAGACGGAAGCGAAGATGCGTTCGAGGTACCCTTTTCTTTCGGAGGGTATGTCCTTTTGCTTCTCCTTCATCGCATATCTTGTGCTTATCTTATCCTTAGTATGTCCTCTCGATAGTACCTTTGACCTTCGGATAGGATAGTCCTATGGTTGAAACATGTGTTTGAGACATGTTATGTATGATGGATGCAAGTGGATGCAAGTGTTTGCTAGTGGTTGCTCGTGGATGCATATATACACACTCTAGGCACTAGATCGGCTCAATCACTTCATATTGCATATTGCATAAAATTGTGTGTAGGAGGTTATATTATGGATGTATAATGATTGTGTTATCATATGGATAATGCATTTTGGTGAAGGATTGTGCACTCATGTAGATATTGTATGTGTCGATAGGGTTCTCTCGCATACATAATGGATGCATGGCACTATCATGGTTTGCATATGTTCATACATTAGATAGGGAACATATACACACACTTTTTGCATAAGCTCATACATCATTAGAAATTGTTTTAAGGACAATGGATGCCCGTGGTTGATGGTTTGAGTAGATGGTTGTTTGGATGGTAGGATATGCATTCTCCTTAGCTTAGAGATTTCGGGGACGAAATCCTTTAAGGAGGGGAGAATGTAACACCCTGAATTTTAGTTAATGCTAAAATTCACTAATTACAGAATAAATAATCTCAGATGTGAGAATTGGGGGAAATGGGCTGCGTTATTGCGTTCGTCTCGGAAAAATACGCGAAATAGAGTCCGAGTTTTCGAGAATCGGAGTCCGTATGGCCCAGTTCTGGCCCAAAGAAGTTTGTAGGAAAATTTAAGCTAAAAACAGATTTAATAATTTAAAATCAGATTTCGAAATTTGAGCCAGCGGGGGCCAGGCGGGAAAAATTCCCGCCCTAGCCATGTCGACAGGGCTGTCGACAGGGGTGTCGACTGCCCTGTCGACTTGCCTGTCGACACAGGGTGTCGGCCCTGTTGATCTGGGTGCACCAGATCTGGTTTTTGGTTGAGTCTTGGGCTGTGTTCTAGAGATTTCCTAAATCTGACGGTCCTAATCTAATCTAGGGTTAATCTAAGGGCCTAAAACACTACCTAATCCTATAAATAAGACCCCAACCCTACCCTAATTCATTCATAATTAGATCTTGTAACTAAACTATGGCAAAATGAAACTTGATCATGGCCTCCACAAATCAATGAAGAGAGTTGCAAGCTAATCAACCTCTAATCATCATCTTCTTCATATTTAGCAACTAGTCCTACTTCATAAGTTTGCTAATCTTGGTTTTGGTGAGTTCCTATGGCTTTAATAATCAATTGTTAAATTGATTATGGTAGGATGTGATAAGACATGGCTATGTTTGTGGATAAATGTGTTTACGCAAGTTTGTATGATATGTGATTTGCAAGTTTTATGCTATATGCAAGTTTAATACCATGTTTTATGATGCAAAACACTATGTTGAACATTTATGCATATGTAACATGTTATGCAAACTATATGTGAGAGTATATGCAAGTTATATGTAACATGATATGCAAGTTATGCATGTGATTTTATGCATGCTAAGTATTTAGTGTTATGCATGCTAAGTATTGGATTTTATGCATGCTAAGTATTTAGTGTTATGCATGCTAAGTATTTGATTTTATGCATGCTAAGTATTGGGTTTTATGCATGCTAAGTGTTTGGGTTTATGCAAGTTAAGTGGTGTGTTTATGCATAATAAGTAATTGATTCTATGCATGCTAAGTATGTGGTTTTATGCATGCTAAGTGTTTGGTATTATGCATAAATCATGACATGTAAGCTTACCCTTTTAAATGTGATGCATACATATGCAAGATGACACCTTTATATGCTATGCATGTTTACCCTCCTTTAGGATGCAAGTCATATATGCAAGTTCAACATGTTAAGCAAGTTATGTGTATGCTTATATGCAAGTTCAACATGTTATACAAGTTATGTGTATGATGTTATGTAAGTTATGCGCATGTTGTTATGCAAGTTCATATGCAAGTTATGTGTATGATGTTATGCAAGTTATGTGCATGATGCTATGCAAGTTATGTGTATGTTGATGTGCAAGTTATGTTTATGATATTATGAAAGTTAGGTGTATGATGTTATGCAAGTTAACATGTAACATGCTGTGCAAGTTCACACCTTTAAGATACATGCAAGTTCACCTTTGTATAACCTATGAATACTTATGCAAGTTGCCTTTATATATGACATATGTATGTTCATGCAAGTTGGGTTATTTAGCAATGCTAGTTGGGTTAATATTATGATGTAAGTGGACACCTTTTAACCCATGTTAATGCTAATGTATGCTAAGTGAAACCCATGTTAATTGTGAAAGAATCTTCTCTTGGAAATATGTCGTGTTAGCATAAGTGCGTGGGGAAACGATGGGGTTAATAGACATGTTAATGAAATGGTGTGAAATGGTTATGATTAAGCATACCATAAAATGAATAAGCATAAGTGGGAATTTACCTATTGAGTTAGGTCTACCCCATGGGAATTTACCTATTGAGTTAGGTCTACCCATGTTATGAAAAACTTGATATTAATTAGGGATAATTAATGTGGGGGTGATTAATTAGGTGTAATTAATCGACTAAGACACGAGGTTGGACTCATTTGTAGTGTAAAACTGCCCGGACCCAACCGGCTTAACCAGTTGCTATAAATGTTAGCCCAATGTGAGAGGTCTTAGGCACAAACTAAATACGTGATTAACGTAAAGACACGAGGTTAGACTCGGTTATGACGTAAGGCTGCCCGGACCCAACCGGCTTAACCAGCGGTCATAAAAGATAGTCTAATGTGAGAGGTCTTTATGAGGATCACGGTCTTAATTAATTAAGAAACACTTAACCAAATTAGCATGTAGTGGGACATGAGGGTTAAGTGGGTGCCTCGGGTGGCATGTAGTAACTAGTAGGGGTGCCTCGGGTGGCATGAGGAAACTAGTGGGTTGCCTTGGGTGGCAATAGAAAATACGATTAGAATACTTAACCAAAGTGGAACATGTAATTAAAACATGGGTGAAGGGTTAAGTAAGTGCTTTGGGTGGCATGTGGAAATCTAGTGGGTGCCCTAAGTGGCAATTGAAATATGATTGATAACTTAACCAAATCTTAACATGTAAGTGGGCATGTCTATATAAGGGGTTAAGTGGGATGCACTAGATAAAAGTAGCAAGCTTAAGTAGTAGCTTGTGGGGGCCCATTTCAACCAATATCCCAAACGTATCTTTGTGGGCTCGACTCTAGTCGAGTGACGGGACACGCATATTGGGCTTGACTATAAGTGGCCAAAACGGGTTAGCGGTGGCAACGCAGGATCAACGGGTTTCATATGCGTGTGTGGACCCGGGCTGGTTGGTAAGTCGTTGTTGCATCGTGTAGATATAAAGCCGTGCACCGTTGATATTATCAGGTAGCCACTTTGGGGAATGATACACCCCCTTTTTGTGGGACCAGCACGGGTATCTACGGTAGGGAGCCGATCGCTTGGGAGTAGTGGGTACACCTAGTAAAGATAGGGGCAGACGACACCTGTGTAGGGGTACGAGAAACTACTGGGTAAAGAAAAATTACTAAGTACACTTAGTGGGATCAACCTTTAAGTAGGAATTACTCTTGGTGGGTAGAACTGGTGTGGTGCAGTGTAAGAATTACCCTTGGGTGGGTAGATCTGGGGTGGTGTAAGCTAGTAATTATCCTTGGGTGGATAAATGCGTCTTTTCGGTTATCGTAGTACATCCTGTGTTTAGTTGGCTACTTAGTGTAGTCATTATCCCCAGAGGTACCGTACCTTGTTTATGTCATACCCTAATTACTTTAATGGTTGTATTGTTAGGGTTATAGGACTCACTCAGACTTATGTCTGACCCCGTTGTTTTTATCTTTTTCCCAACCCTCAGGTTATCAGAATGGGCCCAGTGCGAGTGGGCTTAGATCAGGCTGCTTTATTCTCTTTTGGAGCTTGGACCATAGATGTAGAGAGCTCAGCTTACCCTTTCTTTTATGGCTATCAGTTCATGTATTGGGATTATGTACTTTTATTTATCAGGATGGATATTTTGTACTTGACTCTTATTACGGTTTTGTGATGTAACCAAACATGTTTTACTTTCCGCTGCAATGAAATGATGTTTTTAAGATTTTCAAGTATTACTTATATCTGTCTTGTTGTAATTTTTTTGTTCTATATTCACTTAAAATACTCCACCGATGTTATGGCATTCCCTTAGCGAGTGACCATAGCGGGTGTGGGGTGTTACACCTGCACTACCACCCACCCAATAGTGGGTCGAGACTACTTCCTCTTCATTCCCTATTTTGATAGCTAGGCCAAATTCACACTGGTTTTCGAGATAGAGACGCATTAACAAAGTGAAACGGTTTTCCCGTTTCTCTTTTTAGTTTTTTTTAAGTTTTAATTGGAAAGAATGAGGAAAAAGCTTTCAATGTTTAAATTTCGTTTAGTATAAAGAAGATGGAGAGGTTGCAGTATTTATAATGAGTGGAGTCGTGGCCATCAAGGTTTCCGAAGTGTGGAGCGCAAGTAATAGGTTCGTGGGGTGATGTGGAATAACGGTGATGCTGCTGCTCTTTCATTTCAGGGTAAGTGATGGCTACAGGAAAGAAGAAAGGGACAGCGTAGGCATGGGTTTGGTATAGAGAGCTGTGTAAATTTGGCTAGGTCTGTGTTGCTGCGTGGTTTCAAATTAACACGGAGCTGAGTTCCCTAGGGTAGGCTCTACTTACTCTGCGCTTAAGTATACATGAATTAATTTAAAGCTAAGGGGTTTAGAATCATAAAGTGAAGCATTTACAATGGTCACTGCTAATATGTAAAAAATAATGAAGCTTGGAGTTGGAGCCTTGTCCTCTTTCACGTGCATAAGCATGAAGGCTAGTTGTAACAACCTGTATTTTCAATAACCTGTTATAACATAAATCGAGGCAGAATTTAATTTATAAATCTGAATCAAGGGAAACGGGCTATGCCATTGCGTTCGTCTCGGAAAAATACGCGAAATAGAGTCCGAGTTTTCGAAAATCGGAGTCCGTATGACCCGATTAAGGCCCAACGAAGTTTTCAGAAAATTTCAAAGTAAAAACAGATTTCAAATTCAAGTTTGAATTTGGAAAATAGGGCAGTTGGGCGCAGGTGGGAATTTTCCCGCCAGACCACCCATGTCGACAGCCCTGTCGACTGGGCAGTCGACATGGTTGGGCCCAAGTCGACTTGGGTGTCGACTTGGTTCAGCCGGGCAGTTTTGCCTGGTGCACCATTTTGGGGTTTTGGTTAGGTTTTGGGGCCAGATTCGGTTTTAAGGGTTGAGATTGGAATTAGGGTTTAATCCTAAGGTTGAAACTAATCCTAATCTCTATAAATAAGCCCCTAACCTAACCCTAAATCATCATTATTCAACCCTACAATTAAACTATGGCAAAATTATTCCTCTCATGGCCTCCACTCTCTTCATAAAATTTCTAAGATATTTCTATGAGAGATTTTCCATGCATACATGTGTTTTCAAGCTTGTATGAGCATCATTAGCTTGCATTCAAGTCAAGTTTCTATATTTGCATCATAAAGCAATGGTTTTGATCATTTTTGCTCAAGGGTTTTTCTATTGGAGCTTGCATTTTGGGTTTATTTGATTGCATAAGGGCTTTGTCTCAATCTATATATATTTTTGTGTCTTCATAAGCATTGTAAGCCCTTTTCTACTTTCATATTTAAACTCTAAAGTTAAATGAATGATGCAAGTTTGGTTGATCATTATGATATGCAAGTTTGCCATGATATGCAAGTTTACTATGTCATGTTATGCAAGTTTGATATGTTATGCTATGCAAGTTTGCCATGTTATGATATGCAAGTTTATCATGTTATGTTATGCAAGTTTGCCATGTTATGATATGCAAGTTTATCATGTTATGTTATACAAGTTTGCTATGTTATGATATGCAAGTTTGCCATATGATATGCAAGTTATGTTATGCAAGTTTGGGTTGATCATTTTGCTCATGTTATCATGTTATGCAAGCTTATCTTGGGTTTATGAGCTTAAAGCTTCAAGCTTTATGCTAAAGGTTGCATTTTGGCAACATGTAAGTTATCATATCCCTTATGACAACTTGCATGTGAGGCTAATTGCGAACTTATGGCAACTTCTACATGTCATTTATCACCATGTATCACTTATATGCTAAGTTTGGTTTTATGCATGCTTTTGAGGCCTAAAAATGTAATATGCAAGTATATGAACATATGTACATTTCATATGCCACCATGTTAAACTTGTGGCTTCAACACCTTTATGTCATGATTATGACAAGTTCCCTCTTTCTATCCTTTATGCGCTATTGCGATATGTAAGTGATGGGATTGCGTTTAGGGTTGGGTAAACTTAAAAGACATAAAAACATAAGATTGGGAATTTACCTATTAAGTTAGGTCTACCCATTGGGAATTTACCTATTAAGTTAGGTCTACCCAAATGCTTGAAAACTTGTAATATGTTTTGGAAACATAATGGACATGACACTTAGAAAATATAAGTGTGACCAACTCGAGGTTGGGTTGAGTTTGTAGCATAAACCTACCCGGAACCGACCGGCTTAACTAGTTGCTACAAACAATAGGACCCAATGTGAGAAGTTGGTCATGTTGTACCTTGAACCCGAGGTTAGACCAAGTTGTGGTGTAAAGCTACCCGGAACCGACCGGCTTAACTAGTAACCGCAACAAAGTCTAATGTGAGAGGTTAAGGCACATTAATTAATTAATGCCTCATGATTAGGGTTAAGTCATGGTCCACTTAATACTTAACCAATTTGGGCTTGGTAGATTAATCAGGGTTAAGTCGTGAACTCATCGTTACACTTAACCAAGTTAATCCATGATTAGTAAAAGGGTTAAACCGTACTTAACCCACTAGAAAATCCTAGCAATGGGGGTCCACTCCAGCAGTAATCCCAAGTTTGTATCATTAAGACCCTAGGGACTAGGCTAGGGTGGGGGCACGATTACTGGACTTGAGGTAAGTGACCAAAAACGACGGCAGAGTGGTACGCCGATGTAGTTCCGGACGGACTATGGTCGTGCACGTAGTCCGTATTTGGAGAAGTCAAGCATGGGTACCAGTAGATCTAGACTGTGCACTTATGTTTATGGTGTCCAGGGGTTGACACCCTAGGGCTTGATACACCCGACGGGAGACCCGGCACAGTCTGACTACAATTATGTTTGGGCCGTATTGACACCAACACGTGACGAGTTAGGCTTATAGGGAGCCGATCGACTAGACCGTTTGGTTGGACCTCGTATTAGGGTCACTTCATGTTATTGGACCTCGTATTAGGGTCATTTCATGTTATTGGGTCAAAGCTTGGGCCAAGGGATCAATACTTGTTTATTCAAGTCATGTTAGTTTGCTAGTACACCTGTGGTGCAAAACCTTAATCCTGATTATGCGATGACACCTTTATCTACCTTGTTAGTTAATCATCATGCTAGTATGTTCATCCCTGCTTCTCATGCCAGTTAACTAACTTTATCAGTTTACATTGATTATAGTAGGGCTTACTCAGTCTTTTTGACTGACCTGTTTTCTTTCGCCTCTTTTCTTCCGTTCCCCCCCCCCCCCCCCAGGTTCTCAGGGTGGGAATATTGGAGCTTAGCTTGGATTTTCTGATCGCTTGCTTGTGGGATTTTAGCTCATGTACGGTCTTGACATGAAGCTGGCTATGGTTATCACTTATTTTGGGGATAGTACTTATGTATTTCAGTTTTTTTCAGTTGATGTTGTTTTTATCTAGACTTGTTTATTTGGAAAGATGACATTATGCTGTACCAGACTTGTTTTGAAATGGTTTGAAATCTTCCGCTGTTTTATCTATGTTATTTACTCTGTTTACATATATACATATGTTCTTGTTCTGCCTTGATATATCATTATGCATGTTTACCCGATTCAAACGCCCCTCCAAAGTTAGAGTGCTTGCAAGAGACACCCTGGCGGAGGTGGGGTGTTACACTAGTCCATCTTTCCCATGCCATGCACGGTCTCGTGACCAAAAGGAATAAAACAATGCCATAAATAAGTACGACTATAAGGGAGTAGGAGCATACTTTTTGACAATCAAAGATGCAACATAGGGACGTGAGTCCCTGTTATTTGATAACGTATGAATTGTTTAGGTAGTGGCCATTAGAAATGTATGGGGAAATACTTATTTCTATACTATACGAGCTCTTACTGCAAAAACTAACATATCGTTATTTACATTAAGCGCTATATATATATATATATATATTTGTACTGATACACGTGACATACTGTTATGTCTTATTGTTCTGAACCCACATGGAATATATAATCCAACATTTACATTTTTGAGTTAAACGATATCCGAAAGAAAAAAATCCCTTTTAAATTTATCAAATAATAGTTATCGTTTAATTAACGAATTCAACATATAAATAGAATTAATATTCAAAATATAATATTTAAAACTAATTAAAATATTCAAATTCAAATAGCCGAAAAATCAGGGTCGTTACAAAACTCCTTACCAGTCAAAAGTTATAGTCGAAACAAGATTCGCTAGGGGCAAAATGGTCATTTAAAATTCGGTAAAAATTGTGAATGTGGGAAATGACCCCAATAGTCGTTTCCCAAAGTTACACGGCCATATGACTTCATATGAAAGTGAAATAAATATTCTACACCCTCCGATACATAGAATGCGGGTCGTTACACTCTTCTCCCTCCCCCTTAAGAAATTACGCCCTCGAAATTCCTTAACCAAGAAAACATACAATGGTGCCCCACATTCCTATCATCCATTTACAAACAATCAGACATACATAATAACACAACAAGCCTATCAGCCATTTACAAACAATTAAATATACATAATAACACGACAAGTCTATCCTTGCACGCGGTTTACTAAATAGGGAATAACTATATCGCGATTAAAATCTTACCACGTAAAGAGCTCTAGATATGACTTCTTTATGTTCTCCTCGATTTCCCAAGTACAGTCATTCTCATTATCACCCCACTGGACCTTAACCAGTTTCACCATCTTCCTCCGAAGTTGCTTCGTATCGTGTCTGACAATACGAACCGACCTGTGGTTTCCAACTGCCTCAGGTTCTATCTCGATATCATCCAACTGATCTGGTGAAATAGTCATATTAGAATCATGCATGAACTTCCTTAACTGAGAAACATGAAATACGTTGTGCACTCCCGCCATCTTGTCAGATAATCCAACTTTATACGTTGAATTCCTTACTTGTTCGAGAACTGGAATTGGACCAACAAACCTTGGTGCTAATTTACCCCTCTTTTCGAACTGAATCACACTCTTCAACGGAGAAATCTTGACGAATACCAAGTCACCAATGGATAATTTCAAATCTCTTTGTCTTTTATCAGCATAACTCTTCTGCCTATCTTGGGCAGCCATCATTCGATGTTGAATAACCTTAATCTTTTCTGAAGTTTCTCTTATTACATCTGGCCCAAGCACAAATTTCTCACCGGTTTCCAACCAACATGATGGTGAGTTGCTCCGTACGAAGTTTCAAACGGAGCCATACCAATACTAGACTGATAACTATTATTATATGCGAACTCAACCAGATGCAAATAGTCATCCCATGACCCCCCAAAAACCAATATGCAAGCTCTCAAGAGATACTCTAATACACGATTTACCCTCTCTGTTTGACCGCCGGTTTGAGGATGGTACACGGTACTGGGATGTAATTCTGACCGCAAAGCCTCTTGTAAGCTCTTCCAAAACCCACTAGTAAATAATGGATCTTGGTCGCTCATAATGCCTTTAAGTACTCCATAAAATCTCACTGCCCACTTTATATACAGTTCCACTAACTTCGCTGTCATTCTATTCGACCTGACTGGTATAAACCTTGCACTTTTGGTCAATCGATCCATAATCACCCAAATACTATCATGACCTGACCTAGTCCTTGGTAAACCATCAATGAAATCCATTGAGACTTGTTCCCATTTCCATTCGGGAATTTCCAACGGTTGTAACAAACCACTAGGCTTCTTTTTCTCGGCTTTAACTAACTGGCAGTTCATGCACTTGGATATAAACTTCCCAACATCTCTCTTCATCCCTTCCTAGTAGTAGGTCTGCTTCATGTCTCGATACAATTTGTTACCACCGGGATGCATTGTCAGTTTCGAGTGATGACACTCTCTAAGCACTTCATCTCTCAATCCATTAACATTGGGCACAACCACTCTCCCATTCTTTCGAAGCCATTCTTCTCGATCAAGTCCATACTTGTTCATTTACTCGCCGTCGATACCCATCTCTACTTTGGAGATGATTTCCAATAGGTTAGGATTGTCCGTCTGACTGGAACCGATCCGCTCAATCAAACTCGGTCTGATTGTCAAACTTTCTAACATCTCTTGATCTAATTCACAATTAGGTCTGAAATCATATCCCGTGATATACTCCAGTTGCTTCCATTCCAGAAAAATATCCCCCAAACGGCATGCCTCCTACTCAGTGCATCATCTACCGCATTGCCCTTCCCGAGTGTGTATGCGATATTGAAATCATATGAAGCCAAGAACTCTAACCATCTCTGTTGACGAAGATTTAAATCCTTTTGAGTGAAGAGGTACTTTAATGACTTATGATCGGTAAAAAACTCGAATCTTTCTCCAAAGAGATAATGTCTCCACATCTTCAATGAGAAAACGATCGCTGTCAATTCCAAATCATGGGTAGGATATATTTTCTCATGTGGTATCAGTTGCCGAATAGCATAAGCTACAACCCTACCTCCTTGCATCAGTACAACACCTAGTCTGGTACCACAGGCATCCGTGTATACCGTCATCTCTTCGTTCCCAATAGGAATAACTAACACTAGTGCGCACGTTAACTTCTCCTTTAGGTTCTTAAATGCATTCTCACACCTTTTGTCCCAAGCAAAAGCTTGATTCTTCTTGGTCAGCTGAGTTAACGGTTCCGCTATCTTGAATAAGTCTTGAATAAACTTACGATAATATCCAGCTTACCCTAAGAAACTTCTCATGTCCATTGCATTCTTCGGCATTGACCAATCTTACACCATAGCTACCTTCGCAGGATCCACAGCAATACCATTCTCTGAAACAACATGGCCCAAGAACCTCACTTCCCTCCTCCAGAAGTGACACTTAGAGAATTTCACTTTCAATTGGTGTTTCCTCAATACCTCCATCATTGTTGTCAAATGTTCCCTGTGTTCTTCCTCTGTCCTCCAGTAAACCAAGATATCATCCATGAACACAAGAACAAACTTATTTAATTAATCCCTAAAAACTAAGATCCACAAAATATGTGGGTGCATTGGTCAACCTGAATGGCATGACTAACCACTCACAGAATTCAGACGGCGTCCGAAATGTCGTTTTAGGTATACTCTCAGCTGCTACTCAGAGCTGATGAAAACCTGTCGCGAGATCCAATAGGGAAAACATTCTTGCTTCATTTAATTGATCAAACAAATCATCTATCCATGGAAGAGGATACTTATTCTTCCTGGTCACCTTGTTCAACTCGCAGTAGTTCACACATAAGCGAAGGGAACCATCGGCCTTAGTAGCAAATACAACTGGTGCTCCCCACTCGGAAACACTTCTTCAGATAAATCTCTTCTTCAAAAGATCACCTACTTGCTCTTCGAGCCCTCGCTGCTCCCTTTGTGCCATACGAAAAAGTGGCATCACTATAGGTCTAGCATCTTTCACTAAATCAATCCGAAACTCGATCTCTCGATGTGGTGGAAGTTCGGTCACTTCCCTGAAAATGTCTGGATACTCGCCAACAATAGGCACGTCTGATAACTCATCATGCGGGTTGTCGAGGGAATTTAGAAAACTAGTCATTACCCCATCACTAGGTAGGAAACCTAATACCACCCTCCGCCCATCGTCCGCTCTACTGGTCACCAAAGACCCCTCACAGTCTACCACCACCCCATACCTTTGGAGCCAATCAACTCCCAAAGTAATGCCAAACCCAGTAAAGCCCAACAAAGCAATCACAAGAAAACATACATCCATGACTCAATAAGACCAAATTACGACAAATCATACAAAGGCTAGTCGAACCACCAATCGGGTTCGTCACAACTAAAGGTCTATCGATAATCTCGGGTTCCAATCCCAACCTATCTACTAGGTCACTAGACACATAGGAATGGGAAGCCCCGGTATCAAACAATACTGGAACAGGAACATCATAAATAGAAAGCATACCTTGAATAATGACACCCTTACCTTTCTCTGCCTTAGTTGGGTCATTCTATGAAGAAGGAACAACGCTGATAGTATATGCTTTCACGATCTGCTTCTCCTTAGGGGTTGTGGACATTTATTCTTGAAATGTCCCACTTGGTCATAGTTGAAGCACTTCTTTTCCCCTGGCTTTGCGTGACAATCTCTGGCATAGTGGCCCTTCTTGCCACAGCTAAAACACTCGATATCTTACCTATTCTTCTTCTTCTGACCATCCTTGGTTTGGTTTCATTTTCTCTTATTCTAGGAATTCTTATTGCCTTCACTGCTTACCTGCGGTTTTGGCTCCCTACAGATGCAATAGCAACCTCGGTCCTCGACTTAGGGTAAAGGCTCTCTAATCTCAATGCCTTCTCCACAGTAAATTCGAATGTCTCATCGATATGGTTTATAAGTCTTTCCCCCAAGTACTCATCTAAGCTAGTTATGAACTTCTCGTTCTTCTTCTCGGCAGTATCGATAAGAGATAATCCATATTTTGATAAGGTATTGAATTCAGCAATATATTCCGAGACTGCCCTACCATTCTGCTAAAGTTCCAAAATTTCCTAAACAATTCTGATTTTTGAGCGGCCGGAATAAACTTATCACTAAAACGAGTCTTAAACTGATTCCAAGTAATTTGATCCTCGGCAGTAGCCGCTTTAATAACATTCCACCAATTAATAGCCCGTCCTTGAAGCTGACGTGATGCTAGCCTTCTCTTCATTGCATCATCAATCCCCAAATCCTCGAAGATGTTCTCACAACTATCAAGCCAATCCTCAACCTCCGTAGCTGATTCCATTCCATGGAATGACTTCCCACCAAGACTAGTATAATCCTTGTTGAGCATGGTGGAATCGGCTCTAGGCGCTTGCACTACTACATCACCACCGTTTGCAGCATTAGGAACTGCTCGCTGAGCATCCCTAAGCATCTCTCGCATGAAGGCATTAAACATCGTCCTTATATCAGGGACATTCCCATTGTTGGCCCATGAACCCACTCCTTCTTCAACTCCCGATGCAGGGTTCCTCACTGTGCTCCTCGTGTTTTGGCTCATAATTAAATCTATAAAGAGAAAACAATTAACCATCTCCTTAGTGGTTCCAGTGCAGTGCGACTTCATCCTTAGATATACTAATAGTATATATATATAGTTTTGAAAACTTGAAATATCACAAATACGCGCTCTCATATACGTATACTATCTCTCATTGATGTCTTCCCCTAGGTTAAACTATGCAACCTAGGCTCTGATATTAAATGTGACAGCTGCCCCGTTCCATTAGACATTTCCCTTGAAATGCGCTGTACCAATTCCCGACTAGCACAGGACGATCGTCAAAAAGGTTAGGGTTGAAACAATGAATCACCAAGAACCTGTAGTATATCTCACAGCGCATGGAATAAAATATAATAATAACATAACTTGATATAAAACAAGCGAGACAATACATAAGCTGAAAACTAAACCATATCCATCAGAGTAGCGGAAACCAAAATACAACTTCATATCCACTTATTACAACTTTAAAATGCTGTCTCTAAAGGAAATAAAAGACGTACACTACTAATTCCCAAAGCAGTGACCAACAACAACACAGGAAGAATATGTATATATAGTACGTGAAAGCCTCTTGCTCGTCTCCGGACAGCTACTTGTGCCTAACCACATAACCTATCTCTAGTCTGTTCGTTTAGGAGCACCTAGAGTAATAAGAAGAGACATAAAACTCTGGGTTAGATGAAAGTCCGGTGTGAGCGATAGCAAATCTATGTCACAAAATAAAGCAATAACAGGTATAAATAATCATACCTGACCTGGACCTGCAACCAAAGAGTTAGCACAACAAGATGTACAATACTCTAAGGTAAACACTGACATAGAGTGTAAAATGGAAATATGCGTGTCATGGTGATAACAAACATCAAACATAGCAATCATCCTCACATCTCTCACTTTGTGCGTAAAGCATACAATATCCACCGCTTTGATAACCAAATCTATTGGGGCTATGACGGAGTCCCACTCCGTTCAACCACTGCTATGACTACACTGCCCTGGTCTATAATCAATAACCCTACCCTGTCCATACAGTCCTGGCTCTAGGTTATGGGCCAATCAGTCCACACAGCCCTAGCTCTGGTTCATCTACATGCCCCATCTCTCAATGGTAAACCAAAGTTATAGATATCGATAACCCCTTTGCATGAGTCCCGCAACAAATCCCAACCCTTGAAGTTAACTCCTTGGTTCCCATTTGCATCTTGAGTAATAACTTCCCACTTGGACTTCCTTTACATCCCGGGTTTTGGTCGAATTGGAGTTGGTCTTCAGAAGAGTCGTCGCATAGAAGTAGGAATCCAAATCCGGTTCGGTTTGGTCACTTCTGTTCGGTTTGGTCACTTCTATTCGGTTCGGTACTAAAGTCCACAGCTCGGTTTGGCTCCGCTTCCTCATCTCCAGATCCCGGTTCGGTGCTTAAGTCTCCGGTTTGGTTCGGTGCTCAAGTCTTCGGTTTGATTCGGTCCTCTTGTCCTCCAGTTGATCCGATCCCATGCCAAGCTCCAGCTGAACCCCAACTCCAACACGATTCAAATGGCCTTCCTTTTTTCCCTGCTTCCTTACACTTAAGCTCCAGTTCGGTTTGTCTATTTCTGTTCAGTTCGGGCCCGATCCGATCTAGTCCGGAACTTTGCAAATTTTCCAGCAAACTTGTATCGTCCATTCTCGCCATACAACGACATTCTCAACCATTCTAACTTTAGTAAACAATCATAAAACATCCCAAACAATAGTAACAACATATAGGTTCAATCGAAAAGATCAAAACATCAATTACATAGGCTATTATAGGTCAAACATACCCAAATCCATGATTTTCCCCTTAATCCCCTAAATTCCGGGATTAGCAAACTTAATCCAAATTAACCCAAATTCATATTAGTGACATAAAATATGATTTTAGAATTTATGCATAATTTGCCATATTTTTCTAATATAAAATTTCGTTACTTATAACTTATCACCCCTAATTAGACATAATTAGTGTACAAACATGCAAATCACTCACCTTAGCCAATAATTAGTGATTGATCTGAAACTTTTACTGATTTGGCTCGGATTCCTCTGTATTGCAGCAGCTCTACCTCAAATTTGGTGCTAATCCGACTTGATTTGATGTAGATTTGATTAATTAGTGATTAGAGAAAGATTTAGAAGATGGAAGCCATGTTAGGGTTAGAGAAACGTTTGTGGCAGCTAGAAAAATGAAAGGAGATGATTCTCCGACTCCTTTCAGCCCTCCGATAACCCTAATCCCGAAATGGGTTATGGACCTAGCTGCTAATCACTTAATTAAGCCCGATTAGGCTGCTTTTCCATCTTCAAATCTTATTTCAGCCATGTCTCCCAAACATTAAGTCCGTTTAATTATTGTGACCACTCTACGGAATGAGAAACCATCATCCGAATCCAATGGATGTGGTTTCAAGTCAAAACTCCTTACCAATCAATTTATAGGCGAAACAAGATTCATTAGGGGCAAAACGGTCATTTAAAATTCAGCAAAAATGTTGAATGTGGGAAATGACCCCAGTAGTCGTTTCCCAAAGTTACACGACCATATGACTTCATATGAAAGTGAACTAAATATTCTACGATCCTCCGATATGTAGAATGCGGATCGCTACTCCCCTCCCCCTTTAAAAAATTTCTACCCCGAAATTCCTTAACCAAGAAAACATACAATAGTGCCTCGCATGCCTAACAGCCATTTACAAACAAGAAAACATACATAATACACAACAAGCCTATCCTAGCACATGGTTTACTAATAAGGGAATAACTATATCGCGATTAAAATCTTACCAGGTGAAGAGCTCTGGATATGACTTCCTTATATTCTCCTCGGTTTCCCAAGTACAGTCATTTTCATTATCACCCCACTGGACCTTAGCCAGTTTCACCATCTTCCTCCGAAGTTGCTTCGTATCATGTCCGACAATACGAACCGGTCTGCAATTTCCAACTGCCTCGGGTCCTATCTCGATATCATCCAACTGATCTAGTGAAATAGTCATATCAGAATCATGCACGAACTTTCTTAACTAAGAAACATGAAATACGTTATGCGCTCTCACCATCTTGTCAGGTAATCCAACTTTGTACGTCGAATTCCCTACTTGTTCAAGAACTGGAAATGGACCAACAAACCTTGGTGCTAATTTACCGCTCCTACCAAACCGAATCACACTCTTCAATGGAGAAATCTTGATGAATACCAAGTCACCAACAGAGAATTTCAAATCTCTTCGTCTTTTATCAGCATAACTCTTCTGCCTATCTTGGGCAGCCTTCATTTGCTGTTGAATAACCTTGATCTTATCTGAAGTTTCTCTTATTACATCTGGCCCAAGCACAAATTTCTCACTAGTTTCCAATCAACATGATGGTGAGTTGCATGGTCTTTCGTACAAAGCTTCAAATGGAGCCATACCAATACTGGACTGATAACTATTATTATATGCAAACTCAACCAGATGCAAATGGTCATCCCGTGACCCCCCAAAATCCAATATGCAAGCTCTCAAGAGATCCTCTAATACACGATTTACCCTCTCTATTTAATCGTTGGTTTGAGGATTGTACGTGGTACTGAGATGTAATTCTGACCCTTAAGCCTCTTGTAAGCTCTTCCAAAACCCACTAGTAAATAATGAATCTCGGTCGCTCACAATACCTTTAGGTACTCCATGAAATCTCACTACCCACTTCATATACAGTTCCGCTTACTTAGCTGCCGCTCTATTCGACCTGATCGGTATAAACCTTGCACTTTTGGTCAATCGATCCACAATCACCCAAATACTATCATGACCTGACCTAGTCCTTGGTAAACCATCAACGAAATCCATTGAGACTTGTTCCCATTTTTATTCGGGAATTTCCAACTGTTGTAACAAACCACTAGGCTTTTTTGCTCGACTTTAACTAACTAGCAGTTCATGCACTTGGATATAAACTTCCCAACGTCTCTCTTCCTTCCTTCCCGGTAGTAGGTCTGCTTCATGTCTGAATACATTTTGTTACCACCTGGATGTATAGTCAGTTTCGAGTGATGAGACTCTCTAAGCACTTCATCTCTCAATCCATTAACATTGGGTACGACAAGTTTCCCGTTTTTTCAAAGCCATTCTTCTCGATCAAGTCCATACTTGTTTATTTCCCCACCATCGATACCCATCACTACTTTGGAGATGATTTCCAATAGGTTAGGATAGTCCATCTGACTTGAACTGGTCCTATCAATCAAAGTTTGTCTGATTGTCAAAATTGCTAACATCTCTAGATCTAGTTCACACTTAGGTATGAAATCATATCCCTTGGTATACTCCAGTTTCTTCCATTCCAGAAATATAGCCCTCAAACTGGCATGCCTCCTACTCAGTGCATCATCTACCGCATTGCCCTTCCCGGGTGTGTATACGATATTTAAATCATATAAAGCCAAGAACTCTAAGAGCAACTCTAACAGACTTACGGGTCGTAACATTATGACCCGTAAGATTCAAGGGGGATTGGGGAGATGGTACTAATAGGGACAACCCGATTTAATCGGCTCACCATAACATTACGACCCGTAAGATTGAAAGGGGATTGGGGAGATGGTACTAACAAGGACGACCCGATTTAATCGGCTCGCCATGTGGCGAGCTAATTAAATTGGCTCGTCCCCTCCTATAGTTAATCATTATTAAAGTCCCCCTTTTCCAACACTATAAACGATACAATCAATGACGACTTGATAATAATCACATGGAAACAAGTGGTTATGATCAAAATGATTCAGGTAGTATTTCGCATAATAATAAGCATATAGATACAACCGATCATTAAAGATACAACAACTAATAATAGTACATGCCAACTAAAACATCAAAGCAAAGTACATGTTATACATTCAATATCAAGGGAGTCTCATTACGTTCAGTCGCAACTGTTCAATATCATTTTCGAGACGCCCAATATCTCGTTCAAGTTTGTTTGCATACACTATTCCCCTTGGGCACAACGGCTCGTCAATCCATTCCGTGTAACTGCATCCATTTGGAAAGGATGGACATTTCTGCATGCGCCGACCAATATTGTTGCCCTCTGCTCGAACCACAACTTCAACCACATAACCGTAATAGCAAAGTACTGGATAAGAATCAACTTCATGTTCATATGGTGGTACCCGATGGAACTCTACTTCTTGTTGTGGTTGAGAGGGCGCCTATTCGTACGATAGTTGAACATGTGGTACTTGAGCTTCTTGTGGAAGATGTGTGTTCCTCTGTTCATGCGATGGTTCTCCTGGGGTCTTATTTGGTTTAGAAACTGGAACTCATCCTCGAGCTCCTAAAGTCGTATATGTTCGTATGCCTGTTCATCGGAGTTTGTAGCTGATGGCCAAGAAGGCATTTTGAGTGAGTGATAAAAGGAGGAGGATGTATAAGAATGAGAATGAAGTTGTTTGAGTGAGGTAAGATGTGGGTAAATTGACAGAAATATATAGCTACGTGTATACACATCAATAAAATAAAGAATGATGTTATCGGTCACTGTTACGACTGTGCTTTACGTACTTCCCGACACTGTTTCGCCTGATGTAATACTGTAGGGAATCTGCTTTTCTTACTGTCATGATGTGAATGGTCACTGGTTCCACTTTGCTTTATGTGACGCGGTTTCCAAAGCATTTGTCAGCACTAATGCTCAAGTGAATGAGAACGACCCTATTTTTTAACTCCTTTGTGCATTGAAATGTTTAATTTAAATGGGGACAATCTAAGTTGTTTGAGGGAGATAAGTTGTGAGTCAGCTGACAGAAATTTATAGTTGTGTAGTGCACAAATCAATAAAATAAATAATGATGGTACCAGTCACTGTTATGACTGTGCTTTACGTGCGGCCGACGCTGTTTCAACTGACGTAATACTGGAGGGAATCCTTTTTGAAGAGGTCCATAATAGTGGATGAAATGTTTTATTTAAACGGGGATGGCCCGAGTTTTTAACTATTTTGCAGTCATAAATATATAATACCTTTTAACTTGTGTACAAACTACATTCGATATAGAAAAATACAAAGATACATGTATGCAGTAGAAGTTCGACACAACATACAACTACGATATAGTGCCACAAAACGTGGAACACAATATAGGGAAATAAGACATAGTATGATATAACTAGCCCCTAGTTTCTGGATGCACGGTGGAACCCATACAACATTTTAGCCTTTTCTGCAACAATCACCCTTTCAAGGAAACATACCTCTGCTTGCATCTCTAGAGCGTACGTGACACCCCTCTCCGTAAGTGGTGGAACGATCCATGAGAAAAAATCACAGTGTTCCACCCCTTATCGGTTAAGTGCAATAATGTACGCTTTGCAACCATAAAAGCGCCAATCTACGTTGCTTTGGCTTTTAGAAACAACCACATTACGTTATACTCCTCAGTAGCAAAGTACTGAACGACCCATCATGCTAGAGCTTGACCTATCTGGGTTCTCCTGAGCAATTACTTCCCTTAACCAAGCATTATGGGTTTTTTGAAGAGGTCCAATATGTTGGACAGCAACGTTCGGTTGCGTGGCACTGAAGAGCTCAGACTCCACTTCTCCAGCTTCCACTTGATCATCCAATTGCGTTTCGGGCACAAACTCGACTGGTTGCTTATTTCTTTCATATTGATCGTACATTTGGACCATGGTTTCATCATCGTATTCCCAAGCAGACAAGTTGACCTACTTGAAAAGTGGTAGGGAGATAAAATAAATAATTTGATAGCTTAAGTCTTCAAGAGTGCTGAATTTAAAGGTAGAGGGCTAAGTGGTCATAAAGGTTGACAAGTCCCCGAATTCATGTTTTGCTTTATTAAAGAAGTGGACATGTCATGTTATTAAAGGTTGCAGCGTGTAGTAACATCAACTGTTTTACAGGAGAGCCAGAGCAACTCAACCGTTGAGGACATAGTGTAGTCATGTCATATGTCTCGATGCTACAACTCAAGTAATGATAACAGAGCTTTATCAAAAATCACCCCCACTTGTTTAACTAGTTCATACTTCGTCTCCCAACCATAACTATTATTTTTGCTTTCTACATCGACCATGACATTAAGGTGAGAAACCACTGATCTTTTTGTTTCTACGTGTTCAAGTACTTCTTTGTATTAGACAATACGTTTTTTGTTTCCGTATAGCTTAAATGGACGATGGGGAAATCAGTGATGAACTAATGAATAAAATGTTTGATGAGTACTAATGGAACAAGGAGGAGGAGAAAGAGGGTGGATTTGTTCCAAATACACAAGTAATTGAAGTTAATAAACCCAAAACACGTCCACGAAAAAACACAGCGAGGCAAAGGGTTAACCATAATCGTCACAATCGAAGTAATGCTAGATCCAGTGCTACTACAGCCGAATTCTTTCCTAAGGACTTACTTATACTCATGAAATCCTATATCGAAGTTGATATAAGAGATTTGCTACTGATGCAAAATGGAGGAGGTCTAACCCATGAAGAATTTTGGTCCATGATAACAAGATTACATAATAACCATCGTACCTGTATTACTACACGAATGTCTGTTGAAATTCATATGGCTCATCGGCGATTCGTTGAAGCTTGTGAACGATACCAGAAGATTATACAGACAGTTGAAGATGAAGACATGCTTTAAACGACTAAGGCAACTTTTGATTCTCGTTACCTTGTAGAATACAACACTTATTTTGTTGGCCATGAGGCCTATAAGCTACGTTATAGTTGGCTAACCCGATATGGTGCTGAATAAGCTAATGGTTTTGTTTAGTTGTTGTCAAATCTTTCGTTTACTTGATGATCCTACAAAAAATATGAAGTTCTTCTAATTTTTTACTTTAGTACACAGTATAAAACATGCAGACTAAGATACGAATAGCAAAATAAAAAGCACACATTGCATTAATAAGAAAAACATTGATACAATGGGAAATAAAATGTTACGACATCAACATAATACAAGCAACTACTAATACATATAGTGGTCAGTGATCTACTTATAACTGCGGAAACCTTGACGTTAGAATACGATGTTTCGTCCCCATCCAAAATTCCATCTCCAGTGCAGACATTCTAGTCAGATCTTTGCCCATGATAGCATTTTCTTCTTGTTCTTTCTTATACGCATCTTGCTCTTTCTTATAAGCATATTTCTCTTTCTTGTGCGCTAAGTCATCCGCAAGAATTTGTAGCTTCTTCTCTTCCAGATCAGCAAACCTTTTCATTACTTATGTTCCTTTCCTTGGCTTCTACAAGTCTTTTTTCCACTCTGGAACTGTGTTCTTCGTGGAATGCGTTCACTTTTCCTTCAAGCACAACCCTTTTTTTGCCCCTTCTTTTCGCAGCTTTGGCTCCCTCAGGTCTAAAATCTTCATCAAACGTGGCATTGAACTCATCAAGTAGGTTTTCTCCTTCATGTTGAGAAATATTAGCGGTTGACCCGCTTAGACTAGTAGAATACCCAAATTTTGAACTTGTTTTCTTGTTTTTGCTAGCAGTTTGAACATCGTGGAGGCTCTTAGAAAGTCCTGAGTTCCACTTTGGTTGACTAGTAAGCAGATCATAACAATGTATAAACTGATAATACTGTGGCCTTTTCGTGCCATTTTCTCTAGGAAAAAGCTTCTTGAACTCCTCATTTGCCTGTCGTTTCTAATTAAAAAAGGAATATGTATCAAAAAAACAAGCTAACAACTACTAATGTAAGTACAAATAAAAATATACCAGATTATCATCCCCTCCCATGCCGCTTGGATTCGATATCTTTATTTTGTACACTTGTGACTCATAAAATTGGGTTCGACGGCTTATCTTGCCAAAACGGTCTTGAATCGCCGATAACGTCCTTCGACATTCTGGATGCTTCTGAATGATCCTGTTCTTAACTTTTTTCCAAAACATGATGGTTGATTGGTCGTTCCCCGTTGCTGAATCTTGCGAGAAATGACAATAGATGTTTCATAGGTCAATGTCCTCTTCGTCTGTCTAAGGAATGGTTCCTTGCCTGCTTGACTGAGTTCCAAATAAATTGCTCATGTTGCCTTGGGAAAACTGGCTTCCGTCTATCGGCGGATGTGAAAAATCTCCGAATAGTGATGACATTATATAGCAAGAGTTAGAGTAAAGAGATAGAAAGGAATTGTGAATATGTTGTGATGTTCAATGTTGAAATGGAACCAATTTATAACTGAAAATATAGCCGTTTGAAAAGTTTTGACCATTTTATAGCCGTTGGAAAATAGAACCCTAAGTGGAAATAGCCGTTGGGAAAGAGCTGGTGGGAATATAGTTGTGGGAATAGAGAACTGTTTTTTTCGGCGTGCTAATAAAATCGGCTCGCCAGATGACGAGCCAAAAAAATCGGCCCGCCGGGCCAATTCATGATTCTGAATTGGCCTTGTAATATTCCCTTAAATATTCAGGGGAATATTGGCTACCCAATTCATGATACAGACCATGAATTGGGTAGCTGTTGGAGATGCTCTAAACATCTCTGGTGACAAAGATTTAAATCCTTTTGAGAGAAGAGATACTTTAATGACTTATGATCGGTAAATAACTCGAATCTTTCTCCCAAGCGATAATAATGTCTCAACATCTTCAACGCGAACATGATCGTTGCCAATTCCAAATCATGGGTAGAATATCTTTTCTCATGTGGTTTTAGTTGTCGAATAGCATAAGCTACAACCCTACCTCCTTGCATCAGTGCATCACCTAGTTTGGTACCACAGGCATCCGTGTATACCGTCATCCCCTTTAGGAACAACTAACACCGGTGCGCACATTAACTTCTCCTTTAGGTTCTTAAATGCATTCTCACACCTTTCGTCCCAAGCAAAAACTTGATTCTTGTTGGTCAACTGAGTTAACGGTGCTGCTATCTTGGAGAATTCTTGAATAAACTTACGATAATATCCAGCTAACCCTAAGAAACTTCTCACGTCCATTGCATTCTTGGGCGTAGACCAATCTTGCACCGTAGCCACCTTCGCAGGATCCCTGTCATTACCCTTTTCTAAAACAACATGGCCCAAGAACCACACTTCCCTTCTCTAGAAGTGACACTTAGAGAATTTCACTTTCAATTGGTGTTTCCTCAACACCTCCATCACTGTCCTCAAATGTTCCTTGTGTTCTTCCTCTGTCCTCGAGTAAACCAAGATATCGTCCATGAACACAAGAACAATCTTATTTAATTAATCACTAAAAACTCTATTCATAAGATCCATAAAATATGCGGGTGCATTGGTCAACCCGAATGGCATGACCAACCACTCATAGAATCCAGACGGCATCCGAAATGCCGTTTTAGGTATACTCTCAGCTGCTACTCGGAGTTGATGTAAACCTGTCGCGAGATCCAAATGGGAAAACACTCTTTCTCCATTTAATTGATCAAACAAATCATCTATCCATGGAAGAGGATACTTATTCTTCCTAGTCACCTTGTTCAACTCACGGTAGTCCACACATAAGCGAAGGGAACCATCGGCCTTAATAGCAAATATAATTGATACTCCCCACTCGGAAACACTTCTTCAAATAAATCCCTTCTTCAAAAGAACACCTACTTGCACTTCGAGCTCTCGCTGATCCCTTGGTGCCATATGACGAAGTGGCATCATTATAGGTCATGCATCTTTCAATAAATCAATCCGAAACTCGATCTCTCGGTGTGGTGGAAGTCCGGTCACTTCCCCGAAGATGTTCGGATACTTACCAGCAATAGGCACATCTGATAAATCATCATGCGAGATGTCGAGGGAATTTAGAAAATTAGCCATCACCCCATCACTAGGTAGGCAACCCAATACCACCCTTCGCCCATCATCCGCTCTAGTGGTCACCGAAGACCCCTCACAGTCTACCACCACCCCCATACATTTGGAGCCAATCGACTCCCAAAATAATGCCAAACCCAGTAAAGCCAAAAACAAAGAAATCACAAGTAAGCATACATTCATGACTTGATAAGACCAAATTACGACAAATCATACAAAGGCTAGTCGAACCACCAATCGGGTTCGTCACAACTAAAGGTCTATCGATAATCTCGGGTTCCAATCCCAACCTATCTACTAGGTCACTAGACACATAGGAATGGGAAGCCCCGGTATCAAACAATACTGGAACAGGAACATCATAAATAGAAAGCATACCTTGAATAATGACACCCTTACCTTTCTCCGCTGCAGTTGGGGCATTCGACGAAGAAAGAACAGTGTTGATAGCATATGCTTTCATGATCTGCTTCTCCTTAGGGGGTTGTGGACATTTATTCTTGAAATGTCCCACTTGGTCACAATTGAAGTACTTCTTTTCCCCTGGCTTTGCCCAACAATCTCTGGCATAGTGGCCCTTCTTGCCACAGCTAAAACACACAATATCTTTCTTATTCTTCTTTTTCTGACCATCCTTGGTTTCGTTCTGTTTTCTCTTATTCTGGGAATTCTTATTGCCTTCACCGCTTGTCTACGGTTTTGGCTCCCTGCGGATGCAATAGCAACCTCGGTCTTCAACTTTGGGTAAAGTCTCTCTGATCTCAATGCCTTCCCCATAACAGATTCAGAAGTCTCATCGATATGGTTTATAAGTCTTTCCTCCAAGTACTCATCTAAGCCAGTTATGAACTTCTTGTTCTTCTTCTCAGCAGTATCGATAAGAGATAATCCATATTTCGATGAGGTATCGAATTCAGCAATATATTCCGAGACTGCCCTACCATTCTGCTTAAGTTCTAAAAATTTCCTAAACAATTCTGGTTTTTGAGTGGCGGAATAAACTTATCACTTAAATGAGTCTTAAACTGATTCCAAGTAATTTGATCCTTAGGAGTAGCCGCTTTAATAGCATTCCACCACTTCATATCCCGTCCTTGAAGCTGGCGCGATGCTAGATTTCTCTTCATTGCATCATCGATCTTCAAATCCTCGAAGATGCACTCACAATTATCAAGCCAATCCTGAACCTCCGTTGTCGATTCTGTTCCATGGAACGACTTCCCACCAGGACTAGTATAATCCTTGCTGGGTTTGGCAAAATTGGCTTTAGGCGCCTGCACTACACCACCACCACCGTTTGTAGCATTATGAACTGCTCCCTGAGCATCCCTGAGCATCTCTCACATGAAGGCGGTAAACATTATCCTTATTCAGGGACATTCCCATTGTTAGCCCCTGAACCTACTCCTTCTTCAACTCCCGATGCAAGGTTCCCTACTGTGCTCCTCGTATTTTGGCTCATCGTTAAATCTGTAAAGAGAAAACGATTAACCATCTCCGTAGTGGTGACAGTGCAGTGCGACTTCATCCTTAGATATACTAATAGTATATATATAGTTTTGAAAACCAAAATATCACAAATACGCGCTCTCATATATGTATACTCTCTCTCCCTGATGTCTTTACCTAGGTTAAACTACGCAACCTAGACACTGGTGCCAAGTGTGACGGCCGCCCCGTACCATCAGACATTTCCCCAGAAATGCGTTGTACCAATGCCCGACTAGCACGGGACGATCGTCAAAAAGGTTAGGGTTGAAACGATGAATCACCAAAAACCTGTAGCATATCTCACAGAGCATGGAATAAAATATAATAATAACATAATTTGATATAAAACAGGTGAAACAGTACATAAGTTGAAAACTAAACCATATCCATCAGAGTAGCGGAAACCAAAATACAGCTTCATACACTTATTAAAACTTTAAAATATTGTCTCTAAAGGAAATAAAAGAGGTACACTACTAATGCCCAAAGCAGTGACCAGCAACAACACATGGAGAATATATATATAGTACGTGGAACCCTCCTATTCGTCTCCGGACAGCTACTCGTGCATAACCACCTAACCTGTTGCTAGTTTGCTCGTTTAGGAGCACCCAAAGTAATAAGAAGAGACATAAAACTCTGGGTCAGACGAAAGTCTAGTGTGAGCGATAGCAAATCTATATTACTAAATAAAGCAATAACAGGTATAAATAATCATACCTGACCTGGAACTGCAACCAAAGAGTTAGCACAACAAGTTGTACAATACTCTAAGGTAAACAATGACATAGAGTGTAAAATGAAAATGTGTATGTCATGGTGATAGCAAACATTAAACATAGCAATCATCCTCATATCTCTCACTCAGTGCATAAAGCAGACGATATCCGCTGCTTTGATCACCAAACCTATTGGGGCCATGACGGAGTCCCACTCCGTACAACTACTGCTGTGACCACACTGCCCTGATCTATAGTCAATAACCTTACACAGTCCACACAGCCCTGTCTCTAGGTTAAGGGCCAACCAGTCCACACAACCCTGGATCTGGCTCGTCTACATGCCCTCTCTCTCAATGGTGAGCCAAAGTTATAGATATCGATAACCCCTTTGCACACGTCCCACAGCAAATCCCAACTCTTGAAGTTAACTCATTGGTTCCCATCTGCATCCTGAGTAATTACTTCCCACTGGGACTTCCTTTGCATCTCGGGTTTTGTTCGATTGGAGTTGGTCTTTAGAAGAGTCGTCGCATAGAAGTAGAAATCCAAATCCGGTTCGATTTAGTCACTTCTGTTGGGTTCGGTACTAAAGTCCACAGCTCGGTTCAGTTCCGCTTCCTCTTCTTGAGATCCATGTTCGATGCTTAAGTTTTCGATCCGGTTTGGTGCTCAAGTCTCTGGTTCGGTTCGATCCTTTGTCTTCCAGTTGATTTGATCCCATGCCAAGATCCAACTCAACCCCAACTCCAACATGATTCAAATGGCCTTCCTTTTTTCCCTGCTTCCTTATGCTTAAGCTCTGGTTCGGTTTAGCTATTTCTGTTCGGTTCGGGCCCCATCCGATCCGGAACTCTGCAAATTTTCCATTAAACTTGTATCACCCATTCTCGCCATATGACAGCATTTTCAACCATTATAACTTTTCTAGACAACGATAAAACATGACAAACAACAGTAACAACATATAGGTTCGATCAAAAAGATCAAAACATCAATTACATAGGTTATTTTAGGTCAAACATACCCAAATCCATGAATTTCCCCTTAATCCCTTAAATTTGGGTAGCAAACTTAATTCAAATTAACCCAAATTCATATTAGTGACATAAAATATGATTTTAGAATTTATGCATATTTTTCCATATTTTTTTGATATAAAATTTCGCTAATTATCACTAACTACCCCTAATTAGCCATAATTAGTAGGGATGAGCAGGAAAACCGATTACAAACCGAAACCGAACCGAAACCGCATAAAACCGATAAAAACCGCATCTTAAAGAACCGCACCGAAGTAAAACCGCAAAACCGATGAAACTGCACCATTAGTATGGTCCAGGTTCGGTTTTCATCATGTTTCAAACCGCAAAACCGAAACTGCACCGAATGTTACTTATACGTAAATTTTAACGTTACCTTCTCAAATTTAGCTTTAGGCAAATCTACACGTTCACTACTTGGCAATCATGGAAGCAAAAGAGCAGCAATACATGCTGCAGCATTCTAACTACACGGCTATATTGACTCAAGTTGCCAAGATTAATCATGACGTGTTGATGGAAATGTCTAATCATAGAAAAGATATTCAAAAGAAAACAAAACTAATATTGAACACCTTGAAAAGCTATCAAGGCCTGCCACCAGACAAAACTCTTACTGTATTAGCTATAGAGGTTAAAAAGAGGCGGTATGCTACTGCTGAGAAGTATCTAGAACAAGTTCTACATACTGCTTTCGGTCCATTAGAATTATGATTTAGATTACATCATTTGCCTTGATATCATTTATAGTAAGATGGTATTAGGATTGGACCGATTGGTCATTACAGTAAAAGAGTTCTCATTTGCATGTGAAGATCAATATCACACACTGGACAAATAAAAAAGCCTCTGCCTCAGCTTTAAACATTTCATATGCAGCACCATCTAAGGGAACGATGCTTTTTTTTAATTGGTTTTGAAATCGAAACCGCACTTTTAAAAACCGAAACCGCACTTTTAAAACCGAACCGCACCAACGGTTTTTGGTCCGGTTCCGGTTCCTACTTTTGAAAACCGCACGCTAGCGGTTCCGGGTGCGGTTTTAAGTCAAAACCGCACCAAACCGCACCATGCTCATCCCTAATAATTAGTGTATAAACATGCAAATCACTCACGTCAGCTAATAATTAGTGATAGATCTGATTTACTAATTTGACTCGGATTCCTATGTAGTGCACCAGCTGTACCACAAATTTGGTGCTAATCTGACTTGATTTGATGTCGATTTGTTTAATTAGTGATTAGAAAGTGATTCAAGAGAGATTTAGAAGATGGAAGCCATGATTAGGGTTAGAGAAATGTTTGTGGCAGCTAGAAAAATGAAAGGAGACGATTCTCCAACTCCTTTCAGCCCTCCCATAACCCTAATCCCACAATGAGTTATGGGCTTAGCTGCAAATCACTTAATTAAGCCTGATTAGGCTACTTTTCCATCTTCAAATCTTATTTCAGTCATACCTCCCAAGAAGTAAGTCTGTTTGATTAATGTGACCACTCTATGTAATGGGAAACCATCATCCGAATACGATGGATGTGGTTTCAGGTCAGATCTCCTTACCAATCAAAAGTTATAGGTGAAACAAGATTCGCCAGGAGCAAAATGGTCATTTAAAATTCGGCAAAAATGTTGAATGTGGGAAATGACCCTAATAGTCATTTCCCAAAGTGACACGACCATATGACTTCATGTGAAAGTGAACTAAATATTTTACAATCCTCCGATATGTATACTGCGGTTCATTACATTAATGTTAATTACTTTCAAATTCAAACGCACATTGTTTATAAAATTAATGTACGTACCATTTATTCCATTCTTTCTTCTATTTCTTTTTATTTGATTCTATATATACCATCGCTATTTCTTGCTTATTTTATAACATGCATTTGTTTTTAAATTTCAAACGCATATTATTAATATAATTATTTTGATAATTTTTTTTCCAGATTTTCCTATACCTTACAAAGTAAAATGTAGTTCATCCAATTTTTCCATCCAACCACTACCAACCAACTTTAAATTTGTGAATTTTAGAAAACCCTAATTTTTTGAATTCGATTTTTTATGTTTGAAAATGGTAGAAAATGGAAAATTACATATTTTCTATCCACTTTTAAGCACCTTTTCCCCCATACTTGGAAACCTTAATTGCTAATCTTATAATAATTCCTATTTTTATTCCAATCATAGTTTACAAAAGAAGAATTTCGTTTTCAGTTTTCCAAACAAACTTTGAAAGAATTTATTTTCTCTTATTGTTCTCATTTATTGCAGTTGTCATCTTCGTTGCTTTTGTAAAAAATTCTTTTAGTTGTTCATTTTTTTCTTTCATTTTCATTTTATTCACAATATCTGTTAGACCAAAAAGTGGTTCTAACACCCAAATTGACTAAAATCGAAATAAAATAAGATCAAAAGTAAAATGGAGACACGGAATTTATAGTGGTTCGGCGTTGAAAAGCCTACATCCACTTTATAATCACTTTCCTTGATGATATAGATGTAAGTACAATGAGATATTCACTCAATTTCACTCACTTTTCACGTACATTCAATCAATTATCTCAGAATATATGTTGAATGACGATTTGGATTGTCTGGGAATGCTGGAATTCGGTTCTTGAAAGTATTTTTACTCTCAAAGTGCCAAGAAAAAAGATCCCTTCTACTGTCTCTTGACGGGGTATTTATAGGTTGAAATTCACTCAGATTCAGTTCGGTTCGGAGCCACGTGTCTTTCATCCCATTGTACTCGGGCTCGGATGGATTCCAGTGCTGACAGCGCATCAGAGTAGTGGTCATCGTGGGTAGGAAATGGTCATAACCGCTCCGAATATTCAGGCGATCGTGGGGTGAAGTGATATGGAATGTGGGTTCGGTTCGGAGGAGCGAGCAGAAGGGGTTCGGATCGGGGCATCCGATCCGACCCGACCTGAGCTGAAACTGAATCCTTGTCCATTTTGCTCTGTTCCGTCCCGAACTGGTAGTGGTCCTCCGATCCGACTTGATAGTAACCCTCCGATCCGACCCGATAATTTCTGAGAAGAAATGTTCTTCAACGCTTGACATCTCGACTTTGTGTTGCCTAGTTCACAAAGTAGGCTAACATTTTGCCCCCTCAAAGGATGCTTCTGTTGGATACGGAGCATGCTTTGATTGTCATTGCACAGTGCCTTCCAGGTAATCTTCCTTTTGATTTCCCTTGTGCTTTCATCTTCCTCTTCGAATTTTAACTTAATTCAGATGCCAAGTTGACCTTTGAAATTCTGTTCGGTTCGGGCTCCGACCCGAACGGCTTCTTTTCTTTTTCTGTTTCGTATTGGGCCAGCAGGCCAAACTGTGCTGCTGGGATCTTGATTCGGTCCGAGCGGGAAGATAGGGCAGGAATACGAGGAGTCAATACTACTACTATATATATAAATATGCCACTTATCTGCTTCCTTCTTCCTTTTCTATTACTCTCGTTTCCTAATTCTCAATACGAACCCTAATCTTCAAGGAGTCTCGAAATTCTTGCTTCGATTCTTGAAACAAACACATAGGTAGTCTCGAAACCCTGAATCCTATCGTTGTTATTGTCTTTAATCGAGATTTTACGGTTAATTCGAGCAAATTGGGCATATTCATTGTCATGGCTTCGATGTCGTGGTTTCCTCCTTCCTCGCCGTCGTCGCTGCTTGCTCCGCCACCACCTCGAGGCGCTGGGAGGTTGGAGAGGATGTATGCTCATTTCCCCTATGGAGTTTTGGAAATCAAATCGGGTTCGACTGTGGTTGAGGATGAAGAAGAAGATACAGAACATAAAGGGTCGGTTCGGGTGGAGAAGTATGGGGGACGTAGGAGAAGAGAAGGATGTGATGTTTTCAGTACCGAATCGGGTCGGAGTTAAATGTGAGAGAGAAGGCGAAGTCTACCTAGCCGGATCGGGTCGGAGTTAAATGTGAGAGAGAAGGCGAAGTCTACCTAGCCGGATCGGGTCGGAATGTGGATTAAAGAAGAAGGGGTGTTGGGACTCAAGTCCATCCGATCCGATCCGAACACATAATCCCGAACCGATCCGATTAGATACCACTTCTGACCAAAACAAAGCCTTACCTCCGATCCCATCCAATCATCTATACCCGAACCGATCTGAAGCAGCCTCATCTTAATACACAAGAGTCTGTCTAATTGGCCAAATCAATACTTGACATAATTTCCAACTTCGTGAACAGTTAGGATAGTGCCCTGCGAACATAAATGGACATCAAGAACTGCCTTGAACCTTATTACTTTTCCAAGATTTTGCGTCGCACTTTCGAACGTTAACTTTACACTTTCTGCATACACTGCTCACACTTTAGTTTATACACATGCACGGGGGGATACGAGCTAATTTACTCTAACTTGTGCTATTGCTTCTTCAATAGTTTTGTGACCATGACATCCAGACGCTCCTCTAGATTAGCAGAGAAGAAGGAGGTCCCAGAGACATCCAACAAAATTACTCTTGAAGACATATCTTCTTCCTCGGATCCAGAATGGGATGACGAGGGCTCAGACTACGAGGTTGAAACTCGCGAAAGCGACAATGTGTCTTCTGAGGGTGGAGTTTCCCTGGGTTGTGAAGAGGAAGGAGGGATTGGCGATGACCGAGCTCCTGATGAATTTGAGTCTGCCATCATACTGGAATCACCTCAAGATTCCGTTGAATCGATGATCGACAATGACAGACTTATCCGAATACGACTAAAGTACGGGATACCCAAAGGGGATACCTTGTTGCCATCAAAATCTGATCGTCCCCACAACCCTCCGGAGGGGTATATGGCAATCACTCGGCTGATGTGCATGGTCGGGGCTATCCCTCCATTTTCTCCTTTCGTCGTCGATTTTCTAAGACAAATGCGGATTGCCCCCATGCAGCTGCATCCCAATTCCTATGCTTACTTGTACACCTTATATGTAGCGTACCGTGAGATCTTAGGCATAGAGCTCACTTTTGACGACGTTCACTTCTTCTATAACTTCAAGCATCGGACTCGAGAAACTCCTTCTTTCTGTTACTTCGAGTCTGTCCCTAAGAGGAAAATAATTCCAGCACCATTCAGTAGTAAAGCTGGGGACTCCAGGCTGGAATGGTTTTATGTAAAGCGACAACCAGGGTGTGCTAGGAGGTGGACGAAATCAAGTAAAGCACTGGTTTTCTAAATCTCGACTCTGTACATTCAAACCACCGCATTAATTCGTTTTTCTTTTTGTTTGCAGTTGATAACCCGAAACAAATATCGGACCAAGCGTTTTTTGATCAGATGCACCGACTCCTTAATGGTGATCAGAAGTTTTTAACTATTGATGAGGTCCTTAAGGATGAATATCTTCATCTTCATGGGTTGCTGTCCATTACCCGTAGCATTGGTCACGGGACGGGTCCATATGTATATATTCCTCCAGTGGACGTAATCCCAGAAACGGGCGAAGGTTCGAGAGCTACTACAGTGCCTCTTCAGGCTTCACCCTCTCCATCTTCTACTCAAGATGATGAATTGGCTAACATGGCCGAAAAGCATCACGAAGGGTATACTGTTCCCGAGGATGCCCTTTCTCCGGAAAGGTCAACGTCTTCCAAAGAGTCACCGATTGATGCTTCTGAGGGAGATGTCCCTAGTACCGATGACCCACTATTTCAGGGTTTGGGGGATCTCCCCTTACCTGAAATTATTTACACTTCAGAGGATTTTGGGAAGAATCCTTTAGTTTTCACTTCTTCCGAAGAGACCACTCCTGCTAAGGCCAAAGAGCCCGCTCGTACTAGTCTAGCTTCGGACTCGGGTTTGTCGGGGGGAAAACACCACTTAGGACGCACTTAACACAATAGCACCACAACTCACAGCATCTTTCTCTTTGTGAAAATATTGATCCTGAATTTCATTTGTCTTGTTGTGCAGGCACGATGTCCCGATCCTATTATGACATCAGGAAACTCCGCCGCAACATGTCTAATCCGCCCTATGATACTGAGCATGATCGCCGCGAAGATCACAGTAAGGAGGATAGAAGGCCCTATGATCCTTATCGTTTGCGAACCTCGCGTTCTCGCTCTCCTGTCCGGACAGACCCAGAGCGATATAAATGTTACCAAGGTCGTCGGGAAGAGGACAGGCCGCAATCGAAAGACTCAACCTCTTCTCAAGAAAAGCGCAGTAGGGAGAGGAGTCCGCCAAAAGATACCGAATCACGAAGCAAGCGTAAGGTTCCTGCTAAACGGCCTAAAACGGATAAAGAGGCCATTGAGCCCTCCACGCACAGGGATACTGAGCTGACATTCCCCGCCCCTCCGCCGCTAGATGCTGAAACTGCAGTTAAGCGGGCATATCTGGAGGAGCAATTTCCTGAACATTACTTCGAAAACTTGACTTTTTTACCTGCTCTTGAGCCTATTTCTTCAAGGTGGGCAGATGAGGCCAAAGAAAAGATAGATGCGGTCGAGAAACAGTATTCAGAAATGTTCAAGTATTCGCGCAGCCTTTCCAGAATCATCCGCACTTTAATCACGAATGCTGACTCGATACAAAAAACCGCAGAAGACGATGCAAAGGCCTTAAAAAATCTAGGAAAAGACTTGGAGGATACACAGGCCCAGCTTGCTGTCGCTCAACGGGATGCTACTAGCTTCAAACAACAGTTTGAAAATCTGCAAAAACGCTATCATGATTTGCTTGAGTCCCATACCCAAGAGCGTTCGGAATTGAAAAAACAAGCTGAAGATGCCAAGTCAGATGCTGCCAAAACGTGACTTGCTTACGCTGACCTTGAGCGGAAGAATGCCGAGTTAGCGAGGAGGGATGCTGAATTGGAAAAGAAAAACGCTGACTTGGCTTCTAAGCTAGCGGAGGCGGAGAACAGGGCTGCCATAGCGGAGGGTAACGTCGAATGTGCTATCAAGTCTGTTGAAGAGGCCCGCAAACAACTGTCGGAGGCTGAGGGAGAGGTGCATGGTTTCGGTGAATTAATGATTGAATTTTTTGCGCATATCATCCGCCGCCGGAACATTTCTTGGATTGAAGATTATCCATCTACCCTAGTCCAAGTATGGAGTCAAATCGTTGAATGGGAGAAAGAGGAGCTCAAGGTTGATTCCATTGACGAGGACAAGCTGATGGAGAAATATTTACGAGATGATGAACCAGAACGCCTAGCCGAAGGACGCCGCCTCATTGCTGCTGTTATGGACGAAGAGAGGTGGAAGGCTAAGCGAAAGAACATTCCTGAGGCTGGTTCTTCCTCTACTGCCTCTGCAACTTTTGAAGTAGAGGGATATGATCCTGAAAACCTGGGGATCCCTCGGACATCACTTTTATCCCCCATACTCGAAACGGCATCGGAGACAGCAGTCACTCCAGCCGAGAAGTCTTCGGAAGGTATCTCTACATTTTCACCTCAATTCGTCAAAGCTATCTCTACCTTTCGTCACGTAATTGAGCAATCGATGAAGTACCCATTATTTTCTCCTGGGTTGATAACTGTTGCTTCTCACTCTGTAGGTATTGAACCGTCCGAAAAGACAGATGTGTCCCAGGGAACCGCCTCTGGAGCAGAGCCTATGGAAAGGGCAAAAGGGGGAAAAGACAAGGCTGCCCCCATAGACTCGGGAGAAGGAATTGAACTGTCTAAGGCTGACACTCCTCATGATGACGAAATGATAGATGCCTTAAAGGATGATGGCGGCAACGGGGGACATGAGGAATACCCTGAGGTTGCTATAGTTGGGGAGTCGAAAAGCGCCGATGATGTTACCTTAGCTGCACTGAAAGCTGAACAAGATAAACGCGTGCAGCTTAAATCTAAAGACTTAGACCCTGAAAGCCTTAAGCCCCTCGCAGTAGTGGATGCGGGATCAAGGTTAGTTGTTAAGCTTTCGACTAGATCTATTACAGAGGAACTTGCTAAAAAGTCTTCTCTTGATTCCAGCGCTCCGCCTTCCGGGAAGAAGTCAACTGATTCCAGCACTTCAGCTTCAGGGAAGAAAAAGTCAAAGCGCATCTTGACGGAGGCCGAAAAAGAGGCGAGGGATGCGGAGAAGGCTGCTAAGAAGTCCAAGCCTCCTTCGAAGTCTAAATGATGGAGTGTCTTGCGTTATTTTAGCATTTGGTTGACCCATAATTGTTGCTGCAAGGGTGGCCCTTGCACCTTCTTTTTGCTTGTTTTCCTGTACAAATTCATTCATTTGTAAATAAAAAATAATTCGTTTTCTGCAATGTCTGTTAGCTATCAGTTTTGCACTTATGTAAGAATGCATGTCCTACTATAGTTGTGTAATGAGGTTATGGTAGGGGGAAATATGTGTGTACATATATGCCCCCAGTCAATCTTGAAAAACTATTCAAGATTTGGTCAAACAGTCTGAATGTCCCCGACTCTCCGACTGGGTCACATTCTTTGTGTCGTTAATGCCTGTCATTTTTTCTGGCATTTTTTATACTCTCCTGTCTTATACTCAGGTTAGAGTTCTTACTGAGGTGGTCTCTTATCTGGGTGCACCTTCATGCCTCAGAGGACGTCGTCTTCCCGTCCTTTATACTCTCTCTCAATTCTCGAGAGTTAGAGTTAAGAATGTCATCTTCCCATTCTTTTATGTCTTATCGCACAAACAGTCATTGTGCTTTTTCCTGCGTATAAACTGTTTTCAACCTTTCAGGTTTTAAATCATCTTATATTCCATAATCGTAACAGAATAGTAGTTGAAGGTATATATAATGCAGGAAAGTAAATGACACACGATATTTTTATAGTGGTTCGGCTAAGTCGTAGCCTACATCCACTTTATAGTTCTTTGTTCATATCAACAGACTTTTCTAAGGCAAGTCGTGCCTTTTTACAGAATTCATAAGAAAAACAGCAAAGAGTACAACATTTCTAATTCAAATATCACATCAAGTGTTGGGCATTCCATGCCCTAGGTACCTCTTCGCCATCTACGGTCGTTAACTTGAAGGTTCCTGTTTCAAGTTTCCGTTGGATGACAAAGGGTCCTTCCCACTTTGGACCGAGGTGAGGAAGGGATGGAAAGACTCTCTTTAGCACCAAATCTCCCGGTTCAAAAGTCCTAAGATGAACTTTTTTGTCATAATAGTGTGCCATCTGACGTCGATGCCTTGACGCACGCAAGTCTGCTTCGTCCCTTTTTTCTTCGATTTCATCAAGAGACTCGAGTAAGAGTGCCCGATTCGTCATCGGGTCATAATATGTCACCCTGTGGGAGGGAACTTCAAGCTCTACTGGAATTACTGCTTCTGAACCAAATGAGAGAGAGAATGGGGTATGACCGGTAGTTGTCTTAAACTTTGTCCGATATGCCCACAAAGCTAAGGGCAATTCGTCAACCCATTTTGCCTTTGCGCGTTCTAATCGTTTCTTGAGGATGGATTTTATGACTTTGTTTATTGCCTCTACTTGCCCATTTGACTGTGGATGAGCGACCGCAGTGTACCGTTTGTCGATATTATATTTCTGGCAGAAATTTCTGAATTCGGCACCATCAAACTGGGTTCCGTTATCAGTTATAATGGTCCTTGGGATCCCAAATCGGCATATAATATTTCTAACCACGAAACTTATCACCTTTCTTGCCGTGATTTTGGTTAGGGGCTCAGCTTCCACCCACTTCGTAAAATAGTCCACAGCGACTATTGCATATTTCGCTCCTCCTTTAGCAATTGGCAGAACTCCGATGATATCAATTCCCCACATGGCAAAAGGCCAAGGACTCACCATCGATCTGAGTTGGGTCGGTGGTGCTCTGGGGATTTTGGCGAATCTCTGGCACTTGTCGCAGCGTCGTGAATAATCAGCTGCATCTTTATTAATGGTGGGCCAGAAGTATCCATACCGCAATATCTTTTTCGCTAAAGTCTGACCTCCAGTATGATCTCCACACTCACCTTCGTGTACTTCTCGTAGTGCACGTTTGATGTCGTTGTGTGCTATACATCGTAACAGGGGCATAGAAAATCCTTGTCTATAAAGAGTATCATCTTGAAGGATGTATCTGGTGGCCTTGCGAACTATAGCCCATCTCTCACTCTTCTTTGATGGGAGTATCCCATTCTTAAGGAAATTCTTAATTGGGGTCATCCACGACTCCTTCTCCGGTTCTGCTTCAAAAGCGAATTCAATTTCCATCAACTCAAAGCTTGGCGATTCCAATGTTTCAATTGGAATTATTTCGGTCTCTTCCGGGTTGTCGGAACTAGCTAGCTTTGCTAGCCTGTCTGCCTTCTGGTTTTCGGCTCTTGGGATATGCGTTATGTTGTACCGCTCCAGGTTGCTCAACAACTTTTCCACTTTCCCGAGATAGGCGATAAGTCGAGGTCCCCGAGCCACAAACTCCTTTCGCACTTGGCAAACAACTATTTTGGAGTCGCAGAATATGTCCAATGTCTTTACTCCAAGTTCTTTAGCAAGTTTCAGCCCGACAATCAGGGCTTCATATTCAGAGTCGTTATTGGTCACTAAAAATTCTAATCGTAGAGCGTAATATAATGATCGTCCCTCAGGAGTAACTAAGACGATTCCAGCTCCGGACCTTCGGTCGTTCTTGGCTTCGTCTGTGTACAACTTCCATGGATCTAATTTTAACTCGTCCTCTGACTTGACCACTTTGTCATCGATCATTTCCTCTTCTGGGATTGTGAACTCTGCTATAAAGTCAGCTAGAGCTCGCCCCCTGATCGACCTCCGCGGCTGAAAATTTAAATCAAACTGACTTAATTCAATATTCCATTTGATCAAACGCCCCGATGCTTCGGGTCTCTGCAACACCTGCCTCAGAGGCTGGTCAGTGTATATGGTTATTGGGTGAGCTTGGAAATAGTGACGAAGTTTTCGGGAGGCGATTAGGAGGCTGTAAGCGAGCTTCTCAATCCTTGGGTAGTTGCGTTCTGCAGCTGCCAATTTCTTGCTCATAATATACCGGCCTTTGCACTTTGTCTTCTTCTCGGACCAAGGCTGTGCTAACAGCGTGAGCCGAAACCGCTAAGTAAACAAATAACTCTTCATGATCCACTGGCTTTGACAAAATCGGTGGCTTTTCTAGTAATTCCAATAAATTTCGAAAGGCCTCAACACAGTCCGGAGTCCATTCAAAGTTCTTCTTTCCCCTTTTAATCAAGTCAAAAAATGGGACGCATTTGTCCGTTGCTTTGGAGATAAATCTACTCAACGCGGCTACTTTCCCTGCAAGACTTTGGACATCTTTGATTCTCCTCGGTTCTTCAATGTTTCTTATCGCTGCTATTTGGCTGGGATTGATTTCAAACCCTCGAGAGCTCACAATGAAGCCTAGAAACTTTCCCGATGCCACTCCAAATGATCATTTCAAAGGATTCAACTTCATCCGATACTTTCGTAGGATACCAAACATTTCTGCCAAGTCTTGTGTACGGCTGGAGGACTGTTTCGATTTGACAAGCATATCATCCACATAAACTTCCATAGTCTTCCCTATTTGGTTATAAAACATCTTGTTCACCAAGCGTTGATAAGTGGCTCCAGCATTTTTCAATCCGAACGGCATGACCACATAACAATACAACCCCAAATTTGTAATGAAGCTCGTATGTTCTTGATCTGGCACGTGCATAGGAATCTGGTTGTACCCGGAATATGCGTCCATGAAAGAAAGAAGTTCGTGTCCCGCTGTCGAATCTACAAGCTGGTCAATTCTGGGGAGTGGGAAGCTATCTTTCGGGCAAGCTTTGTTCAAGTCTGAAAAATCAATGCAAGTCCGCCACTTTCCGTTTGGCTTCTTTACTAAGACGGGATTCGATATCCAGTCGGGATATGTCGAATCTCTAATAAATCCGTTCTGTTTCAGCTTCTCCACTTCTTCTTTTAGAGTTGCCGACCTCTCTGGGCCCAGCACACGTCTCTTTTGCTTTACAGGCGGGTGTTTTGGGTTTATATTTAGTGAATGACTCATGACGGATGGAGATATCCCACACATGTCGGCGTGGGTCCAGGCAAACACGTTCAGGTTTGCCTTCAGGAAGTCAGTTAGTTCTTTGGCTCGATGTGGATCCAACTGGGATCCAATCTTCAAAACTCTTGTTGGATCAGCTTCATCAATGGGTATGTCCACTGTCGCTTCGTTAGGAGTCGCATTTCTAGCCTCTGGTTCCTCATCTTTTCTGGGATCCAAGTCTTCAGGCGTTCCTTTGGGCAACTCCTTCGGGGCCGATCCCTCTAATTGCTACGCCAAGCTTTCCTTTGGAGGAGGCGAGGCACCTTTACTCTCAATGTTGAGTCCCTTCATCAACATCTTTAATTCGGCAACATCGCAAGCCCGTCCGGAGACTTGATCTCCTCTCACTACTCCTGTTCCGGCTTCAGTTGGGAACTTAAGCAATAAACACCAAGGGGCGATGCAAGCCCTGAACTCTGCAAGAGCAGGCCTTCCCAAAAATGCGTTGTAGGGCGAATCTACGTCCAACACTACGAACTGAAGCATTCGTACTCTTCGGCGTTCCCCTTGCCCCAATGTTACGGGCAATTCTATATACCCCATCAGAGCTGTCGATGCTCCGTTGAAGCCGCGGATCCAACCTTCGCATGGCTTCAAATCTTCAGACTCAAGTTTCATCTGATCGAATGATTTTTTAAATAAAATATTAATAGAGCTTCCATTGTCTACTAGCACCTTATGAACCAATGTCGGTCCAATGGTGGTGGTAATGACCAACGGATCGTCGGTGGGTGACTGGATTCCGGTATTATCTCTGCTACGGAATACCACGTCATCAAACAAATCCCTCTGCTGTTTCACAGGGGCGATATCTTCCAAATCATCACATTCATCCACGTCTACGTGCTTAGCTACATTAACGTATTGATCCATTGCTCTAAAACTGTGGATCGCTGGGTGGGGTCCACCTACTATGGTGTTAATAACAATTCCCTTGCCTTTCTGCTGCGCTGTAGGCTTGGGAGCAGATTGATTCTGGTTTGGAGCCTGTTCTCCTTGCCTCCTGTCTCTTGGGGCAACCTTATATTCATCCAATGTTCCTTCGCGCAGCAGCTTCTTAATCAAATCTCTCAAATGTCGACATTCATTCGTTGAATGCCCATGAGTTCCATGAAATAGACAAAATTTTCCAGTTGCTATTTCTTTCTCCGTTGAATCCCGAGGCGGCGGTCTTTTGCATTGCAAAACATTGTATGTATCCAAGTAAATGTTCTCCAGAGTGTCGTTCAGCGGTGAATAATTCTCATAAGTCTGGAACCGGGGTCTTTTGTTAGGATTACTTCCTCGATTCCTATTTCTTCTGATACCATTCGCGTTACGGTTGTTGTTGTTGCCCCCGTTTCCATTATTGTCGTTTCCACTCTTGTTTCCCACATTCACCTCAACTTTCTCGGAACTTTCTCCAGATTGCTTCACGACGACATTACTCTGAACAGTTTCTTTTGAAGCCGCTCCGGATTTCCTCTTTCTGTTTGCCCTGGCCTCCTCTCGTCTTAAGTGAATGTCGGCCTTTTCATAGAATAACTCTCTCGTGGGAGGTGGCTTCCCAGAAAGATAATCTCCAAACTCAGAGTCAGGATCGACTCCTTCCATCAAAGCCATCAAGATGGTGGGCTCGTGCGGGTCACTGACTTCTGTCACAGCTAAGTTGAAACAGTCGAGATATGACTTCAAAGACTCACCCGATGCTTGCTTAATTCTTGATAATTCAATAACATTTTTAGACTTTCGGGTATGGAGTCGGAACTGATTCTTAAAACGTTCGCTTAATTCCCTAAAATTCGATATCGACTGAGGAGGGAGTCGGGTAAACCATAACAGCGCCACGTCTTCTAAATAGATCGGGAAGGCTTTACACTTCACTGCGTCAGGGGCAGCAGCAGCATTCATGAGCCATGCGTATCGCATCAAAAGTTGTCCTGGATTGGTTCTCCCATTGTACTTGTCCATCTGCGGCAGGTTAAAACGTCGGGGAAACTGAAAGTTGAGGATGTCATCAGTAAAAGGAGCATGGCTTCGCTCAATGCCATAATCTTCATTGGTGTAGTTCCGACTTTCAGACATAATCTGGCGTACCATAGTCCATACGTCAGCATTGGTCAGGGGCCGTTCAGGCTCCCTGGCTCTGATATCCGGGTCCCTTCTGGGCTCTTGATCAGGGGACGCCCTCCTTCTGATGTTCGGGTTTCCTCTGGGCTCCTGATCAGGGGACGCCCTCCTTCTTCGAGCCGCTTCTGCTCTGCTTTGTTCCCTACGTTCCCGATCGATCTCGGGAGGATGGGGCTGGAGCATTTGTCCCTGAGTGGGATTGGTGAGATTAGGGTCTCTGGGTAATACATGGGATCCCAGCATTGGTAACAACATAGGCTCTCTTAAGCTCGGATCATTGGGTCCTAGTACCCATGCAGCGTCCTCGCGGGACCCCAAAGATCCGAACGTCAGCTGCTCCAAATTCTGAGGTCGTTCGAGTGGCCTTCTTTCACAGGGCCGTTCTTCCTCAGAAAAAGAAAACTGATCCGTTGGTGTGTGATGAACCGGGGATGGAGTTCTCTGTCTGTGGAGTTCGCTAATCTCCATGCTCATGATTCTCATGTTTTCTTGCATCATGAGATTAGTGCGCTCGTGGATTTTCATAGCCTCCCTAGTACTCTCAAGCATGTCAAGAAGGCACGAAAAATCTCCTTGGGTAATAGGCGCAGATGGATTGACCTGATCGTTGATCCTGGTGGCTGGAGTCGGAGCATTTGGAGGAGCTCGAGTAGAGGTTCCAGCATCACCAAGCGACGGATCGGATCGGAGCTGAGCAATCTGTTCGGGTCGGAGCTGGGAGACTTGTTCGGGTCGGTGCAGTGCAACTTGTTCGGATCGGTTCAGGTTAGGGGAGTGCACTGCTTCAGATTCTCCTACTCGGATCGGATCGGAGCTCTCCCCTTAAGTTCGGTTCGGATTTCCTGTATCTGTCTGATCCACTCCCGAGCTCTGTCCACGAGATCATGTCACAACCGCGTTTTGCTGATCTTCACCAATTCCGTTCCCTCGACTGGTTTGAACTTCCTTGCCTTTTCCTTTGGCCATAGTTCTTCAACAATCAACCAACAAATATTCAAAAGCGTCGAAACTTGAGGATTAACTTCTTTGAACTCAATGGTCCAAAAAGTAGAATGATAATCCGGAAAAGCAGAGAATTCAAATGCTTCTCAGTGAAAGCACCAAAATGTTAGACCAAAAAGTGGTTCTAACACCCAAATTGACTAAAATCGAAATAAAATAAGATCAAAAGTAAAATGGAGACACAGAATTTATAGTGGTTCGGCATTGAAAAGCCTACGTCCACTTTATAATCACTTTCCTTGATGATATAGATGTAAGTACAATGAGATATTCACTCAATTTCACTCACTTTTCACGTACATTCAATTAATTATCTCAGAATATATGTTGAATGACGATTTGGATTGTCTGGGAATGCTGGAATTCGGTTCTTGAAAGTATTTTTACTCTCAAAGTGCCAAGAAAAAAGATCCCTTCTACTGTCTCTTGACGGGGTATTTATAGGTTGAAATTCACTCAGATTCAGTTCGGTTCGGAGCCACGTGTCTTTCATCCCATTTTGCTCTGTTCCGTCCCGAACTGGTAGTGGCCCTCCGATCCGACTTGATAGTAACCCTCCGATCCGATCCGATAATTTCTGAGAAGAAATGTTCTTCAACGCTTGACATCTCGACTTTGTGTTGCCAAGTTCACAAAGTAGGCTAACAATATCCTATGTTTTTCTTCTTTTCTAGTGATCATTACAAACACCTAGAAAGAAAAAATCCCACTAGACTATTCCATATTTCTCTAATAAAATAGAACACTACATAAGAGTTCAACTCTATACCAAACGAAAACATGTTCTATTACAATCAATATCAGGTAAAAGGTTCAATGGCTAAATATGGCTACCTACAAGGACTATGAGGCCTAGGACCTCCTCCCTCTGACATAAAAAGGTCCTCATCACTGAATCTAGACAAATATAGCGCTCCTCCTTTCTATTTACCACTGTCTACAAACTCATCCCGCATATTCCTATTTCTCATTTAATCATAGATTGAGACAAGTCAAACCTACCTATTTCCTCAAGAAGTGTTGAAAAAGGATTTCTATTAATGACAAACCATGTCATAATTTCACTTACAAAAATCTCAACTTTCTCTTTCCTGTTCATCTTCTCTTTTATCCCTTTCACATAAACCATGTAAGTTGGTTTTTTTTTCTTTCAATTTTTCTATAACTTCTTTTTATTAAACGGTAACCACTTGAAACATCTTTAATTTAATAAAATTTTATATTCTCAAAACTTAAAACTAGGAAAGATAAGGTTATGCACTTTAACTTAATTGGATTTCTTATTTATTTAACATACATTAATAAGAGGAATTATTAAGATTAAGTTTCTATGAATCTTTTCAAGAGAGGAATTTTATGTTTGTGTAAAGTAGCAAGCAAACTATATTTTTTTCATCTCTTTGTTGAAATAGGTAGCACAAAATATAGCGCTTCACCTATATTTTGTACACATCTTTCGCTGCACATTTCATTGTCACTTTAACAAAACATGCTTACTTATAAACTTATTAATCGATAAAAACTTATCTCGTAAATTTTCTTTTTCTAATTGGTTAAAGTGTGCTACAATCCATCATTATGAGAAACTCTTATATTTTATTTCACTCAAGGTTACCTATGCATCACATATGGCAAATTCATTCATTCGCGCCTTCTCTTAACCAATTATTTCGCTTAACCCCACAACTTGCATACGTACATTTTTTTCTTTTTGAAAATAAATTTGCATAATTTTCTCAAAAATTATTTTAATGAAATCTTTAATATTACAAAAAAGTAAATTTCTAAAATTACAAACTTAAAAACTTCTCTAGAATTCTATTCCTATATACATATTTCATTTTTAAAAGTTTTAACTGTGGGGCTAAGTACAAAGTGGTTTCTAACCTTTGCATTCCCAAATTCTTTGTGCGAAATTACATTTCTTAGTGCAAAATATCCTTTTTACTCAAAATCCTCCAAAACTATGTCTAAACTGAAAAATAAGTCTAGTGCCACTTTTGCGCCAAATGTATGTGTGTGTGTATATATATAAATTCCTAATCTAATTTTCTCTTTCTTACTCTTTCTCAATTTACAAGGCCCTATAGCCTAATCCACTAATCTGAAATACCAAAATTTCGGATAATAACACATAGAATCTTTTCCCTCATTTTTTCAAAACAAATTGTACACTCTATAACTGTAACAACCCGCATTTTATGTGTCGGTGGATCGTAAAATATTTTTATTTTATTCCCCGAGGTTTGGGTCATTCTCATATTTTGATATGTTGTTTATGGGGATGTGAGATATGTCCATAATTTTTACGAATTTTTTCTGACCATTTTGCCTCTGACGGTCTTGTATAGGGCATAACTTCTGACTGGGATGGAATCAGGTGCTGAAAGCGGTTTCATAGGAAAGGAAATGGTGTTGCCAATTGCGTAGAGTGGTCACATTAAAGATTTGGTTCAGCGGTTTGGGAGAAATCACTATTTAACAATTTTATGTTCAGGTTTTGAGCCATTGATGGGCTGATTTGGAGAGGCCCATTAGTGGTCTGGTGGGAGGCTATAAATAGGCGGTTAGAGGCATGAAGAATAGTTTAGTTTCTTCATTCTCTCATTTGGTTGAGCTCGTGATCCTCCTTGCTCAATCAAATACACTTTCCACCATTAAAATTCTAGATCTACATAAGAGAATCGAAGATTTAAAGCAAGACCTACACAAAGTTAAGAGAGATCTCATCAAATTAGAAGGTTTGAAGGGATTTCTTCACTGTTCGGATTTGTAATTCGGTGATTTTGTGTTGTTTTGGAGAATTGGTGAGTGATATGCATCTCTTACACGGATTCAATCAACTATATGGTTTATTTGATCCTAATTTCATCATTTTCAAGTCGTTTTTGCCCAGATCTACATCATGGTAAGTATGTTTCATTTGAATCGCCATAGGATCTAACCTAGCAACTTAAAATCTTTAATTCTCATGATAATTCGTATGTTTATGCAAGTTAGATCCATTGTTTTACTTTATGCATTGATTTATCATGGTTTTAGTGAATTTTACATGATTATTGATGATAATTGTCATTTTCATGTTGTTAGTGATTTCATAACATGTTTATGGTTGAATTGGATGAGTTTATTTCGTTGATATTGTCATTTGGCGAAGATTTGGTCAAGTTTGGAGTTGTTTTGGTCAAATATGGGAGTTAGGTCATTCTTTCTTAGATCGGGTCATTTTTGGGAGTTAGGTTGTGTGTCTTGATCTCCAAGAAATGGAATTGGGTCGTTCGAATCACCAGGTCATGGGTCGTTCGAATGAAGGAGCAAGAAGTGGAATCGGACCCTGTGAAGTTGGTGGGTCACTGGACGATCCATTGGGTCGGGTCGTTGGATGTTAGACGGGTTAAGGCTAGATGGGTGTGATGTCCTAGTTAGGTCGTTAGATTGCAAGAACAACCTAGTTAGGTTGTTGGATTTTAGAAAGGCTTGGGAATGGCTTGGAGATAGAACAGGTCGTTCATTTGTGGTACAACCTAGTAAGCAGGTCGTGGACAGGTTGGCGGTGGCTCAGGGGGAGTCAGGTCGTTGGTTTATGGGTCGGGTAGCAGGTTATAGGTCGGTCACGACCTAAAGGGAAATGACCCGAATGTAGAGAACCTTATATTAATGTTGTTTGGTTCGATGATGTTATGGCTTCGATGTGTATCGAGGAGGGGTAATGAGACGAGTTCGTTGATCGTTGTAATGCAACGAATGGGAAGACGACTCAAGTGAGTTTTGAGTTCGTAGGTAATGGTTGCTCGAGGGGGACTTGAGCTTGTGGATAGTCGTCGGTGATGACTAGAGATATAAAGGCTGAGAGATTATCGTTGTCGGTGGTTCTGGCAGTCTCAAAAAGGGGTACAATAAAAGACCAGGTGTACGGTCGGGTACCTTGGGCAGTCGTGAAGGGCCTAGTTGTCGAGATTTGAAAAGACAAACATATGAGTCATGAAGGCGTATGGAATTTTTGCTAGAACCAGGGTTTACCATTAGCCCTTGACATATGGCAGGTATTCGTCATACGATTAACGATGGTTTCGAACTAGGAAAGGCAGTGACAGCCAAGTCTTGGATGTTTGATTGTTTTGCTTGTACCGTCTCACGTAGATTCTTTGAAGTCGGAGGAGATGTTTCTTGGGTGCTTGTCTGATATTGGTTTAGGCCTTTGGGGCTTGTGCTTGAGAGATGTTGATCTCGATTAGGATGGTTTATGTAAGATATAACTAGTTGAAATGATTTCTATTGAATGATGGCAGTTTTGCTATTTGTTTGGTTAAACCTAGTTTCCATGGTTGAATTGTTATTCCACAATTGTTTGTTTGTAAAGGCTATCACTGTCAGATGTGGGGAAGGCAGGTTTGGGTTCTTCTCTAGTGTTGGGTAGATTGGTTTGTTAACCTACCTATTCCCTTATACTTTATTGAAGATGTTAGATAGTTGTATTATTGCTTATTAAGATTGTTGTCTGACTCAAGGTTTTATGCTTCCTCTTATTACCTTGGGTTGTTCATCCATGGTGTTATGAATGGGCAGACCAGGTGGCAGGTGACAGATGATTAGTGAGGACGACGTTGTTGTGCGGTGGCGAGCTGGAGGCTAGCGTATTACTTTACTATTACCTAGTATCTTTGTTTCCGCTGTATGATGAGTATTGTAGTGAGACTTCATGTATAGACTTTGATGTTATATCTAGTTGATGTATGGATGATCTTTCGGGATGTTATGAAAGTTTAAAAGTTTGTTATATGACGGTCCACTATTTCTACTTGTTGTATATGTTCTATTATATTTTATACCTACGCTGACAGGTTCTGCTTTGTGTTTACTTTCCTTGGTGATTGTCCATAGTTGCTTGGCACATCTTTTGGCGCATTATTCCTCTTGTTTAGTGCATGAGTTATGGGCGGTCTTCAAATTTGGTATCAGATCTTTGGTTATCGATTTTAGACAATGTTCGAAGACGTAATTACATATGAGGGACATATTTGTAGATTTCTGATGGATATATAATATATAGTAGTGTATATTATAGTAGCTTTTGTGCTCCATTATCAGTTTTTCTCGTAAGTAGATAATCATTCTATATTGTAGATTTAGAATGAGTCGACAAACCTCAAGACATATTGCTAGGGAGGAGACTGTGCCTAGAGGGGAAATGGCAGTATATCATATTACCCATCCATGTTTGAGGCCATGATGGAAGTATTCATGAGATGGGCACCCTCTCCAGTGGCAGCCACGGTAGATATAGGTATGCAGGTGCCTAGGGTTGTGGACTTTGCAAAGCTGTGTAAAGACTTCACATCTCTAGGAGGAAAGTAGTTCAAAGGGACATAGCCGATCGAAGAAGTTCAAAGAAGGTTAGATGCTTGTATTCGTATTTTTGGAGACTTGGGTATAAATAATGCAACTAAGAGAAAGCTTCGTCAAGACAGCTGCATGGAAGAGCCATGGAGTGGTGGAATTCTGTTACACTTGTGACTCTGGAAAAAAAGATAACTTGGGAGCAGTTCCAAGTTAAGTTTGAGACGAAGTTTATCTCTATGGCTCAAAAGTCGGTTCTATTCGAGAAGTTTGTGGAGCTAAAACAAAATGGTCGATCAGTGCTGGATTATGTTTCTAATTTTGAGGCATGTCGAAGTATGCTCGTTCATATATTGACATTCCTTATCATAAGAATGAGACGCTCGTTATGGGTTTGGACACCTACATAGGGAGACCATTGGTGGATCATCTTGACGATCCATATGAGAAGATTGTGGAAAAAGATGTGAGATATAAAAGCTTGTTTCCGAAAGAAGAAACTATTGTTACCACAAAGGAAGCTACGAAACAACAACAGGGTGGTAATAATAATAAGAGAAAGCAACAACAACAACAACAACAAGGAAAGGATGGTAAGAAGAAACCCAAGACTGAGGTTGTTTTCTTTAACTGCCAACCGAAAGGTCGTTTCGCTAATGAGTGTAAAAAGCTGAAGGTTGAAAGGAAGTGTCACAGCTGTGGCAAGTCTGGGCATCTCAAGAAGGACCGTCTGGAACCAGTTAAGGAAAAGCAGATAGTGAAGGCTTATGCTTTTGTAAGTTGTTCCATCTTCTTCAAGAGCTCCTACTGCAGAGGAGAGTGGAAAGGGTGTCATCGTTCAAGGTATTCTTTCAATTAGAGGTGTTTCAGTTCGTTTGTTGTTTGATACTGGAGCATCACATTCATTCATTTGTAATGAGCTTGTGTGCCGCTTGGGTTTGGAACCCGAGATTTATGATAGACCTTTAATTGTGACTAATCCAGTTAGGGGTTCGTCTAATCTTTATATGAACTTTTGTTTGATTTTGTTTATTCTTTTTATTTAAAGGTGTTTGTGATGTAAAGAGGTTTGGATTTGATTTAGTTTTATTACTTGAATAGGTTTGGATTTCCAATCTGAATGGATAATTTGAACGTATTCAAATTTGAAACAAATCTTATGTCAATGTTTTTATGTACAACATGGAAAAGGGTAAATTGGATTAAATAGAGTTCTGTGTATATATATATATATTTATATATGTTATATGAAATTAACAACTTATTCTTGATTCATTACCTGAATTGTTCTAACAAGCCTAGGATGCAAGTTTTGATAGTTATGTTGTTATTTTTCACATTACCGTTATCCTTAATTATGCCATTATGCCATGTATTTAGCGGTTTGATGTGGGAATTAATTTGTATGCCTTTAACGTAGACCAAATTGACAATTTATACCGTTAACACGTTTCTTCGTTCTTATGGAAATTAGCGTTTATTATACCGTATTAAATATTTTACTTATATAGCATAATCAACGTAACCAACGTAATAATGACGTAATAATGCGTTAGAATAAGGTTAGAAATTTGAAATGTCCCCATATAAATTTTTATTTGAGTGTGTGTATAAAATGGCTTATCTATATAATAAATAATGATACACAGACACGAGTTTAGTTGTCATTTGTGGTAGAAGTCTACCCGGAAATGACCGGAAAATTCAACCATCACCAGTGAGTTTGGCTAATGTGAGAGGCCTGGGTGCCATGGGAAATTAATTTAGTACACTATGACACGAGGTTAAATCCACTTGTAGTAGAAGTGGAACCACCTAGCATATCCAGCATCTACAGGTAGATGGTTTAATGTGAGAGCTCTATTGTGTGTGTATATATACACCTATTATGTGTATAAATAGGTAGGCTTACTACACCTTAAGAAGGTCTTAAGTGGTTGTCTTTCTTCTTATCTAGTTTGGGTCTTAAGTGGTTAGGACTAGGACCATTCCGAATGTTTATTCCTTGGATATGGACCAAAGTCATGGGATCCTCCCTTATTAGATTCAAAGTTGGTCTATAGTTCCTTCTCTAAAAGTGGTTTAGTCATGGAAATAGCGGAGTAGGGTGGTTTACCGGAATGTCCACTTCCTCTAGGAGCATTGTGAGGGCCAACCTAGGAACAGATTTGGTTTACACAGGATGTAGCATTCTATCTATTTCACCAATTGTCTAAGGGAAGTCTTAAGTGGCATAGGTGTTCTACCATAATATCAGTTACATAGTAACCTGAGGCGTCCGCCGAAGGGTCTTACAGGGCTCTATGTGGGCCTACCCTAAACCGGGACTAAGCGGCGAGATTCTACTTCTCATATTACTTGTGGGAATAAATATATTTATAAGAATGTTGATGTGCTAGGACGGGATCTTCTGTGGCTAGGGTCCATCTTAGGGTCATAAGAGATCGAAAGAATCCACCATTAATAAACATGATAGAATGAGACTTAAGTGACCGAGAATGTCCACCTCGTTGGGTCTCCACCCTAAATGCATCAATAGAGGTCCTAAGTGATTGATTCAAATATCTACCTCATTAATTAAAATATTTCGTTGTATGTGTGTGCTTATGTATTTCATAGGCATACCTTGACATATATATAACCTGCCAAATCTAGGGTATAGCCTTTAACAAATATTATTTTCAGTCACACAGAACTTTATGTTTTGACCCCTCTCCTTAACATATCCAACAGATTAAAAGGTGGGGTAGCGACTCGATGGACGAAACAATGATAGAGCCTAATGATGGAGGATCCATAGCTATTAGGAGTTATGTTGAGATAATTAATTCTGATGTACCAATTATTTTATGAGATTCATTGCAACTGATGTTTAGGATGGTTTTAAACTAAAGGTACATCTATTTTAAGTTATTATATTTTATCCCTTCAGCTATGTGAGATTATGATTTCATTTTAGTATGCTCTGTTATATTTGTTATACCATTTCCTTATACGAACCAATGATCCATTTAGAATGGCTTTAAGTTTCGATTCACCTTTTTGAGTCGAAATTTAGGCCCATTCTGGGTGGGTTAGTACATTTGGTATCAGAGCATATGTTACCTGATTACGAAGAAATATATACGTATGAGAGGCATACTTGATATTTTGAAGAGGATTTTCAAAAGTTTTACTATATATATATATGTATGTATATATATATATAAGTATATATATATTTAAAGCTCATTTTCAAAAATAAAAAATATTTAAAGTATGCATATATTTAGAAAAGAGCATCTGTAGGTCATTTTAGGAAAGGCTTAGCATTAAATTCTAGAAATAATCTAGAGGCCATATAGTAATATAGCAACTTCCTTGTCAATTTAGAGACCTCTAAGCATTGAATGGTTATAGAATTTGGAGAATGGAAAGGATTGAAACCTCCTTATTTAGTAAGTGATAAATGGAAATTAATCAGATGAATTATTTATTAGGGTAAAGAAATCATTCAAATAAATGTCTATTAGGTGAATAAGACCAATTTGATAAATTTTTCCGGTTTGCTAAGGAACGGAAGTGCATCTTTGATTATTGACATAAAAAAGAGCTAAGATTTCAAAGGAATACTAAATGGTCAGAAAGGGAAGTATTAATGGGTTTATTAAGACCATTTATAGGAATGAATATTTAGATGAGATATTAAAAATGTCCACATGAATAAGTAATATTTAAAAGGGTTTAAATGGACATAATGGACATGTATTAGGAATGTGTAGGGATAGGAAAAATTAAAGTATACGGAAGAAAAAAGGTAAGATAAGATACTGACTTCCATAAATGAAGATATCAACCTTTGTTGAAAAGATTTTAGGTGCGGTAGGAAAATTTAAAGAATAAACATGTTTTCCTAATTGATAAAGAAATGTGAAGCCTAAAAATATGATTTTTGACATACCGTCAATTTATTTTGAAAAATAGAAAACCTAACAAACAAACTTCCATATAATAGTGTGTATGAAAAATTTAAGACCAAGAATATTTGGAAACCTATCAAGACAAGTTTTTGACATACTACAAAATTATCTAAAAGAAGAAAATTTGAAGAACTGTTTAACCTCGTGTATATGGACTAAAATTACATAATAATTCCAATTGAAAAAAAATTGAGATTATAAATATTCATTAGTTCTTCTGTTAAACAAAAAATAAATATGAGTTTTTAGCGAAAGCAGAAGATGAAAAGGTTAATTGTAAATGTTTGTGAATAAGAGATCTAAAGGAAAGGAAATTAAAGCAACAAGCACTAGCAATTCAAATGGTTAATTTGAAATTTTCATGATCCTGATGTAACGAGCTTTTAGAAGTTTAGACTTGAAAACATTCTTTCCTTTAAAAATCTAGTATGGATTATGATAGTAAATTGGCATATAAAAAAAGAGAATAAGACATATAAGCTTGGTAAATTTAAATGTCATTAACATACTCAATTAAAATAGAAAAGATAATAAATCTATTGGGTAAGACTGAAATAATAAAATTCTCGTTAAATGAGAAACATTTGAAGAGTTAGAGATACTAGGAGTAGTGTAAAGGATAAAAGACTACTCCAAGGAATTTATATAGTAATTTAGAATTTATTTATGACCATTAAATTAAGTTTTGAAAGATCTCTCATTGTTTAAACAAAATAGTAATGAATAGTTATGTTCATTAAGGACTTTCAAAAATTCATATATATATATATATATATATATATATATATATATATATATATATATATATATATATGAGCGTTTTAAGTTTAGTGCTATAATGAATGCAGTCTAATGTTTCAAAATATATTTGAAAGTAAAAGAATAAACTGGAATTATGGATATGAATAGAAAAAATAATTATTTCGATACTAAGAGATTTAGGTCTCATTTTTAAATAGGAATGAACGTTTATTTCAAAATAATTATCGTCTTGAAAGTCATTAAAGACCGACGTTCAGTATGTGAATAAAGGGTGAGTGTTGGAATAAGGAAAGATATTTTACTCTAAAATTAAGAAATTTTGGGCATGTAGTAAATATTTGTAAAACGTTAAAATTGAGATATTCAGTTGGAACGTTTTATTAGAAATAAAGATATCATTTAGCTTTATTAAGTAATGTGAAGTAATATAATAATGAATGTAAATTAGACATTTTTTAAGGGAACTTAATTGTCGCCCAATTAAATTTTGACATTCAATTAAGATTTTATTTTTAAAAGAATTAGCTTTTGTTTTCATGCTAGACCTTAAAATTTTTAACATTCCTATAAAGTGTAAATGAAAATATATTCAACATATCAATAAATATAGGAGTTGAAAAGGAAATTCATTTTTGCCCTTATTCTGAGACATTTAGAAAGGTTTTTCAAGACTTTAAAAAGGGATAACAAATTTCTTATTGCAACATTTTTGGAATCTTTGAAAAATGCTTTGTTAAAACTAGGCATGCATTAATATTTTATTCAGTAAGCAATATAACGTGGAAAGTTGTTCTACTCTTAAAAATCAAAGATTTATGAACGTGTAGACAATGTTTTCAAAACATTACAAATCTAAAAGGAGACAATGTTCGATATTGTTTCGTAAGAAATAAAAGGATTATATTTTAAAATGGAAATTCAAAATTTTAAGGCTTCATCATTTAAAAATGCATTGAATGCGAAATTTTGGAACTCAGGAAAACCTTAATAAATTGTTGCTATAATGGGATATATATACATGCATATAAATGACCATAACATACAAATGAATTTAATTAATGTCACCACTGAGACTTATAATGTTACAAAAAGAAATAGACTTAGTAATAGTAAATTAGGCAAATCAGAATTGACATAGGATAACCTATAAAACTAAATCTGGAAAAATTTAATATCAGTCCCAAAAAGGTTTATATTTGAAAGGTTGGTGAATTCTATAGATTTCTAGAAATAGGATTTGGTTGTAAATTAATTTTCCCGTAGTAATTTAGTTAAGAATTAATACGATTAGCAATACGTAGATATAAATATAAAGCTATAAGTATAATGTAGGCAACATAATCCGTAATTTCCAAAAATAGAATTCATGACTATTAATTGTGAATTTAGTAGGCAATGAATTTGTAATTAATAAGATCCGAAAAAAAAATTGGGGACTGATTTAAAAGACAAATTGGTTTGAAGAAAAATGGATATACTTCAAGCTTTAAGAATCTTGAGGGAATTAAACAAGTATTCACGGAACGATCTTGTGCTATATATATTTGAATGGACCACATATATAAAGAGGAAAAAGATGGAAGATTTAAAGGTATGAATTTGACATCTTAAGGATCTAAAAGTATAGAGATCTCAGCGCTATCAAGACCATTTAATTGTAAGAGAAAACTTCCAAAATAATTTTTAGGTTGTGATCGTTAGTGGTTCCCCCGTATTGATTGGATAAGGGTATAAATGTGATATATGTAATAAATACCTGTTATGCATGAGATGTTGGGATTTAAAACCCTTATTAAATTCTTAAGATAAATGTGTAAGTAGAGAAGAAACTCACGGGGACATTCAACCTAGCGACTTACTACGGAATCTGGAAGTCAACGGCAGAATTGGATTTATAGCCTACATAAAGGAAGTGTATTGGTCTTATGAATTTTGAAATTTAGCCTTATGCAATTCCACTCTCAAGAATAAGAACATAAAATATGAGATATTGAAATTGCATTAACCTTCTTGGTTTGAATATAACCGTGTTTTGGTTTGTTTAGAGGTATTTGTTTAATCTTTAAAAATTAGCCCTTTTACGGTTATTCAAAAAATAAATAAAGAGACTATCGTTATTCAAAAAATAAATAAAGAGACTGTTTTTAAAATTATGAGGAATATGCTCAAAGTGAAAAGGATATGATGTGTAATTTTTCATGTTTACGCGCAAATTACACTATCCGTCCAAAATAAAGCAATACTCATTCCTTGTAATTTTAAACATGTCAACTACTTAAGCAAATTTATGAAAATTATAACAAAAGACATTACTGGAATTTAATTTCTAGAAAATTGGAGCATATGAAAATATTTTAGTCATTAGTATATATTAGACATTAATTAGTTGATCCAGAGATTTGATTTAGGAAATTCTTTTTGATCAAACTTTGCTTGAAGACCGGTAAACATAATGAAAACAACCAAAACTTTGGGGATAAGAGGAGGAATTCGCAGCATTGATCTCTTAGATAATAGGAATAATAGTAATATTTATAGGAGTAGAGTAATTATCTTTTTCTTTGGTAATAGTGGGCACTCTTTAAGAGTTACAAGAAGTCCATCTAAAATACCAAAATGTTGATGGAATAACCATTGACAAATTTCTACTCGAACCAAAAGTTTTTGGTTAGACTTTAGAAAAAGTCTAATTTGATTGGGCGAACTGTGGAGGATAATGGGTCAATATTGTATTTTAGGTTTTCCCTGAACTAGGGAGATATATGTTATTATGGATAGGAACCCATAAAAATTTAATGTTTGATAAGATACATTCACTGTACAATGGATTTTGGTAGGGCCTAATCAGAAACGGGGACAAAGACGGAACCTTGGAAATCTTGTGCCACCATAGATATTTTGGAGCATGGGATTTCGAGACTTCGCATTATTTAGATAGATTGGTTCGATTACAGCAAGGAGAAAATTCGAGAGTAGGCATGAAATTTTAAAAACTGTGTAGCCTCCCTCGAAAATTTAGGGCTTCTGGTTGCACGCTAGATTGGATGGTAAGAGATGGCTTCAACACAAATGCACTGAGGACTCATATTGAAATTATATGCATGTTAAGGTGTTTTACATACATACCGCATCACTTATTACACATACTCGTTAGGATTGAGCTCAGTGCATGATCACTATGAGTCATGGATTTTTTAAGGATGTATTTAAAATAACATGGGTTTATAACATGGTTGTTTAGAGCGAGTTATGTTTTTCGCCCCTTACGACAAATTTTAAAATGAAATCTATTTTAAGTGGGAAGAACGTAACACCCCGTAAAAATATACCTAAATATAATATGATAATCTAATTTAAAAATAAATAATGAAAATTAATAATAAAGTAATAATACATTAATGGGTTGAAAAATGGAATTTTGAAGCATTAGGAATATGGCCATGAAAGTATCGTAATTGTATTCATGGCGAGATTCTAATCAATTTTCATATATAACATGTCAGCATACAAGCCTGCATGAAAGAATTACATTTAAAAGAAGTTGTACATTAAATATATATGTAACAGTGTTTGAAATTCAAATTGTAATATAAAACATGGAATAAAATATGGCCAATAAATGAGTGATTGGAATATTCCATCCAATTTGAATTTATGTGCATATATAAGTATACAACAAGGGACAAAAATAACATTTATAAGGAAAGTTATAAATGAAATAAATAATGTAATATAATGAAATCTTTCTAGCCCTCAAATAAGTTCACTGGCCGTTTTAGGGACCAAGAGGTCGGCTGCTCCCCTAGAAGGGGTGTCTAACGTTTGGGGCGGCTAGTGCCCAATTTTGCTTGGTTTGGGTTGGGTTTTTGGTGTTTGTTTATAAATTAATAGCCAAGATTTAATTTAAATAATCCTACGGCTATTATTCACACACGCACCTATAAATAACACCCTAAACCTCATACATAAACCTAGTATTCTCCTCCTTCCCTGCCTCTACTCTGCTGATTCCAGAGAAAATATATTGCGGGTTTTCTTCTTCCTATCTTAAATCTATTTTCTTTTCTAATTCCTTTTCTTATAGAATTTGAATAGGATCTGAATCTGGAATCATAAGATTTATATACATAAGAAATCTAACTGTTTAATTCTTGTATATATATATATATATATATATATTTCTAAGGGATTGTAGTTCGCATTCATGTTCGTTCTAGAAGGTTTTCAGATCTAACAGGCATACATCGTCAAATCCGTGACATTTCCATATAGTCAAATCACTGTGAGTGGAAATAAAACCCCATATCTCCTGTTTTAATATATGTTTCGCAAGAATTGTCAATAAACGTTTGGGTTTGAGAATTTGTTTGGGTTATGGATGAAGAACATTTTGGGTGATTTTTTTTAATTTGATTTATTCTTTTTATTTAAAAGTGTTTGTGATATAAAAAAGTTCAGATTTATATTAGTTTTATTATTTGAATTGGTTTGGATTTCCATTCTGAATAGATAATTTGAACGTATTCAGATTTGAAACAAATCAAATGTCAATGTTTTTACGTTTAACATTGAAAATGGTAAATTGGATTAAATAGAGATCTACGTATATATGTATATATGTTATTTGAAATTAACACCTTGTTCTTGATTCATTACTTGAATTATTCTAATAAGCCTATGATGCAAGTTTTGATAGTTATTTTTTTATTTTTCCCATTACAGCTATCCTTAGTTATGCCATTATGCCATGTATTTAGCGGTTTGATGAGGGAATTAACTTGTATGTCTTTAATGTAGAACAAATTGACAATTTATACCGTTAAAACATTTCTTCATTCGCACGGAAATTAGCGTTTATTATACGTATTAAATATTCTACTTCTATAGCGTAATAACGTAATCAACGTAATAATGACGTAATAAATGTGCCAGAGTAAGGTTTGAAATTTGAAATGTTCCCACATAAATTGTTGTTTGTGTGTGCATATAAAATGTCTTATCTATATAATAAATAATGACACACAGGCACGAGTTTAGTCATTATTAGTGGTAGAAGTCTTCCCGGAACCGACCGGCAAATCAAGCGACCGCAAGTTAGTTTGGCTAATGTGAGAGGTTTGGGTGCCATAGTTCATTTAATTTAGTACACTATGACACAAGGTTAAGCCTACTTGTAGTAGAAATCTTCCCGGGACCGCCTGTCATATCACCAGTAAATGGTTTAATGTGAGAGGTCTAATGTGTGTGTATATATATACCTATTATGTGTGTAAATAGGTAGGCTTACTACGCTTGAGAATGTCTTAAGTGGTTGACTTTCTTCTTATCTAGTTTGGATCTTAAGTGTTTAGGACTAGGACCATTCCGAAGGTTTATTCCTTGGATATGGACCAAAATCATGGGACCCTCCCTCATTAGATTCGAAGTAGGTCTATGGGTCCTCCTTCTCTAAAAGTGGTTTAGTCATGCCAATAGCATAGTAGGGTAGTCTACCAGAATTTTCGCTTCCTCTAGAAGCTTTGTGATGGCCAACCTAGGGACATATTTGATATACGTGGGACGTAGCATGCTATCTATTTCACCAACTGTCTAAGGGAAGTCTTAAGCACCATATGTGTTCTTTCGTAATACCAACTAAGTAGTAACATGAGGCTTCCACTGAAGGGATCTTAAAGGGATCTATGCTAGCCTACCCTAAACCGGTACTAAGTGGTGAGAAACTACTTCTCATATTACTTGTGGGAATACACACACACACACACACACATATATATATATATATATATATATATATATATATATATATATATATATATATATATATAAGAATGTTGACGTGCTAGGATGGGGTCTTAAGTGGATAGGGTCTGCCTTATGGTCATAAGAGATCGAAAGAATCCACCCTTAATAAACATGCTAGAATGGCCTTAAGTGATCGAGAATGTCCACCTCGTTGGGTCTCCACCCTAAATGCATCAATAGAGGACCTCAGTGATTGATTCGAATATCCACCTCATTGATTAAAATATTTCTTTGTATGTGTGTGCTTATGTATTTCATAGACATACCTTGACATATATGTATGTATGTATGTATGTATATATATATATATATATAATAACCTACCATCAATCCGCAGACAACTACCGGATCAACTTGGCTCGGGGGTAACACCCCTAATCACGTACAAGGCTCAGCTATGATTGCAGTCAATCCGGTCTCAGCATCAGGGAATGGTAATATCTCTCAAGCACCGTTGCGCTCAGCTTTTAATGCAGGAACTCCCGTAGTTCCAAATGTTGGATTCGTGCCAGCTGAGGCACTTCAAATCAGGATCGAGCCAGATGCTCTGCTCGGTATTCGACCTTTCACCAATATTGGACTTGATGCTAAGGGAACCAGCATTAGTTTACATAATTTGAATCAATTTCTTGGTATGGGCAGTGAAAGCCAAGTCGCCAATGTTATTCAATGCTACACTTGGGGATGGGCACTGCATTGAAGTTTGGACTACGTCACTCGCAGCCCCTTCTCTCAAGACATCAGGAATTCTCAATACCCACCGAATTTAAATTGTTGGTATTAGATGCATTCAATGGTAGGAAGGATCCTACAGTTCATCTCATGCGCTACATATGCCATATGAAAGTGAATTCAACTTCAGGCAACATCTTAGCGAAGTACTTCCTGCTTTGTCTTATAAACATTGTTGCTTTATGGTTCAGACAATTGGAGCCATACTCTATTAAAAGTTGGAACGTCTTGGTTGGGAAATTCGTTGAGCAATTCAGGGTTCATATCACCTAGCCAAGGAACGTTATGACTTTGACAACAGTTAGGCAGAAAACAGGCAAGACTCTACGCAAGTTTTTTGAAAGATTCAACGTGGCAGTGACCTATGTCAATAGACTGGATCCGTCCATGGTACAAATGGTGGCCATCTCCGGCATTCTCGACCAAACTGACTTCAAAATATCGTTGGAACGAAGTTCACTAAGGGATCTCGCCGAACTCTACTTCAAAGCAGAAAGATTTATGAGGGAGGAAGACTCTTGTGACGAGAAACCTGTGCATCAAATCAACTCAACAATGAGAATAGGGTCATCTGCGCTCAACAAAGGAAAGGGTAAATCTAGCGGCAATCGAAACACACGGCCTCTCTTCGAGCCAAAGTTCCCAGCTTACATTGAACTCACTCATGGATTAGAAAGGATTTATCTCGACATTCATGAAACTACACCTTTCCAAGATCCTGCCAAGACGGACCTAACTCTAAATCAAGCAAGCTATGACAAGTACTGCATTTTCCAAGAACTGCCAGGTCATGACACCGACCACTATAGGCAGTTTTGCAATCTCATCAAGGCATGCGTCAGGTGTGGCGAACTACCACAGTATATCAGAAATCTAGCAGCAACAACGTCACACGCTGAGATTCCTATAACATCTCAAGATAGGGGAAGGTCTGGACTCCCCATTGTCATCAACTGATCCAGCCCTATGAATTTTCTTGGCTTTTCCAAACCCCGGTCCGAGAATTATGTTTGTCTTTGTTTTTTCCGACTTCTCACCTTTTTAACTTTCTTTGCTTGTAATCAAAGCGGCAATGCCAGCCCACATACGCACGAAACCGGCTAGTCTCCAGTCATGCTCTAGGTTGGACTATCGACCGTTGCACTCCCATGGTATCAATAAAGATTGCTTTTGGGATCCTGCCCCACACTGGATCTATCCAATATAAAAAATAGGGCTCTGAATCCACACTTGATCCATCTAGTATAGAAATAATGCTTTGAGTCCTGACTGGATCCGTCCAATATAAAAATAGGGCTCTGGCTTCGTACCGGGTCGGTCCAGTACAAAAACTGGGCTCGTACTCGACACTGGATCCGTCCAGTATAAAAATAGGGCTCTAACTCCACACTAGATCCATCCAGTATAAAAATATGGCTCCGACTCCACACTCGATCAATTGAGTATAATATTCGGTCTTCGATTCCACACTTGATCCGACAAGTATAAAATTAGGACTTCGGTCCCCACTTGATCAGTCAAGCATGAACTTTGAACTCCACTTCACAACTTTGGACTTCGGTCCACAACTTTCCAAAAAAGGGGCTTTTGGGTGTTACCATTCTCTAAATGGGTTCATCATGCATAATAACTTCACAACTTGGTATGCCAAGTACGTAAGTTCCTTATCTTAACCGTCTTAATGCGAGAATCTTAACAACCTAGCCCACTAAGTACATAGTATCACAAAACTTGGTGCCCCAGGTACAAAATCCTTTTTTAAAGGTACGTACTTGCTTGGGCAAAACTCAGTAAGCCCACGACTTCTTATTTTCTGGATTCCAAGCATTACGGACACAACAATCCATTCTAAGCACGGTCTCAATGATCATTGGATTTCTACCCTAAATACGATCCCAACGATCGTCGGATTTCCATTCTAATACGATTTCAATGATCGTCGAAGTTTTATTTTATTACGATCCCAGTGGTCATCGGTTTTTCTACTCGAGTGTGACCTCAGTGGTCGTTGGATTTCTCTTTTGGCTTATCCATGGTCATCTTGCTCCAGCAAGGCCATCTTGGAATATTCTTGCTATTCTTAGTCATCTTGCCTCGGCAAGGCCGCGTTAAACTCGTTTGGTTATTGGTTACTCTAGATTTATGGATTTCGGGTTTTCCCAGTTTTCTGGCTATGGTAATTCTGATTATTGAGGATTTTAGACTCCTACGGTCCCTAAGCTACTCTGGCTACCTCATTTATCCTGGATATTGGACTACTTTGGTTTATTTCTTGTGTAATGATCTGGAGCGATCATCATCTTTCTTCGGATTTCAGGCTTTCTAGTATTCTGGTTTTATGGTTTATACGATCCGACACGATTGTGGCTCTTTGGTTTTCTGGTTATGAAAGTTCACCTCAGACTTCTCCTAGATTTGGTTTCTAGATTCCGGGATTTTTAGTTTTCCTACAAAAAACATCTTCCTTCGATCAAGAAAAACATATTTTGGGAGGCAAAGTGTTGACCGGCTTTTTGGCAAAGTAGTCACATCAAGATTATGATTCGCGACGCTATCAAGTCTCCAGAATGTTGTCAGAAAACATAAAGCGATTTGGTCGAAGTCGCGATGTGTTCAGAAAAGGTTGGAAATAACATCGATTTTTGAAATTGTAGTTAATAAACTTGGGAAAATTGGCATAGTAAACATACGTGATCGGCTCGGGCCAATCAGCTCAAAATCCTTGAGTTTGTTGGTCCGATCACATGGTAAAACTCGTCGTGAAAAAATAAATGGATTCTGGTAAATTCTGGTACTGCACACTCAAAAATAGCTGATCGGCATGGCACAACCACATAAAATGGCTTGCGCGACTCACGGCATTAAAATATGGCATTTGGAAAATTGTTAAATCTGGCACGTTGAAAACTGCTGAGCAACACGGTGAAAACATGGATTTCACCGTGCTTACACTTGCACCGGCAAACTTCATAAGTTGGCATGGATCTGGAGGGATTTTGCATCCCTGATTGGATGTGAAATCCTGTGTTGAACACGTATTTTTGTGTAATCAATACGGGGATACGAAATTGGCACATTTAAATTTCGCATGGATACGAGTTTGCCAAGCCAATTTGGTAACTCGAAAACATCAGATCAACTAAGTCTAGGAGGCGAATTCCTTGGGTTCGCATCACAAAAAGCGGCTTGGCAAAAAGCAGATACGGTTTTGGCATGGGAAAAGGAATGGATCAGCATGGTTTCGGGATATGAGATCCCACGTGTGCACTAGGGATTCGAGATATAAAATCTTGGCAAAAGCGGGATTCGAAATCCCCATCTCCGATGTGGCAACTTGAAAAAGCGTATCGCATCAGGTGGGATGCGAATTTTCACGTGCATAGCTCGATCGAAATGGGATACAAAATATTGACACCAAAAGGTTTCACAACACCCAAGATATTAGAATGTAGAGAATAAAAGTGAAGATAAGTAAATGTAAATGAGGAGAAATACAATCACACACAAATTTAATGTGGTTCAACGTTAATGAGCCTACGTCCACTTTATAATCTTAAGATTATATTAAGACTTTGCTTACAAATGATGAGTTAAATGGATAATCCCAAGTACTATGCTGTAATAATAATAAAGTGATAAGAGAATGCCCAAAAAAGTCCCTTCTTTGAAGTTCTGGGAGGCTATTTATAGGTACTACAGTGCTTGGGTCGACTAGGACACGTGTCGCTCATCCCGAGGTCATAGGAAAAGTTGGAGAAGCATTCTTTTCATGTGGAATGGTCCAGCCCAGCTATACATTGACAAGTGGCACCTGATCCGACGTTCTTGGAAGGCTAGAAGCAATCAAATAGGAGAAGGAGCAAGTCTTCAAGAAGATATTTTCCGCTGAAATGGGCTCAGTTCGACATGATTGAACTGAATGTTGTTCGAACCGAATCATTTACGTTTTGGGCTTCTGTCTTTTGTGAAAAGTATTTGGATTCGGGTCGACCTGAATGTTCGTCGAGTCAGGCTTTGATGGGTATTCAACACTTGGCTTATATGGCAATGGCCTGGGTTAGCTAACTGCTTGGTCGACCTGAAAGTTGTTCCTAATCGTATTTGTACCAGGCACTTGAATTTTCTCTAAGGTCGAAATGGTCCACGAGCCTATTTGTTGGTCTAAACGAGACTAATCTTCAAGATGATTCAACCAAGATTCCTGCCTGCAGAAAGAGATTAGCGTTTGTGGTATCGAACCATCAGATCCTGAATGTGATGTCACACATTCAAATAGTTATCAAACGTCGTTGTCACTTTGCGCCAGTGGAGCGCTTGGTCCAGTCAGATCGGAAAATTGTGTGCAAGTCACCACTGAAACCTTCAAACAAGTTATCCAGAATCGTATATCAACAATCCTATCATCAGCTTCTCTGGGTTGATATCGACCCAAAGAACATTGTTTTATACTTAGGGATCGACACATTCCGGGTCGATAAACTGCCTGGCTTGGTGAAGACTCCGGGTTGGTAAGTCGGTCCAAGACTTACTATGAACTGTCATATCAAGGGAATATGAAGAGTCTTCCTGTTTTACTGTAAAAGGCTGGCTCACCTTCATTATTTTACTGTTATCTTTACTGCTACCCGATCCTAACCTATTCTCTAAGAAACCAAGAATCAATTCGCATCGAAATTAAATAACATCCTTTCCAATATAATGTTAGGTAGGAATTGATTCAACCATTCCCTGTTTTGAACCACGATTTCGCATGATTTAGGTTGTAAATCCATATTTTTCCTTTTTCTTTTTGTTTTAACCCGTAATTGACGTGATCCATGACCAGATTCACCATTGGTGAGTTCAGCGGGGTTGAAGGTTGGACTTTGAGTTGGCGGTCATGGGTGATGCTCGTAGAGAGAGGCAAGGGACGAAAGGGAAACAAAACATTTTCGGTTTTGGGAAAGAAGATGGGTGGACACCCCATATATCGAGACCATGTGGAAGATGAAGAAGGTTTGTGTGGGAGATGGATGATATGGAGGAAATGGATCTGGACAGGCAAGGCTACGGGCCTACGAAGCTAATTGTCAAAGGAAGAAGAAGAAGTTAACTTCGGGTTGAAGAAGTAAGCCGGTTGGCCCTAAAACCCTGGGGTTGGAGTAAAGGAGTGAAGATGTCGAAGTTTTCGGATCGATGGAAACATAGGTTGAATTTATTCTGTGAGGAGGTACAAAATAAAAAAGGTGCTAACATTGGGTTCGATCAGGAATGGTGATCGACCCGAAAACTCTAGAAATAGAGTCAAGCTACGGGTCAGAGGAAGTACTGGCCGAGTCCAAGAAGACCGATCTGAAGGAATTGACATGAGCTGGGGAAGTAGTTTGCAAGAGCTTGGATAGTTGATTCGGTTAATTGAACCGAACCTTAAGAGTTGTTTGCATCCGCTGAAGTAAGTAACGGCTGGGTTGTTCGTGCTCAGAGACATCGATCAGGAAGGAATCGAACCAAAAAGAGATTAAATCGAGGTTGTTCGACCCTGCACATAGGACCAAACATAATTCTCCATTTCCTTTATCAAACAACCCACTCTACCTGCATACTTTGGAAAGTTAGGATAGTTCCTCGTCCATACGAACTGAAAGTTACAGATGAATTGGACTTTTTGGACTTAAGCATGCTTTTACTTTTAATGATTCTTGTTTTGCTATCATCTCTATAAATTTCCATTGCACACACATGCACTAGTACACACACTGAGGGGATACAGTCTTAATTTTCTAACCAGTAGTCTTTCATGAATAGCATAACCAATATGACCGTGAGTTACGAGACTTGAGGCTCCGGAGCCAGCGGGGGCAAGGTTCTTCCTCCTCTCCTAGAGTCTGAAAATAATCATTCTACTGAATCAGAGACTAACCCCGATCCCGTTTTGAGGTCTAAACCCATATTCAAGAAGAAAATCCATCGCCCTCCGGGAAGAAGAAGTCGCAGGTGGAGTAGTAGCCATGGGGGAAGCTCCTAACACTTTTCCTGACGCTGTATTTTCAGAGAAACCTTCGGGTTTCCTGGACTTGCACAATGAGTGAAAGGCAGTTAAAGAGACAATGTGTTATGCATTGCATTCCTTGGGGTGAAATTTAGATTCCCTAAGAAAAAGAATTCCCTTACAAACCACCAAAAGGCTTTATGACGATGACTCGTCAAATGTGCACTGTAGGAATCATTCCTCTATTCCATCCTTTTATCATTGACTTCCTGAGGCGTATGAGTTTGGCACCAATGCAACTTCATCCAATCGCTTATGCTAACCTGCTGTCATTGTACGTTTTATGCATGGAGCACCTCCATCAAGCTCCAACATTTAAAGAAATAGCTTTTTCTTCAATTTTAAGCATAGAGATGATCATACTCCTTTTCTTTTCTTCGAAGCTGCCCGTGGAAAAAAGATCATTGAGGATGTGCCCAATAAATTAGGAGATACCAGGCATGAATGGTTCTATGTTCTGCAACAGCCGGGATGTGCTCACCGTTGGCTTAAATGCAGTAAGTCTTGCATCTCAATCTTATCATTAAACTGGTCACGGAAACATTTCTTATATCAACTACTTCTCTGCTGGCAATAAGCCAGCTAAGTCGATTGGCAAAGCGTTCCAAAATCGTCCAAATATTCTAGCCGGCCTTGAAAAAAAGGATCAAAGTATCAAGAGGTGTCTAGCAGATACACTTCTACATCACTATCATCTTCTCGATGCCGATAGGACATTAGATCTCCTGGAAGTCAAGTCCCACTAGTAGCTACTCCACAGATAAATGTGCCCTCAGTCAGGGAGACTTCGGCCGCTGCTACTAGTGTTCCCTCAGCCGATTCGACCCTTAGTCAGAGGGAATATGGCTGTTACAACTCGCTCTCTGGTGAAAGGGAAGACAGTCACCAGGAAGATTATCATCAAGGAAGCTGACCTTCTTAAGTCTCGAAAAGTCCAGTGATAAGCGAGAAAGAGATCTCCCGAAAAAGTAGTCAAGAAGGAACCTCAGGATCCCCGCCCGAGGGATTCTGTTATAAGGAAAGAGCCCTCTTTCGCCCAGGGTAGTCGAGAAGAAGTAGTAGATTCCTCCTAATGGGATTACAAGATTTGGATATTCCAGAAACTTTCCTTTCTTCCCAAAATCTGAATTCTTCCTCTTTCTTCCCTAAGTCAGGGGAAGACATAACTCAAATCCAAGGAGGCAACAACCACAAGCCAAACTCCAAGCTCTGGTCCGTTTGGGGGAGTCACCTAGGACACACACGACACAAGCACTATACGTCACACCATTTTCTCTTTTGTATGCTAAGTACCGACTAACGTCTCTTCTTTTCGTATTGCAGATGCCACAAAGAAAGGCGGGAAATATTATGATCGTTTTGGTTCCATCTTGAAAAGAGGTGGCCCGATTGGTCCGACTACTTCTCAAGGAAAGCGAGACCAAGAGAGAGATGGCATGCGATCCTATGAGCAAAGGAAAGGGAACAGAAGAGGAAGGAAAGAGAAGACCAGGATAATAGAGATAGAGATGGGAAGAGGAAGGATTAGATGATGAAAGAGGAGGAGGTATCTCGAGAAAAGGACAAAGGCAAAGAGCATGAGATAGAAAAACACTGTTCTACCTCGCACTCTCAAGACAAGACCACTCAGGGTAATGGCAAGACCGCCAATGAACACTCTCAAACCAATCTCTCTCGCCCTAGATTTCCTATTGATCCTCTTCGAAAGTCATACTCAGTTGGTTCTCATGGACAAGACCCTGTTGCCCTTACTAGACGCCATGATAAAAATCCTTAATTATTAATTTCATCATCTCAAGAAAATACCCCCACTGAAAGAGCCAAGGAACTTGGGGAAGCCTTTCTCTGTCTTAGCTTTACCGGTATTAAATTTGTTCCCAATCTTCAACCATTCCCGAAAAACTTCAACGGTCAGGTTAGGTCAGGTATTGATTTTGCTTTAACTTAGTATGATGAAATGTATACGTATTCAAGATGGTTATCTGAAGTTATCAACGCCATGGAGATTGAAATTGAAGGGATGCGATTGGAATAGGATTATGAAAAGAATGTTCTTATGTCAACAAGGAAAGAGTTGGAGGAGCGCGAGGCCAAGCTGGCCATTATTAAGGAAAAATTGAAAAAAAAAAAACAAGAGGGACTTGAGAGTAAAATCGATCGACTTCATATTGATTGATCGTTGGTCACTCCTTACCAGGATGGTTCAGAATGATGTAAAATTAGTAGGACAACAATGCAAAACCTTAAAGCTTAGCTTGCTGTTTTTGAAGTGGCTAAAAAACAGGAAGAAGATAACGACAATTCTACGATAGAAAATGCCATCAACTCCCAGCTCCAACATGAAATCAAGATCCAAATTCTTAAGACTGATCATGCGGCAAAAATAGACGAGATGCATCAAGAATTTGGTAAGAATATGCATATGTTTTTTGCCCGAGTTCTTCGTAATAGGGATATCTCTTGGGTTTATGACTATCCGCGAACTTTGGCGGATGCTTAGGAGGTATTCATGGAAGAGGAAAGGAGGGTTTCAACTAGGCTCCTAGTGGATGAGGAAGTGCTGATGACCCAGTTTTTACGAGGTCATGAGCTAGAGACGTTGGCTGAGGGAAAGAAGCTATTGAAGGAAGCGGAGGACGCCAAGTGATATAGGTTAAGGGAAAATCCACCATTAAAGGGGAACCCAGTGCAAGCAGAAGTGATTCATCCTCTATTCAGCCTGCTAGTGATCCTACTATTGGTTAGTTGGTCATTCCTCTCCCCCTGGCTCAGTCTTCGGGAAATGTGGATGAGTATAGTCTAGACAATCCATTCCGATTTCCGAGAAAACCACTTTCTCCTATTCCAGAAGCTAGGACTCCTACATACCTAAGGATTCTTCAGCCAACAGCATCTCTCTTCTCTCCCCTCAATTTCAGAAAGTACTCGCGACTCGTTGCCTAGCGGTTGGGCTTCTAGTCGGGAGTTACACCATTCCGCCAGGTCTAATTGTTGCTTTTCCTGCTATAGGTACACCAGTGGCGGAGACTACCACTGAGTCAGAGACCAAGGTAGTGAAAGAACAAAAAGGGACCCCTACCATCGAACCAAGTAAGGGTGAGGAGATGATTGACGCTTTAAATGGGTTAGATTATAGAGTTGGTCGAGAAAAAGGTGAGATGGAGGAGAGGAAGAAGACCGACAATAAGCCACCTCAGGCTTAATGATCCTTTTTCTTGTATCTCTTTAGGTCCTTTTGATGTCATTGCAAGTGATTTGCTATTGTTAGTATATATGCTTGTGATTCGACATAAAATATGGACCTCACGTTTTTCCTTATATAAACCTACATTTTGTAAACAAAGTCTCCATCGATGTGAACAATAATGTTATCCGTTTGTAAATTTATGTATTGCTTTCCATTCAGTGTACTCGCAATTTAAGTATTACTAAATCAAGTAAATTAAGTATTATTAAACCAAGTAATAAATAATGAGTTACAAGACAAGAATCGCATTCAAACTCCAGAGACACCACGTTGGTGCCTCCAACTAACTTTGAATTTCAAGATTCATCTGAATCATTTTTGAAGTTAGTTTATTGTACTATACTTTCCCAAGGTTGACCCGGGTTAAAGTTGTAAGTCAAGCGGCCTCATGTCAAGGCATGCGACTCCTTTTATACTCTCTCCTTAGTCACCAGGAGTTAGAGTTTTAGTGATTGAGCGGTCGTTAGTCTACATGCGCTTACCACACTCGTCCGTAGTTTTATACTCTTTCTCAAGTCGTGAGAGTTAGAGTAAGCTGGGTGAGCGGTCATGTCATTCGCCTTAGCATCATTCCCACACTTTAGTCTGTAAAGTGGGGTTTGATGATTCAAGTGTCGATATCAAAATCGAACTTGGTCCATATTCCATTGCAAACTCTGAACAATGGAGTTAGTTGGGCAAGCGATCGGGTCACGCTTGTTCAGGCATCGCCCCTTCTCCCTCACGTCAAGGGCAAAGGTCGCCATTCGGGATGATCAGATCACACCCCTATCGTTTATACTCATCCGATCGGAATGCGGGAAAGAGTTGAATACGTCATTCAGTCATCGTTCCCTCACCTTGGTCTGCAAAGTGGGGATCTCCATGTCGAGCGTCGATATCTAGATCACATTTTCTTAATCCTAGGTCCGGTCAGTAACAGAGCTGGTGTGGCTTGTTGAAACGTAAGCCAATGAATGTTATTATGGAGTTTGTCACTCCCTTCGTTCGGACTCTAACTTAGGTCAGTGGACTCACAACACATAATCAAAATGAAAAGAGCGGTATATGGGAGCATGGAAAGTAGATTTTATTTATAGACAATGGAAAGTTGCAAAACACACCTTATTACAGTGCTTAAAATAAATGAAATAAAATAAAAGCTTTAAGAAAAATAACGCCGTAAATGCTCAACATTCCATGCTTTTTAAAAAGGTTCGCCATAAATAGTCGTTAGCCTGAGATTCCATTATCAAGCCTCTATTGGATGATATAAGGTCCTTCCCACTTTGGGTGCAAATGAATAGGAGTCGGGAAGACTTATTTTAAGACAAGGCCACCAAAGTCGAAGGCCTTAGGACGAACCTTCTTATTATGATATCAAGCTACTCGTCGACGATGCGCCTTAACACGTAGGTTAGCTTTTTCTCTTTTTTCGTCAATCATGTCTAATGATTTTAGGACAAGCGCCTTATTTGTCAACGGGTCATAATATGTCACCCTATGAGATGGGACTTCGAGTTATGTCGGGATGATCGCTTCTGAGCCATATGACAAAGAGAAAGGAGTGTGGCTCGTGGCAGTCTTATAGGTAGTATGGTATTCCGAAATAGCTAAAGGTAACTCATCAACCCATTTGCCTTTGGCCTACTCCAAACGTTTATTCAGGATGGATTTGATAATCATGTTTAAGGCTTCAACTTGTCCATTGGATTGCGGGTGTGTGGCCATCGTATATTTCTTCTCAATGTGATATCGCTGGTAGAAATCTATGAATTTTGAGTTGTTGAATTGGGTTCCATTGTCAGTTATGATGGTTCATGGTAGCCCTAATAGGTATATAATATTTCTAACAATAAAGTTGATCACCCGCTTTGTCATGATTGTAGTTAACAGTTTGGCTTTGGCTCATTTTGTAAAGTAATCCACATCTACAATTGCGCACTTTGCTCGGCCTTTAGAGATTGGAAGGCTTCCAATAATGTCTACTCCCCCATATAGTGAATGGATAAGGAATAAACATCTGGGTGAGTTCTACTGGTGAAGCTCTTCGAATCTGGGCAAATCTCTAGCATTTGTCACATCGCTTGGAATAGTCGGCTTCATCCTTGCTAATGCTAAGCCAAAATTAGTCATACCATAGCGCCTTTTGAGCAAAGGTTTGCCCTCTAGTGTGAGCACCACATTCGCCCTCGTGCACTTCCTGTAACACTCTCTTAATGTCATTATTGGCCACACACTGAAGCATGGGAACTGAGAACCCCTTTCTATAGAGCTTATCTCCTTGAATGATATATCTTGAGGCTTGGCACACAAGAGCTCCCTTTTCATTCTTTCTCTCTGAGAAAGTTCCGTACTGGATTTTTTTTGACATGAGTTATCTACAACTCTTTCTCATGTTCAACCTCCAAGGATTGATCAATTTCCATTTTATCTATGCTCGAGTGTTTAAGGTCTCCACTTAAACCATTTCTTCTTCATTCTGGTCATCTGAACTAGCACGCTTCGCCATTCTGTCAGCCTTTTGATTCTCTTTCCTTGTAAAATGGGAGATACTATACTGATCAAGAACCTCCAACAGTTCCTCAACCTACTTGAGATAGGCGATAAATCGTGTCTCCCTGATTTGGTACTCTTTCCGAACCTGAAACACAATAAGTTGTGAATCACAGAAAATGTCTAATGCTACTACTCCCATTTTTTTGCAAGTTTCAGCCCGGCAATCAGAGCTTCATACTCAGAGGCAGCGGGAAAATCAAACCTCAAGTCATAATAAATCGATCATACCTCATGTATTAACAAAACAACTCTAGCGCTAGAACGTCGGTCATTACGGGCCCTATCTATGTAAAACTTCAAAGTGCCTAGTCTTGGTTTGACATTGGAAAGTCTGGAGTCATCCTGCGGAATGTCATTCTTGGGAGTAGTGAATTCGACTATAAAGTCGGCTAGTGCTTGTCCTCTGATAGATATCCGTGGAACGAAGGCGAGGCTGAATTGACTCAGCTTGATGTTCCATTTGAGTTTCTGGATGCCTCAGGTCGTTGAAGGACCAGTCGTAGCGATTGGTCAGTATACACTTTGATGGGGTAAGTTTGAACGACTGAGATTTCTTGATGCAATAAGCAGGCTATAGGCGAGTTTCTCAATCTATGGATAGTTACACTCTGCTCCTATCAACTTTTTACTTACATAATAAACTAGTCGCTGCACCCAATCTTCTTCGCGGATTAGGGTCGATCTGATAGCATGCGTGGATACTGCCAGGTATGCAAACAAATATTTATGGTCGGTCGTCTTAAACAAGATAAGTGGTTTCTTCAAATGATCAAGCAAATTATGAAAGGCTTCGAAACAGTCAGGCATCCAAGATAAGTTGTGTTTCCCTCTTTTTATCAACTCAAAGAAGGGGAGGCACTTGCCTGTAGCTCCGGGTATGAAACATCCCAAGGCTGCTACCTTTCCTGCCAAACTTTTCATATCTCTGATTTTCTGAAGTTCTTGAATACCCTTGACTGCTAAGATCTGACTGGGGCTGATTTCAATTCCTCGTGAATTGACGATGAAACCCAAGAATTTCACTGATGCAACGCCAAAACAACATTTCAAAGGGTTGAACTTCATTCCATATCTACGAAGAACACCAAACATCTTTTCTAGGTCTCTTACATGATCAGATGATTGCTTTGATTTTACCACCATGTCATCTACATATACCTCCATCGTCTTCCCTATTTGATCATGGAACATGTGGTTGACTAGCTGCTGATAAGTTGCTCCTGCATTCTTCAGTCCGAAGGGCAAGACCACATAACAACACAATCCAATATCCATTATGAAACTGGTATATTCTTGGTATGGGACATGCATTGCAATTTGGTTATATCCCGAACAAGCATCCACGAATGAAAGGAGTTCATATACAGCTGTTGAGTCGACGAGCTGCTCGACCCTGGAAAGCGGAAAACTGTCCTTGGGGCAGGCCTTATTTAAGTCTGAAAAGTCAATACACATTCACCACTTCTTAATGGCCTTCTTCACAAGTACCATTTCAATTATCCACTTGGGATATATTGCATCTCGGATGCACCCATTATTCTTAAACTTACCGATCTCCTCCTTCAAACATGCTGACCTCTCCGAGCCGAACATCTGTCTATTCTGATTAACAGGAATGTACTTTGGGTCAATGTTAAGAGAGTGAGTAATGATGGAGGTTGATATCCCACACATTTCAGCATGGGTCCATGCAAACACGTTAAGGTTTACATGGAGGAATTCGATAAACTCTCTTGTCCGAAGAGGGTTAAGATGGGATCGAATCTTAAAGACCCTAGTCGAGTCATCATCATCGATTGAAATCTCCATTGTGGTTTCATTAGGAGTCTCCTTTCTACATCCCGGCTCTTCATCCTGTCTTGGATCAATGTCCTCAAGTTGGCGACTGAACGGTACTAGTTGGGATGTTTTCTTTAATTGTTATGCCTCCACATCCTTTGCAGGAGGGAGATTGTGTTCTAGCTCAGTACTCTCACTGTCTAGGAGTTCTTTCCACTCTGCCGAGTAACATACCTGTCCATTCACTTGATCTCCCCATACGGTTCTAACTCCGCCCTCCGTTGGGAACTTTAAGAGTATGCACCAAGGAACGATGCAGGCTCTGAATTCTGGTAGGGACCGTCGACTCAAAAAGGCATTGTCGGGAGAGCTTATTTTCATCACAAGGAACGGGAGAATCCACACTGTCCTGCGGTCCGCTTCTCCCAAATCTACTGGAAAATAAACGATACCAACTGGTTCGGTAGATGATCTATTAAAGTCACGTATCTTGCCTGTGCATGGCTTTAAGTCTCTTACCTCCAACTTCATCAGATCATAAGCTTGTTTGAAAAAAATATTCATGGAACTCTTGTTATTAATAATGATCTTCCGTAATGTGCCTAGGCCAATAATGGTTGTAGTTACCAATGGGTCAATGCTAGGGGTATGCACCCCTACCGATTCTCCCTCGCGGAAGACAATATCGTCCATCATTGTCCTCCATTGTTTCACAGGGCCTGCAACTCAGGGATACTAGACTCCCCAACGTCGAGATGATTCACAGCATTTACATATCTCTTCGTAGTCTAGACGCGATGTCCTACCGGATGTAGTCCTTCAAAAATGGTATTAATCATGACCCCTTTAGATTTTTCTTGGGCGGTGGCCCTGGGATTCCCTGACCTTGTTTGGGGGGTGAGGTCCCCTGCCCCTATCCCTCGGGGAAACCTTATACTCATCGAGTTTTCCTTCTTTGGTCAGTTTCACGATGATATCCCTGAGATGAGACATTCATTAGTCGCATGTTTGTAGATCTCATGGAACAAGCAGAACCTCCCGGTCGCGTGTTCTTTCCCTATAGATTCTTGGAGATGTGGTTTCTTATATTGGACTATATTGCATGGGTCATGGTAGACATTTTCTAGTGTGTCATTCAACGTTGTGTAGCTATCAAATACCTGAAATGGGGGTCGTTTTGTAGAATCCCCTTTTTGGCCATGGTTTCCACTAGCACCTTTTTGGTTGTTTTTATTTCGCCTGCCGCGATTTCTAACATTTACTTCCACCTTCTTTGAATTGTCTCCAGATTGCTTGACGGCACATTGCTCTGAATTCTTTATTAGAAGCGTTACTTGATTCGTCTTCTTCATCTAACTGTGTATCTTCCTATCGTAGTCGGATATTAACTTTTTCGTAGAACAACTCGATCGTCGTGGGACGCTTTCCAACTAGATATTTCCCAAACTCTATCCGCTTGTCGACTCCGCCAACTATGGCCATTAGGAACGTTCCATGATTGGGATTACTTACCTCGGTGACGGCCATGTTGAATTGGTTGAGGTAATCCCTTAAGGATTCACCTCTTGCTTGTTGTATTGCCTAAAGTGCCATAACATTCTTTGTCTTGGAGGCGTCGAGGCGAAATTGATTCAGAAACTTCTCACCTAAATCTTTGAAATTTGGGACTGATCTCGAGAAAGTCACGTGAACCACATAAGTGCTAACCCACTAAGAAATATCAGGAAAGCTTTGCATTTAATTGCATCAGGGGCTACGGTTGTCTCCATGTGCCATGAGTATCTCATTAATGTTGATGCGGGTCCGTCATACCTGAATAGTGGCTTATCTAAGTCATATTAAACCTTCTTGGAAATTTCGCTTGCAGATTGTCATCTGTAAATGGTGTATGGATACGGTTGATTCCCCAATCTTCGTTCCTATATCCTATAGCGGTCAAATCAGGGGTATTGAAGATGTATCAATCGACGTCCTCAACTTGTTGGGTTCCCCCTGCCCCCACTCCAGGTAACATCGCCTGAGTCGCCATCCGGGTGGAAATTCCTTGGCCATGATTGTCCTGGTCATTCGCATGACGCTTGAAACGAAGAATAGGTGCACGGGTGGTTCGTGCAATATTGTGGTGGGCTGGAAGAGAGGCGCTTCGGTTTGGATGGGCAATGGGGTCGGCATCCTCTAGATCGACCAAGATGATCTGGGTCTGAGTAGCCTTTTCAAGCTGACTTGTGCGTCCTTCCAAGCATAACTATTATACGTTTTCTAGCCTTTCGAGCGGACGTTGTTGCCAAGGCCGATGTAACACCCCATATTTTAATACACAGTAACTATATAATGAAGATAATGAAATGAACATTACTTAAATAAATATTCAGAATTAGGTAAAACAGACTTTACCGTTGCGTCCGTTACAAAATTTTGGTTCAGATAGACTCTTAGTTTTTATAAATCGGATTCAATATGAAGAAGTCATAGACTTAAGAAGAATACACAAAAAAATATTATATATTAAAAAAATAGCGTTCGGAAAGCAGCGCTCACTGGGCGACCCGGCCTAACCGGGTTGACCCATGGGCTGACCCATGTCTAATACAGGACGACCCAGGGGTCAACACAGAGGTCAACTCACCTGCATGTGGGGTAGGCTCCTGAAAACGTATTTGGATTGATTTCTTCACCTTATTCGTGTGTTGACTCAGCATTGGGTGTACGGTTTGATTTGAAAACATAAAATCAAATGGTAGGGAATTATCCTAGGCAATCTATATAAAAGCTAGCAGCCTCATTGTTTTCAAACACACAAACTATTCTTCATTCTTCTTCCTAAAAGCCTATATTCTAAATAAAATATGTATACGTTGATGTGCTGCCTAAACATAGATTACAGTGGAAATTCCAATTCTTTTTGAACAATGAATCTAAAGAGGACTTTCTTCAATAACAACATAAAAAAGAATTATTTTTCTGAACTTCAATCCAACCACTGTGATTTCTAGTCATTTTCAGATTTGATAATTAAACAGTATTATGATAGTGAATAAATCTTAATTTGAGATTTTACATGTTTATATGTTATTATTTGGATGTCACATACCTATTTAGTTTTCAATTGTTATCTATTACATGTATATCCTATTATCCTATTTTCTGCCTCAGATTCATTTACAGTCTTATGCCTATTTTATTCAGTTTATGTGTCTCTAAATCAGATCTATGTCTTTCTCTTATTCCTTTTATTTGTGCGCTATGCCTAGGTTATTTATTGCCTAGGCTATTCATGACAGAATTACTTAAATTAGGTTAAAATTGGAATAACTTAAAAAGATAGTTAAAAGGAAAATTTGGCATATTGAACATGTAATCCAATGACTGTAAAATTAGGGATAATATGAAAAATATATTACATTAAACTTAATTTAATAATTAAGTATAACATGTCGGTAGTATCAGATGTAATTAAGTAAAATATGCAACTTATTATACATATACATCTGGGGAAGTGCTTGTTTGGGGAAGGGGGTTATACACATAATAACATTTATAGGAAATGTCATTTACAACCATGCTTATTAATAGACTTAAACCTACTAAGTTATTACTTATTGATTTATAAGCTAAGAGGTCCCACAGCCTTGTAGTTGGTATCAGGTTTTGGGACTCCTAAAATCCTAGGGTGGGGGTACAAGCCTATGGGTTTCTTGTGTCAATATGTTGTGTGGAACCCGTATCAGTCAGTATCCCTGTTAGTATCTTAGAGAGGAGCCTCAAATTGTGTAGGTCCAGGGCATGCTTTACTGATATGTATTTTAAGAGGTTCAAGGTGGAAGTTGGGTACGGGCGCATTCCAGTGGAGTCATGAGCGTGCATGGATCCTATTAAGGGAAACTAAGACGTTGTAACACGAACAAATAGGTCTGTATCAAAGAGTTGTCGGGTTAGGGACTGATACACCCTACTGTAGGGGCTAGCACAGGATATTTGTGTAGTAGGATGCCGATCGCATGAGTAGTAATTAGGGTAACACCCAATCTTGTTAAATCTTTTAAGTGGTGCAGTAAACTTAATTCTTGGGATATAAATGAGAAGCGTACATGATCTTTAGCTTGTTATCTTATTAGCTCGTTACCATGTTATCTCGTACTTGTTTAATTTACTGTAGTTTCATGTTCAGCATTATTTATCTGTCTTGGTACTTTCTATCTTATCCTATTGCTGAAAATCACTAGAACTCACCAGACTTTATATTTGACCTATTTTGCTTTCCCTTCTTCCTCCTCCTTTCCCCCCTCAGGTTCTCATAGTGGGAGTGGACAGTAGTTGTGATCGTGATTCATTCTTGGACTTGGACTTTTTCTGACTTTATGTACTGCTTCGAGTTTTATTCTATTTTGTTATGGCTTTTGAGGAGGGATATGATTTTACAATATTGTACTCTGATGTTTTGTGTTACGAGACAGATGGTTATTTCTATTATTCTTGGTATTTGAAATTGTAACGATGAAATGGTGATTTTATGAAAATAAAGTTTTTCCGCTACATATTTACATTCTGTCTTGTGAATTTTAGTTACTGTTTACCTATTGCGCTTCACGAAACTTAACGCATTCTCATATGAGTCATGAGTGACATTAACGGACGTAGGGTGCCACATTTGGTATCAGAGCCTAAGGTTACAAGATTCAATAATTTTTTTTGGAAAGTGTTTTCAAAGAAAAGGATTTTCAAGTAAAACCATTTTTTGGAAAAACATATCCCCTCAAGTCATTGAACAATATTCCTTCATTTTCTTTCTGAATTCTTGTTTCGTCCTTTTTCAGCATGTCTGGTGCTCCTAATTTTCCCAAGGGCATTCCCATTCCTACATGGTTTCATAGATACGTAGAAGCTACGACACCTATTGGAGTGCAAGAAATGTCCCTCCCTCGGCTGCAGCCGCAGTAGCTCCACCTCGTTCTATAGTCAACTTTTCTAAGCTTTGTAAGGACTTCTGCACGATGTGAGGCAAGCCGTTTCGTGGTATTGAGATTTTTGTTGAGGCACTCAATTGGCTTAGAGAAACGGAGAATGTATTCAGCTTATTCGAGCTCTATGATAGGAAGAAAGTTCAGTTGTCCACTTGGCAACTGAAGGATGAAGCATCTTATTGGTGGGAAGTGATTCAGTTGGACAAATGGTGGCTACTTGGGATGAATTTAAGACTAGATTCATGACGAAATTATTATCGCAAGCAGAGAAAGGAATGAAAAAGGAGAGATTTCTGAACTTGAAGCTAGGAAGCATGATAATAAAGAAATATGTCAATAGTTTTAATCAACTAGCAAGATTTGGATTGGAGTTGGTAAACACACCTCATAAAAAGTCCTTGAGTTTCGCCTAGGGATTGAACCAACCACTCCAAGATTTAGCACTGACGCATGTACCTATGGAAGCAACTTTCGAGAGGCTGGTAAACATGCCTTTGATGCACGAGGATGGTAAAGAGGAAAAAAAGATGTAAAGACTAAGGAAGAGAAACCAAAAACTGAGAAACCGAAGGGGTGGCTCAAGAAGGTCATAACTATGAAGGAAGGAAAGCCCGATAAAGCTCAGATCAAAACAAAGGTAAAATGCCATGGGTGCGGGATTTAGGACACTTTGTGAGAGTATGTAAAAAGACAAGGAATGTTTGCTTTACTTGTAGCCAAGTTTTACATTATAAAGGGCACTGTCCTAACAGGCAAGGACCGAAGGCTGGATCGTCTGGAGGACAAGCTAATGCTCTAGAGATTGGTAAATTGGATCGTGGTAGGAAAGTCATCGTATAAGGTTTGATTTCTATTTTTAACTATCCTATTAAAACTCTCTTTGATTCTGGTGCTTCTCATTCATTCATATCCAACTTTGTGGTAGATAATCTACACCTAGATACTAGTACTGTTTCTGATCTTGTTGTAGTCTCAATCCCCATAGGAGGAACAACTCATTTATCTATGATATGTGAGGGTTTGAGGATTTCTATTATGGGCGTCGAATTTGAATGTGACGCTTATGTTCTTGGCTTTGTGGGTTACGGATTAATTCTAGGAATGGATTGGCTAGCCATGTGTGGTGCTATTCTTGATTGTGAGAGGAGATTAGTTAGACTTCTAATGTGCTAAGGTAAAACTATCGAAATTTCTTGTGACCCACGGGGGTGAGTTATGCTCAGTTTCCAAGATTCTCTTGATGCTTCCGCTGACGATCTTCGATTAGTACCTATAGTTAGTGGATTTATGGATGTATTCGATGAGGTTAGAAACCTACCTCTTAGACGAGAGATAGATTTTTCTGATTTACTTAATGTAGAATATGAAACCAATCATTTTGTCAGTGCTCCACATCGCTCCTAATGAAAGGAGGGAGCTCAACAACAAGTAGGTGAGTTATTAGAGAAGGGATTTATTAAGTGGAGCATATATAAGTGGGGAGCTACAGTCGTCTTTGTAACTAAGGAAGACAGCTCTTTTGTCTATGCGTGGACTATAGAGAATTGAATAAGCTCATTAAAAAGAATAGGCACCCACTTTCGAGGATTGACGAATTGTTTAATAAACTAGTAAGCACTTCGATTTTCTCATAGTTGGATCTAGCCACGAGATTTCATCTGCTTAGGGTAGAAGATGATAGTATTGACAATACAGCTTTCAGTGCTCTAGATGGTTTCTTTGAGTGGTTCGTCATGCCTTTTGGGCTGACCAATGCACCTACATACTTCGTGGATCTAATGAGTCGGGTGTTTAGGGAGTATCTGAACAAGTTCGTGATAATGTTCGTAGACGACATTCTAGTTTTCTCGAGGAGCGAGGAGGAGCATGCCCAACACTTAGATGAGGTTCTTAGTACTCTCAGATCACATCGTCTTAAGGAAAAAAAATTCTAAATGTCACTTCTAGAGAAAGGAAGCAAGGTTCCTAGGGTATGTTGTCTCCAAGGATGGAATAGTGGTAGACCCCGCTAAAGTTGTCGCAATTAAAGATTGGAATGTCTCTATGAATGCGATGGAGGTAAGGATATTCCTTGGATTGGTGGGTTATTATAGAAATTTCATGAAAGACTTTGCGCGGATCTCAGCTCCGCTCACCCGTTTGACGAAGAAGAACTTGGATTTTTCTTAGAGCATTGATTGTGAGGATTCATTTCAGCGATTAAAGAGGACTCTAACATTATCCACTGTGTAGACACTTCCCAATGATAGCAAGGTGTTTATGGTCTACACGGATGCTTGTAGCAGGGTATTAGGCACTGTGTTGATGCAAGAAGGTAGGGTGGTCTACTGTGGAAGTAGGCAACTAAGAGTTACTGAGAAGAACTACCCCACCCACGACTTGGAGTTGGTTGCAATAGTGTTCGCATTTAAGTCTTGGCACGTTATCTACTTTGAGAGAGATTTGAGCTATATATGGATCACAAGTCACTCAAATATTTGTTCTCGTAGAAGGATCTCAACTTAAGGCAGCAATGATGGATGGACTAGCATCCTATGATTTTGAGATAGCTTATACCCCAGGCAACGGTAATGTAGTTGCGGACGCATTGAGTAGGAAAAGGATGACCTTGAGTCCTTTGTTCGTAGGGAGGCAAAGCTTGGAGTTTATATCGACCTTTGATTTTAAGCCATTTACGGATTTTTCTCTTGGATTGTTATCATTATTGGAGGTGCGACCTATTCTTATGGAGCGCATTGGATCTACACAACGAGAGGATCAGCAGTTGGTGGACATCTTGGATAGACTCTGTAGAGGAGAAAAATCTAGTCACTTAGCCAGATATACGGTGGATGAGAAAGAATGGGTAAGACGAGATGGAAGACTATGTGTTTCTAGATTTAGATAATTGTTGATAGCAGTGCATGAGGAAGCTCATAACTCTCAGATGACTATCCATTTGGGAGGCAACAAGATGTACCATAACATGAAGCAAGTTTTTCATTGGACTGGCATGAAGAAAGATGTGGCAGAGTTCTTGGCCCTATTTTGACTTGTCAACAAGACAAGATTGAACAAAGGAAACCTGGCGGATTGCTTCGGCCCTTGGATACCCCACAATGGAAATGGGAGAGCATCTATATGGACTTCATTGACGGACTTCCCCGATCAAGGAAGGGAAACACGAGCATTTGTATGATAGTGGACAGACTTACTAATAGCGCTCATTTTATTCCAGCCAAGAGCAAGAGGACGGCGGCTTGGCTAGCTTTGGTACACCATAGAGAGATTATCAGACTTCATGGGGTACCTTCCTGTAAAGTAAGTGATAGCGACCCCATATTTACTAGCGAATTTTGGAGGAGCTTGTAAGAAGATCTTGGTACACAACTAAGACTTGGCACAACTTATAACCCTCAGACCAATGGACAAACTGAGAGGGTTAATAGAATTCTTGAGGATTCACTAAGACTGTGTATCCGAAATTTCAGAGGGACTTAGGAGGAGCATCTCCCATTAGTTGAGTTATCCCACAACAATAGTCATCAGTCGAGCATTGGTATGGCACCCTTCGAGGAACTATATGGACGACCTTGCAGATCGTCGACATGTTGGTGGGAATCTACGGACAGACTTCTACTTCGGCCAGATATGGTGAGAGAGACTTCTGAGAAGATAGACCTTATTCGAAGAAGAATGAAAGCGGCACAAGATAGACAAAATCCATATACTGATAAGAGAAGGGCTGGTTTAGATTTCGAGGTTGGAGATACGATCTTTATAAAAGTATTGCCATTAAGGTACGTAGTTTGATTTGGCTCGGTAGGGAAATTGGAACCAAGGTTTGTAGGGCCATTTCCCATAGTGGAGAGGATAAGTAAAATATCCTAAAGAGTTAGACTACTAGAGAGGCTGGCGGGAGTTCATGATGTGTTCCACGTTTCTCACTTGAGGAAATGTCTACATGATTCATTAGAGGTAGTAGAACCAAGTACGCTCGAGGACGTTGAAATCGAGAAGAAGGCATCAATTCAGAAAGTTCCTACTCGTATTCTTGAAACAAAAGTTAAAAAGATACGCAACAAAGAAGTCAAGTTAGTGAAAGTGCGGTGGGGAGAAGACCGAGACGACATGACATTAGAACCCGAAGACAAGATTCATGCTTCCAACCTTGAGAGTACGTTCTTAATTTCCTTTCTAGCTTTTGAATTTGAATTTGTTTATCTCTATTGTTTGAATCATCAATCCTTAGTTTAGAAACCTATGTTTGGAAACATGTGTTTGAGACATGTTATGTTTAATGATTGCAAGTGGATGTAAGTGTTTGCTAATGGATGCCCGTGGATGCATATACACACACATTAGGTACTAGATCGGCTTAAGCACTTACACATTACATATGGATATGTGTGCATTTTAAATATTCAATGGATGAAAATGATTGAACCATCACACAGATGTTGCATATTGATGAATGGTTGTGCACACATATAGAAATTATATGTATCATTAGGGTTTTTGCATACATATTGGATACATGGCACATACATACATTGCATTAAGGAGGTCAATTGAGTCAGTCGACCGCCTGATTTTCGCAATAGTTTAGGAATATGTGCAATACACTTTCGCATATGTTCATACCAAATATTAGAAATTTTAAGGACAATGGATGCCTGTGGATGATAGTTGAGTGGATGGGTGTAGGTTATAAGTAATAACTTTCTTCTTAACATAGAGATTTCGAGGACGAAATCCTTTAAGGAGGGGAGAATGTAACACCCTGTATTTTAATACATAGTAACTAATAATAAAGATAATAAAATGAATATTTCTTAATTAAATATACAAAATTCACTACACCAGAAAAGACCTTTGGTAGCATTTAAAAAACGCTACCAATGCTTTTGGTAGCGTTTTGGAGAACGCTACTACAGGTCATGCAACTAAAAGTCTGTTTTTTTTGTTGTGTTTTAATAAACGCTACCAAATATTTCATATAACGGTGTTTTCCAAACGCTACTAAAGGTTTTCGGCGTTGCTTGTGTTTGGACCTTCCTTTAATTTTCTGTAGCGTTTATTTTATGCAACTAAAAACTTTTCGTTGCATTTATTTTATGCCACTATAAATTGAAGTAGTCTTTTGACATATGTTTCTATAGCGTTTCTAAAACGCTACTAAAAAGTATTGATTGTTTTGTAGCATATTTTAAATGCTACTATATATTGCTAATAGCTTATATTATTTCCAACAACCAGTTATATGAGTCGTTTTAAAATCAACAATAATCGTATGATTCTTATATTCAAGCCAATAATAATATAATCATTGTATTCAAATAATTGAGAATACATTGGTCAGATAAGTATTATCCATAACCATTTAGATAATAGTTGTTTGATAAAATAAGCAAATTCACATGCCACAAGCATTCATAACAAGCACTAACTAATATCATAATACATATAACAACTGAAGTCCTCCATTGTTGTTGTAGTCTTCACTTCGAAAAAGCTAACTACCTGTAAACAAGTTCAATGATCAACAATAAGAATTTATCATGAATTATAAAGTAGCATTCAAACAATATTAATAGATTGTTGTTAAAAGAAGTACATAAACAATCAAGCCATCCAATTATACAAAGCAAATTTACAGGATTACCAAGCTATAACACTTGTTATTGCAGTTGGCATATATAGAAAACTGAAATGTACATATGTTACCAGATAAGATTTAAGGATTGGATCATGTGATTTTAAGTTGTTTTTATTTCACTATTTTGTGCAGTTCAATATAGTGTTCTCGCTATTTCCACAGTCCAAATATTTTCTTCGACTCGCAACTGAAAAATCGTAAATACCAACAAACAACAGCTTACTTTTAGTTTTTTTCATTAGCACATTGGTGTATTGTTTTCACTACTTGTTTGTTGCCATTGTGTATTTACTAACTGTATTGTTTGCACTTCGTATATAAAATACCAAATTTCAACAGAAAAAAAAAAAAAAATCGTCTTTTGACGTATATAGACTGCTGACATCATAGTGAAATAAATTAAAAAAAAACCAGAAAGATAAATATTGTCAATTACCTATTATTAGTCAATCCCAACGTCCAAACAAACGCCTCTAGTATATACTACAAGTTCACCGTTGACATTAACTAGTCTCGACGACAACTTTTGCAACAAGTTGCCACTATAAAGCAAGCTGCAAAATATTTATTCCAACAAAATTACTACTTAAAAATATGTTACTATTACATGTTTGCATTAAATATAGGATAGATGTAATGCGCTGGTTGCATTGTAGACACATGGTTAAATATAGGATTAGTAACATACCCAATAACTCTTTCTTCATCGATTTCCTTGTTATCAAATTTCAATATAAATTACAGGCATACAAACGTGAACTTAAACAATGGAACAAATCATACCTGGCAACAAGTCCAAATCCCACAACAGTCATTTTTTCGTTTCTTTTACCCTTGTATTATTTAAGTATCCAAAATTTTAACGTCTAAACCTTGATACGTAAGCACATACCATACCAGATATTTCGCATATGGTAATCCAACAATTCCAAACAACTATTATCCTTCATAATACCTGGAAATATATATAGCCAATACCTTGAGTTTTTTCATTTTACATATAGCCCAAAGCATTACCCATGCGTACAGGTGCAGCTGCAATTTAGAATAAGCAATTCAGAATCAAGACCAGTCTTTACTCTTTCTGTTACCACATCTACTGCCACAACATAATTATCTAGAGAACCACCAACAAAATATCCATTCTACAGGAAAGAAAACACATTAGTTCTAGCAAATGTGTAGATAATTATATACAGGTCCATAGAAACAACTATAAAAACTATAAGAGTATTCTAAAAGAGTGCATCATTCCTAGTGTTCTGGTTTGCATAAATTACCGTATTGCTCAATTTTGAGAATGTTTAAATGAATACCCACGTTACATTATCTAATTATCACTAGTAATTTGCTTATCTAATATAAAACTATGAAAATTTCAAATAATAATCTAGTCCAAAATTTCATTTTTGCACTAGAACAAATTGAAACATCATATCTTGTTCATATCACATTAATCATTTTATTATTTCTTTATTTACATTCGACAAGCCAGTGATTCTCATACACAAGCCTAAACTGAAATTTTACTGCATAATATTGCACCAAACTACTACTAAGAACATAAAGAAGAAACTACTAGTGGCCCGTCTTTGCTTTAACCATTATAAGTTAACCACACACAGTTATATGTATATGTAAATGACAACTTAGCAGTATTAGAGCAAGCAGTAGATTAGGACCTGGAAAACTTGCAATTACATGAGTATATGTTAAATGCCCAACATAAATTTCAGGTGTTGCAACGAATAAAGCTTTGGAGCTTACGACAAAAAGCTAAGGTACAAAGGCTGAACAAGGGGATACTAACTCAAAAATTTTCCACTTAAAAATGTCGTTTAGGAGGCTTATGAATAATACCCAAGCATTCATAGATTCTGATGGGAATTTTCTATATAACCCAGAACAGGTAGATTGTGAGGCTATTACATATTACACCAACTTGTTTAATGATAACATGGGTGCTACTTCTCATGATTTCAAACCTGTTTCAGTTATTAACGAGGCAGGTCAGAAATTTCTACTATGCACTGAAGCAAACACAAACCAAGATCGAATTTTTCCCTACTGCTACAAGGACTGAATTTTGATATTATATATGTTGATAAAGAGTGCACACTTACATTGACGTTTAAGCAGTCTCATAGCAGGTGTTCCGATTTATATGTATCATGACGTGAGTCAATGCCTTTAACTTCCAAAACTCTGATACTCTTATTGTTAATTTTCATACTGAAAATTAAATATGAAATTAGACATTAAATGACATACAAGAAAGCTGACATTATGAGAAGAGCATGAATAATGGTTTAAATTGACAGGTTTTTAGATGCTGGTTAGGTAAAATATTTTTAATCAAACAAATACAGGCCTTTTTTAAATGTTATGTGTTGTTGCATATATAGCAGCGACATATTTTTTCTTTTTCAATCTTTTTCTCAATCTTTTTAATGGGTGTCTTCTCTTGGTGTTCAAATCCCAGTAAACAATTTTCAAGTGATTTACTCCTACCAAATGCTTAAGATACAATTCATTCTCACCAATACATCTCTTGCAAAGAGAAATATGCCAATATTAATGAAGATATGATTGCTCATGATTTATGTACTTTGTTTTTAATTTGAAATGAAGTTGGTATTAGATTTACAGTTAGGTAAAAATATACTCATGCAGGAGTAATATTTTGTTTTGGGACTTGATTTTTATGTATCTATTTTTCTAGTATGTTGCTGCACGCTGCAGTAGGCTATACGCTTTTTCTTTTTCTTTTCACGAGCATCACTTCAGATACATGCCCCAAACACTTGTTTTTTCACATCACCAAATATACTTGCTTAATATTCACATCAATAAGCAGTGGTTTTCGTTAAACACCATTTCCTATCTTAGAAACTATCTAAAACAACCAAACATCTCAACCAAAAAAAAGGGCCCACACGTAACCTTTAGTAAATAATATGTAAATGCTTAAATGACAACTAACTCGGTAAATATTAGTTATCATTTAAAGATGAATGAAAATACTTAATGCATATAACAATCACAATTTTGATTTACAATTTCTGATTGTTATTCTTCTAAAGAAAATACTTGGTAGCAGATAATATAGCTACATAAGCATTATAGAGTGAAAAGAAATATCATATATGCTGAAGATGAACATTAATTATAGCCGAAAGTTTCAGATTTATTTTCTTATGCTTTTCAATAGAATTTTCAAACATCTGAACATAATCTTGGTTATATTGAGAATATGATAATATAGAAATACTAAGTAAGAATAGGTAATTTGGTTTTATGTGTACGTAGATTCTTTTGTTTATTAGTATTTTTTCCACAAAAATCATAAATACTATGCAAGGTGATATATGTTAACTTTCAGAGGGAATCTTTTTGAGCGATTAGTTCTTACGGTGATAATAAAGCACATTGCTTGGTTGCAACGTTTATATTCAATTAATTTTCGATGTTCTCTGAAGGCTAAGAAAACAAGTGGCCACATTTCGAGGATTTTAGAAGATATATGATCCAAAATATCATCATATTATATATATGGTTTACTCACAGAAAAACAAAGGTAAATGTATGGTAAATCCTGAGTTACCTACACAGTCATTAACATTACACTTTGTTATGAATTAACAGTTTTCAGTTCTCAAATGAAGTTTAAACCTGCCCAATATAACAGGAACCACTTTTTAACACATATTATTATTAGTTTCAGACATGTAATGAGATTGAAAGGAAGAGTTAAGAATCAGTAGACTGTAGCATGTAAGAACTATTTGATAAACCGTAACACCGAATAAAGGAGCATCAAAAAACGGAATCTTGTATCATTATGATTACAGATTTGTAGGTCTATCACTGTATATAGTTTTGGAAACCTATAGCTTTTGGGGAATAAAATGTTTATCACTATGAAATGACAAATATGATTTTAAGCAACTTCTGTCAAAACTTTATAGGGGATATCAACTTTATTGACAATTATTAACTCCAGTTCAACACATTTCTACAAATATAGTTTGTATTCAAAAGCGGAATTTATGAATTTATTTCATCACATAACTTAAAGCTATGGGAGATGATTATATATATGGTTATACGCACAATAAAATGCATTCTTGCAACAATTTTATTGACAAACAAACTATGAAGAAATAATTTCTATACGTTAAAATATTAAACAGAGATGGGTTAATAAACGATACTATAAAGTAAAATTAGTGGATCCAATATGCAAATATATATATTTCTCTATAGCTTTAAAGAGACATGTATTTAACATAACAAATGAAAGTACGAGTCCAATAGAGAAACAAATTGAATAATATAAAGAATGCAGAAGATATAACACACCCTTTTAGTTTGCACTGAATCTAGAATTTGAATATGTGTCAGATTCTTTCGTTAAAGGTACCTGTCAGCTTGTTCAGTCTTTGCTTTTCTTGGATCATCATGTGGCCGAACTATTGCAAGGAAAAATGTGCCAGTTTACTTTAGTGAAGGCCAACCTACCGCAGCATCCTAGTGCAAATCGAGAATTGCTAAATCATCTGCTTATGTCATGAAATACAACCATATTAACTTGAGCTCTCTAAATTCATAATAAAAAAGTCATCTGCCATATTAATTATGAAATTTAATCTAAACAGATTTCTCTTCAGGTCAAAAACAATAGGTAGTTAGATAAATGAAAAAAAACTGAGATGATTCAAAATAAAAATAAAAACAATATTACTGGATCTTAATTATTGCATATTTAGGAAGTTGGAATCAGATTATGAACAATAACATGGTCAGATTATTCAATTTGGATTGAAGTATCATCTCAAATCTAGAACTATAACCTTTTGATTTTGGATCAGGAGAAATCGACTCTGAATTATTCATCCCTTACTGTTGTGAAAACCTGTATGGAGCTAAGTCTATGGATACAAGGTGTGTAGTTTTCCTCCCTAGATTTTAGAGAATCATTCATCTTTAGATCTTGAAGTTTACTCTAGGAATCGATGAAATTTAGATTCAGGATTTTGGGATTTGAATCATAAAAGTTTGAAGAGTTCTTTATTTTTTATCTATTTCGTTAAACGAAAAACTGTGTGAAGGAAAAGGAATTCCACCACTTGCTCCACTTAAAGTTTACCACATGCCACTCGCCCACTTGCTCCGTCAACGAAAATCCAAGCGGTTTCTGTAACCATAAAAAACATATGGTATTGTTACCTACTTACAAAACTATACATATAGTACAGACAGTAAATATATCACGCATGTACAGAAGTTACCCTTTTATGAATCTCGCTAGTCAAACCAAATTAACAATCAAAAGATTCTGTTTTTGCACTAAATCAGAACGAAATAAAACCAAATAACTAACATACTGTTTAATCAAGCCACATATACCATGACTACACAATGCACCAAATATGCAAATGTTCTAGCTAGCCTGCTGCCTTTAGCAGCAATGCATACATTTTCTTTACATGTTTGTAAATCATAAGTGGATCAACAAAATTACTAATAAAAGATCCTTTAAAAAACACCGATTTGACAACATGAACACCAACAAATACACTAACAGAAATTATGTATGTATAACTTGTCAAGTGGTTATCTTTGACAACATGATCATGGATCCAGAGCTGAATACTCTTAAGACATAAATTAGTAAATTTTAAAAGAGGAAAACAATGATTTGAAATAAAAGAAATTACTACTACCCTACCTAACAATTAAATGAACTACTAACATTAGTGGTTCATTTTTTAGACCTCTTAAATCTACAGTCAAAACCTAAACTCAGTTCATCATAGGTATTAAACAAGGAAACGTTGAGCAATTTAAATAGAAATATTTAACCCATAGTCAAAACTAACATTGACTGATAAGCTATCTGCTATTCACTGAATAGCCTTCAACGATGTTAATTAAGAAATATTTAAATAATCAAACAATTTATTAGATCTATGAAATGGTATACGATATAGTTAGGATGGAAAAGAAAACACATTTGGAAGGGAAAAAACATTAATTAAAGCTAGTTCGATTACCTATGTCATTGACTTCCAAAGTGGTGTGTCTTTGATCAGATTCATGCATGCCATTGGAAAAATACTACAATGAAAATATTAATTTATCTTCATAAAAGTAACAAGCAAATATGAATTGTGAAGTCATTTGTAGGTATATAATACCTTATGGAAAAATGTACTTTATTCAGCTAATATTGCAAAACTAATGTATGTTGAGTATACTCTCAAAACCGGATAGCAATTCATACTCCAAAAATCATTTTGTAGCTCATCACCTGGTATGATTAGATGGACATTCATCAAGCATGAAATGTCAACATTATGCCTCGAGATGCAACTAAAGAACTGAAATCCAGTAAGACCTACAACAAGTGAATATTAAAGTTCTGCTTTACCATGTATAATCAAAGCAGATGACATTAACAGTAAAAATCACCTAAGGAAAATAATATTGATTACAAAGGAAAAAGCATAAAAATATGACATGATAACCAGATGGAATATTGCAATGATCTCATTTACAAATAAAATTATAACTAAGGTCTATATGTGGTTTTGGTAACAAACCATACTGAGAAATATAGCAAACGGATGAATTATGTTGATATCTTTTACATTTGATAAAAGGTTCATTCTAGTATATTATGAATGTTTAAAATGCAAGTAGATAACAATGACATGGTGATAAAGCAATAAAAAATAGTGACTTGTCACTAGAAAATTATCTAAATGAACCACAATAGGTTGAGGAGACGGTGACACCAGGTATTACTCCAGAGGTGACTCCTTAAAAAGTAGTGAAAAGTAAAGTGGTGCATCATCAGCATGCTGCATCAGCTAGTGCTGTTGAGAATGTGAAGAAAGAAATGTTAATGCGGTTGGGGAGAAGAAAGGTGTAGCTAGTGTCAGCCTGTTGCAAGTGTTGGATCAATTAGATGATCATTTTCTAAAAGCATCAGAAAGTGCCCAAGAGGTATCAAAGATGTTGGAGGAAAACCGGATGCATTATCATTCTACTTTTTTTTATAATACAGGGCACGTTGATCGCTCTGCTCGGATCATGAGAGTTATTACATTGAATAGATCATTTAAAGGACTGCTCAAAGCTGATGATGGAAAGGATGATTTTGATAATGATGAATCGGAAACACCTACAACTGTTTTGAATAAGATGTTGCATGGGAGAAGAAACTATATGAAGAAGTTAAGGTTGGTGAGCTCACGAAAATTGAATATCAGAGGAAGGTTGCTTTACCAAGCAAGCAGAAGAAGCGCAATGCAAACCATTAATCTATCGAGAAAACAAAAGCTGCAGTCAGTCATCTGCACACATGGTACATAGATGACATGCAATTCGTGGACTCAACTGTACAAGAAATTGAGTGCTTATGTGATGGTCATCTTTTCACAAATCTATTGGACCTTGTTATTGGGATGGCAACAATGTAGGAGAGCATGTACTTGCACCTCAACACCCAACTGAAGATTGTGACAGACATACGATCCTTGGACATCACCATCAGTGAAACAACAAACCACTAGCACGATCGCACCCTCCAACTACATGACATGGTCTGTGACTGGTACACGCACTTCAACATGCTGATAACCCATCAAAGAGGGTGCATGCAGTTCCTCAACAACAGGTTGAAGCTAAACCTCGTCCCAATCAAAAGCAACCTCAAGGAGAAAGTATCATCCCCTCCGAGAATCCATCACCCTTCGATCCAATCCCTCCTCGCTTTATGGCACAAACACATGGAAAAGCTGTCCAATGAAGTGGCTAAAAATGTGATACAGAGCTCCATGGCAGTCATAAATACCATTAAGATCCAGTAGGACGAGGAAATCAAACAAAAGGAAAAATGCCAGGAGATGCACAGGGAGCACCTGAAGAAGTCGAGGGGGTTTCAGGATTGGTATAATAAGAATGGGCAGAGGATTGCGAAGAACAACGTGGAAGGGGCGAGAACGTTAAGGATTTGGTGGCGGAGAGGAAGTTCGTGGTTGATTCTTTGAAAAGAGGCTGGATGACGAGGTAGAAAAGCATCAAAAGTTGTCTAGGCAGGTTAGAGAGAAGTTGCTTGGCAGTTTGAAGGTGCATTTTCCTGAGCTTTTTATGGCAATATCGGATTTTGCACTGGCTTCTTATGATATGTACAAGAGTTTGGGTTCTTTTTTGACGTCAGCGGAAGAATCTAAGACCAGTTAGAGAAATGAGGAAGCATTTGTAGTGGTGATGTCTAAATGTAACTTACGTGTTGGTTATTCAGTTAAAAATTGATGTACAGTTTTATTGTAATTATTTGTTCGCATGCAAAAAAAATTAGATTTTGATGAAGTTAATTTATGATTGCTGGTTATAAAAGAAAAGGCAGAACAATATAAGTACATCAAAATCTACAGGGGCCTTAAGAATAAAACATTCCCGTAGCATAAACCATGCAAAGTTATGTTTGAATGATAACCAACCATACCTGCTGAAGACTCAATCATTGCTACAACTTCTACATCAAGATTTTCATATGATATGCATCCACTGCATCAGGTTGGTCTAAATTCACCATATTTTCTGAATTACAGACATAAAATTCAGCAATTTTCTCTTTCTTAATATACTCTCTCCTCCTCTCAGGATGTCTTGCCAAATCTACCAAACTACTGCTCCCCTCATCCTTCTTATTCTCATTCACGGTTGCTACAATCTCAGTCTTTAAAATCCGATTTGAAAAATTGCTCGAATTGAACGTGAATTCGAAAATGTTTTGTTATCACTGGTGTGTCGCTGCTGTTGTCGAAAAATAAGTCGTCGATAATACGTTCAAAATCGATCTCAAATGGTGGAAAGAAACCCAATTCATCACAGATATTAAACAGAAAAAAGTCGATCCATCTAAATAGAAAAGTACTAAATTCCATACCACTTTAAATCAATAACGGAACTCGATAATCGGAGCAATGCAAAGCAGTGTAGATCGATCATGGAGTAGCTAATCGGAATTCAACATTATTCGATCGAACACTTTAAGGAGTGACGGATTCAGTATTTTGATAAACCCTAGTTTTTTCGAAAATAACAGGGAAAGCATCATATTCATATTTTCGCAAAAGTGCGGAGTGAACGGAAGTAAGCAACGAAATGATGGGACACCAAAAATAATTCACCGCCCTATGAAAATTGGGCGGGACGAGATAAATAACGTTGAATTATATTATTTTATTTCTAATTTTACCTCTGACAGTTGCATTTCTTATTGAACGCAACCATTTACTGTAACCAAATTTAGATTTTCTTGTAGTGATTAGGTAAAACAGACTTTACCGTTGCGTCCGTTACAAAATTTTGGTTCAGATAGACTCTTAGTATTCGTAAATCAGATTTAATATGAAGAAGTTATGGACTTAAGAAGAATGCACAAAAAATATACAAATTATATATTAAATAAACTAAACAGCGTTCAGAAAGCAACGGTCACTGGGCGACCCAGCCTGACCGGATCGACCCATATCTAAGGCAAGTCGACTCAAGGGTTAACACGGAGGTCGACCCACCTGCATGCAGGGTGGGTTCTTGAAAACGTATTTGGACTGATTTTTTCATCTTATTCGTGCTCCGACTCTGCATTGGGTGTACGATTGGATTTGTAAACATAAAATCTAACGGTAGGGAATTATCCTAGGTAATATATAAAAAGGCCAGCGACCTCATTATTTTCTATACAAAAACTATTCTTTATTCTTCTTCCTCCAAACCTATATTCTAAATAAAAATACGAAGATGTTGAGGTGTTGCCTAAACATATATTAGAGAGGACAATTTTAATTCTTTTTCAACAACGAATCTAAAGAGGACTTTCTTCAATAACAACATAAAAAAGAAATATTTTTTTGAAATTCAATCCAACCACTATGAGTTCTAGTCATTTTCAGATTTGATAATTAAATAGTATTATGACAATCAATAAATCTGAGATTTTACATGTTTATATGTTATTATTTTGTTGTCACATACCTATTCAATTTTCAGTTGTTATCTATTACATGTATATCCTATTTTTTGTCTTAGATTTATTTACAATTTTGATTTCCAAATTAGAAAGAGGATTAGACAAATTAAAAGAGGGCAGAAATTTTTGGATTTCCAAATCAGAAAGATGGCACGACAGAGAGGGAAATAAAAAAGGGGGAAGAGAGCGAGAGAAATGAAAAAGGGAGGCAGTAACGTGCGTGTTGGTGGAAAATGTCTAAACAAGCACCATATCAAAATGAATTATAAGCATATCAAATTTAGATTAGGCTGAAAGCCATTTCTAAATGTTTAGATACAGCTTAGAGCGCTATCTAAATTTAATACGACTATAGACCTTATCAAATCTGAAGGATAAGGGAGCGCCAAAATGAGCTTTGTGGTGTAGTGAGTTTATGTGTTTTTAAATAAGATCTATGTTTTTCCAATATTCCTGTTTTTTGCGCTATGCCTAGGCTATTTAATGCCTAGGCTATCTAATGCTTAGGCTATTCACGATAGAATTGCGTAAGTTGGGTTAAAAAAAGGAGAATTAGGCATATTGAACATGTAATCCAATGATTGTAAAATCAGGGATAATATGCAAAACATGTTAGGTTAAACTTAATTCAATAATTAAGTATAACATGTCAGTAGTATCAGATGTAATTAAGTAAAACAGGCAACTTCATATACACATACATCTGGGCAGGTGCCTGCATGGGGAAGGGGGTTGTGCACAGAATAACATTTATAGGAAATGTCATTTACAACCATGCTTATTAATAATTAAACCTGCTAAGTTATTACTTGTTGATTAACAAGCTAAGAGGTCCTGCAGTCTTGTAGTTGGTATCCGATTTTGGGACTCTGAAAATCCTAGGGTGGGGGCACAAGCCTAAGGGGTGGCTTATGCCATTCTATTGTGTGGAACCCGTATCAGTCAATATCCCTGTTAGTACCTTAGAGAGGGGCCTCACACTAGGTAGGGGAAAGGGCACGCTTTACTGATCTGGATTGTAAGAGGTTCAAGGTGGAAGGTGGGTGCAGACGCGTTCTGGCGGAGTCATGAGCGTGCATGGGTCCGATTAGGGGAAACTAGGACATTGTAACACCAAGTAAGTTTGTGTCCTATGAGTCATCAGGTTAGGGACTGATACACCCTACTGTCGGGGATGGCACATGATATTTGTGTGGTAGGGAGTCGATCGCATGGGTAGTAATAGGGTAACACCTAATCTTGTTAAATCTAGTAAGTGGTGCGGTGAACTTTATCCTTGGGATATGAATGAGAAGCATACATGATCTTTAGCTTGTTATCTTATTACCTCATTATCATGTTATCTCGTACTTGTTTATTTTATTGCAGTTTCGTGTTCATCGTTATTTATCTATCTTGATACTTTCTACGTTATCATATTGCCGAAAATCACTGGAATTAGCCAGGCTTCATGTCTGACCTATTTTGTTTTCCCTTCTTCCTTCCTTCCCCTCCCCCTCGGTTTCTCAAAGTGAGAGTGGACAGTAGTTGTGATCTTGATTCATTCTTGGACTTGGACTTCTTCTGACTCTATGTATTGCTTCGACTTTTATTCTACTTTGTTATGCTTTTTGAGGAGGGATATGATTTTACAGTATTGTACTCTGATGTTTTGTGTTATGAGACAGACAGTTATTTCTACTATTTTTGGTATCTGAAATTGTAACAATGAAATAATGGTTTTATGATATTAAAGTTTTTCCGCTATATATTTACATTCTGTCTTGTGAATTTTAGTTATTGTTTACCTATTGCGCTTCATGAAGCTTAATGCATTCTCATACGAGTGACTTTAGCGTACGTGGGGTGTCTCAGCCGATCCTTACTCTCCCCAGATAATGTCGAACCTTTCGAGTCTGGTTCTGCAATGGAGGAGAAGATTGCTAATTTCTGAATTCATCTATTGTCTTGTCATGCGGTTCGTCTCTTGACTCATCGCAGTGTTCTCCCGCGCTTGAGCATCCAGCGCTACCGACGTTTCTCGAAGTTGATTTAATATTGTCATAAGTCAACATGTGTTGCAAATGCCGAGGAAGGAGCCTGATCTGTTGTAGATGGACGTGTAGGAGAAGGCAAAGCAGGTTGCGCCCCTGGTTGGTTCGATGTCAAACCCAGAACGATCGACTCGACTTGGGTCGAACCGAGTGCTAGAGCCATTGCTAGAGGTGCAGGGGCTTGCTTCTGTTGTTGGTTCCTGGAAGCACATGATGAAGTCTTGGAAACCATTATTGTTGAGGTTAAATGTAACTTAGGATTTCATCTCAGACTTGGTGATCCATAAGTTAAGGAAAACCCTTTAGACATTGAGAATAGAGTTTCTCATTGAAAGCACCAAAGTGTTGAGACCAAAAAGTGGCACAAAACCCAAGAAATAAGAATGTAGAGAATAAAAGTGAAGATAAGTAAATGTAAGTGAGGAGAAATACAATCACACATAAATTTATATTTGTTTAGCGTTAATGAATCTATGCCCACTTTATAATCTTAAGATTATATTAATACTTTTCTTACAAATGATGATTTAAAATGGCTGATCTCGAGTACTACGCTGTAATAATAAAGAGATAAGAGAATGGCCCAAAAAAGTCCCTTTTTTGAAGTTCTGGGAGGCTATTTATAGGTCCTACGGTGCTTGGGTCGACAAGGACACGTGTCTTTCATCCCAAGATCATAGGAAAAGCCGGAGAAGCATTCTTTTCATCTGGAAAGATCCAGCTCGACTATACATTGACATGTGGCAGCTGATCCAACATTCTTGGAAAGCTAGAAGCAGTCAAATCAGAGCAGGAGCAAGTCTTTAGGAAGATATTTTGCATAGATACGGGCTCCGTTCGACATGAACGTACTGAATGTTGTTCGAACCGAATCATTTACATATTGGGCTTGTGTCTCTTGTGAAGAGGATTTGGATTCAGGTTGACCCGAATGTTGTTGAGTTGGGCATGGATAGGCATTCGACATTTGGCTTATGTGGCAATGGCCTGAGTTGGCTAACTTCTTAGTCGACCCGAAATTTGTTCTAAATCATATTTGTGCTGGCGCTTGAATTTGCTCGGGGGTCAAACTGGTCCCCGATCGAGCCTATTTGTTGGTCGAAACGAGACTAATCATGATTCAACCAAGATTCCTAGGATATATGCAATCCTGACTACCTTGCCAAAAGGCCGGTCAACACGAAAAATTGGCTTTGGTTTGGGATTCAAAATCTGGTATTTGCTAAGGGATTTTGGCAAATGACTTTCTATGTGTGGATCATAGGATTTGGACTTATCCGCATAGGTTTGGAAAGCATTTTCTGGGATCTGAAATTACTTGGTTTTGGGATGCAATTTTTTGTGTGAAACTCGGTTTTTTTTCTAACATTTCGGGATGCGAATTTCGCAACCCCTCGAGATGCAAAATTAGGGCTAATGTCCCCCAAAACTCGCATATAAATACCTCCTTGCTTGACATTCTTAAGGGTTGGCATTTTTGGACTTCCTTTACACTTTGGCATACGAGATTGGAGCTCTTAAGCACCATTAATGATTGTCATCATCTTCTTCATGAATTTGAACATCTCCATGGACTTCAAAACGTTTGCCTACAACTTTTGGACATTCAATTGGATTTTTGGCATGCATTTGGATATATTTTCATACTTTTGGACACTGAAGTTGTTTCTTGGACATTGGCTAATACTTTGACTCAACGAAGAAGAAGAATGACATTTTGATCAAAGTTTAGAAATAACAAGCTATTTGCTGTTCTATTATACAACTTTGTACACTCAAATTGTCCGAACTTGTACAAGCATTGTAATCGATTCGTCAAATTTTCAGGACTATCCATTTGTAGTAAAGTGAACAAAAATTTATCATTATTAAAACCTTTTAAATAATTTGTATGAGATATGAATGGTCTAATATAGGTAGAATAAGTTTATTCAACTATTAGATGAAAATTGAAATAAAAATTTATGTAGGAAATTTGTTTTCCTAAACCAGGGATTATGCCGCATGTCAGCTTACATTACCTGACTTAAACAATGCCAAGAGAAAATTGTGATATTTTATTTTTATTTTTTATAGCCTGACGTCAATTAAATGTAGTTAGACTTTGACATAAGTTTATATCCACCATAAATTATTATGTCAAACATGAAAATCGGATGGGTCAATCGACATCTTTTGAGCTGAAAGTCTCTATTACTATGGTTGTCTCTTTGATTTGTTAGGACTGGTTGGTATTTTGTTACGACTTTCTGAAGTCCTTTTGAAAACCTTACAATTTAAAAAGGGATATAGGTTTCGTTATCATTGGCCCGAAATGTAAATGATGGCCAATGCATTACAATTTAAATCTCTTATTTGATCTCTTTTGCATGTGCGTGTTTGTTGAAACCCTCTGTTCAGATGCATACCCCATCATGACTGCTTCGGTACTTTTAGAAATGTCTGTACTGGTATAAATTTAGAATCATGATTTCCGAGTGACACTATCATGCATTTAACGGACTCAAACTATTCTTTTGAGTGGGGATCCTTCGCTTAGGGATTGTTTAACAACTCAAATATTCATTTAATATAGGATGTCTACAAACTTTTTGATAGGGTGTGTTTATCAATAGTCTCTTTCTATGCAAGTCTAGTCTAGTAAGCATCGTGTACCTAGTAACTTAACAGACTACAGATTTAGTTGCATTTGAATTACTAATTGTACCACATAGAAATCAGGGTCAGTATACAATGTAGATCTCCATTAGTTGGTACAATAATATTTCACTGTGTGTACTGATGCACAAATTGGTTCACTGGATTGCATTCCACTAGACCGAGGGAATATGCAGTAAAAACTTGAGCATGAGTAGTTGAAGCTGGTTGATCATCGTTGTGATTGATCAGCTGAATAGTAGGATGCATGGCCCATGGGTCAAACCCATATTTAAGTCTATTTGGATAGTGACAGCTAATTTAAGTTCATGCTTTATTTGCCAAAATATGTTATTCTTATAGTAATTCTCTTATAGAATTAATCCAGTGCCTTAGAAGTTATTTAATGTTATGCATTGTTGGAACATGCAGCTGCAGCAGCAGCCTTTAAGCCACCCATGTAATAAACATGGGGCTTCAACCATGCCACCAACCGAGCCACCAACCCCCACCAACCATATTCTCACCTATATAAACATCCTTCTTCATAACTTTCATCCTAATCTCAAATCCAACAAGAAGAAAAGGAAACAAGCTTAAGAGTGAGATCGAGTGTTGAGTGAAAAGTGTTCTGTGTAACCACTTTGTAAAATTCTCTTAAATAAAAGATCTGCAGCGGCCCGAAGACGTAGTCATAATTAGCCGAACTCCGTTATCAAGTTTGTGTGTCTTACCATTTCTGCATTTGATTTCTTTTCTCCATAAATCTAATTATAAGGAAATTTGCGTAATTTCCCAACAACTGGTATCACAGCCATAATTTGTTAGAAAGGAAATCAAATTCTAGTGGGAGTAATGGCGGCAGACAAAGGAAGGGTGAAAATCGAGAAGTTTGATGGTGCAGACTTTGGCTTTTGGAAAATGCAAATTGAAGATTATCTGTATCAGAAAAAGCTTTATCAACCTCTCTCAGAAAAGAAGCCATAGAATACAAAGGATGAAGATTGGGCTCTTCTTGATAGACAAGCCCTTGGAGTTATTCAATTGACGTTATCTCGCAATATTGCTTTCAACATAGCAAAGGAAAAGACCACGGCGGGTCTTATGGAGGCTCTCTCCAGTATGTATGAGAAGCCATCGGCCTCTACCAAAGTTCATTTGATGAGGTGATTGTTAAATTTGCGAATGACAGAAGGTGCATTGGTAGCTCAACATCTCAATGAACTGAACATGGCTACTTCTCAGCTAAGTTTAGTTGAAATTGAGTTTGACGAAGAAGTACGGGCATTGATACTTTTGTCTTCCCTGCCAGAAAGTTGGAATGCTTCTATCATGGCAGTGAGTAGCTCGTCAGGAAGCAATAATTTAAAATTTGATGATATTCGTGATATGGTTCTCAATGGAGAGATCTGACGAAGGTATTCCGGTGAGTCATCGAATTTTTCAATTTTACATACACAATCAAGAGGAAGAAATTCAACACGAGATCATGGAAGTAGCAAATCAACTATTGAAGTAGGTTGAAGAACTGGAGATCTAAATCCAGAAATCCCAACAATTCTCATAGCTCAAAGACCATTGAGTGTTGGAATTGTGGAAAGACCAGGCACTACAAAAATCAATGCAAAAGTGCACCAAAGGACCAGGAGGCGAAGGCAGAGGAAAATGTTACTTCTACCTTAGGAGGAGATGAAGCGTTGATATGCTCTTTGGAGAGCAAGGAAGTGTCTTGGGTGCTAGACTCTGGAGCATCGTTTCTTGCCACTTCGCAGAAATAATTCTTCGAAAGGTACGCCTTTGGAAATCTTGGAAAGGTATATCTTGGTGACGATCAACCTTGTGATATCGTTGGTAAAGGTGTTGTGAAGATTAAACTAAATGCATCGGTATGGGAGCTAAAGGATGTCAGGCACATACCTGAGTTGGAAAGAATTTGATCTCCATAGGACAACTGGCTAGTGAAGGCTACACCACGACTTTCCATGGTGATGATTGGAAAATTTCAAAGGGTGCAATGACGATTGCTCAAGGCAAGAAGAGTGGTACTCTTTACATGATACCAGGAGCACGATTTTTGATCACTGTTGCAGCTAGCAATGGGAATTCCAACATATGGCACCAGAGGCTAGGCCATATGAGTGAAAAGGGAATAAAGATCATGCACTCGAAGGGGAAACTTCCAGGTCTACAGTCAGTGGAAATAAGCATGTGCGAAAATTGCATATTTGGAAAGAAGAAGAGAGTCAGCTTTCAAATAAATGGTAAAACCCCAAAGAAGGAAAAGATGGAGCTTGTTCATTCCAATGTTTAGGGGCCAACGACCATCAGTACTTCATTACTTTCATTGATGATCACTCGCAAAAGGTATGGGTTTATTTTTAAAGGCATAAATCGGAAGTGTTCGAGGCTTTCAGGATATAGAAAGCTATGGTTGAAAATGAGACAAATCTAAAGATCAAAAGCTTAGAACTGACAATGAAGGTGAATATGAGTATACCAGATTCAAGCAGTTCTGTTATGAGCATAGGATCAAAATGCAAAGAACCGTGTCGGGTACGCCTCAACACAATGGTATAGCTGAGCTTATGAATCGAACGTTGACAGAAAGAGCCAGAAGCATTCGTATACAATCAGGTCTACCAAAGCTGTTCTGGGTAGAAGTAGTCAACACAGTAGCTTATTTGATCAATAGAGGTCCTTTGGTTCCATTAGAGCACAAAATACCAGAGGAGTTATGGAGTAGAAAAGAGGTAAAACTATCACATTTAAAAAAATTTGGTTGTATAACATATGTGCATATTAGTAATCATGGAAGGAATAAACTTGATCCTAAATCCAAGAAATGCACTCTCATCGGTTATGGCGAAAATGAGTTTGGTTACCGCATTTGGGATGATGAAAACAAGATGGTGATCCATAGCTGAGATGTTATTTTTAACGAAGGAGTAATGTACAAAGACGGACACAAAACAGAAGTCAATGACTTAAAGAAGAGTGAGCCAATATTTGCAGATTCAAACGGTATTCCAAATAGTCTCGTAACAGAACAAACTATAGAAAATCCTCAATTTGATGAATTCATTGATTTGAGCGGTGTGGACCAGTCTGACAAACCACAACATCATACTCCAGATCCTGAATTAAGGACTTCTCAACCTCATGTACCTAACAAAAGATGCATGAACTATTTGTTGCTGACTGATGCAGGGGAACCTGGAAGCAACGATGAAGCTTCTCAACCTAAAGATGCTAGCAAGTGGGAGTTTGCCATGAAAGATGAGATGAAATCTCTCATCTCCAACCAGACATGGGAACTAGCTGAGTTACCTATAGAAAAGAAGGCACTTCATAATAAATGGGTGTATCGGGTAAAAGAGGAGCATGATGGTTCCAAGAGATACATAGCTCAGCTAGTTATCAAAGGATTCCAACAGAAGGAAGGAGTGAACAACAATGATATTTTCTCCCCCGTTGTGAATCTCAATACTATCAGGTCAGTATTGAGTATTGTTGTTGTTGAAGACCTTCTTCTTGAACAATTAGATGTGAAGACCGCATTTATTCATGGAGACTTGGATGAGGAGATATATATGCACCAACCAGAAGGTTTCTTCGAGAAAGAGAAGAAGAACATGGTGTGCAGACTACAGAAAAGTTTGTATGGACTGAAACAAGCCCCAAGACAATGGTACAAAAATTTTGATGGATTTATGTACAAGGAAGAGTTCCAGAAGTGTAATGCTGATCATTGTTGCTACTTCAAGCGATATAGGTCCAGTTATATCATTTTACTGCTTTATGTTGATGACATGTTAGTAGCAGGATCAAATATGAAAGATATCAGAAGATTGAAGCAGCAATTGTCTAAGGAGTTTGACATGAAAGACTTAGGTTCAGCAAAGAAGATTCTCGGAATGCAAATCACTAAAGATAAGCAAAAAGGACTCTTACAACTATCTCAGGCAGATTACATCAATCGTGTTTTGCAGAGATTCAACATGGATGATGCTAAGCAGGTCAGTACGCCATTGGCCAATCACTTTTGCTTATCCAAGGTCAGTCCCCTCAAACGGAGGAAGAAAGAAATTTCTTGAATGATGTCCCTTATTCTCAGCTATTGGAAGTTTGATGTATGCCATGGTCTGTACGAGACCAGACATTGGCCATGCATTGGGAGTTGTTAGCAGGCTCATGTCAAATCCAAGGAAAACTCATTGGGAAGCAGTCAAATGGATTTTGAGGTATCTACGAGGCACCGTACAGAAATGTTTGTAATTTGATAAAGGGCAGCTAAAAGCTCATGGCTATCTAGATGCAGACTTTGGAGGTGAAGTCGATCATCAAAGAAGCACTACAAGTTATGTATTCATGATTGGAACTACAGCTGTTAGTTGGATGTCACAGGTATAGAATACTGTCACTTTATCCACTACAGAGGCTGAGTATGTAGCAATCACAGAAGCTAGTAAAGAGAAGATATGGCTTCAAGGTTTGTTAACTGAGTTGGGATTCAAGCAGGAAAAGAATATCTTATACAGTGATAGTGAAAGTGCTATACACTTGGGGAAGGATTCATCATTTCATTCCTGAACCAAACATATTGGTCTTTGTTATCACTTCATCAGATCTCTACTAGAATATGATGAGTTAATACTGGAGAAGATCGAAGGAAGTAAAAATCTAGCAGATATGTTGACAAAGATGGTAACTATCGATAAACTGAAGTTGTGTTCAACTTCATTTGGTCTGCTAGAGTAAAAAAGAGAAGAAAGGCTATTGCATTGATCAAGTTGTGAAGATGGATTGAAATCAGTTTTCAAGTGGGAGATTGTTGGAACATGCAGCTACAACAGCAACCTTCAAGCCTCCCACATAATAACATGGGGCTTCACCAACCATGCACCAATCATGCCAACAACCGAGCCACCAACCATATTCTCACCTATATATACATCCTTCTTCATAATTTTCATCGCAATCTCAAATCCAAGAAGAAGTGTAACACCCCACCTCCGTTAAGGTCACTCACAAAGAGAATGCCTTAACTTTGGTGGAGCATTTTAGTAAATAGAACAGAAAATTTCAAGACAGATAAACAATACTTAAGAAATTATAATTTTATTATAGCGGAAAACAGAAACCAGTTTGGTTACATCTTTACCAAAAACTCAAGTACATAAATATCAGACTTGTTCAGAAAATCATCAGAGTACAAAACTTTAAAATCATAATCCCCACAGAAGCTGCCATAAGGAGTCAAGCCATACATTAAGCACTCTAAGTACTTTAAGCAGAAGAAATCCGGATCAAGCTAAAGAGTTCCCTCCTTGGAAAACCTAGGGGGAACGGAAGAAAAGGGGGCGAAAACAAGCAAGGTCAGACATAAAGTCTGGCAACTCCAGTGACTTTCAGCATATGAACAGATAATAATAATTATGACATGAAAATAAGCTGGATAAGAGATAACAGTAACAAGAGCAGCAGATGTACTTAGGTTAAACAGAAGAAACAGAATAATATTACTTTTCATTTCTCTGACTAATACTAGTATAACAGGATTAGGTGTCACCCCAATGTCTAAACTGAAACAGAAACGGGAACAGAATAATTTCCACAGAAGAGAATGCTAGTAATGGGCTTTTACCACCCCAACAGAAACAGACAGAAACAGAATGCTAATAATGGGCTTTTACCACCCGAACAGAAAGTACAGAAACAGAAACAGATTAATCCCTACGGAAACGGAATGTAGAATTAGGTGTACACTAGTAAATGGGCCTTTACCACCCGAACAGACGGTACCACGCAGAAACAGACAAGCGTTGCCACCCAATAGAAACAGACAGTACCAACAGAAACAGACAGAACTAAGTGTACCCTAAAACCCTATCCCAAGAGATCGGCTCCCTAATACATAAATACCCTGTGTCAGCCCCACAGTAGGGTGTATCACTCCCTAAAGTGCCAATCAATTGGCACAGACCTATTTACAGATGTCACAGCGTCTTACATCCTCAGAGGCAGACCGGGATCCATGCACACACATGACCCGGTTGGAACGCACCATCAACACCCCTCGCCATTATCAGAATGAACCACTTATAATTAGTTCAGTAAGCGTGCCCGGACCCTACCTACTGTTGGGTCGAAGTTTGATACTAGAAAGGGTTACTGACTAATATGGGTCCCAAACAACAGATGACACAAGTAATTTCCCTCCTAACCTTGTGTCCCCAGACTAACAGATTTCAGATTAACTTGTTTACAAGTTCAGACATACAGAGTTCAGATCAACTAGTTCACAGATCAGATAAGTTTCAGATATACGGATTTAACAGATTTACAGATTTGTCTAAATTTGTAATTGGGCCTACAGATTCACGAAACGGGTTTGTTAAATTCATTTGTCCAATTGGTTTAACCCTATCCACCCAACACGTTTTAGACATCATATTTATCCTAAATTTGCATTAATTAAATATTAATGCATAGACCTCTCACATTAGATCGGTAGCTTGTGGCCGCTGGATATGCCGGGCGGTTCCGGGCAGACTTCTGCCACAAGCCAGACCTAACCTAGTGTCTAAGCATATTTTAGTTATGCCTACGACCTCTCACATTAGACTGACAGTTTGTGGTCGCTGGTTAAGCCGGTTGGTTCCGGGCAGGCTTCTCCGCAAACAGAGTCTAACCTCGTGTCATAGCCAATTCATTCCAATACAGATTTTTCAGATATCAGACTAATTCTATTTATTTAACAGATTAAACTTCTGTACAAGTTACAGCAGATTATTCGAGGTTCTACTAACAAGTTTTGCTCAATTTTAAATCGAGCCTATAGATTCACATACTTCAAATTTTAGCATTTCAGTTCCAACAGATTACGTCATTCAACAGATTAAACAGATAACATATCTTGCGGATTAGGCTATTTAGCAGATTTAGTAGATAAGGCAATTTAACATAATTAGCAGATTTGGCAATTCAATCTAATTAGCAGTTTAGGCAATATAACAGAACTAGCAATTAGGCAATATAACAGATTTAATCATTCCTTAAAGTTTCATTGACATATCTTGCCTAATTATAAATTTAGCCTTACATGCCCAAATCAAGGTCATAATTCATAATACAATATATGCCCTAAATTTTAGCCTTAATATTCCCATTTACAGTTCATGTCAAAACTAGATTTAATATTCTAGTTTACCATTTATGTCCAGGTCTAATACACATGTAAATCATTCTCTATTATAGCCAATTCAGATTATACCAACATATTTGCTATGCCAAATTAACTTAATTAAGCTATGCCCAATCCCCGTATAACATGTTTCCACAAGTTCTCTAAATACTCATGAAATGGCCCTAGCAAAAGGAACAGGGGAGGCATGCAATAATGAACCAAATACAATGATAATTGCCCCTCTAGGCTCGATGTACATAATAGTGAATGGGAATAAACTAGCAAAGTTACATACTAAATATGAGATCTAACATCATTAAGGGAATAGGCATAAGAAACTAACTACAATAGTTATAGGCAACTAACCACAATAGTCATGGGCGACTAATTAAAATAGTTTCTTATTCAATGTCATAGGCAATAGTCTCATAGTCATGAATCATAGTCATAGGCAATAGTCTCATAGGCTGAATTATAGTCATAGGCAATAGTCTCATAGGCAACAGTTTCATGTCCAATTATGCATTATTCATTATTTGTCCCAAAATTTAGCGTTCGTGCGTTAATCTCATATGAGATTCGGCGCAGGCTCGTAGTAGCCTGGCTATAGAACAGAAAGAAGAAAGAGGTACAGAATAGTCACAAAAAAACAAATCTGACAGATAAGTATATACATAACCTCAGATTCAGATTTATAATCATGCCACAACCATAATTAAAGTTTATATCGAAAAATAAATGTACTTGCCTTTGTGGTTTTAAGAAAGGATAATAAACTGTTGTTGATGCAGAAATGTTGAATTACTCCTCTTTAATTATAGTTGTAGCTCTAAACTTTGATTTGAGATTTTATTTAGCTTTTAATTCTATTCAGGTTGGAAGAAGATGCATCAATCCAAGTTTTGATTCCAGCAGAGTAGCGACACCATTTTTATTTTTAATCAAAACAGAGGCAGAATATAGACAGAATGAAATTGTGTAGAGAAAATGAGGCTAGGGGGCTGTTTATATAGGATTAGACGGACGAATCTAGACTGAAAACGAGACCGAATACATCAGAATGAACCAGGTTCAAAAACTGGGTTTTGGGAGAAGGTCGACCCCCAGGTCGACACTATGGTCGACCTGGTCTGGCCAGGTCGACCCCCAGGTCGACACTATGGTCGACCCCCAGGTCGACCTGGTCCATGGGCGGGAATTTTCCCGCCCAGCCTGTTCTGGGATTTTGAATTCGAATTCGAATTCGAATTTTCGAGCTGTTTTCGATTCTGAAATTCTCTGAAACTTCGGAGGGTCATATCTCCCTCATACGGACTCTGTTTCTCGAAAATTCGGACTTGTTTCCAAGTAGAATTTCGAGACGAACGCAATGGCGCAACCCATTTCCCTTGATTATTATTTTATAATTTAATTATTCTCTGATTTGTTACTTATACGTTCACAGAAAATACGGGGTGTTACATTCTCCCCTCCTTAAAGGATTTCGTCCCCGAAACCTTCAAGTTAAGAAGAATGTGTCCTACCATCCAGTCATCCATTTACTGAACCATCATCCACAAGCATCCATTGTCCTTAGAAAACTTCTAATGTTGTATGAACATATGCAAAAGTGTGTGTATATGTTCCTTATCTAATGCAAAGATCAGGCGGTCCACTGATTCAGTTGACCTCCTTAATGTGAACTATGTCAGTGTCATGAGTCCAACATGTATGCAATTTTTTTATTTGATACATATTATTCTTATATGAGTGACAACCATTCATTCATATGCAACATCCATGTGATGAGTCAATCATTTTGCATCCATAGAAATTGAAAATGCTCACACATCCATATGCAGTATGAGAGTGTTTTCGAGCCGATCTAGTGCCTAGTGTGTGTATATGCATCCATGAGCAACCACTAGCAACCATTTGCATCCACTTGCAACCATCAAACATAACATGTCTCAAACACATGTTTACATCCATAGGATTCCTATCTATAGGTCGAAGACTCGATTGATAGGATACAGTCGAGTGATGGGAGCGAGTGCAGATAAACAAAAACTTGGTTTCCATTAGACCTTGGTTGAGAGACAAATTCCCCTAAGTATCAACCCCAAAGACCGAAATCAACATCAGATTGACACCCAGAGGATTACCCTCTTTAGACAATGTCAAAACTGGAAATCTCAACCTTATCAGAAATATTTAGATATTTACAGATTACCGGTACAGAGCAGATTACTAAATGATTCTTAGGAAACTAAGCATGATAAAAACCCAGAATGTATGCGTCATAGTCAACTTAACTCTCAACACAGATATGCAACTTACCATGCTTAGATGAGTCATAACCCTTATGGGTCTGAGTCTATAGTGGAATCAGAAACAATACTAGTATTCAAGTGCAGAGTATCGATTACAGAATCGAAATGCCAGAATCAGAAAAGAGTTTTTAACCCAAAAAGCAGATAAAGAAATTAAACCTCCTACAGAAAGTTTTCCTATTTCTATCCTATCCACTAGCCTCGAGAGTGTTCGCCTGCCTTCCAGAAGTTGGTCCTGCCCTCTGCCCTTGCCCTCGTTTCTTTGGACAGTCCCTAGTGAAGTGTCCCATCTCACCACAGTTGAAGCAAGTGCCCTTTCTTTTTCTGCAATCCTTGTTCAGATGAGTCGAGCTTCCACAAGTAAAGCACTTTTTCTCCTTCTTATCTTCAAACTTTTCACCCTTCTTTTGTGTTTCCTTTTTGGGCCATTCTTTCTTGTTCTGTGGTTCTTCCTTCTTTGCCTCTTTCTTGCCGTTGTCTTCCTCGTGCAGTAGTGCCATATCCACCAATCTCTCGTAAGTCGCTCCCATGGGTACATGGGTCATGGCTAGGCTGTGCAGTGGCTCGTTCAATCCTTTAACAAAGCGGAGAGCCTTTTTATGCTGGCTGTTGACTAAATCTAGTCCGAACCTAGCCATTTGGTTGAACTGGTTGACGTATTCCTTGACCGTCATACTTCCTTGCTTAAGAGATAAGAACTTTTCCAGTTGTAGACTTTGTTCAGCTTGCGAGAGGAATTTCATCTCAAACCTTGTTCTGAAATCCATCCATGTTTCAACTGGCCTCTCGGCGTTAGTGACTTCCCACCAATAGGAAGCTTCGTCCTTGAGCAACCATACCGCCAATTGTACGTTCTACCTATCGTCCACCTCGAAAATAACGAACAGATCCTCAGTTTCTTTGAGCCAGTTCCTCGCTTCTACGAATGATTCAGTTCCCTTGAAATCATTTCCACCCATGGCCCTAAAATCTTTACAGATCTTTGAAAAAGCAATTGCATGAGGAGGGGGCAGAGGAGGAGGAATCGTTGCAGCTGGAGGAGGAATATCTGTTGGGCCTGCATCGTTGGCCCTAGCCTCTAAGTACCTCCTGAACCAGCCAGGTATTGGCACGCCCTCTGGAAAGTTAAGATTCCCAGACATGCTGGAATGAAAGAAAAAGATTTAAAACGGAGAACTGAAAAGATAGATATATGGCTTTTTGGGGATTATGTTTTTCAAAAATAAGCTTTACTTTTGAAAATACTTCCTTTTCAAAACCTTTTTGAAAATAGTTTTCAAAACTTTTTATCAAATCTGGTAACCTTCAGCTCTGATACCAAGTGTAACACCCTACCTCCGTTAAGGTCACTCACAAAGGGAATGCCTTAACTTTGGTGGAGCATTTTAGTAAACAGAACAGAAAATTTCAAGACAGATAAACAATACTTAAGAAATTATAATTTTATTACTGCGAAAAACCGAAATCAGTTTGGTTACATCTTTACCAAAAACTCAAGTACATAAATATCAGTCTTGTTCAGAAAATCATCAGAGTACAAAACTTTAAAATCATAATCTCCACAGAAGCTTCCATAAGGAATCAAGCCATACTTTAAGCACTCTAAGTACTTCAAGCAGAAGAAATCCGGATCAAGCTAAAGTGTTCCTTCCAAGGAAAACTTGGGGGGAACGGAAGAAAAGGGGGCGAAAACAAGCAAGGTCAGACATAAAGTCTGGCAAGTCCAGTGACTTTCAACATATGAACAGATAGTAATAATTATGACATGAAAATAAGCTGGATAAGAGATAACAGTAACAGGAGCAGCAGATGTACTTAGGTTAAACAGAAGAAACAGAATAATATTACTTTTCATTTCTCTGACTAATACTAGTATAACAGGATTAGGTGTCACCCCAATGTCTAAACTGAAACTGAAACGGGAACAAAATAATTTCCACCGAAGAGAATGCTAGTAATGGGCTTTTACCACCCCAACAGAAATAGACAGAAACAGAATGCTAATAATGGGCTTTACCACCCGAACAGAAAGTATAGAAACAGAAACAGATTAATCCCTACGGAAACGGAATGTAGAATTAGGTGTACACTAGTAAATGGGCCTTTACCACCCGAACAGACGGTACCACGCAGAAACATATAGGTGTTGCCACCCAACAGAAACAGACGGTACCAACAGAAACAGACAAAACTAAGTCTACCCTAAAACCCAACCCCAAGCGATCGGCTCCCTAATACATAAATACCCTGTGTCGGCCCCATGGTAGGGTGTCTTACTCCCTAAAGTGACAACCAATTGGCACATACCTTTTTACAGATGTCACGGCGTCTTACATCCTCAGAGGCAGACCGGGATCCATGCACGCACATGACCCGGTTGGAACGCACCATCAACACCCCTCGCCATTATCGGAATGAACCACTTATAATTAGTTCAGTAAGCGTGCCCGGACCCTACCTACTGTTAGGTCGAAGTTTGATACCAGAAAGGGTTACGGACTAATATGGGTCCCAAACAACAGATGACACAAGTAATTTCCCTCCTAACCTTGTGTCCCCAGACTAACAGATTTCAGATTAACTTGTTTACAAGTTCAGACAAACAGAGTTCAGATCAACTAGTTCACAGATCAGACAAGTTTCAGATATACGGATTTAACAGATTTACAGATTTGTTTAAATTTGTAATTGGGCCTACAGATTCACGAAACGGGTTTGTTAAATTCATTAGTCCAATTGGTTTAACCTTATCCACCCAAAACGTTTTAGACATCATATTTATCCCAGATTTGCATTAATTAAATATTAGTGCATAGACCTCTCACATTAGGTCGGTAGCTTGTGGCCGCTGGATATGCCGGGCGGTTCCGGGCAGACTTCTGCCACAAGCCAGACCTAACCTCGTGTCTAAGCATATTTTAGTTATGCCTACGACCTCTCACATTAGACTGACAGTTTGAGGTCGCTGTTTAAGCCGGTTAGTTCCGGGCAGGCTTCTACCGCAAACAGAGTCTAACCTCGTGTTCCAATACAGATTTTTCAGATATCAGACTAATTCTGTTTATTTAAAAGATTAAACTTCTGTACAAGTTACAGCAGATTAATCGAGGTTCTACTAACAAGTTTTGCTCAATTTTAAATCGAGCTTACAAATTCACATACTTCAAATTTCAGCATTTCAGTTCCAACAGATTACGTCATTCAATAGATTAAACAGATAACAGATCTTGTAGATTAGGCTATTTAGCAGATTTAGTAGATAAGGCAATTTAACATAATTAGCAGATTAGGCAATTCAATCTAATTAGCAGTTTAGGCAATATAACAAAACTAGCAGATTAGGCAATATAACAGATTTAATCATTCCTTAAAGTTTCATTGACATATCTTGCCTAATTATAAATTTAGCCTTACATGCCCAAATCAAGGTCATAATTCATAATACAATATATGCCCCAAATTTTAGCCTTAATATTCCCATTTACAATTCATGTCAAACTAGATTTAATATTCTAGTTTACCATTTATGTCCAGGTCTAATAGACATGTAAATCATTTCTATTATAGCCAATTCAGATTATGCCAACATATTTGCTATGCCAAATTAACTTAATTAAGCTACGCCCAATCCCCGTATAACATGTTTCCACAAGTTCTCTAAATACTCATGAAATGGCCCTAGCAAAAGGAACAGGGGATAAGCACCAGAAAGAATAGGCATGCAATTATGAACCAAATACAATGATAATGGCCTCTCTAGGCTCGATTTACATAATAGTGAATGGGAATAAACTAGCAAAGTTACATACTAAATATGAGATCTAACATCATTAAGGGAATAGGCATAAGAAACTAACTACAATAGTTATAGGCAACTAACCACAATAGTCATGGGCGACTAATTACAATAGTTTCTTATTCAACTTCATAGGCAATAGCCTCATTGTCATAAATCATAGTCATAGGCAATAGTCTCATAGGCGTGAATTATAGTCAAAGGCAATAGTCTCATAGGCAACAGTTTCATGTCCAATTATGCATTATTCATTATTTGTCCCAAAATTTAGCGTTCGTGCATTAATCTCTTATGAGATTCGGCGCAGACTCGTAGTAGCCTAGCTATAGAACAGAAAGAAGAAAGAGGTACAGAATAGTCATAAAAAAACAGATCTGACAGATAAGAATGTACATAACCTCAGATTCAGATTTATAATCATGCCACAACCATAATTAAAGTTTATATTGAAAAATAGTTGTACTTGCCTTTCATGGTTTTAAGAAAGGATAATAAACTGTTGTTGATGCAGAAATGTTGAATTACTCCTCTTTAATTGTTGTTGTAGCTCTAAACTTTGATTTGAGATTTGATTTAGCTTTTAATTCTATTCAAGTTGGAAGAAGATGCATCAGTCCAAGTTTTGATTCCAGCAGAGTAGCGACGCCATTTTTATTTTTAATTAGAACAGAGGAAAAATATAGACAGAATGAAATTGTGTAGAGAAAATGAGGCTAGGGGGCTGTTTATATAGGATTAGGCGGACGAATCTAGACAGAAAACGAGACCGGATACATCAGAATGAACCAGGTTCAAAAACTGGGTTTGGGGAGCAGGTCGACCCCCAGGTCGACACTATGGTCGACCTGGTCTAGCCAGGTCGACCCCCAGGTCGACACTATGGTCGACCTGGTCCATGGGCGGGAATTTTCCCGCCCAGCCTGTTCTGGGATTTTGAATTCGAATTTTCGAGCTGTTTTCGATTCTGAAATTCTCTGAAACTTCGGAGGGCCATATCTCCCTCATACGGACTCCGTTTCTCGAAAACTCGGACTCGTTTCCAAGCAGAATTTCGAGACGAACGCAATGGCACAACCCGTTTCCCTTGATTCTTATTTTATAATTTAATTATTCTCTGATTTGTTACTTATACGTTCACAGAAAATACGGGGTGTTACGAGAAGAAAAGGAAACAAGCTTAAGAGTGAGATCGAGGGTTGAGTAAAAAGTGTTTTGTGTAACCACTTTGTAATATTCTCTTAAATAAAAGATCTGCAGCAGCCCAGAGACATAGGCATAATTGGCTGAACTCAGTTATCAAGTTTGTGTGTCATACCATTTCTACATTTGATTTCTTTTCTCCACAAATCTAATTATAAGGAAATTTGTGTAATTTCGCAACATGCATGTTATCTTATGAACACAGTTTATAATTTATAACATACATGTACTCAACACTCACTAAACCTACTAAAGTCTGCAAGTAATGGCTCTTAACTATTAGTGCTTTCCTCTGTTCTCAAAAATTGAAAGGGAAGCAGTATAGCAAAAGGTATGCATGCTTGGAAACGTCGGTCTGTGCTCAATTATAATCTCAGTTGTTCTCTTTATGTTTTGGAAACTGTATAGTATATACTCATATGACCTAATTATAGAGTGGCTTATGAAGGATTTAGGCTCCTACTTTTTTGCAATTTTTTCTTCCTTTAATTATATTTTCATATCATCTAAACACATGAACTCTTTGATTTGAATAGATGAATACTAAAGTCAAATATTGTAACGACCCAGAAAATCTGAACCAATTTAAAATTTTTAAATTGGCTAAAATAATGGATTTTAAATATTTAAAATAAATATTTTAAATAATGGCGATGAAAACTGAGTTGAAATCGACATTTGAAAACCAATATAATTAATTATAATTATATATAGAATTGAAAATGGCGCGGTAGTTCGATAATTCGATTTCAAACTTAAATTGAATATACCGGGTGCAAAACAATCCGGATTTTAGTGAAACAAAAAAATATGGAATCTAATTGGTAATATCTTTCTAACGAATCTGACAAATCGAAATTTGATAGCGGGAATCAAAAGATATGTCCAGTTGAAAATTCTGAATAGTCGCTATGGAATTCAGGCCCTTAAAAATGGACATTTTGCAGATGACCTCGGATTTCGACGAAACCACTCTTGTTGGGTCCGCAGTGTCAAGTTATTGCTAGGTTTCAAATTTCATAATTTTTCGAATCAATATGTGAGCGTGGCAAAAGAAAACGCGTTTGACCAGTTTCCGTTGATTTTAATCGACGGGAAATTGGCCATTTTGCAAACGGTCTCAGAATTCGACGAAACTAGTTTTGTTAGGACCGTATCGTTGATACGAAGCTAGAAAATATTTTTCTAGATTTTTTCTAGTTAGTATGTGACCCCGGTAATTTGAAATGTGCGTTTAAAATTCAATATAGTGATTTAAATGTAAATTCAAAAGGAAACCGATTGTAATGATCAAACCAGCTTGCGATACATATCCCATTGTGTTCGGAATGGGGGTAAAACGCTATGGACGACAGGCGGTGGGCCTCGTTTCGAGGTCGTATGTAAAAGTCAACCCTTTTGCAAATTTAAATAATAAAATAATAAAATAAAAAAAAAATTAATTCTTCCCCCCCCTTTTTCTCTTCTGCTTGCCCCCCCCCCCCCCCCCCGTTCATTATAATTTCAGAAACGAAAAAAAGAAAAAAAAAAGCAAAAACCTAAATCGATCGACCTGGCCCCCTCCTCGTCTCGACGCCGACGAAGCATCGCGCCGCCCCCCCCTCGAGACCCTCGACGCCGACGAAACCCGAAGCCACCCACCACCCTCGCGACCGCCTCCTTCCAGCAAAGACGCCGCCGCCAGAACCCACCGACGAACGCCTCCTCCACTTCGAGATCCACGGTGAGCTATTTCATTTTTATTTTGATTTTTATTTTCGAATTTATAAACTAATTTCTGATTTTTGTTTTAGGTTTTAAAAACAGAAACTTTTAAGGAATTTTAAAACAGAATTTTTAAAGAATTTTAAAACAGAATTTTTAAAGAATTTTAAAATAGAAACTTTTAAAAGATTTTAAAAACAGAATTTTTTTGAAAAAATATAGAAAACTGAAATTTTTGGAAAAGTTAGAACTGTTTTTATAAAAGAATTTAAAACTGATTTGTTTTAAGGAAAAAAAAAACTCTTTTTGTAAAAGAAAAACAGATTTTTGATACAAATAAAAATTGAATTTTTAAGTAAAGGAAAAACTGATTTTTAGATAAAAGAAAAACTGGTTTTTGAAGTAAAGAAAAACAGATTTTTGATGCAAATAAAAATTGAATTTTTAAGTAAAGGAAAAACTGATTTTTAGATAAAAGAAAAACTGGTTTTTGAAGTAAAGAAAAACAGATTTTTGATGCAAATAAAAATTGAATTTTTAAGTAAAGGAAAAACTGATTTTTAGATAAAAGAAAAACTGGTTTTTGAAGTAAAGAAAAACAGATTTTTGATACAAATAAAAATTGAATTTTTAAGTAAAGGAAAAACTGATTTTTAGATAAAAGAAAAACTGGTTTTTGAAGTAAAGAAAAACAGATTTTTGATACAAATAAAAATTGAATTTTTAAGTAAAGGAAAAACTGATTTTTAGATAAAAGAAAAACTGGTTTTTGAAGTAAAGGAAAACTGATTTTTGATACAAAGAAAAACTGTTTTTAAAAGAAAAGTTAAAAAAAAACATATTTTTATATGTTGAAAGCAAAAGTAAAAGAATCATATTTTTATATGTTGAAAGCAAAAGTAAAAATCATATTTTTATATATTGAATAGCATAGTAAAAATTCTATTTTTACATGTGTAGAGAATAAGGGCGAAAGCGACAATAGGCGAAGGTTTCTATAAAGAAGAGTCTTGAAGTTGGATAACTATTGGTGAGATTTCTGATTTAAAAATATTATATATGTTGAAATAAAAGTGAATAGCTATATATAAATATCTATAGCTATATATATATATATACGCCCCTCGTCCACAAACCATGGACGATATTTATTGGTTGAAATTGTTGTGAAAATTGAATGGTTGTTTGGGATTGTTTGTGATTGATATTGGTTGTATGTGGTTGAAAAATACCCATTTGTGGTTGTGAAATATTTGGTTGAAACCACATAGGATTAGTTTGTGGAAATGAAATAAATATATACATGCCGCCTGCGTGCGAACTAGATGCATGATCCCCATTGTCAAAAACCGCGAGGTTTTAAGGTAGAGCGAGGAGCCGTACTAGGGACGGTGCCGGTGTAACTACCCTGCCGTTATGCTGCCGAAATTTTGAATAATATTTGTGTGTTTGAATTATTTTCATATGCTTAAACTATATTTATTCATTGAATAGAAAACATTCATGTGTTGAATTGATATTCATTCGTTGTTTAGAAATTCATGTGTTGAATGGTATTCATATTTTGAAATAAATTGTTCGATAACAAAAATCACATTTTTATCTATATATAGAAACTATAGAAAACATTCATGTGTTGAATTGATATTCATTCGTTGTTTAGAAATTCATGTGTTGAATGGTATTCATATTTTGAAATAAATTGTTTGATAATAAAAAATCACCTTTTATCGACTATATGAACTATATAGAAAAATAGTGTTTTGAAATGAATTGTTTTACAATAAAAATCACATTTTTATTGTATGCATAAATCGTTGAAATGTGAAGTGTTAAAAAAATAGTCACTTGTTCAAAATAAACATATATGAGTTGAAATATTCATTAATTAGCTAATGAAATGATTTGCACCTATTTATGTAACGTTAGAATGAATGGTGTTTTTAAACCAAATAGAAATCCAATATGAAGTTGAATAGAAAATGAAAAATGATATGGACTGTATATATATGTACATGCAATATTCATTGAACAGGTTATAGCAAAGGGGCTAGAGAAGAGGAATAAAATTTTGTGCCCGACAAATAGGTACACATTTACTGATTTGTTTGGGTGATGATTTTGAGCCTATTGGCTAGCCGCTTGGCTTTTTCTTTTTCTTTTTGGGATTAGAAGGACCGGGAACGCTATTTGCGATTTCCCGATGCTCCCGGTACAGGGGAGGTTATGGCGAAATTTTTCCAAAAGTTAAGGTGTTAGAAAAATATTTGAAGTTAAAACGATATGGAAATCATTGAATGAACTATATTTATATAAATATATAAATATAAATAAAATTAAAACGAAACGAAGCCGTGCAGTTCGTATTTTGAAACCGTGATTTCAATCGACTAGTGCGGGATATCCGACCATTGGATTTTCCCGAAACCTCAACCGTCGGGTTCGCCTTGGAATAATCTTTCCAACGGCACCAACCTTGTAAAAATCCAACGGTTGGATTGTCTGGAATGTTTAATTCAAATCTGAAGAAAAACAGCGCCAGAAACGATTATATTTATTTATATATATAAATATAATTATATTTAATCGAATAACGACGCTGCAGTTCGTATTTTGAAATCGAAATTTCAAACGATTGTACCGGGAGATCCGACCGTCGGATTTTCCCGAAACTGGAACCGTTGGATTCGTTTTGAAAAGACCTTTCTAATGATGTAAATTTTGTGAAGATCCAACGGTTAGATTTTCAGATATGTGTAAATCAAATCTGAAGAAAAACAGCGCCACGGCCGCCTTATGGCCCGAAGCGTCGTTTTGAATAAAATGGCTATTTTAAAATAAATAAAAATAGCGATAAATAGTTATAAAATATCGTAAGCGATATGGAATGGAAATAAACTGAATTTGCTTGATTTATGTGATGTTTGATGGTTGAATGTGTTTGGTGTGAAAACTATATAAAGAACAAAATTGGTGTTGTCGAATAATTTAACCATTGAAATAAATCGATTTGAAATTCTAAATATACGTGAATTATTTGAAAAGGCCGAGTTAATTCTCATTTCGAATAATCGACCGACGATTGAAATTCGAAGATGAAGACGATGGTCGAAGACCGGAGATCTTCACCTCGTTTGGATGGTAACCGAGGTCCTGATTGGGAGGCATCCCGAAATATGGATAATGAGTGGTGATCGTTCAGACGTACGTGTTGATCGAAGGGTTTGCGAGGTATTTAGTGCCTCCGGTTTCGTTCAGACCCAGAACGGACTTGTAAATGGACTGTGTGTCCGACATGGGAATTTGTTCTGTGTGATTGATAGCCATCAGTTGCACGGGGTGAATTGCCTGTGTGGCATGCTAAGATGCAGTGATCAGGGCTTCTGTTGAAAAGCAAAGTCTTGTGGTGATGATCAAAGCACCGCCTGTGTGGCATAGCTTTGTGTATAACGTGAATTCGCGAGCCTCACACCCCGGTTTGAACCTAAAACGGGAGGAAGGACCTCAGGGAGGGCATGCGTTTCTTTCTAGCTAGGGTGGTGTCAGTGACCTACCAGCCCTGACATTTATATACTTTTCACCTATGTGGTTGTTGCTGTTGCGAGGCGCCTCGGTTTGATCGGACGATCCGGGTCCGATGGAGTCATTCGTTGGCTCGTTTACGCCCCAAAGGGCGGGGAGACGTAGTGTTCAGGTATAATAATCCACATCGGTGGACCGGCCCTGTCGCTCCAAGGGGCAGTTGCGGCTGTTCCTGAGACACGGGCTAGAGCGTCTCGAATTCGGTAAGGACTATCTTTTGCCTTGGTTCATGACGGAAATCCAATTTCCAAATACGACATCGTGCGGTTTTGATTGTATACCTATATATGGCGACATAGTGGTATGGGGCATTAATGCCGTCTAGGATTGATAGTTATGATTTGAAATTGTTTTCAAAACATATAAACACTAGCAATAATATCAAATGCCTTTGTTTTATTCGTAACAAGCATATCTTGGCCGTTATAAGGTAAAAACTCTATCCTCCGGTTTGCGTTGCATTGTATGGTGGGAACTGAGTCTTATAACGGCTTCATTTTTATAAAAAGCATAGCGATGTTTAAAAGAAAGATTTGTTTTAAAGCACTGGCAATCCAATGGAGTAAACCCGTTCCACGAAAGTGGCGTGGTCCTGTGATTAGCCAATTATATATGTGTTGAGTGGATTTCTCATACCAGTCCCATGACTGACTCGTAGTTTGTTTCACTCTCAAACTCGGGTGCCCCTTTTTCTACACGGGCAGCCTTGTATTCAGGTTTAGCTGGTTCTTTCTGGATAGCTGGAGCTGAAGATGGATTCTATCATTTATTTCTTTTTATGCTGTTCAGCTCCTATTGTACATATTTTGTTTATTTCCGCTGTAGACATTTATGTATAGCTGAACTGTATTTGCACTAAGTAAGATCCTGTATACTGTGTAACTCTGATGATTACTTTTATCCAGTATATTTTGTTGTTCATTCTGGTGTATTTATTTAATTATGTTCTGCTATTATCTGTTTCTGTGTTATATTCCAAAAGATAACCTTGTTTCCGTGAGAACGGGAAATCGGGTCGTCTCAACGTGGTATCAGAGCTTTGGTTAAGCTTAGTTCTGGAATATAACATTTGAACGAACTCGTCAGAAATAGAACCAGTAGTGTTCTAGGACGGGTAACTCCATACAGATAGGATCAGTAATATCCTAGTATGAGTAAAGCAGGATGAAATTACACCTCGATAGACACATTTACATTCAAGTATTTGTCTCTATATTTTCAAATACCTTTTCTGTGACCTGACACTTGATCTGCTATTTGCAGAGGAACTAGAAAATGAGTGCCAGAAACAGAAGAAATAATCGTATGGCTCGACCAGCTAATGAGCCAGTTGTGCTCCCGCAGCCAGAATCCAATATAGAAGTTCTATACAAGAGATTTCGAAATCTTGGTGGATCGCCATTCTTGGGCAAGGAGCCCATTATGGAAACCCAAGCTTGGATTCGTTCTGCAGAGAAAATCTTTGAGGGTTTAAAGCTGAGAGATGATCAGAAGAGATTACTGGCGTCTTGGGCACTCAAAGAAGAAGCTCTGTTTTGGTGGGATTCGGTTATACAAAATAATCCAGAAGGTGATATCACTTGGGACAGATTCAAAGTGATTTTCTTGGAAAGATTTACTCCTCCCGAAGCAACTGAGAGATTATGTGACGAATTTTCTTATCTAATACAAGGTGACATGACCATTCCGGAATATCATAAGAAATTCAATGAACTTTCTCACTTTGCTCCTCATCTAATTCAAAATCCGAAGAGTAAAAATATGAGATTTATTCACGGGCTGCAAAGGAAATACCAGAATAAAGTATTGGGGCATGTGAAGCTTCCTTTCTCTGAAATGATTTATATGGCTTACCAGTATGAAGATCTCCATAAGAAAGGGATGTTGCGGGACGAAGAAGAAGTCTGTTCTAATGACAAAACAGAGTCAGAAACTGATCGTCCCGAGGCCATAACAACGTTAGAGGTCAGTAAGAAGCCCAGTGCTAAGAGAAAAAGGGCTAAATCTGAAAAGGAACCAGTAAAGACCGTCACTTGCTCTAACTGCCACCTGAAGGGGCATTTGTCGATAAACTGCGGACCCTTAAGGAAGAGATTAAAAGGTGCACTTCAATCCCAAGAAGGACTTGAATCGAATAGAAAATGCAATCTCTGCCATCAGGCTGGTCATGTAAAGCAAGATTGCTAGCAGTTGAAAAAGACTGAAATAGTTCAAGTGAATGAAGTAGCAGAAACTTCTGATCCCTCGGCAAGTCAAAGAAGATCTGATGTTTTAGAAGGAACGCTTACTGTCAAAAACATTCCAGTCAAAGTACTGTTTGACACAGGCGCATCACGAAGCTTTATTTCAAAGAGTGCCGCTAAGAAACTAGATTTGAATTTGAGGAAGCTCAAGGAACCAATGACTGTCCAGAATCCGGTCGGGGGTTCTATCAATCTCAGTTGGATTTGTGCAGTACCTGTCTCCTTTTCTTGCTATAAATTCCCTATTATCTGTATCGTCATGAATTTTAATGAATTCGATCTTATTCTGGGATTGGATTGGCTAACCAAATATGAAGCGGAGGTCAGATGCGCCGAGAGAGTTGTAAAGGCAAAAGCACAATTGGGAAATTATATAACCATACCATGTGAAGGCCCGACTTCAAATAGAAAAGATTTCTGGTCAGCTCTCGATGTTTCTCCAGCCCAAATTGAAAATATCCCTGAAGTTACAGAGAATATTCCTGACCTCATTAAAGATATTCCTGTCGTCAAGAATTATGCGGATGTGTTTGAGGAAGTCGTTCGCTTACCTCCGCAGAGAGAAATAGATTTCAAGATTGCTTTAATTCCCAATGCAAGGCCGGTAGTTCACGCTATTCGAAGAATGTCCTTGAAAGAGAAGGAGGAATTAGACAATCAAACACGACAGCTAGTATGGAAAGGTCTGATCATGCCCAGTTTCTCTGATTGGGGTGCAGCAGTGGTATTTGTCCCAAAATCTGACGGTACTCTACGGCTATGCGTGGACTATCGAGATCTGAACAAGCAGACAATAAAGAACAAGTATCCATTGCCAAGGATTGATGATTTGTTGGATCGATTAAATGGAGCACAAGTATTCTCACGAATGGACCTAGCTACAGGCTTCCATCAACTTCGAATAGCCGAAGAGTGTGTTCCAATGACAGCATTCCGAGGCCCCGACTTATTCTACGAGTGGTTAGTAATGCCATTCGGCTTATGTAACGCTCCAGCTTATTTCGTCGATCTGATGAACCGAGTATTCAGAGGAGTATTGAATAAATTTGTTCTGGTTTTTATTGATGATATTCTAATCTTCTCTAAATCAAAGGCCGAACATGAAAAGCATCTGGAACAAGTGTTAGAAATCCTCAGAAGGAATGTATTGAAAGCCAAGTTTTCCAAATGTATATTCTGGCAAGATGAAGTGAAATTCCTGGGCCATGTAGTATCGAAAGATGGAATCGCTGTGGATCCAAGCAAAATCACAGCTATTCAGAATTGGAAACAGCCCAGTACTCCCACTGAAGTCCACAGTTTTCTCGGATTGGCTAGCTATTACCGAAAGTTCGTTAAAGACTTTTCGAAGATATCTGGCCACTTAACGAAGCTTACAAAGAAGCATTCTAAGTTCAAATGGACTCAGGAAAGTGAGGAGGCTTTCGAAGAGCTGAAGTTAAGATTAACGACGGCTCCAGTGTTAACCATCATCGATGGCAACCAAGATCTAAAAGTCTGGACTGATGCGTCTAGAGAGGGCCTTGGCGTAGTGTTAATGCAAAGAGGTCAAGTAATTACTTATGCTAGCCGTCAACTGAAGCCACACGAGAAAAACTATGTAACTCATGATCTTGAGTTATTGGCTATCATTTTCTCTTTGAAAATCTGGAGACACTATCTTCTGGGCGAGAGATTTGAACTGTTTACAGATCACCAGTCGTTAAAGTATCTGTTCACTCAGAAGGACCTAAATTTGAGGCAGCAACGTTGGCTGGAGTTTCTTGCAGCATATGACTTTGAAATTATATATACTCCAGGGAAAGACAATGTCGTGGCCGATGCGCTGAGTCGAAAGAATGTAATGATCGCCAGCTTTATTATCACGACTTCCTTGATTGACAAAATATCTATTCTTCAGAAGGAGGATAACTTTATTAAAGATATGATAAAAAGGATTCAGAAAGGCGAACCCTCGTGTTTTCAAATAGATAACGACGAGACCTTGAGATTAAAAGGAAGGATTTGTGTTCCTGACATCCCTGAGTTAAAAAGGGAAGTGTTAGACGAGTGTCACAAGTCCAAGCTGAGTATCCATCCTGGCGTGGCCAAAATGTATAACGATCTCAAAAGAACATTCTGGTGGAAGGCTATGAAGAGAGACGTTTCTATATACGTTAGCCGATGCCCTACTTGCCAGCTAGTTAAAAGCGACCAACAGAAATTGGCTGGATTATTACAACCGCTAGAAGTTCCTGGCTGGAAGTGGGAACATATTTCTATGGATTTCATTGATGGTTTGCCCAGAACCAGAAAAGGAAATGACAGTATTTGGGTGATCGTAGATTGTTTCACGAAGACCGCCCATTTCATACCTGTCAGATCAAATAGAACTGCTCAGAGTCTGGCGCAGATTTACGTCAGGGAAATAGTTAGACTACATGGAGTGCCGCTCAGTATAGTAAGTGATAGAGATACAATATTCACTAGCAAATTCTGGGAGGCATTTCAAGTCGAGCTCGGAACGAAGTTAAACTTAAGCACCGCTTATCATCCTCAGACAGACGGTCAGACTGAGAGGGTGAATCGAATTTTAGAAGACCTATTGCGGGCTTGTATTCTAGATTTTGGTGGATCATGGGAAGACCATCTACATTTGGCTGAATTCTCTTATAACAACAGCTATCAGGCAAGCCTGACAATGTCGCCATTCGAAGCATTGTATGGTAGACCGTGCCGATCTCCTGCTTGTTGGGTCGAGCCTGGGAATAGACTTGTGTTAGGTCCCGATATGATTCGAGAAGCTGCCGACAAAGTTGATTTTATCAAGAAGCGATTACTCGCCGCTCAAAGCCGAAAAAAGAGCTATGCCGATAAAAGAAGAATAGATATATCCTTTGAAGTTGGCGACTATGTATATTTGAAAGTATCGCCGATGAGAGGAGTTATCCGGTTCGGTAAAACTGGAAAGTTAGCACCCAAATTCATTGGTCCGTTTCCTATTCTGGAACGGATTGGAACTCTCGCATATAGAGTTAAATTGCCAGACTGGTTGCCTGGAGTGCATGATGTATTTCATATATCTCAACTTCGAAAGCACGTTCATGATCCAGACTTGATCGTGGAAGAAGCAGCTCAGCAGGACATTGAAATTACTCTAGAATTAGCCGTGAGGCGTGAGCCGCTGAAGATTATCGGCAAAGAAACCAAAGAGCTGAGGAACAAGAAGGTTCACTTAGTCAAGGTGCAATGGAGTGGAGATCCGCGAGATTGTACTTGGGAAACAGAGGAGAGCATTCAGAAAGCTTATCCTAGATGCCGAGTAGATATCTCTGATTGACTCCGGTGCGAGGTACATCTACCCTACTTTGCATTACCGTTTAATTCTCTATTCTGTTGCTATTTTCTTCCCATGGATGTGCATTGTTTATTCTATACTCTAAATATTAGAAACAAATTGGTTGTTGTATTGTGGGATTGTAGATTTATCAAACCACTTTCGACTTTGTTCCTTTTCGGGGACGAAAAGTTTTAAGTGGGGGAGATTGTAACGACCCAGAAAATCTGAACCAATTTAAAATTTTTAAATTGGCTAAAATAATGGATTTTAAATATTTAAAATAAATATTTTAAATAATGGCGATGAAAACTGAGTTGAAATCGACATTTGAAAACCAATATAATTAATTATAATTATATATAGAATTGAAAATGGCGCGGTAGTTCGATAATTCGATTTCAAACTTAAATTGAATATACCGGGTGCAAAACAATCCGGATTTTAGTGAAACAAAAAAATATGGAATCTAATTGGTAATATCTTTCTAACGAATCTGACAAATCGAAATTTGATAGGGGGAATCAAAAGATATGTCCAGTTGAAAATTCTGAATAGTCGCTATGGAATTCAGGCCCTTAAAAATGGACATTTTGCAGATGACCTCGGATTTCGACGAAACCACTCTTGTTGGGTCCGCAGTGTCAAGTTATTGCTAGGTTTCAAATTTCATAATTTTTCGAATCAATATGTGAGCGTGGCAAAAGAAAACGCATTTGACCAGTTTCCGTTGATTTTAATCGACGGGAAATTGGCCATTTTGCAAACGGTCTCAGAATTCGACGAAACTAGTTTTGTTAGGACCGTATCGTTGATACGAAGCTAGAAAATATTTTTCTAGATTTTTTCTAGTTAGTATGTGACCCCGGTAATTTGAAATGTGCGTTTAAAATTCAATATAGTGATTTAAATGTAAATTCAAAAGGAAACCGATTGTAATGATCAAACCAGCTTGCGATACATATCCCATTGTGTTCGGAATGGGGGTAAAACGCTATGGACGACAGGCGGTGGGCCTCGTTTCGAGGTCGTATGTAAAAGTCAACCCTTTTGCAAATTTAAATAATAAAATAATTAAAAAAAAATAATTTTTAATTCTCCCCCCCCCTTTTTCTCTTCTGCTTGCCCCCCCCCCCCGTTCATTATAATTTCAGAAACGAAAAAAAGAAAAAAAAAGCAAAAACCTAAATCGATCGACCTGGCCCCCTCCTCGTCTCGACGCCGACGAAGCATCGCGCCGCACCCCCCCCCCTCGAGACCCTCGACGCCGACGAAACCCGAAGCCACCCACAACCCTCGCGACCGCCTCCTTCCAGCAAAGACGCCGCCGCCAGAACCCACCGACGAACGCCTCCTCCACTTCGAGATCCACGGTGAGCTATTTCATTTTTATTTTGATTTTTATTTTCGAATTTATAAACTAATTTCTGATTTTTGTTTTAGGTTTTAAAAACATAAACTTTTAAGGAATTTTAAAACAGAATTTTTAAAGAATTTTAAAACAGAAACTTTTAAAAGATTTTAAAAACAGAATTTTTTTGAAAAAATATAGAAAACTGAAATTTTTGGAAAAGTTAGAACTGTTTTTATAAAAGAATTTAAAACTGATTTGTTTTAAGGAAAAAAAAAACTCTTTTTGTAAAAGAAAAACAGATTTTTGATACAAATAAAAATTGAATTTTTAAGTAAAGGAAAAACTGATTTTTAGATAAAAGAAAAACTGGTTTTTGAAGTAAAGAAAAACAGATTTTTGATGCAAATAAAAATTGAATTTTTAAGTAAAGGAAAAACTGATTTTTAGATAAAAGAAAAACTGGTTTTTGAAGTAAAGAAAAACAGATTTTTGATGCAAATAAAAATTGAATTTTTAAGTAAAGGAAAAACTGATTTTTAGATAAAAGAAAAACTGGTTTTTGAAGTAAAGAAAAACAGATTTTTGATACAAATAAAAATTGAATTTTTAAGTAAAGGAAAAACTGATTTTTAGATAAAAGAAAAACTGGTTTTTGAAGTAAAGAAAAACAGATTTTTGATACAAATAAAAATTGAATTTTTAAGTAAAGGAAAAACTGATTTTTAGATAAAAGAAAAACTGGTTTTTGAAGTAAAGGAAAACTGATTTTTGATACAAAGAAAAACTGTTTTTAAAAGAAAAGTAAAAAAAAAACATATTTTTATATGTTGAAAGCAAAAGTAAAAGAATCATATTTTTATATGTTGAAAGCAAAAGTAAAAATCATATTTTTATATATTGAATAGCATAGTAAAAATTCTATTTTTACATGTGTAGAGAATACGGGCGAAAGCGACAATAGGCGAAGGTTTCTATAAAGAAGAGTCTTGAAGTTGGATAACTATTGGTGAGATTTCTGATTTAAAAATATTATATATGTTGAAATAAAAGTGAATAGCTATATATAAATATCTATAGCTATATATATATATATATACGTCCCTCGTCCACAAACCATGGACGATATTTATTGGTTGAAATTGTTGTGAAAATTGAATGGTTGTTTGGGATTGTTTGTGATTGATATTGGTTGTATGTGGTTGAAAAATACCCATTTGTGGTTGTGAAATATTTGGTTGAAACCACATAGGATTAGTTTGTGGAAATGAAATAAATATATACATGCCGCCTGCGTGCGAACTAGATGCATGATCCCCATTGTCAAAAACCGCGAGGTTTTAAGGTAGAGCGAGGAGCCGTACTAGGGATGGTGCCGGTGTAACTACCCTGCCGTTATGCTGCCGAAATTTTGAATAATATTTGTGTGTTTGAATTATTTTCATATGCTTAAACTATATTTATTCATTGAATAGAAAACATTCATGTGTTGAATTGATATTCATTCGTTGTTTAGAAATTCATGTGTTGAATGGTATTCATATTTTGAAATAAATTGTTCGATAACAAAAATCACATTTTTATCTATATATAGAAACTATAGAAAACATTCATGTGTTGAATTGATATTCATTCGTTGTTTAGAAATTCATGTGTTGAATGGTATTCATATTTTGAAATAAATTGTTTGATAATAAAAAATCACCTTTTATCGACTATATGAACTATATAGAAAAATAGTGTTTTGAAATGAATTGTTTTACAATAAAAATCACATTTTTATTGTATGCATAAATCGTTGAAATGTGAAGTGTTAAAAAAATAGTCACTTGTTCAAAATAAACATATATGAGTTGAAATATTCATTAATTAGCTAATGAAATGATTTGCACCTATTTATGTAACGTTAGAATGAATGGTGTTTTTAAACCAAATAGAAATCCAATATGAAGTTGAATAGAAAATGAAAAATGATATGGACTGTATATATATGTACATGCAATATTCATTGAACATGTTATAGCAAAGGGGCTAGAGAAGAGGAATAAAATTTTGTGCCCGACAAATAGGTACACATTTACTGATTTGTTTGGGTGATGATTTTGAGCCTATTGGCTAGCCGCTTGGCTTTTTCTTTTTCTTTTTGGGATTAGAAGGACCGGGAACGCTATTTGCGATTTCCCGATGCTCCCGGTACAGGGGAGGTTATGGCGAAATTTTTCCAAAAGTTAAGGTGTTAGAAAAATATTTGAAGTTAAAACGATATGGAAATCATTGAATGAACTATATTTATATAAATATATAAATATAAATAAAATTAAAACGAAACGAAGCCGTGCAGTTCGTATTTTGAAACCGTGATTTCAATCGACTAGTGCGGGAAATCCGACCATTGGATTTTCCCGAAACCTCAACCGTCGGGTTCGCCTTGGAATAATCTTTCCAACGGCACCAACCTTGTAAAAATCCAACGGTTGGATTGTCTGGAATGTTTAATTCAAATCTGAAGAAAAACAGCGCCAGAAACGATTATATTTATTTATATATATAAATATAATTATATTTAATCGAATAACGACGCTGCAGTTCGTATTTTGAAATCGAAATTTCAAACGATTGTACCGGGAGATCCGACCGTCGGATTTTCCCGAAACTGGAACCGTTGGATTCGTTTTGAAAAGACCTTTCTAATGATGTAAATTTTGTGAAGATCCAACGGTTAGATTTTCAGATATGTGTAAATCAAATCTAAAGAAAAACAGCGCCACGGCCGCCTTATGGCCCGAAGCGTCGTTTTGAATAAAATGGCTATTTTAAAATAAATAAAAATAGCGATAAATAGTTATAAAATATCGTAAGCGATATGGAATGGAAATAAACTGAATTTGCTTGATTTATGTGATGTTTGATGGTTGAATGTGTTTGGTGTGAAAACTATATAAAGAACAAAATTGGTGTTGTCGAATAATTTAACCATTGAAATAAATCGATTTGAAATTCTAAATATACGTGAATTATTTGAAAAGGCCGAGTTAATTCTCATTTCGAATAATCGACCGACGATTGAAATTCGAAGATGAAGACGATGGTCGAAGACCGGAGATCTTCACCTCGTTTGGATGGTAACCGAGGTCCTGATTGGGAGGCATCCCGAAATATGGATAATGAGTGGTGATCGTTCAGACGTACGTGTTGATCGAAGGGTTTGCGAGGTATTTAGTGCCTCCGGTTTCGTTCAGACCCAGAACGGACTTGTAAATGGACTGTGTGTCCGACATGGGAATTTGTTCTGTGTGATTGATAGCCATCAGTTGCACGGGGTGAATTGCCTGTGTGGCATGCTAAGATGCAGTGATCAGGGCTTCTGTTGAAAAGCAAAGTCTTGTGGTGATGATCAAAGCACCGCCTGTGTGGCATAGCTTTGTGTATAACGTGAATTCGCGAGCCTCACACCCCGGTTTGAACCTAAAACGGGAGGAAGGACCTCAGGGAGGGCATGCGTTTCTTTCTAGCTAGGGTGGTGTCAGTGACCTACCAGCCCTGACATTTATATACTTTTCACCTATGTGGTTGTTGCTGTTGCGAGGCGCCTCGGTTTGATCGGACGATCCGGGTCCGATGGAGTCATTCGTTGGCTCGTTTACGCCCCAAAGGGCGGGGAGACGTAGTGTTCAGGTATAATAATCCACATCGGTGGACCGGCCCTGTCGCTCCAAGGGGCAGTTGCGGCTGTTCCTGAGACACGGGCTAGAGCGTCTCGAATTCGGTAAGGACTATCTTTTGCCTTGGTTCATGACGGAAATCCAATTTCCAAATACGACATCGTGCGGTTTTGATTGTATACCTATATATGGCGACATAGTGGTATGGGGCATTAATGCCGTCTAGGATTGATAGTTATGATTTGAAATTGTTTTCAAAACATATAAACACTAGCAATAATATCAAATGCCTTTGTTTTATTCGTAACAAGCATATCTTGGCCGTTATAAGGTAAAAACTCTATCCTCCGGTTTGCGTTGCATTGTATGGTGGGAACTGAGTCTTATAACGGCTTCATTTTTATAAAAAGCATAGCGATGTTTAAAAGAAAGATTTGTTTTAAAGCACTGGCAATCCAATGGAGTAAACCCGTTCCACGAAAGTGGCGTGGTCCTGTGATTAGCCAATTATATATGTGTTGAGTGGATTTCTCATACCAGTCCCATGACTGACTCGTAGTTTGTTTCACTCTCAAACTCGGGTGCCCCTTTTTCTACACGGGCAGCCTTGTATTCAGGTTTAGCTGGTTCTTTCTGGATAGCTGGAGCTGAAGATGGATTCTATCATTTATTTCTTTTTATGCTGTTCAGCTCCTATTGTACATATTTTGTTTATTTCCGCTGTAGACATTTATGTATAGCTGAACTGTATTTGCACTAAGTAAGATCCTGTATACTGTGTAACTCTGATGATTACTTTTATCCAGTATATTTTGTTGTTCATTCTGGTGTATTTATTTAATTATGTTCTGCTATTATCTGTTTCTGTGTTATATTCCAAAAGATAACCTTGTTTCCGTGAGAACGGGAAATCGGGTCGTCTCAACGTGGTATCAGAGCTTTGGTTAAGCTTAGTTCTGGAATATAACATTTGAACGAACTCGTCAGAAATAGAACCAGTAGTGTTCTAGGACGGGTAACTCCATACAGATAGGATCAGTAATATCCTAGTATGAGTAAAGCAGGATGAAATTACACCTCGATAGACACATTTACATTCAAGTATTTGTCTCTATATTTTCAAATACCTTTTCTGTGACCTGACACTTGATCTGCTATTTGCAGAGGAACTAGAAAATGAGTGCCAGAAACAGAAGAAATAATCGTATGGCTCGACCAGCTAATGAGCCAGTTGTGCTCCCGCAGCCAGAATCCAATATAGAAGTTCTATACAAGAGATTTCGAAATCTTGGTGGATCGCCATTCTTGGGCAAGGAGCCCATTATGGAAACCCAAGCTTGGATTCGTTCTGCAGAGAAAATCTTTGAGGGTTTAAAGCTGAGAGATGATCAGAAGAGATTACTGGCGTCTTGGGCACTCAAAGAAGAAGCTCTGTTTTGGTGGGATTCGGTTATACAAAATAATCCAGAAGGTGATATCACTTGGGACAGATTCAAAGTGATTTTCTTGGAAAGATTTACTCCTCCCGAAGCAACTGAGAGATTATGTGACGAATTTTCTTATCTAATACAAGGTGACATGACCATTCCGGAATATCATAAGAAATTCAATGAACTTTCTCACTTTGCTCCTCATCTAATTCAAAATCCGAAGAGTAAAAATATGAGATTTATTCACGGGCTGCAAAGGAAATACCAGAATAAAGTATTGGGGCATGTGAAGCTTCCTTTCTCTGAAATGATTTATATGGCTTACCAGTATGAAGATCTCCATAAGAAAGGGATGTTGCGGGACGAAGAAGAAGTCTGTTCTAATGACAAAACAGAGTCAGAAACTGATCGTCCCGAGGCCATAACAACGTTAGAGGTCAGTAAGAAGCCCAGTGCTAAGAGAAAAAGGGCTAAATCTGAAAAGGAACCAGTAAAGACCGTCACTTGCTCTAACTGCCACCTGAAGGGGCATTTGTCGATAAACTGCGGACCCTTAAGGAAGAGATTAAAAGGTGCACTTCAATCCCAAGAAGGACTTGAATCGAATAGAAAATGCAATCTCTGCCATCAGGCTGGTCATGTAAAGCAAGATTGCTGGCAGTTGAAAAAGACTGAAATAGTTCAAGTGAATGAAGTAGCAGAAACTTCTGATCCCTCGGCAAGTCAAAGAAGATCTGATGTTTTAGAAGGAACGCTTACTGTCAAAAACATTCCAGTCAAAGTACTGTTTGACACAGGCGCATCACGAAGCTTTATTTCAAAGAGTGCCGCTAAGAAACTAGATTTGAATTTGAGGAAGCTCAAGGAACCAATGACTGTCCAGAATCCGGTCGGGGGTTCTATCAATCTCAGTTGGATTTGTGCAGTACCTGTCTCCTTTTCTTGCTATAAATTCCCTATTATCTGTATCGTCATGAATTTTAATGAATTCGATCTTATTCTGGGATTGGATTGGCTAACCAAATATGAAGCGGAGGTCAGATGCGCCGAGAGAGTTGTAAAGGCAAAAGCACAATTGGGAAATTATATAACCATACCATGTGAAGGCCCGACTTCAAATAGAAAAGATTTCTGGTCAGCTCTCGATGTTTCTCCAGCCCAAATTGAAAATATCCCTGAAGTTACAGAGAATATTCCTGACCTCATTAAAGATATTCCTGTCGTCAAGAATTATGCGGATGTGTTTGAGGAAGTCGTTCGCTTACCTCCGCAGAGAGAAATAGATTTCAAGATTGCTTTAATTCCCAATGCAAGGCCGGTAGTTCACGCTATTCGAAGAATGTCCTTGAAAGAGAAGGAGGAATTAGACAATCAAACACGACAGCTAGTATGGAAAGGTCTGATCAGGCCCAGTTTCTCTGATTGGGGTGCAGCAGTGGTATTTGTCCCAAAATCTGACGGTACTCTACGGCTATGCGTGGACTATCGAGATCTGAACAAGCAGACAATAAAGAACAAGTATCCATTGCCAAGGATTGATGATTTGTTGGATCGATTAAATGGAGCACAAGTATTCTCACGAATGGACCTAGCTACAGGCTTCCATCAACTTCGAATAGCCGAAGAGTGTGTTCCAATGACAGCATTCCGAGGCCCCGACTTATTCTACGTGTGGTTAGTAATGCCATTCGGCTTATGTAACGCTCCAGCTTATTTCGTCGATCTGATGAACCGAGTATTCAGAGGAGTATTGAATAAATTTGTTCTGGTTTTTATTGATGATATTCTAATCTTCTCTAAATCAAAGGCCGAACATGAAAAGCATCTGGAACAAGTGTTAGAAATCCTCAGAAGGAATGTATTGAAAGCCAAGTTTTCCAAATGTATATTCTGGCAAGATGAAGTGAAATTCCTGGGCCATGTAGTATCGAAAGATGGAATCGCTGTGGATCCAAGCAAAATCACAGCTATTTTGAATTGGAAACAGCCCAGTACTCCCACTGAAGTCCACAGTTTTCTCGGATTGGCTAGCTATTACCGAAAGTTCGTTAAAGACTTTTCGAAGATATCTGGCCACTTAACGAAGCTTACAAAGAAGCATTCTAAGTTCAAATGGACTCAGGAAAGTGAGGAGGCTTTCGAAGAGCTGAAGTTAAGATTAACGACGGCTCCAGTGTTAACCATCATCGATGGCAACCAAGATCTAAAAGTCTGGACTGATGCGTCTAGAGAGGGCCTTGGCGTAGTGTTAATGCAAAGAGGTCAAGTAATTACTTATGCTAGCCGTCAACTGAAGCCACACGAGAAAAACTATGTAACTCATGATCTTGAGTTATTGGCTATCATTTTCTCTTTGAAAATCTGGAGACACTATCTTCTGGGCGAGAGATTTGAACTGTTTACAGATCACCAGTCGTTAAAGTATCTGTTCACTCAGAAGGACCTAAATTTGAGGCAGCAACGTTGGCTGGAGTTTCTTGCAGCATATGACTTTGAAATTATATATACTCCAGGGAAAGACAATGTCGTGGCCGATGCGCTGAGTCGAAAGAATGTAATGATCGCCAGCTTTATTATCACGACTTCCTTGATTGACAAAATATCTATTCTTCAGAAGGAGGATAACTTTATTAAAGATATGATAAAAAGGATTCAGAAAGGCGAACCCTCGTGTTTTCAAATAGATAACGACGAGACCTTGAGATTAAAAGGAAGGATTTGTGTTCCTGACATCCCTGAGTTAAAAAGGGAAGTGTTAGACGAGTGTCACAAGTCCAAGCTGAGTATCCATCCTGGCGTGGCCAAAATGTATAACGATCTCAAAAGAACATTCTGGTGGAAGGCTATGAAGAGAGACGTTTCTATATACGTTAGCCGATGCCCTACTTGCCAGCTAGTTAAAAGCGACCAACAGAAATTGGCTGGATTATTACAACCGCTAGAAGTTCCTGGCTGGAAGTGGGAACATATTTCTATGGATTTCATTGATGGTTTGCCCAGAACCAGAAAAGGAAATGACAGTATTTGGGTGATCGTAGATTGTTTCACGAAGACCGCCCATTTCATACCTGTCAGATCAAATAGAACTGCTCAGAGTCTGGCGCAGATTTACGTCAGGGAAATAGTTAGACTACATGGAGTGCCGCTCAGTATAGTAAGTGATAGAGATACAATATTCACTAGCAAATTCTGGGAGGCATTTCAAGTCGAGCTCGGAACGAAGTTAAACTTAAGCACCGCTTATCATCCTCAGACAGACGGTCAGACTGAGAGGGTGAATCGAATTTTAGAAGACCTATTGCGGGCTTGTATTCTAGATTTCGGTGGATCATGGGAAGACCATCTACATTTGGCTGAATTCTCTTATAACAACAGCTATCAGGCAAGCCTGACAATGTCGCCATTCGAAGCATTGTATGGTAGACCGTGCCGATCTCCTGCTTGTTGGGTCGAGCCTGGGAATAGACTTGTGTTAGGTCCCGATATGATTCGAGAAGCTGCCGACAAAGTTGATTTTATCAAGAAGCGATTACTCGCCGCTCAAAGCCGAAAAAAGAGCTATGCCGATAAAAGAAGAATAGATATATCCTTTGAAGTTGGCGACTATGTATATTTGAAAGTATCGCCGATGAGAGGAGTTATCCGGTTCGGTAAAACTGGAAAGTTAGCACCCAAATTCATTGGTCCGTTTCCTATTCTGGAACGGATTGGAACTCTCGCATATAGAGTTAAATTGCCAGACTGGTTGCCTGGAGTGCATGATGTATTTCATATATCTCAACTTCGAAAGCACGTTCATGATCCAGACTTGATCGTGGAAGAAGCAGCTCAGCAGGACATTGAAATTACTCCAGAATTAGCCGTGAGGCGTGAGCCGCTGAAGATTATCGGCAAAGAAACCAAAGAGCTGAGGAACAAGAAGGTTCACTTAGTCAAGGTGCAATGGAGTGGAGATCCGCGAGATTGTACTTGGGAAACAGAGGAGAGCATTCAGAAAGCTTATCCTAGATGCCGAGTAGATATCTCTGATTGACTCCGGTGCGAGGTACATCTACCCTACTTTGCATTACCGTTTAATTCTCTATTCTGTTGCTATTTTCTTCCCATGGATGTGCATTGTTTATTCTATACTCTAAATATTAGAAACAAATTGGTTGTTGTATTGTGGGATTGTAGATTTATCAAACCACTTTCGACTTTGTTCCTTTTCGGGGACGAAAAGTTTTAAGTGGGGGAGATTGTAACGACCCAGAAAATCTGAACCAATTTAAAATTTTTAAATTGGCTAAAATAATGGATTTTAAATATTTAAAATAAATATTTTAAATAATGGCGATGAAAACTGAGTTGAAATCGACATTTGAAAACCAATATAATTAATTATAATTATATATAGAATTGAAAATGGCGCGGTAGTTCGATAATTCGATTTCAAACTTAAATTGAATATACCGGGTGCAAAACAATCCGGATTTTAGTGAAACAAAAAAATATGGAATCTAATTGGTAATATCTTTCTAACGAATCTGACAAATCGAAATTTGATAGGGGGAATCAAAAGATATGTCCAGTTGAAAATTCTGAATAGTCGCTATGGAATTCAGGCCCTTAAAAATGGACATTTTGCAGATGACCTCGGATTTCGACGAAACCACTCTTGTTGGGTCCGCAGTGTCAAGTTATTGCTAGGTTTCAAATTTCATAATTTTTCGAATCAATATGTGAGCGTGGCAAAAGAAAACGCATTTGACCAGTTTCCGTTGATTTTAATCGACGGGAAATTGGCCATTTTGCAAACGGTCTCAGAATTCGACGAAACTAGTTTTGTTAGGACCGTATCGTTGATACGAAGCTAGAAAATATTTTTCTAGATTTTTTCTAGTTAGTATGTGACCCCGGTAATTTGAAATGTGCGTTTAAAATTCAATATAGTGATTTAAATGTAAATTCAAAAGGAAACCGATTGTAATGATCAAACCAGCTTGCGATACATATCCCATTGTGTTCGGAATGGGGGTAAAACGCTATGGACGACAGGCGGTGGGCCTCGTTTCGAGGTCGTATGTAAAAGTCAACCCTTTTGCAAATTTAAATAATAAAATAATTAAAAAAAAATAATTTTTAATTCTTCCCCCCCTTTTTCTCTTCTGCTTGCCCCCCCCCCCCCCCCCCGTTCATTATAATTTCAGAAACGAAAAAAAGAAAAAAAAAAGCAAAAACCTAAATCGATCGACCTGGCCCCCTCCTCGTCTCGACGCCGACGAAGCATCGCGCCGCCCCCCCCCCCCTCGAGACCCTCGACGCCGACGAAACCCGAAGCCACCCACCACCCTCGCGACCGCCTCCTTCCAGCAAAGACGCCGCCGCCAGAACCCACCGACGAACGCCTCCTCCACTTCGAGATCCACGGTGAGCTATTTCATTTTTATTTTGATTTTTATTTTCGAATTTATAAACTAATTTCTGATTTTTGTTTTAGGTTTTAAAAACATAAACTTTTAAGGAATTTTAAAACAGAATTTTTAAAGAATTTTAAAACAGAAACTTTTAAAAGATTTTAAAAACAGAATTTTTTTGAAAAAATATAGAAAACTGAAATTTTTGGAAAAGTTAGAACTGTTTTTATAAAAGAATTTAAAACTGATTTGTTTTAAGGAAAAAAAAAACTCTTTTTGTAAAAGAAAAACAGATTTTTGATACAAATAAAAATTGAATTTTTAAGTAAAGGAAAAACTGATTTTTAGATAAAAGAAAAACTGGTTTTTGAAGTAAAGAAAAACAGATTTTTGATGCAAATAAAAATTGAATTTTTAAGTAAAGGAAAAACTGATTTTTAGATAAAAGAAAAACTGGTTTTTGAAGTAAAGAAAAACAGATTTTTGATGCAAATAAAAATTGAATTTTTAAGTAAAGGAAAAACTGATTTTTAGATAAAAGAAAAACTGGTTTTTGAAGTAAAGAAAAACAGATTTTTGATACAAATAAAAATTGAATTTTTAAGTAAAGGAAAAACTGATTTTTAGATAAAAGAAAAACTGGTTTTTGAAGTAAAGAAAAACAGATTTTTGATACAAATAAAAATTGAATTTTTAAGTAAAGGAAAAACTGATTTTTAGATAAAAGAAAAACTGGTTTTTGAAGTAAAGGAAAACTGATTTTTGATACAAAGAAAAACTGTTTTTAAAAGAAAAGTAAAAAAAAAAACATATTTTTATATGTTGAAAGCAAAAGTAAAAGAATCATATTTTTATATGTTGAAAGCAAAAGTAAAAATCATATTTTTATATATTGAATAGCATAGTAAAAATTCTATTTTTACATGTGTAGAGAATACGGGCGAAAGCGACAATAGGCGAAGGTTTCTATAAAGAAGAGTCTTGAAGTTGGATAACTATTGGTGAGATTTCTGATTTAAAAATATTATATATGTTGAAATAAAAGTGAATAGCTATATATAAATATCTATAGCTATATATATATATATACGCCCCTCGTCCACAAACCATGGACGATATTTATTGGTTGAAATTGTTGTGAAAATTGAATGGTTGTTTGGGATTGTTTGTGATTGATATTGGTTGTATGTGGTTGAAAAATACCCATTTGTGGTTGTGAAATATTTGGTTGAAACCACATAGGATTAGTTTGTGGAAATGAAATAAATATATACATGCCGCCTGCGTGCGAACTAGATGCATGATCCCCATTGTCAAAAACCGCGAGGTTTTAAGGTAGAGCGAGGAGCCGTACTAGGGATGGTGCCGGTGTAACTACCCTGCCGTTATGCTGCCGAAATTTTGAATAATATTTGTGTGTTTGAATTATTTTCATATGCTTAAACTATATTTATTCATTGAATAGAAAACATTCATGTGTTGAATTGATATTCATTCGTTGTTTAGAAATTCATGTGTTGAATGGTATTCATATTTTGAAATAAATTGTTCGATAACAAAAATCACATTTTTATCTATATATAGAAACTATAGAAAACATTCATGTGTTGAATTGATATTCATTCGTTGTTTAGAAATTCATGTGTTGAATGGTATTCATATTTTGAAATAAATTGTTTGATAATAAAAAATCACCTTTTATCGACTATATGAACTATATAGAAAAATAGTGTTTTGAAATGAATTGTTTTACAATAAAAATCACATTTTTATTGTATGCATAAATCGTTGAAATGTGAAGTGTTAAAAAAATAGTCACTTGTTCAAAATAAACATATATGAGTTGAAATATTCATTAATTAGCTAATGAAATGATTTGCACCTATTTATGTAACGTTAGAATGAATGGTGTTTTTAAACCAAATAGAAATCCAATATGAAGTTGAATAGAAAATGAAAAATGATATGGACTGTATATATATGTACATGCAATATTCATTGAACAGGTTATAGCAAAGGGGCTAGAGAAGAGGAATAAAATTTTGTGCCCGACAAATAGGTACACATTTACTGATTTGTTTGGGTGATGATTTTGAGCCTATTGGCTAGCCGCTTGGCTTTTTCTTTTTCTTTTTGGGATTAGAAGGACCGGGAACGCTATTTGCGATTTCCCGATGCTCCCGGTACAGGGGAGGTTATGGCGAAATTTTTCCAAAAGTTAAGGTGTTAGAAAAATATTTGAAGTTAAAACGATATGGAAATCATTGAATGAACTATATTTATATAAATATATAAATATAAATAAAATTAAAACGAAACGAAGCCGTGCAGTTCGTATTTTGAAACCGTGATTTCAATCGACTAGTGCGGGAAATCCGACCATTGGATTTTCCCGAAACCTCAACCGTCGGGTTCGCCTTGGAATAATCTTTCCAACGGCACCAACCTTGTAAAAATCCAACGGTTGGATTGTCTGGAATGTTTAATTCAAATCTGAAGAAAAACAGCGCCAGAAACGATTATATTTATTTATATATATAAATATAATTATATTTAATCGAATAACGACGCTGCAGTTCGTATTTTGAAATCGAAATTTCAAACGATTGTACCGGGAGATCCGACCGTCGGATTTTCCCGAAACTGGAACCGTTGGATTCGTTTTGAAAAGACCTTTCTAATGATGTAAATTTTGTGAAGATCCAACGGTTAGATTTTCAGATATGTGTAAATCAAATCTGAAGAAAAACAGCGCCACGGCCGCCTTATGGCCCGAAGCGTCGTTTTGAATAAAATGGCTATTTTAAAATAAATAAAAATAGCGATAAATAGTTATAAAATATCGTAAGCGATATGGAATGGAAATAAACTGAATTTGCTTGATTTATGTGATGTTTGATGGTTGAATGTGTTTGGTGTGAAAACTATATAAAGAACAAAATTGGTGTTGTCGAATAATTTAACCATTGAAATAAATCGATTTGAAATTCTAAATATACGTGAATTATTTGAAAAGGCCGAGTTAATTCTCATTTCGAATAATCGACCGACGATTGAAATTCGAAGATGAAGACGATGGTCGAAGACCGGAGATCTTCACCTCGTTTGGATGGTAACCGAGGTCCTGATTGGGAGGCATCCCGAAATATGGATAATGAGTGGTGATCGTTCAGACGTACGTGTTGATCGAAGGGTTTGCGAGGTATTTAGTGCCTCCGGTTTCGTTCAGACCCAGAACGGACTTGTAAATGGACTGTGTGTCCGACATGGGAATTTGTTCTGTGTGATTGATAGCCATCAGTTGCACGGGGTGAATTGCCTGTGTGGCATGCTAAGATGCAGTGATCAGGGCTTCTGTTGAAAAGCAAAGTCTTGTGGTGATGATCAAAGCACCGCCTGTGTGGCATAGCTTTGTGTATAACGTGAATTCGCGAGCCTCACACCCCGGTTTGAACCTAAAACGGGAGGAAGGACCTCAGGGAGGGCATGCGTTTCTTTCTAGCTAGGGTGGTGTCAGTGACCTACCAGCCCTGACATTTATATACTTTTCACCTATGTGGTTGTTGCTGTTGCGAGGCGCCTCGGTTTGATCGGACGATCCGGGTCCGATGGAGTCATTCGTTGGCTCGTTTACGCCCCAAAGGGCGGGGAGACGTAGTGTTCAGGTATAATAATCCACATCGGTGGACCGGCCCTGTCGCTCCAAGGGGCAGTTGCGGCTGTTCCTGAGACACGGGCTAGAGCGTCTCGAATTCGGTAACGACTATCTTTTGCCTTGGTTCATGATGGAAATCCAATTTCCAAATACGACATCGTGCGGTTTTGATTGTATACCTATATATGGCGACATAGTGGTATGGGGCATTAATGCCGTCTAGGATTGATAGTTATGATTTGAAATTGTTTTCAAAACATATAAACACTAGCAATAATATCAAATGCCTTTGTTTTATTCGTAACAAGCATATCTTGGCCGTTATAAGGTAAAAACTCTATCCTCCGGTTTGCGTTGCATTGTATGATGGGAACTGAGTCTTATAACGGCTTCATTTTTATAAAAAGCATAGCGATGTTTAAAAGAAAGATTTGTTTTAAAGCACTGGCAATCCAATGGAGTAAACCCGTTCCACGAAAGTGGCGTGGTCCTGTGATTAGCCAATTATATATGTGTTGAGTGGATTTCTCATACCAGTCCCATGACTGACTCGTAGTTTGTTTCACTCTCAAACTCGGGTGCCCCTTTTTCTACATGGGCAGCCTTGTATTCAGGTTTAGCTGGTTCTTTCTGGATAGCTGGAGCTGAAGATGGATTCTATCATTTATTTCTTTTTATGCTGTTCAGCTCCTATTGTACATATTTTGTTTATTTCCGCTGTAGACATTTATGTATAGCTGAACTGTATTTGTACTAAGTAAGATCCTGTATACTGTGTAACTCTGATGATTACTTTTATCCAGTATATTTTGTTGTTCATTCTGGTGTATTTATTTAATTATGTTCTGCTATTATCTGTTTCTGTGTTATATTCCAAAAGATAACCTTGTTTCCGTGAGAACGGGAAATCGGGTCGTCTCAAATATACAACCTTGAAGGCTTTATAAAGAATAACTATAAATCTCTTCAGATATCCAGCCAAAATTGCTGTTAATCCTAATTGCTAAAACAAAAGTCAATTTGCTTATTATAAAACACTAAAGAAACTGAATGGACTAATTCAGTGCTTAATCAAAAAAATTCAAAATTAAGTTGTACATGCATGAGAAAATGACAATTTTCTTTTCAATAATGGATTTTGTTTATTTATCTGTGAATGGCCTAATTTAATGAAGAGTCGGTCCTCTGTACATATTCTGTGTCCCCTGTATCCAATCAATCAGGACGCCTGATTTTCACTATTTTGCAATTAAGTCAAAGAAAAAAAGAGGGTTGAATTGCAAAAAGTTGGAATTCAGGGAGTGCTGATTGGTTGGGTACAGAGGGACAGAGAGTACAGGTGATTTTATTTGAATTTAATGCTTGATCCTTTCCTTAACTTTGGTATTGTTGCATAAGGTTTCTTCATTTTTACATAGCGGGTTCTTCTGTTGTTTTGTTGATGTTTCCACCTGTTATACTTCTATGTAATTCTAACTGTTGAATGTTATACTTGTGAATAGGTAAATCAATATTTATGAAGTAAAAAAACCAATCGCATCAAGAATTAATGGTAATTATGTCCTGAACAAGACTTTAACTATTATGTATTATAATATTTTGTTCATACTAGTTGTGTAGATTTGTTTGTAAATGGTTGTGGTATGTAAATTCGTTTACTATGTCGAAATACTATTATTGGAATGATTATGGATATTATGTTTGATTATGGATTAATATGTTTTTTTAATTATTTGAATATGATGATTATCGATGTTGGTTTGAATGATAATTATGTGATTGGTTATTTGTTTTAATATTGTTATTATATATAAGTGATTTTCAGAGATGATACAAGCCATTAACAGTAAATAGTTGCGATTGAAATGTGATGTACATCAATCAATAAGTTTTAGTAGTGTTTCAAAAGTGTTATATATATAGGAGAAAAAGCAATTTATGAAAAACATTGTAGTTGAAATAAAACACAAAAAAAATTATATAGTTGAAAAGATTATATGTTGCGAAAATATTATAGTAGCATAGAAAAGATGCTACACAAAATAAAAAAAGAAGGGTGCAAGTACCACTTTGGTTGCATTTTTAAGACCTGTCAAATAAACATTTTGTAGGGTTTTTGAAATGCTACAATATGTTCATTTTTGGTTGCGTTTACGGAAATGCTACTATAAGTTTTAGCGGTGTATTTACAATGCTACGAAAGGTATTTCTTGTGTAGTGTAGAGACGTTGACAATGCCCAGCATCGATCAGATGGAAGTTGATGAGGAATTGGGCACCAATCTAGAAAGATAATCATGGCTGACTCCAATAAAAAAAATTCTCATCAATGGACCCTTTCCTGAGCAAAAGAATGAAAGGCATTCTATTGTACATAAAGCTTCTAGATACATCGTCCAAAGAGACGCTTCGTATCAGAAAGGCTTCTCAGTTCCTTAGCTCTGATGTATAGCCAATGATGATCCCAAGCGAGTGTTGTGAGAAGTACACAAGGGCGAATGTGACAATCATAATGGGAGACAAAGTTCGACAAAGAAGATACTTCAGTATGGCTACTTTTGGCTTACCGTGAACCGAGATGTGGTTGATTACTCATGCGCTGCAATAAGTGCCAAAAATTTGCCAAGATTTCCAAAGCTCCACCAAATCAACTCACCAAATGGTTGTCTCTTGGCTAATTGCACTGTGGGGGATAAAGTGTGACGGCCCGCCCCGCACCAGCCAACATTTCCAATGAAAGTACGTTGTGCCAATTCCCGACTAGCACGGGATGGTTGCCAAAGAAAGGAAAAGAAAGGAATTTGAATTAACAAGGAACCTGTAGAATGTCTCACAGCGCATGGGATAAAATATAATAATAACTTAACTTTGCAGAAAACATGTGAGAAAGTGCACAAGCTGAAAACTAAACCATCGTAGCAGCGGATATCCAAAATACAGCTTAACATCCAAACCAACATTATTACAACTTTGAAATACTGTCTCTAAAGTAAAAGAAAGAGGTACGCTACTAATGCCCAAAGTAGTGACCAACAACAACACAGGAAGAATATATGTATACCATTCGTGGAAGCCTCCTGCTTATCTCCGGACAGCTACTCGTGCATTACCGCCTAACCTGTCTCTGGTCTGCTCGTTTAGGAGCACCCAGAGTAATAAGAAGAGACATAAAACTCTAGGTCAGACAAAAGTATGGTATGAGCCATAAGCAACAAAATAGAACAATAACATGTATAACCCAATCATACCTGAACCTGGACCTGCAACCAAAGAGTTAGCACAACAAGATGTACAATACTCTAAGGTGACACTAACACATGGTGTGAAAATAATGGGGAGAGGGTGTGCATTACATGTCATAGCAATCATCCTCACATCTCTCACTTAGTGTGTAAAGCATACAATATCCACTACATTGGTCACCTAATCGTTGGGCCATGACGGAGTCCAACCCTGTACAAATATCACTCCGAGCCCCTAATCCGTCTCTCCGTGGTGAACTAAAGTTATAGGTGTCGATAACCCATTTGCACACATCCCGCTGCAAAGTCCAATCACGAAGTCAACTCGTTGGTTCCCTCTGGATCCTAGGTCACAGCTTCTCATTTGGACTCCCTTTGCATCTCGGGTTTTGGTCGAATTGGAGTTGGTCTTCAGAAGAGTCATCGCGTAAAAATAGGAACATACGTTCAATTCAGTTTGGTCATCTGGTTCGGTTCGATGTATGGAGTCCTCTATGTCACATTAGTTCGGTATATGGGATCCTCCATGTCACATCGGTTCGGTTCGGTATATGGGGTCCTCCATGTCACATCGGTTCGGTTCAACCCTCCTTTCCATGCTCCAACTTCCGTTCGGTTCGGGTGTCCTCATGTAGTTCGGTTTGATCATCTCCATCTGGTTCGGTTACGATGAATCGATCCCATCCGTTGCTCCAGCTCTGATTTGGTATTGATTTGCCTTGATTTGATGTAGCTTAGCTTAATCCTTGATTAGAAAGCGATTAGGAGGTGTTTAAATGAAGAATTTGAGATTGGAGGACATGGCTAGGGTTAGGGAAATGTTTTAGGTGGCTGAGAAAATGAAATAGAATCATTTCCTAACTGATTCAGCCTCCCCATAACCCTAATCCCGAAATGGCTTATGGGCCTAGATGCTAATCACCCTAATTAGGCCCGATTAAGCTGTTTTCACCTTCTAAACCTTAATTCAGCCATATCTCCCAAACGATATTTGATTAATGTGACCACTCTACGGAAAGGTAAACCATCATCTGGATCTAATGGAAGTGGTTTCAGGTTAAAACTCCTTACCAATCAAAAGTTATGGGTTAAACAAGACTTGCCAAGGGCAAAACGGTCATTTAAAAATCGGCAAAAATCGTGAACATGGGAAATGACCCCAATAGTCGTTTCCCAAAGTTACACGACCATACGACTCTGTATGAAAATGAAATAAATATTTTACGATCCTTTGATACGTAGAATGCGGGTTGTTACACTCTCCCCCCTTAAGAAATTTCGCCCCCCAAATTCCTTAACCAAAAACATACAAAGGTGTTCTGCATGCCTATCAGTCATTCACAAACAATCAAACATACACAACAAGCCTACCCTACTATGCGGTTTACTAACAAGGATATAACTATTTCTATATACAAACTCAACCAGATGCAAATGGTCATTCCATGACCCTCCAAAATCCAATATACAAGCTCTCAAAGATCCTATAATGCACGATTCAACTAAATACCATCATAACATGACCTAATCCTTGGTAAACCCTCAATGAAATCCATTGAGACTTGTTTCCATTTTCATTCGGGAATCTCCAATAGTTGTAACAAACCACTTGGCTTCTTTTGCTCGGCTCTAACTAACTGACAATTCAGGCACTTGGATATAAACTTCCCAACGTCTCTCTTCATCACTCAATCTTTTTACGTTGGGACGTCTCTCTTCATCACTCAATCTTTTTATGTTGGGTACAAATATCCTCTTACTCATTCGAAGCCATTCTCCATGATCAAGTCCTTGCTTGATCATTCTCTCATCATTGATACCCATCTCTACCTTAGAGATGATTTCTGATAGGTTAGGATCGTCCCTCTGACTGGAACCAATCCATTCAATCCAAATCGTCCTGATCACCAAACTTGTTAACATCTCTGGATCTAATCCATACTTAGGTCTGAAATCATATCCCTCGATATGATCCAGTCGCTTCCATTCAAGAAACATAGCATTTAAACTGACCTGTCTTCCACTCAATGTATCAGCTGTAGCACCTAGTTCGGTAGCACAGGTATCCGTATATAGCGTATTCTCTTTATTTCCCCATCGCCAGAATCCTGCTAAAGCCATGAATACGTCGATACCCATATGACTAGTCCAACCAGTCTCAAGGGCTAATAGAAGCCCCATCTCCAAACGGACTACTGCACGTCCAACGTAAGTTTATCCTCCAAGGATAACTAGATCACATCCAATGGATCCAAGGTAAATGATCATCCCCAGATACCCCTGCTTCGAGTCTGCCTAGCACACTCCAAACTATCGACGTTTCCTTGGCACATCATCAGAAGAGTTATCCTCAACTCCATTTTCAACTCGAGTACCACCCAAGTCAATCCATTTTCTTGCAGCCCTCTCGAGTCCAACTCGAGTCAATCCCCTACCCTGCTGCATTCTCGAGTCCAACTCAAGTCATCTCCTTACCATGCAACCTTCTCGAGTCCAACTCGAGTCATCTCATAGCCCTATCGAGTCCAACTCAGAGTAGTCCACATCATCGAACAGACTTATCATGTTCCGAGATCACGCAAACCATCCTAGTCGAACTCGACATCCCCAAGCACAAGCCCCAAAGGCCTAAACCAATATCAGACAAGCACTCAAGGAACATCTCCTTTCGAATTCAGACAATCTACATGAAATGATATGAACAAAACAACTAAACACTCAAGCACTCATAACTAACTTTGGCTATCCTCACCAATCCTACTTTGAAAATATCGTTTATCTCATGACAGCCCATGCCATATGTTAGTCTTAAATGGCAACCCTAGTTCTAACCAGACTACTACACGTCCAACGTACATTTGCCTCCAAGAGACGACTAGAACTTACAACTCAATATTCCCTCCATAACTCTAAATGGCATCGCCGGCGATTATCCACAAACTCAGACCTAGTCTCAAGTATCCATTACCCACAAAGTCAAGTCCAATGTGAGTTGTCTCCCTACTCGTTGCGTCTCAAGATTAATGAACAACCATTGCTTACGAGTTCAAGTCCATCTTGAATCGTCCTAACCTTCGTTGCATCCCCATGACCAACGAACACGTTTTATTGCTTCGAGATTTCCCTTAGTTCCAGTTATTATCGCTATTATTAGGTAGGTACCCAATAACATCCTATACCCTTGGAGCAAATCGACTCCCAAAATAATGCTAAAACCAGTAAAGCCTAAAACAAAACAATCACAAGAAAAAATGCATCTATGCCTCTATAAGACCAAATTACAACAAATCTCGAGTTCCAATTCTAATATATCTATCAGGTCACTAGATATGAAGAAATGGGAAGCCCCGTCAAACAAAACTCGAACAGGAACATCATAAATAGAAAGCATACCTCGAATAACAACACTGTTTCCCTTTTCTGCCGCAGTTGGGACATTCAATGAAGAAGGAACAGCGTTGATAGCATATGCTTTCACGATCTGCTTCTCCCTAGGAGGTTGCCGACATTTATCCTTGTGATGTCCCGCTAGGCCGCAATTGAAGCACTTCCTTTCCCCAGGATTTTCCTGACAATCTCTGGTATAGTGGCCCTTCTTACCACAACTAAAGCACTCGCCATATTTCTTATTCTGACCATCCATGGTCTGATCTTGTTTCCTCTTATTTTGAGAATTATTCTTGCCTCCACTGCTTGCTTGCGGCTTCGGCTCCTCTGTAGATGCAATAACAACATCAGCCTTTGACTTAGGGTAAAGACTCTCTGATCTCAATGTTTTCCCTACAATAGATTCAAAAGTCTCATCGATGTGGTTTATAAGTCTTTCCCCCAAGTACCCATCTAGGCCGGTTATGAACTTCTCGTTCTTCTTCTTGACGGTATCAATAAGAGATAATCCATACTTCGACAAAGTGTTGAACTCAGCAATATATTCCGAGACTACCATACCATTCTGCTTAAGCTCCAAGAACTTCCTAAACAACTCTGACTTCTGAGCAGCTAGGATAAATGTATCACTACAGCGAGTCCTAAAATGATTCCAAGTAACTTGATCCTCAGGGGTAGCTGCCTTAATAGCATTCCACCAATTCATAGCCCGTCCTTGCAGCTGACGGGATGCTAGCTTCCTCTTCATTGCGTCCTCAATTCCCAGATCCTCGAAGATACGCTCACAACTATCAAGTCAATCTTGAACTTCTGTAGCCGACTCCGTTTCATGGAACGACTTCCCACCAAGACTAGTATAATCCTTGTTAAGCTTGGCGAAATCGGCCCTAAGCGCCTGCACTACTGCGCCACCACCGTAAGCAGCATTAGGAACTGCTCCCCGAGCATCCCTAAGCATCTCTCGCATCAAGGTAGTAAACATCGTCCTCATATCAGGGACATTCCTATTGTTGGCCCCTGAACCCGTACTCCTTGTATTTCGGCTCATCGTTCAATGTGTAAAGAGAAAACAATTAATCATCTCAATGTGGTGCCTGTGCAGTGTGACTTCATCCTTAGATATACTAATAGTATATATATATATATATATTTTGAAAACGAAAATATCACAAATACACGCTCTCATATACGTATACTATCTCTCCCTAGTGTCTTTCCCTAGGTTAAATACGCAACCTAGAGCTCTGATACCAAGTGTGACGGCCCACCCCGCACCAGCTGATATTTCCAATGAAAGTGCGTTGTGCCAATGCCCGACTAGCACGGATGGTCACCAAAGAAAGGAAAAGAAAGGAATTTGAACTAACAAGGAACCTGTAGAATGTCTCACAGCGCATGGGATAAAATATAATAATAACATAACTTTGACATAAAACAGGACGTTGCACAAGCTGAAAACTAAACCATCGTAGCAGCGGAAATCCAAAATACAGCTTATCATCCAAACCAACATTATTACAACTTTGAAATATTGTCTCTAAAGTAAAAGAAAGAGGTACACTACTAATGCCCAAAGTAGTGACCAGCAACAACACAGGGAGAATATATGTATATCATTCGTGGAAGCCTCCTGCCCATCTCCGGACAGCTACTCGCGCATTACCACCTAACCTGTCTCTAGTATGCTTGTTTAGGAGCACCCAAAGTAATAAGAAGAGACATAAAAATCCGGGTCAGACAAAAGTCTGGTATGAGCGATAAGCAACAAAACAAAACAATAACAAGTATAATCAGACTAGCAACCAAAGAGTAAGCACAACAAGATGTATAATACTCTAAGGTGACACTAACACATGGTGTGAAAATAATGGGGAGGGGGTCTGCATGACATGGTGATAACAAACATCAAACATAGCAATCATCCCCATATCTCTCACTTAATGCATAAAGCATACGATATCCACTACTTTGATCACCTAATCTTTGGGCTATGACGGAGTCCAACCCCATACAACTATCACTATGAGCCCCTAATCCATCTCTTAGTGGTGAACTAGAGCTATAGGTGTTGATAACCCCTTTGCACATGTCCCACGGCAAAGTCCAATCATCAAGTCAACTCGTTGGTTCTCGTCTGAATCCTGAGTCACAGCTTCTCATTTGGACTTCCATTGCATCTCGGGTTTTGGTCGAATTGGATTTGGTCTTCGAAAGAGTCGTCGCGTAAAAGTAGGAACATACGTTCAATTCAGTTTGGTCATCCGGTTCGGTTCGGTGTATGGAGTCCTCTATGTCACATCAGTTCGGTTCGGTATATGGGGTCCTCCATGTCACATCGGTTCGGTTCTGTATATGGGGTCCTCCATGTCACATCGGTTCGAATCAGCTCTCCTTTCCATGATCCAACTTTCCGTTCGGTTTGGGTGTCCTCATGCGGTTCGGTTTGATCATCTCCATCTGGTTCGGTTACGACGAATCGATCCCATCCGTTGCTCCAGCTCCTCTTCTCCGATCCGATCCAGTCTCTACCCCAACTCCAACTCTATACAAGTGGCCTTTCTTCTTGCCAAGCCTCCTCTAGTACCAAATTCCGATCCGAATCGAATTCCCTTGCATGGTTCTACTATCCGATCCGAGCCCTATATCCAATCCGATCCGAAACCCAGCACATTTCCTGCAACTTTTCCAACGACTGTTTTACGCCATACGACGAAGTTTTCGACCATTCTAACTTTTCTACAAGACTACTCAACATTCCAAATAGCAATAACAACAAATAGTATCAACCATAAACATCCAAACATCAATCATATGAGTTGTTTTGGATCAAACATGCCCAAATCTATGGTTTTTCCCCTTAATCCCCTTAATCATGATTTAAGTATACAATTAGCAAAACATATCCAAATTAACACAAATTTCTATCAGAGCCCTAAAATAATATTTAAGAATTTTTGAATATTTTTACAAAATTTTAACATGCATAATTTCGCTAATTAACACTAATCACCCCTAATTAGTGAAAAAACAATGCAAATCACTCACCTTAGCCACAAATAATCTTAAATATGAAACTTTTCTACTATTTAGATCGAATTCCTATGCAACATAGCAGCTCCAACTCTGATTTGCTGTTGATTTTGCTTGATTTGATGTAGTTTAGCTTAATCCTTGATTAGAAAGCGATTAGAAGGTGTTTAAATGAAGAATTTGAGAGTGGAGGTCATGGCTAGGGTTAGGGAAATGTTTTGGGCGGTTGAGAAAATGAAATAGAATCGTTTCCTAACTAATTTCAGCCTCCCCATAACCCTAATCCCGAAATGGGTTATGGGCCTAGCTGTTAATCACCCTAATTAGGCCCGGTTAAGCTGTTTTTCACCTTTTAAACCTTAATTCAGCCATATCTCCCAAGCGGTAAGTCTGTTTAATTAATGTGACCACTCTACGGAAAGGTAAACCATCATCCGGATCTAATGGAAGTGGTTTTAGGTCAAAGCTCCTTACCAATCAAAAGTTATGGGCGAAACAAGATTCTTCCGGGGCAAAACGGTCATTTAAAAATCGGCAAAAATCGTGAATATGGGAAATGACCCCAATAGTCGTTTCCTAAAGTTACACGACCATACGACTTTGTATGAAAATGAAATAAATATTCTACGATCCTTCGATACGTAGAATGCGGGTCGATACACAAACGTTATCGGTAGCCTTCCGATCTCGATGGGTGGATCAAAGAATGTGATTGTGGCAGTTAAGTGCTTTAAGAAGTGTACCAAAGTTGAACCACCTAACATGATCTCGATGAAGCGGGTGATCAACTTCATCGTCAAAAACATCATATATCGATTTGGACTTCCCAGGATTATCATAACTGAAAATGGCACCCAATTTGATAGCATGGTGTTTAAAGATTTATGTCGACGACATCGCATCGAGTAGAGATATACTGCAGTTGCACACCTGCAATAGAATGGCGCGATTAGAGCGGGTTAAGGCTAAGTGGGTCAATGAACTACCTCTAGCACTCTGGACATATCAGACAACCCACAAGTTAGCGACTGACCACACTCCATTCGCGCTCTCCTTGGCTCCTAAGCAGTTATCTTAGTGGAACTTGAAGTCCCCTCTCACAGAACGACGTACTATGATCCTTTGAATAATAAAGCGCTTTCGCTCGAGTCACTTGACATAATCAACGAGAAGAGAGAGGAGGCTCATTTGCATGCTTTGATGCAAAAACATCGGGTCGCCATACAATACAACAAGAAGGTTCGATCCAAAACCTTTGATCTTTGCGACCTCGTTCTGAAGCTGTCTTGCTGACCCTGTCCTTATGGGACCGAAGTGGGAAGGACCTTACATCATCTGACAGATGCTTGATAACAAAGCTTTTAGGCTAATGACCGTTGATGGTAATTAACTTCCAAGAGCATGGAATGTCGAGCATCTACGACATTTGAATTAAGCTTTTGTTTCTATATTTTTGTAATTATAATTTCATTTTCCAACTATGTAATAAGGTGTCACTCACTAGTTGTGTTATAAATGAAAGCTCTTTTCAATGCTCATGACTATATCTAGTAATTTGGCTAAGTGTTGTTGTTTGACTGGCCTGTGCCAAAACTCGAATGAAGGGAATGACTGATTCCCTAATGAAGTTCATTCTCTCGCATTCGACGATCTTAATCAACTCTATAACTTATCGGGATAGGATTAACATAATTCGAGCTTGACCCCGACGCTCGATATGGTGATCCTCACTTTAAACACTAAAGTGAGAGAATGGCATCTACGTGAATGGAAGAGACCATTCGTGTACTAAACTCTAACTCTCACAACATGAGAAAGAGTATAAACCAATTAGGTTAGCATAAATGGTGCACCATGAATTAAGACTGCTAAACCCACTACTCTAACCTGAACAAACGATGGGAGAGTATAAAACACATAAGGACCGGGTGTCTAATAGACTTAGCTCGGACCTCACCAACGATGAGGGACGAGTACACTTAAAAATTAACTTTGAACACACCTCGGACGTGACTCGTGATTCTAAGTTAATCGGGGGAATATATAATATACCTTCGGACTACAACACTTAGTCATTATAAGTGAGACAACTTGTAGTGTAAGTTCTTAAGCGAGACGGCTTAACACTTAACGCTTATTTATTTCAAGCAAGAATTGCTTATGGCTCAAATTTAACTTAGTAAAAATTGAACCAAATCGCAAATACAATGAATGGAAAGAGACACAAAGTTGCTGTTGAAATCGAAAATCGACCACAACACTCTAAGGTGTTTGAACAACACATCACAAAAATAAGATTTGAAACATATGGAGCCACGAAATATAAAAGCAAGTAAAGACATGGGAATTTTAGAGTGTTTCGGCATAGAATCGGCCTATGTCCACTATAGAAGTTATTCACAATATCAAAGTAGAATTTACAAAGTACATGATCTTATTCATTTCACTTATGTCACTCTTTTATAATGAACTCCTCTATTTTCTCTCTTTTTTGCTCTTGATTTCACTTGAATTCACGAAGGAATGGGTGTGATCTCTTGATTAGTGGTGGTAGTTGTGTAGATCTTCAACTGCTTGAACACTTAGATGATCTTCATTGGTTCCTTAATGATTTTGTGTTGAATCTAGGCTTGAGAGAGAACTAATGGAGGTTGGAGAGGTTTAAAGTGGTGGAGAAATGAAAATGGTAGCCCTTCGGGGTCTAAAATTCCGTCCATTCAATGGTAGAAAAGTGGGGTATTTATAGGTGTAGTTTGTAGATAGTGGCAAAGCTGAAAATTATGTGTGCAGGCTATGGATTGGTTTTAACAGTATTTGCTAAAATGCCACTGGGTTCATTCCGGCCGATCCATATAAATCTTAGGGTACCGATCCATATAAATACTTATGGTACCGATCCATACTTTATTTTGTTGCCTGCCTATTGAAGGAATTGTGACCGACCGGTCCTATTTACAAATTTTCCACCGCATAAATAAATCTATAGACCGACCCACTTTAATTACCAATATGCCATCGTGTGTATATTTTACATGTCCCCATCTATATAATATATTTGTTACGTGGCCTATGCATGCCACTATCCTATATAAATATGAATGCTACCACGTTAGATGCCGGCCCAACTATTATATAGCAGCCGACCCATCAGAAATATGTTATGCGGCCGACCAATGTAGAAATTGTGCCGCATCTTTATTTAGTTAAGCACACATTATTAACTGCATGCATGCCTTCCAACCCACGAAGTGGATCTTTCTAGTCACAGGGTTCTAGCAAAACCAACATTGTTGGTTTATGTAATTGCACAGTATTCGACACTATAGTGTAGCTCCTAGGACCGATCCATATATATTTGAGGTGTCGATCCATATATAAATAAGCTGCCGACCCATAGTGTTAAACGTATGAACCGATCCAGTCAATAGCTTCATCATCACCGATTCATATAGGTAGTGCCAACCTATATATTGAAACCGATCGACCCATTGAGTTTACAGCTGTATAACTGGTGCTAACCCATTGTTGTTGAAGATGATAGACCCATCAATGACATTGCTGACTGATCCACTATTATCATGTATCTCCCATTGCGTGATGCCATGTCTTTATTCCCTTGCGCTATGTTGATAACAATGTACAGCTTGCGTTGCTTCATGACGTGTGCCAGTCTTTGTATAATATATTCTTAAAACTATACGTTGGGTTACAGGTTTTTCACATAATATAATACAACTTTGTATTACAAACTAATGTTCTGGATATGCCATATGTTCCTATTGTACATGGAACTGATTCATGATTTATACCGAACATATCTAGCATCTTTGAAGAGCAATATTGAATGATCTATGTGAAGTGAAAGCCTTCGATCCAACAAGTTCTAACAATGATCCATGTACTATAATTTAACGTGATTGACTCTAGTATTAGCGACGTATCCGACCATCTGAATATGTCCGATCTATTATTAATGTGTCGCCCGATCCATGTTGTAACAACATATCTGGTCCATCAAATATAGCAATATTAATCAATATGCCGTGTATGCTTTTCTTTTAACACATCGTTTTTGTCCCATGTTTCACAACGGGGTTAACATTTGCCCCTCAAAGTCTATATTTTTGCTTGTGAAAAATATAAACTTCGAAATAAGCACCATAATTTTGTGTTAGAACACATGGATAACCGTTAACATTTATTTTTGATGGACTGGCGATTATGTCATCATTATTATTCAATGGGTCAGATATGGGATTCTCCATGGACTGTGCAGGCTTTGGTTGTTGAGTTGATTAAGCTCTTTGATAAGGATTTACACTCTTTTTTGGGTCTATCTTTTTCACTTTGTCTCCACTTTACTTCTTTTATCAAGAAAGCGCGTTAATGCCATAGTATTTGCCGCTTGTGAGCAATGAAGGCTACACCGGCGTGTCTAGAATTCGAAAACTGCATAGCTATTTTCTTTGTTTGATATGCTGGAATTCCAATTTAGTTATTTGAGCTTTAAATTTATCTTTGAAATTCTTGCAACTCAATGTTGTCCCAAGGATTTTTGCATTGTTAGGCACTTCAACTTTGGTTGGCGATTCAATGTGAGACAAACAAGGTCCATAATAGATCAGACATGCATGGCCATGACATACCGGCTACGTCCATTCCATGTGGGACTGCTTATTTTGAACATTTTCCTGGACACTGAACCCATTTTTGAAGTAGTGCGCATATTTTGGAGGAAATCAATGATTTGTCTTCGTAACAGATAACCCAAGCATGTTTTTCAGTGCTACGCCCCGTTCTATAACAAAAACATTGCATGCTTTTCTGGGCCAATATTTTGCTATTGACTGCCAACATCGATAGCAGAGTTGAATCTCATATACTCTCATATACTCCTCTGCTTTTTTATAGAATTTGTCAACCGTGTTTGGCTCTTTCATTTTAATCCATTTACCAAATTTGCTCTTCTTATCTTTGGAGCTGATTAGAGACATTAAGATGATGTGGGGCTCGGAACTCCCTACCCTGGACAAAGCAAAGTTGGATCTCTTAAGAAAAGCTTTAACATATTCTTTTGGTTATGTTCCATTTATGTTAGAGAAATGACATTCTTAGCCTTCGTAGCTTGCAGCCTAAACTGCTCCTTGAATTTCATAGTCAAATCAGCAAATCGGTCAACGGATTTGGGCGGCAGATTCGTGAACCATAATGATGCCACGCCTTCTAGATAGAGAGGGAAACATAGGCATTTGATTTCGTCTATCGCTTTTGCTACATTCATATGCCATTCATATTTTTAAAGGAAGTGATCCGGATTAGCAGTCCTATTATACGGAGGCAGAGTAGGATGAGTGAACTTTTTAGGGAACTCCGCTTTGCGAATTCTTTTAGTGAACCGATTTAACCTGGGGATTTGAATTCTATAATTTAAATTTAATTTAAGCAAGCTAAATGGATCAAAGTGAATTGATTAAACCAATTTGAATGCATATGAATGGAATATGAATTGAATGTGAATATGTTGGTTGTAAATCATTCAGATTAAAGGAATATAAGTATATGTGGTGTGCTATATGAGTGAAAACCAAAAGTGTTACTTAGAATTAAATTTGTAAAAGTACGAAATATTAAGTTTCAAAATAAGTGGGTTTTTGAAAAGTTATTGGATTTGTAGCATTTTTCTTACCTTTGTAATTTCGGGGACGAAATTCTTTTAAGGGGGGAAGAATGTAACGACCCATATTTTTGGTCGATTAATTTTAAGTATTTAATATGGTTTTAAATATTGAGTTGATAATATAAATCGATTTTTATATCGAGTTATCGATTTAATAATCGAAATATGATTTATTTCGAATATTATATAATTATCGTAATACGAGAACCTAAAATAATTTAATTCAAAATTTAAAACCGAGTTAAATTAATTCATATGATTAGTAGAAATTCTATTTGAATAGGAACGACGATAATGATAATTTATTATTAAGGAATTAATTGTTTTGAATTTAATTTATATCGATTTAAATTAATATCTTCTCCATATGATCTAATTGGGCTTCAAAACCTGTTCTAGTGTGTTCAAAATAGTGGTACAACCCTAGAGATGTCGGTTGTTGCATTCAAATAGGAGTTCATAACCTAAAATATATTATTATAATATATAGTGTATAAGCTCTAACTCAAATCGCAGTTAAATAAGAATCAAATTGAAATTTATTTTATTATACTTAACTTACCACCTGCCTTTGTACCTTTCACATACCTAAATTCCTTAATGACGAAGGTTTCACCATCTATAAATAAACGCGGCTAACCCCTCTTTCTCTTCTTTTATTTCACGCATCAATCATTCCTCTATAAATTAAAATTTGAAAGCTTTATTGAAATAAAATGGCTGATCCTCATACTCAGAACAAAATCCATTCTCTTCAGTAATTAATAAAAATCGATCGAAGTTCAATTGAATAAAATTAGCGACTTGAAATCGCAGAGGAATTTGAGCTCGAGCCGATCAGGGCATTCACGATTTTAGGGTTCAAGAATATCGCGTGCGATTCAAGCTGGGGGAGAATTTTCATTCCCTCTCACAGACATTGCGGGCCATGTTATCTTTCATGATTTGCTTTATCGTATCCACGATATAATCTTCCGAGTTATGTCATTCCAAAGAGCAGACTTCGATCTCTTTTCCGGATGCTCGTCTTAGCGAACTATCGCGATTAGAACATCTTGGTCTTTTATATTCACTATGGGGAGGTGCCCCCTTGGCGGGACTAGCAACTCTTCGGGTATTTTTCCGAAATGACTCTTAGTCTTCATCTTTGAGTCTTGGACATCAATGTCGCCTTTGTCACTTCCCCATCCACCAAGCCCTTCCATGTTATCATTACGATGATGATAAGAAGCTGATGAATTCACGTTCTCTTCTAGGTTGACATGAACATTTTGAGGAGGAGAGGGATTTGCTTGTGCATTCAAAAGAGCATTCATCTTATCGATAAGAACCTGATTAGCATCCATCAAAGTTTTGGTAGAGGTCTCCATTCGTTAATTTAAGTTAGCGACAACAGCATCTAGTTCAACTCTAGTTACTCCGGCTCCAGCTATAGAACTTTGGCCAACTTCAAAGTGATTAGTAAGTGACGTAGCCTCATTAGCCATATTGTCTGGTCCTCCAATGGTTTTACTTGCAGTTTTCTTTGATTTTCCATTATCTCGGACAAGGTTTTCAACTCCGGAGAAAATCCGTTAATTGGCCTGGATCTTGGATTTGGAGAATCTATCGTAGAAGCAGGCTTCAAATTTCACTATCTCCACAAAGCACTTAAACTTTAGAATGCGAACGTAGCCCCACGGTGGGCACCAAAAATGTTGAAATCAAAAATTGACCACAACACTTTAAGGTGTTTGAGCAACACTTCACAAAAGTAAGATTTGAACAATATGGAGCCACAAAACATAAAAGAAAGTAAAGACATAGGAATTTTAGAGTGGTTGAGCCTAGAATCGGCCTACGTCCATTATAGAAGTTATTCTCATTATCATAGTAGAATTTACAAAGTACATGATCTCATTCATTTCACTCATGTCACTCTTTTATAATGAACTCCTCTATTTTCTCTCTTTTTTGATCTTGATTTCACTTCAATTCACTAAGGAATGGGTGAGATCTCTTGATTAGTGATGGTATTTATGTAGATTTTTAGCACTTGAACACTTAGATGATCTTCAATGGTTCCTTAATGATTTTATGTTGAATCTGGACTTGAGAGAGAATTAATGGAGGTTGGAGAGGTTTAGAGTGGTGGATAAATGAAAATGGCAGCCTATCGGGGTCCAAAATTCTGTCCCTTGAATGGTAGAAAAGTGTGGTATTTATAGGTGTGTAGTTTGAAGGTAGTGGCAAAGCTGAAATTTATGTGTGCAGGCTATGGATCAGTTTTAACAGTATTTACAAAAAATGCCAGTTGGTTCATTTCGGCCGATCCATATAAACCTTAAGGTACCGATCCATATAAATACTTATGGTATTGATCCATACTTTATTTTGCTACCGACCCACTGAAGGAATTGTAACTGACCGATCCTATTTACACATTTGCCACTGCATAAATAAATCTACAGACTGGCTCACTTTAATTATCAATATGTCACCGTGTGTATATTTTACACATCCCCATCCATATAATACATTGTTATGTGGCCTCTGCATGCCACTATCCCATATAAATATGAATGTTGCCACATTATAGATGCCGACCCGACTATTATAAAGCAGCCGACCCATCAGAAATATATTATGCGGCCGACCAATGTAGAAATTGTGCCACGTCTTTATGCAGTTAAGAACACATTATTAACTGCATACATGCCTTCCAACCCACGAAGTGGCTCTTCCTGGTCACAGGGTTCCAGAAAAACCAACGTTGTTGGTTTATGTAATTGCACAGTATTCGACACTACAATGTAGCTCCTAGGACCGATCCATATATATTTGAGGTGTCAATCCATACATAAATAAGTTGCTGACCCATAGTGCTAAACGTATGAACCGATCCAGTTAACAACTTCATCATCACCGACCTATATAGGTAGTGTCGACCCATATATTGTAGCCGACCGACCCATTGAGTTTACAACCGCATGACTAGTGCTGACCCATTATTGCTGAAGATGACCGACCCATCAATGATGTTGCTGACTGATCCACCATTGTCTTGTATCTCCCATTGCGTGATGCCATATCTTTCTTCCATTGCGCTATGTTGATAACAATGTATAGCCTGCGTGGCTTCATGACGTAGGCCATTCTTTGTGTAATATATTCATGAACCTATATGTTGGGTTACAAGTTTTTCATATAATATAATACAACTTTGTATTACAAACTACTGTTCTGGATACGCCATATGTTCCTAATGTACATGGAACTGATTCATGCTTTATAACAAACATATATAGCATCTTTGAAGAGCAATATTGAATGATCCATGTGAAGTGAAAGCCTTCGATCCAACAAGTTCTAACAGTGATCCATGTGCCACATTTTAACGTGATTGACTCTAGTATTAGCAACGTATCCGACCATCTAAATATGTCTGATCTGTTATTTATGTGTTGATCGATCCATGTTGTAACAACATATCAGGTCCATTAATTATAGCAATAATATTCGATCTGTCGTGTATGATTTCTTTTAACACATCGTTTTTGTACCGCGTTTCACAACGAGTGTAACACCCCTAAGTCCCACATCGTGGAAGCCTGTGTGAAGTGGGTGCTTATATAGTAGAGCCCATCTCTTACTAACGCCAAGGCCTTTTGAGGAACAAAACCCTACACCTATACGTTGGCTAAGTTGGGGACAATATCTTGCATGAACGGAGGTGTGGGTTGTTACAGTGGTATCAAAGCCAGGTTACCCAATTGGAATTGTGGCTCCTGTTTGGACCACAGCTTCTGGGTGAGGTGTTCATGAGCTAACGGGGACGTTGGGCTCTGTAGGAGGGGAGAATGTAACACCCCTAATTCCCACATCGTGGAAGCCTGTGTGAAGTGGGTACTTATATAGTAGAGCCCATCTCTTACTAGCGCCGAGGAATTTTGAGGAACAAAACTCCACATCTATACGGTGGCTAAGTTGGGGACAATATCTTGCGTGAATGGAGGTGCAGGTTGTTACAATGCGATTACACTTGCAAACAAAAAATTGATTTTATTCACAATGTATGGTGTACACAACAGCTAAGTCAAAAACGCGAGGGCCACATTCGCACAACACAACAGTCCTACAAAAAGACAAAAACAAAAGATGATCCCACTAAGCCTTCAATAGCATTTCATTTATCTTGTCTTTATCTTCTTCTTTACCTTCTTAAGCTCCGCCTCCGTAAGCACGTGCTTCTAGAATTTATTAGTGCATGACTCTTCATTCTCTGACGTGGACTGGTCATGTTTCTTATTATTGCACTTTTCCCCAGTTAGCAACGTAATTTTCCAGATAGTACGACATCGCTCGGAGGAGGAATAATTTATAGCGGCTTAACAGAAATATGCCTATAGATTGTCTAGAATTTGAGCTCGACAAGCTTTCTTTCTTCTTGTGCCTTTTTTCCGCTAAGCTCAAAGCACCGGTCTTCCTAGACTCGCCGGTATATATGGCATCATCGTCGCCTTTGGCAGGAGTCTCTTTCCCATCCAAGTTCTTAAGCGCATCAATCATTCCCTCCTCCTTGTCCACGTTACCGTCGGGGGCACTTGATGCTCCTAAGCTTCTTTCTCTTCTGCTTTGGAAGTTGTCTTTACTAGAGGTATACCTGAAGCAAGAAGAGAAATAATCAATATTGGAGGAATAATGGGTCTCCTGACTGGGAACCCGACTGTTAGGCGACATGCCATAATTTTTGAAATTGAGGGGAAAGAAGAGAAATACCCTCAGCTGAAGCATCTTCTAAAGTTGCGGGAGTATTGGCTTCCGGAATAGGAGTTAAAGGCTTTCGCTGGGAAATCCTAAATCGTCAGGATTGTACTCCTCAACTGTCTTCAAAGCTTAAGCTGGAGGAGGCGGAACGGCTTCTTCTGTGACAGGTGGATCCACGACATGGATTGGTTGACTAGTTGATTGCATAGGAGCTGTATCATCCTTACCCACGTCGGGCTCTCCTTCGACAACTAATTTTTCTTTGAGTTTGAGTCGCTCTACGTCCTCCTCTTCCTTTAAAAGCCTCTTACCTTCATTAAGAGCTTCTAGCTCACCGCCCTGTAAGAATCAAGCCCTGAGCTCCTCTTCATTCACTAAGCCATTTGCAAAAGTCCTCCGCTCCTCCTCCTCGAAGAGTTCCCAAGTGTCGGCTAATGTTTGTGGGTAATTAATAGCCCAACACAAATCCTAGTATCGGAGAACTTGGGGATAAAATGCCAACACTTAGGTTCTAAATTTGTCCTCCATCTTTTCCGCCTCTACCATTTTGGCCTTAAGCTCTCGGATTTCAATATCATGCTGGGCTTGGGAGTTCAGAGCAAATTCAAGAGTAGAAATGGCATTCTTTTGGCTCTCTTTCAGGCTTTTTTGGAGGTGCCAATTTAGGCCTTAAGTGATGCATTCTCTTGGAGTAGATTCTCGTTGTCCTTTTTAAGCACCTCATTTTTGGCCTTAAGAGAGTCATTTGCCTATTTGACTAGTTTCATTTCATCCACCATGGATTTGGTTTTAAGTGACCACGGGTTGAGATCGTCAGCTAATCTGTTCGATTGCTATTAAGATCAACTTAGGTCTTCTCAATAAAATTCTTCATGGCTTTGAGTTGGGCTTCACAATCATCTAAATCTTTCTTTGTGTGCCCAAGGGCGTTCTTGTCGCAATCCCACTCTTGATTCATATTATCGATATCTAACTCCAAGCTCTTGATGACCTCAGACAACCACCTCGAATATGTTACCATCTCTCTCAACTGAGTGAGAATGAGGGTGGCATCTGTTCCAAATTTGTCCTCGAATGACTCTGGGATTGGTTTCAAATTGGGCAAGAACACCGTACAGGAGAAGTAGCGTTGTGGGAAGACTGTCTGCAACTCCTTCATTCTTTGCTCAAGAGTCATCTCCTGCCTTGGAGAAATATAATGTTGTGGTTCTTTATCTTTATGTCTACTATGAACGACGGTTTCAAAAAAATAAGGGGAGTTCATTTGTGGGGGAGCATACAAATGGGGGAGTATTATATTTCACATTTAAAGACATCTATCACATTCAAAATCATAGTGTATGTTTGTCATCATCAAACGGGGAGATTGTTGAGTATAGCAGTATTTTGTTTGATGATAACAAACATATATATTATTATATAAATGTGTTTGTAAACAGTATTTGTTCTATATATCACATCACATACAAAAATAAATATTTATATTGAATAAAATGCTACTACACAGAACTAAATATTCAAATAATATTTTTATTCAAATAAATATTTTATTTTAGCATTTGAAATAGTACATATTTTTGACTCAACTATTTATAATTCCCTTAAATATGTTTTGATATTTCTAACATGACACACTTGAATATATATAAGATATGAAATCGTACTACCAAAAGAATTCAAACAAAATAGACAGGTTGAATTAAACAACACAAATATATTTTTATTTAAATCAATTTATCTATTAAAAATAATAGTGCAATTTTATTCATGTCTATAATAAATTTTGTATACAGAAGTTCCTCACTACATTTCACTCAGTATCACTATGTTTACATATACAGACTCATACACATATATATACAGACACACTGAATCTTCATGTTCCCCAGTCCAGTCCAAGTCACCTCCATACCTGTCACAGAAACACACACAGTAAACTAGAACAAAATTAGATTTAAACAAAAGCAAATATAAATTTATTTTAAATTTTATTTGCCTCAGAATTTTTGTGTGTTTCTCATCGTTTTTCTAGACTTGGTCACACACATATATATATATATATGAATCTAGTTTAGACTACTTATAATATTCACAGTGATACACTATAAATACTACAAGGCAGTCTGATATATATATTCTAGTGTTCACAGATCATCACCGAAACAACAACACTGGTTTTCTATTCAGAACCAACATTATAATTAGCAGATTCTAAACAATCACAATGCAAATACAGTAGGCCTGATGATACAAAATTAATGTCTGTCATTCGAATAGCCCACAAATATAAAAGTTGCACATACATGATACACGTATACACATATAGTTGTGCGTACATACACACATATATTTATAATATGCAAGTACATAGGTTTGACATGCAAAGCATGAATCAAAATGGACAGAGCATGAAAATGGACCAGCATAACTTAGTGCAAAACATGAATAGAAGGTTGCATTTTAATAACAAACAAACATGCATCATGCATACAAGACAATAGCACATGGTGCATGTGCAAGTGAAAATATAGGTGAACTATGAACTTGGCACTATAATAGTATAGAAGTGCATAAAAAATGTAACAGCATGGCAGCATGAGGAGTGCAAGTGACAACCAAGGAAATTGAGGGAGAGCGACATACAAGAGTGAACATACTAGCTACGTACATATGAACTATGCAGTGAGATTAGTGCAGCTGTCTGTGAAATAGCAAGTGCGGTGCTAATAATAATGACCAACTGGACCAAAGCAAATGGCATAATTTTTAAAGTGTCAATTGTCAAGCTAAAATAACATGGCAGTACACATGAAAGCCACAATGTACAAGTGTACATTTTCTAAAGCAACATGGAGCATCGCAGCAAAGATACACAACATACAAGAGTGCATCAAAGAAGTAATACAAAGAATTGCCAAAGATTATGGGTCATCGCAATAATACATGAGAACATAGTATGACACATATGGTACAACGTATACATGGAACACCATGGCGAGAAATGACAGATGCTACTCAGGATGGACTTATAAGAAGTGATATTAACAGCTGAGCAAAGACAAGCAAATAGATGCATGATGCTGTAGCTACTACATGGTCAAGTGGATAGCATCAACAAAGGATCATCATCCAAATTGATCAAGCCAGTAACAAACACATGGTAGGATACATAAGAGCAAAATTCCAAATACAAGTGCCAAAACAAATAACAAGTAAGAATGACCCACATGGAAAATAGTGATCAAGACAAAAGGCAGAGCTACAAGTTACAGGAATTACAAGACCATTTGGACACATATGCAAGAAATCAAGACAAATGCAAAGTAAAGCATCTATTCATGATCAACAAGTTCAAAAGCTAGAGCAAGTACAGTATCCTTTCAAATGTTCAAGTGGAGTATCATTTTTTTAGCATCTGTTCTTAGCAGTAAAAAGAATATAGTTAAGGGACATTTGGTCAAACATTAACACACAACAGATTTATTTTGGAAAACTCGAAGTTCTAGAAATCACCAAGATCTTATTTCCAGAAAAATATATACACGACATTCTTTAAATCGATACTTTCGAAAGGGGGACCAATTCAAAATTCTAGAATTCATCATGCAATATATTCCAGAAAGTTTGGATATCTCTAACTCAACAGATTCAAAATCGTGAATATTAAAGGGGCTAGGGTTTTAATTTGTTATTTTTAAAGTGTTTTTTATTTTGTAAAACGTGTTGAAGTTTTCTAGTTTGTTTAAATTAGGGAGACTAGTTACGGGTTTATAATTCGGGGAAATCTGATCTCGGGGATAGAGATTAGTGCAGGGTTTTGAGCGCAGGATTAGAATAGTTAGGAGAAGGTGTTGCGAATTTACAAGGGATTGTAAGTGTAGAGATTGTTTTAATTCCTAATAAAAGCCTCGGGGAATGCAATAGTAAGTAGGATTTTGCCGAAGCTGGGTATATCTGTACCGAAGCTGGTATATATGTGTATTATTTATTTTTCGGCATTTACTTTGATAATTATATGTTTTTCTATTGTTTATTACTCAGCGAAAAACTGCGATAAACCCTATTCACCCCCCTTTGGGGTTTATTTAGATCCTACAAGTAGTATCAGAGCCAGGTTTTTCTAACTCTAGAGTCATGAATATGTCTAATAATGCTTTTTCTGAGGGTCAGCCCATAGCTAGGCCACCTATGTTTAATGGAATTGATTATGCGTATTGGAAAGCTAGGATAAAAATTTATTTGAGTTCAGCTGATTATGATATGTGGGATATTATTGAAACAGGTTATATATCTCCCACTATGATTATTAATTGTGTTGAAATTCCTAAATTAAAAGACAAATTGGATGCTAATGATAAAAAATTATTTTCAACTAATGCTAAAGCAATGAATGCTTTAATCTGTGCTCTCGATAAAACTAAATTTAACTGAATATCTCTTTGTTTAACTTTGCGGGAAATATGACATATGTTGGAGGTCACACAAGAAGGAGCTTCTCAAGTTAACGAATCGCATCTTGCTCTTCTCAGCAATGAATATAAAAAAAATTGTGCAAAAAGACGAAGATATAAAAGAGATGTTTGGTCGCTTTTCATCACTAGTTTACAATGCAAAAGCTCTTGGCAAAATCTATACTGAAGCGGAATTAATCAGAAAAATACTGAGAGTGCTACCGATGAATTTTGAAGCTAAAGTGAAAGATATTCAAGAATCAAAGGACCTAAATAAGTTAAGCATAGAGGAGTTGATTGGGAACATGATTACTTATGATATGGATCTAAAAGCAAGAGAAGAACGAAAGAATTCTGAATTGAAGAAAAAGATGATTGCTCTAAAATAATACTATTGAAAGTGATGACGAAGATCTTGTTGAAGAGCTAGACATATTTTTTAGAAACTGGCTAAAAGAAATTACAATCCACAAAATAAGAATTTAAAAACTAACAAGTCCAAAAATACAAATAGCTCAGATGATGAAGTTATTTGTTACAATTGCAACAAACCTGGACATATCAAACAGATTGCTCACGACTCCAAAATGAAAAAGGAAAGAAGAGAAAAAAGAAGAAGAAGGCATTTGCAACTATATGGGATGATGAGGAAGGAGAATAAGTTTCCGACAGTGATGAAGAGGAAGCTAATTTGTGTCTTATGAAACAGTTAGATTCGGAAAATAGTGAAGATGATTCTAGTGAGGTATCGAATTTCACTTACAAAGATTTGATTTTAATATGCCTCGATCTCACAAAAACTGTTGATTCACTTAAGCTAAAAGTTAAGAAATTAAAATATGATAGGTCAAAATTGGTTCAAGAAAATAATAAATTAGAAAATATACTTAAAAAAGTTAAGAATTCACAGTTTTCTGAATGTAGAAAATGTCAGATTTTGAGTGATGATATTCTGAATTTAAAAAGATTTGATTTATGATCTTCTGAATTTCAAAACTAGTTTTGAGTTGGTTGAAAGTGAAAACGCGAATTTGAAAAATGATAATTGTGATTTTGAAAAAGAGATTCAAAAGCTTAGAGAATTTGAAAAACTTGATTTTGAAAAGTGAAAACAATTTGAAATTGAGAATTCTGAGTCAAATGCTAAAATTAAAATGCTTAAAAACGAAAATATGGTTTTGAAACAAAATGATGTTGAAAAGAGAAAGATCACTATAAATCGTTGTTCGAATTAATGAAAGAAAATAATTATCTTAAATCTAAAATTCAACGATTTGAATCAATATTGGCTAAATTTTCTAAAGGAGAAAAATCGTTGAATATGTTGTTAAAAAACCAATTTTTGTTGAGAATAAGAAAGGACTTGGCTTTGGGAAAATAGAAGAATAACGAAATTCTAATAACTTTAAAAATGCTTCAAATAGCTTTGGAAATGATTGAATTGGAAATTTGAACTCTAATAATTTCAAAGGATTTTTAAATCATGAACAAAATGAAAACACATTTAGAAACAATTCAGTTAAACATGTTTAGATCACAAAAGATAATAAAATGAATTCGATTAATATTAAACGAATTTGGATTCCTAACGGCACTTTATTGGATGGTAATGGATTCTTATATAAACGGGTTTGGGTACCAAAATGTGTAAAAGAAGCTAAGAGGTTAGACCACTCGATATTATAAATATTTAGCTACCAAGGGAGGCTAAGGAACAACTGTGCTTAAGATAAAATTTGAATTGTTCCATATTATTGAATTATTCAGAGTCCCTTAGCCATATATTTCTGAGTTGGAGATTCATTGGTTCACATCGATTATGTAAGTCGGGTATGATCTCTAAACTCATATTTTTATTTTCTTGTTGGTGCTAATTTGTATTGACACTATCATAGTATTTTTGACATATTTTGAGCTTCTTTACTTCAAATTGCAAAATTCTTGATTTTCAAAAAATTAGATTCAATTTTCTACAACTCCTATGTTTTGAGTATTTTCATATTATGAACTTAACATGATGAAAAACTGCAATTCATTTGAAGTTTAGTTTTTGGACTGGTAGTTGAATTTTTGACAGTGCTGTAGTATTTTTAGCATATCTTAATGTCGTTAATCGAAATTTTAAAATTTATCATGTTCTGGAAAGCTAATAAAATTTCACACAACTTTGATGTTTTGAGTTTCTTCTAATTCATCTTGGAATATATTGAAAAATTGCACTCAATACAGCGGACTACTTGAAAGCTATGATTGATAAGTTGTGATAATTTCATAGTTTTTGGTTTGACTTGACTATTTTTTTTTTTTGAAATCATTTGTTATTAATTGTTGAGTCTCATGGATTATAATACTTTAATTTTGAAAATAATTTTTTATCAAGTGATTTCAAATAACTTGCTTTTGATTTGAATCATTGATTATACTTTGTAAAAATACCCTGAAAATTTCTCTTGAAATCCTTGCTTTGAAACAGATTTTCTGCTGCTTTGATAAAAGGAATTGAATTGTTAAAAATATTTGAACTGGCTGATTGGACGATGGGTTGAAAAATCAGTGACTAGATTTCATTTAATTCAATAGGCAATTTGAATTACAAGTGGCTTTTAAAATTGTCTAGGAGCAATCAGTCTCAGAAATATTAGAAAATTTCACATTCTACTTATTGATTTTTGAAACTCATTGATATTTCAAAAAACCCTCTTAACACTAATATTTTCAATTTTAATATCATTTTGATTATTTATTCAAAAATTGACATTATTGATCAAATTCAACCATTTCGGAACTCATCAAAATTATTAATAGATTTATGAAAATATGGTGAGTTGTGACTATGGTATATTTCATATCAAGAGAAAATATTATTTAAATTCTCATGATGATTGGATAGATTTAATAATATTTTTGAATTAGTGCTTATTTCATGATCATCTTCTATTTCTACCATATTTTTGTTGGTTTTATATAATGTGGGGAGTTTAAATTGGTTTAGAAATAAGGAGATATTTTTGAAATAAAATCCTTGGCATTCACTCTCAGTAAAAGTCCTCGCGGTTATGCATGGGTGAATCACCTTAATCTCTGTATTAGCTACCATTCTCATTTTAAAGTCCTCGCGGTTATGCATGGATGGAACTTATAAGAAAGGATAAAGTTAAGTATTATTCTTTTCTCATTTAAAAGTCCTAGTGGTTATGCATGGTTATAAAATACTTCTCTGTTGTAACCAGGCAAAAGTTTCACAGGCTTACCTTGATTATATATATAGACTTGCTATTGCACACATGACATTGAATATAGACTTGTTGTGCATACTACACTTTCTCACTACTAGTTCACTAGCTTCTTATCAACTTCTCAATTGAAAACATCGAAAACACCAAACCATCGAAAGCACCAAATCATCGAAAACACCAAATCATCAGATTCAATCTAAGTATACTGGAATTAACCGACTTCGTATACTTCCGTGTCCCATACCACGGAGTGTACAATGTCGTTTAATATCCAATACGTTATCTTGAAGGGTTCAAGATTGTGTGGTTTATATATAAGAAATATTGTTTTAAACCGATTAAGATATTATTTATGTTTATTAGTTATTGTAGCTAAAGAGTACCTATCTGTAGGATGACCAGTGTAGAAGTTATACACATAATGCATAGTGCATAAATACATGTTTTTCTATGCATATGAGACTGCCATGTTTGTGTTCTAAATACCTCAAATACTTATGTTATATTCTTTCCTGTATGTGTGTATGGATTGAAGATTTATAGCACAACTCTAATTGATTTAACCATAAATAAATTGGAAATAAATTATTGATTATTTCCTTAAGGAATTCACTGGAAAATCCAACACTTTAGTATTAATTGCATTTGCATATCCTCATATATGCAAATGAGTTTTAAATGTGTAACGACCCGGATTTTTCTAACAGTTTATTTTAAATATTTAATATGGTTTTAAATATTTAGTTGATTATATAAATGAATTTTTATATTTATGTTATCAATTTAAATATCGATTTCGATTTAATATCAAATATATTAAATTATCAAAATACGAAACGCAATTGAAATCAGAGTTAAAAATTGAATCAAAACAATCCAGATGACCGGTATAAATTCTATTTGGATATATGTATTTATTTTCAAGAAATTTATTTGTTTGAATTTAAAATTTTATTATATAAATTTATTATGGTATATATATACACACACGTTCAGATTACATTTCATAATATATTCTGCTGAACTCAGAATATCGTTATTTCATTTAAATGATGGTCTATACGCTAAAATAGCGGTTCGTGATTTAAATTAATGGACCTTGAGATATTTGATTGCATATAAGCTTGAAATCAAATCAAAATCAATTTAAAAAGGATAAAAATATCTCTCGAAATCAAATCACATTAAATTAGCCTACACTAATTTACACCAGCTACGTTGTACTGTCCTCGTTCCTACTCCTTCTTCACTAAGCTTTCTTCTTCTCTATTTATACGCACTTACCTTCACCTTTGTCTATTTACATTATCGTTCTTCTACAGGTAAAAGAAACACCCAAAATCGCATTTTAATTTGAAACCCGTGAGGTCACGTGTACCATATTCTTCATCTCATTAAAGTTGAAAGTTCCCTGTTTGTTGTCAAGTTCTTCCTCAAATCAAAGCCCTTCCTTCCTCTCATTAAAAAAAAACAATCAATCGAATTTGATTTAAATCCGATACTTGGGTTTAGCGCGATTTAGGGCTTTCAATGGTGAAAATCGCGATGGTATAAGAGGGATTCGATGTGACTATAGGTTGAGGGTTTACAACTCAGGTAAATCCAATGATGTAAAAGAGGATATTGCGATGACTCACAAAGGAGATGTCGAGTAAGTGACTGGATTTGGGTGAAGCTCGATAGCTTGGGGAGATCGAGCTGTCACGTCGAACAGGGGTTTGAGGTGATTAAAGGATGTGATGGATGCTAGAGGAGTTCGTTAGTATTGAAATGGGTTGAACAGTTCATGCTGGGTGGTTCGATTTCCAATTTACGGAAATGGAGAAATGGAAAAGTTAGTGGTCATGTACAGGGAAACAAGGGAATGTGTATGTAATATTTGGGGGAAGAGTTCGAACCGGAAAAGTGTCACACCCTGTACAGTTATGAGATGGCTACGGCGCTAAAGGTGATAGTGGTTGAAGATCAAATGGAGAGTGAAATGGAGTAGCGGGTCATGTTGCGTGAATGGGATACATGTACCAACGAGAAGGAGAGCAACATGATTTCGATTGGCAAGGAAGTGGATATTGGATAGCTATAGCTCACAGGTTGATGATGTTTTAGGTTCAAGCAAACATCGAATTAGGAAGGAGGGTTTAGGCGCAGAATCAACCATCTTGATTAGGTAATTATGTTAATTTAAAAAAATTGGGTTTTTAATTTTATTTGAATGGTCTGATTGCTTATAAAATGAAACTCAAACAATATCAGAATCAAACAAAACGAAGTCCGCGGGATTCGACCTTGCATTGAAATGGATTTGGAATTTCTGGAGACAGATGGAATTTAGATTAGGCATCTCTGGTTTATTCCATCAAATAAAAACATTATGAGTTTTTACTCACTCACCTCTTTATTTAGAATTATTTTATTCGTTAAAAATAATTGTTTGTTGCTTGTTTGAATGCTTTCTAGTTGTTTTAAATATATTAGTTATTTAGGCTTGACTATTATATATATATTGAGTGGTTGGATTTCCCGCAGTATCATTAGCGGATGCCCGTTGTACCATTAGTGGATGATTACCCTATACGCCCCACGCTATGATAGTGGATGACCTTCTATACCGCGATATCCTTCCTCGAAGCAGGATGGGTATTATTTATGTTGACTAACGTCTGTGGATGCAGGAAAAACAGGTTGGAGGGATCCAACTGGATTCCTCAAAAATATATTATCTGTTTGTTTGTTGGTTTGCACCTATACTGTCATATATGATGTGTTAGAAAACCTGTCAATTGTAATTGGTTGTTTTGATTGTTTTAAATATCACTGGGCTTAATGTTGATTTATAAAAATATCATGAAAGAGATTTTGAGATTTAAAAGGAAAATTCTATTTTCTAAAATAGAATTTGAATTTAGAATGGGCTAAAGATATTTACTTGTTTTGGAAATAAATAAAACAAGTATTGAATTTATAACTGATGTTTATAAATTAAATAATACAAGACACTGAAGTGAATTTATAAATGGTGTTTATAAATAAAATAGATTGATTTTCGTTGGATAATCAGATAATTGAAATGAAATTATAAACAGTGTTTATAGAAATAAAGTGAGAAAAATTATCATTGGATAATTTGAATATTTAAATTCAAATGTGAATTTAATAATAGAAATGGGGAAATTGTTTTAAAGAAATAAACGATGGAATGTATTCTGATGTTCAGAATATAAGTTGGACTAAATAAATTCGTAAGGATTTATAATTTGAATTCAATTAATTCAAATTTTATTTAAATAGAAGTCAAATTGAATAAAGAGGATTTGTATAGAATTTGAATATATAGAATTTGAATAGAATTTGAATATATAGAATTTGAATAGAATTTGAATATATAGAATTTGAGTAGAATTTGAATAGAATTGAAAATAGAAAATTCAAATAGAATTGAAAATAGAATTTGAGAAAAAATGAAAGTTGAAATCATTTCGAAATGGGAACGACGAAATATGTTTCAGAATGTGGATTTGTAAACAGAATAGAAAATAAATCCAAAGGATTATAATTTGTAAAAGGAACTAGAATTTAATATAAAGATGAAAGTATAAATAAATTTATTTCTGAGTTAGAAAAAAATCGACCATTATAGATAATCGAAAATATTATGTTGAATTGGGAAAATTGGTTTAATATATATTAAAAATATATTAGAATGGAGTTGAATTTATTTTAAATGAAGTTTAAAAACATTTATATGTTAAATATAATTAAAACGAACTCGCCGCAGCGCTGCAGTTCGCAAAATGGCGATTCGAACTTCAATTGAGTATATAGAACTCAATTGAAGTCGGAATTCTTTGAAACAAGAACCGTCAGGACCAATTAGATAATAGTTTTCTAATGAAAGAGAAAATTCTGAATTTCTTCATATATATTTTTAGTTATGTCAAAATCAAATTTTCAGAAAAACAGTGTCATAACCATTATAAAAACATAATGGTTTATTTAAATTAATAAAAGGATTTTAAACAAATAAAATCCGAATTTCTATTAGAAAAATCCAGACTTGAGTTATACAATAAATATGAACCCAAGTGTAGTAAGCGAACTGATTTTTGAAACAAAAATCAGGTTGTTAATTATTGGATAGAATTAATAATTTGAAAGTAATTAGTTAAATGAAATTTTGAATTGAAATAGAACTTTGGATAAGTGATTTAGATTTGTGGGTTTCATATTCAAAATCGAATACGAAACGTTAATGGAAAATATAATTCAATTGGTTTATAAACAATTTAGAATATATTTGAATGTGATATGTTCAAATAGAAACTGAAAATGGGTAAAAGAGCCGATTAAAGAATAAATTAACGAATCAAGTTAAAATGACCAGATTGAGTTGAAATAAATTAGAAGTGGACACATATGTGTTAGACAGGTATGGAATGAAGTATATGAAGAGATATATATTGAAGTGCCCGACAAAAAGGTATACGTTTAAATTCCGTATGAGGTTTTATGCGCCATATCGGCAAGCCGCTTGGCTTTTTTTCTTTTTATTTTTGATTGGAGAGGCCTGTGTGGCAGTTTGGGGATTTTACCGATGCTTCCGGTACAAAGGAGGTTATGGCGAAATTTTCCAGAAATTTAGGGAGTTAGAATATTTTTAAGAAATTTTGATAGTTAGAAATCAATGTATCGATATATATAGAATTCCATAAGGAAACAAACTAAAAATAGTATATTATTAACAAAAAGAAAATCTGTGAATTTAAATCGAGTAAGGATAGAAGGAGGAAAGTATATATGTTTTAGAAATAGAAAATTGGTTTAATATAGTGTTGATTATTCGAATTAGCAGTCTTGTCTGTTTTGAAGTTAATAATATTTTCAGTCAAGGTCTGAGAGGTAATTATACCCCAACTTGATTGATTTCATTATTAGCTGATAAATAGTAAGATTCAGTATCGAAGAGAAATGTTTAAAGAGATTTAGTCGAATGCAGTATTTTGGGTTGTTGTAGCGATGTTTTACATAACATTTGTTTTAACCCAAAATAAGTAGAGATTTTGGAAATATAATAAATAAATATTTCCTAAGTCTAAAAATGAATGGTCATGAAAGAGATAAGTAATTGGAATATTTTCCAATTATACATAGAAGATATTTTCGACATATAGAAAATAAAAGAATATGAGATATGGAAATGTTTTCCAAATAGCGAAAAAGGCCAAGATGATGGTTGAAAATATTTGTTTAACAAATATTGATAGGGAAATGAAGAAGTGAATTAATTAATGAAATTCTAATTAACAGGCCCAGTGATTGACTGATGTTATGGTTGTAATGTTTGTTTATTTTTCTTCGATAGTTAAATAACCGACTATCGAAGTATTTGCCAATACCGTTGTCGATATAGAGAGACCGGTTGGATTATTATCCGAGAACCACTCCATATTGGCAGTAGCATTGCTAATCAGATTATATGAAGATAATCGAAGACGGAGTAAAATGCAATGACTTTTTCGATTATTAGAAATTGTGCCTTCGGTTTCGTTCAATCCCAGAACGAACGTATATGGACGAATGTCAGACAGAGTATTTCTAATGATCGAATATGTTGGTATGTATAAATATATATATGGTGGCAACGGATTTTTTCCCTTAGCATAATATCCAGAATATATTTGTGCAAATCAATTAGTGATTAACAGATCTGACAATGTGGCATTCAAAGTGATTGTGCTATCAAGGAATGATAAGTAATCATAGCCTCATGCCTCAAAAACCGGGAAATGACAAAAATCGAGCAGGCAACATGGCTATGTGGGTCGCTCCCGTTAGGGTGTATAATCACCTATCTAGAGAAATTCATTTAATTCCTTATTCTATTCGATGCTGTCCCATTCGGGAAACGGTTGCTGATCCCAACCGTTGGTGATATACATTCGATACACTCAAGTGAAATGAGTGGTCGGTCATTTGTGGGCCGGGTTGCAAGACGTTCTTGTTGAACCTAGTGTATTCCCCTCTAGAGAAACACTATCGAAAGGTGGTTCCATACCTTGTCATGTTGGAAATTCAATCTCCAATAAGCGCCATGCGGTTTTTGATTTTATACTACGTATATGGAGCGTGAGAAGCAAGCGTTTCGCTAGATCCTATTTATTTGATGTAGACATTATTATAATATCACTGGATTGGATGTCAAAAAAATATATTTTGGGTTATCGTAAGGTAAAAACTGTCCGCGTTTATGTGTGGATCGGTCTTACGATTATCATTTCTTTCGAAAGGATTTTAAAGCTAAACAGACGATTGGAGTTTACTCACACCAGTCCCATGACTAACCCAAAGTTTATTTTGTTTGTTTTCCCTAAACTCTTGGGTGCCCAAATTTGTACGGGCAGTCAAGTAGTCGGGATTTTTCAGATTCACTTAGAAGAGCTGGAAGCAGGAGGCTTCACCAGTTAGCTATAGACTATCATATATTCCGCTGTGTACCATGTTTGTATCTGGAAACAGGTGCTTATAACTGTTCCAGGAATAACTGTTGTGCTCTGATGATGGTATGTATATAAAGTTACTGATTTGTATTTCAAAAGTTATGTTATATAATATATTTTATTCGTTCCACTGTGAGATTTGTCTTCTTTGTTTTCTTCTATTGTTATATTTCTTTCTTTCTATTTCTCATCCTCTAACTTCTTGCTAATAATGATTCGTATTTCTGTGCAATCTGGGTTGGACGTGTGGTGCTATTAGTCAACTTAAATAGTACGGATTCCCGAGTCGTTACAGTTGGTATCAGAGTTGGTTGCTTAATTGGTACGGATGATAGGGGGTTCTCGCTTTGCGTTGGGTGGCGAACGGGAGACTCTTACCCCTACATCTCCCGACAATGTGGGTTGGTCGAGTCGCGAGGCTGGCCGTAAAAGCAGTTCTGAGGTACTAGTGTAAGCCACAGGGGGAGGTTAGCCCTCTGCCTTAGGGGATGAGGGATGGTTGAAAAGCCTACCAAATTCCCCGGGTCGTTACAGTTGGTATTAGAGCTTAGGTTGAGCGAATACCTAGGCTTTGGTGGGATGTGCTCATTAGAGATAGGGTCAGTAGTATCCTAGAATGAGTTGAGTGTATATATACGAGAGAGCATATTTGTTAATTGATTTAAAAATTGTTTTATATTGTGTTGGATGGTCTGTTGAGTGGCTTATGGATTCTGATCGAATTGTGGGATGCCACGAAGTCGATAGGAATTTCTAAATGCTTGAACAGTGAAATTGACACAATATTGTTTTAAAATGGGTAGATGAAATAATTTTACCCAAAATTCTATTACGATATAGAAGTAATAATTTTCTGAAATTATTATATTATATGGATGTGTTGGATGTTAATATTATAATCAAATAAGATTATAAAATTGGAATGGTTATATATAACCAAAATAGAATTTGTATATGAATTAAATATACAAGTGAGATGAATAAAAATTAAATTCAAACCAGAATTTGAAATTTAAATCCTGGGAAGTTTGAAAATATTTTCTGAAGTATATTAAAATAATATAGCTTTGTTTTGAAAGGGATTTTTTAATAAAAATCAATTTTAGATGAATTTTGAAAGTGATAATGCACTGAACTCACTTCAGTTACTGGAAAATAATTCTGATGATGACTGCAGCATCATTAGTGTTCATTTTCGAGTTTCTAAGTGATGAATTGCTACCATAGAAAAGTTTTGTTGAAAATTTGTTTGAAAGAAAATGAATTGATTTGAAAATTTACATGTTTTGAATTTGAAATGGAAATAAATATATATGTATATATTTATGTGATTTAAGAAGCATTTGAAATGAAAACCCGGGGATTTGATTTTTGGAATTTAAATTTAACTTAAGCAAGTTAAATGGATCGAAATGAATAAATTATTTAAAATCAATTTGAATGAATCTGGAATGAATATGAATACATTTGAATCGAATATGAATTGGATGTGAAGATATTGAATCATTCAGATTAAATGAATGTAAGGCTATATGGTGTGGAATATGAATGAAAACAAAAGTTTTACGGGAATTAAACTTTGTTGAAATAAAGAGTTGAGTTCAACATAAATGAGTTTTGAAAAGTTAATGGGTTTGTAGCATTTTTCCTACCTTACTAATTTCAGGGACGAAATTCTTTTAAGAGGGGAAGAATGTAACGACCCGGATTTTTCAAACAATTTATTTTAAATATTTAATATGGTTTTAAATATTTAGATGATTATATAAATGAATTTTTATATTTATGTTATCAATTTAAATATCAATTTCGATTTAATGTCAAATATATTAAATTATCAAAATACGAAATGTAATTGAAATCAGAGTTAAAAACTGAATCAGAACAATCTAGATGACCGGTATAAATTCTATTTGAATATATGTATTTATTTTCGAGAAATTTATTTGTTTGAATTTAAAATTTTATTATATAAATTTATTATGGTATATATATATATACACGTTCAGATTACATTTTAGAATATATTCTGTTGAACTCAGAATATCGTTATTTCATTTAAATGATGGTCTATATGCTAAAATTGCGGTTTGTGATTTAAATTAATGGAATCCGAGATATTTGATTGCATATAAGTTTGAAATCAAATCAGAATCAATTTAAAAAGGATAAAAAAATCTCTTGAAATCAAATCACATTAAATTAGTGTAACAACCCGAATTTTAACAACATTTTAAGACAAGAATTAAGGCAGAATTAAATGTTATATTCTAAATCAGGGAAAACGGGTTGCGCCATTGCATTCGTCTTGGAAAAATACGCGAAATGGAGTCCGAAATTTCGTAAATCGGAGTCTGTATGATCAAGATATGGCCTCGCAAAGTTTCACGAAAAATTCAAATTCAAAAACAGATTCAAATTTTCAGAATTCAGGGTAGGCGGGAAAAATCCCGCCCAGACATGTCGACAGGGGGGTCGACACTAGGGTCGACCTCCCCCCAACCAGGTCGACACTAGAGTCGACCTGGGGGTCGACCTCCCCCCCAGGTCGACTGGGGAGTCGACCTGGGTGTCGACCTGGGGGTCGACCTGGGTGTCGACCTCCCTGGTCGGCCTGGTGCACCTGTTTTGGCTCCTAGGTCTTGTTTTGGGGGCTTGGGACGATTTTGTATGGCTCAGATCTATTCTAGGGTTAATATAAAAGCTGAAATCAATTGCCTACAACTATTTAAAGACCCTAAGACCTAGCCTAAATCATACTATTTCATTTTAGCCTCATGCAGCCGCCATTAAACCTAGAACTCTAAATTAAAAATACAAAGAACAAAATTAAAGTAGACGAAGGATGATTCTTGAAGGATACAACTAGAAACTACAACAACTACAACGCTTTAGACAATGGATTTGGGGCTATTTGATTTAAAGTTTTGATTTGGATTGCTTGCTTCATATTGTAAGTTCTATGTCACTTTTTAGGCAAGAACGCTGAAATAACATGGACATGCTATGAATTGAAACCGGATTTAGGAACTATTATTAATCCATGTTTATATTGTTTAAGTTTGAATCAAAATTTGGGAATATTGCTATGTTAATGTTGCAAGTTAAACTTATCATGATGTTGATGTTGTTATGAATCACTTGGGCTTAATTTTATTGCAGGTTGAACAAATACATGTCCATAGAATCATTATGTTCATTGAAATCCTCATGTTGATTAAACCATGCCTATGATGCTAATTAAACCATGTCTATGATATTAATGAAACTATGCCTGTGTTGTTAATATACCTATCATGTTAATGACAAATTGGGAATCGCTAGGTTATGATGAAAAGTTAGAATCATTATGTTTATAATGCTAGATGAGAATCATTATGTTAGAAATGCTAAAATGGAATCCACTATGCCTATTAGAATTACCATGCCTTTAATGTTTCATGTTTGTAATAAAATTATTATTATGCCCGCAATGATTATTATGCCTATGATGTAAAGTTGAAATCATCATGTTAAACTAAGTTGGAAACATTACTATGCCAAGTTATCATCATGCTAGTATTGAAACCATGTGATATGTTATAACCTGTTTATTATGCAAGTGATGTTGGAATTGTCACGTATGCCTATCACATGTTTGGTGTTATTCCCCTTTATCTCTTGAATTGTTTATGCTTGCGAACGAAGTACGTTTATATATGTTGGGGATACGATTGGGTAGAATAGGCAAACTTGAATTGATTATAATCATAAACCGTGAAATTTGGCATGAGTAGAACATGAAATATGGCACGAAAAACTTGACTTGAACATGCCATAACTTGACTTGAAACATGCCTTAGTTAGGCACGAAATTGACATATGAACATGCTATGAATATAGCATGAATTTGATAAGAACATGGGCATGACTTTAGAAAACAAGAAAGTGGCCAACTCGAGGTTGGGTTGAGTTTGTAGTGTAAATCTGCCCGGAACCGCCCGGCAAATCCAGTTGCTACAAACAATAGAATCCAATGTGGGTAGTTGGTCATATCGCGCTTGAAACCCGAGGTTGGGTTGAGTTTGTAGCGTAAACCTGCCCGGAACCACCCGGCAAATCCAGTGGCTACGAACAATAGGATCCAATGTGAGTGGTTCGGTGCATTAACGAATCAATTAATGCCAATTAGGGTTAAGTCATGAACATGAAAAGACAACTTAACCAACTTGAACACGATTTGTAGGGCTAAGTCATGAACATGAAACGACAACACTTAGCCAACTTGACATGACACGTAGGCGGGTTAAGTCACGAATTTAAATGACATACTTAACCATCTTGACATGACTAGACTGGAAACGGATTAAGTCACGAATTACATGACTTAATCGGTTAGGCGGGTTAGGTCACGAATTACATGACCTAATCTGTTAGGCGAAACCCTAGACACGACCCTTTTCAGCAATAACCCTCTAGATGTATCAAGGTACCCTGGGGCTAGGCCGGGTGGGGCACGATTACTGGGCTGATTGTAAGAGGTGAACGACGGCAGTGGGGTACGCCAGTGTAGGTTCGGTGGGCTACGGTCTTGCACGTATTCCAGGGCAGACACTGGGTATTCGTAGATTTATCTGTGCATCTTGAATCATGTCAGGGGTTGACACCCTAGGGCTGATACACCCGAAGGTGGACCCAGCACAGGTGACTACATTCGTGATTAGCCGTATGACACGGACACTTGACGAGCTAGAACTTGTAGGGAGCCGATCGACTAGATAACCGCTCTGTAGGACCCCGTACTTAGGCCAGACCCCGTTTCAGGGTCATTTCATGATATTGGGCCATGGGATTTATTTCGTGATTAACTTGTGATATGGGCTTAGTATACTAGTACAGTCGATGCAACGAATCTCGAACATGTGATGCTTTACTTGACTTGTCTTGACTTATCCTGATCACCTTAGTCTATCTTGTTTACCTTGACACCATTCTTAAGTTTAGTTCCAGTTCATACATGACAGGTTGTTTTAACCGTTTTTACACTGTAAGTCACTAGGACTTACTCAGTCTTTATGACTGACCATTTTCCTTTCGCCTCTTTTTCTTTCGTCCCCCCCAGGTTCTCAGGGATGAAACACTAGCTCTTAGCTTGGATATCACTTGCTTTGGCTCAGCATGTATGGTTTGCTATGGCTGCTTCTTTTTACTGCACTTGGGGAATAAGCTATTTTTAAGTTATTGCTTCTTTGGCTATTATTACAAGACGGTTGTAATGAAGTTATTTGAAATGTTTGTAAAAGACATGGTTTATTTTGGAATGAAATGAAGTTCTGTTTTGCTCATAAATTCTTCCGCTGTTTACTTAATTATTTATTTATGTTCTGTCTTGTGATAATTCTGTGATGTTATCACGATAATACCTCTCCAAAACTAGTGCATTCCCTTTGTGAGTGACCCTAGTGGAGGGTGGGTGTTACATTTGGTATCAGAGCAGAAGGTTACCAAGACTGGGCAAAAGTTTTGAAAACCTTTTGAATTTCTTTTTTCAAAACCATTTACAAAGAAGCACTTTTCACGAAAAGTTAGTTTATTTTAAAAGGCTATTCCCCAAAAAGCCATTAGCACAATCTTTGTTTACTCTTTTGAATCTTTTCCTTTTTCGTTTTCATCTTATCATGGCCGACGATCTTAATCTTCCCGAGGGTTTCAATATACCCACTTGGTTCCGTCGTTTCCTCGAGGCTCGGGCTAATGTGACAGGCCCAGCCAATCCTCCTCCTCATCCTCCTCAACCTCCGCGAGAAACCGCTTTTTCAAAGATATGCAAGGACTTTAAGGCCATGGGCGGAAAGGATTTCCTAGGAACTGAGACTTTTGTTGAAGCACGGAATTGGTTGAAGGAAACCGAAGACTTGTTTGTTATCTTTGAGGTAGAGGACAATAGGAAAGTACAGTTGGTGGCGTGGCTCATGAAAGAGGAAGCTTCTTATTGGTGGGAAGTCACCAACGCTACTAGGCCCATTGAGACTTGGGCGGACTTTAGAGGGAGATTTGGGCTTAAGTTCTTGTCATCGGCAGAGGAGAGTCTCCAAATGGAACGGTTTCTGGCCCTTAAACAAGGAAATATGACATTTAAAGAATACGTGAACCGTTTCAATCAGCTTGCTTGCTTCGGATTGGAGTTAGTCAACACTCCTCAGAAAAAGGCGCTACGTTTTGCACGAGGCTTGAACGAGCCACTACATGGTTTGGTCATGACTCATGTGCCCATGGGGGCGACCTTTGAAAGCTTGGTGGATATGGCCCTACTGTATGAGGAAGATAAGAAGGGTAAGAAAGAGGTCAAGCCCAACGATTCTCAGAATAAGAAGGTAGACTCCGAGAAAGGAGGCAAGAACGACAACTCACGTGATAAAAGGAAATGCAATTTCTGTGGTACGGAAGGGCACATAGCCAAGGATTGTAGAAAGAGGAAGAGAAAGCAAGGTGAATGTTTTCATTGTGGGGAGATTGGACACATCAGCAAGGACTGCCCTAAGAAGCAGACCGGACCTTCTGGGGGTACATCGTTAACTTCTTTTTCTAGATGCTTTGTTTTATCTTGTTTCTCTCCTCGATCCTATCTTGAGAACCATAGGTAGAATCTTTTTGGATGTAAACATGTAATTGAAACATGTTATGATTGCGAAATGGTTGCAAGTGGTCGCAAGTGGTTGCTCGTGGATGCATGAATACACATTAGGCACTAGATCGGCTCAGTCACAGTTTCATACTTGCATATGCATGAGTGTTTATTTTGGAAACTTGTTTGTGCTATCATTTGGTTGTTGCATATGATTGAATGTTTGTGCACTCATGTAGAAATTATGAATTATAATGGGAAAATTTTGCATACATATTGGATTCATTTCACTAAACATATTTTGCATTTAGAAAATCAATCAGGCCTGATCATTAGCATTAGCTAAGAAACATATACACACACTCTTCGCATGTGTTCATAAAACATTAGAAGTCTTTTAAGGACCATGGTTGCTTGTGGATGATGTTTTGAGTAGATGGATGATGGATGGTAGGACGCATTCTTCCTAACTTGGAGATTTCGGGGACGAAATCCTTAAAGGAGGGGAGAATGTAACAACCCGAATTTTAACAACATGTTAAGACAAGAATCAAGGCAGAATTAAATGTTAAAATCCGAATCAGGGAAAACGGGTTGCGCCATTGCATTCGTCTCGGAAAAATACGCGAAATAGAGTCCGGAATTTCGTAAATCGGAGTCCGTATGATCAAGATATGGCCTCGTAATGTTTCACGAAAAATTCAAATTCAAAAACAGATTCAAATTTTCAGAATTCAGGGTAGGCGGGAAAAATCCCGCCCAGACAGGTCGACAGGGGGGTCGACACTAGGGTCGACCTCCCCCGAACCAGGTCGACACTAGAGTCGACCTGGGGGTCGACCTCCCCCCCAGGTCGACTGGGGAGTCGACCTGGGTGTCGACCTGGGGGTCGACCTGGGTTACGACCTCCCTGGTCAGCCAGGTCGGCCTGGTGCACCTGTTTTGGCTCCTAGGTCTTGTTTTGGGGGCTTGTGACGATTTTGGATGGCTCAGATCTATTCTAGGGTTAATCTAAAAGCTGAAATCAATTGCCTACAACTATTTAAAGACCCTAAGACCTAGCCTAAATCATACTATTTCATTTTAGCCTCATGAAGCCGCCATTAAACCTAGAACTCTAAATTAAAAATACAAAGAACAAAATTAAAGAAGACGAAGGATGATTCTTGAAGGATACAACTAGAAGCTACAACAACTACGATGCTTTAGACAATGGATTTGGGGCTATTTGATTTAAAGTTTTGATTTGGATTGCTTGCTTCATATTGTAAGTTCTATGTCACTTTTTAGGCAAAAACACTGAAATAACATGGACATGCTATGAATAGAAACCGGATTTAGGAACTATTATTAATCCATGTTTATATTGTTTAAGTTTGAATCAAAATTTGGGAATATTGCTATGTTAATGTTGCAAGTTAAACTTATCATGATGTTGATGTTGTTATGAATCACTTGGGCTTAATTTTATTGCAAGTTGAACAAATACATGTCTATGGAATCATTATGTTCATTGAAATCCTCATGTTGATTAAACCATGCCTATGATGCTAATTAAACCATGTCTATGATATTAATGAAACAATGCCTGTGTTGTTAATATACCTATCATGTTAATGACAAATTGGGAATCGCTAGGTTATGTTGAAAAGTTGGAATCATTATGTTTATAATGCTAGATGAGAATCATTATGTTCGAAATGCTAAAATGGAATCCACTATGCCTATTAGAATTACCATGCCTTTAATGTTTCATGTTTGTAATAAAATTATTATTATGCCCGCAATGATTATTATGCCTATGATGTAAAGTTGAAATCATCATGTTAAACTAAGTTGGAATATTACTATGCCAAGTTATCATCATGCTAGTATTGAAACCATGTGATATGTTATAACCTGTTTATTATGCAAGTGATGTTGGAATTGTCACGTATGCCTATCACATGTTTGGTGTTATTCCCCTTTATCTCTTGAATTGTTTATGCTTGCGAACGAAGTACATTTATATACGTTGGGGATACGATTGGGTAGAATAGGCAAACTTGAATTGATTATAATCATAAACCGTGAAATTTGGCATAAGTAGAACATGAAATATGGCACGAAAAACTTGACTTGAACATGCCATAACTTGACTTGAAACATGCCTTAGTTGGGCACGAAATTGACATATGAACATGCTATGAATATAGCACGAATTTGATAAGAACATGGGCATGACTTTAGAAAACAAGAAAGTGGCCAACTCGAGGTTGGGTTGAGTTTGTAGTGTAAATCTGCCCGGAACCGCCCGGCAAATCCAGTTGCTACAAACAATAGAATCCAATGTGGGTAGTTGGTCATATCGCGCTTGAAACCCGAGGTTGGGTTGAGTTTGTAGCGTAAACCTGCCCGGAACCGCCCGGCAAATCCAGTGGCTACAAACAATAGGATCCAATGTGAGTGGTTCGGTGCATTAACGAATCAATTAATGCCAATTAGGGTTAAGTCATGAACATGAAAAGACAACTTAACCAACTTGAACACGATTTGTAGGGCTAAGTCATGAACATGAAACGACAACACTTAGCCAACTTGACATGACACGTAGGCGGGTTAAGTCATGAATTTAAATGACATACTTAACCATCTTGACATGACTAGACTGGAAACGGATTAAGTCACGAATTACATGACTTAATCGGTTAGGCGGGTTAGGTCACGAATTACATGACCTAATCTGTTAGGCGAAACCCTAGACACGACCTTTTTCAGCAATAACCCTCTAGATGTATCAAGGTACCCTGGGGCTAGGCCGGGTGGGGCACGATTACTGGGCTGATTGTAAGAGGTGAACGACGGCAGTGGGGTACACCAGTGTAGGTTCGGTGGGCTACGGTCGTGCACGTATTCCAGGGCAGACACTGGGTATTCGTAGATTTATCTGTGCATCTTGAATCGTGTCAGGGGTTGACACCCTAGGGCTGATACACCCGAAGGTGGACCCAGCACAGGTGACTACATTCGTGATTAGCCGTATGACACGGACACTTGACGAGCTAGAACTTGTAGGGAGCCGATCGACTAGATAATCGCTCTGTAGGACCCCATACTTGGGCCAGACCCCGTTTCAGGGTCATTTCATGATATTGGGCCATGGGATTTATTTCGTGATTAACTTGTGATATGGGCTTAGTATACTAGTACAGTCGATGCAACGAATCTCGAACATGTGATGCTTTACTTGACTTGTCTTGACTTATCCTGATCACCTTAGTCTATCTTGTTTGCCTTGACACCATTCTTAAGTTTAGTTCCAGTTCATACATGACAGATTATTTTAACCGTTTTTACACTGTAAGTCACTAGGACTTACTCAGTCTTTATGACTGACCCTTTTCCTTTCGCCTCTTTTTCTTTCGTTCCCCCCCACCCCCCCCCCCCCCCCCAGGTTCTCAGGGATGAAACACTAGCTCTTAGCTTGGATATCACTTGCTTTGGCTCAGCATGTATGGTTTGCTATGGCTGCTTCTTTTTACTGCACTTGGGGAATAAGCTATTTTTAAGTTATTGCTTCTTTGGCTATTATTACAAGACGGTTGTAATGAAGTTATTTGAAATGTTTGTAAAAGACATGGTTTATTTTGGAATGAAATGAAGTTCTGTTTTGCTCATAAATTCTTCCGCTGTTTACATAATTATTTATTTATGTTCTGTCTTGTGATAATTCTGTGATGTTATCACGATAATACCTCTCCAAAACTAGTGCATTCCCTTTGTGAGTGACCCTAGTGGAGGGTGGGTGTTACAATTAGCCTACACTAATTTACACCAGCTACGTTGTACTGTCCTCGTGCCTACTCCTTCTTCACTAAGCTTTCTTCTTCTCTATTTATACGCTCTTACCTTCCCCTTTGTCTATTAACACTATCGTTCTTCTACAGGTAAAAGAAATACCCAAAATCACATTTTACTTTAAAACCCATGAGGTCTCATGTACCATATTCTTCATCTCATTAAAATCGAAAGTTCCCTGTTTGTTTTCAAGTTCTTCCTCAAATCGATGCCCTTTCTTCCTCTCATTATAAAAAACTATCAATCGAAATCGAATTTGATTTAAATCCGATACTCGGGTTCAACGCGATTTAGGGCTTTCAATGTTGAAAGTCGCGATGGTATAAGAGGGATTCGATGTGACTGTAGGTTAAGGGTTTACAACTCAGGCAAAGCCAACGATGTAAAAGAGGATATTGCGATGACTCACAAAGGGGATGTCGGGTAAGTGGCCGGATTTGGGTGAAACTCGATAGCTTGGGGAGATCGAGCTGTCACGTCGAACAGGGGTTTGAGGTGATTAAAGGATGTGATGGATGCTAGAGGAGTTCGTTAGTATTGAAATGGGTTGAACAGTTCGTGCTGGGTGGTTCGATTTCCAATTTACGGAAATGGAGAAATGGAAAAGTTAGTGGTCATGTACAGGAAAACAAGGGAATGTGTATGTAATATTTGGGGGAAGAGTTCAAACCGGAAAAGTATCACATCGTGTACAGTTATGAGATGGCTACTGTGCTAAAGGTGATAGTGGTTGAAGATCAAATGGAGAGTGAAATGGAGTAGCGGGTCATGTTGCGTGAATGGGCTACAGGTACCAACGAGAAGGAGAGCAACATGATTTCAATTAGCAAGGAAGTGGATATTGGATAGCTATAGCTCACAGGTTGATGATGTTTTATGTTCAAGCAAACATTGAATTAGGAAGGAGGGTTTAGGCGCAGAATCAACCATCTTGATTAGGTAATTATGTTAATTTAAAAAAATTGGATTTTTAATTTTATTTGAATGGTCTGATTGCTTATAAAATGAAACTCAAACAAAATCAGAATCAAACAAAACGAAGTCCGCGGGATTCGACCTTGCATTGAAATGGATTTGGAATTTCTGGAGACAGATGGAATTTAGATCAGGCATCTCTGATTTATTCCATCAAATAAAAACACTGTGAGTAAATCTCACTCACCTTTTTATTTAGAATTATTTTATTCATTAAAAATAATTGTTTATTGCTTGTTTGAATGCTTTTTGGTTGTTTTAAATATATTAGTTATTTAGGCTTGACTATTATATATATATTGAGTGGTAGGATTTCCCGCAGTATCATTAGCGGATGCCCGCGGTACCATTAGTGGATGATTACCCTATACGCCCTACGCTATGATAGTGGATGACCTTCTATACTGCGATATCCTGCCTCGAAGCAGGATGGGTATTATTTATGTTGACTAACGTCTGTGGATGCAAGAAAAACAGGTTGGAGGGATCCAACTGAATTCCTCAAAAATATATTATCTGTTTGTTTGTTGGTTTGCACCTATACTGTCATATATGATGTGTTAGAAAACCTATCAATTATAATTGGTTGTTTTGATTGTTTGAAATATCACTGGGCTTAATGTTGATTTATAAAAATACCGTGAAAGAGATTTTGAGATTTAAAAGGAAAATTCTATTTTCTAAAACAGAATTTGAATTTAGAATGGGCTAAAGATATTTACTTGTTTTGGAAATAAATAAAACAAGTATTGAATTTATAACTGATGTTTATAAATTAAATAATACAAGACATTGAAGTAGATTTATAAATGGTGTTTATAAATAAAATAGATTGATTTTCGTGGGATAATCAGATAATTGAAATGAAATTATAAACAGTTTTTATAGAAATAAAGCGAGAAAAAATATCATTGGATAATTTGAATATTTAAATTCAAATGTTAATTTAAAAATAGAAATGGGAAAATCATTTTAAAGAAATAAAAGATGGATGTATTCTGATGTACAAAATATAAATTGGACTAAAATAAATTCGTAAGGATTTATAATTTGAATTCTTTAATTCAAATTTTATTTAAATGGAAGTCAAATTGAATAAAGAGGATTTGTATATAATTTGAATAGAATTTGAATATATAGAATTTGAATAGAATTTGAATATATAGAATTTGAATAGAATTGAAAATAGAAAATTCAAATAGAATTGAAAATAGAATTTGAGAAAAAATGAAAGTTGAAATCATTTCGAAATGGGAACGACGAAATATGTTTTAGAATGCAGATTTTTAAACAGAATAGAAAATAAATCCAAAGGATTATAATTTGTAAAAGGAGTTATAATTTAATATAAAGATCAAAGTATAAATAAATTTATTTCTGAGATAGAAAAAAAATCGACAATTATAGAAAATCGAAAATATTATGTTGAATTGGGAAAATTGGTTTGATATATATTAAAAATATATTAGAATGGAGTTGAATTTATTTTAAACGAAGTTAAAAAAAATGTTTGTATATTAAATGTAATTAAAACGAACGTGTCGCAGCGCTGCAGTTCGTAAATTGGCGATTCGAACTTCAATTGAGTATATAGAACTCAATTGAAGTCGGAATTCTTTGAAATAAGAAACGTCAGGACGAATTAGATAATAGTTTTCTAATGGAAGAGAAAATTCTGAATTTTGTCATATATATTTTAAGTTGTGCCAAAATCAAATTTTCAGAAAAACAGTGCCATAACCATTATAAAACCAGAATGGTTTATTTAAATTAATAAAAGGATTTTAAACAAATAAAATCTGAATTTATATAAGAAAAATCCAGACTTGAGTTATACAATAAATATGAACCCAAGTGTAGTAAGTGAACTGATTTTTGAAACAAAAATCAGGTTGTTAATTATTGGATAGAATTAAATAATTTGAAAGTAATTAGTTAAATGAAATTTTGAATTGAAATAGAACTTTGGATAAGTGATTTAGATTTGTGGGTTTCATATTCGAAATCGAATATGAAACGTGAATGGAAAATAGAATTCAATTGGTTTATAAACAAATTAGAATATATTTGAATGTGATATGTTCAAATAGAAACTGAAAATGGGTAAAAGAGCCGATTAAAGAATAAATTAACGAATCAAGTTAAAATGACCAGATTGAGTTGAAATAAATTAGAAGTGGACACATATGTGTTAGACAGGTATGGAATGAAGTATATGAAGAGATATATATTGAAGTGCCCGACAAAAAGGTACACGTTTAAATTCCATATGAGGTTTTTTGTGCCGTATCGGCAAGCCGCTTGGCTTTTTTCTTTTTCTTTTTGATTGGAGAGGCATGTGTGGCGGTTTGGGGATTTTCCTGATGCTCCCGGTACAAAGGAGGTTATGGCGAAATTTTCTGGAAATTTAGGGAGTTAGAATATTTTTAAGAAATTTTGATAGTTAGAAATCAATGTATCGATATATATAGAATTCCATAAGGAAACAAACTAAAAATAGTATATTATTAACAAAAAGAAAATCTGTGAATTTAAATCGAGTAAGGATAGAAGGAGGAAAGTATATATGTTTTAGAAATGGAAAATTGGTTTAATATGGTGTTGATTATTCGAATTAGCAGTCTTGTCTGTTTTGAAGTTAATAATATTTTTAGTCAAGGTCTGAGAGGTAATTATACCCCAACTTGATTGATTTCATTATTAGCTGATAAATAGTAAGATTCCGTATCGAAGAGAAAAGTTTAAAGAGATTTAGTCGAATGCATTATTTTGGGTTGTTGTAGCGATGCTTTACATAACATTTGTTTTAACCCAAAATAAGTTGAGATTTTGGAAATATAATAAATAAATATTTCCTAAGTCTAAAAATGAATGGTCGTGAAAGAGATAAGTAATTGTAATATTTTCCAATTATACATAAAAGATATTTTCGAAATATAGAAAATAAAAGAAGATGAGATACGGAAATGTTTTCCAAATAGCGAAAAAGGCCAAGATGTTGGTTGAAAATATTTGTTTAACAAATATTGATAGGGAAATGAAGAAGTGAATTAATTAATGAAATACTAATTAACAGGCCCAGTGATTGACTGATGTTATGGTTGTAATGTTTGTTTATTTTTCTTCGATAGTTAAATAACCGACTATCGAAGTATTTGCCAATACCGTTGTCGATATGGAGAGACCGGTTGGATTATTATCCGAGAACCACTCCATATTGGCAGTAGCATTGCTAATCAGATTATATGAAGATAATCGAAGACGGAGTAAAATGCAAGGAGTTTTTCGATTATTAGAAATTGTGCCTTCGGTTTCGTTCAATCCCAGAACGAACGTATATGGACGAATGTCAGACAGAGTATTTCTAATGATCGAATATGTTGGTATGTATAAATATATATATGGTGGCAACGGATTTTTTCCCTTAGCATAATATCCAGAATATATTTGTGCAAATCAATTAGTGATTAATGGATCTGACAATGTGGCATTCAAAGTGATTGAGCTATTAAGGAATGATAAGTAATCGTAGCCTCAGGCCTCAACAACCGGGAAATGACAAAAATCGGGCAGGCAGCGTGGCTATGTGGGTCGCTCCCGTTAGGGTGTATAATCACCTATATAGAGAAATTCATTTAATTCCTTATTCTATTCGATGCTGTCCCATTCGGGAAACGGTTGTTGATCCCAACCGTTGGTGATATACATTCGACGCACTCAAGCGAAATGAGTGGTCGGTCATGTGTGGGCTGGGTTGCAAGACGTTCTTGTTGAACCCAGGGAAAATTCCCCTCTAGAGATACACTATCGGAAGGTGCTTCCATACCTTGTCATGTTGGAAATACAATCTCCAATAAGCGCCATGCAGTCTTTGATTTTATACTATGTATGTGGAGCATGAGATGCAAGCGTTCCGCTAGATCCTATTTATTTGATGTAGACATTATTATAATATCACTGGATTTGATATCAAAAAAATATTTTGGGTTATTGTAAGGTAAAAACCGTCCGCGTTTATGTGTGGATCGGTCTTACGATTATCATTTCTTTTGAAAGGATTTTAAAGTTAAATAGATGATTGGAGTTTACTCACACCAATCCCATGACTGACCCAAAGTTTATTTTGTTTGTTTTCCCTAAACTCTTGGGTGCCCAAATTTGTATGGGCAGTCAAGTAGTCGAGATTTTTCAGATTCACTTGGAAGAGCTGGAAGCAGGAGGCTTCACCAGTTAGCTATAGACTATCATATATTCCGCTATGTACCATGTTTGTATCTGGATACAGGTGTTTATAACTGTTCCAGGAATAACTGTTGTGCTCTGATGATGGTATGTATATAAAGTTACTGATTTGTATTTCAAAAGTTATGTTATATAATATATTTTATTCGTTCCGCTGTGAGATTTTTCTTCTTTGTTTTCTTCTATTCTAATTTTCTTTCTTTCTATTTCCCATCCTCTAACTTCTTTCTAATAATGATTCATATTTCTGTGCAATTTGGGTTGGACGTGTGGTGTAATTAGTCAACTCAGACAGTATGGATTTGCGGGTCATTACAAAATGGCTTCAAACAAATATGTATATATTGGTAACCAGGATCTTGGGTAAACATAAGATGGAAACTGATTGTTATAAGTGTCCAAAAAAATTAGATCAATGTTTTGGGTCACTTTAGATTTGGTATACTACTAATCCCATTTAAAAGTCCTAACAATTATGCGTGGTTAGAAAGTGCTTAAATTATTTTGTGCTTAAATTTGAAATTCATTTAAAAATTATGGAATTCATAGATCTTATATTCGAAATTTAAAAACTCTCCTCATTTTTAAAAAAATCAATCGTAAATCCATCATTCTAAAATGTGAAATTTGCTTCTAATTTGAAGAATATTATGAATTTTGTTTGATTAAATGAGATAAACAATATATATTTTCCCTCTGGATTTGAATTTATATTTCTAGTATATGATCATCACTATTTCAATTTCAATTATCCCATTTATGATAACAAAAAGGAGAGCATGGTTAAGATTTTGATTGATGAGTGAATAAAATATTTTAATATTGGAAATTCAATTTAATTTTTTAAAATCACTCATATGCATATAAATAGGAGGAGTTCAGTTGTAGGGAGAGCATACAAATAGGGGGAGTATTATATTTCACATTCAAAATCTTAGTGTATGTTTGTCATCGTCAAAAGGGATGATTATTGAATATAACAATATGATTTTTGTTTCATAATAACAAACATATATATTATTATATAAATGTGTTTGTAAACAGTACTATTCTATACATTACGTCACATATAGAAATACATATTTATATTGAATAAAATGCTACTACACAGAATTGAATATTCAACCAGTATTTTTATTCAAATAAATATTTTATTTTAGCATTTGAAATTGTACATATTTTTGACTCCATTGTTTATAATTCACTTAAATGTGTTTTGATATTTCTGACATGACACACTTGAATATATATAAGAAATTAAATCGTACTACCAAAAGAATTCAAACAAAATAGACAAATTGAATTAAACAACACAAATATATTTTTATTTAAATCAATTTTTTTATTAAAATAATAGTGCAATTTTATTCATGTCTACAATAAATTTCATATACAGAAGTTCCTCACTACAATTCACTCAGTTTCACTATGTTTACATATACAGACTCATACACATACATATACAGATAAAGACACACTGAATCTTCATGTGCTCCAGTCCAGTCCAAGTCACCTCCATACCTATCACAGAAACACACACAGTAAACTGGAACCAAATTATATTTAAATACAAGAAAATATAAATTTATTTTAAATTTTATTTGCCTCAGAATTTTGGTATGTTTCTTATCATTTTTCTAGACTTGGTCTTATGTATACATATATATATACACACACACAAACACACACACACACTATACTACTTGTAATATTCATAATGATACGTTGTAAATGCTACAAGGTTGTCTGATATATATATACTCTAGTGCTCGCAGTTCAGCCCTAACACAAGTACACTGGTTTGTTGATCAGAACCAGCATTATAATTAGTTGATTCTAACCAGCCACAACACGGATACAATAAGTCTGCTGATAGAAAATTCATGTTTACTATTCGACTCGCCCACAAATATAAAAGTTGCACATATATGATACATGTATACACATATAGTTGTGCATATACACATAGATATTTATAATGTGCAAGTACATAGGTTTGACATGCAAAGCATGAACCAAAATGGATAGGGCATGAAAGTGGACCAACACAACTTAGTGCAACACATAACTAGAAGTTTGTAGTTTAATAACAAACAAACATGCACCATGTATACAAGACAATATCACATGATGCATGTGCAAGTGGAAATACAAGTGAACAATGAACTTGGCACTGCAATCGTATAGAAATGCACAAAAAATGTAATAGCATGGCAACATGGGGAGTGCAAGTGACAACCAAGGAAATTGAGGGAGAGCATCATACAAGAGTGAACATAGCCGCTACATACATATGAAAACTGCAGTGAGATTAGTGCAGTTGTATATGAAATAGCAAGTGCAGTGTTAACAATAATGATCAACTAGACCAAAGCAAATGGCATAATTTTTAAAGTGACAATTGTCAAGCCAAAATAACATGGCAGTACACATGCAAGCCACAATGTACAAGTGTACATTTTCTAAAGCAACATGGAGCATGGCAGTGAAGATACACAATATGCAAGAGTGCATCAAAGCAGTAATACAAAGAATTGCCAAAGATTATGGGTCATCGCAATAATACATGAGAACATAGTATGACATATATGGTTCAACACATACATGGAACACCATGGCCAGAAATGGCAAATGAAACTCAAAACTGGGCTTATAAGCAGTGATATTAATAGCCGAGCAAAGGTAAGCAAATAGATACATGGTGCTGCATCTAATACATGGTCAAGTGATAGCATCAACAAAGCAACATCATCCAAATTGATTAGGCTAGTAACAAACACATGGTAGGATACACAAGATCAAAATTTCAAGTACAAGTGCCAAAACAAATAACAAGTAAGAATGACACATAAGGAGAATAATGATCAAGACAAAAGGCAGAGCTACAAGTTACAGGAATTACAAGACTATCTAGACATATATGCAAGAAATCAAGGCAAATGCAAAGTAAAGCATATATTCATGATCAACAAGTTCAAATGCTAGAACAAGTACAGTATCCTTTCAAATGTTCAAATGGAGTATCATTTTTTTAGCATCTGTTCTTAGCAATAAAAAGAACATAGTTAAGGGACATTTGGTCAAATATTAACACACAAGAGTTTTATTTTGGCAAATTCGAAGTTCCAGAAATCACCAAGATCTTATTTCTGGAAAAATATATACACGACATTCTTTAAATCGATATTTTCGAAAGGGGGACCAATTCAAAATTCCAGAATTCATCACGTAATATATTCATGAAAGTTTTGATATTTCAAACTCAACAGATTCAAAGCCATGAATATCAAAGGAGCTAGGGTTTTAATTTGTTATTTTTAAAGTGTTTTTTATTTTGTAAAACATGTTGAAGTTTTCTAGTTTGTCTAAACTAGAGAGACGAGTTACGGGTTTGTAATTCGGAGAAATCTGATCTCGGGGATAAAGATCAGTGCAGGGTTTTGAGCGTAGGATTAGAACAGTTGGGAGTGCGTGTCGCAGTTCACAAGGGGATTGTAAGCATAGAGATTGTTTTTATTCCTTGTAGAAACCTTGGGAATGCTGCAGCAGGCTGGGTTTTGCCGATGCTGGGTATATCTAAGTGTAATTTTTTTTGTACTTACTCTTATTATTATTTGTGTTACTATTATTTATTACTCAGCGAAAAAATTATGACAAACCCTATTCACCCCACTCTAGGGTTAATTTAGATCCTACAATGCCCTTTGACCCCACGGCCGCTGGCTCCCCAACTGGGGACATAACTGCTGATGGTGCTACAATAGGAGCCCTAGCTCCACCGACTCCCAAAGACCAATTGGGATCACGTAGATGAAAGTGATGTCGGAATTCATTTGCAATGCATCTCCTGACACTTCGACTGCTCTTCGAAGTGTTCTGTAAACTGGCCATGCGATCGCAATATACTTGGCTGGTAGGCTTCACGGGGTACTACTTGCAAAGAGTAACAAACATCAGTAACTCTTATATGAAGCTGAGAAAGTAATCCAAGACTTGAGGCTTACTACATTGAAGCCATCTTCTGGCGCAACCTTCTTGGTGAGGAACACAGAGCCATTACAGTCTTATGTCCACCAATTTGTTGAATCCCTCTTTAATGATTTTCTTACCTTGGGCAAACTGGAAGTTGATAAATGAAGGGGTTGCGCTCCGTTGATGTTTGAAGTTATAAAAAAAGATGACATCATCGAAGGTCGTCTCTTGACCTAGAAACTCCATATATATAATATATAGTGAGAAGAGGTAGGGATACACCATAAGGTGAAGCTACATGGGCGCTAACTTCATGCGGCAGCGAAAATTAACAATGAACAGACTGAGTGGAGGAATACACCGAAAGTGCACACTTGTCGACTTATAGTCATGTAGCCTTCTGGCGGGTTGTGGGCAGTCTCAGTCTAAGTTGGAACCCAGATATTATCCCTAGAAATTCTATGCTTTCCGCGCAGTCTTCTCAATTTCCCTTCATCCATGTTGCTGGCCTAAGAATTGGTTGGATTATCCAAAAAGATAGCCTCAGGCAATATATCAAGAGCTCCTTCTTCTCCGACTCCTCCCTCCTCTTCTAACGAAGTTTCTTCTACGCAAGTGCTTGTCTCTTCATCATGAGTTTGGACAACGAACTTTAAGTCATCATTATCTGACTCGGTCTCAGAGTTCGTGTGTTTCTCGAGATCTTATTGAGCAGTATTTTCTTCCTCTGCCTTAGAGAATTTGGTGGAATGTCTTCTAAACATTTTTGTTGGGCTACCCAAGAAATACCATTGGTTAGACTGAAGAACTTGTATCCCATGTGTGTGTACTAGTGATGTACGTGTAGTGGAAGTGTGTTAAAATAACAACATTAATAAATCATTAGAAGTATGCGACAGTTCGACTCAGAAGACCATTGTTCCCAACTGTCTCATTGAATCTTATAAAGGCGTCTCCAACAGCGTCATCCCCGATGACAAACTCAAAAAACACGAAGCTAAATGGTAGATAAATTTAAATAAAAAAATCAAGAGGAAAGCAATCGAAACCCACCAATACTGGATTTTTGAAGATCGAGGACAAGAAGCGAGATGAGTTCGAGTTTGAGTATTGCTGAAATATTCAGTTCGAAATAGTAAAAGTAAAAAATAAACTAAAAGTGCAGACCCGATGCTTATAGAATGTTGGAAGACTCTTCGCCTTCATTGTGAAGTGACATGTTGACTCGGTCCGGGTCGATCATATCATCTGAAGTAGTCGGGTATCAGTCTGAAACAAAAAAGGAAAGAAGTAAGACTCTCCTGTAACAATCCGGATTTTCAGAACCAATTTAAAATTTTTATTTTAGCTATTTTAAGGGATTTTGGATAATTAAAATAATTTATTTTAAATAATAATGACTAAAAATTTATTCAAATCAAAGTTAGAACGTATAAATTTATTTTAATTATAAAACGAGCCTGAAATGGCGAGGTAGTTTGAAAATTCGATTTTAAATTTCAAATGAATGTTCAGGATTCAAAATAAATCAGATTTCGGTAAAAATTAAAATATTTAAATCTGTTTAATTGTATTTTTCTAACGAATGTGAAAAATTCAGATTTCATAATGGGAATAAAAATTTATTTCTAGTTTAAAATTGAAAATAGTCGCTATGGAATTTGTGGATATTTTATATAATATATAGCCCTTAAAAATAGCCATTTTGCAAACGACCTCCGTTTCCGACGAAAACACTTTTGTTGGATCCATAATGTTAAATTATTGCTAAATTCCAATTTTCATAATTTTTGGAGTTAATATGTGAGCATAGTGGATTTAAACGCATTTGGTACTTTTAGTTTGAATTTAATCGACTAGAAAATGACCATTTTTCAAACGGCCTCCAAATTCGACGAAATTAGTTTTGTTAGGACCGTATCATCAAAACATAGCTAGATTAATTTTTCTGGAATTTTTGGAGTCACTATGTGGTCCCAGTAAATTAAAATGTGCGTTGAAATCAATTTTGAACATCATATTAATTTATATTTTAATTTTGAATAAAACTGATCGAAACGGTCGAATTGGCTTACCGAACATTTTGTGTCCGGAATAGGGGTAATTAGCTAGGGCGACAGTCGTTGGGTTTGATTCGGAGATGGAATGAAAATTCAACTTTTTGGAAATTAAATTTAATTAAATATATATTTTATACAAGTTGTCAAACCCTATATTCTTCACCCACGGTCAAAAATAAAAAATGTAGCCCTCTCCTTGGAAACTCGTAGCTCGTCGCTCTCTCGGGCGCCACCACCACTCCAAGTCCGCTCCCCTTGCGCCGGCGATCCCCTCCTCCTCCCTCCCCTCCCCTCTTCTCTCTCCCCTTCACCAATTCGAGCCAATACCCCCGAACCCGACCAAAACGGCGCCGCCACCCCCTTGCAGACCACCAGCGACCGCCGGTAGTTTCCCCCGCCACCTTAGACGACGGCGCCGCCATCCCCCACCTAATTTTGCTATTTTGATGGAACTGACTGGAAGTAGAACGGAATCCAAATCGTCCGCTAAAGAATGATAGAGTGGAAACCAAAGGTAAGAACTCCTGCTCACTCTAATTTTGTTTACAGTAAATATATACTAGGATGCAGACGGTGCTTGGTAGCACCCGACACCTTTGGTTGAAACCATGGATGTTTGGTTGTTTGTTTTGATTGATTTATTTGTTTGAATTTGGTTTGGGATGTGAATGGAATTGATTGAATTTGGTTTATATATGGCGCGAGCCAGTATTAGGCGAGGGATAAGGCTAGACCTTATTCTGGTTCAAATATTGTGTCGTTATGCTGCCGAAATTTTCTAAAATATGTTAGAAACATAATGGTATGTAAAAAATATTTTTTTTTTAACTTATATATAAATTATATAAAATACTCATCTGTTGAATAAAATAATTTACCTTTAAAAATATAATTTTTAACATATATATGAATGGAATAAAATTCTCCTGAAATGAAATAAATATTCATTTACAAATCGACACTTTGTTTATGTACACCCATTTGACTGACACTGATTGGGACGATAAATTTTACACATCGCCCAACTGCATAAATAAAAATCTGTGTTTGTTGATTGAAACCCCACACGGGTATTGGGATGATATTTGACGTGCACTAATCCCAATTGTTTAGTTGTATGTCAATCAATTAGTTGACAGACTGTTGTAAGTGTTAATTATTTATATTTAATGCTTATGCAGTTGTGTAATGCACTCTAGATGATGGCTGATTGTTTATCATTGTTATTATATACATGTGTTGTATGAAATCCATATAAATAACATTATATAGCAGTTGACTGTGTCTTATTACTATTCAGAAGGAACGAATATTTTAAAACAATGAATATTTTAAAATAAGGAATATTTTAAAATAATATTGGGTAAAGGATTAAAATCTGATTTTGATGTCCGATTTTGGATGGACACGAAAGTATTGAAATATGTGAAGCCGTATTGATTATATATGCACCATTCTGACGCGAATGATATTTATATCGATTTTATTCATTTTTATAATGAATATTAAAAAGGAAATGATCTCAAAATCTGATATTTTGAAAATATTATCATTTTAATATTATAATGATATAGAATATTCAATTTTGATTTAAAATTGAAAATGAAGTTGGAATCGTTTTTAAAACGAATATAAAATGGTTTGTAAAATACGTTTTAAAAAGGAAATCAATGCAATATATACAATATATATTATATATATATGTAATGGCCTGAATAGAGCGCGTCGTGCCGCGACCATTCACGAATTTCGACCATTGACTTCGAGTTGACATTACGGGAGATCCGACTGTCGGATTCGCCTAAAACTAGAACCGTTGGGTTCATATCAAAAAGAGCTTTCAAATGAATGTAGGAGATTTGAAATCAAACAGCTGGATTTGGGATTATGTCCAAATCAAATTTGGAAAAGTAAGCTGTAAGTGCGGTTCGATGACTGTTTATGGAAATTGACTGAAAGGGCCTTAATAAAATTATTAAAAAAATTAATAATTTGTGTAAAATCATAGTAAATGATTTGGAAAGAATTAGGATGAAAAATTCCATGTTTGTAAAGATAAAAATATATTTTTATCAAAATGAACTAATTATTAACTAGATTTGAAATCCAATAATTATTAAATAAAATAAATTGGATTTGTGAATGGTTTTAATATATCCAGAAATTTCCAATGAACAAATTGGAATGGAAATAATCTTTGGAATATTTCGATATTGGATTCTGTGATTATACGGATATTGTTATGGAAATTTGGATGATATATATGTCATTATTTCCAATACATTATTTGTTGGTTTCAGAATTTGATATTGAATATAAGCCGATATAATTTCTATTCAGAGCCTTGTATTAAATATCAAATGGGATTTTGGGTTTGTCGTGAACGGTTTCTTTTTTAACACTGTTCTTAAAACCCAGTTGAGAAAAGAATAATCTTTTAATTAAGATTTAGTGAAGTTTTCCAGTTAACTAATATTTAATTGGAATTGAATAAAAGAATTGGATTTTTGGGTTTATCGTGAACGGTGTTTTAAATAACACTTGTTCTTTAACCCGATTAACCGTGAAATGTAATTTGGAATTTATAAATCTTTTTATTAAGATTTAAAGTAAATTTTCCAAAGTACAGTTTTCCAATCTAATAAAATAAATTGGAATGGAATGGAATTCGATTTGATAATAATAGAAGTGATCTTCTGTGGAGGAAGACTGTTAATATATATGGAATTTAGAAGGCTTTGTCTTTATTCCATTTATATTATTAGTCGGATACAGAAATTGATATCGATTATATATTGATCTGTTTTCCATGAAAATTCCATAATTAATGGAATGTGATTTTGGGTTTATTGCGAATCGTATTTTAAATGACATTGGTTCTTTAACCCAATTAAGGATAGGATTTCATGTCTAACATTGTATTTCGAACTGTATTTGTTGATCTCTGCTAAATATATATATATATATATATATATGTTTGGTGGCGGAGAATTTATTCTCTTGCTTAACACCCTTCTCTGAGACCTACGAGCTTAGAGGTTATATATCGGCAGAAATCAATGTTACAGTGTAGATTGTCAATGCGGCGTGTTTGATTTCCCAAAGTTAAATAATCACTAATATTGATTTTGGGGAAGATTAAAACTAAGTGGAGTTTTAATGAATCGTTAATTAGATTGGAATGTGAATGTGATAATTTAGATTATAAACTTTGGGAAAATGATCGAGAATGGAGTACCACCAGTTTTACTTCAAGGGATAGTTAAATCTTTAATTAGATTTGAACAGGAAATGGTAATTAACTTTACCGATAACACAATGGTGTTAGATATGGAGTATTACCAGTTTTTCTCCTTGGGATGGATAGGTTAGGATTAGGTATATTATAAACAAATGATTACTTCAGTAAGGTTCGCAAATTCCGACTAGTTGATAAATCTTAATTAGGTTTTGAATTGATATCCAAAGGAAGATTAAAGAATAAATTTAAAAGAATTTATCTTTGATAAAATTAATGGGAACCTTTCCCTAAAAATGTGAGTATTTGAATAAAAGAATATTCTAAATTGGATTGAGGCGTATGTTGTATGTTTATATCACTTGATTATAATATACGCAGGTTAAAAAGGCCGGGTTTTATACCCGTTTTGAATAACTAATTCGACGATAAGTCGACGATGAAGATGGTGGTTGAAGACCAGAAGTCTTCACATCGTCTGGATGATTACTGATGTCTTGATTGGGCTATACACCCAAGACGAGGTAATAAGTGGTGATCGTCCAGACGTACTTAGAGATCGACTGGATATGCGAGTACCTCTCTCCTGTATTGGACATGGGATGTGGAATAAGGTGCCTCCGTTTTCGTTCAGACCCAGAACAAACTAGTAAATGGATGTGTGTCTGACATTGGATTTTATTTTGTGTTGATTGATTTCTATTAAATATATATCTGTTTGGCAACGGAGAATTTATTCTCTTGCTTAACGTCCTTCTCTAAACGTACGAGCTTAGAGGTTATATATCAATAGACATCAGTCGCATGGCGTGAATTGCCTGTGTGGCATGCTGAGATGCAAATGATCAAGACTTCTGTTGAAAAGCAGAGTCTTGTATTTGATGATCAAAGCACGACTTTAAATAGCATAGCTTTGTGTATAGTTTTAATTCGCGAGCCTCACAACTCGGTATGAGTCAAAAACGAGATAAGGGACCCAAGGAGTGCATGAAGTTTCCTTCTAGCTATGGGTGGTGTCATGGTATGGAGCCCAAACATTTATTATATTTTTACCTATGTGGATGATGGATAGCGAGGCGCCTCGGATATATCGATTACTACGAAGCCGATGGATATGTCCTATAGGACCAAGAAACGTGTGTTCAAGAATTGTCAATCCGCTATGTGTGGACTAGCCTTGGTGGATCCAAGGGTTCGCCAACGTCCGAACCATGAGGCATTTGCTAGAGTGTCTCGAAGCTGGCGAGGAGTACATCCCTTGCCTCGACTCATGACGGAAATCCAATTTTCAATACGTGACATTTCAGTTTTGATTGTAGAGCCTAGTATGGCGACATGATATATGGTTTCCATGCCGCCTATGATTGATACATTTATATTTGAAGTTTTTTTGGACACTATACACTTATAATAGTATCAAATGATTTTTTTTAAACATACCAAGCATGTTTGGCTATTATAAAGGAAAACTCTATCCTCCGGCTTGCGTTGCATTGTGTGATGGGACCCGGGTCTTATAATAGCTTCATTTTTCCAAAAAGCGTTGCACTGTTTATTCTATGCAGTGGTATTCTTAGGAAGAAACTGTTCCGTGTTATACGGCGTGGTCCCCTTATTTACTTTATTTTAAAGTAAAGTTTTAAAATTGTTTTAATTTCACACCAGTCCCATGACTGACATGGAGTTTATTGTTTTAACCTAAACTCTGGATGCCCATATTTTCCACATGGGCAGCTAATAGTTTTGGTTCTATAGATATTATATTCACATGATCCTGGATTTACAGCTGAAGCGATATTCGGAAAGCTCTGTATCCATGTATTTCTTTTAGTTGTGTTATGTATTATTTTTCCGCTGCTAATGTAATTTAATCTCGGGTATTTTTCTGGTGTATATTATTTATTCATATTCTGTTATATTCTTGTACTCTGATGAAATTGTTGTAAGAACAATGAAATGTTCTTCTGTTTGTGTTCTGATTTGTCATGTTCTCAACTCAATCTAGGCTTTCCCGTAAGGGCGAGTTTGGGTCGTCTCATCTCCTCTCTTATGGCTTCCTCAATGACTCCACCTACCGACTTGTATGTGACAAACTGTCTGACTCGACCATATGCTTGACTTGCACAAGATGAAAAACATCATTTGGTAACGACCTGTGTGTGAAAATCACATGTGGGAGCCAACGACTAGACACAAGTCAACAATATAATAGATATATTCAACCTCTAGATTCGACAGAGTTTGGATATTTACCTGTGTCTCCCGATTATTTCAGTTGACGACCTTGGCTCAATGGGTACCATCGGGAATACGGAGAAGCATGATTGACTATTTAAACAGAAAAGAAGTATCCAAGTGTCACGACTATCCAAGTTTACATGACTACTCATCCTTATCTTCCTCAAAGGCAGATGTCATTCCGAGGAGGTGCAGCTCAACAGATACAAAGCACATCCCGTCTGCAATGCGACATACTTTGGGGAGCAAAGTATTGACCTACCTATTGACAAGGCTGTCAAGTTCGTTGACGTTCAAGATCGAAGCCCTTAGAATTCGTTTGCAACATATTTGTATGTCAAAGAGATCAAACGAGGCAAGCTTAATGTAACATTGTAATGACCCGGGATTTTGACGACTTTGGTTATCGCCATAAACTCGATGTCGATAACCAAAACATCGAAAAATACCAGTCATTAGTGAAAGAAATTAGAGGGTGAGGAAAGATAAGATAGAAAATTAGAATAGAAGAAGAAGAAGAACACAACATCAGAGTAACACGAATCTCACAGCGGAACGAATAAATATATTTCATAACATAACTTTGAAATACAAATCTGTACTTGAATATACATATCATTATCAAAGTATAGAACTTACAACACAGCGGAAATAACTATAGCTATATGATCATGAAGCCTCCTGCTCTGTAAATCCCGAATACTTGACTGCCCGTACAAATTTAGGCACCCAAGAGTTTAGGGAAACAAACAAAATAAACTCCGGGTCAGTTATGGGACTGGTGTGAGTAAAACATTTTAAAATAGTTCAAACAGGTAATCAATATCTCATAAGACCACGCCGTATAACGGAACGGGTTTTTCCCTTATGAGAATCCAAATATCTTTATATCAAAAAGCTTTTGATATTATAATAATGTCTATCAACACAATATAATAATCATCTAACAGAAACGCTTTCATCTCACGTTCTACATATATAGTATACAATCAAAACCGCAGGCACGTATTGGGTAATGGATTTCCAACTATGACAAGGTATGGAACCACCTTTCTCTAGAGTACCTCTAGAGAGGAATACATTGGGTTTAACAAGAACATCTTGCAACCTGGCCACACATGACCGACCACTCATTTCGCTTGAGTGTATCGAATGTATATCACCAATGGTTGGGATCAGCAACCGTTTCCCGAATGGGACAGCATCAACAATAGATTTTTAGAAGTAAATGAAACTCTAGATCAGGTGATTATACACCCTACTTCGGTGCGACCGACTTAGCCATGCCGCCTGCCCGATTTCTATCATTTACCGGATGTGAGGCTAGAAGCTACGCTTTATCATCACACCAGATTCACATTGAATGCCACATCATCAAATCCATCAAATTACCGATTGACGTCCTCAACAATACATTATGTGTTAGCTAAAAGAAGTTTCCTTCTTCGCTTCCACTCTTGGTACGGTTAGAGAAATCAATATACGTGATCGTCTGGAAATACTCTGTCAGACATCCGTCCATACAAGTCATCCAGGAACAGGATGAACCGAAGGCACTATTCAGTACATCCATCTTAGGTAGTGTTATCCAAGACTTATACAATAGCCCTTGCACTTTACTCCGTCTTCAACTATCTTTGGCATATATGATTCGCAACGCTTATGGCAATACAGAGTGGTTCTTTGGATAATAATCCAACCGGTCTCTCCATATTAACAACGTTAAAATGGTCAAAAACTTCAATAATCTGTGATTTAACTATCGAAGAAAAACAGGTGTGCAAACAACGATATTATTTCCCAATGGAAATTTATATTGATCAAACATCATTCAACATTTATCTCTTTATTTCATTAATTTATTTATCTCATGTCTCCCTATATTCAATATTTCTTATTTTCTAAATTTGGAAAATATATGTTATTAACAATGGAAAACATTTCCATTTCTTGTTTTCTTTATTAGAAAACATTTCTGGTTTCTTATTTGGAAAACATTTCCAAAGCTTCTTCATTGGACTTAGACAGATGTTTAAACAAACCATCGCGATGACAACTCAAACCATTTCCTTTAATTACTAAATTCACTTAACCATCCTTTACTATCGAACCTTAACCATTCCTTAGTTAAAATGAAGCCAATCAAGTTATGGTAGAACTACCTCTCAGAGCTTAACTGAACAACATTTCTAACTTTGAAATAGGCAAAGTTCACTTTATATTCCTTTAACTAACTTCCTTACTTACCCCTCCTTCGAATTATCTCTTATTCGATAATTCTTTCCTTCGAATAAGGTATGTTCTATAACTCTATTCAATTTACTCTATTCGATTAACCCTTATCAATTAACTCTATTGGACTAACGCTATTTGATTAACTCTATTGGACTAATGCTATTTGATTAACTCTATTGGACTAACGCTATTTGATTAACTCTATTGGACTAAGTCAGGGATTGATTTACTCATTTCACTTAACTCCTTTCGAATAAACTATATTCGATAACTCCTTTTACTTCCTTCGAATAAACTATATTCGATTAACTCATTTGCTTCTATTCAAATAAACTATATTCGATTAACTCATTTGCTTCTATTCGAATAAACTATATTCGATTAACTCCTCTTACTTTCTATTCGAATAAACTATATTCGATTAACTCCTTTTACTTCTACTCCAATCAATTTAAATTTAACTGGTTTAACTCTATCTAACCAACTCGACTCGACTAACCCCTTTCGATTAAACTAACATCGATTAACTCCTTTTAACTCGATTAAACTAACATCGATTAACTCCTTTTAACTCGATTAAACTAACATCGATTAACTCCTTTCGATTAAACTAACATCGATTAACTCCTTTTATCTCGATTAAACTAACATCGATTTACTCCTTTTAACTCGATTAAACTAACATCGATTAACTCCTTTTAACTCAATTAAACTAACATCGATTAACTCCTTTTGATTAAACTAACATCGATTAACTCCTTTTAACTCGATTAAACTATTCATTTATAAAGATTTACTTTCAGTAACGGTTCTTCACTTTACAAATGATTTCCTTCTTATAACAGTTTCCATTTTATAACGTTTATTCATTTTCTAAATATCTCCTATTTATAAATATTCCAATTTATAAATATTTCTTATTTATAAATATTCCATTTATAAATATTTTATTTTCAAATATCACTTTGAAAATATTCCCTTATCAACATTTTGGTATGTTATGGTATTTAACACATCAAATCACGATGACCAATATCGTTCAAACACATATAATCGACTACAGATTATATATCACATCATATATTACAATATATGAAAACAATAAAATAACTGTTGAGTAATCAAGTCGGATTCCTCCAACCTGTTTCCCTGCATCCACAGATTTTACACAATAAAATCAACATCACTTTCAGTTCCATATGATATATTCTGTTAAACAGAATCAATATAGAAATTTAACTAACTGACTAGCAGTTCAATCAAACAGTCAACACACGGTCAATCAGCCAATATTTAACAGTTCTAAAAATACAACATGAAATTATAAACTGTTCAGAGTTAGTGAGATTTACTCACATTGGCAGTTCACCGTTAAAGAACTATAAACTGTTGTTTGATTTGAATCAAACAGTTTATTTCACCATAAATTCAAATGAGCTCAAATCCACTCTCGGTCAGTTCTATTGTGGAGTTCTCGTCCATACGGTCCCAACGCAACTTACGGTTCGTGATTCTGATATCGTATGTAGAAGTTATGACTTACACAAGTTATACAGATATTTTAGATTAAATTAAAACACGCATTTAAACTTTATTGGGCTTACCCCTTAACCCAAGGCCCATTACTCCCTTGAATAAACCCACGGCCCGCTCCTTTATCTTCATCCCCAAGTAACATACACAGCCGATGTTCAGACATTGCCCAAATCACTCCCCAACCGCTCCTTCTTCTTTGCACCGAAACCCAAACAGTAATCACCATCGACTCTCTCTTCTTGCTCTCATTCTCCTCCACCAAAGCTCCACCATTCGGTTGCTCCTTTCAGACCCCGTCGCTACAGTTTCCACGCCTCAGTAGAAGAATCGAGCGACATCATTGTCGTCGGATCCTCCCAAATCAGTACCCACGGATGCGCCTTCTCACCCTGATCGAGACTGCGCCCTCGATTTCCCTTCCGTCCTTCACCATTGTCGTTGCTCCTCAACCCTAGATTTACTGTAAAACGTCAAGCTCCCCAATGTGAAGTCGCACCCTTCGATTTACATACCAGCTTGAAGAGTTTCGAGCAACGATCTCAATTATCCATGTTTCAGGATTTATACATTTTTAGATGAATTGTTTTGGATTTTCTTTTTGGGAAATTTTCTACTGTAAAACCCATTGGGGTCTTATATAGTTAAGGTCGGTGGTTGGTGCCATTTGTGGTTGAAATTGAAGGGGGCGTGGCCTGTTTGTGATCAAAAAAATGGAGGGGATATTTTTGAATTGATTTTTATATTTTATTTTAATGATTTTCTCCTTGTATCAACCTTCTAAAAATCCCAGTGATTACATACGATACCTAAAAATCGCCAAACTGGACATGTAGCTAGAATTCAACATTACGGTCCCAACGAAACTGGTTTCGTCGAATTTCGACTCCGTATGCTGACACAACATATTTTTAACTGTTAAAATACTGACTGTTTTTCACTCTAAAAATACGTACGACCACATACTAACTCTAAAAATCATGAAACTTGACATCTAGCAATAATTTGACATTCCGGATCCAACAAAATTAGTTTCGTCGAATTACGACTTCGTTTGCAAAACTGGCTATTTTTAAAGCTCTGGATGACCCATTTAAATATATAAATATATTTAAATATAGTTAAATTTAATATAAATAAATTTATATTATCGTCTATATTCACAGTGGAATACCATATAGCTCAGAAAACCCTATATGGATTTCTAACTCGATATCTCAAATCTGGGTCAACCCGATATTCGATTTATATTGAAATTCCTTTTTAAAATATAAATAATTCCTTTATAAGTTATAAAGGAATTCCACAGCGGCTTTTCTAAAATTTGATTTGTACATAAATCAAAATCTACATGATGAAATCCCGATTTTTCTCTTCCACTAGAAAGATATACTCCACCAACTCCACACGTTTCTTGTTTCACAGAAATCCGGCTTAAAACGAATCCTGTACATTCAGTTGAAGTTCGAATCACCAATTTTCGAACTGCAGCGCCATTTCGAGCTCATTTATAATTATATTATAAACTATACGTTCAACTGTCGACGATTGAATATATTCATTATTCTAATTCAATTCCAAGCTGAATTAAATATCACAGATGATCCGGTTCACCCCATATCGTCATTTCAGCCAATTCTGTTTATTTCAGAATTAAATATATTATTTAATTTATTATTTTAATTAAATATTCATCATTATTTTATTCCACGACCATTAAATTCTCTAAACCACCATCTCAATAATTAAATAAATTAATTATAATACCCTCTGCCGATGCGGGTCATTACAATCTTTCCCACTTAAAATAATTTCGTCCTCGAAATTGCTAAAAGGTAGAGGACGACCCTATCGACTGGTTAGAACATATTTGTTCACTCCTTAACTTCAGTTTCAACTGAACCAATTTAAATTCAATTAAATTATTAATTAATTCTTACCAACGAAAATTTCCAAAAATCCTGAAAATTTTCTAATGCCTTAATTTTTCAAAAAAATTCGCCAGCACCTCCTTTGTACTGGTCAATACGTCAAACTCCAATTCGCCTCTCTGGGCCATCTCTATCACAAAAGAAAATCAAACAGCCAAGCGGCTTGCCCATTCGGCTCATAAATTTTATATCCAATAGAAATATAAACTTGTACCTTTTGTCGACATGTCATTATATCATTTCCACCTGTTATCAATTCAGTGGATACAAGGGTCATCCCTATCAAATTCCAATCTACTTTTATCCACAACACAACCATTCGCTTATATCCGAGCCAAATATCATTTCAACTAGAGTTTCTTCTCGATTTCCATCCCTTAACTCGATTATCACATTATACTTCAAATTTGAATCTCACAATCCAATTTGTCTTGATATCATTCTAATTCAATCTCAGTTACCACTTAACTGACTTTACTTTAATTCAAATTTTCTTTCACAAATTTCTGTTAAATATGTTTTTAATTCAAATAGTCTTTCCCTGGGAGTTTTCAAATAGTTTACTCTTTTCAAAAATCAAATTTTCCTTTTGAACATGTCATTGAGCCCTTAATTAATATTCCATTAGTTAAATCACTTCTCTATTTCTTTATTAATATTTGTTAACCAAATATTTTCAATAACCATATTGGCCTTTTATGTTATTTGGAACACATTTCTGAATATCGCCTCCTTTATTTTCTAAACTTTAGAAAATATATGCTATTTATAATTGGAAAATATTCCAATTACTTATCTCTTTTCCGATCTCGTTTATTTCTATACTTAGGAAATATTCTTTATTATATTTCCAAGCTTATACTTATTTGGGTTAAAACGGATGTTGTGTAAAACATCGTTACGACAATCCAAATACTATATTCAACTAACTCTTATTCAACATTGATCTTCAAGCCTGAAATCTTACTATTTATTTGTTAATAATGAAATCAATCAAGTTGGTGTATAACTACCACTCAGACCTTGATTGAATAACATTTATAACGTCAAAACAGATAAGACTACTTACTCGAATAATCAATACCATACAACAACTTATTCACTTTTAAACACATATACACTTTCTCTTTCTATTCTTACTAGATTTTATTCTTAGTCTTCTTTTTGATTTTACTATTCTATTTCTAAGTTCGTTCCCTTATCGACTTCTATATATATACATATACATATATATATACATATATCGATATGTTGATTTCTAACTATCAAATTATCTTAAAAATATTCTAACTCCTTGAATTCCCGGAAAAATTTGCCATAACCTCCTTTGTACCAGGAGCATCAGGATATTTCAAATAGCCTCCCATGGCCCTCACCAATCCAAAAGAAAAAGAAAAAGCCAAGCGGCTAGCCGATACGGCGCATAAAATCTCATATACGAATTAAATACATACCTTTTCGTCGAGCATTCTACTTATATACCTTCATACCTTATCCATACCTATCTCATGTATATTTATACCTTCCCTATCTATTTTAACTATATCTGATCGTTTTAACTCAATTCGTTAATTAATTTGTTAATTAACTCTTTAGTCTATTTCACTTTTATATTTGAACATGACATGTTCAAATATATTTTAACTTGCTTATTAACTAATTTGAATCCAAATTTCAAATTTAAGTTCTATATTAGATTTCGAATATCCATTTACAAATCCAATTCACCTTTCAAAGTTCAACTTCAAATTCAAAACACGATTAACTAATTCCTCTTCGACTTAGTCAATTCTACCCAAATTCTATATATTCAAATTCTATAGTTTAAATTCCATTTGAATTCTATATTCAAATTCCATATATTCAAATCCTATATTTGAATTCCATTTGAATTCTATATTCAAATTCCCTTTGAATTTCTATATTCAAACTCTATTTCAATTCCATTGAATTTCATATATTCAAACTCCCTTTGAATTTCTATATTCAATTTCTATTTGAATTCCATTGAATTTCATATATTCAAACTCCCCTTGAATTTCTACATTCAATTTCTATTTGAATTCCATTGAATTTCAAATATTCAAACTCCCCTTGAATTTCTACATTTAATTTCTATTTGAATTCCACTGAATTCAATATTCAATTTTCCGTTATTTAAATCTTCTTTATTCAAATCTCATTTGAATTTCTATATTCAAATCCCCTTTGAATTTTCCTATTTAAATTCTATGTTTGAACTTCCTTTATTCAAATTCCTTTAAATAAGTCTCGAATTCAATTCCTTTTGAAATCGATATTTCTACCTTTGGAAAATAGATTTCCCTTTCAATTTCACACTTGTATTTTTATTTCTGAATTATCCAATGATAATTCTTTTCACTTCATTTATAAACTTCGTTTATAAAAGAACTATTTATAAACTTCGTTTATAAAGGAACTTCTCGTTTTATTTCTTTTAAACAAGTTAATATTTCAAATCTATTTAAAAATCCCATTTTGAAATTCAACACAACTTGTCTTTCCCAAAACAATTTCAAAACAGTATCTCTGTAAGTAATTCGTCACTTACAACTCGAAAATGAATACTGACGATGCAGCTGTCATCATCAGAATCTATATCCCAGCGATCGAAGTGAGTTCAATACTATAAAACCATTTCTAAACATTTCCACTTTGAAATTCATTTCAAAATATAATTCACACTACTTGTAAAACAATTTAAAATCTCCCAGGATCTTAAATTTTCCTTATTTTTAATCCAAATCCATTTACAAACACTTATCCAATTCTCCAGAGTTTTAATTCAATTCCTGGTTTAAATTTCAGATTCAACTCATCTGATTTCACGTATTTCACTTATATGAATTCTGATTGTTTATTTACATAACCATTAAATTTGTAATCTTACTCGATTATAATAGCAACCAATATATCCACTATTATTATAATTTTGATATATATATATCTTCTCTATATCAAGATATACCTTGGGTAAACTTATTATAATTTACCCTCTTTTCAAAACATATCGTGTCGACCCATCGTATTCGAGTGTTTAGTAACTCCTACCAATACAGTGGATCGAACTGATCAACCAGAACCCATAAACAACTCAACCAATAAATCCACACAATATAAAACAAATTTTTATATCAATAACAAATACGTTCACTCGTATATATACACTCAACTCAATCTAGGGTATTACTAACCCTATCTCTACCGAGTCACGCCATAAAGCCAAGGTAATTCACTTAAACTTAAGCTCTGATACCAACTGTAATGACCTGGGATTTTGACAACTTTGGTTATCTCCATAAACTCGATGTCGATAACCAAAACATCGAAAAATACTAGTCATTAGTGAAAGAAATTAGAGGGTGAAGAAAGATAAGATAGAAAATTAGAATAGAAGAAGAAGAAGAACACAACATCAGAGTAACACGAATCTCACAGCAGAACGAATAAATATATTTCATAACATAACTTTGAAATACAAATCTATACTTGAATATACGTATCATCATCAAAGTACATCACTTACAACACAGCGGAAATAACTATAGCTATATGATCCTGATGCCTCCTGCTCCAAGCTATTCCAGTATATCTGTAAATCCCGACTACTTGACTGCCCGTACAAATTTAGGCACCCAAGAGTTTAGGGAAAACAACAAAATAAACTCTGGGTCAGTCATGGGACTGGTGTGAGTAAAACATTTTAAAATAGTTCAAACAGGTAATCGATATCTCATAAGACCACGCCGTATAACGGAACGGGTTTTTCCCTTATGAGAATCCAAATATCTTTATATCAAAAACCTTTTGATATTATAATAATGTCTATCAACAAAATATAATAATCATCTAGCAGAAACGCTTTCATCTCACGTTCTACATATATAGTATACAATCAAAACCGCAAGCACGTATTGGGTAATGGATTTCCAACTATGACAAGGTATGGAACCACCTTTCTCTAGTGTACCTCTAGAGAGGAATACATTGGGTTTAACAAGAACATCTTGCAACCCGGCCACAAATGACCGACCACTCATTTCGCTTGAGTGTATCGAATGTATATCACCAACGGTTGGGATCAGCAACCGTTTCCCGAATGGGACAACATCAACAATAGATTTTTAGAAGTAAATGAAACTCTAGATCAGGTGATTATACACCCTACTTCGGTGCGACCGACTTAGCCATGCTGCCTGCCCGATTTCTATCATTTACCGGATGTGAGGCTAGAAGCTACGCTTTATCATCACACCAGATTCACTTTGAATGCCACATCATCAAATCCATCAAATCACCTATTGACGTCCTCAACAATACATTATGTGTTAGCTAAAAGAAGTTTCCTTCTCCGCTTCCACTCTTGGTACGGTTGGAGAAATCAATATACGTGATCGTCTGGAAATACTCTGTCAGACATCCGTCCATACAAGTCATCCAGGAACAGGATGAACCGAAGGCACTATTCAGTACATCCATCTTAGGTAGTGTTATTTAAGACTTATACAATAGCCCTTGCACTTTACTCCGTCTTCAACTATCTTTGGCATATATGATTCGCAACGCTTATGCCAATACAGAGTGGTTCTTTGGATAATAATCCAACCGGTCTCTCCATATTAACAACGTTAAAATGGTCAAAAACTTCAATAGTCTGTGATTTAACTATCGAAGAAAAATAGGTGTGCAAACAACGATATTATTTCCCAATGGAAATTTATATCGATCAAACATCATTCAGCATTTATCTCTTTATTTCATTAATTTACTTATCTCATGTTTCCCTATATTCAATATTTCTTATTTTCTAAATTTGGAAAATATATGTTATTAACAATGGAAAACATTTCCATTTCTTGTTTTCTTTATTAGAAAACATTTCTGGTTTCTTATTTGGAAAACATTTCCAAAGCTTCTTCATTGGACTTAGACAGATGTTTAAACAAACCATCGCGATGACAACTCAAACCATTTCCTTTAATTACTAAATTCACTTAACCATCCTTTACTATCGAACCTTAACCATTCCTTAGTTAAAATGAAGCCAATCAAGTTGGGGTAGAACTACCTCTCAGACCTTAACTGAACAATATTTCTAACTTTGAAATAGGCAAAGTTCACTTTATATTCCTTTAACTAACTTCCTTACTTACCCCTCCTTCGAATTATCTCTAATTCGATAATTCTTTCCTTCGAATAAGGTATATTCGATAACTCTATTCAATTTACTCTATTCGATTAACCCTTATCAATTAACTCTATTGGACTAACGCTATTTGATTAACTCTATTGGACTAACGCTATTTGATTAACTCTATTGGACTAACGCTATTTGATTAACTCTATTGGACTAAGTCAGGGATTGATTTACTCATTTCACTTAACTACTTTCGAATAAACTATATTCGATAACTCCTTTTACTTCCTTCGAATAAACTATATTTGATTAACTCATTTGCTCCTATTCGAATAAACTATATTCGATTAACTCATTTGCTTCTATTCGAATAAACTATATTCGATTAAATCCTCTTACTTTCTATTCGAATAAACTATATTCGATTAACTCCTTTTACTTCTACTCCAATCGATTTAACTCTAACTGGTTTAACTCTAACTGGTTTAACTCTATCTAACCAACTCGACTCGACTAACCCCTTTCGATTAAACTAACATCGATTAACTCCTTTTCACTCGATTAAACTAACATTGATTAACTTCTTTTAACTCGATTAAACTAACATCGATTAACTCCTTTTAACTCGATTAAACTAACATCGATTAACTCGTTTTAATTCGATTAAACTAACATCGATTAACTCCTTTCGATTAAACTAACATCGACTAACTCCTTTTAACTCGATTAAACTAACATCGATTTACTCCTTTTAACTCGATTAAACTAACATCGATTAACTCCTTTTAACTCGATTAAACTAACATCGATTAACTCCTTTTGATTAAACTAACATCGATTAACTCCTTTTAACTCGATTAAACTATTCATTTATAAAGATTTACTTTCAGTAACGGTTCTTTACTTTACAAATGATTTCCTTCTTATAATAGTTTCCATTTTATAACGTTTATTCATTTTCTAAATATCTCCTATTTATAAATATTCCAATTTATAAATATTTCTTATTTGTAAATATTCCATTTATAAATATTTTATTTTCAAATATCTCTTTGAAAATATTCCCTTATCAACATTTCGGTATGTTATGGTATTTAACCCATCAAATCACGATGACCAATATCGTTCAAACACATATAATCGACAACAGATTATATATCACATCATATATTACAATATATGAAAACAATAAAATAACTATTGGGGAATCCAGTCGGATTCCTCCAACCTGTTTCCCTGCATCCATAGATGTTACACAATAAAATCAACATCACTTTTAGTTCCATTGATATATTCTGTTAAACAGAATCAATATAGAAATTTAACTAACTGACTAGCAGTTCAATCAAACAGTCAACACACGGTCAATCAGCCAATATTTAACAGTTCTAAAAATACAACATGAAATTATAAACTGTTCAGAGTTAATGAGATTTACTCACATTGGCAGTTCACCGTTAAAGAACGATAAACTGTTGTTTGATTTGAATCAAACAGTTTATTTCGCCATAAATTCAAATGAGCTCAAATCCACTCCCGGTCAGTTCTATTATGGAGCTCTCGTCCACACGGTACCAACGCAACTTACGCTTCGTGATTCTGATATCGTATGTAGAAGTTATGACTTACACAAGTTATACAGATATTTTAGATTAAATTAAAACACTCATTTAAACTTTATTGAGCTTACAGCTTAACCCAAGGCCCATTACTCCTTGAATAAACCTACGGCCCGCTCCTTTATCTTCATCCCCAAGTAACATACACAACCGACGTTCAGACATTGCCAAAATCACTCCCCAACCGCTCCTTCTTCTTTGCACCGAAACCCAAACAGTAATCACCATCGACTCTCTCTTCTTGCTCTCCTTCTCCTCCACCAAAGCTCCACCATTCGGTTGCTCCTTTTAGACCCCGTCGCTACAGTTTCCACGCGTCAGTAGAAGAATCGAGCGACATCATTGTCGTCGGATCCTCCCAAATCAGTACCCACGGATGCGCCTTCTCACCCTGATCGAGACTGCGCCCTCGATTTCCCTTCCATCCTTCACCATTGTCGTTGCTCCTCAACCCTAGATTTACTGTAAAATGTCAAGCTCCCCAATGTGAAGTCGCACCCTTCGATTTACATACCAGCTTAAAGAGTTTCGAGCAACGATCTCAATTATCCATGTTTCAGGATTTATACATTTTTAGATGAATTGTTTTGGATTTTCTTTTTGGGAAATTTTCTACTGTAAAACCCATTGGGGTCTTATATAGTTGAGGTCGGTGGTTGGTGCCATTTGTGGTTGAAATTGAAGGGGGCATGGCCTGTTTGTGATCAAAGAAATGAAGGGGATATTTTTGAATTGATTTTTATATTTTATTTTAATGATTTTCTCCTTGTATCAACCTTCTAAAAATCCCAGTGATTACATACGATACCTAAAAATCGCCAAACTGGACATGTAGCTAGAATTCGACATTACGGTCCCAACAAAACTGGTTTCATCGAATTTCGACTCCGTATGCTCACACAACATATTTTTAACTGTCAAAATACTGACTGTTTTCACTCTAAAAATACGTACGACCACATACTAACTCTAAAATTCATGAAACTTGACATCTAGCAATAATTTGACATTCCGGATCCAACAAAATTAGTTTCGTCAAATTACGACTTCGTTTGCAAAAGTGGCTATTTTTAAAGCTCTGGATGACCCATTTAAATATATAAATATATTTAAATATAGTTAAATTTAATATAAATAAATTTATATTATCGTCTATATTCACAGTGGAATACCATATAGCTCAGAAAACCCTATATGGATTTCTAACTCGATATCTCAAATCTGGGTCAACCCGATATTCGATTTAAATTGAAATTCCTTTTTAAAATATAAATAATTCCTTTATAAGTTATAAAGGAATTCCACAGCGACTTTTCTAAAATTTGATTTGTACATAAATCAAAATCTACATGATGAAATCCCGATTTTTCTCTTCCACTAGAAAGATATACTCCACCAGCTCCACACGTTTCTTGTTTCACAGAAATCCGGCTTAAAACGAATCTTGTACATTCAGTTGAAGTTCAAATCGCCAATTTTCGAACTACATCGCCATTTCGAGCTCGTTTATAATTATATTATAAACTATACATTCAACTGTCGACGATTGAATATATTCGTTATTCTAATTCAATTCCAAGCTGAATTAAATATCATAGATGGTCCGGTTCACACCATATCATCATTTCAGCCAATTCTGTTTATTTCAGAATTAAATATATTATTTAATTTATTATTTTAATTAAATATTCATCATTATTTTATTCCACGACCATTAAATTCTCTAAACCACCATTTCAATAATTAAATAAATTAATTATAATACCCTCTGCTGATGCGGGTCATTACAAACATCATCCTCGGTTCGACAATGACTTGGCTCGATCAAGTTGGAGTTCTGGAAAATCTGGATCGATACAATCTGATTCTATTTAAGACCCTGCTAAGAAACTATGGATCGATAAAGGCAAAGACTTTAGATTGGCATACTCTCGGTTTGACTATGTCAAATCGAGAATGGGTCGAACCAGATAGAAATATCTCCTGAAAAAGCACTCTAGTAGCAGGAAGACCGCTTCCACCACCTCCTCAATCTTCAGATCGACTGCCATGTGTCCCAGTCGAACTAGCCACTACCTCTTGCTATAAATAACCCCCTAAGGCTATGAAAAATGGAATTTTGGCACTTTTATCATTCTTTTATTCTATGAAACAACATTGTACTCGAGACTATCACAATCTCCACCCTTATAGTCATTTTTTGAGTGATAGTAAAGAGAATCATAAAGTGAACATAGCCATTGAACGCCGAACAACTATAAATTGTGGGTGCTCATGTTTTTCCTCGTTTTAGTTTACTATTTTTCATTAATTTCTCTTTATATAATTAATTTGGGTGTTTGTGCCATTTTTTGTCAAACATTATGACATTTTAGATTATTTTGCTGTGAGTATTTACTTAAGCCCTGATAAGTATCTTTTTTATCTGTAATATACCAAGTAGACAATTCGTGTTTTAATAAACTTGAATTTTCTTTTTCTGCGAAAATTTAGGCCCGTTGGTGTGTGGTTTGTTATACAACTAGATCAATGACCCGACTAGTAATATTTAGATTACCGATTTTTTTCTATTTAAATATAACTTTTCACCTATTCCACATTATTTGGCAGAACATTATTGGTGATGGAAATTTTTTGAACAATAGTTTAGAATTTTCAGATTTTTAAAGTTTAAGACATTAAGATATCATTAATTATCCTAAATTAATATCTTAATTACCTAATTTTATCTTACTTATAAAAATCATAAAACATGAGAAAGTCAAAAAATTCACAGATATCCGAGAGTATCCCTCTATACCATGTATAGAAATTTCAAGTCAAAAATCATTATTTAGTTTTTTGTTTGTAATAATTAAAATTGTTAATAATAAATGTTCTATCTTAGGAAATCCATACAAAAATTCCTAAGTGCTTAGAAAATTATGAAACTTAAAACCAATCACAAAAACTTGGTATAAATATCATATAAAAATTTCAAGTCAACCAGAGATGTAAAACTATAAGTTTCATCCTAAAAACCATTCAAATCTATGTAAAACAAGAATAAACAATTGTTATTAGCATTAGCACTTGCTTAGGCGCTAAAGGTAGAAAGGTAGATATCTAAATCACTTTGTTGGGCCTATTAATCAAATTCCAATAGGGATCCAAATATTACTCAAGCAGAAAAATGTAATAGCATAAAAAACATCATGAAAGCATACAAACAATGTGGGTGTTATCTATAGTTGAATAAAACAAACGATATAATCATTATTCACCTTATATTGAATAGAAGAGCTGAGATTTGTTGTAGCCTTTAATTTCTTGTCCTTTCTTTAGGCTTGTAATGGCCAGCCTCCTACACTTTTAATTTCAAAATTTGTGAAATGAAATAAGAGAATGGAAGAGTGGAAGGTCATGTATATATGACAGGCTTTGTTTTTCCTATTTTGCCTCTCCTGTAAGCTTTCGCTTATGTTATTCTAAGTTAATTAGTTACTAAGGCCAAACCATTTTATTAATTACAAATCTCATATCAACATCCCTCCACATTATTCTTATTTAATTTAATCAATTAAACCTCCTAAATAGTAATTACCAAAATTAAGGGTATTATATCAAATTCACAACTTTTATAGTAATAATGTTTAAAATGAAAAATATATTTTTTCACCAATTTATCCTTAAAATAAATAAGTAGATAAAATTTGGTTAATTCACAATCTAAATTTTCAAACTTATTTCCATCTATTTTATTAACTCATTTCCTCAAGAAATACACTTTTGTTGTTATTTCTAGGAAGCAAAATTACATATTTGTTATTTTGATAAATTTCCAATCTATTTAACATTACCAGGAACCCATTTATAAAATTTCTCCTTTGTTTAACCCAAACCAATTAAATTTTTGTAAATAAAATAAATATATAAATTCCCCAACTCGTTCTTAGGACTTGGTTATGGTAAATAAAATCACATTTTATAAATCTAATTTCAAGTGATCCCGACCAAGGTTGTTACTAGATTTGCATGGTGTTTCCAATTTGAGTCCTGATGAAAAAAATAATGATTTCTTTCAAAAACAAACTCTTAAGGAGTTTCAAAACTAGGAAATTAACTCATTAGTTGATGTTAATGTGAATCTTTTTATATTTTTACATCACTACATCATGTATTCTAATTAAAGAATACACATGCTTTAAACAAAGAAAATAATAATATAACGTAAGGATGGTTTTTCAACTCAATTACTGGATATATTATAACATTTAATTACAACTAGTCTGTTGGAGAATGGAGTTTTGATGACAACAACCTTATTTCAATATTAATCAATTATAAAATATATACTAACACTTTTATATAGAATATTTTCATCAAGAATATATATATACACATGCAGGATTTATATACAGGAATTAATACTAAAGAATGTAAAGTTTAAGAGTTTTTAGAGATTCATAATTCAGAGATGATTCAAGACTTATGAGTAATCAAGATTTCAAGATAAATATAGTAATAGAGTCTAGTTATGTAAGACTCTGAATAACACTCCATGTTCAAATTCAAATTCAAATTCTGATTTTCAACTTCTGATTTCGAATTCTATTTCTATCTTCAATCTTTATTTTCTCTATTTTACTCTTTCTATTTTTAAACTCAAGTTTTATAGTTTATAAGTTTTATATATTATATACTTTATATTTATATAGTTTTAAACGTTAAAATTTTAAAAATATGTTTATATAGTTTATACTTATGGTTTCAAACGATTTTCTACTTTATAATATTCATTTACAACACTATGTTTTAATTCAAGAGTTTCCGGAATTATATATATATAAACACTTCAGAAATGCTCAAAATTCAACTTTATACTAGGTTATGTCGACATATATTTATGCCTACGTCGACATATAACTGTCGTATTTTTAATTTTGAAAGAAAGTGTCTTTTCACTATTTGTAATGTTCTAAAAGCGTTGCAACCTTTCAAATCTTATAAATAGGGGCTGATTTTGAATTTTTTTCATCGTTCTTCTTCTCCATCTTCATCTCCTTTCTCTACACCATTATTATTTCTTATTTTTATGATTTCTACACTTATATTCTATCGAATTCAATTCTAGTTACATAAAACTTATTCTCTTCTCACTCTCTACTCATTACTCTCTGAATAGAAGTTCTGTTAAAGAGTTATAGGGCTGTTGTAATTGTTTGGAAAGTGTTTGGGAAAAAGCTGTTTCCTTGTAGCCTTGAAATCAAGGAACTGGAGCGGTTTTAACCATGTAGCCATGAAATCAATGGGAATATACCTGATCAAGAATGTTTGGAATCGATTTTAACCTTGTAGCCGTGAAATCAAGGGGGTTGTACTTGGACATTGATATAGTAATAAGACTCTACGCAATCCGGCGTTGCGTGGGACTGGACGTAGGAGTAATCCGAACTAGTATAAATTTCGATGTGTTCTTTCCTTTTCTGTATTTTATTTTGTTTATCTTTGTGTTTGTGTTTAATTCTGTGTCTTTGATAATCACTATGGTGTGTGATTCATATTGTAGATCATATAAGTTTTAGATTTTGTTAGATTTCTCAAAAACGCTATTCACTTCTCCCCCCCCCCTCTAGTGTTAGTTTTGCCTTAACGATCCATTCCGCAATCCCTAACAATTAATATCAGAGCCTGGGCTTTCAAAAGTTCACAATCTGATTTTTGAAAATATTAAATGGCAAATTTTGAAATGACTTATAACACTAGTTTAACTCATAATCTGATTTTTGAAATTTGATTTTCTTTTAATTTGAAATTTTGAATTTTGAAAATTTTGATATATGGATATCTTACAAAACCATCATGATAATGTTGTTTAAAGTTTTAGATTAGTTAGTTTGGAAAATCATTTGATTATTTGAAAAGTTGTGTTGTTTTGCAGGAAAAGATGTGTTGTATGGCTTTAGAAAAATCAAAAGTTGAAAAGATGGGTGAAATGGCTGTTGGAAATTTAAAATCCGAAATGATGGCTGTTAACAATTCAAATTCCATAACGGTGTGTTACATGGCTATTGAGGATTCAAAATTCTTATAAACACATGGTAGAAATCAACAAGAGTAGAAGAGTAATGACGGTTGATAAAAAGACATCAATAAGAAATTGATATATATATAATGTAAATCGGCAAAGAAATGGATACCAGATCAATTTATAACTTTGTATTTTCATCTACAACTTATCTTCATATTGTACTTCTCTTCATTTGCTTCATAATACCGCCTGTTTCATATGATTCCGTCAAGTATTGATCAAATGAATTTTTAGTGAATAAAGAGAGAAGGAAACCAAAATTATCGACGACTATATCCAAATTGCATCCACAAATTAGAATATTTTGTCCCAAATCCTTTTCCAAATTGTAGTTCTAGTTCTTGCGGTCGTTTTGATGGGTAGATCATCAAATTTTGATAAAAACTGATTGAGATATGGTGATTTGAAGTTAACTATCCAAAACAGAAAAACTATTAGGGGATTTTATGATTTCCTCTTATTGTTCCGACATGATGCACCCCAATACCATCCAAATTCATCCCCAAACTATTAATAGATCATAGTCCTTGAACTTATCTTCGATTTGCCGCTGGTTTCATCTAATTTCGTAAAGAAACGAAGAAGTTATGGCTCTTGAAAGATTGATTAAAAATAGAAAAATAGGAAGAAGAACAAGAGAAATGGTTATGAAGAGACATGACTTTTGGGACTATTTATAGTATTTGAAGTGTCCATTCATTCAAATTCAAATTTTTTGCACGAAGATGGATAAACTACTAAATCATAAATATCTTTCTTGTACGATCTTCAAATTCAGCAAATGAATGTACTACGCTGATCAGAAAAACGAGCACGTCGCAGTTGAGCAGATCACGTCATCAATTCTAAAAGATGTGAACGTATGGTTCATAACAATAGAAGAACAACAAAATGGAGAATTACAAAAATAGGTATGCCTTACAATATTTTTATAATTATCATTACATTTAGGAATATACATTTAAGCACATAGTTAGGTATATAAATTGATCACTTTTATAATTTTAGATATTTTGGTTCATATGTCAATACACCAATTTAACTAAATCTTTTCTTACTCTAAATTCAAATTTCATAACTCTTTGATTTGTTTTAGAGAAATTTAAAAGACATCTTTTCAATATGAAAATGTCAGTTCACACTCTAATTATCAATTTTGTTTATCTACCTATGTTTCATATATTCTGTTTCAAAAATATATATTGAAATTATAGTACATAAATAAGTTAATTTTCAAACAATTTGATATTGTTATAAAAATTAAATTTATATATCTTTTATATGTAGTTTAAACATACATAGTTTAACTTATTGTAACAACCCAGAAAATCTGAGCCAATTTAAAAATTTTATTTGGCAATTTTAATGAATTTTAAATATTTAAAATGAATTATTTTAAATAATAACGACGAGAAATTTATTTTGAATAGAATTAGAACATATATATTTATTTGAATCGTCGTTAGAATATAAATAATTATTTTTAATTATAAAAGGAATTGAAAATGGCGCGGTAGTTTGAAAATTCGATTTCAAATTTCAAATGAATGTACAGGATTCAAAATAAACCAGATTTTAGCGAAACAGTAAAAATTAGAATCTATTTGAGAATATCTTTCCAACGAATCCGAAAAATCAAAATTTCATCGTGGGAATAAAAAGTTACGCCCATTTGAAAATTCAGAATAGTCGCTATGGAATTTTGGGCCCTTAAAAATGGAATTTTGCAAACGACCTCCTTTTCGAAGAAATCACTTTTGTTGGATCCGGGATGTCAAGTTATTGCCAGATTCCAAAATTCATAATTTTTCGAATTAATATGTGAGTGTGGTAAAAGAAAACGTGTTTTGACAGTTTCAGTCAATTTGGATCGACCAGAAAATGGCCATTTTTTAAACGGTCTCCAAATTTGATGAAATTAGTTTTGTTAAAATCGTATCGACAATACGAAGCTAGAAAATATTTTTTGGGAATTTTTAGAGTCCGTATGCGGCTTCGATAAATTGAAATGTGCGTTACAATTCAATATATAGAATTATATTTTGATTTTAGCGAAAACCGATTGAAACAACCAAAATGGGTTACGATACATATAACATTGAGTTCGGAATGAGGGTAGTTAGCTAGGGACGACAGCCGTTAGGGTTGAATCAGAGTTTGAAGTAAAAGGTTGCTTTTTGAAAATAAATTAAATTAATATATAATATTATATAATAACCTTACCTCCCTCCCCTTTTTCTCAGTCAAACCCCCCCCCCTTTACCATAGTTAAAACACGATTCATCGAAAAGAAAAAAAGAGAAAAAAACGAAATCACGATTGACGACGGAGCCGCTCTCCTCCGCCGCACCCCTGGCGATCGCCGCAGCCGACCCGTGTCCCCTCCTCCTGCTACGCTTCCCCCTCTTCCCTCCCTCCATTAAGACCCTGCAGTCCCCAAACCCTAGCTATATGAAGACAACCGCCGCTGCATCGTCGGAGCCTGCGCTGACCACCTGGACCCCCCTCGACCACCCTAGACCCGCTGCCCCCTCCCCCCCTCTGCCATCACCCGCCGCCCTCACCACAGCCAATCCTCTCCCCGCCTCTCCCTCCTCTTGATTTCAATCCAAAAAAAAATCTCCATGCCTCCACCGCAAACACCCAGCTCTGTAGAGCACAGCTCCGAACTGCTGGTGAGTTTATATTTTTGTTTTATTTATTTGCTAAGATAAAAATGCGGTTTTTATATATGTTAAAGCGTGATAAAAATGTAATTTTTATTATATAAAAAGAAAGGCTAGATTTTTAAATAAAGAAAGGCGAGATTTTGAAATAAAGAAAGGCGAGATTTTTAATTTAAGAAAGGCGAGTTTTTTGATTTATGAAAGGCGAGATTTTTAATTTAGAAAAGATATGATTTTTGAATACAAAAAGATTTGATTTTTATTATCATAAAGAACTGATTTTTTTTTAGATTAGATAAAAATGTGATTTTTTTTTTCTTATTGCTCTATGTAAGAATATTTTTAGTTGATAAAAATATAATTTTTAGTGAAATAAAAATATGAAGTAACAATATAAAGGCTAGATTTTTATGTACATGAAGAGGCGATTTATATATATATATATATATATATATATATATATATATTAGTAAGGTAAAAAAAATTGATCTTTATATAAGAAGTAGAGATATAAAAATATGATTTTTAATGTATAAACTTCATATTAAAATGTGATTTTTATATATGAACAGTGTGGAAAGATGGAGTTGGAATGTCGGATAAATCCAAACTATCGTCCAATATGTAATAACCCAAAAATCTGGGCCAGTTTAAAATTTTTATTTTGGTCATTTTAGTGAATTTTTCACATTTAAAATAGATTATTTTAAATAAAATCGACGAAAATTTATTTTGAATAGAAATCGAACGTATATATTTATATACGTCATCGTTTGAATATAATAATTATGGATAATTATAAAAGGAATTGAAAATGGCGCGGTAGTTCGATAATTCTATTTCAAACTTCAATTGAATGTACCAGGTGCAAAACAAACCGGATTTTAGTGAAACCAAAAATAATAGGATCTATTTGTGAATATCTTTCCAACGAATCCGAAAAATCGAGATTTCATAGCGGGAATCAAAAGATATGTCCAGTTGAAAATTCTGAATAGTCGCTATGGAATTCAGGCCCTTAAAAATGGAAATTTTGCAAACGACCTCAGATTTCGACGAAACCACTTTTGTTGGGTCTGTGATGTCAAATTATTGCTAGGTTTCAAATTTCATAATTTTTCGAATTAATATGTGAGTGTGGCAAAGGAAAACGTGTTTGACCAGTTTCAGTTGATTTTAATCGACTGGAAAATGGCCATTTTTCCAACGGTCTCAGAATTCAACGAAACTAGTTTTGTTAGGACCGTATCGTAAATACGAAGCTAGAAAATATTTTCTGGGATTTATAAAGTTCGTATGTGACCCCGGTAAATTGAAATGCGCGTTCAAAATCAATATATAGAGTTATATGTTGATTTTGACGAAAACAGATCGAAACGATCGAATCGGCTTACGATACATATCCCATTGGGTTCGGAATGGGGGTAATTAGCTATGGACGACAGGCGGTGGGCCTCGTTTAGAGGTCATATGTAAAAGTCAACTTTTTGGGATTAAATAATTAAAAAAACCTCTTCCTTTACACTAAGCCCCCCTTCTGCTATTCTCTCTCCCCAGTTTTCAAGATCGAATAAAAAAAAAGAGAGAGAGAGAGAGAAAAAGGGGGGACCGCTCGTCGCCCCCTCCTCAGATGACCTCGTCGCCGGCGCGAGGCGCGCCCCCCCTCGTCAGCCGTACCCCCATCTCCTCGCATCAGAGCCCCCCCAACGCTGTCGCGCCTGGCGCGAGACCCCCTCCCTCCGACCTAGCCCCCAAACCTAACGCCTCCGGCCACCCTAACGCGTCACTGCCACCTACACCGACCACCCCGACGCCTCAGACCGCCTGTGGGTCCCTTCACAGCCCCGAACCCGAAGAAAAACCACCGCCACCACCTCTCGACTTCGACGCAGCCCCTCCCCTTCTCAGTTCGACAGTAAAACCCCCTCCTCTCAGCGGTGAAAGGTAATTTTCGATTTTTAAAATCATTTTTTACATATAATAGTTTATTTTAAAAATGTGAATTTTTAATTTACATATGGCATGGAAAAAAAATGCGACCTTTATGTGTTAAACATCATAATAAAAACTTGATCTTTACTTTTTTTTAGAAAAGGTCGGAGTTTCAGAATAGAAAGATTGAATTTTTTATATGAAGAAAAATGGAATTTTTATATAATAAAAATTCGATCTTTACATATATGTAGTAGAAGATATAAAAATATAATCTTTTATATTGTGGTAGTATAAAAATAATTTTTATATAGTTATAATAAGAAAAGGCGAAATCTTTATATTTGAAAAGGCGAAATCTTTATATTTGAAAAGGCGAAATCTTTATATTTGAAAAGGTGATTTTTATATATTGAATAGCGAAGTAAAAATTCGATTTTTATATATTGAATAGCGAAGTGAAAATTCGATTTCTATGTATTGAATAGTAAAGTAAAAATTCGATTTTTACATATGTAGAGAATACGGGCGACGAAAGTGACAAAAGGCGAGAACGACGAAGATTTCCTACATTAAAAGTGTCATGGAGTTGGGATAGCTATCGGTGAGAACTTCTCACTCTAAATTTCCTTTTCTAGTTATATATATATACTAGGATGCAAACGGTGCTTAGCAGCACCCGACACCCGTCATCCACAGACCATGGATGGCTTGTATGCTTGTTTGATGTGTTGTGAAAATTGTTTGTGATGTTGATGTGAAATCGGTAATATAGATTAATGTATTGAAATAAATATTGTATCATTAAAAATATAATTTTTAACGTGAATGTGAATAAATAAATATTTATAAACAAATTGGCCGATTTGTTTATATACACTGATTTGACTGATATTGATTGGGTCGATAAATTTTACACATTGCCCAACTGCACAAATAAAAATATGTGTTTGTTGATTTGAAACCCCACACGGGTGTTGGGATGAAATTTGGGTACACTAATCCCAATTATTTAATTGTATGTCGACGATTGGTCGACAGACTGTGTAAGCGTCGATTATTTATATTTAATGCTTATGCAGTTGTGTGGTGCACTTTGGATGATGGTTGATTGTTTATCGTTGCTATTATATACATGTGTTGTATGGAATCCATATAATTAACGTTATATGGTGATTGATTGGGCCTCATTCCAATCGGGAAAATAATGAATGTTATAAAAGAAAATTCATGTGTTGAATATAAAAATAGTCATGTGTTGACGATGTTCATGAGTTGAAACTATTGATGTGTTGAGTGAAATATTTTATACAATAAAATTTACATCTTTATCATATTTACAATTAGAATCTACTTCACGGTGGAGTCTAATTAAAAATCAAACGATAGATACCATAATTTTATAAAATATTTTACATAACAAAAATAGTCGTGTGTTGAAAGAAATATAGATTCATGTGTTGAATAGAAGAGATATAGATTCATGTGTTGAATAGAATAAATATTCATTTGTTGAATAGAATAAAGAAGTTTTTGAAAAATATAAAGCCGTGTTGATTAGAGACGTGCTATTTTGACGTGAACGATATTTATATCGATTTTATTCGTTTTATAATGAATATTGAAAAGTGATTTCAAAATTTAATATTTTGAAATGAAATTCAAATTAAATTAGATTAAAATTCAAATTGAAATTTTATTGAATCAATTTGAAATGAATTCGAATTGAATAGAAAATGAATTTGATTCGAATTGAATAGAAAATGAATTCGATTCGAATTGAATAGAAAGTGAATTTGAATTCAAATTGAATTGAATTGAAACGAATTAGAAATTGAATTGAATTGAAACGAATTAGAATTTGAATTGAATTGAAACGAATTTGAATTTGAATTAAATAAAAATTGAAATGAATTCGAATTGAATTGAAATCAAATCGATTTGAAATTGAAGATGAAGTTGAAATTGTTTTTGAAATGAATTTAGAACTATTTATAAAATTCGTTTTAAAAAGGAAATTGACGAAATATATATAATATATTATATATATATATAATGGCCTGAATAGAACGAGCCGCGCTGCGGCAGTTCGTGAATTTCGACCATTAACTTCGAATTGACGTTGCGGGAGATCCGACCGTCGGATTCTCCTAAAACCGGAACCGTTGGGTTCGTATCGAAAAGGGCTTTCTAATGAATATTAGAAATTTGAAATCTAACGGTTGGATTTGGAATTATATCCAAATCAAATTTGGTAAAGGTCGCTGTAAATGCAGTTTGATGGCCGTTGTTGGAAATCGACTGTACGGGCCTTGATAAAATTATTAAAAATATCAATAATTTGTGTAAAATCATAATATATGAGTTGGAAAGAACTGGGATGAAAATTCCACATTTGAAAGGATAAAAATAGATTTTTGTCGAAATGAACTAGTTTTGAACTAGAAATAAAATCAATTTATTTTTGAAATAAATAAATTGAATTTGAAAGTGATTTTAAAAATAATCAATATTCCCAATACGTGAATTAGACGGGATTTGAATCGAAATTATCTTCGGAATATTTCGATGTTGGATTTCGTGACTATACAGATATTGTTATGGGAATTTGAAAGATATATTTTATATCGTTATTTCCAATACAATATTTGTTGGTTTTAGAATTTGATATTGAATATAAGCCGGTATATTTTCTATTCAGAGCCTTGTATTTAACATCAAATGTGATTTGGGTTTATCATGAATCGTGTTTTAGGTGACATTGGTTCTTTAACCCAGTTAAAGGCAGGATATTGATTTTTGAAGAGATTGAAACTAAGTGGAGATTTAATGAATCTTTAATTAGATTAAAATGTGAATTGATAATTTAAATTATCAAATCTGAAAAGTGATCGAGAGTGGAGTATCACCAGTTTTGCTCCAAAGCGATAGTTAAATCTGTAATTAGATTTGAATGTGAAATGGTAATTAATTTTACCGATAACACCATGGTGTTAGATGTGGAGTATTACTAGTTTTCTCCATGGGATATATAGGTTGGGATTGGGAAATAAAATAAATAATTACTTCGGTGTGGTTCGTTAATCCCGACTAGTTTGAAATGATATCCAAAGGAGGATTAAAGAATAAATTTAGAAGAATTTATCTTGGATAAAATTAATGGGAACCTTTCCCTAAGAATGTGATTTTGTGAATAAAAGAATATTCTGAATTGGAATGAGGTGTTTGTTGTGTTTGTGTAACATTTGATTATTATATACGTGGGTTATTCAGAAAGGCCGGGTTTATACCCATTCTGAATAACCGATTCGACGAGATGTCGAAGATGAAGACGGTGGTCGAAGACCAGAAGTCTTCGCATCGTTTGGGTGATTACTGATGATCTTGATTGGGCTGTACACCCAAGATGAGGGAAACAGTTGGTGATCGTCCAGACGTACTTGGAGATCGATGGATATGCGAGGAAAGTGCCTCCGGTTTCGTTCAGACCCAGAACGAACTTGTAAATGGATTGTGTGTCTGACATTAGATTTTATTCTGTGTTGATTGATCTCTATTAAATATACATCTGTTTGGCGGCAGAGAATTTATTCTCTTGCTTAACGCCCTTCTCTGAGACGTATGAGCTCAGAGGTTGTATATTGGTGGACATCAGTCGCATGGAGTGAATTGCCAGTGTGGCACACGTAAGTGGCAATTGATCAAGGCTTCTATTGAAAAGCAAAGTCTTGTGGTTGATGATCAAAGCACGGCCTGTGTGGCGTAGCTTTGTGTATAACGTGAATTCACGAGCCTCACACCTCGGTATGAGTTAAAAACGGGATACGGACCCAAGGAGTGCACGATGTTTCTTTCTAGCTAGGGTGGTGTCAGTGACCTACCAGCCCTGACATTTATATACTTTTCACCTGTGTGGTTGTTGGATACGAGGCGCCTCGGATATAGGTCTGTAAGGACCGGGAAACGTGTGTTCAGGAATAACTAATCCTCAAAAGTAAGAGAGGACCGGCCTTGGAGGTTCCAAAGGATCATAGTGGGGTCCTGGGACATTTGCTAGAGTGTCTCGAATGCGGAGAGGAGCTTGCCCCTTGCCTCGGCTCATGATGGAATCCAATTTCCAATACGTGATAATTCGGTTTTATTTGTAGAACCTAGTATGGCGACATAGTGGTATGGGTCATTCATGCCGCCTATGATTGATATTTATGATTGAAATTGTTTTGACACTATACACCTATAATAGTATCAAATAATGTGTTTTAAACGTATCAAGCATGCTTTGGCTGTTATAAGGTAAAAACCCTATCCTCCGGCTTGCGTTGCATTGTGTGATGGGACCTGGGTCTTATAACAGCTTCATTTTTCTTTATTTAGCATTGCGTTGTTTGTTTCATGCACTGGTATTCTTGGGAGTAAACCCGTTCCGTGTTATACGGCGTGGTCCCTTGATTTACCTAACTTTAAAAATAAAGATTAATACCTGTTTTAGTTCTCACACCAGTCACATGACTGACCTGGAGTTTATTGTTTTAACCTAAACTCTGGGTGCCCCTATTTTCGACACGGGCAGCTAGTAGTTTTGGTTTTGCAGATTTATATTCACAGGATCCTGATTTACAGCTGGAACGATGCTCGGAAAGCTCTGTATCCGTGTATCACTTTCAGTTGTGTTTTGTATATTTTTCCGCTGCGATGTATTTAAATGTAATTTAAATCTCTGATGTTCGTTGAATGTAATTTATTCATTTATACTCTGTATATTCTTGTATCTGATGGAATTGTTGTAATAACAATGAAATGTTCTCCCGTCTGCGTTCTATTTTGTCTTGTCCTCAACGCCATCCGTGCTTTCCTTCACGGGGAAGTTCGGGTCGTCTCACAATAAAACTGGCGGAGTGGAACCCAAAGGTGAGAACTTCTCACTTTTAATTTTATTTCTAGTTAAAATATATACTAGGATGCAGACGGTGCTTAGCAGCACCTGACACCCATCGTCCACAGACCATGGACGACTTGTTTGTTTGTTTGATTGTGTTGTGAAAATTGATTATGTGATATGGAATGGAATAAAATATTTTATAGTTAAAAATATAAGTTTTAACGTGCATATAAAATAAATATTTATAAACAAATCGGACGATTTGTTTATGTACACACATTTGACTGATATTGATTGGGACGATAAATTTTACACTTCGCCCAACTGCACAAATAAAATTCATTATTTGTTGATTGAAACCCCACACGGGTATTGGGATGATATATGACATACACTAGTCCCAATAATTAGCTGTATGTCGATCGATTGATTGACAGGCTGTGGTAAGCGTTAAATATTTATATTTGATGCTTATACATTGTAGAATGCACTCTGGATGATGGTTGACTGTGTTTGATTGTTGTTGTATACATGTGTGTATAAATCCATATTAATCACATTATAAGGTAATTAACTGTGTCTGATTAATGGATATTTTTAACATAACAATCATTTTAAAATAACGAATATTTTAAAATACTATTCAGTAAAAGATCAAAATCTGATTTTGATGTCCGATTTGGGATGGATACAAAAATATTTAAATATATAAATCTGTGTTGATTAGATTAACGCCATTTTGACGTGAACGATATACTTATCGACTTTATTCATTTCTGTAATGAATATCGAAAAGGAATTGATTTCAAAATCTAATGTTTTAAAATACTAACATTTATATATCGATGATATGGAATATTCAATTTTGATTGGAAATTGAATATGAAGTTGAAATCGTTTTGAAAACGAATTTAAAATGATATATAAAATACGTTTTAAAAGGAAATCGATGAAATATATATAACATATATATATATTATATATATAATGGCCTGAATAGAACGCGCTGTCCTGCGGTAGTTCGCGAATTTCGACCATTGACTTCGAATGGACATTACGGGAGATCCGACCGTCGGATTCTCCTAAAACCAGAACTGTTGGGTTCGAATCAAAAAGAGCTTTCTAACGAATACAAGAAATTAGAAATCTAATGGATGGATTTGGAATTATGTCAAAATCTAATTTGGAAAAGGTCGTTGTAAGTGCAGTTCGATGGCCGTTTATGGAAATCGACTGTACGGACCTTGATAAAATTATTAAAAATATCAAAAATTAGTGTAAAATCATAATAAATGATTTGGAAAGAAGTGGAATGAAAAATTCCATATTTGAAAAGATAAAAATAGATTTTTATCGAAATGAACTAGTTTTGAACTAGAATTATGAAATCCAATATTTTTAAATAAAATAAACTGGATTTGAAATGGTTTTAAAAATAAGCAGAATTTCCAATATATATATTGGAAATGTATTTGGATCGAAACTGTCTTCGGAATATTTCGATGTTGGATTTTGTGAATATATAGATATTGTTGTGGAAATTTGAAAGATATAATTATATCGTTATTTCCAATACGATATTTGTTGGTTGTGGTATTTGATATTGAATATAAGCCGATGTATTTTCTATTCAGAGCCTTGTATTTAATATCAAATGGGATTTTGGGTTGTCGTGAATGGTGTCTTCACTAAACTGTTCTTAAACCCAGTTGAGTTAAGAAAATTAGAAGCTTACTGGAGAATAGTCAAGTTGAATAGTTTCCTGGGTATTGATCTGATGTTGATTTCGGCCTTCAGGTCAATACATAGGGAATTGTTCTCTTACTAATTTACGGTTAGAGACTGATGGAATGTGAATTGGGTTTATTGTGAATTGTGTTTTTAACGACATTTGTTCTTTAACCCTATTTACCGTGAAATGTGATTTGAAGTTTATAAATCTTTTTATTAAGATTAACGGGAATTTTTCAAAAGTTTTCCAATTTAACCTATTAAATTGGAATTGAATGGAATTCGATTTGAAAATAATCGAAGTAAGCTTCTGTAGAGGAAGGCGGTTAATATATATGGAATTTAAAAGGCCTTGTCGTTATTCCATTTATATTATCGGTTGGATATGGAAGTTTATATCAATTATATATATATCGATTTGTTTTCCATGAAGATTCCATTGTTAATGGAATTTGATTTGGGTTTGTCATGAATGGTGTCTTTAATAATAATGTTCTTAGACCCAGTGGAGTTAAGAAAATCAGAAACTAACTGGAGATTAGTTAAGTTGAATGGTTTCCTGGGTATTGATCTGATGTTGGTTTCGGCCTTCGGGGTTAATACTTAGGGAATTGTTCACTTGCTAATTTACGGTTAAAGGCTGATGGATTGGAATGTGAGTTTTAGTTTATCATGAAACATGTTTTAAACTACATTGGTTCTTGAACCCAGTTAAAGGCAGGATATTAATTTTTGGGAAGATTAAAACTAAGTGGAATTTTAATGCATCTTTAATTAGATTGAAATGATATCCAAAGGAAGATTAAAGAATAAATTTAAAGAATTTATCTTTGATAAAATTAATGGGAACCTTTCCCAAAGTATATGAATATTTGAATAAAGAAATATTCTGGATTGGAATGAGGCGTATGTTGTGTTTTTATAGCACTTGTTTATTATATACGCGAGTCATTCAAAAAGACCTGACTTATCCCATTCTAAATAACTGATTCGACGATGTGTTGAGGATGAAGACGGTGGTTGAAGACCGAAGTTTTTCACATCGTTTGGATGATTACTGATGTCTTGATTGGGTTGTACACCCAAGGTGAGGTAATTAGTGGTGATCGTCCAGACGTACTTGGAGGTCGACGGATATGTGAGGGCCTCTCCCCTGTATTGGACATATGGGGAGGAATAAGGTGCCTCCGGTTTCGTTCAGACCCAAAACAAACTTGTAAATGGATGTGTCTCCGACATCGGATTTCATTCTGTGTGATTTTCATAGTGTGAATTGCCTGTGTGGCATGCTGAGATGCAAATGATCCAGGCTTCTGTTGTAAAGTAGAGTCTGGTGGTTGATGATCAAAGCACGACCTTTGTGGCGTAGCTTTGTGTAGCGTTAATTCGCGAGCCTCACACCCCGGTGTGAACCAGAAACGGGAGAGGACATCAGGGAGGGCATGCATTTCCTTCTAGCTAGGAGTGGTGTTTTGGGTTTTACACGCCCGGACATTTTACTTATGTGGATGATGGATTGCGAGGCGCCTCGGTTATATCGGTCGATCCGGGACCAATGGAGTCATTTGGCTCATAGACGCCCCATAGGGCGGGGAAACGCAATGTTCAGGCATTTTAATCCACATCGAGTGGACCGGCCCTGACGATCCAAAGGTCACTCGAGCTCTGACCTGAGACACGGCTAGAGCATCTCGAAGTGGTAAGGACGATCCCTTGCCTTGGTTCATAGATGGAAATCCAACTTCCAATACGACATTTTGTGGTTTTGATTGTAAACCGATTTATGGCGACATAGTGGTGTGGGGCACTTATGTCGTCTATGATTGATACTTATGATTGAAATTGTTTTGACACTATACACTTATAGTAATAATAAAACATGAAATTTTACGTACCAAGCATTCTTGGCTATTATAAGGTAAAAACTCTATCCTCCGGCTTGCGTTGCATTGTATGATGGGACCTGAGTCTTATAATAGCTTCATTGTTCTTTATTTAGCATTGCGTTGTTGTTTTATGCATTGGTATTCTTGGGAGGAAACCCGTTCCGTGTTATACGGCGTGGTCCCTTGAATTACCGAACTTTAAAATAAAGATTAATAACTGTTTTAGTTCTCACACCAGTCACATGACTGACGTGGAGTTTATTGTTTTAACCTAAACTCTGGGTGCCCCTATTTTCCACACGGGCAGCTAGTAGTTTTGGTTTTGCAGATTTATATTCATAGGATCCTAGTTTACAACTGCAATGATATTCGGAAAGCTCTGTATCCGTATATTCCTTTCAGTTGTGTTTGGTATTATTTTTCCGTTGCATTATAACTTGTAAATCTCTGATATTTATCAAATGTATTTGTTCATACTCTGTATATTCTTGTATTCTGATGAAATTGTTGTAATAAGCAATGAAATGTTCTTCTATTTGTGTTCTGATTCGTCTTGTCCTCAAAGAAATCCGGGCTTTCCTTCATGGGGAAGTTCGGGTCATGTCACTTATATTTTTTTAACATATAATTTTACCATAAATACTATTTGTAACTTAATACTGATTTTGATTTCTTATTCTGTTAAACTTTATAAAATTTATTTTAATATTTTGGTATAAAGAAATATATATATATATATGTGTGATTTTATTTGTTAAATATGTAGAAGTTATAGCTTTATATGTTTCTTTATATTACCAAAAATAATTTTTATAACTACAAATTTCTTTTAAAGTTTTAATATATAAATGTTTTTTAGCAAATTAATATGTTTTATTCCTATAGTTTAAATTTAAAATTGACTTGTATCAAAATATATATATTATAATAAATTAAATTTTAAGTCCTTTTTAAATTAGTTTTATATATATACTCATGAATATATGTTTATATCAAAATAGTTTACTTTATATGATACAAACTTTATATTCTCTTTAAAATATCTTCAATTTTAACTATAAGAAGTACTCTACTAAGATTATTTAACTCCATATTTTTCATAGAATTATCCTGAATATTTTACTACTTATCATAAATATTTTTTAATCAAACTCTTATCTTTGTTAGAGAATATGCCAAGAGATATTCCACGGATATGCTACAGAATAAAGAATATGCTAGAGAATAAGGAATATTCTAGGGAATTAGTGACCCTATAAATATTGGGTTTAGCATTGTATTAAATCAATCAAGTATCTCTATTGTAATAGCAATCAAACAAATCAATAAAAATGTAGTCTTTTAATTATTTACTGTTTATCTCTCTCTTCTCTCTGGATCTGAATTCTAACATGGTATCGGAGCTAGGTGAGAGAGAGAGATGAGGGAGAATTTTAAAAAAAAATCGGATAATCAGTCCCCCAAATTTTATTTCAATAGTTCCGCATATTGTATTTCAATTTTATTCTTTTATGATGTCGCCACTATGAAATCAGAAAAAGGGAGAAGAAGTATATATATCTATATATATATATATATAAAGGCGGTGGCTTTTGGTGTTCGTGTGGATCCGAGGGGGGTTCATAGGATCTGGGTATGAATTTGAGGCGTGGATTTTGGGGGAGTTGCTGAGATGATTGGCTGCTGGGTCACGGTCGATGAAGGTGATTTGGGGGTTCGATCGGCTGAGTAGGGTAAGGTTCGTGGGTTTGTGGATGGAGATTGAAAAGGTTTCAAGCCTCGGTGTAGCAGTACTGTTGTGCTTTGCTTTCGGATGATGCGTGTGAATGGAGAGGAGGGAGTTGCAGCGAAGGGTGGTTTTTCAGGCATGGTGATTTGAGGTGGGTTGCTAATGGTAGTTTTTCAGGTTTAGGGGTTTGTGAAGGAGGCTGTGAAGTGATGATTCAGTGATTGGGTGGCAGTACGATGTTGTTTGGGTGCGAAAGTAATTTTTCATGTGAGTGGCTGAACTGGCTTTAGCGTGGAGATATGGGAGGAGCAAGTCTTTGGTGGTATGCTGATATGATGAGGGGAAGTAGGAATTGGAGGTGAAGCAGAATTGATAGGATGGCATTTTTGGATTAAAAAAATAAAAATGAATGAGAAGTGTGAAGGTAGTTTGTGAACTAGTGGAGGACGCTTGTTTTTTGTTTTTTTATGCTTTGACAGTAGTCGTTTGTGGCGGGGATAAGGTTTTTTTTGGGTTTGTGTAGTGAATTCAGGGAGTTCGAATTCTAATTTTTGGGGTTTGTTTAAAGACCGTTGTGGTTAGTTTGATTGTTTTTCAGAAAGTTTTGAAAAGGTGAAATGGTTGTTAGTTTGTTGTAGTATGGCTTGTGTCAGAGGAGTATTGTGGTTGCGAATGGAGTAGGGGAAGAAGTGAGGTGCTTGTTTCATGATGGAGGCTTTTTGTGTGGTGAAAGGAGATGTTTGTGTATGGATCTTGTATGCGTTTAAGAGGTGGTAATGCTTTAGGAGGTGATGGTTCAGTGAAGTTTTGGAGAGCTTTACGGGTTAATGGTGCTGAGTGGGTTAATGGTGCTGAGTGGGTTAATTTTTGGTAATGGCAGAGATGTTTTGTGTTGATGGCTACGGTGTGTGCTGATGAAGATGGAAGATGGGGGATGTTGCACTTGGCTTAGTGAGGCAGTAGACCGTGAAGCTTGTAATGAAGATGATAGCAGTATGGGTTGGGCTGGTTGACTTGTTAGAGAGTGAGTAACATTAATTTGAAGTTGTTTGTTGTTTGTTTGATGTCTGTATCAGTAACCCTGTTTATTAGGAGGGCAATTGACCTTGATTGAAGGTGGTAGATGGTTACTGTAAGGTATGTTTGGAGGATGCAAACATATTTTCATTAATATAATTAACCTAAGTCTAGAAAATTAACATTATCTTTGTTTGATTCAAATAGTTTATAATATATAATAGTTAGATATTACTTTAAATATCTTTTATAGAAATACATATCATCATCAAATCACTATTATCATAATATCATTACACATCTTATTTCATATCATGTCTCATTTATTACAATGCATGTCAAAATAAAATCATTCACATCACGAGTTACATATCATTCAACATATCATCTCATATTGCTTTACATATGACACATAGTTCATATTACATTATAATCAACATACTACACACACTGCGTTACATGTTAACTTTTAACTCCACACATAACAAGTATACTATACAGGGAATTATCGTCTTCGAAATATATAGGATTATTAATACATAACATATTTACTTAGACTAGATTAACTTGTCTGATTTGTTTGACATAAATAACTTGATTGACTTGTTTGACATGGTTGAATTTCATTAGTGGTATGTTAGAAATAAACTTATGCATTTTTGGTTGATAGGAGTTTGTTAAGTTTGTATGATAAATAGAAGTTACAAGAAATGTTTGGCTTTATGTTTGAATTTAGTTGAATTCATGTTTTGTGAAACCAAAACTTGAATCGGTTGATTGTTTGGATTAAAATTTTCATTACTTAACCTATATTAATTTGACTTATGTCATAATTTTAAGATATCTTACCGAAGTTATTTCTTGGTCTGGATTGAAGTATTATTATTGTAACAACCCGAATTCCGACAGATCGAATTTTTTTTCAAAATTTTAATCTATCAAAACTCGTGTTGGCTTGCACTGGTATCCTGTAGAAAAGGCAGAGAAATAGAATATGTCAGAGCTTAGAAAATATCTCACAGTGGAATGGATAAAATATAACCAGTACAAAGGCACGTCTGTTGGACGTGTGCACAAACACCTTAAGCAAAAGTGGGTTTTGTGCAAAAATGGGTGGAGATATGAGACCAAAGACCATAAACGCATTAAAAACGTGCATAGTACCATGTTCGGCAGACCAACATGGAAAAAGTGGAAAGATTAAACATGCAAGAAATTAGATAACAGACAGCAGTGTACAGCTTGCAACACAATTTTGTTCATGGCTTCATCTACATAAGTTATGCCATTCGTATACATATCAAAAGGTTTACAGCAATAGTTCATCCTTACCAACGTCACTTCAAATTCTCTAGCAGCCCTCAATGAGTTTTTGACATTGGCTTCGTTACAATCATTTAGTGAAGATCTTAAGTCCGTAGAAGTCTAGGAAGTGTGAAGATCAGTTTTTGTGCTTGATAGCCTCGTTGTCCCTTAACATCTGCTTCCAACTTTGCAGCCATAAAAGTTGCTCTTACAACGCAAGGAGGAAGTTGTGCAAGTTTTGTAATATTAAGCCTAAAGTTGTTTCCCAAAGCACTATTACATACTCTGTAGAGAAAGGAAATCTCTGAGTAGAAAGAGCGTACACATAAAAAAATCATGCAAATTCATGAATTTATAGATAACATATGTATTATACATAATCCTTGATATTGTAGAAGAAATATAAAAGCATCTTATACCCATTCTAGCTGAACTACTCTGTATAATCAGCGTTTTATTCCCTGTGACATAAATCAATTACCTAAAGTTAATTCCAAAGAGAAAACATTGAGAAAATCATGCACGAAATATGAAACATGACATTTAAAAATGCATAATCACCTATCCTGTCATAATAACAGGCCAGTATAACCTATAAACAAAGCACTACTCATTGACAATAGCATTTCAATCTACATTTAGTCCAGTATAACCTATAAATAAAGTTCAGAGCCTGTGCCTTATTTTCAGCTTCTGTTTTCAATTCTTCCCCAAATTTCTAACAGTTAGGCTCAATTTTAAAATGTAGGAATATGTTTAGAACAAAAATAAAAATGAAGATGACTATTTTCTATTTAAATCGCATTTTGACATTAGACCTATTGAATAAAATAACATATTCGCTGCTTCCCTCAACCTACCATTTTTATTGTTTTGAAATGCATAAACACCTAGTTCTCAAATTCAACCCATTTCTAAGAAAAATAGTCACTAAAACTTGGTCCAACATAAGAAATAGGAGGACCTAAGTATTTTTTTTGCTTAGTACAATATTCTCTAATATCAAAGTCTCCAAACCTTACTTGTTTGTCTATGCAAATTTTTGTAATAGAGTATAAACTAGATTACAGTCAGAATTGTAAACAAAAAATTTAGTAAAAAATAAATGATAGTTTTCAGGTTTAGTGTGTGTAACAGCAACAATTTTCAGGTTCAGTATGTGTAACAAAAACAATTTTCAGGCTCAGTGTGTGTAACAGCAACAGTGTGAAAGCGAAGATAAAGTAAAGTGTGTTGAATAAAACTTGTAAACAAACACATTTTCTAATATATGGCTAACATCTTTTATGTTGTGTTAGCATCGTAGTGATGAATTAATTATATATGGGTAACAATTTTAGATGATAATGTTAAGTAAATAACAGCAACAAATGCTTTTTCCTTCCCAATATCATGTGTCAGTACATCTTTTCTAATATCAAGTGCCAATACACCATTTTCTTTTATTTTTTATATTTCTAAGCTACCGCAGGCTCTTCATAATACTAAATAGAAATCAGACTTTAAAAGTTATAATCATTTGTTTTAAAAAGCCAAGCATACTGTGTCATAATTTTGAAGTGTACTTAAAACATTTGTCGCAATATACACATACCTAAAACACAACCATACTGCCCAAAAATATTTCAGAAGCGTCACAAAAAACTCTCATTCCTCTCTTAGAAGATGCCATCTTACAATAGCCAAGAACCCATTTTTTTACGAAATCATTACAGCATGCGACAACCACTTTCATAATTTCGTACTTTTTTATGATCCATCTTAATCCATCTCCATGCCTTATCCTGCATACAAACTATCCATACACGTATTATTATTCTATATTCCATGAGGAAAACAAAATTTAATCCAAACATGAAAATAGAACGCGTATTGCTGGCGTATTCGATATAAAACTTTGCTATATGCAGTGCCATAAGCTCGTAGCAGGGATTCAGCAATATTAAAATTTGAGGCCAGTTTGTCCTTTTGCTTTTTACTACAACCTTAACGTAAAAAGAAACTCCATAACATCTTAAATATGTACTAGTTCATAAAGAAAAGAACAATTACACAGGCTAAAATTTATCTGAAACTGAGAACCTCAAGTACACTGACAAAACTTATTTTGCTCGGTCAAAAAGAAAAGCTACCTAATTCCATGTCAAAGCTCTCCATGCTTTAATAATCAGCTTGAAGGTAAAACTTATGCACATGGGTATGCATAAAAATACAACATTGATTTGAAAGAATTTATGTTTCAAGTAGGAGCTAACCTATTACTATACATACTTATCAGGCCATGTAATTTTGCATGGTGATAAATGTATGTAAAATTTGAGTTTCACTTTATCTCTACAGATATATGCTAAGAATCTCAGCATAGATTCTACAACTTGACATTGGATTCGAAACACACCCAAGTGGAAAGAAATGCATACCAAACTCATGGTAGATGACAGTTTTGAACCTGAAGCAGCAATCAATTTGCTTGCACCTCCTTCGCTCTGAATTAGCTCTGGTGATGTATGTTGATAGCTTCCAATTAGATCAGTAAGCAACTGAGAAAATGATATGTAATTAAACCATAGTCTTTTTCAAAGTTTCTCAACTTTGAGTTAAGGAGGATGCTACTTTGATCAAAGTCTAAAATTTTCTCCCCTACCATTAATTGTATAAGCATTGATCCCAAAGTAGTAGTTTAACCAAAATATTGTTATATAATACCAATAGGTTTAACAGATATCATAAAATAAATGCCTAGAATATTAATGAATCCAAATTAAAAAAAATCTATTTGGTATCCTTTCCCATAAGAAAATACTAATAGAACTATTATCTTTTCCATCACGAACTGATCGTTGTATGGGATAAAGATATGGCTGAGTGATAGAAATTAAAATAACTGTAGATATGAAAAATATACAACATAAAGTATAAGTATAAAAATTCATCAGATGAAGTTTATCATGTAATAATGTGGTTAGAATAAATAATTTATTGTGTCAATAAGAACAATTTGAAAGATGTATAAAAGGATACATTTGGAAACATAACATATTCACTCAGTTGAATTATGTAATTCAACCAAAATTGAAATTATATAAACTAAATGAGGGAACATAATGCTCATTCAAATTTAATATGAACAAAAGTAAAATATTAAACATGACTAACATCCATGATAAATTGGAATCACACACAAAAAGGTACGCTAAATGCTTACAGCTTTTAATCCATCAAATGTTCAGTCATTACCAATCCATGGAGTTCTACATCTTTCCCAAACTATTATTATGATTGTCATTCATTACCTTGTCATATTTGTTAATAAGTTTGTGGACACTAAGATCGGGAAAATATTCTTAACATTATCTGTTTCAAGCATAGTATTCCAGATTAAAGGATGGAAAGTAAACAGCAAACTGGTTAATAGGTTAACAAAAATGATAGATACAGATTGTGGAAGATGGAAATCAAGGAGCAAACAGGTTAATAAAACAAAAATGTAAGCAAAAGCTAATAGTTTTACCGTTGATGTCATCATGGAGGCGGAACACAGTTGATCAACTGGAAGATCTGAAGAGGAGTAGCGATCTGAGGTAAAGCCCATCTACTGAGTGGGGTGAAACACAATCTAGCTTAAACGTAAATAAATTATAGATTAAACGATACAAAACCAACATTGAAATAGTGTAATGAAAAAAATAAGCAATAGACAAACCCGATTCTCGAACATCGGAATTAAATAGTAAACAGAAGTGAGAAAACAAAAATCAAAGTAAATGTAACAGGTTATACCATTCATGTCATTTTGGAGTCAGAAATCATTCCATCGAGTGGTAGATTTGAAGAGTAGCAGATTTAAGGAAAAGCGAATATTTAACGGGAGGTTTATGCAGGGATCGTGCGGTTAGAGAAGTATGAAGGTAGCGTGTTGATCTGAGAACCTAATAGTAGACCGAGGTATAGATGGAAGAATTTAAGGGTTGGATTGGGTGAAGGTTGAGTAATAAGGTAGGAGATCGAATGAGTTGATGCTTGAGAGTAGGGAAGAAAGGCGGTGGAAAAAAAGGGAAATGGTGAAGAACGCGGTGAAAATAGAAGGGAATAAAAGAAAAAGTGGAACACGTGTTGACAAACCGCAAAAGCAGCAGTGGAAGTGGAAAAGTGGTACTACAATAGACGATTTTTTCCACCAACCATTTTTTATGTGGTTTTACATTGGAAAGAGAACACTAGGTTTTTTGGAATTGCAAAAAAGCTTCACCACATGGAAAGTATTTGTATTATTATAAAGATGTAATCAAAATATAGCCTTACCGTAGTAATAATACTACATAACTAGTATCCAAAGCTATCATGTCTCTATCACAAATCTAACCCACGAGTATGTGATGAGGAGGGGGTCAGAACACAAGTTCTGGTGACTGGATTTAAACTATACACTTTGGATAATCCTACATATACCGTTCAATCATGTTTTCTTATTTATTAGGTTACTTGGGTTAACAGAACTCAAGGCTTACACACATGTCGTACCCATTTACTTCCCTGTGGATTAACATAATACAATATATATGTAGCTACTGTTGTAACACCCCACGCCCATTAATGTCACTCACAAAGGGAATGCATTAACTTTCATGGAGTATTATTGGTGTATAGAACGGAATATAACAAGACAGATACATATATTGGTACTTGAAAATTTTAAAACAATTTTTATTGCAGCGGAGAAATAGTTTGATTACAACAACATCATAAACCAACAATAAAACCAAGTACACATAATATCTATCTTGACAAATTGTTTTCTGAGTACACAAAGTAAAAAAGCATAACCCCAACATAAGTAGCCATAAAAGTGATAAGTTGAACTTTACTTTCAACAATCCAAGCACTTCCAAAAGAGAGAGAAAGAGATCCAAATCAAGCTCCACTAGCACTAGTCCCACCCTGAGAACCTGGGGGGGAAGGAAGACAAGAGGCGGAAAACAAAGGGGGTCGGACATAAAGTCTGGCGAGTCCAATAACTTTAACAATATAATTATTAAAGTAATTAGGATAAGGCATAAACTGGTAAAACAAGGAATGACTGTGAAACATATGGGCAAGACAAAACAAAAAAGAGAAATATGCTGGCGTTAATCGCGCTCCTAATTGCTATAGGATAATTACTATACTGCACCAATACTAGTCACCCTAAAAGTTGATCCCGCCTACTGAACATAATAATCATAATAATGATAATGGTAGTCCCGTGTACCCCTAGCTGTCTTCAAAGGTGCCGCCTGCCCCTATCTCCACTAGTTGTACCCACTACCCCCATGTGATCGGCTCCCTAACTCGTAGATACCTATGCTGGTCACACAGTGGGGTGTATCACTCCCCAAAGTGGCAACCGGATACCACTAAAGATGCACAGCTTATATCTACACGATGCAACAACGTCTTACCTACCAGCTTGGGCCCACGCACGGACATAACCCCGTTGGACTTGCGTTGCCACTGCTAACCCGTTTTGACCTCTTATAATCAAACCCAGTAAGCGTGTCTCGTCCTCGACCTAGCTCGAGCTCACAAAGATACTTAATGGGTTACTGGCTTGAAAAGGGTCCCTATACTTGACATAAGCTTTCCACCTATGCTTGGTCCCCATTAGGATTTCCCACTTAACCCTTTCTTATTCATGCCTTTTTACATGTTTCAATTAGGTTAAGTGTTTCTAATCGTATTTCACATGCCACCCATGTCACCCACTTAACCCCATGTCCCACTACATGTTTATCTTGGTTAAGTGTTACTTAATTCATTATAACCGTAACCTTGTAAGACTTCCCACATTAGATTACCATTTGCAGTTACTGGATTTGCCGTGCGGGTCCGGGCAGTCTTATACCGCAAACGAGTCTAACCTCGTGTCTTTACAATTGTTACGCATTTAATTTATGCCATCGACCTCTCACATTAGACTACCGTTTGTGGTTGCTGGATTTGTCGGGCGGGTCCAGGCAGTCTTATACCACAAACGAGTCTAACCTCGTATCTTAGGCGTTTATTATTACACATAATTATTTCACCCCAATATGAATTAATTATCCCAATTCAAATTGTCAATAATTTCCAAATTAATCTATGTCCATAATTGTCACCTAAATTATGTCCATAGTTTTCAGGTATATAAATTATACCAATTAGTGTCTCAAATTAATTATATGCCTTTAAAGCCATTTTATGCCAATTCACAATATGTATATTTAATATTTTCCCATTGTCCCTGTGACGACCCCAAACCCCGTACTGACGGTCGCAAGGGTAATCTTTGGAATATAACACATAAACAGATAACAGCAGAACAGAAATAAATAAATACACCAGATAATGTACAAATAATACACTGGATAAACGTAATCATCAGAGTTACACAGTATATAGGATCATACTTAGTACAAATACAGTTCAGCTATACATAAATGTCTACAGCGGAAAACAAACATAATATGTACAATAGGAGCTGAACAGCATAAAAAGAGATAAATGATAGAATCCCTCTTCAGCTCCAGCTATCCAGAAATAGCCTGCTAAAACTTGAAGACAAGGCTGCCCGTGTAGAAATATGGGCACCCGAGTTTGCAAGTGAAACAAACTACTAGTCAGTCATGGGACTGGAATGAGAAATCTACTTAACACATTTTAATATGTGGCTAATCACTGGACCACGCCACTTTCGCGGAACGGGTTTACTCCATTGGATTGCCAATGATTTAAAACAAGTAAATCCTTTAAACATCGCAATGCTTTTTATAAAAATTAATCCATTATAAGACTAAGTTCCCATCACACAATGCAACGCAAACGGGAGGATAGAGTTTTTACCTTATAATGGCCAAAATATGCTTGATACGAATAAAACAAAAGCATTTGATATTATTACTAGTGTTTATATGTTTCAAAACAATTTCAAATCATAAGTATCAATCATAGACGACATGAGCGTCCCATGCCACTATGTCGCCAAATATAGGTTTACAATCAAAACCGCACGGTGTCGTATTTGGAAATTGGATTTCCTTCATGAACCAAGGCAAAAGATAGTCCTTACCGACTTCGAGACAATCTAGCCCATGTCTCAGGATCCAGACTTAGGTGGGCCCTTGGATGGTCAGGGCCGGTCCACCGATGCGAATTAAAATGCCTGAACACTGCGTTTCCCCGCCCTTTGGGGCGTAAATGAGCCAACGAATGACTCCATCAGTCCCGGATCGACCGATATATCCGAGGCGCCTCGCAACAGCAACAACCACACAGGTGAAAATAATATAAATGTCAGCCAGTTTAAGCACTGACACCACCTATAACTAGAAGGAAATGCATGCCCTCCCTGATGTCCTCTCCCGTTTCTGGTTCATACCAGGGTGTGAGGCTCGCGAATTCACGTTGTACACAAAGCTACGCCACGCAGGCCGTTCTTTGATCATCAACTACAAGACTTTGCTTTTCAACAGAAGCCTTGGTCACTGCATCTTAGCATGCCACACAGGTAATTCACACCATGTAACTGATGGCTATCAATCACACAGAATGAATTCCAATGTCAGACACACTGTCCATTTACAAGTCCGTTCTAGGTCTGAACGAAACCGGAGGCACTATATACCTTGCATACCCATCGATCTCCACGTACGTCTGGACGATCACCACTCATTATCCATATTTTGGGATGCCTCCCAATCAGGACATCAGTTATCATCCAACCGAGGTGAAGATCTATGGTCTTCAACCACCGTCTTCATCTTCGACTTCTTATCGTCGATTCAGTTATTCAGAATGGGATAAACCCGGTCTTTCTGAGCAACTCGCGTATATAATAAACAAGTGCTACACAAACACAACATACGCCTCATTCCAATTCATCAGTCACTAACCGTAAATCAGTAAGAGAACGATTTCCCAAATATTAACCCTAAAGGCCGAAACCAACATCAGATCAAAACCCAGGAAACCATTCGACTTAGCTAACCTTCAATTAGTTTCTAAATTTCACATTCCATATCGTTTATAATATCTTATAACGATTTATCGCTATTTTGTTTATTCAAAAATAGCCATTTCATTCGAACGACGCTTTGGGCCATAACGCGACCGTGGCGCTGTTTTTCTTCAGATTTGATTTACACATATATGAAAATCTAACCGTTGGATCTTCACGAAATTTATGTCATTAGAAAGATATTTTCAAAACGAATCCAACGGTTTCAGTTTTGGGAAAATCCAACGGTCGGATCTCCCGGTACACCCGTTTGAAGTTTCGATTTCGAAAATACGAACTGCAGCGTCGTTATTCGATTTAATTTAATTATATATATATATATATATATATAAAATCGATTCTGGCACTGTTTTTCTTCAGATTTAAATTAAACAATCCAACTGTTGGATCTTTACAAAGTTGATGTCGTTGGAAAGATATTTCCAAAGCGAACCCAACGGTTTCAGTTTCGGGAAAATCCGATGGTCGGATCTCCCGCACTAATCGTTTGAAATCACGGTTTCAAAACACGAACTGTAGCTTCGTTATTCGATATATTTTAATTATATATATATATATATAAATATAATCGATTCTTCGATTTCAAAACCATATTCTTTTCATACATTTGATAAAAATGATATTTTTATCCAACAGACATTTATTTCGACACTTCACTATTTTTAACAATTCATGTATACAATAAAAATGTGATTTTTATTGTAAAACGATTTATTTCAAAACACGACTATTTTAAATAGTTCATATAGATGATAAAAATAAGATTTTTATTATAAAATAATTTATTTCAAAACATGACTATTTTATATAGTTCATATACATGATAAAAATATGATTTTTATTATAAAACAATTTATTTCAAAACACAAATATCATTCAACACATGGATTTCTATTCAACACATGAATGTTTTCTATAGCTCGTATATAATAAATAAAAATGTGATTTTTATTGTCAAAACAATTTATTTAAAACACGAATACCATTCAATACATGAATTTCTATTCAACGAATGAATTTCTATTCAACTCTTGAAGGTTTTCTATAGCTCGTATATATAATAAAAATGTGATTTTTATTGTTAAAGCAATTTATTTAAAACACGAATACCATTCAACACATGAATTTCTATTCAACGAATGAATGTCTATTCAACACCTGAAGGTTTTCTATAGTTCGTATATATAATAAAAATGTGATTTTTATTGTTAAAGCAATTTATTTAAAACACGAATACCATTCAACACATGAATTTCTATTCAACGAATGAATTTCTATTCAACACATGAAGGTTTTCTATAATTCGTATATATAATAAAAATGTGATTTTTATTGTCAAAGAAATTTATTTAAAATACGAATACCATTCAACACATGAATTTCTATTCAACGAATGAATTTCTATTCAACACATGAAGGTTTCAATATATGAAAATAATTTCAACAAATGAAAATAATTCTAACACAAGAATACTTCAGAAAATTTCGGCAGCATAACGGTAGGGTAGTTAAAACCGGGGTCGTCCCTAGTACGGCTCCTCGCTCTACCTTAAAGCCTCGCAGCTTTTGACAATGGGGATTTCATGCATCTAGGTCGCACGCAGGCGGCATGTTTATTTTCATTTCTTTTCCACAAACTAATCCTATGTGGTTTTAACCAAATAGTACTCAACCACAAACGGGTATTTTTCAACCACAATCAATCACTTTCAACCACAAACAATTCTAATCAACCATTCGCTACCAATCAATTTTCACACCAATCACAACCAATAAATATTGTTCATGGTTTGTGGACGAGGGGAGTATATATATTTATATATGTATATTTCACTTCCATTCAACACATATATAATTTTTACAATGCATATATAACTTATACATCGAACGTACAACTTATACAACGCCTATACATTAGGTGTACAACGCTTATATAACTCATACATCGACTATATAATTTATACATTGTCGTTTTCCATATCTTTTATAATTTAGAAATCTCACATTGGGTTCCACTCCACCAAAAATAGCAGAAGACTCAGAAAAATACCCGGTCTCTTCTAGAATGTAGAAGACGTCCACACGAGTCCACTGTCTCTTGTTTCACTGAATTTCGCCAACAAATGAAAAGGATATGATTTTTACAGTGAAATCAAAAACCGTAGAGCTTTAAAGTGCTATAATATAGTTTAAAATTAAATCAGTCGTTACCTTCAAAATTCGTTCAAAACTAGGTTTTGATTTTTCGTGAAATCCATTGCTCGATACGACGATCGTCCTGTGCCACCTTGACAGGCTAGGAGAGGCGCCCATTTCGATGCCAGGTGGATCCCACTCAGTAGCTCCAGTTGGCGGCGGCAGTGGTTTAAAACCCGCAACTTCGAAGCAGCGATTCTCCCTCAACACTCGATGAAAATTCAAGCAACTGTTATGGATTTGTAGAGTGGAGAGAGCTCTTCAAAAAGTTCAACTGGAGCTCCTGATTTTATTGCGTGGAGGAGGAGAAAACGAGGGGGGAAGGAAGGAGCAGTTTATTGTCGTCGATCAGCTAAGTTACGGGGAGAGAGAATGGTTTCGTTGACCAGAGTCAATCAGAGATATCCATCTTGCACTTAGGATAGGCCGTCTTAATGCTTTCCTCTGTTTCCCAAGTACAATCTCGCCGATCTCCACTCCATTGCACTTTGACTAAGTGAACCTTATTGTTCCTCAGTTCTTTGGTTTCTTTGCCGATAATCTTTAGCGGCTCTGTTTTCACAGCCAATTCTAGAGTAATTTCAATATCCTGTTGCGCTGCTTCTTCCACGATCAAGTCTGGATCATGAAGGTGCTTTCGAAGTTGAGATATGTGAAATACATCATGCACTCCAGGCAACCAATCTGGCAATTGAATTCTATAAGCGAGGGTTCCGATCCTTTCAAGAATAGGGAATGGACCAATAAATCTGGGCGCCAACTTCCCAGTTTTACCAAATCGAATCACTCCTCTCATCGGAGAAACCCTTAGATAGACATAATCACCAACAGAAAAAGCCAAATCTCTTCTTCTCGAATCAGCATAACTTTTTTGTCGGCTTTGAGCGGCGAGTAATCGTTTCTTAACAAAATCGACTTTGTCTGCGGCTTCGCGGATCATACCAGGTCCCAATACAAGTCTATTACCAGGTTCGACCCAACAAGCAGGAGATCGGCACGGTCTACCATACAATGCTTCAAATGGTGACATTGTCAGGCTTGCTTGGTAGCTGTTGTTATATGAGAACTCGGCCAATTGTAAATGGTCTTCCCATGATCCACCAAAATCAAGAACACAAGCCCGCAATAAATCTTCTAGTATACGATTCACCCTCTCAGTTTGACCATCTGTCTGAGGATGATAGGCGGTGCTTAAGTTCAGCTTTGTTCCCAGTTCTACTTGGAATGCCTCCCAGAATTCGCTAGTAAATATTGGATCTCTATCACTAACTATACTGAGCGGCACTTCATGTAGCCTAACAATTTCCTTGAAATGTATATGTGCCAGACTCTGAGCAGTTCGGTTCGATCTGACAGGTATGAAATGGGCGGTCTTCGTGAAGCGATCTACGATCACCCAAATACTGTCATTTCCTTTTATGGTTCTGGGCAAACCATCAATGAAGTCCATGGAAATGTGTTCCCACTTCCAACCTGGAACGTCCAGCGGTTGCAACAATCCAGCAAGTATCTGTTGGTTGCTTTTGACTAGTTGGCAAGTAGAGCATCGACTAACATATATTGAAACGTCCCTTTTCATATCCTTCCACCAGAATGTTCACTTGAGATCGTTATACATTTTGGTCACACCTGGATGGATACTCAGCTTGGACTTGTGACACTCGTCTAACACTTCCCTTTTTAGCTCTGGGATGTCGGGGACACAAATCCTTCCTCTCAATCTCAGGATTCCATCGCTATCTATTTAAAAGCACGAGGGTTCGCCTTTCTGAATCCTTCTGATCAAATCCTTAATAAAATTATCATCCTTCTGAAGAATAGATATTTTGTCAATCAAGGAAGTCGTAATAATAAAGCTGGCGTTCATTTCATTCTTTCTACTTAGCGCATCGGCCACGACATTGGCTTTCCCTGGAGTGTATAGAATTTCAAAATCGTATGTTGCAAGGAACTCTAGCCAACGTTGCTGCCTCAGATTCAAGTCGTTCTTGGTGAACAGATACTTTAGCGACTGGTGATCTGTAAACAGTTCGAATTTCTCACCCAAAAGGTAGTGTCTCCAGATTTTCAAAGCGAATACGATAGCCAACAACTCAAGATCATAAGTAACGTAATTCTTTTCATGTGGCTTCTGCTGACGGCTAGCATAAGCAACAACTTGACCTCTTTACATTAATACTGCACCAAGTCCTTCTCTAGAGGCATCTGTCCAGACTTTCAAGTCTTGATTGCTATCGATTATCGTTAACACTGGAGCCGATGTTAATCTTAACTTTAGCTCCTCAAAAGCCTCCTCACATTCTGGAGTCCACTTGAATTTTGAGTGCTTCTTTGTAAGCTTCATTAAGTGACTAGATATCTTCAAAAAATCTTTAACGAACTTCCGGTAATAACTAGCCAATCCAAGAAAACTTCGGACTTCTATGGGAGTACTAGGCTGTTTCCAATTTTGTATAGCTGTGATTTTACTTGGATCCACAGCAATTCCCTGTTTTGATACGACATGGCCAAGAAACTTCACTTCATCTTGCCAGAATATACATTTGGAAAGTTTAGCTTTCAATACATTCCTTCTCATAATTTCAAAAACTTGCTCTAAATGTTTTTCATGTTCGGCCTTTGACTTAGAGAAGATTAGAATATCGCCAATAAAAACCAGAACAAACTTATTCAGGACTCCTCTGAACACTCGATTCATCAAATCGACGAAGTAAGCTGGAGCGTTACATAAGCCGAACGACATTACTAACCACTCGTAGAATAGGTCTGGACCTCTGAATGTTGTCATAGGAACGCACTCTTCGGCAATACGAAGCTGATGGAAACCTATAGCTACGTCCATCCTTGAAAATACTTGCACTCCATTCAGACGATCCAATAAATCATCGATTCGCGGCAACGGAAATTTATTCTTTATTGTCTGCTTGTTCAAATCACGATAATCCACACATAGTCGCAGAGTACAGTCAGACTTTGGGACAAACACCACTGTTGCTCCCCAATCAGAGAAACTAGGCCTGATCATACCCTTCCATACAAGCTATCAAGTTTGATTGTCTAATTACTCTTTCTCTTTCAAGGTCATTCTTCGAATAGCATGAACTACTGGCCTTGCATTCGGGATTAAAGCAATTTTGAAATCAATTTCTCTTTGTGGAGGTAAGCTAACAACTTCTTCGAACACATCCGCATAATTCTTGACAACAGGAATATCTTTTATGAGTTCGGGAACATTCTCTGTGACTGCTGGGATATTTTCTATTTGAGCAGGAGAAACATCCAAAGCTGCCCAGAAGTCTTTTCTATTAGAATTCTGACCTTCACAGGGAATGGTTATATAATCACCTGATTTAATTTTCGCCTTAACGACTCTGTCGGCGCATTTAACCTCAGCTTCATATTTGGTCAACCAGTCTAACCCCAAGATAAGATCAAACTTCATGACGACCGCGATGGTAGGGAACCGATAACGAGAAAAAGAAACCGGCACCCCACAAACCCAATTGAGATCGAGGGAACCCCCAACCGGATTATGGACAGTCATTGGTTCTTTGAGCTTCTTCAAATTCAAATCCAGTTTCTTAACCGCATTCTTTGCAACAAAGCATCGCGACGCGCCTATATCAAACAGTACCCTAACTAGAATATCTTTGACAGTAAGCGTACCTTCTAAAACATCTAGCCTTTCCTAACCAGATGAAGATGCAGGCACTTCCGCCACTTCATTTACATGTACTATTTCAGACTTCTTTGATAGTTGGAAATTTTTTGAAATATGACCCGTCTGATGACACTTATGGCATCTCCTTTCATCATGAGATTTCTAGGATTTAGATTCACCCTTCCTTCGTTTGTTCCAAGATTTAAAACTTATCGCCAAATGTCCTTGCCTATTGCAGCTTGAGCATGTGATAGCCTTTACGATTCTCCCTCAGATCTAGTCCTCTTCCTATTGGCTTTGGGCTTCTTACTGGCCTCAGGCATCGTACTAGCCTCAGGATTATCAGTCTTTGACTCACCTTTATTACTAGAACTGACTTCCTCCTCGTAACGCAACATACCTTTCTTGTCGAGATCCTCATACTGGTAAGCCATGTATATCGTTTCTGAAAAAGGAAGCTTCACATGCCCCATTACTTTATTCTGGTATTTTCTTTGCAGGCCATGAATAAATCTCAGATTCTTCCTCTTCGGATTTTGAATTAGATGAGGGGAAAAGTGAGAAAGTTCGTTGAATTTCTTATGATATTCTGGGATATTCATATCACCTTGTATCAGGTAACTAAATTCATCACATAGCCGCTCAGTTACTTCAGGAGGAGTAAATCTTTCTAGGAAAATCTCTTTGAATCTATCCTAGGTGATATCACCTTCTGGATTATCTTTGATGATTGTTTCCCACCAGATTAAAGCTTCTTCTTTGAGTACCGAAGATGCCCCTAATCTTTTCTGATCATCCCTCAACTGGATACGTTCAAAAGTTCTTTTAACAGAACTCATCCAAGCTTGAGTTTGAATTATAGATTCATTGCCCGAGAATTGTGCTCCGCCCAGATTTCGATATCTCTTTAATAGATCCCTAGATCTGGTTCTACATTTCTTCTGTTTCTGACACTCATTTTCTAGTACATCTGCAAATAGCAGATCAAGTGTCAGGTCACAGAAAAGGTAATTTAAAACATAGAAACATATACTTCAAATGTAAATGTGTCTATTAGGGTGTATTTCATTCTTCTTTACTCATACTAGGATATTACTGATCCTATCTGTAATGAGTTACCCGTCCTAGAACACTACTGGTTCTATTTCTGACGAGTTCGTTAATATGTTATATTCCAGCACTAAGCTTAACCAAAGCTCTGATACCACGCTGTGACGACCCCAAACCCCGTACTGACGGTGGCAAGGGTAATCTTTGGAATATAACACATAAATAGATAACAGCAGAACATAAATAAATAAATAAATACACTAGATAATGTACAAATAATACACTGGATAAACGTAATCATCATAGTTACACGGTATACAGGATCATACTTAGTACAAATACAGTTCAGCTATACATAAATGTCTACAGCGGAAAACAAACATAATATGTACAATAGGAGCTGAACAGCATAAAAAGAGATAAATGATAGAATCCCGCTTCAGCTCCAGCTATCCAGAAAGAGCCTGCTAAAACTTGAAGACAAGGCTGCCCGTGTAGAAATATGGGCACCCGAGTTTGCAAGTGAAACAAACTACTAGTCAGTCATAATACTGGAATGAGAAATCTACTTAACACATTTTAATATGTGGCTAATCACAGGACCACGCCACTTTCGCGGAACGGGTTTACTCCATTGGATTGCCAATGATTTAAAACAAGTAAATCCTTTAAACATCGCAATGCTTTTTATAAAAAATGAAGCCATTATAAGACTCCGTTCCCATCACACAATGCAACGCAAACGGGAGGATAGAGTTTTTACCTTATAATGGCCAAAATATGCTTGATACGAATAAAACAAAAGCATTTGATATTATTACTAGTGTTTATATGTTTCAAAACAATTTCAAATCATAAGTATCAATCATAGACAACTTGAGCGTCCTATGCCACTATGTCACCAAATATAGGTTTACAATCAAAACCGCACGGTGTCGTATTTGGAAATTGGATTTCCTTCATGAACCAAGGCAAAAGATAGTCCTTACCGACTTCGAGACAATCTAGCCCCATGTCTCAGGACCCAGAATCAGGTGGGCCCTTGGATCGTCAGGGCCGATCCACCGATGTGGATTAAAATGCCTGAACACTGCGTTTCCCCGCCCTTTGGGGTGTAAATGAGCCAACGAATGACTCCATCGGTCCTGGATCGACCGATATATCCGAGGCGCCTCGCAACAACAATAACCACAAGGTGAAAATAATATAAATGTCAGCCAGTTTAAGCACTGACACCACCACTAACTAGAAGGAAACACATGCCCTCCCTGATGTCCTCTCCTGTTTCTGGTTCATACCGGGGTGTGAGGCTCGCGAATTCACGTTGTACACAAAGCTACTCCACACAGGTCGTGCTTTGATCATCAACTACAAGACTTTGCTTTTCAACAGAAGCCTTGGTCACTGCATATTAGCATGCCACACAGGCAATTCACACCATGTAATTGAATGCTATCAATCACACAGAATGAATTCCAATGTCAGACACACTGTCCATTTACAAGTCCGTTCTAGGTCTGAACGAAACCGGAGGCACTATATACCTTGCATACCCATCGATCTCCACGTACGTCTAGACGATCACCACTCATTATCCATATTTCGGGATGCCTCCCAATCAGGACATCAGTTATCATCCAACCGAGGTGAAGATCTATGGTCTTCAACCACCGTCTTCATCTTCGACTTCTTATCGTCGATTCAGTTATTCAGAATGTGACAAACCCGGTCTTTCTGAGTAACTTGCGTATATAATAAACAAGTGCTACACAAACACAACATACGCCTCATTCCAATTCATCAGTCACTAACCGTAAATCAGTAAGAGAACGATTTCCCAAATATTAACCCCAAAGGCCGAAACCAACATCAGATCAAAACCCAGGAAACCATTCGACTTAGCTAACCTTCAATTAGTTTCTAAATTTCACATTCCATATCATTTATAATATCTTATAACGATTTATCGCTATTTTGTTTATTCAAAAATAGCCATTTCATTCGAACGACGCTTTAGGCCATAACGCGACCGTGGCGCTGTTTTTCTTCAGATTTGATTTACACATATATGAAAATATAACCGTTGGATCTTCACGAATTTTAAGTCATTAGAAAGATCTTTTCAAAACGAATCCAACGGTTTCAGTTTTGGGAAAATCCAACGGTCGGATCTCCCGGTACACCCGTTTGAAGTTTCGATTTCGAAAATACGAACTGCAGCGTCGTTATTCGATTTAATTTAATTATATTATATATATATATATATATAATCGATTCTGGCGCTGTTTTTCTTCAGATTTGAATTAAACATTCCAAACAATCCAACTGTTGGATCTTTACAAAGTTGTTGTCGTTGGAAAGATATTTCCAAAGCGAACCCAACAGTTTCGGTTTCGGGAAAATCCGATGGTCGGATCTCCCGCACTAATCGTTTGAAATCACGGTTTCAACACACGAACTACAGCTTCGTTATTCGATATATTTTAATTATATATATATAAATATAATCGATTCTTCGATTTCAAAACCATATTCTTTTCATACATTTGATAAAAATGATATTTATATCCAACAGACATTTATTTCGATACTTCACTATTTTTAACAATTCATGTATATAATAAAAATGTGATTTTTATTGTAAAATGATTTATTTCAAAACAAGACTATTTTAAATAATTCATATAGATGATAAAAATAAGATTTTTATTATAAAACAATTTATTTCAAAACACGACTATTTTATATAGTTCATATTGATGATAAAAATATGATTTTTATTATAAAACAATTTATTTCAAAACAAGAATACCATTCAACACATGGATTTCTATTCAATGAATGAATTTCTATTCAACACATGAATGTTTTCTATAGTTTGTATATATAAAATAAAAATGTGATTTTTATTGTCAAAAAAAATTATTTAAAACACGAATACCATTCAACACATGAATTTCTATTCAACGAATGAATTTCTATTCAACACATGAAGGTTTTCTATAGCTCGTATATATAATAAAAATGTGATTTTTATTGTTAAAGCAATTTATTTAAAACACGAATACCATTCAACACATGAATTTCTATTCAACGAATGAATTTCTATTCAACACCTGAAGGTTTTCTATAGTTCGTGTATATAATAAAAATGTGATTTTTATTGTTAAAGCAATTTATTTAAAACACGAATACCATTCAGCACATGAATTTCTATTCAACGAATGAATTTCTATTCAACACATGAAGGTTTTCTATAGTTCGTATATATAATAAAAATGTGATTTCTATTGTTAAAGCAATTTATTTAAAACACGAATACCATTCAACACATGAATTTCTATTCAACGAATGAATTTCTATTCAACTCACGAAGGTTCAACATATGAAAATGATTTCAACAAATGAAAATAATTCTAACACATGAATCTTTCAGAAAATTTCGGCAGCATAACGGCAAGGTAGTTAAAACCGGGGTCGTCCCTAGTACGACTCCTCGCTCTACCTTAAAGCCTTGCAGCTTTTGACAATGGGGATTTCATGCATCTAGTTCGCACGCAGAAGGCATGTTTATTTTTATTTCTTTTCCACAAACTAATCCTATGTGGTTTCAACCAAATAATTCTCAACCACAAATGGGTATTTTTCAACCACAATCAATCAATTTCAACCACAAATAATTCTAATCAACCATTCGATATCAATCAATTTTCACACCACTCACAACCAATAAATATCGTCCATGGTTTGTGGACGCGGGGAGTGTGTGTATATATATATATATATATATATATGTGTGTGTGTGTGTGTGTGTGTGTGTGTGTGTTCATATAAGTATATTTCACTTCCATTCAACACATATATAATTTTTACAACACATATATAACTTATACATCGAACGTACAACTTATACAACGCATATACATGAGGTGTACAACGCTTATATTACTCATACATCGACTATATAATTTATACATCGTCGTTTTCGATATCGTTTATAATTTTGAAATCTCACATTGGGTTCCACTCCACCAAAAATAGCAGAAGGCTCAGAAAAATATATGGTCCCTTCTAGAATGTAGAAGATGTCCACACGAGTCCACTGTCTCTTGTTTCACTGAATTTTGTCAACAAACGAAAAAGATATGATTTTTACAGTGAAATCAAAAACCGTAGCACTTTAAAGTGCTATAATATAGTTTAAAATTAAATCAGCCGTTACCTTCAAAATTCGTTCAAAACTGGGTTTTGATTTTTTGTGAAATCCGTTGCTCGATACGACGATCGGCCTGCGCTATCTTGATGGGCTAGGAGAGGCGCCAAGAACGATGCCAGGTGGGTCCCGTTCGGTGGCTCCAATCGTCGGCGGCGGCGGTTTAATACCCGCTACTTCGAAGTAGCGATTCTCCCTCAACACTCGACGAAAATTCAAGCAACTGGTATGGATTTGAAGAGTGGAGAGAGCTCTTCAAAAAGTTCAACTAGAGCTCCTAATTTTATTGCGTGGAGGAGGAGAAAACGAGGGGGAAGGGAGGAGAGGTTTATCGTCGTCGATCGGCTGGGTTATGGGAAGAGAGAATGGCTTCGTTGACCAATGGGATTCTTTTTATTATTTATACATTTTTAAAATCTCTAAAATACCCTCTTTCACACACGAACACCAATCCAAACCCAACGACTGTCGTCCCTAGCTAAATACCCCTATTCCGAACACAATGGGATATGTTTCATAGGCCCATTCGACTGTTTCGGTCAGTTTTTCTTCAAAATAAAATATAAAACATTCAATATTTGATTTGAACGTACATTTCAATTTGTCGGGGCCACATACTGATTCTAAAAATTCCCAAAAAATAAATCTAGCTATGTTTTGACAATACGGTCCCAACAAAACTAGTTTCGTCGAATTCTGAGACCGTTTGAAAAATGGCCCTTTTCTGGTCGATCCAATTTAATAGAAATCGGCCAAACACGTTTTCCTTTTCCACGCTCACATACTAGCTTCAAAAATTATGAAATTTGAAACCTAGCAATAATTTGACATCCCGGATCCAAAAATTTGGTTTCGTCGAATTCTGAGGTCGTTTGCAAAATGGTCATTTTCCCGGGCTATATAAACTCTATAGCGACCTTTCTGAAAATTCATTTGGCCATAACTTTTGCTTCCTGCTACGAAACTTCGATTTTTCATATTCGTTAGAAATATATTCACTAACAGATTTAAATATTTTTGGTTTCACTAAAATCCGTTTTGTTTTGTACCCGGTACAGTCGGTCAAATTTTGAAACTATCACGCCATTTCAGGCCTTGTTTATAATTAGAATTAATTATATTTATTTTCAAATGTCGATTGAAACTCACTTTTCGTGGTTATTATTTAAAATATTTATTTCAAAATTTTAAAATCCACCAAAATAGCCAATTTAAAATTTTCAAACTGGTTCAGATTTTCCAGGTCGTTACAGTCCCCACGTCGTTCGTACGTTTAATATGAAGTATGTTAGACTCGCAAATAGTCTAACTCATAAGAAAAGAAACATCACAACTTGCATAACACATAAAATAGACCTAACTTGCAAATAAGAATTATAACATAAATTTGCATAGGCAATGGACATATAAAACATAAATTTGCATAAATTATGTATTGCCATGGATCTAAATATGGATCTAAACATGAAATTGTGAACTTACATATATGAACATGGTTTTCACCTAAATTTGCATATGTGAATATGGTTTTCACCTAAACTTGCATATGTGAATATAGTTTTCACCTAAACTTGCATATGGATTCCTAAAAAATTGCATATGAATTTAAACATGTAAACTAATATCACATGTTTTACATATAAACTCGCATATGTATATATATACTTGATTCACATATAAACTTGTGTATAATTCGCATATAGACTTGCATCAGATTTACATACAATCTAGCATATGATTTACATCCCAAACTTGCATATAAACTGATGTCATAAAATGAATCAAGTTAAACATATGTGATTGGACATATGAAATAGATCTACTAACATAAGTTAACAAAACTGTCATATGTTCACCAACAGACGATAACAAAGTTAAGTAACGTCACATGATTCAACAAACATGTTCTCATAATCCCAATTAAAACTCATCATAATTAATTTATTAATTATTTTGTGAAAGAAATTGTACTCACAAAGATGGATTAGAGAAGAGAATAATTCGTTCATCGTTTGTATTAGAATCCTGACTTGAATTCCTAAGCTTTAAGAAGAAGAAGAACTGTTCTAGTAGCAGCACGGAGGCCAAGAGATTAATTTAGTTTAGGTTTAGAGCTTGAGTCTATGCGTGCTTATATAGAATTTTAGATCAATATAAGCCGTTAGATTATCATAGGAGCAATCACAACCATCCATACTAGATTGAGTTATCCAGAATTGCCACCTGTGCCCTAGTGGCTCAACAACAGGTCAGAAAAGACTTAGCAACAAGTCAAAATCGTCATAGTTCAGATCTGCTCGAGGGGGTAGGTCCACCCCTAGGTCGACCTGTATAGGGGAGGTCACCCCCTGGTCGACTTGGCCTGGGACAGGAAAAATCCCGCCTAGCCCGCTTCTTTGTTTGAATTCAAATTTTGAATTTAAATCTGAGTTGTTTTAATTTATTTAAATTCCTGAAACTTCTGAAGGCCATAACTTCCTCATACGAAGTCCGATTTATGAAAACTTGGACTCTATTCCAAGCAGAATTTCGAGATGAATGCAATGGCGTGACCTATTTCCCTTAATTCTCCTCCTAAAAATTAAGTGTTCTTAAAATTGTTAATTTTAATATTTAAAATTATGGGGTGTTACATTCTCCCCTCCTTAAAGGATTTCGCCCCTGAAATCTCCAAGTTAAGGAGAATGTATATCCTAACATCCAATCATCCATCTACTCAACCATCAAACACAGGCATCCATTGTCCTTACAAGTTTTCTAATGTCATATGAACATATGCAAAAAGTGTGTGTATATGTTCCTTATCTAATGCAAAATCAGGCGGTCTACTGATTCAGTTGACCTCCTTAATGCAAATCATGATAGTGCCATGCATCCATTATGTATGCGAAAGAATCCTAACGATACATATTATTTCTACATGTGTGCACAACCATTCATCAAAATGCAGCATCCATATGATAACAGAACCATTATACATCCATTAATTTAAATATGCACACGTACTTATATGCAATATGAAAGTGATTGAGTCGATCTAGCGCCTAGTGTGTGTATACATGCATCCACGAGCAACCACTAGCAACCACTTGCATCAATTTGCATCCACCAAACATAACATGTCTCAGACACATGTTTACAACTATAGGGTTTTTCCTAACTAAAGATTGAAGATATCATCACAAAGGCATATTAATCGATAGGACAAGTATGACCAAAGCGGTAGAAAATGGAGAAAAAAACATACCCTCAAAAAGGAAAGGGTACAGCATACGCATCTTGTCTTCCGTCTCTTAAGTCGCGTCTCCTTGATCATCTCCCCACTGCACTTTGACCAACTTGACCTCTTTGTTGCGTAGCTTTTTAACCTCCGATCCGAGAATGCGTGTAGGAGCTCGTCTAACCGTGGCATTTCACTCTACTTCCACTTCTTTGAGCGTGCTCGGCTCCACCACTTCCGCTGTATCATGTAAACACTTACGCAAATGCAAAACGTGAAACACGTCATCAACACCACTGAGCTTCTCTGGCAACTTTACTCTATACACCATTTGCCCCATCCTCTCTGTAATTGGAAAGGGTCCTACGAACCTTGGTGCCAACTTCCCTGCTAATCGAAAATGGACTACGTTTCTCAATGGTGATACCTTAATAAAAACCATGTCCCCAACATCGAACTTAAGATCGGTTCGTCTCTTATCAGCATATGACTTTTATCGGTCTTGCGCCGTCTTCATTCGTCGTCGAATCAAGTCTATCTTCTCCGAAGTCTCCCTAATCATGTCGGGTCCAAGCAAAACCTTATCCGTAGATTCCCACCAATAAGTAGGTGATATATATATATATATATATATATATATATCGGCGTGGTCGTCCATAAAGAGTCTCAAAAGGTGTCATGCCAATGCTAGCCTGAAAGCTATTATTATAGGCGAACTCCACTAATGGAAGATGTTCTTCCCATGTTCCTCCAAAGTCTAAGATGTATAGCCTCAAAAGAGCTTCTAGAATCCGATTTACTCTCTCGGTCTGGTCGTCCGTCTGAGGGTAGTAAGCAGTACTTAAGCACAATTGTGTTCCAACCGCCTCTTGTAAGATCTTCCAAATCTCGCTAGTGAAAATGGGATCTCTATCGCTCACAATGCTAGAGGGTATGCCATGCAGACGAACTATCTCTCGAAGGTAAACAGATATTAACCATGCGGCGGTCCTCCTACTTTTAATGAGAATAAAATGGGCACTTTTGGTAAGTCTGTCTACAACTACCCAAATCCCCGTTTTACCCTTCCTTGATCTTGGCAACCCGTCTACAAAATCCATGGAAACATTTTCCCATTTCCACAGTGTAATCTCTAAAGGGTGGAGCAAACCACCGGGCTTCTTTTGCTCCGCCTTGACTTGCTGGCACACTAAGCATCTAGAAACGAACTCTGCCACGTCCTTCTTCATTCCGGCCCAAAAGAAAACTCGCTTTATATCCCTATACATCTTGTCACCACCGGGATGTATGGTCATCTTAGAGCGATGTAAGTCTTCAAGAATTGACTTCCTCAAGCTCTCGTCTTGTGGCACACAAAGTCTCCCATCTTTACACAACCAGGCTCTCTCATCTATAGCATATCTATTAAGATGACTTGAAGACTCACCTCTTATAAGCTTGACTACTATCTCAACCAACTGTGGGTCATCTCGCTGTGCCTCTCCAACCCGACCCAAAAGTGTAGGTTGTACCTCTAGCGATGCCAACAATCCGGGTACATAATCGACAGAGGGTCTAAAGTCAAAGATAGATATATACTCCAAATTCTGTCGTTCTACGAACAAAGGACTCAAAGTAAACTTCTTTCTACTTAAGGCGTCAGCTACAACGTTACCCTTGCCAGGGGTATATGCGATCTCAAAATCGTAGGATGCCAAAAACTCCATCCACCTCTGTTGCCTCAAGTTTATATCTTTCTGAGAGAACAAGTACTTTAGCGACTTATGGTCTGTATACAACTCAAACTTCTCGCCAAGAAAATAATGACGCCAAGACTTAAGCGCAAAAACTATGGCAGCCAACTCTAAGTCGTGTATAGGGTAATTCTTCTCGTGGACTTTCAACTGCCTTCCACCATAGCATATCACCCTTCCCTCTTGCATTAAAACTGCGTCAAGCCTTGTCCCGTAAGCATCGGTATATACTGTGAATGGCTTACTCCCATCTGGCAAAACTAAAGCTGGAGTTGTCGTCAAAGCCCTCTTCAAACGTTGGAAAGCATCGTCACAGTCAACATCCCAAGCAAAAGTCAAGTTCTTCTTCGTTAACCGAGTAAGTGGGGCTGATATATTCGCGAAGTCCTTAATGAACTTCCTATAATAACCAGCCAGCCCTAAAAAGCTTCTTACTTCTGTTGCGTTCTTAGGAATCTTCCAATCTTGGATTGCCACCACCTTTGCGGGATCCACAACTATCCCTTCCTTAGAGACCACGTGTCCTAAGAACCTCACTTCTTTTGTCCAAATATGGCATTTAAAGAACTTACCTTTGAGTTGATGCACTCATAGGGTCTCTAAGACTTCCCTAAGATGTAGGGCATGCTCTTCCTCGCTTCTAGAGAAAATCAAGATATCGTCCACAAAGACTACAACAAACTTGTTTAGAAACTCCCTAAACACCCTACTCATTAAGTCAACGAAGTATGTGGGTGCATTCGTCAAACCAAAAGGCATGACGAGCCACTCAAAGAAACCGTCAGGAGTTCTAAATGTAGTCTTATCTATGCTGTCTTCAGCCACCCTTAGATGATGAAATCCTGTAGCCAAATCCAGCTGTGAGAAAACCGAAGCACCAACCAACTGATCGAATAAATCATCTATCCTCGGCAATGGGTATCTTTTCTTCTTTGTGAGCTTATTTAGCTCTCAATGGTCCATGCACAATCTAAGTGAACCATCAGCCTTTGTAGCAAAAACAATTAGAGCACCCCTTTACGAAATACTTCTTCTTATGAACCCCTTCTCAAGCAACTCTTTCACTTGCTTACTGAGTTCTCTTCTCTCCCTCGGAGCCATATGGCACACTAGTAATGCAACTGGCTTCGCATTATCTACTAGGTATATTCGAAAGTCTATCTCGTGCCTCGGGGGTAAGTCCCAAACTTCATTGAAGCCGTCACCATATTCACTGACCACACGAACAGATTCCAAATCATTGTTGGACGCGTCAAGAGATTCTAGGTAGCTAAGCATCATCGGACCCCTAGGGTCACAAGAAATACCAAAGGTCTTGCCACAACGAGTCAACAATCTAACTACCCTTCTTTCACAGTCTAGGATGGCACCGTATCTAGCTAGCCAATCCATGCCTAGAAACAAGTCGTGGCCCATGAAGCCAAGAACAAAGGCATTGCATTCAAACCCAACGCCCAAGATAGACACTCTCAAATCACGACAAATCATTGAAAGATGAGCCGAACCACCAATAGGATTTGAGACTACTATGGGATCCGTAACTAGACTAGTATTTAGGTGCAGTGTTTCAACTAATAAAGCAGATACAAACGAATGTGAAGCGCCAGAATCAAACAAAGTACGAATAGGATGATCAAACAGAAAAACCAAACTTTTAACAAAAATGTTTCTACCTCTCTCTTGTCCTGGTGCCATGAGAGTATGAACCTGCCCTCTTGCCTTCTTTGGTGCCATGAGAGCCTGAACCTACCCTCCAGAAGTAGGCCATGTCCTCTGCCTTTGCCCTTGTCTTCTCGGGCAGTCTTTAATCAGATGTCCCGCCTCACCACAGTTGAAACAACCAGTTTTCTTCTTCTTTCTACAGTCCTTGCTCAGATGGCCTGGTGTTCCACAATAAAGCACCTTTTCTTTCCTTTGCTATTGTTATCCTTACCACCTTTCTTAGGTTGCTGCTGTGATTTCTTTTGATCCCCTTTTTTTCCAATTCCTTATTAGCATTAGCGCCTTTCTCCTCTTCACGCATAAGCGCCATGTCAACCAGTTTCTCAAAGGTAGCCCCCATAGGAATGTGGGTCATAGCCAACCCATGTAGCGGCTCATTCAAACCTTTAATGAATCCCAGGGCCTTCTTTTCAGGTGTGTTCACCAAGTCTAAGCGAAATCTCGCCAACTGATTGAACTTGTTGACGTACTCCTTTACTGATAAATTCCCCTGCTTCAACGCCAAGAACCTCTCTATGTATAAATTCTCTTCTGCTCGTGAGAGAAATTTCATCTCGAACCTATGCCTGAAATCCATCCATGTCTCTACTGGACGCTCTCCATTCGTGACCTCCCACCAAAACGAGGCTTCGTCCTTCATTAACCAAGCAGCTAATTGGACCTTCCTTCCATCTTCTATCTCGAAGATACCAAATAAATCTTCCACCTCCTTCAGCCAATTTCGAGCTTCAACAAACATCTCTAACCCGTGAAAAGGTTTCCCTCTCATTGCCCGAAATACCTTGCATATCTTCAAAAAGGTATCAACGCAGGGAGGGGGGGAGGAGGAGCGGCTGCAGCTGGGGGAGGAGGAATGTCTGTTGGGCCTGCGTCGGTTGCCCTAGCCTCCAGATAACTTCTGAACCAGGTTGGTATCGGTATGCCCTCTGGTATCTCGGGTACCCCAGACATGCTGAAAAGGAAAAGGAAGAGATTTAAAACGGAGAATCGAAGGAAAGATATATGGCTTTTCGGGGTTATGTTTTTAAAACAAACTTTTCTCTTGAAAATACTCTCCTTAAAACCTATTTTTGAAAGTATTTCTTTATAAAATGCTTTTGAAAAACAGTTTTTCAAAATCTCTTATCTGTTCTTGGTAACCTTCGGCTCTGATACCACGTGGAACACCCCATGTCCATTAATGTCACTCACAAAGGGAATGCATTAACTTTCATGGAGTATTATTAGTGTATAGAACGGAATATAACAAGGCAGATACATATATTAGTACTTGAAAATTTTAAAACAACTTTTATTACAGTAGAGAAATAGTTTGATTACAACAACATCATAAACCAACAATAAAACCAAGTACACTTAGTATCTATCTTGACAAATTGTTTTCTGAGTACACAAAGTAAAAAAGCATAACCCCAACATAAGTAGCCATAAAACAGATAAGTTGAACTTTACTTTTAGCAATCCAAGCACTTACAAAAGAGAGAGAAAGAGATCCAAATCAAGCTCCACTAGCACTAGTCCCACCTTGAGAACCTTGGGGGGGAGGAGGAAGAAAAGAGGCGAAAACAAAGGGGGTCAGACATAAAGTCTGGCGAGTCCAATAACTTTAACAATATAATTATTAAAGTAATTAGGATAAGGCATAAACTGGTAAAACAAAGAATGACTGTAAAACAAACGGGCAAGACAAAACAAACAAGAGATATATGCTGGCGTTAATTGCGCTCCTAATTGTTATAGGATAATTACTATACTGCACCAATACTAGTCACCCTAAAAGTTGATCCCGCCTACTGAACATAATAATCATAATAATGATAATGGTAGTCCCGTGTACTCATAGCTGTCTTTATAGGTGTCGCGTGCCCCTATCTCCACTAGTTGTACCCACTACCCCCATGCGATCGGCTCCCTAACTCGTAGATACTTGTGCTGGTCCCACAGTGGGGTGTATCACTCCCAAAAGTGGCAACCCAATACCACTAAAGATGCACGGCTTATATCTACACGATGCAACAATGTCTTACCTACCAGCCTGGGCCCATGCACGCACATGACCCCGTTGGACTGTGTTGTCACCGCTAACCCGTTTTGACCTCTTACAATCAAACCCAGTAAGCGTGTCCCGTCTTCGACCTAGCTCGATCTCACAAAGATACTTAATGGGTTACTGGTTTGAAAAGGGTCCCTGTACTTGACACAAGCTTTCCACCTATGCTTGGTCCCCACTAGGATTTCCCACTTAACCCCTTCTTATTCATGTCTTTTTACATGTTTCAACTTGGTTAAGTGTTTCTAATCGTATTTCACATGCCACCCATGTCACCCACTTAACCCCATGTCCCAATACATGTTTATCTTGGTTAAGTGTTACTTAATTCATTATAACCGTAACCTGGTAAGACCTCCCACATTAGACTACCGTTAGCGGTTGCTGGAATTGTCGGGCGGGTCCGGGCAGTCTTATACCGCAAACGAGTCTAGCCTCGTGTCTTTACAATTTTTACGCATTTAATTTATGCCTTCGACCTCTCACATTAGACTATCGTTTGTGGTTGCTGGATTTGTCGGGCGGGTCCGGGCAGTCTTACCACAAATGAGTCTAATCTTGTGTCTTAGGCGTTTATCATTACACATAATTATTTCACCCCCAATATGAATTAATTATCCCTATTCAAATTGTCAACAATTTCCAAATTAATCTATGTCCATAATTGTCACCTAAATTATGTCCATAGTTTTTAGGTATATAAATTATACCAATTAGTGTCTCAAACTAATTATATGCCTTTAAAGCCATTTTATGCCAATTCACAATATGTATATTTAATATTTTCCCATTGTCCCCACGTCGTTCGTACGTTTAATATGAAGTATGCTAGACTCGCAAATAGTCTAACTCATAAGAAAAGAAACATCACAACTTGCATAACACATAAAATAGATCTAACTTACAAATAAGAATTATAATATAAATTTGCATAGCCAATAACTTGCATAGTCAATGGACATATAGAACATAAATTTGCATAAACCATGTATTGCCATGGATCTAAATATAGATCTAAACATGAAATTATGAACTTACGTATATGGATATGGTTTTCACCTAAACTTGCATATGTGAATATAGTTTTCACCTGAACTTGCATATGGATTCCTACAAACTTGCATATGAATTTAAACATGTGAACTAATATCACATGTTTTACATATAAACTCGCATATGTATATATATACTTGATTCACATATAAACTTGTGTATAATTCGCATACAGACTTGCATAAGATTCACATACAAACTAGCATATGATTTACATCCCAAACTTGCATATAAACTGATGTCATAAAATGAATCAAGTTAAACATATGTGATTGGACATATGAAATAGATCTACTAACATAAGTTAACAAAACTGTCATATGTTCACCAACAGACGATAACAAAGTTAAGTAACGTCACATGATTCAACATACATGTTCTCATAATCCCAATTATAACTCATCATAATTAATTTATTAATTATTTTGTGAAAGAAATTGTACTCACAAAGACGGATTAGAGAAGAGAATAATTCGTTCGTCGTTTGTATTAGAATCCAGACTTGCAATTCCTAAGCTTTAAGAAGAAGAAGAACTATTCTAGTAGCAGCATGGAGGCCAAGAGATTAATTTAGTTTAGGTCTAGATCCTGAGTCTATGCATGCTTATATAGAAGTTTAGATCAATATAAGCCGTTAGATTAACATAGGAGCAATCACAACTGTCCAGACTAGATAGAGTTATCCAGAATTGCCACCTATGCCCTAGTGACTCAGCAACAGGTCAGAAAAGACTCAGCAACAATTCAGAATCGTCACAGTTCAAATATGCCCGAGGGGGTAGGTCGAGCCCCAGGTCGACCTCCAGGTCGACCAGTATAGGGGAGGTCGACCCCCTGGTCGACCTGGCCTGGGGCGGGAAAAATCCCAGCCCGCTTCTTTGTTTGAATTCGAATTTTTAATTTAAATCTGAGTTGTTTAAATTTTTATAAATTCCTAAAACTTCTGAGGGCCATAACTTCCTCATACGAAGTCCGATTTACGAAACTTGGACTCTATCCCAAGCAGAATTTCAAGACGAACGCAATGGCGTAACCCATTTCCCTTAATTCTCCTCCTAAAAATTAAGTGTTATTAAAATTGTTAATTTTAATATTTAAAATTACGGGGTGTTACAACTGTCCCCTAATATTGATGTACTCTCCATGGTATCCCACTCGCACGGTCTCCACTGTAATTTCATAGAAATAAATGCAGTCCCTCACCGTACGCCGGAGTGACATACGGATCTCTACAAAACATTGTTGCATTCTGCATATATCTGTCATTAGTATGCTACGTAAACGTACGGTTGCCTCCATTGATCGAATCTGATTCCATACCAGAATAATTCCCTCAAGTCTACGATACACCACCCAGAGCCGATATGCATGTATCTAGACTTTCCCGCGTACGTGTTGTCAATCATATTCAATGCCTTAACTGCACATAATGTGCACCGGGTTACGTGGCAGGGCTATACAAGAAACACGGAACTCGGTCGGGAGGTTTTCCATATCTGTGCAGGCCCATCTTTAAGAGCCTCTAAATACATATACTCCTAGGGTTTGTTTTTCATGGTGGCTATGGCCTCACCTCAGCCCCTCCCTCAACTAGTAATGACTACAAGAGCTAAGCGACTTACCCCTAACAAACAATCAAAACATCCAGTTGGTGTCTCCCCTCAACCACTATACCCCGATAGTGAAAGGCGAATGGTATATTGGGTTTAGCTTTAGTCTTTTCACATCCCACGGACTGCCGATGACGGGTACCCGACCATCTACTATCTTTGTTGGTCTTGACCTATGCCTCCCCGTTGAGGCGACCGCCAGATCACCCTAGTGTCACCACGTCATAGCATTCTGACTACAAAGCTACTTTTGCAGTCAAAGCCCACCCACCTGGTAGTTACGCATAGACCCAGCCTCTGAGAGCACAGCCTAAACATCTGCCACCACACAGAGGACAACCAGGAGCACCTTAAGTACCTCAGAAAGCCGCGTGCTTCCCCTTCCAGTCCTTCGGAGCCAACAGAATAATCAGATGAACGTGCACTCCCTACGTGCCTCATGACACCATGATGATCTATCCCGTTGGGTTATTCACCCTCAAACGTGCGGATCGGTCCAAGCGCCTCTTTATAACATGTTATTAGACCCTACTTCTAAACATTCTTTTATGCGCTTGCCTTACCTCATCAGGTATCCATTTAACTTGGTTATTCCCATTCACATTGAATTCTTAATCAAGTTACCAAGTTCCTCTCGCTTATTAATTTCAGTCATATAACTTAACCTATTTAAGTTTATTAATAAGCCCACAACATGTTATTCACTAGACTGTGATCCAAGGTTTGTGATCCACAATCCTTTTATACTCTTTTTTGATTTCACAGTTACAATAACATGTTATACTTAATATATAATTAAGTATATTCCTATTTACATGTTTTTTTTAACATGTCACGTATCATTTAGGATTAAATATAACTTATTTCATTTCATATGTTTGCCTCACTCTTTCCTATTTAATCACAATTCCATCTTACACTGTCAGTACAACTTATAGCTGATTACTTATTAACTTAGTTCTCTTAACAAAGGTTCACTAATAAGTCTTCTTTCCACTTATTATAACCTATCGTATAATTTCCTTTTGTCCCTAGGACAAGCCTTAATATTTTATTCTTATAAGCATATTTCGGATTTCCAAGTTTTCGAATTACTTAATTTATAATTAAGTACAACTTCTTACACAAAATTTTCCCCTATTCACTGATTACTTAATTTACAACTAAGTATCTTTTTTCTCATTACATATGTTATCTCATTTCTCACTAGTTTATTATAGCCTAAGTTATAATATCCACTTGTCCCAAGGACAAGCAACCTATTATATAACATTCTCATTAATGTAATTTATTCATAATAGGTTATTATCATTCCCTTTCCTTTACTGTTGTAATTATCTTTCATTCAATTCCACTTATTTCCATTAATTATAATTAATGATGTTTATCAGTCCTGCCATTTACACACACACATAATATATATATATATATATATATATATGTTTATGTACTAGACCTCTCACATTAAGCCTACACTTGTGGATACTGGATTTGCCGGGCGGTTCCGGGCAGACTTCATCCACAAGTTGACTTAACCTCATGTCTTCGCACCGTTACATGTTTTATTTAAGCACCTAGACCCCTCACAATAGATTTACCACTTGGGGATGCTGGATATGACTGGCGGATCCTGGCAGACTTCTACCACAAGTGTAATCTAACCTCGTGTCTAAGCGCGGTTACAGTTTCTTATTTACTGTAAATCTTCTATATAATTTAGGCATGTCTATTCTTTTAAATTTCCATTGTGATTTATATATTTCATATCATCATATTATGCTTATTTTATGTCATACGTTCTTTCTAACATATAATCAATTTTATTCCATCATGCAATCAATTAATCAGGTAATTGTTCAAATTTAACAATAACATGTGATTGCCAAATCATGTAAGTTTTCTTAATTTCTACCGTTAATGGTCCAGGTACATAAATGTCACAAAATAACATGGAATTGAAACAACAGTAATCGTTATGCCTACTTTGGCAAATTTTCCAACATATTAATACTTTGGCATGTTAATATTCCAACATGTCATATTCGTCACTTTAATCCTTTTAACATATGTTTAAACATTTCAACATATCATAAACATGTCATATAACCATGGTCCAGATCTAGCATTCCATGGTTTTTTCCTAATTGAAATCAGAACCTAACAACAATGGATTCATAACTTTTAACAAAACAAAAAGGGAAGAAAGAGGAAGAAAATTGAATAGACCAGATTTGGAAAATTACCTTACTTCGCATTTGATTCTGAACACCTTTTTATTAACGTCAATTCTCTTCCTCTAGATCTTGATTTAGAATTTTTCCTAAACTAATAATCTGGATTTTCTGAAGAAATTTGAGGAGGAAGAAGAAAGGCAGAGTATAGACGTCGTCTTAGAAATATGAGATTTAGGCTTGGCTCTGCTAGCCTGTTTATAAGTGTTCAGGATCTTATCGTACATGCAGCGCTGAGTCAGCAACGAACCTTGCTAAGAAAATAGTCCAGATTCATTTATGTACCTGGGGATGTCGACCCCTTGGGTCCCACTAGCAGTTTTGGTGCATAAATTTCATTTTCGAATTTTCGAATTTCGAATGTTTGAATTTTCTGGAATTTATTTAACTGTTATATTCACATGATTTTTTTCTTATACGTATACAATTCTTCTAGCGACCGTTTTACACGTATATATATACGCACAACTTATATTTGGTTTTTAAAATTCAAACGGTGTTGCACCGTTATTTGGTTCTTGCCATATTTCATTGACTCCAGCCTTATCTTGAATTTTATCTCTTGTATACATATATTTTTGCACATATATACATATATATATGTTCTCATGTATATAAATACACATATATATATATATTATTTCCTTATATGTGCATTCTTATCCTTACAAATTTTGAATTTGTATGTGTACACATATTTGCATGCTCAGTTGGCCTTCTCTAAACAAAGATAAAAACTATGTCGCCGCCGGGGCTCGAACCCCCAACCTCTATGCTGTAAATCCAATGCCTTAACCAACTAAGCTTTGATGTCTTTTGTTACTAAGTCTAGAAACAATGATAGTCATTGTTCTCCTTTTTTTTTACCTTATTTTCATGTTTTACTAGAATACTTCATTTAAAGGTATCTCTTTACCAGAAAAACGCCACGAACGCAATGACGCTAATCCCGTGGCCAAATTCTGGAAGCACTTCAAATTTTTTTTCTTAAATGTTTATATCTGCACATATATATATATATATGTGCATTAATTAATTATTTAAATGTTATAAAATGCGGGGTGTTACATTCTCCCATCCTTAGGAAATTTCGTCCCCGAAATTTGATAAGGGTAAAAATTAATTAACCCCTCGCATAGTATACATCCATCATGTGTGCTCCAATTTTTGCAAACGTTGTGCACTTATGCAAAGTGAAATACAACATAACAATACATGTATGCCTAAGTGGTACCTCCATATGTATGGAAATTTTTGAAAAATTCTTTTAAAACATGATGCTCACATCATAAATATACTGGCAGTTCTACATGAATTCGGTATTTTGAAAATTAGAATACATTTTCATCCAAATTTTCCCACGTTCTTGTAGAGCAAGAACGCAGTTCATCCAATTGTTGCACCCCAAATCCTACCAACCAACTTTATTTTTTGAATTTCAGAAAAAAATTCCAAATTCAGTTTCTTATGTAACAAAAAGGTGGAAATGAAAAACTTCACATCTTCTGTTTTTGTTTTTTAACCTTCTTCTAACCATACTTGGATTATATGTAACTATTTATAAAGATTCCCTTATTTTCCTATTCAAGCACAACCCAGACAAGAAAATTTTCTCTATTATAGATTTTCTTTTTCATCTTATCATGGAAATTTTATTCTTATCCATCTTTTCTAATAATTTGTCAAGTTTGTCGCTTTACTAAATTTGTTGTTTCCTTTTTTTTAGTTGTACATTTCTCTTAGCTTATTTAATCATCTGACCTAAGTTTAGTTTTCAAATAAGCCTTCAGTCCTTCAACTAAAACAGGAAAACAGACACTCTACACAGCTACTACTAAGGGCCAAGAATCTCGGGACTATGTCCCCCTCAGACAACAAAGTCCAAGCCATGGGACCCATGACAGGTTTAGGTGTTACTTTAACTACCCAACAAGAACAAAATAACGGAACGATCCCAGCAGAAATGTAATAACGGGTTTTACCCCTAACATGAAAATTGGCAACAAGATATAAACACTTACTTCCTCTTTTTCTATCTAGTAGTCATCACTAATTCTAGCTGTGTACCAATAATCATTTCAAGCAACATACTAAACTTTTAAATGCTTACACATTCCACGGGAACTTACCATTATTCCAAGATAATCTCGCTATCCACTTCATAGCCTAAAAAAATTTCCCGTCTTTCCTAGGCACTAATCCTTACCTACTCCATACTTTTTAAAACACGGTTTGGCCTTTTTTCATTTAAATTTTCTTCCAAAAATTTAAAAGTGTCAAAATTTTATTTCCCTCATGAAAACTTACTTTTGCCAAACCATAAAACCATGTAATCTTAAAAAAAATGCATATCATTTTTTTTTCAAATCACAAAAACTGGAGTAGATAAGGACAACTATTCCTCAATTGGGTTTATAACTTGTTCTTACCTATAAGGTCGGTTCAGTCTCTTACAACAAGGTGCAACCATCTACTCTATTCTTAACTTCTACAACTTATTTTGTCCACCAAACAATTTTTTTTTCTTTTAACCAATTTATCAAAAATGATTGTCAAAAGAATAAAGACTTCAAAACTTACTTTATTAAAAATTCTTGTATGAAATATAACAAGAAAACTAGCGAGCTATACATGCTATATAATATGCACCTTTTACTGAGAGAATTTTGCTTTAGACAAAGTTTTCGCAAGAAATCACTATTTACATAATATACCCCATTTTACTTTAAAACTCAATATGTATACTTTACATATTTAAAACTATAACTTTTAAGATTAAAACTTGAAAACACCGTAAACCATTTTCCTAAAACTTTTACAATTTCAAGTTCTTAAAAGTTAACAATGGGGTTAGACTCAAAGCGGGTTTCCAATTTTTCTAGCCTTTCTTAGACACTCCCACAAAGTCAATTCTCTCAACTATATATATTCCTAATCCATTTTTCACTTTTTAACCTTTTCCAATTTATAAGGTTTTACAGGCAAGCCTGCTAATCCAAAGTACTAACATATGGGATCCTCCTTTCTTTATTTCAAAATATATTGTACACTTTCCCACCCAAATTTCCTAAGGGTCTCAATTTTTTCCACATTCATTCCTTTAGTGTACGAAATAGTCTATCATATTATACTCTTTTTATTTAGTGGGTTCCTCTATGGATCTAGGTATATGTGTGTGTGTATATATATATATATATATATATATATATATATATGTTCACTCACTATTTAAACAGGAATCCTAAACCTAAGCTCTGATACTAGATGTAACAACCTGAATTCCGATAGACCGAATTATTTTCAAAAATCTAATCTATCAAAACTCATGTTGGTTTGCTCTAGTATCCTGCAGGAAAGACAGAGACATAAAATATGTTAGAGCTCAAAAAATACCTCACAGCGGAATGGATAAAATATAACGTAATCAAAATATAGCCTTACCGTAGTAATAATATTGCCTAACCAGTATCCAAAGCTATCATGTCTCTGTCACAAATCTAAACTGCGAGTATGCAATGAGGAGGGGGTCAGAACACAAGTTCTAATGACTGGATTTAAACTATACACTTTGGATAATCCTATATATACCGTTCAATCACGTTTTCTTATTTATTAGATTACTTGGGTAAACAACACTCAGGGCATACACACACGTCGTACCCATTTACTTCCCTGTGGATTAACATAATACAGTATATATATAGCTACCCTCCCCCAATTTTGAGGTACTTCCCATGGTATCGCACTCGCACGGTCTCCACTGTAATTTCATAGAAATAAACGCAGTCCCTCATCCTACTCCGGAGTGACATACGAATCACTACATAAGATTGTTATGTTTCGCATATATCTGTCATTACTATGCTATATAAGCGTACGGACTGCCACCATTGATCGAATCGAATTCCATACCAGAGTAATGCCCTCAAGTCTACAATACACCACCCAGAGCTGATATGCATGTATCTAGACTTTCCCGCGTACGTATCGTCAATCATATTCGATGCCTTAACTGCACATAATGTTCACCGAGTTCCGTGCTAGGGCTATACAAGAAACATGAAACTCAGTCGGGAGCTTTTCCATATCTGTACAGGCCTATTTTTAAGAGCCTCTAAATACAGATATTCCGAGGGCCTGTTTTTCATGGTGGCTGTGGCCCCACCTCGACCCTCTCTCAATTAGTAAAGACTACAAGAGCTAAGCGACTGGCCCCTAACAAATAATTTAAATATCCAGTTGGCGTCTCCCCTCAACCACAGTACCCCGATAGTGAATGGTCTATTGGATTTAGCTCTAGTCTTTTCGCATCCCACAGGCTGTCGATGACGGGTACCTGATGATCTACTATCTTTGTGGGTCCTGATGTCTGCCTCCCCGTTGAGGCGACAGCCGAATCACCCTAGTTTCACCACGTCACAACATTCTAACTACAAAGCTACTTTTGCAGTCAAGGCCCACCCATCTGGTAGTTACGCGCAGACCGAACCTCCGAGATTACAGCCTAAATATCTTCCACCACACATAGGACTACCAGGAGCAACTTAAGTACCTCAGGAAGCCACGTGCTTCACCTGCCTGTCCTTCGGAGCTGACAAAATAATCAGATGAATGTGTGCTCCCCTCGTGCCTCATGACACCACGATGATCTACCCCGTTGGGTTATTCACCCTCAAACATACAGACTGGTCCAAGCGCCTCTTTTTAATATGTTATTAGACCCTATGTGTAAACATTCATTTATGCGCTTGGCTTACCTCATCAGGTTTCCATTTAACTTGGTCATTCCCATTCACATTGAATTCTTAATCAAGTTACCAAGTTCCTCTCCCTTATTAATTTCAGTCATATAACTTAACCCATTTAAATTTATTAATAAGCCCACAACATGTTATTCTCTAAATTGTGATCCAAGGTCAGTAATCCACAATCCTTTTATACTCTTATTTGATTTCATAATTGCAATAACATGTTCTACTTAATATATAATCAAGTATATCCCTATTTACATGTTTTTTTTAACAAGTCACTTGTCATTTATGATTAAATATAACTTATTTCATTTCATAAATTTTCCTCACTCTTTCCTATTTAATCATAATTTCATCTTACACTATCGCTACAACTTATAGTTGATTACTTATTAACCTAGTTCTCTTAACTAAGGTTCACTAATAATTCTTCTTTCCATTTATTATAACCTATGTTATAATTTCCTCTTGTCCTTAGGACAAGCCTTAACATGTTATTCTTATCAGCATATTTCATATTTCCAAGTTTTCAAATTACTTAATTTATAATTAAGTACAACTTCTTACACAAAATTTTCCCTCATTAGATAATTACTTAATTTACAATTAAGTACCATTTTTTCATTACACAACTTATCTCATTTTCTCACTAGTTTATTATAACCTAAGTTATAATATCCACTTGTCTTAAGGATAAGTCTACCAATTGTATCACATTCTCATTAACGTAATTTATCCATAATAGGTTATTATCATTCCCCATTCATTCTCTTTTCTTTATTGTTGTAAGTATCTTTTATTAAATTCCATTTATTTCCATTAATTACAATTAGTGATGTTTATCAGTCCTGTCATTTACATATATTTATATATATGTTTATGTACTAGACCTCTCACATTAAGCCTACAATTGTGGATGCTGGATTTGCTGGGCGTTTCCGGGCAGACTTCTTCCATAAGTTGACTTAACCTCATGTCTTAGCACCGTTACATGTTTTATTTATGCACCTAGACCCCTCACATTAGATTAACCACTTGTGGATGCTGGATATGCCGGGTGGTTCCGGGCAGACTTTTACCACAAGTGTAATCTAACCTCGTGTCTAAGCGCAGTTACATTTTCTTATTTATTGCAAATCTTCTATATAATCTAGGCATGACTATTCTTTCAAATTTCCACTGTAATTTATATTTTACATGTCATCATATTATGTCTATTGTATGTCATATGTTCTTTCTAACATATAATCAATTCTGTTCCATCATGTAATCAATTAATCAGATAATTGTTCAAATTTAACAATAACATGTGATTGCCAAATCATGTAAATTTTCTCAGTTTCTACCGTTAATGGTCCAGGTACATAAATGTCACAAGTTAACATGGAATTGAAACAACAGTAATCGCTATGCATACTTTGGCAAGTTTTCCAACATATTAATATCTTAGCATGTTAATATTTTAACACGTCATATTTATCACTTTAATCCTTTTAACATATGTTTAAACATTTCAACATATCATATTTAAACATGTCGTAATAACATTTTAATACTTTAATTGTTCTAGCCAATTCACATTGTACAATAACAGGGAATGTTAAACGATAATATATCATCAATATAACTTAAATCCACTCACCTCATTTACTTTCCAAATCTTAGATCTGCTTCAGATCTAGCATTCCATGGTTTTTCCCTAATTGAATTCAGAACCTAAAATCCATGGATTCATAACTTTTACTAAAAGAAAAAGGGCAGAAAGAGGAAGAAAATTGAATAGATCTGGAAAATTACCTTACTTCGCATTTGATTCTGAACACCTTTTTATTAACGTCAATTCTCTTCCTCTATATCTTGATTATGAATTTTTACTAAACTAATAATCTTAATTTTTTTGAAGAGATTTGAGGAGGAAGAAGAAAGGCAGAGTATATATGTCTTAGAAATATGAGATTTAGGCTAGGCTCTACTAGCCTATTTATAGGTGTTCGGGATCTTATCGTACACGCAGTGTTGAGTCAGCAACGAACCTTATTAAGAAAATAGTCCAGATTCATTGATGAATCTGGGGAGTGTCAACCCAGGTGTCGACCCCCTACAGGGGTGTCAACCCAGGTCCCTGGGTCCTACCAGCAGTTTTGGTGCTTAAATTTCATTTTCGAATGTTTGAATTTTCTAGAATTTCTTTAATGGTTATATTCACATGAAATTTTCTTATATGTGTACAATTCTTCTAACGACCATTTTACGCTTATATATATATATATATATATATATATATACATGCACAACTTATGTTTTGGTTTTTAAAACTCAAAGGGTGATTCTTGCCATAATTCATTGATTCCGGTCATATCTTGAATTTTATCTCTTGTATACATATATTTCTACACATGTATACATATATGTTCTCATATATATATATACATACATACATACATATTTTCTTTATTTCCTTATATGTGCGTTCTTATCCTTACAAATTTTGAATTTGTATGCATACACATATTTGTATGTTCAGTTGGCCTTCTCTAAAACAAAGATAAAAACTATGTCGCTGTCGAGATTCAAACCCCCGACCTTTATGTTGCAAATCCAATGCCTTAACCAACTGAGCTATGATGTCTTTTATTAATAAGTTTAGAAACAATGGTAGTCATTGTTCTCCTTCTTTTACCTTATTTTCATGTTTTACTTCAATACTTCATTTAAAGGTATGTCTTTCATCTTAATTCAATTTTCTACAATCCATATGTCTAAATTGACCAGAAAATCGCCATGAACGCAATGACGCTAATCCTGTGGCCAAACTCTGGAAGCTCTTCAAATTTTTCTTTTTGTAAAAGGTTCATATCTGAGCATATATATACATATATGCATTATTTAATTATTTAATTGTTATAAAATGCGGGTTGTTACAATTATAGTTTTAAGGGAATTAGAGTTTAGGATAGATTTAGTCGTATCTTAGATTAAGGTGGAGTTTTTTAGTTTCTAGGATTAGTTGAAGGTTCAAGAAATGTTGTTAAATTAACATATATTATTTTGGTTAATTTGGTTGTGTAGATTGTTTGTTTGAATTGATTATTTGTTTTGCTTGAATTGCTTGTTTGTTTGAATTGCTTGTTTGGGTTGGTTTACTTGTTTGAATTGAATGGTTTTGCTTAGTTTATTATCCTTTTATTTATTTAATTAGATTCGTATTAGGGGAAGTTATAATATTTAGAATCAGGAAAATTGGCACAAGGAAAAACTTAGACAAAAGTTTAGTGAGAAGGACAAGAAGTTTGAATTTTAACCACAAGGACACTTTGTAGTGTATGATAGTGGACCCATAAATTCCACTTTATACAAAAAAGAGTCCTTGTGGCTAAAATCCAAACTTCTTGTCCCTGAAACTAAATTTTTCTCTAAGTTTTTCGTTCTCCCTAAAAACCTCATTTAGAATCATAGATTATAGGGAAATATAAGGTTATTCAATTCAGGGAGTATTATATAGTCATAAGGATCACTTATAACATAGATTTAGGGGGAGCATAACTTAGTGTAGTATAGTTGAGGAGTCATGTATATTAGTACTTTAGTATAGGAATTATTTAGATAGTTATAGGATTTAGGGGGAGTAGTCTTAGAATTTCTTTTTGATAATGCCAATGAGGAATAAATTTTAAAATATAGAATTAGTTCATAGGATTCATATAGACAAAGGGAGTATTAGAAGGATCATCATCAACAGGTATGATATTTTATAAACTAAGGTTTTCATCATCGAAAAGGGGCAAATTGTTAGAGAATGGAGTTTTGATGACAACAACCTTATTTCAATATTAATTGATTATAAAATATATATTAACACTTTTATCTAGAATACTTTTATCTAGAATATATATATACACACACACACATATGCAGGATTTATATACATGAATTAATACTGAAGACTGTACAACTTAAGAGCTTTTAGAGATTTAGAATTCAGAGATGATTCAAGACTCATGAGTAATCAAGATTTCAAGAGTTCAAGATAAATATAGTAATAGAGTCTAGTTTATGTAAGACTCTCAATAGCACTCCCAGTTCAAATTCAAATTCAAATTATGACTTCAAATTCTATTTCTATCTTCAATCTTTATTTTCTCTATTTTACTTTTTCTATTTTTAAACTCAAGTTTTATAGTCTATAAGTTTTATATATTATATACTTTATATTTATATAGTTTTAAACTTTATCATTTTATAAATATGTTTATAATTATGATTTCAAACGATTTCCTACTTTATAATATTCATTTACAACATTATGTTTTAATCCAAGAGTTTCCAAAATTATATATATATATATCAAAACATTTCAAAATTCAACTTTATACTAGGTTATGTTGACATACATTTATGCTTATGTCGACGTATAACTGTAATATTTTTTATTTTGAAAGGAAGTGTCTTTTCACTATTTGTAACGTTCCAAAAGCATTGCAACCTTTCAAACCTTATCGATAGGGGCTGATTTCGAATTTTTCATCATTCTTCTTCTTCATCTCCTTTCTCTACACCATTATTATTTCTTATTTTCGTTTTCGAATTCTCCGCCATGATCACTTCATATTGTTTTTTAGTTTTAGTAGTAATAAATTTTGAATTCTTTTAGAAAAGGTTTTAAATTGATCAAAAGCATCACTTTTATTTTTAAGAAACAAAGTCCAAGTAAATACAGAAAAATTGTCGAATATTACGTAAACATATTTATTATGATTTATCGATTGAACTTGAGATGGACCAAATAAATCCATGTGAATTAACTCTAATGGTTTCGATGTAGCAATTTCCTCTTTTGATTAAATGAGCTTCTCTTTAATTTTCTGAATTGACAAGCATTGCAGAAGTTATTAACTTTAATTTTCATTTTGGGTAACCCTCTAATTGAATCTAGTTTAGAAATCCTAAAGATGTTTTTGAAATTTATATGACTAAATCTCTTATGCCAAATCCAGGGATCACTTGTATTCGCTAAAAGACATAGTTTATCGCTAGAGATTTTCATACTCAATATATAAATATTTTTCTTTCTATCTCCTTCAAATATTACTTTTGAATTCCTATCTTCTATAAAACATTTATCCTTTTCAAAGTTTATTTTATAACCCTTATCGTAAAGTTGACTTATACTTAGCAAGTTGTGATTTAAATTCCTAACTAATAAAACATCAAGAATAGTAGGAGTTTCATAATTACCGACATTGCCGATCCAATAATGTATCCTTAGAGTTATCTCCTAAGTTCACCATTCCACCATCTTTATATTTCATATTATCGAGTAATTCAGGATTTCCCGTCATATGTCTCGGACAACCACTATCCACTATCCATTTGTTCTTTTTCATTTCCACCAACTGCTTTCCAGAGTTTGAATTCTTAATAGCCATATAACACACCAGTTCAGAATTTGAATTTCCAGCTGCCACCTTTTCAGAAATTGAACTTTCAAAAGCCACCATTTCAGGATTTGAATTGCAACCAGCCACTTCACCCATATTTTCAACTTTTTAATTTTCTAAAGTCATAGAACACATCTTATCATGAATTGAACAATATTTCAATAGTTCACATGAATTTCCATTATGATTATATGCAGACTCTTTCAATATTGATACAATGCGTGAATTGACACTAGTGTTAACAAGTACTCTAAAATTTGTCATTCTGAAAATTTTCAAAAATCAAATTATTAACATTTTGAAATATCTTGCTCTGATACCAATTGTTAGGATTGCGAAATGGATCGTTAAGGCAAAACTAACACCAAAGGGGGTGAATGGTGTTTTTGAGAATCTAAACAAAATCAAAAATTTATGTGAACTACTATATGAATCAAACACCATAGAAACATTCACAGACACAAAATCAAACACAAACACAAAGATAAACAAAATAAAGTGCAGAAAAAGAAAGAACACACCAGATTTTATAATGGTTCGGAATTGGTCCTACGTCCAGTCCCACGCACGCTGGATTGCGCAGAGTTTTATTCCTATATCAATACCCAATTACAATCCTCCTTGATTTCACGGCTACAAGGGATACCACCGATTCCATGCACACACATGATCAAGTATACCTTCCTTGATTTCATGGCTACAAGGGATATCACCGATTACCCGTCCTTGATTTCACGGTTACAAGGGATACCACCGATTACTTACTGAATCCAAACAATTACAAAAAGCCTTATAACTCTTTAATAGCACTTGATTTAGAGATTATAATGGTTATAGAATTGAATAAAGAGTGATAAGAGACGAAGTTTAATGAAAATAGAATTGAATTTGGCAGAGTATAAGTGTAGAGATAATAAAAATGAGAAGATATAATGGTGTAAAGAAGGGAATGAAGATGGAGAAGAAAAATAAGAATAAAATTCGGAATCAGCCCCTATTTATAACATTTGAATGGTTGCAATGTTTCTGAACCGTCACAAATAGTGAAAAGTCACTTCCTTTCAATTTTGAAAAAATAACAGTTATATGTCGACATAGGGCAAAATGTATGCCGTCATACTCTAGTTCAAAATTGATTTTTGAGCATTTTTCAAGTGTTTTGATATATATAATTCTAGAAATTCTTGAATTAAAACATAGTGTTATAAATGAATATTATCAAGTAGGAAATCATATGAAAACATAAATATAAACTATATAAACATATTTATAAAATTATAGAGTTAAAACTATATAGATATAAAGTATATATATAAAAGTATAAGTATATAAAACTTATAAAACTAGAGTTTGAAATCAAAAGTAAAATAAAGAAAATAAAATAGAGAAGATAGAGATTAAAGATAGAATTTGAAAATAGAATTTGAAATCAGAAATTGAAAAATAGAATTTGAATTTAAATTCGAATCTGAACCTGGAGTGTTATTCAGAGTCTTACATAATCTAGACTCTATTACTATATTTGTCTTGAGCTCTTGAAATCTTGAATACTCGCGAGTCTTGAATCATATCTGAATTCTGAATCTGTAATATCTTTAATCTGTGCAGTCTTCAGTAATAATTCATGTATATAAATCATGCATATGTGTGTATATATTTATATTCTAGACAAAAGTGTTAGTATATATTTTATAATCAATTATTATTGAAATAAGGTTGTTGTCATTAAAACTCCATTCTCCAACAGTCTCCCCCTTTTTGATGATGACAACCTTAGTTTATAAAATATCATACCTGTATATACATGTTGATGATGATCCTTCAAATACTCCCCTTGTCTATAAACTATGTCTATATTTTATAATTTCTCCCCTTTTGGCATTATCAAAAAGAAATTCTAAAACTACTCCCTTTAAATCGTATAACTATATAAATAAAACCTATAAGTAGCTAAGTAATTCCTGAATCAAAGCAGAATGATCTCCCTAAGTAATATATTTTTATTTATAATTCTTATATACTCCTCTTTAATTCTTGCCTATATAACGTGGTAATAGAACACTTATGTTATACAAAACAAGAAATATATTTAATAATTGTTTTACAAACGTTATTATATGCACATATTATACATCGAAAAGGAACGGAAATATAAGACAATAACTGAATCAAAGCCTATATTCCACTTGTCCTTAACTATAGGAGACTTGTAGGTATAGCAATTTGGATAATGAAGATAAAATTCTCCATTCCTTTCAATCATATTTCCGTTATGATCGTATAGGGCTTCACCCACACAAACAACTTGATCCTCTTCGTTTGAAACTTCTTGTTGCTCTTCCTCAGGTTCCTCTTCCTCTATTATCTCCTCTTCCTCTTCTTTTAGTTCCTCCTCTTCTTCCATAGGTTCATTATCATCTTTGATGATAATCGGATTAGTCTGATTATCCGTTATGAACATAAGGAGGCTTCTTATCACTTTTCCTTGCCTATTTTGTTCTTGGCTCATCCTTATTTGAAGTACTTGTATTTCAAGCATCATTTGCAGAGCATACTCCATCTTTTATTCAATTTTGATGACACGAAAGAGCGTAGATCATCGAAAAGGACCTTTGAATGGTTCAATGGACGAATCGAGATTGATTTGGGTGTTCAAATTGGTGGAGGCCATTGTTTATTTTAGTTTAGAATTTTTACAGAAGAGAGAATTGAAAATGAAGAAGAAAAGTCGAAGTAGAAAGTTTAAATAATTAATATAACTAACTTTTGGAGGGAATTAATTTTAAAATTCTGGCAATTATATGTCGGCATATACATAAATGTATGTCGACATACTTGTCTTTTATATTTTATTAATCTGATTTTTTATGTTATGTATTAGTATTTTTAATTATTCTAACTCATTAATGAACATATGCCTAATTCACTTCTAAATTTGGTAAATGTTGCTTCGTTTAATGGTTTTGTTAATATATCTGCTATTTGTTTATCTGTTTTTATAAATTCGAGTGAAATTTTCTCTTTACGTACGTTTTCTCTTGGAAAATGATGTCTTATACTGATATGTTTAGTTCCTGAATGATGAATTGGATTTTTAGAAATATTTATAGCACTCATATTATCAGAGTATATCGGTGATTTATTTATATTTAATCCAAAATCATTTAGAGTTTCTTGCATATATATTACTTGTGAACAAGCCAAGGTAGCAGAGATATATTCTGCTTCAGTTGTTGACAAAGATACAGTATTTTGCTTTTTACTAAACCACGAGACTAGTGAACACAACACCAGAAAGGCCGGATTGTCACACTTATAACCGTGAGAAATCAGTTTACTCACGGTTATAAGCATGAAGTCAATGTGCGTTGGTAATTTTTATCACGTATGTTATCACGGTTATATACGTGATAAATATCAACGCATATTATAACGGTTATAAGCGTGATAATATATTTTTTCCTAACGGTTATAAATGTGATAATATTTATTTCTCCAATGGTTATAAGTGTGGTAATATTTACTGTCCTAACGGTTATAAGTGTGATATTGTTTGTGTTCCCAATGGTTATAAACGTGACTAATGCTGGAATAATAACGCTTATAACCATTAATATTCTGTGACCACTAATTGTTATAAGCAGCCACTTCTAACAAATATAATCATTAAGAAATTCCGCATTTCCGGCTGTTATAAATGCCAAGCAATAAAAACAATTAGGTATTTTGAATTTTTCCAGCAACATCAATGGATAAATGCATAGACAATAGTTATTTAAGTAATATATTTTTCAAAATGAAACAAACACAAGGACATCATGAAATAATTGACAGGATTCATTTTAAACCATCTAATTAACACCAAGAAAAGTCATACATGTATCATTAAAATATTATGTAAATCATCATTCGTTCTATACAACAGGCATTTTTATCATTTGAACTATTTTTCAATACTAAAAAGACAAACAACTTTGACTTTTATTTTGTGTTCTTCCTGCGTCCAGCGGAAACAATGAGAACTACATCAACGAAAACAACGAGCAGCATACCCACAAGCAATGCATATATTTTCTTAAATGAGTTTCCATACCCTCCAAAGAAGAGACAACTCCAAAATATGCTAAATGTGGCAACACCTGAGAAAATGATTAAAAACTATTAATACATGTAGATAATGAAATGCCATACAAAGTTTAATCTAGAAACAAGTAAAACAAAGTGTGTTGACCTGAACAACATCATTTGCACAACACCTTAACTGCCCATAAGTTGCATTCCATTCTCGAAACCACATAATAGTCCTGCAAAATTCTTTTACTACATATGTTAAAACAAGTCTGGTACTATCTTTTGAAACTGAGATACTAAAAGTTGTGAACACCTAAAATAAAATTTACTGAGAAGTGGGTTAGGAAAATAAGTCAAAATCTAAAAAGGGTGACTTGTGCACTTATGGACTGTCAACATCTTGTCCACTATCCTGAAATCAATAATGTTAAAAGGGTTCTGCTGTCCATATCGCCTATTTATTTGAAAATGAAGCATCAACTGCAAATGTAGATTTTTAAATTTCAGATTGTCACTTTAATATCAACAACTGAAAATGAAGTACATGTAGCAAGATATCTACATATGCTTGAAATCTGTAGTAAAAACACAGGTGCATCACTCAAAGTATACATGTGGATATTGTTGGCTAACCACGTTGTCATTTTTGTTTATATATTGTACTAGGGTGTTGATATATCAGCAAGGTAAAAATTTAAAAACGTTTGTTGTATTTTTCCCAAATAAGCTATAACACTTTTGGAAACTTATATTTACATATTGATGTTTCTAGAATCTTTTTGGTTAACAGTAACTGACAGTTGATAATTTTATCAAGTCCATAATTTTGAACCATACTGTTTAATGCCTTACAATACAGACACTAATATTCACGGTAGTATTAGTAGTCTAGTTATTATAAAACTTTATTAACCTATCTAATAGTTAATTATTATTATTTTATTATTAACAGTTAATTTTATCAAACTTGTGTTTATTATTATTATAAACCTTTAAATTCTTAAAAATCTTAGTTAGCTTAGTTAAATGTTTATAACAATTGATTAATTTTCATAACTTACTTAGTCTTCAAAAAACTTGGTTATTTGTTTATAAGACTTTATTGACTTGTTTAGTTTTTATAACTTAGTTAATCCTACATGTATAATTTTTTGCTTTACGTTTGTGTTTACACTACCAAACTTTATTGTTTTTGTCTGCATTCAATGTCTGAAAAGAAATTCTACAGTTATATATTTCCATTAGTAATTTATTTTCATTAGGTATGAATGGCGCGCTACGGCGCGTCGTCTGCGCCATTTCTTCTTACGGCGCAGCGAATGTGAGAAGGCACGACAAAAGGCGCACGGTGCAAAAAAGGCGCACGGTGGAAAATGGCGCGCCTTTTGTTTTGTTTTTAATCTGACTGCATCCGTTTACAGCCCTACATGGAGTAAGAATAATGTTATTTAAAATTACTACACCAAAAAACAAATATCGGCCTAATACCCAACATTCAAGAGCGTTAACATTGCATCAAATGCCTCAAAGATAAGTTAATTCAACACAACTTGATTATTGATCAATATATTATAAAATGGGAATGAATTGAGTCACTGGTGGAATAAGTTGTATAAGATACAGGAATAACTAAAATTTAATCTGAAGTCACTTAAACTAAAAAAAGTATTAATTAGTTTTATTTTGGGAGTATTGTAAGAGAGTAGTTAGTGCCATCTTGTTAATTCAAAAAGTTATATTTTCTGCACAATCAGGCATTTAATCAAATAACTTAGAAGCATCTCATTTACATATAACAAACTATCCAAATCAATGTTTAAAAATATCATTTTGCCTTTTTCCAAGCACCAATCGCAATCATATAACTTTCATGCTATTAGAACCAGTTAAAAAAAGAGTAACAATGTAAAAAAAATTACCGAATGCTGGCATGTTCCCAAGTGTAACATTGGTAGTTGCCTTCTCTTCTTCATGAATGCATGTGATGGCAAATAAATGTAGTAAGCAGATATACATAACAACTAAGTACTCTGCACAGGTAGCCAAAATAATTAGTTATATGCAACTAGTTAGAAACCAAGCTGAGTACCAAACAAAAGATTATCTATAACTCAGTCCACAAGCTCCAATGCAGTAGCATGGTATATAAGTATTTTGTTTTAGGTAACAGCATGTAACGACCCGTGTTTTTGGCAGTCAATTATTTAATTTAATTTATTATTTTAAATATTTATTTGGGATTTCAAATGGGTTTAATATATATATATATATATATATTCGTTTGTATAGTGAAATTTTAATGTTAACTTATTTATAATATAAAACGAGCTCGAATTGGCGCGGCAGTTCGTAATATTTGGTTTTGAACTTCAACCGAGAATACAGGGTTCGATATAAGTCGGATTTCTGTGAAACAAGACACGTTGGAACCGTATTGACAATAATTTTCATATGAAAGAGAAAAATTTATATTTCGTTGTATAGTTTGAAAGTTATGGTCAAATCAAAATTTGAAATAATCGCTGTGAAAATCGTTATTTAAATATTGGCCTTTAAAATAGCCGTTTTGCAAACGGACACCGTTTCCGACGAAATCAGTTTCATTGGGACCATAACATTAAATTATTGCACGGTGTTAAATGGCATGGCAAACCGATGTCGTATGTGACCACGGTAGCCGTAAACGCCCGTTCATTTTTTATAACGTGAAATTAAATTAATAAAGGGATAATTGGGCACAACTTGAGCAGACGATCGAATTAAACCGCGAAACAAGTCCCGTTGAGTTCGTATCATTGATTAGAGTCAGGATAGGTATATAGTTTGTTATTTTTAGAGACTGGGTAATTTGGTGTCCGGAATGGCATTGCGGTGCACGTAAAAATAGCCTACCGGGAAAACAGTCTCAGAATGCGATGAAACTAGTGTCGTTGGGTTCGTATCAACAAATTGTTGTAAGATTTCAAAGTTTCAAGTTGATTTGATTTATCCAGTGATCGTGGAAAAATTAAACGCGTGTTTATTTCTGGTTTTATAAAGGAATTTTTTTCAAACGACCTCGGATTTCGACGAAACTTGTCCCATTGGATTCGGAATATATTTTTACACTAAGAATAGCTTTTTTATCAGAAAACGAAAGTCATTTGTGGTGGTTTTTGTGTGTTACTTCAGCACGAAGTTTCGTTAGGAATAAACTATTATTATGTCCTCATTATATATATATATATATACACACACACACACACACCAGACCAACTAAAAACCCTAAACAACACAGCGAGGCCATGTTTTGAAGCGCCGCCACCTGAATGAATTCGACGACCCAAATTACACCAAACCCTTCCCTAAAAATCCTCCAACCTGATCGCTCATTCAATAATCATTCAACCCAAGTTCAGCTCTGCTCGATGAGCTTTGTTCATTGACCGACGGTGATCTATTTCTGAACAATGTGGTGGCCGGTGCAATGCCAAAAAGGGCGACGGTTTCGGGAGTTAACCGAGGCGAAGGTGTAACACCCCACTCCCGCTATGATCACTCACTAAGGGAATGCCATAGCATTGGTGGAGTATTTTAGTGAATATAGAACAGAAAAATTACAACAAGACAGATATAAATAGTACTTGAAATTTTAAAACATCATCTCATAACAGCGGAAGTAAAACATGTCTGGTTACATCATAAAACCACAATAAAGGTCAAGTACAATATCCATCAAAATAAAGAAGTACATAATCCCACTCTCATACAATAGCCAAACAAAAGAAAAGATAACTGGATAACTGGAGCTTTACATCTATCCAAGCTCCTAAAGACTGGAACAGCAATCCGATTAAGCTCCACTACTGCTAGGATCCACCGTAGGACCTGAGGGTTGGGAAAAAGATAAAAACAACAGGGTCAGACATAAGTCTGAGCGAGTCCTATAACTTTAACAATACAATCGTTAAAGTAACCAGAGAAGACATAAACTGATATACGGTAACATATAGGGATGAATGGCTACCCTAAGCAGTCAACTAAACGAAGATAAAGGATAAAGACGCATCTACCCTCCCTAAGGTAAATTACTAAACTGCACCACACCAGTCGTTCCTAACTTAAAGGTTGATCCCACCCAAGGACTTATAAAATTTACTAATTAGTACCTGCGTACCCCTAGGTGACCAAGTAGGCGCCACGGGGCCCTACAATCCACTAGGTGTACACACTACTTCCCATTCGATCGGCTCCCTAACGTAGATACCCGTGCTGGCCCCACCGTGGGATGTATCATTCCCCAATGTGGCAACCTGATGGAACTAAAGGTGCACGGCTTATATCTACTCGATGCAACAACGGCTTACCTACCAGCCCGGGCCCACTCACGCATATGAAGCCCGTTGGACTTGCGTTGCCACCGCTAACCCGTTTGCCTCTTACAGTCAAGCCCAGTATGCGTGTCCCGTCCTCGACATGGGTCGAGCCCACAAAGATACGTATGGGTTACTGGTTGAAATGGGCCTCCACAAGCTACCCACCTAAGCTTGTCCCTTTTTCTAGTATATCCCACTTAACCCTTTAATCATGTTTTAATTACATGTTCCATTTTGGTTAAGTATTCTAATCGTATTTTCTATTGCCACCCAAGGCAACCACTAGATTTTCTCATGCCACCCGAGGCACCCACTTAACCCCTCATGTCCCTCTACATGCTAATATGGTTAAGTGTTTCTTAATTAATTAATTAAGAACGTAACCTTTGTAAAGACCTCTCACATTAGACTGTCTTTTATGACCGCTGGTTAAGCCGGTTGGGTCCGGGCAGCCTTATGTCATAACAGAGTCTAACCTCGTGTCTTTACATTAATTACGTATTTAGTTTGTGCCTAAGACCTCTCACATTGGGCTAACATTTGTAGCAACTGGTTAAGCCGGTTGGGTCCGGGCAGTTTTACGCTACAACTGAGTCCAACCTCGTGTCTTAGTCAATTAATTACACCTAATTAATCACCCTCATAATTTTATATTAATTATCCCTAATTAATCAAGTTTTCTTAACATGGGTAGACCTAACTTAATAGGTAAATTCCCATGGGGTAGACCTAACTCAATAGGTAAATTCCCAACACATAGTATGGGTACACCTAACCAAATAGGCAAATTCCCATACTATGTTTATTTATTTTGTGTTATGCATAATTATATTAATTTCACACAATCTTATTAACTTATGCATTTAATTACCCCATCGTTCCCACGTAATTTCGTTCATGATATAACACATATAAAAGGTGTCAACTTGCATATGAATGAACATGTTTCAAAGGTGCCATCTTGCATATTAACAAACACATAACTTGCATATGAACTTGCATAACATGTCACATAACTTGCATATAATATGTCACATAACTTACATATTCATTTTGCATAACAAACTTGCATATTAGCTTATAGACTTGCATAATGTGTCATCATGAACTTGCATATTAATAAACATGTAACTTGCATATTTACATACATGTAACTCGCATATTAACAAACATGTAACTTGCATATAAAGAAACATGTAACTTGCATATTTACATACATGTAACTTGCATATTAACAAACATGTAACTTGCATATTAACAAACATGTAACTTGCATATTTACATACATGTAACTTGCATATTAACAAACATGTAACTTGCATATTTACATACATGTAACTTGCATAGCATATTACCATGAACTTGCATAACATGCATATGATTACATAGCCCACAACTTGCATATTTAGCATCATGCAAACATAACATACATCATATTAAACTTGCATAAGCTTACATACTCAACATGCATAAACATAAGATTAATGCTAACATCATATCATATGATTCAAAGCTCATTAACCCACATACAAAACCATAAATCTCATCACATCTCATCTAATTAGTTTACCAAAAGATCATCAAAGTGATAGAAACTCACAACTAGCAACTTTGAACACCAAATGAAGAAGATTAAGATGCTAAGAAGGGATTAGAAGTTGATTAGAGAGTGATTAGTATGCAACCCTCTTCATAAAATTAGTGGAGGCCATGAGAGCTAGCATTTTGCCATAGTTTAGTCACTAGGTTTAATTATGAATGAATTAGGGTAGGTTAGGGTCTTATTTATAGATTAGGCAAGTGTTTTAGGCCATAGGATTAACCCTAGATTCAATCCAAGCCATCAAAGCATGTCTTGGGGAAGAAGTCAAGTGTAGGAACCATCTAGGGCCTTTAGATTAAAGATGGACCATGAGAACCATTCAAATGCAAAATCTGCACTTGAGCGAATCGGCCCACGGGTTGACAGCCAAACACCCTGGATTAACCCCTAGTCGACCCAGCGGGCTCGGGTCGACTTCAAAAATCGGCCGGTTCGGTTATTCCCCTCTCCCAATTCGCTGTTTTGAGCATTTTTGCATATTTATTTATTAAATTTTCAATTATATATATATATATATATATCAATATATATATATATATATCTACACAACCCATTTCACTTAATTAAGTATACTTTAATTTGGGAATTTTCGTGAAACTTCGCGAGGCCATATCTTGGTCATACGGACTCCGATTTTCGAAAACTCGGACTCTATTTCGCGTATTTTTCCGAGACGAACGCAATGGCATATCCCGTTTCCCTTGATTCCCATTTTAGAATTAAATTCTGCCTCGATTTATGTTATTACAGGTTATTGAAAATACGGGTTGTTACATTCTCCCCTCCTTAAAGGATTTCGTCCCCGAAATCTTCAAGTTAGGAAGAACGTATCCTACCATCCAATCATCCATCTACTCAAAGCATCATCCACGAGCAATCATTGTCCTTACAAGATTCTAAATGCTGGATGGATATATGCAAAAGTGTGTGTATATGTACTTACCTAATGCAAAAATCAGGCGGTTACTGATACAGTAAACCTCCTTAATGCAAACCATGATAGTGCCATGCATCCAATATGTATGCGAAACCCTATTGACACATACAAATTTCTACATGCGTGCACAACCATACACAAAAATGCATCATCCATATGATAACACAGCCATGATACATCCATCAATCTAACTACCACATCCATTTATGCAATATGCAACATGAAGTGACTGAGCCGATCTAGTGCCTAATGTGTGTGTTTATGCATCCACGAGCAACCACTAGCAAACAATTGCATCCATATGCATCCATCAACCATAACATGTTTCAAACACATGTTTCAACCATAGGTTTTACCCTATCTAAAGGTCATAGGTATTAGCGAGAGGATATACTAAAGATAAGATAAGTACTAGACAAGCAATAAAGGAGAAGTTAAAAGACATACTCTCAAAAAGAAATGGATACAAAGAACGCATCTTTGCTTCCGTCTCCCAAGTAGCATTGCTTTCGTCATCTCCCCATTGCACTTTAACTAGCTGAACTTCTCTGTTCCTCAACTTCCTAGTTTCTGACCCAAGGATGCGAGTAGGAGCTCGTCGAATCGTCGCATCACGCTCTACCTCTACATCTCTAAGCAAGCTCGGCTCTACCACCTCCGCGGTCTCATGTAAGCACTTCCTCAAATGTGATACATGGAATACATCATGAACACCACTAAGTCTGTCGGGCAACTCCACCCTATATGCCATCCGTCCAATCCTTTCCTTAATAGGAAACGGCCCAACAAATCTCGGTGCTAACTTCCCTACGGACCCAAAGCGAACAACATTTCTCAATGGAGATACTTTGACAAAAACCATGTCCCCAACCTCAAACTCAAGATCCGTCCTTCTCCGATCCGCATAAGATTTCTGTCTATCTTGCGCTGCTTTCATCCTTTTTCGAATTAAATCAATCTTCTCTGAAGTCTCTCTAACCATATCCGGCCCAAGCAAGATCTTATCCGTAGATTCCCACCAACATGTAGGAGATCGACAAGGCCTTCCATAAAGAGCTTCGAAAGGAGCCATACCAATACTGGACTGAAAGCTGTTATTATATGCGAACTCCACCAAAGGAAGATGTTCTTCCCATGTACCTCCAAAATCCAAGATACAAAGCCTCAAAAGATCTTCTAAGATACGGTTCACCCTCTCAGTCTGACCGTCCGTCTGAGGATGATATGCGGTGCTCAAACACAACTGAGTCCCTACCGCCTCTTGCAAACTTCTCCAAAACTCACTAGTGAAAATAGGATCTCGATCACTCACAATGCTGGATGGTACGCCATGCAATCTAACAATCTCTCTAACATAGACTGAAGCAAGCCATGGAGCGGTCCTCTTACTCTTTACGGGTATAAAATGGGCACTCTTGGTAAGTCTGTCTACCACAACCCAAATTCCCGTATTGCCCTTCCTCGATCTCGGTAACCCGTCGATGAAATCCATCGAGACACTATCCCACTTCCACTGTGGAACTTCCAATGGGTGTAGCAACCCACCGGGTTTCCTTTGCTCCACTTTAACTTGTTGGCACACTAAGCATCTAGCCACATACTCGGCCACATCTTTCTTCATACCGGCCCAGAAGAAAACTCTCTTCATGTCTTGGTACATTTTGTCTCCACCGGGATGAATAGTCATTCTTGAACGATGTGCATCATCCAAAATAGCCTTCTTCAAACCCTCATCTTGCGGTACACAAAGTCTACCGTCTCTATGCAACCATCCCTTATCATCTATGGTGTATCTACCCAAATGGCTGGACGACTCCCCTCTTATAAGCTTCTCTACCAACACAACCAACTGTGGGTCGTCTCGCTGAGCCTCGCCAATCCGTCTCAAAAGAGTAGGTCTAACCTCCAAGGATGCCAACAAACCAGGTACAAAATCAACAGAAGGTCTGAAGTCAAACAAAGAAAGAAACTCCAAGCTTCGTCGTTCCACGAACAATGGACTCAAAGATAGCCTTTTTCTACTCAAGGCGTCTGCCACCACGTTACCCTTACCAGGGGTATACGCTATCTCGAAATCATAGGATGCTAAGAACTCCATCCACCTTTGCTGTCTTAAGTTTAAATCCTTCTGAGAGAATAAGTACTTCAATGATTTATGGTCGGTGAACAACTCGAATCTCTCACCAAGAAGATAATGGCGCCAAGACTTAAGTGCGAAAACAATCGCGGCCAACTCTAGATCATGGGTAGGGTAATTCTTCTCATGCACTCTCAATTGTCTCCCTCCATAGGCTATTACCCTTCCCTCCTGCATCAAGACTGCGCCTAATCCTGTTCCACAAGCATCGGTATAAACAACAAACGGCTTACTCCCATCCGGGAGCACTAAAACTGGAGCGGTGGTCAAAGCTCTCTTTAACCGTCGGAAAGCATCATCACAATCTACATCCCACGAGAAAACCAGATTCTTTTTCGTCAAGCGGGTTAATGGGGCTGATATCTTCGCGAAGTCTTTGATGAACTTCCTATAATATCCTGCCAACCCCAAGAAACTTCTTACCTCGGTAGCATTTCTAGGAACTTTCCAATCCTGGATAGATACTATCTTTGCGGGATCCACAGCTATCCCTTCCTTAGAGACCACATGCCCTAAGAATCGCACTTCTCTTCTCCAAAAATGGCATTTAGAGAATTTAGCTTTAAGACTATGCGCTCGAAGAGTCTCCAACACTTCCTTGAGATGTAAGGCATGCTCTTCTTCATTCTTGGAAAAGACCAAGATGTCATCCACAAAAACTACTACAAACTTATTCAGATACTCTCTGAACACTCTACTCATGAGATCAACAAAGTATGCGGGGGCGTTTGTCAACCCAAATGGCATCACTAGCCACTCATAAAAACCATCCGGAGTCCGGAAAGCAGTCTTCTCTATACTGTCCTCCGCCACTCTTAACTGATGAAACCCTGTAGCTAAGTCCATCTGCGAAAATACTGACGCGCCAACCAACTGATCAAAGAGATCATCTATCCTCGGTAATGGGTGTCTATTCTTCTTCGTGAGCTTATTAAGTTCTCTATAATCCACACAAAGTCTGAGGGACCCATCCGCCTTCGTGGCAAACACTACTGGAGCTCCCCACTCCGATATACTTCGCCTTATGAACCCCTTCTCAAGCAACTCCCCTACTTGCTTATGAAGTTCTCTTCTCTCACGAGGAGCCATGTGGCGTACTGGCAAAGACACTGGTTTGGCATTATCCACCAAATAAATTCGGAAATCTATCTCCCGCTTCGGAGGCAAACCCTTTACTTCTTCAAACACATCCGGATATTCCCGGACTACTCTGACAGAACACAAACTCTCAACCGAAGCATCGAGCGATTCAAGATAACTTAGCAAAACAGATTCCATGGGATTGCAAGAGATCTCGAGAGTGTTACCCAAGCGGGTCATGAGCCTGACAACTCTCTTTTCGCAATCAAGAACGGCACCATTACTGGATAACCAGTCCATGCCCAAGATCAACCCATAGCCCGTGAAGCCCAATACAAAAGCATCACATCTAAACTCAACGCTAAGTATAGAAATCTTCAAACCCAAACATATCATAGACAGATATATGGAGCCCCCAATTGGGTTTGAGACAACCAAGGGATCATCAACTAGACTGGTGTCTAAGTGCAGTGACTCAACTAACGATGATGAGATAAAAGAATGCGATGCGCCAGAGTCAAACAAAGTACGAACTGGATGATCAAACAGAAAAACCAGACTTTCAACGGAAATAGTTCTACCTCTCTGCTGAATCGGTGGAACTGAGAGAACCTGAACTTGCCCCCCTGACTGAGGTGGTGCTATAAGAGCTTGCACCTGGCCTCCTGAGGTAGACCCCGTCTTCTGCCCCTTCTTTGGGCAGTTTTTCACAAGATGCCCTGCTTCACCACAATGAAAGCAACCGGTTTTCTTCTTTTTGCGACAATCCTTACTAAGGTGTCCTGGTGTTCCACAATTGAAGCACTTCTTCTTCGTCTTCTTTTTGTCACCATTGCCTTTTCCGCCCTTGCCTTGTTGTTGCTGTTGCGGTTTCTTCTGATCCCCCTTTTTCTCTGGTGCCTTAGAATTCTTATCATCCTCATGCATAAGTGCCATGTAGACAAGCTTCTCAAAAGTGGCCCCCATAGGAATGTGAGTCATAGCTATTCCTTGCAATGGTTCGTTCAAGCCTCTAACGAACCTCAAAGCCTTCTTCTCCGGTGTATTCACCAACTCTATGCCAAACCTTGCTAATTGATTGAATTTGTTGACATATTCTTTCACCGTGAGATTCCCTTGCTTCAAATTCAAGAACTTCTCCATAAACAGATTCTCTTCCGCCCTTGAGAGAAACTTAGCCCCAAACCTTTGCTTAAAATCTGCCCAAGAGTCAACAGGGCGTTCTCCATTAGTGACCTCCCACCAGAATGAGGCCTCTCCCTTCATTAACCAAGCCGCCAACTTGACTTTCTTTCCCTCTTCCACTTCAAAGATATCTAGCAACTCTTCCACTTCCTTAAGCCAATCTCTAGCCTCTACGAAAGTCTCTGAACCAAGAAAAGGTTTTCCTCCTATAGCCTTGAACTCCTTGCAAACCTTAGCAAAATTATCCACTCTAGGCTGAGGAGGAGGAGCGGTTGTCTCTGGTGTAGTAGCATTGGCCGGACCCGCAGCCGCGGCCCTAGCCTCTTGCAACCTCCTATACCATAGTGGTATAACTAACCCTCCGGGATGTTAAGATCTTCAGCCATGCTGAAACGAAAGAGGAAAGATTCAAAAAGGAGATTCCGAAAGATAAAGATATGGCTATTGGGGATTATGCTTTTCTTTTTCAAAAACTTTTTCTCTTAGAAGACATGCTTTTAAAAATCCTTTCTTCGAAAATACTCTTAGAAAGTAGTTTTTCTCAAAAAATTTATCTGTTCTGGTAACCTTAAGCTCTGATACCACGTGTAACACCCCACTCCCGCTATGATCACTCACTAAGGGAATGCCATAGCATTGGTGGAGTATTTTAGTGAATATAGAACAGAAAAATTACAACAAGACAGATATAAATAGTACTTGAAATTTTAAAACATCATCTCATAACAGCGGAAGTAAAACATGTCTGGTTACATCATAAAACCACAATAAAGGTCAAGTACAATATCCATCAAAATAAAGAAGTACATAATCCCACTCTCATACAATAGCCAAACAAAAGAAAAGATAACTGGATAACTGGAGCTTTACATCTATCCAAGCTCCTAAAGACTGGAACAGCAATCCGATTAAGCTCCACTACTGCTAGGATCCACCGTAGGACCTGAGGGTTGGGAAAAAGATAAAAACAACAGGGTCAGACATAAGTCTGAGCGAGTCCTATAACTTTAACAATACAATCGTTAAAGTAACCAGAGAAGACATAAACTGATATACGGTAACATATAGGGATGAATGGCTACCCTAAGCAGTCAACTAAACGAAGATAAAGGATAAAGACGCATCTACCCTCCCTAAGGTAAATTACTAAACTGCACCACACCAGTCGTTCCTAACTTAAAGGTTGATCCCACCCAAGGACTTATAAAATTTACTAATTAGTACCTGCGTACCCCTAGGTGACCAAGTAGGCGCCACGGGGCCCTACAATCCACTAGGTGTACACACTACTTCCCATTCGATCGGCTCCCTAACGTAGATACCCGTGCTGGCCCCACCGTGGGATGTATCATTCCCCAATGTGGCAACCTGATGGAACTAAAGGTGCACGGCTTATATCTACTCGATGCAACAACGGCTTACCTACCAGCCCGGGCCCACTCACGCATATGAAGCCCGTTGGACTTGCGTTGCCACCGCTAACCCGTTTGCCTCTTACAGTCAAGCCCAGTATGCGTGTCCCGTCCTCGACATGGGTCGAGCCCACAAAGATACGTATGGGTTACTGGTTGAAATGGGCCTCCACAAGCTACCCACCTAAGCTTGTCCCTTTTTCTAGTATATCCCACTTAACCCTTTAATCATGTTTTAATTACATGTTCCATTTTGGTTAAGTATTCTAATCGTATTTTCTATTGCCACCCAAGGCAACCACTAGATTTTCTCATGCCACCCGAGGCACCCACTTAACCCCTCATGTCCCTCTACATGCTAATATGGTTAAGTGTTTCTTAATTAATTAATTAAGAACGTAACCTTTGTAAAGACCTCTCACATTAGACTGTCTTTTATGACCGCTGGTTAAGCCGGTTGGGTCCGGGCAGCCTTATGTCATAACAGAGTCTAACCTCGTGTCTTTACATTAATTACGTATTTAGTTTGTGCCTAAGACCTCTCACATTGGGCTAACATTTGTAGCAACTGGTTAAGCCGGTTGGGTCCGGGCAGTTTTACGCTACAACTGAGTCCAACCTCGTGTCTTAGTCAATTAATTACACCTAATTAATCACCCTCATAATTTTATATTAATTATCCCTAATTAATCAAGTTTTCTTAACATGGGTAGACCTAACTTAATAGGTAAATTCCCATGGGGTAGACCTAACTCAATAGGTAAATTCCCAACACATAGTATGGGTACACCTAACCAAATAGGCAAATTCCCATACTATGTTTATTTATTTTGTGTTATGCATAATTATATTAATTTCACACAATCTTATTAACTTATGCATTTAATTACCCCATCGTTCCCACGTAATTTCGTTCATGATATAACACATATAAAAGGTGTCAACTTGCATATGAATGAACATGTTTCAAAGGTGCCATCTTGCATATTAACAAACACATAACTTGCATATGAACTTGCATAACATGTCACATAACTTGCATATAATATGTCACATAACTTACATATTCATTTTGCATAACAAACTTGCATATTAGCTTATAGACTTGCATAATGTGTCATCATGAACTTGCATATTAATAAACATGTAACTTGCATATTTACATACATGTAACTCGCATATTAACAAACATGTAACTTGCATATAAAGAAACATGTAACTTGCATATTTACATACATGTAACTTGCATATTAACAAACATGTAACTTGCATATTAACAAACATGTAACTTGCATATTTACATACATGTAACTTGCATATTAACAAACATGTAACTTGCATATTTACATACATGTAACTTGCATAGCATATTACCATGAACTTGCATAACATGCATATGATTACATAGCCCACAACTTGCATATTTAGCATCATGCAAACATAACATACATCATATTAAACTTGCATAAGCTTACATACTCAACATGCATAAACATAAGATTAATGCTAACATCATATCATATGATTCAAAGCTCATTAACCCACATACAAAACCATAAATCTCATCACATCTCATCTAATTAGTTTACCAAAAGATCATCAAAGTGATAGAAACTCACAACTAGCAACTTTGAACACCAAATGAAGAAGATTAAGATGCTAAGAAGGGATTAGAAGTTGATTAGAGAGTGATTAGTATGCAACCCTCTTCATAAAATTAGTGGAGGCCATGAGAGCTAGCATTTTGCCATAGTTTAGTCACTAGGTTTAATTATGAATGAATTAGGGTAGGTTAGGGTCTTATTTATAGATTAGGCAAGTGTTTTAGGCCATAGGATTAACCCTAGATTCAATCCAAGCCATCAAAGCATGTCTTGGGGAAGAAGTCAAGTGTAGGAACCATCTAGGGCCTTTAGATTAAAGATGGACCATGAGAACCATTCAAATGCAAAATCTGCACTTGAGCGAATCGGCCCACGGGTTGACAGCCAAACACCCTGGATTAACCCCTAGTCGACCCAGCGGGCTCGGGTCGACTTCAAAAATCGGCCGGTTCGGTTATTCCCCTCTCCCAATTCGCTGTTTTGAGCATTTTTGCATATTTATTTATTAAATTTTCAATTATATATATATATATATATCAATATATATATATATATATCTACACAACCCATTTCACTTAATTAAGTATACTTTAATTTGGGAATTTTCGTGAAACTTCGCGAGGCCATATCTTGGTCATACGGACTCCGATTTTCGAAAACTCAGACTCTATTTCGCGTATTTTTCCGAGACGAACGCAATGGCATATCCCGTTTCCCTTGATTCCCATTTTAGAATTAAATTCTGCCTCGATTTATGTTATTACAGGTTATTGAAAATACGGGTTGTTACAGAAGGGGAGGCTCGAACGATGAGTTGTTCAGGTCGTAGGACGGTGGGGTTCAGACGCAGGTCCCGGCGGTTCCTAAAGGCTTTCTGGCGAGCTGGGTTTTGTGCGGTGGTGAAATTCTGAAGCACAGCGAAGGGTTTGGCCCTGGGTGATCTAAAACCATAACTAACAACTGGTAATTTAAAAGGTAATTAAGTGTTTAATTATTTAATTAAAGTATTTTAAATAAATTATCAATTAAACGTGAATGAATCGGATGTAGGAATCAAGATGATGGGAGAAAGAGCAGAAAGGGTTCATCGTTGAGAAATAGATACGAAGGGAACAGCTGGAACCGAACTTCGTGAGCAAAGGAATTAACATAAGTATTAGTTTAATTAAAACTTGATTAAGAAAAAAAAATTAATGTTAATTAAATTTTATTAAGTTAAGTATGGGATGTATGCAGGCAACGAACGCAGGAAGGAAGAAGGAGAGCCAGACCTGATTCTTTGTTGCAAATGCAATTAATTGAAACATGGATCGAATGATATCTTAAGGAATTAGTCTTAACTAATTACTTAATTAAGTCTAGTTATTAAATTAAGTAAGATTTAGTTTAGTTAACTCATGTTAATGAATATATATATATATATATATATATATATATATTAAAGCGTAATGAATTTGGTTAATTAAGGTAGTTAGGAGATTAATTGTAATTTGATTATAATTAACTTAACTAAACCTTAGCTAAAGTTATGTTTAGGATTTGAACTGATGGATGATTTTGAGACAGTAACTTTGCATTTTTTTTAGGGTATCGAAAACATACAGATTTATCAGTGATGCTCAATCTCACTAATTAAAAATAAATAGAACCTTAATTATTATATAATTAAAGAGTTAGTTTAATTTAAAAACCATGTTAACTTCCAACATCAATAACTTTTTATTACGTTATCAGAATCTGGTCAAACAAGAGATGTTGGAATCGTCTGGACGAGCACTAACTACATCATGGAATAGAACTGGGCGTGAGTGGAATCAATAGGAATTTTCGGTTAAATTAAACACTTGTTTAATTTAGCTGAGATGAACGGTTTTCTCAGCAAATCGACTCAAGGTGAGTTAAACTCACTCAGTATTTTTCCCATTTATATTTTATATAAATTAGGTTTTTATTTTGTGTGCTCTGCTTGTTGATGGTTGCCTATTTGCTAGTTATACATTTATTTATTGATTTAAATGATGAAATTAAACCGTCGTTTAATTTCAGTGAAACACCAAATCGTTATTTTTAACGATTGGTTCCAATAAAGGTAACTCACCTTGGTTGGTCACGTTTATTTATAAACGTGTTTAAATTGTTTGAACTGTTTGAATTGCTTGAGAATTGATTGATGTTGATGGTCGTTATTTATTATTATTAGTTAAATGAAACTGAATGATCTGGTTTGTGATAACCGTTTTGAATAGAGGGAAGAACAGGTTGGAGGGATCCAAACGGATTCCTCAAAAATATTATTTGTTTTCATATCATCATATATGAACTGTTATGTTTGGGGTGATTGATTTGATTGTTGATTATTAAATATTCAACATCTGTTAGTTTAAACCAATGGGCGGTATTGGTTGAGTATTTGGCAGCGTATGGCCTATAAAATCAATCGTTTTAGAAATATTGATTTACCGTCAGGTGAGTAGATAGAGTTGAAGTTATAAAAAAAAATTTATAACTAGAAATAGATTTCGAAATATATTATTTTAAATAAGAGTTATTAAAGAGAGAATAGATAAATATTTTATTTAAGACTTTGATTTGTTAATAATTTATTTTATAAAGTAAATTCTAATGTTAATCAGATTTACAAGTATGAGAATAAGAAATGAATCGAACAGTTAAACTTTGATAAATTGGTGTGTAAAGAAAACAATTAATGGAATTATTTAAAATAATTATCTTTTTGATTAATGTAAGGTGAGGATTAATTGGAATCAGTTATCGAGATAATCAAGTTTGGAGTGAATTAAATCAACCATTTTTGAATTGGAATTGGTTATCAAATTGATGTGATTTGATTAAAATATTTAATGAATATTGCTTAATTTTAAATAAGTTTTTTTTTTGAAGAGAGATTTTAAGCTAAGGTGATAACTTTAATTTAAATGTCACTTAATTCTTTGAACTAGGTTAGAGGAAAATAAGATAAAAAGGTTTTATAATAAACCAGGATTATATAAATGGGATTTAAAGTGTAAAAACGTTAATATTAAATTAACGTTACTTGAAAATGAGATCAAGTAAAAAGGGGGAAGTGAAATGAGTTTTCCAAAGCAGGGAATGGGTGAATAGATTTGAATGGAGATTAGTAATAGTAAATTTGGTTAAAGATTGGGTCGTACGGTTGTATAACCGAATGCGAGTTATAATGGAATTTGTTTTGAGTATGGAATGGTATATTGGTTTGATTACAACTTATATTTATCTAGGATATGAACGTTGTTGATCAAGGTCTGAGAGGTAATTAAAATACCCCAACTTGAACGACATCGGGATTATCTGAAGATGATATTAGTTGGTAATCGTAAAAGAGGTTAGTGATAGTTCATTATTTCCATTAGTGAAATAATGCAATGTTGGTGAAAATTGGAAAAACTATAACGAGAAATCTGAAGAAAAGAAATGTAAAGTTAGTTTTATTCTATACTAATTAGTTATGGTTTTAAGAACGGGATAAAATATATTGCGTAACGCTGTTTATGAATAATAAGTTAAGTGAATTTCCCAAGTTTAAATAATAAAAGATGATGTAATGAATGTTTGAAAGGAGAATTAAAGTAAGAATTGAATATGGTTATGAGTTATCTTACTAAGTATTATATAGAAAGGGCTTTGAGAACGTTAATATATAAGAATCGATTACCGGTTTGAAATACTAAAAGAGTTAGAAGTTTAATTAAACAGAAGTGAATCAGTTTGTTTTAATTAAAAGGCCAAGTGATGCTGAATACTGAATCAGTGAACTCATTGGAGTGTCATTATTTAAACACTGTATATTTTGATAGTTAAATCACCGATTATCAAATCTGTCCAATACGATTGCTGGTACGGAAAGATCGGGATCGAATTTATATTCGAAAACCATTCCGACCAACAAATACATGAAGATATCAGAAGATGATTGAGATGGAGCATTGAAGACCGTGGATTTTCATAAACGGAAGAACCACTAATATTCTCTGCCTGGCAAGTAGAGATAAGCTGTGATTTTGTCGTGGTTGGGTTCTACGGGTTGCAAGGACTTCTCACTACTGATCCATGGGGAGATTCCTATATTGGATGCGGTAGGAGAGTGCCTTCGGTTCATCCTGTTCCTGGATGATTTGTATGGACGAGTGTCTGACAGAGTATTTCCAAAGGGTCACATACGTTGATTTCTTCAAATGTGCTACAATTGTTGGTGGGGAATTACCGTTCTCTTAGCTTCTAACTAGAGTATTATTGTGGACGCCAATTAGTGATATCTGATGGATCTGACGATGTGGCATTCAAAGTGAATGGTGACCAGGTGTTAAAAGTTAATCAAAACCTCAAGCCTCATCAACCAGGAAATGACGAAAATCGGGCAGGTAACATGGTTATGTTGGTCGCTCCCATTAGGGTGTATAATCACCTATCTAGAGAAAATCCTATTCGCTTCTTTAATCTATGTTTCGATGATGTCCCTCTTCGGGAGACGATTGTTGATCCCAACCGTCGGTGATATACATTCGATACACTAAAGCGAAATGAGTGATCGGTCATGTGAGGGCCGGGTTGCAAGACGTTCTTGTTGAACCCAGTGTATTCGCCTCTAGAGATACACTATCGGCAGGTGGTCCCATACCTTATCATAGTTGGAATCCAATCTCCAATAAGCGCCCGCGGTTTTGATTTTATACTGTATATGTGGAGCGTGAGATGCAAGCGTTCCACTAGATTGATATTTACTTGTATTTAGACATTATTATAATATTAGAAAAGATACTGGTTTCAAAAATGTTTTAGGTTATCGTAAGGTAAAAACCGTTCGTATTTATGTGTGGATTTGGTCTTACGATTATCCTTTTCTATAGAAAAGATTTTAACTTTAAAATCAGGTTGTGTGATACCCTTTATACTGTGCGAGTTTTTCTCACTCTGGTTCACCAAACCGACCCGGTGTTTTGTAAATGCTCGGGTTAGCCCGGGGTGTACAGGTTCAGGATATCGAATGCTGTGAAGTCCAAAGACGAGCTGGAGATGTTCAGACGTTTGATATTATATAGACTATTCCGCTGTGTGTTGTATATGGGAACAGGTTATTATAACTGTCCCGTTGTGTGATGTACTCTGATATTGTAAGTATTTTTAAAAGTTCTCAATAAAGAATTATTTCTATATTATATTTTGTTCTGTTGCGATGTGAGACTTTGATTCTGTGTGGTGGTGTTTCTTCTTCTTCTTCTTCTTCTTTTCTTATATTTCTTTCTTTCTTATCTCACCTTCTAATTTCTTTCTAATAACTATCCACTGTTTTCGGTGCATGGAGGGTCGGCATGAGTTATGGTGAAGGTATTTATGTCGATTTTCAGGGCCGAAAATCCTTGGGTCATTACAGTGGTATCAAAGCTGAAGGTTAAGTGATTACCTTGGCTCTGTGGCGTGACTCAATAGAGATGGGGTTAGCAATACCCTATATTGAGTTTGAGTGTATATATATGAGCGCGTATTTGTTATAAAAAATATTGTTTTATATTGTGGAGATTTATGGGTTGAGTTGTTTATGAGTTCTGGTCAACCAGTTTGATCCACTATATCGATAGGAGTTTCTAAACACTCAAGTACGATAAACCGACGCAGTATGTTTTGAAAGAGGGTAAATGAAATAATTTTACCCAAATTATATTTTAATATAAAAGAATGATTAATATTTGAAGTATTATAGTATATTGGATGTGTTGGTTGATTATAATTGAAATGGTTATACAAATAACCAACTAGAATTCGTATAATATAAAAACAAATTTATCAAATCTGAAATTAAAATTAGAATTGGAATTAAAATTCCTAAAAGTGGGAAAGGAATTTGCAAATGAACTTGGATAGAATATATGAGAATTTTAAAATCCTGGGAGATTTTAATTTGTTTTACAAGCATTGTGTTTGGTATTTTGAAATAGATTTCAAAATGAAAATGTTTAAATATGGTTTTGATAAGTGATATAGTATTGAACTCACTTCGATCGCTGGGAAATAACTCTGATGATGCTGGCCATATCACCAGTGTTCATTTTCGAGTTCTAAGTGATGGATTACTACCATAGATTTTGGTTTGAATTGCTTTGAGAAAAACAAGTTTTTTTGAATCCTAAAAAGAAATATTTGATTTTTGAAAGAGCTGAACTGTTTAAAAACTCCCAGGGAAATTGTTTGAACAAAGGCAAATTTTAATAGAAATTTGTGAAAGCAAATATGAATTGAATTGAAACCAATTAACTGGATATTGAATCGGGATATAATATATCAAGTAGGATCAGATTTTGAAATTGTGAGACAAGAATCGGAAATGGTGTTGGACGGGTAAGGTAAGAGTTGAAATTGATAATGGATGGAAATTGAGTTAAGAATGGGATTTGACGGGGACGCTTGAAGGATCTGGTTGTGAGGATAAAATTGGAATTTTGTTTGGAAATGCATTTGTATATGCTGACAGGGTAGCAGATGGAAGGAATATAATGATATGCCCGACAAAAAGGTACACGTTTATTTTTATATGCGTTTAGTGATTTATGAGCCTAATTGGCAAGCCGCTTGGCTGTTTTATTTTCTTTTGGATTAGAGAAGGCCTACAAAGGCGAGTTGTAGTTGTACCGATTAAGCCATATAAAGGAGGTGCTGGCGAAATTTTTTGGAAATTTAAGGTGTTAAAATTTTTCAATATTTTTGAAAATATTTATTTATGATATTGAATTGATTTTGATTTAAAATAAATTAGATTTGAAAATTAATGGGGTTATAACGTTCTTTCTTACCTTAGCAATTTCGAGGACGAAATTATTTTAAGGGGGGGAAGAATGTAATGACCCGTGTTTTTGGCAGTCAATTATTTAATTTAATTTATTATTTTAAATATTTATTTGGGATTTTAAATGGATTTAAAATATATATTCGTTTGTATAGTGAAATTTTAACGTTAACTTATTTAAAATATAAAACGAGCTCGAATTGGCGCGGCAGTTCGTAATATTTGGTTTTGAACCTCATCTGAGAATACAGGGTTCGATATAAGTCGGATTTCTGTGAAACAAGACACGTTGGAACCGTATTGACGATAATTTTCATATGAAAGAGAAAAATTCAGATTTCGTTGTATAGTTTGAAAGTTATGGTCAAATCAAAATTTGAAATAATCGCTGTGAAAATCGTTATTTAATTATAAGCCTTTAAAATAGCCGTTTTGCAAACGGACACCGTTTCTGACGAAATCAGTTTCATTGGGACCGTAACGTTAAATTATTGCACGGTGTTAAATGGCGTGGCAAACCGATGTCGTATGTGACCACATTAGCCGTAAACGACCGTTCCTTTTCTATAACGCGAAATTAAATTAATAAAGGGATAATTGGGCACAACTTGAGCAGATGATCGAATTAAGCCGCGAAACCAGTCTCGTTGAGTTCGTATCGTCGATTAGAGTCAGGATAGGTATATAGTTTGTTATTTTTAGAGACTGGGTAATTTGGTGTCCGGAATGGCATTGCGGTGCGCGTAAAAATAGCCTACCAGGAAAACAGTCTCAGAATACGATGAAACTAGTGCCATTGGGTTCATATCAACAAATTGTTGTAAGATTTCAAAGTTTCAAGTTGATTTGATTTATCCAGTGATCGTGGAAAAATTAAACACGTGTTTATTTCTGGTTTTATAAAGGAATTTTTTTCAAACGACCTCGGATTTCGATGAAACTTGTCCCATTGGATTCGGAATATATTTTTACACTAAGAATGGCTTTTTTATCAGAAAACGAAAGTTGTTAGTGGTGGTTTTTGCGTGTTACTTCAGCACGAAGTTTCGTTAGGAATAAAATATTATTATGTCCTCATTATATATATACTAGAACAACTAAAAACCCTAAACAACACAGCGAGGCCAAGATTTGAAGCGCCGCCACCTGATTGAATTCAACGACCCAAATTACACCAAACCCTTCCCCAAAAATCCTCCAAACTGATCGCTCATTCAAGAATCGTTCAACCCAAGTTCAGCTCGGCTCGTTGAGCTCTGTTCATTGACCGGCGGTGATCTATTTCTGAACAGTGTGGTGGCCGGTGAAGTGCCAAAAAGGGCGACGGTTTTGGGTGTTAACTGAGTCGAAGGGGAGCCTCGAACGATGAGCTGTTCAGGTCGGAGGACGGTGGGGTTCGGGCATAGGTCCTGGCGGTTCCCGATGGATTTCTGGCGAGCTGGGTTTTGTGCGGTGGTGAAATTCTGAAGCACAGCGAAGGGTTTGGCCCTAGGTGATCTGAAACCATAACTAACAACTGGTAATTTAAAAGGTAATTAATTGTTTAATTATATAATTAAAGTATATTAACTAAATCATCAATTAAACGTGAATGAATCGGATGTAGGAATCAAGATGATGGGAGAAAGAGCAGAAAGGGTTCATCGTTGAGGAATAGATGCGAAGGAACAGCTGGAACCGAACTTCATGAGCAAAGGAATTAACATAAGTATTAGTTTAATTGAAACTAGATTAAGAAAATATATTTAATGTTAATTAAATTTTATTAAGTTAAGTATGGGATGTATGCAGGCAACGAACGTAGGAAGGAAGAAGGAGAGCCAGACCTGATTCTTTGTTGCAAATGTAATTAATTGAAACATGGATCGAATGATATCTTAAGGAATTAGTCTTAACTAATTACTTAATTAAGTTTAGTTATTAAATTAAGTAAGATTTAGTTTAGTTAACTCATGTTAACGAATATATATATATATATATATTAAAGCGTAATGAATTTGGTTAATTAAGGTAGTTAGGAGATTAATTGTAATTTGATTATAATTAACTTAACTAAACCTTAGCTAAAGTTATGTTTAGGATTTGAACCGATGGATGATTTTGAGACAGCAACTTTGCATTTTCTAGGGTATCCAAAACATACAGATTTATCAGTGATGCTCAATCTCACTAATTTAAAAATAAATAGAACCTTAATTATTATATAATTAAAGAGTTAGTTTAATTTAAAAACCATGTTAACTTCCAACGTCAATAACTTTTTATTACGTTATCAGAATCTGGTCAAACAAGAGATGTTGGAATCATCTGGATGAGCACTAACTGCATCATGGAATAGAACTGGGCGTAAGTGGAATCAATAGGAATTTTCGGTTAAATTAAACACTTGTTTAATTTAGCTGAGATGAACGGTTTTCTCTGCAAATCGACTCAAGGTGAGTTAAACTCACTCAGTATTTTTCCCATTTATATTTTATACAAATTGGGTTTTTCTTTTATGTGCTCTGCTTGCTGATGGTTGCCTATTTGCCAGTTATACATTTATTTATTGATTTAAATGATGAAATTAAACCGTCGTTTAATTTCAGTGAAACACCAAATCATTATTTTTAACGATTGGTTCCAATAAAGGTAACTCACCTTGGTTGGTCACGTTTATTTATAAACGTGTTTAAATTGTTTGAACTATTTGAATTGCTTGAGAATTGATTGATGTTGATGGTCGTTATTTATTATTATCAGTTAAATGAGACTGAATGATCTGGTTTGTGATAACCGTTTTGAATATAGAGAAGAACAGGTTGGAGGGATCCAACCGGATTCCTCCAAAATATTATTTGTTTTCATATTATCATATATGAACTGTCATGTTCGGGGTGATTGATTTGACTGTTGATTATTAAATATTCAACATCTGTTTGTCTAAACTTATGGGCGGTATTGGTTGAGTATTTGGCAGCGTATGGCCTATAAAATCAATCGATTTAGAAATATCGATTTACCGTCAGGTGAGTCGATAGAGTTGAAGTTATAAAATTTATTTTATAACTAGAAATAGATTTCAAAATATATTATTTTAAATAAGAGTTATTAAAGAGAGAATAAATAAATATTTTATTAAGACTTCGATTTGTTAATAATTTATTTTATAAAGTAAATTCTAATGTTAATCAGATTTACAAGTATGAGAATAAGAAATGAATCGAGTGGTTAATTGTAACACCCCACACCCGCTAAGGTCACTCACAAAGGGAATGCCTTAGCTTCGGTGGAGTATTTAAGTGAATATAGAACTGAAAAATTACAACAAGACAGATATAAGTAATACTTGAAATTCAAAAATATCATTTCATTGCAGCAGAAGGTAAACATGTTTGGTTACATCTCAAAAACCAACAAGAGTCAAGCACAAAATATCCATCTCGTTAAAATATAAGTACATAATCCCACTACATACTAATAGCCATAATAGAAAAGATAACCGAGCTTTTCTTCAAGAGTCCAAGCTCCAAAAGATAGATAAAGCAATCTGATCAAAGCCCACTAGTGCTAGGCCCACTCTGAGAACCTAAGGGTTGGGGAAAAAGATAAAAACAACGGGGTCGGACATAAGTCTGAGTGAGCCCTATAACCTTAACAATACAATCATTAAAGTGATTAGGGTATGATATAAACCTGGTACGGTACGACTGGGGATAAATGACTACATTAAGTAGCCAACTAGACTTAGAATAAACTAAGATAACGGTAAAGACGCGCCTATCCACCCGAGGATAAATGCTACACTGCACCACACTAGATCTACCCACCCAAGGGTAATTCCTACACTGCACCACACTAGATCTACCCACCCAAGGGTAATTCCTACTTAAAGGTTGATCCCACTAAGTGTACTTAGTAATTTTTAATAGTAGTTTCGTGTACCCCTAGCTGACTACATAGGTGCCGTCTGCCCCTATCTCCACTAGGTGTACCTAGTAATTTTAGTAGTAGTTTCGTGTACCCCTAGTTGACTACATAGGTGCCGTCTGCCCCTATCTCCACTAGGTGTACCTAGTAATTTTAGTAGTAGTTTCGTGTACCCCTAGCTGACTACATAGGTGCCGTCTGCCCCTATCTCCACTAGGTGTACCCACTACTCCCATTCGATCGGCTCCCTAACGTAGATACCCGTGCTGGCCCCACAGTGGGGTGTATCACTCCCCAAAGTGGCAACCCGATAATCAATGGTGCACGGCTTATACCTACACGATGCAACAACGTCTTACCTACCAGCCCGGGTCCACACACGCATATGAAACCCGTTCGACTTGCGTTGCCACCGCTAACCCATTTTGGCCTCTTATAGTCAAGCCCAGTACGCGTGTCCCGTCCTCGACATGGGTCGAGCCCAATAAGATACATATGGGTTACTGGTTGAAATGGGCCCCCCCCCCCACAAGCTACCACCTAAGCTTGTCATTTGTTTCTAGTGCATCCCACTTAACCCTTTTTAATAATCATGTCCACTTACATGTTTAAAGTTTGGTTAAGTCATCTAATCATATATCAATTGCCACTCAAGGCACCCACTAGATTTCCCCATGCCACCCAAGGCACTTACTTGATTTCCACATGCCACCCAAGGCACTTACTTAACCCTTTTAATCATGTTTAATTACATGTTCCACTTAGGTTAAGTATTTTAATCTTATCTTCCATTACCACCCAAGGCAACCACTAGATATTCCCCATGCCACCCAAGGCACTTACTTAACCCTTTAATCATGTTTAATTACATGTTCCACTTTGGTTAAATATTTTAATCGTATTTTCTATTGCCACCCAAGGAAACCACTAGATTTTTCCACATGCCACCCAAGGCATCCACTTAACCCCTCATGTACTCTACATGCTAATATGGTTAAGTGTTTCTTAATTGATTAAGAACGTAACCGTTGTAAAGACCTCTCACATTAGACTATCTCTTATGGCAGCTGGATTTGCCGGTCGAGTCCGTGCAGCCTTACGCCATAACCGAGTCTAACCTCGTGTCTATACACTTGTTGTTGGATCTAGAATAACCCTAGAGGGGGGTGAATAGGGTTTTTCACAGTTTTTAAATAGAATTGAAAAACTTAACGAGATATATAATAATAAACTGATCACAGAAAATAGCAGAAACTGAAATGCAGAAAATAAATCACACAAAGATATACCCAGCTTCGGCAAAACCCTGCCTACTGCTGCATTTCTAAGGTTTCTACTAGGTGATAGAACAGTTCCCGCATACAAGACAATGTACACTCGCAAACCCCTGCTCCTATTCTAACCCTACGCTCAAAACCCTAGACTGATCTAAACCCCTAGATCAGATTTCCCGAATTACAAACCCTGTAACTAGTAACTCAGATTTACAGACTCTGAAACTGACAGTCAACACCGTGACTGATTCCCCCTGGAGATTACAGACTCTAGAACTGCTGGACGGTTTACAGAACAATTTAAAACAATACAAAATTTGAACAAAACAAAAAAAATAAAAAAAAACAAAAACCCTTAGAGATAAACTAAAAGGTCGTTCCCTTTTAAAACTTAACCCATAAAGAAATAGGCCGGCCCCTTCTTATTCCATTTGCATCCGATCCTTTTGCTTTAGCTCTGGGAAAAGTAATGGCGGCTGGAAATTTGGCTAGGGTTTCTTCAATACACCCCAAATCGAATCGATCTCTTGATGAAATGAAGTTCTCTGATGCTCGACTTCTCTGTTGCTTTCTGCTACTTCGATCTGGAATTTGTTCGGTCGGAAACGATTAAAAAAAATGTGAGTTTTCTCTGATTTGAAATTTTCTGCTCTCAAGTTGATTGTAGTTCTTCGATCTGTATGTTTTGTTAGTTTTTCCCCTTGACTGCCGATGATGAATTTGGTGTTAATTTGTAGGGTAATTTCGAAACCCTAAAAACTCTGATTTCTTGATAAATGATTCGATCTGATTTTGTGGGATTCGATCTTCTATATTTGCCGATGATGAAAAAATGTGATAAAATAGGATTTGAAATCCTCAATCAACTCTGATTTCGCTGTATGACTTGGTCTGATTGTTCCTTGATTTTTGCGGTTTCTTGTTCTGGTTTGTGGTTGTGATTGATGATATCTGAATAAATTCTTGCCAAATAGAAGTTGTTGTCCCACTAATTTGTTTCCAGAAGAGATAACCCTAGCTGACTTTGTTCAACGCTGATTTATAAACTGATTTTCTTGTATGATATTTCGTGAATGAGAAAACTTGCCAAAAACTATGCTGGTCAAAACATTGAAGCTGATATCCTCGGCTTGATTTCAGGAAATTGTTTATTGCCGAAAAAATACATTTCCTTTTGCTTGAAATTTCTTGCCTTATGTGTTCTTGTGAGATTTCTGAAAAGTAATGTTATTGCCAAAAGTTACATTCCCTTTTTGCTCTATAAATTCTGTTCTGGAAACATTTTAAACCCATATAAATTTGACTGCAAATTAATTGCTTGTCAAAAATATGTTGTCCAAAACTGGAAATGAATCTTGCCAAAAACATTGCGAGCACTGATTAATTTCTTGATTTACTTGATTTAAAACTGTTGCCAAATATGCTACTCCATTTCTGAAAGCAGATTTGCTCCTTTGAATTTTTCCCTTGCGTGATTTAAAAACATTGTTTCTTGGATTTAAATTTGTTTCCTTTTTGTTGTGAAACAAAATCGGCCTCTTAAAAAAAAATGCTTTGTTATTTCTGGAAATGTTAAAACAGGAAAACTCTTGCCAGGTTTGCATCATGTATCCATGTAGATAGCATTGCATCATGTATATATTTCTGAACTGTCATGCTTGCCGAATCATTTGCATGTAAGTGAGTGGGTCCATTTGCTTGTGTATACACTTGTACATACTTGCTGTTTTCCCCCATTTCCATGTTCCTCCACTTTGCACTGTGCTCAACTTGACCATGTACTGATTTTGTGAAAGCATGCTTCTGTGTGTGTGATGACCATTGATTAACTTGAATAAAATTGCTTCTTCAAGCTGACTTCTGAAAACTTGTGATTTGCTGTGTCATGTGTGTGCATGATCCTTTATGTACATGAAGTCCATTCATTCACTTATCATGCTGCTCGAAATATAGCTGCACCATGTTGATGTCTTGCACCATGTACACTATTCACCATTTACTCTTGCTCGACACATTGTGAGCTTGCTATCTTACTGCTCATGTAAAAGGCTGCTTTAACTTGTATATACTTGATTGCACACATCCACTTGTACTGGCAACCTTGCTTTGCCTTTGCATGCTCCTGCTTGCATGTTGTACCACTGTTTCATTTTTGCAACTTGATATCTCCTGTGCACTACTATGACCTTGAACCAAACTTGGAATTGAAAGTTGCAGTACTTTTTGCTGTTGCACCATCTTATATCTCGACTTTGTTCACTTGTGTTTGTACATGAATTTGCTGCTTGTATTGTATATGTTTGAGCTTGCGTTGACTTTGTTGTTTTCATGTATATGCGGGTTTGACTTTTTGAATTTTTGGCTCCATGTGCACTGAGTCGAGAAGGTCCACGTGGCTACTCCTCAGTTGCAATCTGATTGGCGTGGCAGTGCACACGTGTATATTTATACACGTGTGTATATGCAGCCATCAGGAGAGATTTCCTGTCCCTGCATTGAGATATATATATGTTGTCTGCCTTGTGGTATTTACAGTGTATCACTGTGAATATCACAAGTTGTCTAGACACAGGTTGATAGTTTTATGATTCAGATCAAGTCATGAAAAATGATGAGAAACACACCAGAAATCTGAGGCAAATAAAATTTTAAAAATAAAATTTATATTTGTATGTGTTCAGTTTTATTTCTATTGCAGTATACTGTGTGTGTGTGTTTCATGTGACAGGTAAGCAGGTGATGACTGGACTGACAGTGAAGTGCTGTGAAGATTGAAGACAGAAGACTGAGAGACAGTGTCAGTGAATGTAAATGTATATATAAAAATGTGTAACGAGTGTGAATGTTATAGTGAGGAGCTGTGTATAGAAAATTTATTGTACTGTTTATTTGTAACAAACAAGTTTGATTGAAATAAAATATCATTTTATTGTTGTCAAACGAACTTGTCTATTTTATTCTGTTTATATACAAGTACAAATATTCTGTGAATGTATAAATAGTGGAGTTACAAATAGTTGTACTGTTTGAATGTTTGAAATATAATATTCAATTTAAATAAAATACTGTATGAATATATGAATGTCTGCACATTTGTATTCTATTTAAATATAAATATTATATTTCTGCCTATGATAAATAAATGAAACATTACAATAACAAACACATTTAAAATAATAAATATTTGGTTGTTATCATCAAACAAAAATCATATAATTGTGTATACAACTGCGTTATATACAACAATCTCCCCCTTTTGATGATGACAAACAAATATGAAGATTTTGAATATAATAAATGTGTTTGACAGTGATTATTGAACTCCCCCTATTTGAATGCTCCCCTAAAGCAGAAACTCCCCCTATAACTATGCATGAGTGAAAAGAATGTAAAAAGATTCAGAATTCTCAAAATTAGAATATTTATAGAATATTCACTCATAAATCAAAATCTCAACCCATTCTCCCCCTTTTGTTATCATCAAAAGGATACAGAAATTAAAATACAGATGAAAATTGACTAAAAATATAATTCAGCATAAGAGGAAGAATGATCATCATAAATCTCAATTAGTCAAACAAAAATCATAATATTCTAAGGACAGGTAGCATATTTCACATTGTAGAAAATGACGGATATACGATGAATTTTATAATAATGAGGAGAGTTATAAAAAAATATGAATATTTCCCAATTATTTTCAAAAGAATTTTAAGAAATTGAGGCACAAAAACAGTGATGGATTTTGACTATAATTATAAATTCAACTTAAGTGACAAAATCAGATAGTCTCAAATCCTAGTAACTATCAATCAACAAAACATAATACTTCATAAGGTATTAACACATTTCACAGATTAGAAAGTGAATTGATAGGCTGGTTAATATACACCAAGGAGAATTTCACATAAAAATTTATTTATTGCAAATTATTTTCTTTTCTTTCTCTTTTGATTTAAGAGCACCCTGACCACGCATAACCAGAGCTTGGATTTTTAAATGAGGTCAGTCGCAGCTTAAATTATAAGTTGTCTCTTAACCATTCATGACCAGAGCTTGGATTTTTAAATGAGGTTAGAAACACACTTATATATTAATTATATCATTTTTCAGCTTTTAAAGAAAAAAAACTCCTCGATATATAAAACCAGTATGGATGATAGAAATGTGGTAAGTACAGAGATGGACTGTGAAATAAATTTCTAAATTAATTATATTATGAGATATGCATGAACTGTACCGGGATTATTGAAAATTTTCATTTATCACTAATTCTGAATAATAATATAACCACAATTCCATCACAAATATTTTCACTGTTTATTTAAAATGATTTTAAGAAAAATTAAACTCTCCATATTTATATAAAATCATAACGGATGGCAGAAGGATGATAAGTAATGAAGATGCCGTGAGATAACTGCAAGTTCAAAGATATTATAATAAATATTCAACCATCATGAAAATGTAAATAAAATTCTCCTCTTGTTGTGAAATATATTGCAGTCACAATTCATCACAATTTCTAAATCTGGTTATAATTTTGATGAATTATAAATACAGTTTAATTTGGATATTGATTTCAATTTCTGAAAGAATAATCAATAAATAATTTTAAAAATTGAAAATCAATTACAAGAGTAATATGCTGATCTAAACATGACAAGAGGGGAAAAAAATATACAGAAAAAAATATGCAGTACTTTTAAACTGATACCACATGGTGTCTCTACAAAGTGAAAAATCAGAACAGATGGATGTGACAAATATAAGGCGCTTCTGATACCAAATGTTCTCGCTTTCTCAAGGATTTTAATGACACCCCGGTGGCAAACAATGGTACTTCAGTCAACAGAAAAGACTTAATTACAAAGCAAGCAACCCAAGTACACAAATTTCATTTATCAGAACACGATAAATCTTTGATACCAAAGCAAGCAGTCCTAAAAAAAATTTACAAATCATTTTCTTATAATCAGAGCAGCATGATTCCAAAACAACCATTTTTCAAAAACAGTATCAGAGCAGCACATAGAAATCAGTATCACAACAGACTTGTCAAGATGTTGGTCACATAAGGTGGTTCATGATCCAAGATTTGCAAATATACTCTATTTTAAATCATTTGAAGAAATGTGAAAGTATTAGGATTTAATGAATCAATCACACCAGGTCATATTTCAGATTCAAGATATGTGTGAGATCCAATAAATCAATAATTTTCAAATGATTTTAAACAAACATATATTCAAATCAAATAATCATGAAATAACAATGATTTTCAAAAACCATTTTCAAAAAAGAACATTTTCAAGAATTTCTCAAAACTATTTCCGACAAGCCCAAGAGAAATTTCAGGTCATTTACATCAAATTTGAAAATATTCATGATCGGGATAATTTATTTGAAATCACATGAATCAATGTAGAGTTTTGGGATATAATGAATCAGTCACACGAGATTGACAGTTTCAAAAACAAGAGGTATGTGATATTCAAAATATCTAGAATTTTAGATGATTTCAAACAAACATATTTCAATATAATGATCATGAATAAAGATGAATTCCAAGATGTATCACTGTTTCAAGTCAATCTGAAAAACAATGAAATTATCACAACTGATAAATAACAGAGTGCTGTAATGAGTATAATATTTTGAGCTTTTCTAAAAATGAATTAGAATAAACTCAGAATAGCAAAGGTGTGTGAAATTTCATTAAATATTCAGATCTTCAAAAAATTTAGGATTCAAATTAACAGTGTTCAAGATATGATAAGAATACATCAACACTGTTATGAATTCAGAAATAAAAAAATCTCAAAAACAATTGCAGATATTTACAAGATTAAATTTAGGATATGGAAATGATTAACACACGATGATTTTATACAAATAAAGCATATTTCAAGAAAGATCATGAATTCTGCAACTGGAAGTTTAAAAAGTACAGACAGAGAAGAATATGGCAGTGTTAAATAAAAAAAGATATAGAGGAAGGAATAAAAACAGAAAATAAAAAACAAACAAAGAGAATATACAAAGGTGAGTTTAGAGATCATACCAGAATCCAATGTAAAGCAGAATCTCTAACTCAACAGATGTGGCTAAGGAACTGTGAATGATTCTGTGATATGAAGCAGTTTGAATCCGTTTCTCTTTTCAGCACAGTTGTTCCTCAGCCTCCTTTGGTACCTAATGATTGAGATGATCAAGTGGTCGAACACAATTAGTAAAACCACTCACAGTTGTATTCATTTGTTTTGGTACCCAGACTTGCTTATACAACAAACCATTAGAATTAACTTTTGTACCCTTAGGAACCCAAATCGATTTGAATTTAACAAAACCCGTTTTATTTTCTTTTGAGATCCAAGAAGGTTTAAATGGTTTGTTATAAAACAAATCCTCATTTCGATTTACAAATCCTTTGAAGTTTTCAGAGTTAAAATTTTCAAAACAAACATTTCTAAAGTGATTTGAGGGATTTTTAAAGTCACAAGAATTTTGATTTCTAAAAACATCATTTTTCCCGAATCCAAGTCCAGATTTATTTCCACGATAAACTTGGTTTTGTAACAGCATATTCAACGATTTTTCCCCATTAGAAAATTTATCCAATGTTGATTCTAATCGTTGAATTTTGGATTTCAGATCGCTATTTTCTTTTAATAAATTTGAGCAATTATTTATAGCGATCATCTGTTCAGCATTGGTCTGTTTCAAAACCAAATTCTCATTTTCTAACGATCTAATTTTGGCTTGGGATTCGGAAATTTCAAGTTCAAATTGTTTTTGCTTTTCCGACTCAAACTTCTTGGATTTTTCAATCTCATTTTCAAGTTCTTTCAAAATCAAACCACTTTTCTCCAAATTTTCATTTTCAGCAATTTCAAATTTGGAATATATATCAGTCTTAAAAATTTCAAATTCCTTTTGTAGAAGATTATTCAAATTTGATAACTCAATCTTGTTTTCTTTTAAGATCAGAATTTCCTTTTCAAACTTTTGAATATTTTTATTGAGATGAACAAGATTGGTTTTCAATTTTAGCAATTAGAATTTGAAGAATTCTTAATGCTTTTGAGTTTTGATTCCAAAACATTATTTTTGCAGATCAACTCAAGCTTCTCAGATTTCAGAAGTTTATTTTTAGATTTTAACTTCTCAACAGATTCAGTTAAACCATTTAAACGGTGAATCAAAGAAATATTTCCTGTTGAGTCTCTATCTGGATTTCCATCTGTACAACCTGCCAGGCACAAATCTGAAGCCGAGTTATCTTTCTGGGATTTTGAGCATTTGTCAATTTTTCCATATAGCGCGTTGAGAGTCTGCCAGATTTCCTGCGCAGTCAAACAATGAGAAATAAGGCTATATTGAATATCATCAATATACGAATATAAAATATGAGTAGCATGTAAATTAAATTCAATATCAACCCTACTTACAATATCATACCCATTTTTAATACTATTCCAACATTTCATATCAACAGATTTTAAATAAGATTTCATTTCTGATTTCCAATTTAAAAAATCTGTACCATTGAAAATAGATGGAATATGACTGGACTGACTCTCTATGGACTGACAACTAGGATTCACCATTTCTCTAGAGTTAAAAAAAATAACCAGGCTCTGATACCACTTGTTGGATCTAGAATAACCCTAGAGGGGGGGGTGAATAGGGTTTTTCACAGTTTTTAAATAGAATTGAAAAACTTAACGAGATATATAATAATAAACTGATCACAGAAAATAGCAGAAACTGAAATGCAGAAAATAAATCACACAAAGATATACCCAGCTTCGGCAAAACCCTGCCTACTGCTGCATTTCTAAGGTTTCTACTAGGTGATAGAACAGTTCCCGCATACAAGACAATGTACACTCGCAAACCCCTGCTCCTATTCTAACCCTACGCTCAAAACCCTAGACTGATCTAAACCCCTAGATTAGATTTCCCGAATTACAAACCCTGTAACTAGTAACTCAGATTTACAGACTCTGAAACTGACAGTCAACACCGTGACTGATTCCCCCTGGAGATTACAGACTCTAGAACTGCTGGACGGTTTGCAGAACAATTTAAAACAATACAAAATTTGAACAAAACAAAAAAAATAAAAAAAAATAAAAACCCTTGGAGATAAACTAAAAGGTCATTCCCTTTTAAAACTTAACCCATAAAGAAATAGGCCGGCCCCTTCTTATTCCATTTGCATCCGATCCTTCTGCTTTAGCTCTGGGAAAAGTAATGGCGGCTGGAAATTTGGCTAGGGTTTCTTCAATACACCCCAAATCGAATCGATCTCTTGATGAAATGAAGTTCTCTGATGCTCGACTTCTCTGTTGCTTTCTGCTACTTCGATCTGGAATTTGTTCGGTCGGAAACGATTAAAAAAAATGTGAGTTTTCTCTGATTTGAAATTTTCTGCTCTCAAGTTGATTGTAGTTCTTCGATCTGTATGTTTTGTTAGTTTTTCCCCTTGACTGCCGATGATGAATTTGGTGTTAATTTGTAGGGTAATTTCGAAACCCTAAAAACTCTGATTTCTTGATAAATGATTCGATCTGATTTTGTGGGATTCGATCTTCTATATTTGCCGATGATGAAAAAATGTGATAAAATAGGATTTGAAATCCTCAATCAACTCTGATTTCGCTGTATGACTTGGTCTGATTGTTCCTTGATTTTTGCGGTTTCTTGTTCTGGTTTGTGGTTGTGATTGATGATATCTGAATAAATTCTTGCCAAATAGAAGTTGTTGTCCCACTAATTTGTTTCCAGAAGAGATAACCCTAGCTGACTTTGTTCAACGCTGATTTATAAACTGATTTTCTTGTATGATATTTCGTGAATGAGAAAACTTGCCAAAAACTATGCTGGTCAAAACATTGAAGCTGATATCCTCGGCTTGATTTCAGGAAATTGTTTATTGCCGAAAAAATACATTTCCTTTTGCTTGAAATTTCTTGCCTTATGTGTTCTTGTGAGATTTCTGAAAAGTAATGTTATTGCCAAAAGTTACATTCCCTTTTTGCTCTATAAATTCTGTTCTGGAAACATTTTAAACCCATATAAATTTGACTGCAAATTAATTGCTTGTCAAAAATATGTTGTCCAAAACTGGAAATGAATCTTGCCAAAAACATTGCGAGCACTGATTAATTTCTTGATTTACTTGATTTAAAACTGTTGCCAAATATGCTACTCCATTTCTGAAAGCAGATTTGCTCCTCTGAATTTTTCCCTTGCGTGATTTAAAAACATTGTTTCTTGGATTTAAATTTGTTTCCTTTTTGTTGTGAAACAAAATCGGCCTCTTAAAAAAAAATGCTTTGTTATTTCTGGAAATGTTAAAACAGGAAAACTCTTGCCAGGTTTGCATCATGTATCCATGTAGATAGCATTGCATCATGTATATATTTCTGAACTGTCATGCTTGCCGAATCATTTACATGTAAGTGAGTGGGTCCATTTGCTTGTGTATACACTTGTACATACTTGCTGTTTTCCCCCATTTCCATGTTCCTCCACTTTGCACTGTGCTCAACTTGACCATGTACTGATTTTGTGAAAGCATGCTTCTGTGTGTGTGATGACCATTGATTAACTTGAATAAAATTGCTTCTTCAAGCTGACTTCTGAAAACTTGTGATTTGCTGTGTCATGTGTGTGCATGATCCTTTATGTACATGAAGTCCATTCATTCACTTATCATGCTGCTCGAAATATAGCTGCACCATGTTGATGTCTTGCACCATGTACACTATTCACCATTTACTCTTGCTCGACACATTGTGAGCTTGCTATCTTACTGCTCATGTAAAAGGCTGCTTTAACTTGTATATACTTGATTGCACACATCCACTTGTACTGGCAACCTTGCTTTGCCTTTGCATGCTCCTGCTTGCATGTTGTACCACTGTTTCATTTTTGCAACTTGATATCTCCTGTGCACTACTATGACCTTGAACCAAACTTGGAATTGAAAGTTGCAGTACTTTTTGCTGTTGCACCATCTTATATCTCGACTTTGTTCACTTGTGTTTGTACATGAATTTGCTGCTTGTATTGTATATGTTTGAGCTTGCGTTGACTTTGTTGTTTTCATGTATATGCGGGTTTGACTTTTTGAATTTTTGGCTCCATGTGCACTGAGTCGAGAAGGTCCACGTGGCTACTCCTCAGTTGCAATCTGATTGGCGTGGCAGTGCACACGTGTATATTTATACACGTGTGTATATGCAGCCATCAGGAGAGATTTCTTGTCCCTGCATTGAGATATATATATGTTGTCTGCCTTGTGGTATTTACAGTGTATCACTGTGAATATCACAAGTTGTCTAGACACAGGTTGATAGTTTTATGATTCAGATCAAGTCATGAAAAATGATGAGAAACACACCAGAAATCTGAGGCAAATAAAATTTTAAAAATAAAATTTATATTTGTATGTGTTCAGTTTTATTTCTATTGCAGTATACTGTGTGTGTGTGTTTCATGTGACAGGTAAGCAGGTGATGACTGGACTGACAGTGAAGTGCTGTGAAGATTGAAGACAGAAGACTGAGAGACAGTGTCAGTGAATGTAAATGTATATATAAAAATGTGTAACGAGTGTGAATGTTATAGTGAGGAGCTGTGTATAGAAAATTTATTGTACTGTTTATTTGTAACAAACAAGTTTGATTGAAATAAAATATCATTTTATTGTTGTCAAACGAACTTGTCTATTTTATTCTGTTTATATACAAGTACAAATATTCTGTGAATGTATAAATAGTGGAGTTACAAATAGTTGTACTGTTTGAATGTTTGAAATATAATATTCAATTTAAATAAAATACTGTATGAATATATGAATGTCTGCACATTTGTATTCTATTTAAATATAAATATTATATTTCTGCCTATGATAAATAAATGAAACATTACAATAACAAACACATTTAAAATAATAAATATTTGGTTGTTATCATCAAACAAAAATCATATAATTGTGTATACAACTGCGTTATATACAACACTTGTCACGTATTTAGTTTGTGCCTAAGACCTCTCACATTGGGCCAATCATTTGTAGCCGCTGGATTTTCCGGTCGGTTCCGGGCAGTCTTACGCTACAAAAGGGTCCAACCTCGTGTCTTAGTCGATTAATTACACCTAATTAATCACCCCCATATTTCGAATTAATTTTCCCTAATTAATTCCAATTTTAACGATGTACATAATTGACTCAATTATGTCCATCCACTTTATGGTATGTATAATCATACCAACTTCACACCATTTCATTAACATGTATATTAACCCCATCGTTCCCCACGTAATTTGCCAACATGACACAAAAGGGAAGATTCATCACAAATACAATGGGTTCAACTTGCATAACATTAGAATCAACATGGGTTTAAAGGTGTCAACATGCATATAGCATCAACCCAACTAGCATAAATAATCAACCCAAACTTGCATGAATCACATATGTCATAAAGAGGTTAACTTGCATAAGTTATTTATGTCATACAAAGGGGTAAACTTGCATATGTACGTATGACATACAAAGGGGTTAACTTGCATATGTATGCATATCATAATAAGGTGTAAACTTGCACATGTTACTTGCATATCATCAAACACCAAACTTGCATAACATGTCATATATGAACATGCATATAATCAAACACCAAACTTGCATAACATATCATATATGAACTTGCATATAATCATACACCAAACTTGCATAACATATCATATATGAACTTGCATATAATCATACACCAAACTTGCATAACATATCATATATGAACTTGCATATAATCATACACCAAACTTGCATAACATATCAAATATGAACTTGCATATAATCATACACCAAACTTGCATAACATATCATATATGAACTTGCATATAATCATACACCAAACTTGCATAACATATCATATATGAACTTGCATATAATCATACACCAAACTTGCATAACATATCATGGTGTCATAATGGATCAATGTTTATCATAGCAATTTGCATAACTAGCATCATGAACACATAGCCTAACACTTGCATAACTTGCATAACATCATGATCATGTAGCATATACTTGCATAACTTGCATAACATCATGAACATGTAGCATATGACTTGCATAACATCATGATCACATAGCATTTGACTTGCATAACTTGCATAACATCATGATCACATAGCATTTGACTTGCATAACATCATGAACACATAACACATAACTTGCATAACTTGCATAACATCACAAACACATAGCATATGATAACATAATCTTGCATTGATCCACATTCATAGCCATAACCTCATTATATCCTATCATAATCATTTCAACAATTGGTCATTAAGGCTATAGAAAACTCACAACTTGTTGATTAGCACTTCAATGAAGAAGATTAAGTTGCTAGAGTTGATTAGAAGTTGATTTGGGAAGCTTTCCTCCTCTTTAATTTGTTGGTAGCTCCTCCTAGTTGCATTTTGACAGCATAACGACGTTGTCTCCAATTTAATATTAATTAGGGTAGTCTTAGGGTGTATTTATAGAATTAGGATGTAGTTTAGGCCCTTAGATTAACCCTAGATTAGGTTAGAGCCGTCAGATCTCGTCACAAGCCACCAGACACAGCCCAAAAGCCAAACTGGTGCACCCAGGTCACCTGGGCTCGACCAGGGAGGTCAACCCCCAGGTCGACCCTAGGGTCGACTCCCCAGTCGACCTGGTGGGCAGGTCGACTCCCCAGTCGACCCCCAGGTCGACCCCCCTGGGTCTGGCGGGAATTTTCCCGCCACTTCTGAAATGTTTGAATTTTTATTTTTAAACTTGTTTTGAATTTCTGAAAACTTCTTCGGGCCTTAACTGGGTCATACGGACTCCGATTTTCGAAAACTCGGACTCTATTTTGCGTATTTTTCCGAGACGAACGCAATGGCATAGCCCGTTTCCCCTGATTCAGATTTTTAAATTTAATTCTGCCCTGTTTTATATTATAGTAAGTTATTCAACATACGGGGTGTTACATTCTCCCCTACTTAAAGGATTTCGTCCCCGAAATCTCTAAGTCAAGAAGAACGTATCCTACCAACCAAACAACCATCTACTCAAACCATCAAACACTGGCATCCATTGTCCTTAAAGTTTCTAATGATGTATGAACATATGCAAAAAGTGTGTGTATATGTTCCCTGTCTAATGCAAAATCAGGCGGTCTACTGATTTAGTTGACCTCCTTAATGCAAACCATGATAGTGCCATGCATCCCATATGTATGCGGAAGGTCCCTATCGACACATACTATTTCTACATGAGTGCACAATCATTCACTAAAATGCATCATCCATGTGATAACACAACCATTATACATCCATTAATATAGCTACCTACACACAATTATATGCAATATGCAATATGAAGTGACTGAGCCGATCTAGTGCCTAGAGTGTGTGTATATGCATCCACGAGCAACCACTAGCAACCACTTGCATCCACACGCATCCATCAATCATAACATGTCTCAAACACATGTTTCAACCATAGGTTTACCCTATCTAAAGGTCAAAGATACTAATGAGAGGACATACTAAAGATAAGATAAGTACTAGACAAACGATAAAGGAGAAGTTAAAAGACATACCCTCAAAAAGGAATGGGTACAATGAACGCATCTTTGCTTCTGTCTCCCGAGTAGCATTACTCTCATCTTCTCCCCATTGCACTTTGACTAGTTGCACCTCTTTGTTTCTCAACTTCCTAATCTCTGACCCAAGGATGCGGGTAGGAGCTCGTCGAATAGTTGCATCACGCTCTTCCTCCACTTCTCTAAGCAAGCTCGGCACTACCACCTCTGCGGTCTCATGTAGGCACTTCCTCAAATGTGACACATGGAATACGTCATGTTCCCTATGCAACCGAACTATCTCTCGAAGATGAACTGAAGCTAGGCATGGAGCAGTCCTCTTGCTCTTGACGGGTATGAAATGGGCACTCTTAGTAAGTCTGTCTACCACAACCCAAATTCCCGTATTACCCTTCCTCGATCTAGGTAACCCATCAATAAAATCCATCGAGACACTATCCCACTTCCATTGCGGAACTTCCAATGGGTGAAGCAACCCACCGGGTTTCTTTTGCTCCGCTTTCACCTGTTGGCACACCAAGCATCTAGCGACATACTCGGCCACATCTTTCTTCATACCGGCCCAAAAGAAAACTCGCTTCATGTCTTGGTACATCTTATCCCCACCGGGACGAATGGTCATCCTAGAACGGTGTGCATCATCAAGAATAGCCTTCCTCAAACCCTCGTCTTGCGGTACACAAAGTCTACCGTCTCTACGCAAGCACCCCCTATCGTCTAGGGTGTACCTACTCAAATGGCTGGACGACTCCCCCTTTATGAGCCTCTCTACTAACTCAACCAACTGTGGGTCGTCCCGCTGTGCCTCGCCAATCCGTCTCAAAAGAGTAGGTCTGACCTTCAAGGATGCTAGCAAACCGGGTATATATAGTCAACGGAAGGTCTGAAACCAAACATCGAGATAAATTCCAAGCTTCGTCGTCCCACGAACAATGGACTCAAGGACAACCCTTTTTTCCGCTCAAGGCGTCCGTCACCACGTTACCCTTGCCAGGGGTATACGCTATCTCGAAATCATAGGATGCTAAGAACTCCATCCGCCTTTTCTGTCTCAAGACTATGCGCTTGAAGAGTCTCCAACACTTCCCTAAGATGTAGGGTATGCTTTTCTCCACTTCTGGAGAAAACCAGGATATTCTCCCATACAAAATCGTCACAACTATCCATCTCTCACGCAGACCATCCTAGTCGAACTCGCCATCCCCCAAGTGCAAGCCCCAAAGGCCTAAACCAATATCAGACAAACACCCAAGGGATACCTCCTTCGAATTCAGACGACCTACGTGAGATGATACTAGTAAAACGGCTAAATGATTAAGCCCTTATCCAACTCTGGATGTCCTTGCCAGTCTCGCTCCAAAACCACCGTTGATCAAATAACTGGCTTTGCTTAACCTATTAAGCACATACGAAAACTTATTTCTCTTTTAGAAAAGACCAAGATGTCATCCACAAAGACCACTACGAAGTTATTTAGGTACTCCCTGAACACCCTACTCATCAAATCAACAAAGTATGCGGGGAGTTCATCAAACCAAATGGCATCACAAGCCACTCATAGAAACCATCCGGAGCCCTAAAGGCGTCTTTACGATACTATCCTCAGTCACTCCCAACTGATGAAACCCCGTGACTAAGTCCAACTGAGAAAATACTGAAGCGCCAACCAACTGACCAAAAAGATCATCAATCCTTGGCAATGGGTGTCTATTCTTCTTTGTGAGCTTGTTGAGTTCTCTATAGTCTACACAAAGTCTGAGGGACCCATCCGCCTTCGTAGCAAAAACTACTGGAGCACCCCTACTCCGATATACTTCGTCTTATGAACCCCTTCCCAAGCAGCTCCTCTTCTTGCTTATGGAGTTCCCTCCTCTCACGAGGAGACATGTGGCGCACTGATAAAGATACTTGCTTAGAATTTTCCACCAGATATATTCGGAAGTCTATCTCCCGCTTCGGAGGTAAGCCCTTCATCTCCTCAAACTTATCCGAGTACTCCCGGACCACTCTAACAGATCGCAAACTCTTGACCGAAGCGTCAAGCGATTCAAGATAACTTAGCATAACAAAATCTATGGGATTACAAGAGATCTCGAGAGTGTTACCCAAGCGGGTCATGAGCCTAACAACTCTCCTTTCGCAATCAAGAACGGCACTAATACTGGATAACCAGTCCATGCCCAAAATCAACCCATAGCCCGTGAAGCCCGAACAAAGGCATCACACCTAAACTCAACGCTAAGTATGAGGATCTTCAAACCCAAACATATCATGGACAAGTAAGTGGAGCCCCCAATTGGGTTTGAAACAACCACGGGATCATCTACTAAACTGGTGTCTAGGTGCAGTGACTCAACTAATGATGATGAGATAAACGATTGTGATGCGCCAGAGTCGAATAAAGTTCGAACAGGATGATCGAGAGAACCAAATTTCAACTTAGACGGTCCTACCCCCATCAGGTATACCCGTCGTGAGGGAATACATCTACCCTCCAGAAGATCCTGTACTTCGTCCTTACCTCTTTGGACAACCCCAAGGTGTCCTAGTTCTCCAAAACAACTAGCCTTCCCCTTCACATTCTCCTTTCGTGGCCTTCTTACCACGATGAGGTTTCGTCCTTTATTTACCTAATAGCTATTTGAACCTTCCTCTCTCGTTCATCTTAAAGGTACCCATAAGCCCTCCACTTCCTTGGACTAACTTCTTAGCCCGGCTAACGTCTTAGTCCCTTGAAGTGGTTCTTCCGTCCTTCATACAGAAGTCCTTATTTATCTTAAAAAGACAACTGTACGCGGAGGGGAAATTCAAAAAGAGAAAGAGGAAGAGATTCAAAACGGAGAATCGAAGGAAGGATATATGGCTCTTGGGGATTATGTTCTTTTCTTTCAAAAACTTTTCTCTCAAAACATGTTTTTGAAAATACTTCATCCAAAAATGTTTTTAGAAAAATAATTTTCTAAAAGTTTTATCTGTTCTGGTAACCTTATGCTCTGATACCACGTGTAACACCACACACCCGCTAAGGTCACTCACAAAGGAAATGCCTTAGCTTCGGTGGAGTATTTAAGTGAATATAGAACTGAAAAATTACAACAAGACAGATATAAGTAATACTTGAAATTCAAAAATATCATTTCATTGCAGCAGAAGGTAAACATGTTTGGTTACATCTCAAAAACCAACAAGAGTCAAGCACAAAATATCCATCTCGTTAAAACATAAGTACATAATCCCACTACATACTAATAGCCATAATAGAAAAGATGACCGAGCTTTTCTTCAAGAGTCCAAGCTCCAAAAGATAGATAAAGCAATCTGATCAAAGCCCACTAGTGCTAGGCCCACTCTGAGAACCTGAGGGTTGGGGAAAAAGATAAAAACAACGGGGTCAGACATAAGTCTGAGTGAGCCCTATAACCTTAACAATACAATCATTAAAGTAATTAGGGTATGATATAAACCTGGTACGGTACGACTGGGGATAAATGACTACATTAAGAAGCCAACTAGACTTAGGATAAACTAAGATAACGGTAAAGACGCGCCTATCCACCCGAGGATAAATGCTACACTGCACCACACTAGATCTACCCACCCAAGGGTAATTCCTACACTGCACCACACCAGATCTACCCACCCAAGGGTAATTCCTACTTAAAGGTTGATCCCACTAAGTGTACTTAGTAATTTTTAATAGTAGTTTTGTGTACCCCTAGCTGACTACATAGGTGTCGTCTGCCCCTATCTCCACTAGGTGTACCTAGTAATTTTAGTAGTAGTTTCGTGTACCCCTAGCTGACTACATAGGTGCCGTCTGCCCCTATCTCCACTAGGTGTACCTAGTAATTTTAGTAGTAGTTTCGTGTACCCCTAGCTGACTGCATAGGTGCCGTCTGCCCCTATCTCCACTAGGTGTACCCACTACTCCCATTCGATCGGCTCCCTAACGTAGATACCCGTGCTGGCCCCACAGTGGGGTGTATCACTCCCCAAAGTGGCAACCCGATAATCAATGGTGCACGGCTTATACCTACATGATGCAACAACGTCTTACCTACAAGCCCGGGTCCACACACGCATATGAAACTCGTTGGACTTGCGTTGCCACCGCTAACCCGTTTTGGCCTCTTATAGTCAAGCCCAGTACGCGTGTCCCGTCCTCGACATGGGTCGAGCCCAATAAGATACATATGGGTTACTGGTTGAAATGGGCCCCCCACAAGCTACCACCTAAGCTTGTCATTTGTTTCTAGTGCATCCCACTTAACCCTTTTTAATAATCATGTCCACTTACATGTTTAAAGTTTGGTTAAGTCATCTAATCATATATCAATTGCCACTCAAGGCACCCACTAGATTTCCCCATGCCACCCAAGGCACTTACTTGATTTCCACATGCCACCCAAGGCACTTACTTAACCCCTTTAATCATGTTTAATTACATGTTCCACTTTGGTTAAGTATTTTAATCTTATCTTCCATTGCCACCCAAGGCAACCACTAGATATTCCCCATGCCACCCAAGGCACTTACTTAACCCTTTAATCATGTTTAATTACATGTTCCACTTTGGTTAAGTATTTTAATCGTATTTTCTATTGCCACCCAAGGCAACCACTAGATTTTTCCACATGCCACCCAAGGCATCCACTTAACCCCTCATGTCCTCTACATGCTAATATGGTTAAGTGTTTCTTAATTGATTAAGAACGTAACCGTTGTAAAGACCTCTCACATTAGACTATCTCTTATGGCAGATGGATTTGCCGGTCGGGTCCGGGCAGCCTTACGCCATAACCGAGTCTAACTGTAACGTCCCGCGTTTTTCGGCAATATAATTAATTTATTTAATTATTTAAATAATGTTTGGGTTATTTAAAATGACCAGAATTAAATAATATTGAATATTCAATTAATATAAATAATATAATAATATATTTAATTTCTGAAATAGTCAGAAATAGTGGAATTCACAATATAATTGGATCAACGGTGGTATTTAATTCAGTTTAGAATTGAATTAGAATGACGAATATATTATATAAACGGCAGTTTGAACGTATAATTATAATATAATTAAAATCGAGCTTGAAATGGCGCTACAGTTCGTAATTTGGCGATTTGAACTTCAACTGAATGTACAGGATCCATTTTAAATCGGATTTCTGTGAAACAAGAAACGTTCGGGCCTGGTGGAGTATATTTTTCAAATGGAAGAGAAAAATCAGGATTTCGTCGTATAGATTGCAAGATATGTCCAATTCAAAATTTTCAAATAGTCGCTATAGAATCGTTCGTCGACCATAACAGTTTATTTGAAATAACGGCATACTGGATTCGAATTTAGACAAGGTTCTTTTGAGAGGTAGTGTTAATTTAATTTTCAGAATTTTACTGTAATTTTTAATTAATTAAATACGCAACTTTTTATTTGAAATATTTTGCACCCTATATCAATATTTTGGGGTTTCAAAATATGAATCCAGATACCGATATTATTATATTTTTGGGATCATGACACAACACTCGTCACAACGGTATTTTTATTTTTGTCTGTAGTAGTCTATATATGAAGTATTTTACTTAACGGGATACCCTAAAAGGAATGAAAACAAATTAAATGATCTATTCATATATATAAATGCACGACCACCTTTTATGCACGGTGCATATTCATAAGGTCCTTCCCATAACTTTAAAACTTGTTACTCACAGACATGAACGGAATACAAAGGATGTATCACGCCAATTATATAATAAAATTTACTTATAATAAAAGAGAATGCACCCTTCCCAGTTTCAACCGAAATTTACCTTCATCCTCAAGCCTCGTGCGCCTCTTTTCCTACTGATTATCAACGTCAATCCTACGCTTTCAACATCCATCAGCTATGAAAGAAACTACATCTGCAGACCTACGAATTGAAAACACATGACAATAACTATCCTATAATCCTACAGTGTACCCTATAAACTAATGCAAGACACCCTAACCTATGTCCTCAAATAAACGTATGTTGTGCATTCTCGACATCTGTATAATATTGAATTTAATATGTAAAAGAGATTCCAAGGAAGAAAAGCAATGCTACAGCAAGTTTCATTGCACGAAATTATAGGTATAAGCACTGTTTTGGGGTGGTAATTGATGCTGAATTACGAATACACAAACATCATCATCTCATGATCCAAAAAAAAACGATGAAATTATCTTAGCTTCTAAGCCAAGGTACAGCACATGCCTGTGCCATTAAGCTACAGTTATGTCCTGTCCCATAAACAAAACACGGTATGCCTGAGTAGTTAAATCAGAAGAAGAAATATATATATCGTTCACCGTAAATCTTTCTACCTAGTGCTCCTTTCAACTGCTATAGACAACTGGATGCAGACGTGAACAACAGCCTATATTTTTCCTTAGACTCGGCTATCCTATATATTAATAAAAATACAAACGTATGTTTTTACTTCACCCCCGGGTTAAGTTAGTATATGATAATATAAATACTTACACTATATAAATATACACGTTGTGCCACTGTTTCTTCTTCAATAAAACACTCGCCGCCATTCTCCCAAAATAAATCGTCAGTTCTAAAACCCTTCGAAAGATCCTATAGAAAAGAAAAGAAAAGAGGGACTGAGGGGATGTTAACGGGAGGAGCTGCCAAGTAGACACGCAGTTTGGCACTTAGATGTTAACCAAGGGGGGACGCCAGGAGTGTAGACTATGTCATAGTCTGTTGCATGCCGTTGTAGGAGTAAGAAGGGGGACGAGGAGCATTTGTATGTGGGGGAAGAAGTTTGGACAAGTTGCGGCAAAAATGGATACACGAAATGGTGAAAATGGGGTGAGGTTCATGTTATATTTTTCTTAATTTAATTTATAAACTTGATATGTTAATTTAATTTGTTTACTTAAAATAAAATAAAATAGACAACGTTCCGATACTGAACTTGTTTTATTCACAGTTTCTAAAATTATAATCGTATCAACAAATAAAACATGGTTAGCTTAACCCGTTTAGTTAAACGTAAATTATCAGTAAAATATTAGTGGTCAAATTTAATTACGGTTAGTGTAGTTAAATTACAACATTTTTATAGTCACATCTGTTAACAGAATTGAGAACCGTTTATCACGATGGGTCCGTATGGACGAAGGCTACACGATGAAACTCGTTTGAGCCATTTGGAGCTCGTCCGAATTTATGGCAAGTTAAACCGCCGGAACAGATCAATTGACGTTAATCGTTATTTAACGGTTAACGACCAAGGTGAGTAAATCTCACTAATTCTGCTCAATTTATATTTTTATAAAATATTTTTAGAATTTATAAACGATGGTTGTTTGCTGTGTGTTGGCTGTTTGGTTGAATTGCTAGTTAATTGGTTGAAAATATAGATAACGATATAGATATAAATCGTTAATCGAATATTAATTCGGTTTATCAGAATATTTCATATTCGTGTTATTCATGTGATTAACATCTGTGGATGCAGGGAAACAGGTCGGAGGGACCCAACTGGGTTCCTCAACATTTATTTTGCTGTTTTCATATATTGTGTTATATGATGTGATATGAAATATGTTGTTGATTTTGTATGGTTGAATGACATCGATCATTGTTATATGGTATGTTAAATACCAGAAAGAATACTGGAATGTTAAAAAGAAAATTTTCAATGTTATATTGAAAAAGAAATATTTATAAAATCAAAAGATTTTATAAAAAGAAAACTATTTATTTAGGAAATAAATAGATTAAAAAGGAATATTTATTTGTAAATCAAATAGACAGAATAGAAAGAGGAAATATTTGTAAATAAATTGATTTTAAAAGGAATACTGGAAAAGTGATTAGTATTGTAGAAAAGGAGAATTTTACATTTGAAGGATTTAGACTCGTGCTTCGCACACGGGTATAACTTGTTATGAATTTAAAGCAAAGTTTTAAAATCGAATCTATTCTGACCAATAGATTGAGAAAATAAATTTATAAATAATATTTTATAAATGAGATGTTTATCATTATGTAAATAGGATGTATAAGTCAAGACTTATATAGAGAAGTAAAGGTCGATTTCAACATCGATATTTGAAAACTGAATAAACATAGAGTTCATTAGATAGAGTTATTCAAATTAGAATTAATTGAATATTGGTATTCAATTAGCGTTAATTGAATATAGTTATTTGAGATAGAGATAGTCAAACATAGTTATTCAAGATGCGTTGACATTTCGTATGACTACTAACGTAATTCGCAGGGCTGCAGATAGCCTACGGCGGTCGGATGTTTCCTGAGGGAATCAGGCGTAACCATTGTGATCGTTGCGATCTAGAGTCAAGCGAATGTAGTTAAATAGAATATTAGTTAATCGATAGGAGTTAAATAAGTCGAGTTGAGTTAATCAATCATAGTAAATCAGTAGAGTAAAATCGGTAAGAGTCAACCAGTTAGAGTTAATCAGTTAGAATTAACCAGTTATGGTTAATCAGTTAGAGTTAATCGATTGGAGGCAAATCAAATTAGAGTTATGCAAATGGAACCAATCAAGTTCGAGATAGTCGAGTGAATAGAGCTAGTAAAAAGGAAGTAATTGGATATCGCTTATTCGAAGTAGAGTTATCAAATATAGTTTACTCGAGAAGAGTAATCGAATGTAGTTCATTCGGAGTGAGTTAAATCGAATATAGTTATTCGAAGGAGAGAATTATCGAATATGGTTTATTCGAAGAGAGATTATTGAATCTAGTTATTCGGAGAAAAGGATTATCGTATATTAGTTACTCGAATAGGGGAATCGAATATAGAGTTTATTCGAAAAAGAAGGTTATCGGATAGCGATTATCCGAGAGTGAATTATACATTGGAATTCGACTATATTGAATTAAGGGAAGTAATGTTTACTTTCCATTGCAAAATTTAGTTTTTCTTATTTGTTAATAAATTAGATATTTATCGTTTATCCAAATTAAGATATAAAAGCTATATTTAAGTTAATATATTTCGAAAGCATGGAGTTATAACATTATAGTTATAATCAAATGATTTTGTAAAGGGAGTGGGTTCATAAACAGAATCCGAGAGTTTTGCAAGGAGGTTTCTTAAGAGTTAAAGTTTGAACTTTGTCTATTTTGAAGTTAGAAATGTCATTCCATTGAGGTCTGAGAGGTAATTATACCCCAACTTGATTGACTTCAGTTTTAACTAAGAAGTGGATAAGGCTCGATAGTGAAAGTTGGTTAAGTAAATTGAGTTATTAACCATAATGGGTTAGGTTGGCATAACGATGTTTTTATTTAAACATCTGTTTAAATCCAGTAAAAGACATTTGGAAATGTTTTCCCAAATAAGGATCTGAAATGTTTTCCAGTATAGGAAATAAGAAATGGAAGGGAATATGGTGACGTCTTCCAAATGATGTATAAAGTATAATTTCTAAAATTTAGAAAATAAGAATTTACAAATATATAGAAATAGGGAAAGGGATAAATTGAAGATAATTTAATAAAAAAAGAAATCAATATTGAATGATGATTGATCGATAGGATTTCCATCTGGAAATAATATCGTTGGTTGCACACCTGTTTTTCTTTGATAGTTAAATCACCGACTATCGAAGTTTTGGACCATTTTTACGTCATCTATACGGAGAGACCGGGATCAAATTCATTATCTGAAAACCACTCTGTATAGATGTTAGCGTTGCGATCAAATATTGAAGACGGAGTTATGCAAGGGCTATCCTGTTTACAGAATAGTGCCTTCGGTTTGTCCAGTCCCAGGACAAACGTAAAAGGACGAATGTCTAACAAAGTATATCTAACGGATCGTGTAAGTTGATCTCTTCAAACGTACTTACGTTTGGTGACGGAGAAATTCGTTTCTCTTAGCTTTATACCCGTGGTATTTTTGGGGAAATAAATTTGTGATTTGGCGGGTATGACGATGTGGCATTCAAAGTGAATGGCGGTCAAGTGTTTCAAAAGATACGTAATGGCCTCAAGCCTCATCAACCGGGAAATGATAGAAATCGGGCAGGCAGCATGGCTATATGGGTCGCACCCATTAGGGTGTATATCACCTATCTAGAGAAAATCCAATTCATTCTTTGTCTATTCGATGTTGTCCCTTTTCGGGAAGACGGTGGGTAGTTCCCAACCGTTGGTGATATACATTCGATACACTCAAGCGAAATGAGTGGTCGGTCATGTGTGGGCTGGGTTGCAAGACGTTCTTGTTGAACCCAGTGTATTTGCCTCTAGAGATACACTATCGGCAGGTGGTCCCATACCTTGTCAAGGTCGGAATCCAATTTCCAATAAGTGCCCGCGATTTTTAATTGTATACTATATATGTGGAACGTGAGATGCAAGCGTTCTGCTAGATTCTAATTACTTGTGATTAGACATTATCATAATATCAGAAAAGTATCGATTTCCAAAACTGTTTGGTTATCGTAAGGTAAAAACCATCCGTGTTTATGTGTGGATCGGTCTTACGATTATCTTTTCTTTTGAAAAGGATTTTGAAAAGTTATGACAAATGATTTGAGTTTACTCACACCGGTCCCATGACTGACCCAGAGTTTATTTTTGTTTTGTTTCCCTAAACTCTTGGGTGCCCAAATTTGTACGGGCAGTCAAGTAGTTCAGGTCTTTACAGATATACTTGGAGGAGCTTGAAGCAGGAGGCTTCAGGATTATATAGCTATTGTTATTTCCGTTGTATGTAAGTGTTGTACTCTGATAGTGTTATTATATATATACACACTGTTTTATTGCAAAATTATGTCATATATTATATTTTATTCGTTCCGCTGTGAGATTCGTGTTTACTATGATTGTGTTCTTTTTTACTTCTTCTATTCAAATTTTCTATCTTATCTATTCTCACCCTCCAACTTCTTTCTATTAATGATCAGGTATTTTCGATGTCTGAATAGTCAACATGGTAGTTTTGTGTTGATTTTCGGAGTCGAAACCGCCGGGTCGTTACACTAACCTCGTGTCTATACACTTGTCACGTATTTAGTTTGTGCCTAAGACCTCTCACATTGGGCCAATCATTTATAGCCGCTGGATTTGCCGGTCGGTTCCGAGCAGTCTTACGCTACAAAAGGGTCCAACTTCGTGTCTTAGTCGATTAATTACACCTAATTAATCACCCCCATATTTCGAATTAATTTTCCCTAATTAATTCCAATTTTAACGATATACATAATTGACTCAATTATGTCCATCCACTTTATGGTATGTATAATCATACCAACTTCACACCATTTCATTAACATGTATATTAACCCCATAGTTCCCCACGTAATTCGCCAACATGACACAAAAGGGAAGATTCATCACAAATACAATGGGTTCAACTTGCATAACATTAGCATCAACATGGGTTTAAAGGTGTCTACATGCATATAGCATCAACCCAACTAGCATAAATAATCAACCCAAACTTGCATGAATCACATATGTTATAAAGAGGTTAACTTGCATAAGTTATTTATGTCATACAAAGGGGTAAACTTGCATATGTACGTATGACATACAAAGGGGTTAACTTGCATATGTATGCATATCATAATAAGGTGTAAACTTGCACATGTTACTTGCATATCATCAAACACCAAACTTGCATAACATGTCATATATGAACATGCATATAATCAAACACCAAACTTGCATAACATATCATATATGAACTTGCATATAATCATACACCAAACTTGCATAACATATCATATATGAACTTGCATATAATCATACACCAAACTTGCATAACATATCATATATGAACTTGCATATAATCATACACCAAACTTGCATAACATATCATATATGAACTTGCATATAATCATACACCAAACTTGCATAACATATCAAATATGAACTTGCATATAATCATACACCAAACTTGCATAACATATCATATATGAACTTGCATATAATCATACACCAAACTTGCATAACATATCATATATGAACTTGCATATAATCATACACCAAACTTGCATAACATATCATGGTGCCATAATGGATCAATGTTTATCATAGCAATTTGCATAACTAGCATCATGAACACATAGCCTAACACTTGCATAACTTGCATAACATCATGATCATGTAGCATATACTTGCATAACTTGCATAACATCATGAACATGTAGCATATGACTTGCATAACTTGCATAACATCATGATCACATAGCATTTGACTTGCATAACTTGCATAACATCATGATCACATAGCATTTGACTTGCATAACATCATGAACACATAACACATAACTTGCATAACTTGCATAACATCACAAACACATAGCATATGATAACATAATCTTGCATTGATCCACATTCATAGCCATAACCTCATTATATCCTATCATAATCATTTCAACAATTGGTCATTAAGGCTATAGAAAACTCACAACTTGTTGATTAGCACTTTAATGAAGAAGATTAAGTTGCTAGAGTTGATTAGAAGTTGATTTGAGAAGCTTTCCTCCTCTTTAATTTGTTGGTGGCTCCTCCTAGTTGCATTTTGACGGCATAACGACGTTGTCTCCAATTTTAGTATGAATTAGGGTAGTCTTAGGGTGTATTTATAGGATTGGGATGTAGTTTAGGCCCTTAGATTAACCCTAGATTAGGTTAGAGCCGTCAGATCTCGTCACAAGCCACCAGACACAGCCCAAAAGCCAAACTGGTGCACCCAGGTCACCTAGGCTCGACCAGGGAGGTCGACCCCCAGGTCGACCCTAGGGTCGACTCCCCAGTCGACCTGGTGGGCAGGTCGACTCCCCAGTCGACCCCCAGGTCGACCCCCTGGGTCTGGCGGGAATTTTCCCGCCACTTCTGAAATGTTTGAATTTTTATTTTTAAACTTGTTTTGATTTTCTGAAAACTTCTTCGGGCCTTAACTGGGTCATACGGACTCCGATTTTCGAAAACTCGGACTCTATTTCGCGTATTTTTCCGAGACGAACGCAATGGCATAGCCCATTTCCCCTGATTCAGATTTTTAAATTTAATTCTGCCCTGTTTTATATTATAGTAAGTTATTCAACATACGGGGTGTTACATTAAACTTTGATAAATTGGTGTGTAAAGAAAACAATTATTGGAATTGTTTAAATTACTTATCTTTTTGATTAATGTAAGGTGAGGATTAATTGGAATCAGATATCGAGATAATCAAGTTTGGAGTGAATTAAATCAACCATTTTTGAATTGGAATTGGTTATCAAATTGATGTGATTTGATTAAAATATTTAATGAATATTGCTTAAATTTAAATAAGTTTTTTTTTTTGAAGAGAGATTTTAAACTAAGGTGATAACTTTAATTTAAATGTCACTTAATTCTTTGAACTAGGTTAGAGGAAAATAAGATAAAAAGGTTTTATAATAAACCAGGATTATATAAATGGGATTTAAAGTGTAAAAACGTTAATACTAAATTAACGTTACTTGAAAATGAGATCAAGTAAAAAGGGGGAAGTGAAATGAGTTTTCCAAAGCAGGGAATGGGTGAATAGATTTGAATGGAGATTAGTAATAGTAAATTTGGTTAAAGATTGGGTCGTACGGTTGTATAACCGAATGCGAGATATAATGGAATTTGTTTTGAGTCTGGAATGGTATATTGGTTTGATTACAACTTATATTTATCTAGGATATGAACGTTGTTGATCAAGGTCTGAGAGGTAATTAAAATACCCCAACTTGAACGACATCGGGATTATCTGAAGATGATATTAGTTGGTAATCGTAAAAGAGGTTAGTGATAGTTCATTATTTCCATTAGTGAAATAATGCAATGTTGGTGAAAATTGGAAAAACTATAACGAGAAATCTGAAGAAAAGAAATGTAAAGTTAGTTTTATTCTATACTAATTAGTTATGGTTTTAAGAACGGGATAAAATATATTGCGTAACGCTGTTTATGAATAATAAGTTAAGTGAATTTCCCAAGTCTAAATAATAAAAGATGATGTAATGAATGTTTGAAAGGAGAATTAAAGTAAGAATTGAATATGGTTATGAGTTATCTTACTAAGTATTATATAGAAAGGGTTTTGAGAACGTTAATATATAAGAATCGATTACCGGTTTGAAATACTAAAAGAGTTAGAAGATTAATTAAACAGAAGTGAATCAGTTTGTTTTAATTAAAAGGCCAAGTGATGCTGAATACTGAATCAGTGAACTCATTGGAGTGTCATGATTTAAACACTGTATATTTTGATAGTTAAAACACCGACTATCAAATCTGTCCAATACGATTGTTGGTACGGAAAGATCGGGATCGAATTTACATTCGAAAACCATTCCGACCAACAAATACGTGAAGATATCGGAAGATGATCGAGCTAGAGCCTTAAAGACCGTGGATTTTCATAAACGGAAGAACCACTAATATTCTCTGCCTGGCAAGTAGAGATAAGCTGTGATTCTGTCATGGTTGGATTCTACGGGTTGCAAGGAATTCTCGCTACTGATCCATGGGGTGATTCCTATAATGGACGTGGTAGGAGAGTGCCTTCGGCTCATCCTGTTCCTGGATGATTTGTACGGACAAGTGTCTGACAGAGTATTTCCAAAGGGTCACGTACGTTGATTTCTTCAAATGTGCTATAGTTGTTGGTGGGGAATTGTCGTTCTCTTAGCTTCTAACTAGAATATTTTTCTGGATGTCAATTTGTGATATCTGTTGGATCTGACAATGTGGCATTCAAAGTGAATGGTGACCAGGTGTTAAAAGTTAATCTGAACCTCAAGCCTCATCAACCAGGAAATGACAAAAATCGGGCAGGCAACATGGTTATGTGGGTCGCTTCCATTAGGGTGTATAATCTCCTATCCAGAGAAAATCCTATTTGCTTCTTTAATCTATGTTTCGATGCTGTCCCTCTTCGGGAGACGGTTGCTGATCCCAACCGTCGGTGATATACATTCGATATACTCAAGCGAAATGAGTGGTCGGTCATGTGAGGGCCAGGTTGCAAGACGTTCTTGTTGAACCCAGTGTATTCGCCTCTAGAAATACACTATCGGCAGGTGGTCCCATACCTTGTCATAGTTGGAATCCAATCTCCAATAAGCGCCCGCAGTTTTGATTGTATACTATATATATGGAGCGTGAGATGCAAGCGTTCCACTAGATTGATATTTACTTGTATTTGGACATTATTATAATATCAGAAAAGATATTGGTTTCAAAAATGTTATGGGTTATCGTAAGGTAAAAACCGTCCGTATTTATGTGTGGATTTGGTCTTACGATTATCCTTTTCTTTAGAAAAGATTTTAACTTTAAAATCAGGTTGTGTGATACCTTAATACTGTGCTAGTTTTTCTAACTCTGGTTCACCAGACTGACCCGGTGTTTTGTAAATGCTCGGGTTAGCCCGGGGTGTACAGGTTCAGGTTATCGAATGATGTGAAGTCCAGAGACGAGCTGGAGATGTTCAGACGTATGATATTATATAGACTATTCCGCTGTATGTTGTATATGGGAACAGGTTATTATAACTGTCCCGTTGTGTGATGTACTATGATATTGTAAGTATTTTTAAAAGCTCTCAATAAAGATTTATTTCTGTATTGTATTTTGTTCTGTTGCAATGTGAGACTCTGATTCTGTGTGGTGGTGTTTCTTCTTCTTCTTCTATTCTTATATTTCTTTCTTTCTTATCTCACCCTCTAATTTCTATCTAATAAATATCCAGTGTTTTCGGTGCTTGGAGGGTTGGCATGAGTTACCGTGAAGGTATTTATGTCGATTTTCAGGGCCGAAAATCCTTGGGTCATTACAGTGGTATCAGAGCTGAAGGTTAAGTGATTACCTTGGCTCTGTGGCGTGACTCAATAGAGATGGGGTTAGCAATACCCTAGATTGAGTTTGAGTGTATATATATGAGCGTGTATTTGTTATTTGTTACAAAAAAAATTGTTTTATAATGTGGAGATTTATAGGTTGAGTTGTTTATGAGTTCTGGTCGATCAGTTTGATCCACTGTATCGATAGGAGTTTCTAAACACTCAAGTACGATAAACCGACGCAGTATGTTTTGAAAGAAGGTAAATGAAATAATTTTACCCAAATTATATTTTAATATAAAAGAATGATTAATATTTGAATTATTATAGTATATTGGATGTGTTGGTTGATTATAATTGAAATGGTTATATAAATAACCAATTAAAATTCGTATAATATAAAAACAGATTTATTAAATCTGAAATTAAAATCAAAATTGGAATTAAAATTCCTAAAAGTGGGAAAGGAATTTGCAAATGAACATGGATTGAATATATGAGAATTTTAAAATCCTGGGAGATTTTAATTTGTTTTACGAGCATTGTGTTTGGTATTTTGAAATAGATTTCAAAATGAAAATGTTTAAATACGGTTTTGATAAGTGATATAGTATTGAACTCACTTCGATCGCTGGGAAATAACTCCGATGATGTTGGCCATATCATCAGTGTTCATTTTCGAGTTCTAAGTGACGGATTACTACCAAAGATTTTGGTTTGAATTGCTTTGAGAAAAACAAGTTGTTTTGAATCCTGAAAAGGAATATTTGATTTTTGAAAGAGCTGAACTGTTTAAAAACTCCCAGGGAAATTGTTTGAACAAAGGCAAAATTTAATAGAAATTTGTGAAAGCAAATATGAATTGAATTGAAACCAATTAACTGGAAATTGAATCGGGATATAATATATCAAGTAGGATCAGATTTTGAATTTGTGAGACAGGAATCAGAAATGGTGTTGGACGGGTAAGGTAAGAGTTGAAATTGATAATGGACGGAAATTGAGTTAAGAAAGGGATTTGGCGGGGACGCGTGAAGGATTTGGTTGTGAGGATAAAATTGGAATTTTGTTTGGAAATGCATTTGTATATGATGACAGGGTAGCAGATGGAAGGAATATAATGATATGCCCGACAAAAAAGTACACGTTTATTTTTATATGGGTTTGGTGATTTATGAGCCTAATTGGTAAGCCGCTTGGCTAGTTTATTTTCTTTTAGACTGGAGAAGGCCTAGAAAGGCAAGTTGTAGTTGTACCGATTAAGCCATATAAAAGAGGTGCTGGCGTAAATTTTCGGAAATTTAAGGTGTTAGAAGTTTAGATTTGAAAATTAATGGGTTTATAACGTTCTTTCTTACCTTAGCAATTTCGAGACGATATTATTTTAAGGGGGGAAGAATGTAATGATCCGTGTTTTTAGCAGTCAATTATTTAATTTAATTTATTATTTTAAATATTTATTCAGGATTTTAAATGGATTTAAAACATATATATTCGTTTATATAGTGAAATTTTAACGTTAACTTATTTATAATATAAAACGAGCTCGGATTGACGCGGCAGTTCGTAATATTTGGTTTTGAACTTCAAATGAGAATACAGGGTTCGATATAAGTCGGATTTCTGTGAAACAAGACACATTAGAACCATATTGATGATAATTTTCATATGAAAGAGAAAAATAGCCGTTTTGCAAACGGACACAGTTTCCGACGAAATCAGTTTCATTGGGACCGTAACGTTAAATTATTGCACGGTGTTAAATGACGTGGCAAACCGATGTCGTATGTGACCACGTTAGCCGTAAACGCCCGTTCATTTTCTATAATGTGAAATTAAAGTAATAAAGGGATAATTGGGCACAACTTCAGCAGACGATTGAATTAAGCCGCGAAACCAGTCCCGTTGAGTTCGTATCGTCGATTAGAGTCAGGATAGGTATATAGTTTGTTATTTTTAGAGACCGGGTAATTTGGTGTCCGGAATGGCATTGCGGTGCGCGTAAAAATAGCCTAACAGGAAAACAGTCTCAGAATGCGATGAAACTAGTGCCGTTGGGTTCGTATCAACCAATTGTTATAAGATTTCAAAGTTTCAAGTTGATTTAATTTATCCAGTGATTGTGGAAAAATTAAACGTGTGTTTATTTCTGGTTTTATAAAGGAATTTTTTTCAAACGAGCTCGGATTTCAACGAAACTTGTCCTATTGGATCCGGAATATATTTTTACACTAAGAATAGCTTTTTTATCAGAAAATGAAAGTCGTTTGTAGTGGTTTTTGCGTGTTACTTAAGCACGAAGTTTTGTTAGGAATAAAATATTATTATGTCCTCATTATATATATACCAGACCAACTAAAAACCCTAAACAACACAGCGAGGCCATGTTTTGAAGCGCCGCTACCTGAATGAATTCAACGACCCAAATTACACCCAACCCTTCCCCAAAAATCCTCCAGCCTGATCGCTCATTCAAGAATCATTCAACCCAAGTTCAGCTCAGCTCGATGAGCTTTGTTCATTGATCGGCGGTGATCTATTTCTGAACAGTGTGGTGGCCGGTGCAGTGCCAAAAAGGGCGACAGTTTCGGGAGATAACTAAGGCGAAGGGGAGCCTCGAACGACGAGCTGTTCAGGTCGGAGGACGGTGGGGTTCAGGCGCAGGACCTGGCGGTTCCCGATGGCTTTCTGACGAGCTGGGTTTTGTGCGGTGGTGAAATTCTGAAGCGCAGCGAAGGGTTTGGCCCTGGGTGATCTAAAACTGTAACTAACAACTGGTAATTTAAAAGGTAATTAAGTGTTTAATTATTTAATTAAAGTATATTAACTAAATCATCAATTAAATGTGAATGAATCGGATGTAGGAATCAAGATGATGGGAGAAAGAGCAGAAAGGGTTCATCTTTGAGGAATAGATACGAAGGGAACAGCTGGAACCGAACTTCGTGAGCAAAGGAATTAACATAAGTATTAGTTTAATTAAAACTTGATTAAGAAAAAATATTTAATGTTGATTAAATTTTATTAATTTAAGTATGGGATGTATGCAGGCAATGAACGCCGGAAGGAAGAAGGAGAGCCAGACCTGATTCTTTATTGCAAATGTAATTAATTGAAACATGGATCGAATGATATCTTAAGGAATTAGTCTTAACTAATTACTTAATTAAGTTTAGTTATTAAATTAAGTAAGATTTAGTTTAGTTAACTCATGTTAATGAATATATATGTATATATATTAAAGCGTAATGAATTTGGTTAATTAAGGTAGTTAGGAGATTAATTGTAATTTGATTATAATTAACTTAACTAAAAATAGCTAAAGTTATGTTTAGGATTTGAACTGATGGATGATTTTAAGACAGTAACTTTGCATTTTCTAGGGTATCGAAAACATACAGATTTATCAGTGATGCTCAGTCTCATTGATTTAAAAATAAATAGAACCTTAATTATTATATAATTAAAGAGTTAGTTTATTTTAAAACTCGTGTTAACTTCCAACATCAATAATTTTTTATTACGTTATCAGAATCCGGTCAAACAAGAGACATTGGAATCATCTGGATGAGCACTAACTACATCATGGAATAGAACTGGGCATGAGTGGAATCAACAGGAATTTTCGGTTAAATTAAACACTTGTTTAATTTAGTTGAGATGAACGGTTTTCTCAGCAAATCGACTCAAGGTGAGTTAAACTCACTCAGTATTTTTCCCATTTATATTTTATATAAATTGGGTTTTTATTTTGTGTGCTTTGCTTGCTGATGGTTTCCTATTTGCTAGTTATACATTTATTTATTGATTTAAATGATGAAATTAAACCGTCGTTTAATTTAGTGAAACACCAAATCGTTATTTTTAACGATTGGTTCCAATAAAGGTAACTCACCTTGGTTGGTCACGTTTATTTATAAATATGCTTAAATTGTTTGAATTGCTTGAATTGCTTGAGAATTGATTGATGTTGATGGTCGTTGTTCATTATTATCAGTTAAATGAAACTAAATGATCTGGTTTGTGATAACCGTTTTGAATAAAGGGAAGAACATGTTGGAGGGATTTAACCGGATTCCTCAAAAATATTATTTGTTTTCATATTATCATATATGAACTGTCATGTTTGGGGTGATTGATTTGTTTATTAAATATTCAACATCTGTTAGTTTAAACCAATGGGCGGTATTTGTTGAGTATTTGGCAGCGTATGGCCTATAAAATTAATCGTTTTAGAAATATTGATTTACCGTTAGGTGAGTCGATAGAGTTGAAGTTATAAAATTTATTTTATAACTAGAAATAGATTTCGAAATATATTATTTTAAATAAGAGTTATTAAAGAGAGAATAAATAAATATTTTATTTAAGACTTCGATTTGTTAATAGTTTATTTTATAAAGTAAATTCTAATGTTAATCAGATTTACAAGTATGAGAATAAGAAATGAATCGAGTGGTTAAACTTTGATAAATTGGTGTGTAAAGAAAACAATTAATGGAATTATTTAAATTAATCACCTTTTTGATTAATGTAAGGTGAGAATAATTGGAATCAGTTATCAAGATAATAAAGTTTGAAGTGAATTAAATCGACCATTTTTGAATTGGAATTGATTATCAAATTGTTGTGATTTGATTAAAATATTTAATGAATATTGCTTAAATTTAAATAAGTTTTTTTTTAAAGAGAGTTTTTAAGCGAAGGTGATAACTTTAATTTAAATGTCACTTAATTCTTTGAATTAGGTTAGAGGAAAATAAGATAAAAAGGTTTTAAAATAAACCAGGATTATATAAATGGGATTTAAAGTGTAAAATCGTTAATACTAAATTAACGTTACTTGAACATGAGATCAAGTAAAAAGGGGGAAGTAAAATGAGTTTTCCAAAGCAGGGAATGGGTGAATAGATTTGAATGGAGATTAGTAATAGTAAATTTGGTTAAAGATTGGGTCGTACGGTTGTATAACCGAATGCGAGTTATAATGGAATTTGTTTTGAGTATGGAATGGTATATTGGTTTGATTACAACTTATAATTATCTGAGGATATGAACGTTGTTGATCAAGGTCTGAGAGGTAATTAAAATACCCCAACTTGAACGACATCGGGATTATCTGAAGATGATATTAGTTGGTAATCGTAAAAGAGGTTAGTGATAGTTCATTATTTCCATTAGTGAAATAATGCAATGTTGGTGAAAATTGGAAAAACTATAACGAGAAATCTGAAGAAAAGAAATGTAAAGTTAGTTTTATTCTATACTAATTAGTTATGGTTTTAAGAACGGGATAAAATATATTGCGTAACGCTGTTTATGAATAATAAGTTAAGTGAATTTCCCAAGTCTAAATAATAAAAGATGATGTAACGAATGTTTGAAAGGATAATTAACTTTAAAGATGATGTAACGAATGTGTGGATTTGGTCTTACGATTATCCTTTTCTTTCGAAAAGATTTTAACTTTAAAATCAGGTTGTGTGATACCCTTAATACTGTGCTAGTTTTCTCACTCTGGTTCACCAGACTGACCCAGTGTTTTGTAAATGCTCGAGTTAGCCCGGGTTGTACAGGTTCAGGTTATCGAATGCTGTGAAGTTCAGAGACGAGCTGGAGATGTTCAGACGTATGACATTATATAAACTATTCCGCTGTGTGTTGTATATGGGAACAGGTTATTATAACTGTCCCGTTGTGTGATGTACTCTGATATTGTAAGTATTTTTAAAAGCTGTCAATACAGATTTATTTCTGTATTATATTTTGTTCTGTTGCGATGTGAGACTCTGATTCTGTGTGGTGGTGTTTCTTCTTCTTCTACAACTACTCTTATATTTCTTTCTTTCTTATCTCACCCTTTAATTTCTTTCTAATAACTATCCAGTATTTTCTGTGATTGGAGGGTCGGCATGAGTGACGGTGAAGGTATTTATGTCGATTTTCAGGGCCGAAAATCCTTGGGTCGTTACACAGCCCAAGCATAGTCTGCTCTAGGCCCAGTTCAATTTTGAAAAGACCATATTATTATACCAGCCCTAGCAACCCTTTTAGTCAGTAATGATGCTTTTAGATTGAATATTTTCTACATGGCAGCAGGAATGGAAGAATGTTCATACCCTGAGTTAGAAGTTGGTTTGCCATTATGACCATGCACAACTACATTCATAAAAAAAATGAATCTTTATGTTACATTGATTACACTAACATTTCAAGAACTTCTGTTCTTTCTTAAAGAGAAATTGATTTTTTAAAGAGAACCTCTATTCTTTCTTAACTAAATTTCGCAGTAAAACTCCTGTTCTTTCTTAAAGAGAAATTGATTTTTTAATATGCATCCTTCTTTTCATTTTTTTAATCTTCCTTTTGTTATATTACTAACAAAAATGAATAGAATACAAAAAGAAATTAAAGTTGATAAATCAAGCAGCACATTAAGAGTCAACCCTAATTAATGAATGGGTCGATATGATAGCCAAGGCAGTGGAAGAGAGCAATTGAATTTACAGAGGACACAACGAACCAAGCAATTAATCAAAACAAGTGCGCACCCATCACACGGGATTGTAGCTATGCTTTCTTTGTAATTCCAATAAACTCTTATTCATACTACAACAAAAATTTGAAATGAATAAATTCTTATTTGTTTACATAATTATTTATAGGGTTAAAAATTATATTACAGGCCTAAAGTATTGGCATAGGTGGGGACAATAAATTACTTCAATGCAAACATCAAATTGCATCCATTGTCCAGGCATTTGGATTGCACTGTAATTATTGGCATAGGCAAGGACAACGAAGTTAACATACTATATTTGAGTGGACTAACTTAGTAATGCAAATTTGTCCAAATTACAACTTAATAAATGTTGCAGGCTGTAGAAAATGAAAGGAATAAATACTTTGGTTTACAATGCGGTTAGTGATATACTGAAGGTATGTTAAGATAACGTTTCAAGTTTTACTTTCAACCATTAATTGAGAAATCTCGCTAAAACGTCATTAGCTGCGTCATTTTCCCTTGCACAAAGGTAAAATCTCATTAGCTGCGTGAATCCATGCTTATTGAAGAATTTAAACTTCTATATGCTATCAAATAAACAAGGGACAATAATTTTTGAGTAACCTATTTTGTTAAAATAGTACGATTGTTAACATTTTAGAAAATAAAAATTAGACAATTATTTAACTCAAAAATAAAAATCACACAGTAATCGAACAAGATGAAAAAAGACGACGGAAAGAAATGCTTACTTCCTTGTCTTTGATTGATTGTTAAGTAACTTCAGAGACAACTGCTCTTCAGTAACTTCAGAGACAACTGCTCTTCAGTAACTTCAGAGACCTCTTCCTTTATATCAATATCTACAAAGCTTCTTTCTGTTAAGTATTCCCTTGTTCTCGCTTTCTGAAGTTGTTTTTTTGTTGCCTTGCTTCAGAAACAGCGTGCATCTGAGCATAGTTGATATATCCTGTGCAGTAACCTACGTACAAGCAATTCTTTCAATGATAGATGAATATTTAGCATAAAATCACACGATGATTCAGGCTATATTAACCTGGAAATTTCCATCACCGATGAAAGCAAGCGCACGTCTATTTTTAGCGGCTTGCGCGCATCCAGGAGTCGAACCTATAGACCAACCAACTGATCCATATTGCATCTGAAACTCATATTTGTGCCCATAATTTTCAATAATGAAATTATTTATCTTCCTCTAATAATATAAATGTATTTACTTCTAGGGCAAAGTTTTTATGCCATACTCACCCGCTGTTCTCAGGTAAACAGAGCTTTTGGCAATTAAACCAAGCGTCACTAGTCAGCATGCTCTATATGAAATCAAAAATTAACGCCTGAATTTCAAATTTAAGAGGCATTTTGATTATTGGTTGAATTTTAATAATACTCGAATGTGCTTGAAGAGAATATTAACTCTTGACGGTTCGTTTTTCTCACATTTAATAATATCTGAATGTGCTTGAAGAGAATAACAATTTTAATAAATATGCTAAACAAACTTTTGTAACCGCTAACCTTTTTAGTGATATCGCAAAATATTAGAACTTGTTTTAGAAAAAGCAAACCAGTCAAGCTCCAAAAGCAAAAGAGCTCCATAAAAGATTTTTTCTTGCAAAATTAGATGCCTCTGACTTGTGATGTCCAAGGCAGAATCAAGCACCCAGTAGAGATATAAGCATTAACATCGTATCATTCTTTCACATATAAGAAAAAAATCATTAGATTCCCTACGAAATAAAATGACCAGATATACTATTAAAAATTATTGGGTAAAAAGGTTATCCAATTGCAACTGATTTACACTATACGCAAATAGTATAGTGGATATTTTTTTCAATTCAGTAGTGATAAAGAAAGAATCTGAAAGTTTCAAGATAGATAAATTTACTGCTACATGTAGAAGTTTCAGTAAACAAAGTTAAGTTCTTGATTTTATCAATATGTAATTTATAGCTATTGATTAACTATTTTACCTAGCAGCATGAGCAAATCAGTATATCAAAGAAGTTAACATCTCGTTTTTGTTTTTGTGCAAGACATGTCATACTTGTAGAGTGGCATCATTGTTGTTTTAGTTTTTTCCATACAACTGTTAAAACGATCATAGTTGAGGACTAAAAGTCCAGGCTATTGTAAAGTAAAATTTTATTGTTAAATTCATCTTTGTCTATGTTAATGGAAATAGTTTACAAAACAACAGAGCATTCATACATTTGAACAAAAATACTTCGGTTATTGTATTATCTGTCATGGGCAAGGGGTTCGTGGTCAAAGACATGGGCTTCAAAAACGCAGCAGGCCCACATAAACACCAAGCAGCAGCCCTCCACTCCATCTTTTACTGCTGCTTCTTCGATGCGTACCAAGATACCCTCTACAATGCTTCTTTGGATGGGTGGGTTTGAATAAAAACAAAAAAGTTACTATATAATATTCCATATTTTACTTATAAAAAATAATTGTTTTAAAGCAACTTTAAAGGTTTTGACAAAAGAATTATACTATAATTAATACTATAATAGGATTCAAAATTTAAACTCATGAATTTTTTTGTGTAAGCGTAAGACCATTTTATTACAAATGGTAATTCAAATTCAGGTTTTGACGCAACCATCAAAGAGCTGAGTTTAATCTCAATCGCAACAAATTGTTTAAAGTTAAAAAAAAACTACACACATTTTCACAACAATATCATATCCTTTCCTGAAGTTCTTAAGAAGATATGCACCTGTTGTAGTTCAAGAATCCTCCTTTCTAGTTCTTTCACATTGTCATGATGCTCTCGGATTTCAGCAAGAGTATCCATAACCCAGAACAAATATAAAAATTAGATGACTTTGGAACAAAAAATAAAATAAAAAGTGATGTTTTTAATGAGAAGAATAACCTGGTCAGGGCTCCGATTAGCTGCTTGAAATATATATTCACTTTTGTCCAGTTTGGAACAAGTTATCAGTGGCATGTGCACATACACAAAAATATGCAGCATGTAAGGATAACTGGAATATTAAATAGTTTTACCTTGTCATCAACATAGTTGCCCCTTCTTATTAAATACAGATAAAATGAAAGAAAATGAATTGTGGTATGAAATCAGTTAAATTGAATACTGCAAAAAATATAGCACATTTTTAGCATATTAGCTTGTGAAACCCTCCTTTTAACAACCTCATTATACTCCTACATTGTTTCCCTTAAAACCAGCACACAGTTTGAAAATATAAATCAAATTCATAAAAATTTGGGTAGTTTACTTCAGCACAACATAAATGTAAAATCTATTTATGACCTAGCCTGCATCATTTGTATATTTCGAAGATAAGTAGTTATATCTATACTTATTGATGAGTTTGGAAAAAGCGATACTCAAAAATCGAACACAAAACCATTCAACTTTTTGTTCAATGCTCTGCATTATTGTAAACAATACAACGAGTTGTTTCAATTTTAAATCTATTCTATGCTAACATCTAGTAGAAATGGATTATTTCTCTACTTTTTATATTGAGAAAGAGAATATTTCGGATTTCAATTTAATTTGTACAAACAATTTTATGATTGTTACTAAATTTTGCTTTGTTTCATTCAGTTGATCAATAAAGCTTTTCATCTATCCTTCATGGCCAAATGATAATTCAGTATGTAATCTTTGCAAATATTAACCAAAATTACATTAATAAATTATTAAAGATAAAAGCAAAATTGATTGTATAAGTTATAATATAATTAACATATTATAACTTCGCACAATAAGAATAAAAGAAAAAATATGCTCATATGTCCAGCATTACATGAGAAGTATTTCAAAAAAAAGTATAACTAATTTTAAAAATGAAAGCTTGTGATGAAACTTACCAAATATTATATCTTGTAAAAAACATATTGATCATTATTCTTTGGAGTTATGCATGATATCTGTTATGGAAAGAATCAAAAACGTTAAATAGAACATTCAAAATATAAAGCTCACCTTATTAATCTGTTTTTGCATGGATTAACTGTGATTTTTACCTAACATAATGAATGTATTCTTTTCTCCTATGCATAAATGGTAAGCCAAAAAAAACTAAAGTAACGGAAAAGAAAACAGAACTTAGGAATTAACATGCTTTTTTTTCTTCCAGTCTATCAAATTGGGAATAATAAGGGGAAGAAGAGGGAAAATAAAACACAACAAACATTAAAACTGAAATGCAGAAAACATAGAGCAGCAAAACGACCTACCAAAAAGGCAAATAGAAAGCACTCAAACAAGCATTAAAACTGAAAATACAGAACCTGGATCAAAACTGACCAGAAACCAATATGAACAAATGATTCGACAAAGGCGAATAGAATGATGTTGATATCTTCATGTCATAATATTCGAAGCTTTATTGAAAAGATAATTAGTCAATATCATGCATGATGTTGAATATTTTGCAATAAGTTTCTCTAGCTATGTACAAATAAAATTTACTGTCTACTATTGTTTAATAATTTCAAAATAAAACCATCTAAAATTCACAGTTAAAACATACTAGCAAAAACTAAAACGACTATTTTCAAATTGTTATTTGGAATTTACTTCACACATTTTTACATATAAGCGGGTGCTTCACTGCAATTTATAAAGTGAGAAACAAGAGGTAAGTACCGTTGATTCTTACTGAAGTTTATGGTTCTGGTATTTGGTTCAGTTTTAGTTGCCTGAAAATAAAAGGTTGCTCAGTCACTTTAAGAAAAATTCTAACTTGGCTCATGTGGACCTTGCTTAATTGCTTTTCCACAGTTGTGTGAGAATTCAATTTTTCGTGATAATATGTTGTCTTCGTAAAAGCACCATGTTCTATGAAATAATTCAATGAAGTAATGTGACTTAATTGTTACTGTAGAGTAAGCTTTGTAAAGAACAAAGTATGTTAACATGTTGTCTTCCTAAAAGCACCATGTTTTATGAAATAATTCAATGAAGTAATGTGACTTAATTGTTAGAGCACACCAACAACAATTTTTAAATATCAAATACCAATAATATATGAACATAGAACAAACTAAAAAGTTAAACCAGGAACACCTACCAAAATTACTTCTCATCGTATGAACAGCCCCAAAATTTAATAGAAAAAACAATATAAAGTTCAAATAATCACCTGAAATGCAATTGAAAACCAGCTTGCAATCAATTGCCGAGATAGAACGAAAGCCTTAATCTTTCTTTGACTTTGTCAAATTACTGGATGTTAAACAATAGAGGTAGTGGCAGATCGATGGAGATGGGGGTAAAAGAAGGTGGAAGGATTGCGGAGGCGGTGAAAGAACGAAAGAGGCGATGGAAGAATTGTAGAGGCGGAGGTGGAAGCAGAGGCAAAGGCGGAGGCGGCGGTAGAAAAAATTAGAGGGGAGACAACCCTAGACAAAAGGGGAAATAAGATGGACCGAGAAAACGATATGCGTGAGAAGTAGGATGAGGGATAAAATTACATTGCTGTCCATATTAATTTTAACTGTTTATGAAATCACGGGTGGTAATAACGGGTATAACCGTGATAATCGGTCGTAACGAATATATCCGTTAGTAATTTATAACGGTTATAACCATTATAAATGGAAAGCGGAAAAGTGTTACAAAATGAGATGATTGGTGTAGTGGAATGTCCTATGAAGTGACATGTTCCACTAGTACTTTTACGATCAGATTTACATCATGCGTAGTCAGCGTCACAGTAAGAAACTAAGTCGAATGAATCATCCTTAGGGTAAATTAATCCAAAGTCTGATGTATGCTTTACATACCTTAGAATATGTTTTATGGCTTTTAAATGTGTTTCCTCAGGTTGCGATTGATATCTTGCACGGAGACATACACTATGCATTATATTTGATCTACTAGCAGTTATATATAATAATGATCCTATCATTCTATTTGATCAACGTCCTTAGATGTATCATCTTTACTTAATGCTATACTAGTTGTCATAGGTTTTGGTCTTCCATTTGTTGTTGTTAGATTATATTCATTAATTAGATCACTTGCGTATTTTTCTTGATTAATAAATATTCCATTCTTTAATTGACAAATTGTAACCTTAAAAAGAATGCTAGTTCTCCCATGTGACTCATTTCGAACCCTTGGGTCATAATATCTGAAAATTCTTTATTCATCTTATTGTTTGTTGATTCAAAAATTATATCCTCAACATATATTTGTACTAATTGAATATCATTATTATTTTTCTTAATGAGCAAAGTATTATCTAATTTTCCTATTTCAAAAGTTGATTATAACGAATAATTTCTTAATCTACCATACCAATCCTTAGGAGCCTGTTTTAATCCATATAAAGCTTTCTTTAACTTATATACGTGATCTGGTAATTTTTCGTCTTCAGATAGACGTGGTTGCTCTACATATACATCTTCTTTAACAAATCAGAACTTTTGAAATCAATTTGATATAATTTGAAATTATTATGGTTTGCAAAGGCAAGTAAAATCCTAGTAGCTTCTAGTCTTGCTAGGGGGACAAAAGTTTCGTCATAATCTATTCCTAAATATAACCTTGTGCTACTAGTCATGCCTTATTTCTTACGACCTCACAGTGTTCATTCATTTTATTTTTATAAACCCATTTAGTTCCTATTATAGTCTTATCCTCTGGTCTAGGAACAAGTTCCCATACATCATTCCTAGTAAATTGATTTAGTTCTTCTTGCATAGCAAGTATCCATGAATCATCGGAAGATGCTTTCTTTGGATTCTTAGGTCCAATGGTTGAAATAAATACAGTATTTCTCATATTATTAAATTGATTACGGGTTCTAACAACGGATTTAATGTCTCCTAAGATATTTTCTATAGGATGGTCTCTAAGTAATCTAATTAATTTATTTGATTGATTATCTTCATGATTTATTTCATTAATTTCATTTTCACACTCATCTTCACTGTTTTGAGTTATACTTTTATAGTTTTCGTCGAAAGATACGTTTAAGGTTTCTTTTATGGTATTGGTTCAAGTATTGAAAACTCTGTGTGCTTTACTTCTTTCTGAATATCCAACAAATATTCCTTTATCGGATTTCAAGTCAAACTTGTCTAAATTGTCTTTAGTATAAAGTATAAAACAATTACTTCCAAATATTTTAAAATATGATACTTTTACTTTCTTATTACATAAAAGTTCATATGGGGTTTTATGAGTTAAAGGTCTAATAGAAATTCTATTTATAATATAGCAAGTTGTTGCAACTACCTCAGCCCAAAAATTTCTTGGTAAATTATTATCAGATAACATAGTTCTCGCACATTCTTGTATCATCATATTTTTACGTTCAACTACTCCATTTTGTTGAGGGGTTCTCGAAATTGAAAAGTTATGGGTTATTCCCTTTTTATTACAATATTTTTCAAAATTTTCCTTTTCAAATTCTCCGCCATGATCACTTCATATTGTTTTGATTTTTAGTGATAATAAATTTTAAATTCTTTTAGAAAAAGTTCTAAATTGATCAAAAGCATTGCTTTTATTTTTAAGAAAAAAGTCCAAGTAAATCTAGAAAATTCGTCGACTATTATGTAAACATATTTATTAAGATTTATCGATTGAACATGAGATGGACCAAATGATTCTATGTGAATTAACTCTAATGGTCTCGATGTAGTAATTTCCTATTTTTATTTAAATGAACATCTCTTTAATTTTCCGAATTGACAAGCGTCACATAAGTTATTAACTTTAAATTTCATCTAATTGAATCTAGTTTAGAAATCCTAGAGATGTATTTGAAATTTATATGACCAAACCTCTTATGCCAAATCCAGGGGTCACTTGTATTGGCCATAAGACATAGGTTATCGTTGGAGATTGTCATACTCAATATATAAATATTTTTCTTTCTATCTCCTTCGAATATTACTTTTGAATTCCTATCTTCTATAAATCATTTATCCTTTTCAAAGTTTATTTTATAACCCTTACCGCAAAGTTGACTTATACTTAGCAGTTGTGTTTTAAATTCTTAACTAATAAAACATCAGAAATAGTAGGAGTTTAAGAATTACTGACATTGCTGATTCCAATAATGTATCCTTTAGAGTTATCTCCTAAGTTCACCATTCCACCATCTTCATATTTCATATTATTCAGTAATTCAGGATTTCCCGTCATATGTCTTGAATAGCCACTATCCAGTATCCATTCGTTCTTTTTCATTTCCACCAACTGTTTTCCAGAGTCTGAATTCTCAACAGCCATACAACACACCAGTTCAGAATTTGAATTTCCAACTGCCACCTTTTCAGAATTTGAATTTTCAAAAGCCTCCATTTCAGGATTTGAATTACCAACAACCACTTCACCCATCTTTTCAACTTTTGAATTTTCGAAAGTCATATAACATATCTTTTAATGAATTGAACAATATTTCAATAAATCACATGATTTTTCAATATGATTATATGTAGACTCTTTCAACATTGATACAATGCATGAATTGACACTAGTGTTTTCAAGTATTTTAAAATTTGCCAGTTTAAAATTTTTCAAAAATCAGATTATGAACTTTTTGAAAGACCTTGCTCTAATACCAATTGTTAGGGATTGCAGAATGGATCGTTACGGCAAAACTAACAATAAAGGGAGTGAATAGTGTTTTTGAGAATTTAAACAAAATCTAAAACTTATGTGAACTACTATATGAATCAAACACCATAGAAACAATCACGGAATCAAACACAAACACAAAGATAAACAAAATAAAGTGTTGAAAAGGAAAGAACACACTGGATTTTATACTGGTTCAGAATTGCTCCTACTTCCAGTCCTACCCAACGCTGGATTGCGCAGAGTTTTATTACTATATCAATATCCAATTACAATCCTCCTTGATTTCACGGCTATAAGGGATACCACCGATTTCACATACACACTTGATCAAGTATACCCTCCTTGATTTCACGGCTACAAAGGATACCACCGATTACCCATCCTTGATTTCACGGCTACAAGGGATACCATCAATTACTTACTCAACCCAAACAATTACAAACATCCCTATAACTCTTCAATAGCACTTGATTCAGAGATTAATGAGTAGAAAGTGAGAAGAGACGAAGTTTAATGAAAATAGAATTGAATTCGGCAGAGTATAAATGTAGAATCATAAAAATGAGAAGATATAATGGTGTAAAGAAAGGGAATGAAGATAGAGAAGAAGAATGATAATAAAATTCGAAATCAGCCCCTATTTATAATATTTGAAATGTTGCAACGTTTGTAAACCGTCACAAATAGTGAAAAGACACTACCTTTCAATTTTGAAAAAAATGACAGTTATATGTCAACATAAAGCAAAATGTATGTCGACATACTCTAGTTCAAAATTGATTTTTGAGCATTTTTCAAGTGTTTTGATATATATATATATATATATATATATATATATATATATATAAATCTGGAAATTCTTGAATTAAAACATAGTGTTATAAATGAATATTATAAAGTAGGAAATCATATGAAAACATAAATATAAACTATATAAACATATTTATAAAATTATAGAGTTAAAACTATATAAATATAAAGTATATATATAATTATGAATATATAAAACTTATAAAACTTGAGTTTGAAATCAAAAGTTAAATCTAGACTCTATTACTATATTTGTCTTGAACTCTTGAAATCTTGAATACTCATGAGTCTTGAATCATCTATGAATTCTGAATCTCTAATATCTTTAAATTGTACAGTCTTCAGTATTAATTCCTGTATATAAATCCTACATATGTGTGTATATCTATATATTTTAGACAAAAGTGTTAGTATATATTTTATAATCAATTATTATTGAAGTAAGGTAGTTGTCACCAAAACTCCATTCTCCAACAGTGTTAACCTTGTAGCCGTGAAATTAAGGGGGTTGTACTTGGATATTGATATAGTAATAAAACTTTGCGCAATCCAGCATTGCGTGAGACTGTACGTAGGAGTAATCTGAACCAGTATAAAATCCGGTATGTTCTTTCTTTTTCTACATTTCATTTTTGTTTATTTTTGTGTTTGTGTTTAATTCTATGTCTATGATAATTTCTATAGTGTGCGATTCATATATTAGATCATATAAGTTTTAGATTTTGTTAGATTTCTCAAAAACACTATTCGCCGCCCTCTAGTGTTAGTTTTGCCTTAACGATCCATTATGCAATCCCTAACACAGTCAAGCTCTTGATTCATCGGAAATAACGTAGAACTTCAAGTTCTTATGCCTATTATCTGAGGTTCATGTTTTATTATAGAAATATAAAACTTCAATAACAATTATACAAACTTCTTGTTTATAATCCATATTTTTTGTATATATTTATGGAACATTTAATTGTTTTTCCAATAAATTTAGAGCTTTGCTACTTGAACTTGCTAAAATTGTTGTTTTTCCCATTATCAAACTTCGAGTTTGATTTTAGATACAGTTGGAATTTATTGAAACGTAAAATAGTTTTTTTATTTCAATTGTAATAGCTAAAACCTTCAAATCTCAATTTATTGAATTGAAATTTGATGATCGACAATTAAAACTACAAATAATATATGTTATTCCTTACGCAAACCTCGACTCTCAACTAGGGATATAACTTTAAACATAACTTGTAAGCATATATCAACTAATGCAAAGCCATGATAGACTCAATGAAAAAAAGTTGGCATTACAATATTTGTAACGACCCGGAGATTTTCGACTTCGAAAATCGACATAAATACCAATGTCGACTATTCAAACATTGAAAATACCAGATAGTTAATAGAAAGAAGTTCGAGGGTGAGAATAGATAAGGTAGAACTATTAGAATAGAAGAAGAAGAGGATCACAACCACATCAGAGTAACACGGATCGCACAGCGGAATGAATAAAATATAGTATACAAAGTAACATTGAAAACACATATATGTATTTGTATATTAGAGTAAGATACTTACATCACAGCGGAAATAATCAAATAGCTAAAAAATCCTGCTAAAGCCTCCTGCTCCAAGCTCCATCTAGTGTATCTGTAAAACCCGACTACTTGACTGTTCGTACAAATTTGGGCACCCAAGAGTTTAGGGAAAACAAAACAAAATAAACTCTAGGTCAGTCATGGGACTGGTGTGAGTAAACTCCAAACTTTTCAAAAATTCTTTTCAAAGAAATGGTAATCGTAAGACCGATACACACATAAACACGGATGGTTTTTACCTTACGATAACCCAAAACATTTTCAAAATCAATACTTTTCTGATAATATAATAATGTCTAATCACAAATAATTAATAATCTAGAAGAACACTTGCATCTCACGCCCCACATATATATAGTTTACAACCAAAACCATAGACACTTATTGGAGATTGGATTCCGACTATGACAAGGTATGGAACCACCTGTAGATAGTGTATTTCTAGAGAGTAATACACTGGGTTCAACAAGAACATCTTGCAGCCCGGTCACACATGACCGACCACTCATTTCTCTTGAGTGTATCGAATATATTGTCACCTACGGTTGCTAGCAACATAACCGTTCCCAGGAGATATAGAAGTGAAAAGAAGTAACAAATATGAATATTCTCTAGATAGTGAAAATACACCCTAATGGGGGCGACCTACTTAGCCATGTTGCCTGCCCGATTTTTGCCATTTCCCGGTTGATGAGGCTTGAGGTCATAACATATCTTTTGTTACGACCCGAATCACCCTTTCGGGAAATCACGGATTGAATTGAGGACAAGACAAATCAGAACACAAACAGAAGAACATTTCATTGTTAATTACAACAATTCATCAGAATACAAGAATATACAGAGTATAAACAAATAATATACATCAGAAAAATATCAGATATTACAATACATTACATAGCAGCGGAAAAATAATACAATACACAACTAGAAGTAATACACGGATACAGAGCTTTCCGAGTATCGTTCCAGCTGTAAATCAGGTTCCTGTCAAAATAAATCCGCAAAACCAAAACTACTAGCTGTCCATGCAGAAATAGGGGCACCCAGAGTTTAGGTTGAAACAATAAACTCCAGGTCAGTCATGTGACTGGTGTGAGAACAAAAACAGTTATTTATTTTTATTTTAAAGTTAGGTAAATCAAGGGACCACGCCGTATAACACGGAACGGGTTTCCTCCCAAGAATACCAGTGCATAAAACAACAACGCAATGCTAAATAAAGAACAATGAAGCTATTATAAGACCCAGGTCCCAATGCAACACAAGCCGGAGGATAGGGTTTTACCTTATAATAGCCAAAAAATGCTTGATATGCTAAATTTCGTCTTTTATTATTACTATTAGTGTATAATGTCAAAAAAGTTTCAATCATAAGTATTAATCATAGACGGCATGGGTACCATATATCATGTCGCCAATACTAGGCTCTACAATCAAAACTGCACATGTCACGTATTGGAAGTTGGATTTCCATCTGTGAACCGAGGCAAAAGATAGTCCTCACCGAGTTCGAGAGCCTCTAGTCCGCCCCTCAGGCAAGTACTCAGTCAAGCCTTTGGATCGTCAGGGCCGATCCATCGATGTGGATTAAAATGCCAGAACATTGCGTTTCCCCGCCCTTTGGGGCATAAATGAGCCAACGAATGACTCCATCGGCTCCACATAGTCACCGATATATCCGAGGCGCCTCGCAACAGTAACAACCACATAAGTCAAACTCGTCGGGGTGTGTAAAACCACTGACGCCACTTCTAAATAGAAGGAAACGCATGCCCTCCCTGATGTCCTCTCTCGTATCTGGTTCACAACTGGGGTGTGAGGACCGCGAATCAACGCTACACAAAGCTACGCCACACAGGCCGTGCTTTGATCATCAACCACAAGACTTTGCTTTTCAACAAAAGCCCTGATCATTTGCCACTTTAGCATGCCACACAGGCAATTCACTCCGTGCAATTGATATCCACTAATATATAACCTCTAAGCTTGTACGTCTCAGAGAAGGGCGTTAAGCAAGAGAATAAATTCTCCGCCGCCAAACAAATATATATTTAATAGAAATCAATCACACAGAATAAAATCCAATGTTAGACACACGGTCCATTTACAAGTCCGTTCTGGGTCTGAACGAAACCGGAGGAACCTTGTACCTCGCATATCCATCGATCTCCAAGTACGTTTAGACGACCACTAACTGATTCCCTCCTCTTGGGTGTACGGCCCAATCAAGATCATCAGTAATCACCCAAACGACGTGCTCCGGTCTTCGACCACCGTCTTCATCCTCGACACCACGTCGAATCAGTTATTCAGAATGGGATAAACCCGGTCTTTCTTAAAAACTCGCGTATATAATAAACAAGTGTTACACAAACACAACATACGCCTCATTCCAATTCATCGGTCACTAACCATAAATTAGTAAGGGAACAATTCCCCAAATATTAACCCCGAAGGCCGAAACCAACATCAGATCAATACCTAGGAAACCATTCATCTTAACTAATCTTCAGTTAGTTGCTAAATTTCACATTCTTAGGGATTGGTTCCCATTAATTTTATCAAAGATAAATTCCTCAAATTTATTCTTTAATCTTCTTTTGAATATCAATTCAAACCAAATTATGGTTTATCCAAACTAGCCGGGATTAACGAACCTTACCGAAGTAATCATTTGTTTTAATTTCCCAATCCCAACCTATTCATCCCATGAAGTAAAACTAGTAATACTTCATATCTAACACCACGGTGTTATCGGTAAATTCAATTACCATTTCACGTTCAAATCTAATTAAAGATTTAACTATCGCCTGGAGCAAAACTGGTGATACTCCATTCTCGATCTTTTCAATCTAATTAAATATTCATTAAAACTCCACTTGGTTTTAATCTTCCCAATAATCACTATCAATGATTATTTAACTTAGGAAATCACATCCTGGCTTTAACTGGGTTAAAGAACCAATGCCATTTAAAACACGGCCCACGATAAATCCAAAATCACATTCCATTAATTACCGGGTTAAAGAACCAGTTTTATTTAAAACACCGTTCACGATAAACTCGAAAATCAATTCCAATTCAATTCCGATTAAATACCATTTAATTGGTACACTTCATTAAATCTAAATAAAAAGATTTAATCTTTTTCTCAACTGGGTTTAAGAACAGTGTTAATGAAGACACCATTCACGACAAACCCAAATCACATTTGATATTAGACACAAGGCTCTGAATAGAAAATATATCAGCTTATATTCAGTATCAAATTCTATGGCCAACAAATATCGTATTGGAAATAACGATATAAATATATCTTTCAAATTCGCATAACAATATCTGTATCATCACGAAATCCAACATCGAAATATTCCAAATACAATTTCGATTTAAATCCATTCCAATTCAATTATTGGAATTTCTGGTTATTTTCAAAACCATTTCAAATCCACTTTATTTATTTTAAAAATAAATGGGATTATAATTCTAGTTCAAAACTAGTTCATTTTGATAAAAATCTATTTTTATCTTTTCAAATATGGAGTTTTTCATCCCAATTCTTCACAAATCATTTCTTATGATTTTACACATATTATTACTATTTTTAATAATTTTATCAAGGCCCGTACAGTCGATTTCCATCAACGGCCATCGAACTGCACTTACAGCGACCTTTTCCAAATTTGATTTGGACATAATTCCAAATCCAACTGTTAGATTTCAATTCTCTAATCCTCGTTAGAAATCTCTTTTCGATACGAACAAAACGGTTCCGATTTTAGGAGAATCCGACGGTCGGATCTCCCGTAATATCCATTTGAAGTCAATGGTCGAAATTCGTGAACTGCCGCGGCGCGTTCTATTCAGGCCATTATATAATATATATAACATATAATATATACTTCGTCGATTTCCTTTTAAAATTTATTTTATAAATCGTTTTAAATTCGTTTTCAAAACGATTTCAACTTCGTATTCAATTTCTAATCAACATTGAATATTCCATATCATCGATATACAAATAATAACATTTTCAAAAACGTTATATTTTGAAATCACTTCGTTTTCTATATTCATTATAAAAATGAATAAAATCGATATAAATATCGTTCACGTCAAAATGGCGTTAATCTAATCAACACGGCTTTTATTCAACACATGAATTTATTTTCTATTCAACACACGAATCTATTTTCTATTCAACACATGAATTTAGTTTCTAAATTGGAATGAGGCCCAATCAATTACCATATAATGTTAATTATATGGATTTTCTACAACACATGTATATAATGGCAACGATAAATAATCAACCATCATCCAGAGTGCACCACACAACTGCATATGCATTAAATAGAAATAATTAACGCTTACACAGTCTGTCAACCCATCGATTGACATACAACTAAATAATCGGGATTAGTGTACGTCAAATATCATCCCAATACCCGTGTGGGGTTTCAAATCAACAAACACATATTTTATTTGTACGGTTGGGCGATGTGTAAAATTTATCGTCCCAATCAATATCAATCAAATCAGTGTATATAAACAAATCTCCGATTTGTTTATAAATATTTATTTTATATACACATTAAAAATCATACTTTTAACTATAAAATATTTTCCACTATAGAATATTTTATTTCATTCCACATCACACAATCAAATTTCACAACACAGAAATCAAACAAATAAGTCATCTATGGTCTGTGGACGACGGGTGTCGGGTGCTGCTAAGAACTGTCTACATCCTACTATATATTTCAAACTAGAAATTAAAATAAAAGTGAGGAGTTCTCACCGACTAGCTAAAACAAATGCCACGACTCTTCTTATGTAGAAATCTTCGTCGTGCTCGCCTTTTGTCAATTTCATTGTCCGTAGCCACTACATATATAAAAATCACATTTTTATATTGTTGCCATGTATATAAAAATCATATTTTTATAATCACTCTATATGGATAAAAATTCTATTTTTATACCGCTACTATATAGATAAAAATTCTATTATTATACCGCTACTATATAGATAAAAATTCTATTATTATAATGCTACTATATAGATAAAAATTCTATTTTTATAACGGTGTTCATATAATAGAGATCATAGTTTTACCACGCTAACTTCATAATAAAAATTACATTTTATTCGATATTCATATTTTTCTATGCATAAAAACCGTATCTTTCGAAGGATTAAAAAAATCGGACTTTTCATAACATAAAAATCATATCTTTGGATAATCAGAAATCTCATTTTTAAATAAATAAAAATCCAATTTTTAGATTAATAAAAATCTAATCTTTAGATAAATAAAAGTCCAAATCTTTTCTAATATTATAATATATAAAAACCTACATTTTTATCTTCATGTAAACCATATAAAAATCGGATTTTTATCCTCATGTAAACCATATCAAAATTGGGTTTTTATCCTCTTGAAACCACATAAAAATCGGATTTTTATCCTTGTAAATAAATAAAAATAAAACTTAAAACTTACAGTGGAAAAAAAAAGGGTGACGGCTCTTTCAGGTTGTGGGGGTTGTGGTGATTCGATCTTCACATTGGGAGAAGCGGGAGATGGTGGCAGGGGTGGTACTAGGCCAGGCGGTGCTAGGGTTTGCGGAGGGGGGTGGAAACTTGGTGGCGCGGTCGGGGTTTAGGGCGCGTCGGGTCTTCGGGGGGGGGGGGCTGACAAAGGAGTGGCGCGCATCTGGGGAGAGGGCGGAGGATTCGCCGCGGGGCGCGATGGCGTTTGCTCCACCAGGAGGTGGGGCGCGACGGCGTCTCCTCTCATTTCCCTTTTTTTCTAAATTTCGATCTGGTTAGAGCTGAAAAGGGGAAGGAGAGAATAGAGTTGACTTTATATAATATAATATATATTTTATTTAATATATTTCCTAAAAGGAACTTTTTGGTTCGAATCCCAAATCGAACCCAACGACTGTCGCCTCTAGCCAATTACTCCCATTCCGAACACAATGAGATATGTATCGTAGGCTGATTCAACCGTTTCGATCAGTTTTCGTCAAATTCCAAATATAACTTTATATATTGAATTTGAACGCACATTTCAATTTATCGGGGCCACATACAGACTCTAAAAATTCCAGAAAAATTATTTCTAGCTTCGTATCGACGATACGGTCCTAACAAAACTAATTTCATCAAATTCTGAAACCGTTTGAAAAATGACAATTTTCCAGTCGATTAAAATCAATTGAAACTGGTAAAACACGTTTTCCTTTGCCACACCCACATATTGATTCGAAAAAAATTACGAATTTGAAACCTAGCAATAATTTGACATCACAGATCCAACAAAAGTGGTTTCGCCGGAAACCGAGGTCGTTTGCAAAATTTCCATTTTTAAGGGCCAGAATTCCATAGCGACTATTCTGAATTTTCAACTGGGCATAACTTTTTATCCCCGCTATGAAATTTCGATTTCTCGGATTCGTTGGAAAGATATTCTCAAATAGATTCTAATATTTTTTGTTTCGCTAAAATCCGGTTTATTTTGCACCCGTTACATTCATTTTAAATTTGAAATCGTATTTTCAAACTACCGCGCCATTTTCAATTCCTTTTATAATTATAAATAATATTTATATTCTAACGACGATTCATATAAATATATACGTTCTAATTCTATTCAAAATAAATTTCTCGTTGTTATTATTTAAAATAATTCATTCTAAATAATCAAAATTCATTAAAATTGCCAAAATAAAAAAATTAAATTGGCTCGGATTTCCGGGTTATTACAATCTTCCCCACTTAAAACTTTTCGTCCACGAAAAGGAACGAAGTCAAAAGTTGTTTAACAAATCAACTCAACTTTCATTGTTTTCTTTACGGCTTAAGTTCTTCAACTTTTCAGTTTCTAAGAACTTTTCAAATTTTTCAAAAATTTGGCTAACACCCTAAATTTTCGAAAAATTTCGCCATAACCTCCCCTGCACCAGGGACTTGGGGATATTTCAAGTAGCCTCCCATGGCCCTCATCAATCCAAAAAGAAAAAGAAACAACCAAGCGGCTAGCCAATCGACTCATAAAATCATCAAAAACCCAAGAAATACAATAAACATGTACCTATTTGTCAGGCAAACAATTTTATTCTTCTGTTCTAGCCTCCTTGCTATGATCTGTTCAATGTAAGTACATGTATATGCATGCAAATGCGACAAATTTTCAATACAATTCACTATTTGGTTCAATTTGGCTTAAATTTACCGTTCATTCACATAATGGTTTATAGGAATAATCATACAACACAACCATTGACAATTAGTGAATCAGCTTTTCAAATTCATAATTTTGATATATAGTCAAAAATCACATTTTTGGTGTCAAATCACAACAATAAGCCCTATCTAGATTTGGTTCTCACACCAGTCAATTGGAATCATATAGAAATCCCACTTTCGAAACACGAAAATAAACTCTGATGATGCTCGAGCGATCATTAGAATCATCTCCGAGCGACTAGAGTGTGATTCTATGTCTATCCAGTATATTAAAACTTCGAATACACGTGGATCAGACGTATTTACAAAATCTTTATATACTGGACTGTCCAAATCAGTACAAATAAATATTCAAATACGTTGAATAAGGTTTAAATTTTCAAAACAAAATTGTTTTCATTTTGATTTTCAAAATATTACTCTTCACACTCGTTCTAGGATACTACCGATCCCATCTCTAACGAGTCATTCCCATTTGATATTACTAATCCAAACTCTGATGAGTTCTTTCGTATGGTTCTAACGTGTCTTGTTCTCCGAGCTCTGTAAACCAAAGCTCTGATACCAAGCTGTTACGACCTAAAATCCCCCTTTTGGGAAATCACGGATTGAATTGAGGACAAGACAAATCAGAACACAAACAGAAGAACATTTCATTGTTAATTACAATAATTCATCAGAATACAAGAATATACAGAGTATAAACAAATAATATACATCAGAAAAATATCAGATATTACAATACATTACATAGCAGCGGAAAAATAATACAATACACAACTAGAAGTAATACACGGATACAGAGCTTTCCGAGTATCGTTCCAGCTGTAAATCAGGTTCCTGTCAAAATAAATCCGCAAAACCAAAACTACTAGCTGTCCATGCAGAAATAGGGGCACCCAGAGTTTAGGTTGAAACAATAAACTCCAGGTCAGTCATGTGACTGGTGTGAGAACAAAAACAGTTATTTATTTTTATTTTAAAGTTAGGTAAATCAAGGGACCACGCCGTATAACACGGAACGGGTTTCCTCCCAAGAACACCAGTGCATAAAACAACAACGCAATGCTAAATAAAGAACAATGAAGCTATTATAAAACCCAGGTCCCATCACACAATGCAACACAAGCCGAAGGATAGGGTTTTACCTTATAATAGCCAAAGAATGCTTGATAAACTAAATTTCATCTTTTATTATTACTATTAGTGTATAGTATCAAAACAGTTTCAATCATAAGTATTAATCATAGACGGCATGGGTACCATATATCATATCGCCAATACTAGGCTCTACAATCAAAACCGCACATATCACGTATTCGAAGTTGGATTTCCATCTGTGAACCGAGGCAAAAGGTAGTCCTCACCGAATTCGAGAGCCTCTAGTCTGCCCCTCAGGCAAGTACTCAGTCAAGCCTTTGGATCGTCAGGGCCGGTCTACCGATGTGGATTAAAATGCCTGAACACTGCGTTTCCCCGCCCTTTGGGGCGTAAATGAGCCAACGAATGACTCCATCGGCTCCACATAGTCACCGATATACCCGAGGGGCCTCGCAACATCAACAACCACATAAGTCAAACTCGTCAGGGCGTGTAAAACCACCGGTGCCACTTCTAACTAGAAGGAAATACATGCCCTCCCTGATGTCCTCTCCCGTTTCTGGTTCACAACTTGGGTGTGAGGATCGCGAATCAACGCTACACAAAGCTACGCCACACAGGCCGTGCTTTGATCATCAACTACAAGACTTTGCTTTTCAACAAAAGCCTTGATCATTTGCCACTTAGGCATGCCACACAGGCATTTCACTCCATGCGATTGATATCCACCAATATATAACCTCTAAGCTTGTACGTCTCAGAGAAGGGCGTTAAGCAAGAGAATAAATTCTCCGCCGCCAAACAAATATATATTTAATAGAAATCAATCACACAGAATAAAATCCAATGTCTGACACACAGTCCATTTACAAGTCCGTTCTAGGTCTGAACAAAACCGGAGGCACCTTGTACCTCGCATATCCATCGATCTCCAAGTACGTCTGGACGACCACTAACTGGTTCCCTCTTCTTGGGTGTACGACCCAATCAAGATCATCAGTAATCACCCAAACGACGTGAAGACCTCCGGTCTTCAACCACCGTATTCATCCTCGACACCATGTCGAATCAGTTATTCAGAATGGGATAAACCCGGTCTTTCTTAATAACTCGCGTATATAATAAACAAGTGTTACACAAACACAACATACGCCTCATTCCAATTCATCAGTCACTAACCGTAAATTAGTAAGGGATCAATTCCCCAAATATTAACCCCGAAGGCCGAAACCAACATCAGATCAATACCCAGGAAACCATTCATCTTAACTAATCTTCAGTTAGTTGCTAAATTTCACATTCTTAGGGCTAGGTTCCCATTAATTTTATCAAAGATAAATTCCTCAAATTTATTCTTTAATCTTCTTTTGAATATCAATTCAAACCAAATTATGGTTTATCCAAACTAGCCGGGATTAACGAACCTTACTGAAGTAATCATTTGTTTTAATTACCCAATCCCAACCTATTCATCCCATGAAGTAAAACTGGTAATACTTCATATCTAACACCACGGTGTTATCGGTAAATTCAATTAACATTTCACGTTCAAATCTAATTAAAGATTTAACTATCGCCTGGAGCAAAACTGGTGATACTCCATTCTCGATCTTTTCAATCTAATTAAAGATTCATTAAAACTCCACTTGGTTTTAATCTTCCCAATAATCACTATCAATGATTATTTAACTTGGGATATCACATCCTGGCTTTAACTGGGTTAAAGAACCAATGTCATTTAAAACACGGCCCACGATAAACCCAAAATCACATTCCATTAATTATCGGGTTAAAGAACCAGTGTTATTTAAAGCACTGTTCACGATAAACCCGAAAATCAATTCCAATTCAATTCCGATTAAATACCATTTAATTGGCACACTTCATTAAATCTAAATAAAAAGATTTAATCTTTTTCTCAACTGGGTTTAAGAACAGTGTTAATGAAGACACCATTCACGACAAACCCAAATCACATTTGATATTAAACACAAGGCTCTGAATAGAAAATATATCGGCTTATATTCAATATCAAATTCTATGGCCAACAAATATCGTATTGGAAATAATGATATAAATATATCTTTCAAATTCCCATAACAATATCTGTATCATCACGAAATCCAACATCGAAATATTCCAAAGACAATTTCGATTCAAATCCATTCCAATTCAATTATTGGAATTTCTGGTTATTTTCAAAACCATTTCAAATCCACTTTATTTATTTTAGAAATAAATGGGATTATAATTCTAGTTCAATACTAGTTCATTTTGATAAAAATCTATTTTTATCTTTTCAAATATGGATTTTTTTTTCATCCCAATTCTTCACAAATCATTTTTTATGATTTTACACAAATTATTACTATTTTTAATAATTTTATCAAGGCCCGTACAGTCGATTTCCATCAACGGCCATCGATCTGCACTTACAACGACCTTTTCCAAATTTGATTTGGACATAATTCCAAATCCAACCGTTAGATTTCAAATCTCTAATACTCGTTAGAAAGCTCTTTTCAATACGAACCCAATTGTTCCAGTTTTAGGAGAATCCGACGGTCGGATCTCCCGTAATATCCATTCGAAGTCAATGGTCGAAATTCGTGAACTGCCGCGGTGCGTTCTATTCAGGCCATTATATTATATATATAATATGTATAATATATACTTCGTCGATTTCCTTTTAAAACGTATTTTACAAATTGTTTTAAATTCGTTTTCAAAACGATTTCAACTTCGTATTCAATTTCTAATCAACATTGAATATTCCATATCATCGATATACAAATGATAACATTTTCAAAAACGTTATATTTTGAAATCACTTCGTTTTCTATATTCATTATAAAAATGAATAAAATCGACATAAATATCGTTCATGTCAAAATGGCGTCAATCTAATCAACACGACATTTATTCAACACATGAATTTATTTTCTATTCAACACATGAATCTATTTTTTATTCAACGCATGAATTTAGTTTCTAAATTGGACTGAGGCCCAATCAATTACCATATAATGTTAATTATATGGTTTTTCTACAACACGTGTATATAATGGCAACGATAAATAATCAACCATCATCTAGAGTGCACCACACAACTGCATAAGCATTAAATATAAATAATTAACGCTTACACAGTCTGTCAACCCATCGACTGACATACAACTAAACAATCGGGATTAGTGTACGTCAAATATCATCCCAATACCCATGTGGGGTTTCAAATCAACAAACACAAATTTTATTTGTGCGGTTGGGCGATGTGTAAAATTTATCGTCTCAATCAATATCAATCAAATCAGTGTATATAAACAAATCCCCGATTTGTTTATAAATATTTATTTTATGTACACGTTAAAAATCATATTTTTAACTATAAAATATTTTCCACTATAAAATATATTATTTCATTCCACATCACACAATCAAATTTCACAACACAGAAATCAAACAAACAAGTCATCCATGGTCTGTGGACGACGGGTGTCTGGTGCTGCTAAGCACCATCTACATCCTAGTATATATTACAAACTAGAAATAAAAATAAAAATGAGGAGTTCTCACCGACTAGCTAAACCAAACGCCACGACTCTTCTTATGTAGAAATCTTCGTCGTGCTCGCCTTTTGTCAATTTCATTGTCCGTAGCCACTACATATATAAAAATCACATTTTTATATTGTTGCCATGTATATAAAAATCACATTTTTATAATCACTCTATATGGATAAAAAATCTATTTTTATACCGCTACTATATAGATAAAAATTCTATTATTATACCGCTACTATATAGATAAAAATACTATTATTATACCACTACTATATAGATAAAAATTCTATTATTATACAGCTACTATATAGATAAAAAAATTATTTTTATAACGGTGTTCATATAATAGAGATCATAGTTTTACCACGCTAATTCATAATAAAAATTACATTTTATTCGATATTCATATTTTTCTATGCATAAAAACCGTATCTTTCGAAGGATAAAAAAAATTGGATTTTTCATAACATAAAAATCATATCTTTAGATAATCAGAAATCTCATTTTTAAATAAATGAAAATCCAATATTTAGATTAATAAAAATCTAATCTTTAGATAAATAAAAGTCCAAATCTTTTCTAATATTATAATATATAAAAACCCACATTTTTATTTTCATGTAAACCATATAAAAATCGGATTTTTATCCTTATGTAAACCATATAAAAATCGGGTTTTTATCCTCTTGAAACCACATAAAAATCGTATTTTTATCCTTATGAATAAATAAAAATAAAACTTAAAACTTACAGTGGGGAAAAAAAGGGTGGCGGCTCTTTCAGGTTGTGGGGGTTGTGGTGATTCGATCTTCACATTGGGAGAAGCGGGAGACGGTGGCAGGGGCAGTACTAGGCCAGGCGGTGCAAGGGTTTGCGGAGGGGGTGGAAACTTGGTGGCGCGGTCGGGGTTTAGGGCGCATCGGGTCTTCAGGGGGGCTGACAAATGGGTGGCGCGCATCTGGGGAGAGGGCGGAGGATTCGCCGGGGGGCGCGACGGCAGTGCTCCACCTGGAGGTGGGGCGCGATGGTGTCTCCTCTCTTTTCCCTTTTATTCTTCTTTCTAAATATCAATCTGGTTAGAACTGAAAAGGGGAAGGAGAGAATAGAGTTGACTTTATATAATATAATATATATATATTTTTTTTATTTAATATATTTCCTGAAAGGAACTTTTTGGTTCGAATCCCAAATTGAACCCAACAACTATCGCTTCTAGCCACTTACCCTCATTCCGAACACAATGGGATATGTATCGTAGGCTGATTCGACCGTTTCGATCAATTTTCGTCAAAATCCAAATATAACTATATATATTGAATTTGAACGCACATTTCAATTTACCAGGGCCACATACAGACTCTAAAAATTCCAGAAAAATTATTTCTAGCTTCATATTGACGATACGGTCCTAATAAAACTAATTTCATGAAATTATGAAACCGTTTGAAAAATGGCCATTTTCCAGTTGATTAAAATCAACTAAAATTGGTAAAACACATTTTCCTTTGCCACACCGACATATTGATTCGAAAAATTACGAATTTTGAAACCTAGCAATAATTTGACATCACGGATCCAACAAAAGTGGTTTCGCCGAAAACCGAGGTCGTTTGCAAAATTTCCATTTTAAGGACCATAATTCCATAGCGACTATTCTGAATTTTCAATTGGGCATAACTTTTTATCCCCGCTATGAAATTTCGATTTCTCGGATTCGTTGGAAAGATATTCTCAAATAGATTCTAATACTTTTGGTTTCGCTAAAATCCGGTTTATTTTGCACCCGGTACATTCATTTGAAATTTGAAATCGAATTTTCAAATTACCGCGCCATTTTCAATTTCTTTTATAATTATAAATAATATTTATATTCTAACGACGATTCATATAAATATATACATTCTAATTCTATTCAAAATAAATTTCTCGTCGTTATTAGTTAAAATAATTCATTTTAAATAATCAAAATTCATTAAAATTGCCGAAATAAAATTTTTAAATTGGCTCGGATTTCCGGGTTATTACATCTTTTGACAGATCACACCTCTAATTTACTTTGAATGCCACATCGTCATACTCGCCAAATCACAAATTAATTTCCCCAAAAATGTCATGGGTATAAAGCTAAGAGAAACGAATTCCTTCGCTATCAAACGTGGATACGTTTGAAGTGTTCAACTTACGTGATCCATTAGACATACTCTGTCAGACATTCGTCCATACACATTGTCCTGGGTCTGGAAAAACCGAAGGCACTATTCTGTAAATCCATCTTAGGCAATTTCTACATAGGATCGCCGGAACAGCCCTTGCATAAACTCCATCTTCAATTATCTTCATCAGATTTGATTCGCAACGCTAATGCCTATACAGAGTGGTTTTCAGAAAATGAATCTGATCCCGGTCTATCCGTATTGAAAATGGAAATGGTCAAAACTTTGATAGTCGGTGATTTAACTATCAAAGAAAAACATGCGTACAAACAACAGTCGTATTTCCAAATGGAAATCTTACCAAGCAAATCATCAATCAACATTGATCCCCTTTTAAATTAATTTATCGTTTATGTATTCATTTCCTGATTTCCCATTTCCATATATTCGTAAATCCCTATTTTCTATATTAGAAAATATACGTTATTAATCATTAAACATTTCCATATTTGCTCCCATTTCTTATTTCCTATATTAGAAACCATTTCTGATTCTTATTTGGAAAACATTTCCGAAACTCCTTCATTGGATTTAAACAGATATTTAAATAAAACAGTGTTACGCCGACTCGAACCATTAACACTTATTAACTAAATTCAATTAACTAACCTTCACTTTTGAACTTTAACCATTCCTCAGTTAAAAATGGAGTCTATCAAGTTGGGGTATAACCACCTCTCAGACATTAACTAAACAACATTTCAAACCTCAAAATAGACAAAGTCCACCTTTTAAATATTCAACAAACTTCCTTACGTAACTCTCAGATTCTATTTACGAATCCACTTCTTTTACAGAAATCATTTGATTATAACAATAGTGTTATAATCCTATGCTTCTGAATATATAATAACTTAATTATAACTTTTATTTTTTTAATTTGAATAAATAAATAAACAACTAATTTACTAATAGATAAATAAATCTTGATTAAAAAACGGAAATGAATAGTACTTTCCCGAATTCGATAAAATCGAATTTCAATGTATAATTCTCTCTCGAATAATCTCTATTCGATAACTCTCTTTCGAGTGACTATATTTGATAACTCTTTTCTGAATAAACTCTATCCGATAACCTCTCCTTCAAATAAACTATATTCAATAATTTCTCCTTTGAATAACTAATATTCGATAATCTCTCTTCGAATAACTTATATTCGATAATCTCTCTTCGAATAACTAATATTTGACTAACTCTATTTCAAAAACTAATATTCGATTAACTCTAATTCGATTAACTCTATTCGATTAACTCTAATTCGAATAACTAATATTCGATTAACTCTAATTCGATTAACACTAATTCGAATAACTAATATTCGACTAACTCTAATTCAAATTCCTATTTCAAAACCAGTTTCCTTTATAAATGTTTTAATTTATAAAATATTTATTTTAATCCATTATTCACCTCGAATGTGAATAATACTCCTTTTATATAATCCACTAAGTTTGATTTTGTATTTTAAAATAATATCCCATTTCCAAATTCTATTTATACTTCTATTTATAGATTTTTTTCCATACGAAATCTCCTTTTTATTTCTAATACGTAAATCTCATTTATGAATCCCTTTATAAATTCTGAGTTCGCATTTTATTTAAAATATCGATGTCAAAACCGATTTCTGCTTCTCTATATAATTTCAGACTTATATATTCCATTTATCAAATGATAAATATTTAATTTAATTTATAAAATATTATTTATAAATAATCTTCTCAATTTATTTGTTAAAACAGATTTCTATTTACAATTTACTTTAATTTAATCTTTTCCATTTATCTATTATAAACAGATTTCCTTTTCAATTCTATTTATTTCCACTTATTTCCTTTTATAATTATAGTTATTTCATATAAATATTTCCTTTTATATAAAACCATTGATTTTATATAAATATTTTATTTTCAAAATACACTTTGAAAATTCCTTTTATATATTCCAGTATCGCTTATGGTATTAAAATACCAAATCAAAAGGATCAATCATCATCCAAACACACATAATCAATAACAGATTATATACCACGTCATATATCACAATATATGAAAAAACAGTAATCTAAATATTGAGGAATCCAGTTAGATCCCTCCAACCTGTTTCCCTGCATCCACAGATGTTAAACGATATAAATAACATCGATTTCATTTCAATATGAAATATTCTGATCAACAGAATTAATATTTAATTAACGATATATATATATAGCTATATCAATATTTTTTTACTAATCAATTAGCAGTTCAACCAGCCAATCAACACATAGCAATCACTTGGTCAGTTCTAAAAATAAGTTATCAAAATATAAACTGGGCAGAGTTAGTGAGATTCACTCACATTGGACGATCATCGTTAAATAACGATAACTGTTGATTGATTCTGACAGACAATTTATTTTGCTATAAATTGTAACGAGCTCCAATTCACTCCCAGTCAGTTTCATTGTGTAGCCGCCGTCCATACGATCCCAACGGATGTTGAATTTTGATCACGTATGGGTAAGATATTTAATTTACAAATTTATAAACATTTATGGTTATTAACTAAATTAAATAAATTAATAATAACCTTAATTACCCTTTTAAACAAGATTAGGCCGCTTTAAATAATCCCTCATTACCCTTCTTCTATGCAGCAACAGGAACCGGCCTTCTTCCTCACCATTGCCGTATTTATTTCAATCCAAACTCCATCACTACTTAATTAAAACTCAAGTGAAAATTTCCAAACTTCATCTCTTCACATTCTTTTTCGAAACAGTACACCTAAACTCGATGCCTTCTTCTCCAAAATGCCTGGATCGAATCCCATGTAACCGCTCTCTACCATTTTGCACTTTGCATCCCTTGTTCATCTCCTATTCTTCACGCAATGGAGCCAAACCCCCACCAACGAACTCACCTTCACTTTCTCCTTCGAAAGCACCCACCAAGGCTCCACTCGCAACCCTACCTTCCATCGCGACATCCAGCATACAAGCCCTCTGTACAGTAATTCCATTGACATAAAAAGTCATGGATTCCCTCAAAAAAGTTACAACGAGATCGATCGAATTCCAAGTCCGTTTGCTTACACATCGTATTTTTAAAGTCAAATTATTGACTATTTTTCAGATTAAAATTCCGTATGACCACATACTGACTCCAAAAATCACGGAAATTAAAATATAGCAATAATTTAATATTCCGGATCCAATAAAATTAGTTTCGTCAAAAAACGGAGGTCGTTTTCAAAAACGACTATTTTTACAGCTCAAAATAAACCAATTTAAATATTAATATATTTAAAAACAATTCAATTTAATATTAATAAATTAATATTATCATATATATTCACACTAGAATATCATACAGCTCCAATTGAATTTATAACTCGATATTCAAATCCCGGTTGAATCGATATTCAGTTTATATTGAAAATCCATTTATAATATAAATAAAATCATTATAAATTATAAAGGAATCCCATAGCGACTTTTCGAAAATTTGATTTGGACACAACTCAAAATCTACACGACGAAATCCCGATTTTTCTCTTCCATTAGAAAATTATACTTCACCAGCTCTGAACGTTTCTTGTTTCACAGAAATCCGACTTAAAACGGATTATGTATATTCGTTTAAAGTTCGAATCGCCAAATTACGAACTACCGCGCCATTTCAAGCTCGATTATAATTATAATATAATATATACATTCAAACTACCATTATTTAAATATATTCATTATTATATTTCAATTATAACTGAATTAAATATCTAATACTATCCAATTCACACAATATTGTGAATTCCACTAATTCCGACTATTTCGGAATTAAATATATTATCCTATTATTTTATATTAATTAAATATTCAATATTATTTAATTAAACGACCATTTAATTCTCTAAATCACTATTTAAATAATTAAATAAATTAATTACTATACCTAAAAATATGGGACATTACATTCCTTCCCCCTTAAAATAATTTCGTCCTCGAAATTGCTAAGGTAGAAAACAACCCTATTTACTGGTTTAAAATTATTCGTTACTTCTTTAATTTTAGTTTCAACTGAATTAATTTATTTCAATTAAATTGTTAATTAATTCTTATTAATGAAAATTTCCAAAAATTTTGAAAATTTTCTAACACCCGAAATTTTCGAATTTTTTTGCCAACACCTCCTTTGTATGGCTCAATCGGTACAACTACAACTCGCCTCTTTGGGCCTTATCTAACCCAAAAGAAAATCAAACAACAACGCGGATTGCCAAATCGGCTCATAAATTTCCAAACTCATATAAAAATAAATTTGTACTTTTTTGTCGGGCATGTCATTATATCGTTTCCATCTGTCACCAATTCTGCATATACAAATGCCATTCCAATCAAACTCCGATCACTTTATCCTCAACACTGCTATTCGCTTATATAGGATAAACTCCCTTTCAAACTCAAGTTTCATTCTTGATCCCAAACTCTTAACCCACCAACCCAATATCATTGCAAATCCTTATGTCACAAATCCAATTTTCTCGATATCATTCTATTTCAATCTAATTGCCACTTAACTGGTCTTCAATTCAATTCCTATTTGCTTTCACAAATTTTTATTCAAATTTGTTTTTTTTAATTCAAACAGTCTCTTTCCTGGGAGTTTTAAACAACTTTGCTTTTCTCAAAAACTAATTATTCCCTTTCGGGATTCAAAACAACTTGCTTTTCTCAAAATAATTCAACATGAATATCTTTGGTAGTAATCCGTCACTTAGAACTTGAAAATGAACACTGATGATGTGGCCAGCATCATCAGAGTTATTTCCCAGCTATCAAAGTGAGTTCAATGCTATATCACTTTTCAAAACCATTTCTTAATCATTTCTATTTTGAAATTATTTCAAAATATCGTTCACAATTCTAGTTAAACAATTTAAAATCACCCATGATTTTAAAATTCTTATATATTTAATTCAATCCATTGATAAACATTTATTCAACTTTTAGGAATTTTAATTCCAATTCTAATTTAAATTCAGTTTTAATCCATCTGATTCCATATACTACACTTATATGAATTCTGATTGGTTATTTACATAACCATTTAATTTATAATCTTACTTGATTATAATAACAACCAACATATCCAATATATTATAATCATTTCAATATCAATCTTTTATATCAAAATATAATTTGGGTAAAATTATTTTGTTTATCCACTTTTTAAAATATACTGTGTCGGTTCATCGTATTTGAGCGTTTATAAACCCCTACCGATACAGTGGATCAAACTGATCGATCAGAAGCCATAAACAACTCAACCAATAAATCTATACAGTATAAAACAATTTTTTATAAAATCTACAAATACGCTTTCTCGTATATATATACACTCAAACTCAATCTAGGGCATTACTAACCCCATCTCTACTGAATCACGCCACAGAGCAAAGGTAAACCACTTAACCTTCGGCTCTGATACCACTGTAAAGACCTGGAGATTTTCGACTCCGAAAATCGACACAAATACCAATGTTGACTATTCAGACATCGAAAATACCGGATAGTTAATAGAAAGAAGTTAGAGGGTGAGAATAGATAAGGTAGAACTATTAGAATAGAAGAAGAAGAGGAACACAACCACATCAGAGTAACACGAATCTCATAGTGGAATAAATAAATTATAGTATACAAAGTAACATTGAAAACACAAATATGTATTTGTATATTAGAGTACAATACTTATATCACAGTGGAAATAAACAATAGCTATAAAATCCTGTTGAAGCCTCCTGCTCCAAGCTCCATCTAGTTTATCTATAAAACCCGACTACTTGTCTGCCCGTACAAATTTGGGCACCCAAGAGTTTAGGGAAAACAAAATAAAATAAACTCTGCGTCAGTCATGGGATGGGTGTGAGTAAACTCCAACCATTCGGTTTAACTTTTCAAAAATTATTTTCAAAGAAATGATAATCGTAAGACCGATCCACACATAAACACGGATGGTTTTTACCTTACGATAACCCAAAACATTTTCAAAATCAATACTTTTCTGATATTATGATAATGTCTAATCACAAATAATTAACAATCTAGCAGAACGCTTGCATCTCACGCTCCACATATATATAGTATACAATCAAAACCGGAGGTGCTTATTGGAGATTGGATTCCGACTATGACAAGTTATGGAACCAGCTGTCGATAGTGTATCTCTAGGGAGGAATACACTGGGTTCAACAAGAACATCTTGCAACCGGCCACACATGACCGTCCACTCATTTATCTTGAGTATATCGAATATATTGTCACCTGCGGTTGCTAGCAACATAACTCCCGGGAGATACAATAGTGAAAAGAAGTAACAAATATGAATATTCTCTAGATGGTGACAATACACCCATAGGGGGCGACCCACTTAGCCATGCTGCCTGCTCGATTTTTGTCATTTCCCGGTTGATGAGGCTTGAGGTCGTAACGTATCTTTTGACTGATCATACCTCCAATTTACTTTGAATGCCACATCGTCATACCCGCCAAATCACAAATTGATTTCCCCAAAAATATCACGGGTATAAAGCTAAGAGAAACAAATTCCTCCGCCACCAAGCGTGGATACGTTTGAAGCGATCAACTTACGTGATCCATTAGATATACTCTGCCAGACATTCGTCCATACACGTTGTCCTGGGTCTGGACAAACCAAAGGCAATATTCTGTAAATCCATCTTAGGCAATTTCTACATAGGATCGCCGGAGCAGCCCTTGCATAAACTCCGTCTTCAATTATCTTCATCATATTTGATTTGCAACACTAATGCCCATACGAAGTGGTTTTCAGAAATGAATCTGATCCCAGTCTCTTTGTATTGACAATGGAAATGGTCAAAACTTTGATAGTCGGTGAAAAACATGTGTACAAAGAACAATCGTATTTCCAAATGGAAATCTTACCAAGCAAATCATCAATAAATACTGATCCCCTTTTGAATTAATTTATTATTTATGTATTCATTTCCCGATTTCCCATTTCCATATATTCATAAATCCCTATTTTCTATATTAGAAAATATACGTTATTAATCATTGGAAAACATTTCTATATTTGCTCCCATTTCTTATTTCTATATTAGAAACCATTTCTGATTCTTATTTGGAAAACATTTCCAAAACTCCTTCATTGGATTTAAACAGATATTTAAATAAAACAACGCTATGCCGACTCGAGCCATTAATGCTTATTAACTAAATTCAATTAACTAACCTTCACTTTTGAACTTTAACCATTCCTCAATTAAAAATGCAATCAATCAAGTTGGGGTATAACTACCTCTCAGACCTTAACTGAACAACATTTCTAACCTCGAAATAGACAAAGTCCACCTTTTAAATCTTCAACAAACTTCCTTACGTAACTCTCAGATTCTATTTATGAATCCACTTCTTTTACAGAAATCATTTGATTATAACAATAGTGTTATAATCCTATGCTTCTAAATATATAATAACTTAATTATAACTTTTATTTCTTAATTTGAATAAATAAATAAACAACTAATTTATTACTAGATAAATAAATCTTGATTAAAAACGGAAAGTGAATAGTACTTTCGAATCCGATAAAATCGAATTTCAATGTATAATTCTCTCTCGAATAATCTCTATTCGATAACTCTCTTTCGAATAACTATATTCGATAACTTTTTTCTGAATAAACTCTATTGGATAACCTCTCCTTCAAATAAACTATATTCGATAATTTCTCCTTCGAATAACTAATATTCGATAATCTCTCTTCGAATAACTTATATTCGATAATCTCTCTTCGAATAACTAAAATTTGACTAAGTCTATTCCAATAACTAATATTCGATTAACTCTAATTCGATTAACTCTATTCGATTAACTCTAATTCGAATAACTAATATTCGATTAACTCTAATTCAAATAACTAATATTCAATTAACTCTAATTCAAATTCCTATTTCAAAACCAGTTTCCTTTATAAATGTTTTAATTTATAAAATATTTATTTAATCCATTATTCACCTCGAATGTGAATAATATTCCTTTTATATAATCCATTAAGTTTGATTTTGTATTATAAAATAATATCTCATTTCCAAATTCTATTTATACTTCTATTTATAGATTTTTTCATACAAAACTCCTTTTTATTTCAAACACTTAAATCTCATTTATAAATCCCTTTATAAATGTTGACTTCACATTCTATTTAAAATATCGATGTCAAAACCAATTTCTGCTTCTCTATATAATTTCAGACTTATATATTCCATTTATCAAATGATAAATATTTTATTTAATTTATAAAATATTATTTATAAATAATCTTCTCAATTTATCTGTTAAAACAGATTTCTATTTACAATTTACTTTAAAATAAACTTTTCCATTTATCTGTTATAAACGGATTTCCTTTTCAATTCTATTTATTTCCGCTTATTTCCTTTTATAATTATAGTTATTTCATATAAATATTTCCTTTTATATAAAACCATTGATTTTATATAAATATTTTATTTTCAAAATACACTTTGAAAATTCCATTTATATATTCCAGTATCGCTTATGGTATTAAAATACCAACTCAAAAGGATCAATTATCATCCAAACACACATAATCAATGACAGATTATATACCACATCATATATCACAATATATAAAAAAAACAGTATTCTAAATATTGAGGAATCCAGTTGGATCCCTCCAACCTGTTTCCCTGCATCCACAGATGTTAAACAATATAAATAACATTGATTTCATTTCAACATGAAATATTCTGATCAACACAATCAATATTTAATTAATGATATATATAGAGAGTTATATCGATTTTTTTACTAATCAATTAGCAGTTCAACCAGCCAATTAACACACAGTAATCAACCAATATTTGTCAGTTCTAAAAATACGTTATGAAAATATAAACTGAGCAGAGTTAGTGAGATTTACTCACATTGGACGATCATCGTTAAATAACGATAACTGTCGGTTGATTCTGACAGACAATTTATTTTGCTATAAATTGTAATGAGCTCCAATTCACTCCAAGTCAGTTCCATTGTGTTGCCACCGTCCATACGATCCCAACGGATCTTGTTTCATTGAATTCTGATCACGTATGGGTAAGCTATTCAATTTACAAATTTATAAACATTTATGGTTATTAACTAAATTAAATAAATTAAATAAATTAACAATAACCTTAATTACCCTTTTAAACAAGATTAGGCTGCTTTAAATAATCCCTCATTACCCTTCTTCTATGCAGCAACAGGAACCAGCCTTCTTCCTCACCATTGTCGTATTTAATTCGATACGAACTCCATCACTACTTAATTAAAACTCAAGTGAAAATTTCCAAACTTCATCCCTTCACATTCTCTTTCGAAACAGTACATCCTCATACCAAACGTGTTCAACTCGATGCTTTCTTCTCCAAAATGCCTGGATCGAATCCCCTGTAACCGCTCTCCACCATTTTGCACTTTGCTTCCCTCGTTCATCTCCTATTCTTCACACAATGGAGCCAACCCCCCACCAACGAACTCACCTTCACTTTCTCCTTCGAAAGCACCCACCAAGGCTCCACTCGCAACCCTACCTTCCATCGCGACATCCAGCGTACAAGCCCTCTGTATAGTAATTCCATTGAAATAAAAACTCACGGATTCCCTCAAAAAAATTACAATGAGATGTTATTCGATCTCTTGAGCACCAATACGCAACTCAAAACTAGAATCAACACTTAAAATACTAGAAATCATGAACCCTAGCTCGTTCATTACTCACACTGGTATTTTCCCATCAACGAAAACTGACATCGCAACCAAAACAGTTTATGCTAAATTGAAGAGAACCCTTCTAGGAATTCATGACTATATATCTTGAAATTTTTAGACTTTTTTTTTTTGATTTTCTAGAATTTCTAGAAGAGGGTTTTTTCTTACATTTTCTAGAGAATAAGTGGTGGCCTGTTTTGGGTTGACTGCGGGATGTAAAAAATAAGGGTTAGGGTTAATCGTATATTAATAGGTAGTTTTTATTATTTTTATATTCGATTTTGATATTAATTTATAATCAACCGCTATTTGTTTCACTGTTTAAAAAATTCGTGTGATCATATACAACATCCAAAAAATCATGAAAATGGGCATGCTACCACAGTTCGATATTACGGACCCAACGAAACTTGTTTCATCGAATTCTGAGTCCGTTTGCTCACAGTGTATTTTTAAAGTCAAATTATTGACTATTTTTCAGATTAAAATTCCATATGACCTTATACTGACTCCAAAAATCACGAAAATTAAAATCTAATAATAATTTAATATTCCAGATCCAACAAAATTAGTTTCGTCAAAAACGGAGGTCGTTTGCAAAAACGGCTATTTTTACAGCTCAAAATAAACCAATTTAAATATTAATATATTTAAAAACAATTCAATTTAATATTAATAAATTATTATTATCGTATATATTCACACTAGAATATCATACAGCTCCAACTGAATTTATAACGATATTCAAATCCCGGTTGAATCAATATTCAATTTATATTGAACATCCATTTATAATACAAATAAAATCCCTATAAATTATAAAGGAATTCCATAGCGACTTTTCGAAAATTTGATTTGGACACAACTCAAAATCTACACGACGAAATCCCGATTTTTCTCTTCCATTAGAAAATTATACTTCACCAGCTCTGAACGTTTCTTATTTCACAGAAATCCGACTTAAAACGGATTATGTATATTCGTTTAAAGTTCGAATCGCCAAATTATGAACTGTCGCACCATTTCAAGCTCGATTATAATTATAATATAAACTATACATTCAAACTGTCGTTATTTAAATATATATGTTAGCCCTCTTTTTGGCACTAATCTCATCGGGCCAAAACCAAAGCCCAAACGCACAACCAAATACAAATCGCGCTCCAAGAGACCCATCAGGGGCGCTACACCAAGCAATATTGGTCCAAATCCAACTCAGTCGGATTAACTGCGCATTACCAAAAAATCGCTCACCAGGGCGACGAGTTTTTCGCTTCCAGAAAGAACTCGTCGACCGATTATCTCGGGCCAGCGTGGAAGATTTCTACAGACCCAGTCCACTTAATATCCCGACTTCCAAGGAGATAAAGGCGGTCAACCATATGCGGACAAAGCTCTGCTTTTGATATACCTCTCCATGGATGCCACATCGGCCACAACTTTTGAGAATACTATTTATGAGCAGTGGAATCAGTCTTCCAGCCGCAATTCGAGCCAATGGATGGATTCCACGTGTCTGGACCTTCCCGAAATGGCCGAACCATTTCGCAACAGCCCAAGCAACATTTTCCACCTATAAATACCTCCAAGCTTAAAGAGAAAGGGACAACTCCTCTTGGCCAGACGACTTTCTTAAAACTTCTCATCTCTACTCTCCTCCGGAATCTTAATTTCTAAAAAAGGAAGAAAGGAAAATAGTCATTTTCTTTTCTCCAAACAGAAAAAGCATTGTATTTGTAATCAGAAAAAAGAGAGAAATAATATATAAAGTGGACGTAGGCATTGTCTTTTCCGAACCACTATAAAAATTCTGTGTGTTCTCCCTGTTCTCTTACTTTATCTTTATTCGTGTGTAGATTGGGGGTTGATCATCACTAGTGACCAACTTTTGACGTCAACACTTTGGCGCGCCAGGAAGGGGAAGCGCACCGACACCGGCATCGAGCTCCTGCTTATCCCAGGTCATGGCGAACAAACGAAAGAAAGATGCAACATCCTCTCGTCCCGCAAACGCCGATGCAGCTGATGCCAATGCTGCAGAAGCAAGCCACGAAGTTTCCTCTCATGATAACATGTCCCGATTCCTTACTTGGGACGACATGGATAAAATCATGGTCGAACTCAGAGACCATATGACATCTCAGGGTAAAGTCCTCGAACGACAACAACAGTTGATGGATCACCTTCTCGGTCGATTAGAAATAGGGTTGAACACTTCAACATCAATTCCTCCATCGACCGAAGCTGGGGCAATAACCGATCTTCGGTCTGCACGAAATCAGGCCACTGATCGGGCTACACCTTTATTTCATCCTGGTTTGGCTCCAACAACCGATCGATCCCCGCCGAGAATATCGCTTCCAACGACCAGCGCGGCTGCAACAACAGAACCTCGGGAAGCTAGCGACCAAAATCTAGGTCGTCTGGCAAATATGCCTCCACTCTTTGGAACATCTCGACCTACCGAATCAGTCGAGCTACCCCCGGGTCCCTCAGAATCAATGCCATTCCCATTACAATCCGGGATCTTGCCGTAGACCAGTCTAACCAGTCTTCCTCTTCAATTAAGAGTTGGAGTAGCCTTCCCTTCGAACGAGGGAAGCCACCCTACCATGCCGGTCCTCACCGTAGCAAGAGAAAACGCCACCGTAGACCCTCCTAACCTCGCTTCAAACGGAGGCAACCCTGGCCTCCGAACATCACATGCTATGCTGGATCAGCCTAGATCTTTAGCTACAAATATGGCTCGATCCACAACTCATCAAGTTCCAGAGGGGCCATTCTGCCCAGAACCGCCCGCCAGATCTCACCTTCCCTCACACCTTCACTCAACTCTCGGAGGTCGAGCCCAGCCAACGACCACCCTTCCGAGCATGCTTTTGCCAGATCCTCGTGTAGAACCCTCTCAGGATGCAGAGTTAAGTTCATGACAACGACTCCTCGGAGATGGGAGTCAGCTTGCAAGCATCATCCGACGTTTCACTCGGGGCAATTCTTCGCAGCAAGACATAGACAATGTCAATCGCAGCCCTTCACTAGAGAAATCAGAAATTCTCGAAACCCTCCGGACTTCAGGTTCCCTGCTATCGAACCATACAACGGTCGTACTGACCCGACCATTCATCTTATGCGGTACATGCGACATATGTAAGTACTTGGTGCATCGACCAGCTTCATGGCTAAGTGCTTTCCACTCTTTCTCACAGATATAACCGGTATGTGGTTTCGGCAGCTAACAACGGAGTCGATCAGTAGTTGGAATACTCTGGTCACCTGCTTCATCAAGCAGTTTCGAGTGCATATCTCTCGACCGAAAAGTGTCATGTTTCTATCTACCATCAAACAGCAATCCGGAGCGACGCTAAGATCCTTCCTCGAAAGGTTCAACGCAGCCGTATCATCTGTCGATTGACCCGAGCCATCGATGGTGTTGATGGAAGCCATCGCGGGAGTCCAGAAGAGATCAGAATTCTCTAACTAGAGATCCTCCCAAAAATATAGATGATTTCTATTCCGAGGCCAAAAGATTCCTCCGACAAGAGGATGCCAGCCTTGAGATGGAGAGCCTTGAAGTCTTAGTAGCCAAACAACAAGGTCCACTCAACGGCAATGGCCAGAATAAAGGAAGAGGAACGGCCTAGGAAAAGGATAAACGCAATGTCTGACCTCGAAATGAAAACAAATATAATCGATACACCGAGCTCAATTCCTCTTTGCTCGATATCTATCTCGATATGCGCGAGTCCTTCCCCACTCTAAGGCCACCTCAACGAGAGCCGACCCAGATGGAACTTGACTCTGGCAAGCATTGTATATTCCACAACGTAGCTGGACATAATACAAATGATTGCCGACATCTGCGCGATCTCATTGAAGGACGAGTCAGAAAAGGGGAACTTGCTGAGTGTGTCAAAAATCACACCCTGACCACGCCGCCGCGACCTTCTGCCCGAGCTCCTAGAAATGGGAAGGACCATGAGACTAGCACTCGCGGCATTATCATTAATTAGATTTTTTATCTTTTGTCTCGATGTATTTCTTTCAATAATAGGGATGCCTTGATGCTATGTAATCAATCGTTGTCCCCGTAGACTTTTTTTGTAATAGTTGCTTAGCATTTATAAACTTTACTTTTTGCAAAAGTAGATCGACTGTTGTAAAATTTCTAAGCCGAACCAGATTAGTGTTCGCCATTAAGCCGAGCATGGTTAATGCTCGCCCCCTGTTCTATGTGGTTAGTGTGAAAGACTACCACTACTTTAAACACCTACCCTTTCAAGTGAGAGAGGTCGTTTTTTCTTAAACACGAGTGTGGATTACACTCTCTTTCTTTACACCACAAGCGTGCATAGCTCGTTAAACTAACTAACCCAGCATGAGTTGAGCATAAGAAGCACTTGCACTAAGCCGAGCATGGTTTATGCTCGCCACCAAGCCGAGCATGGTTTATGCTCGCCACGAAGCCGAGCATGGTTTATGCTCGCCACTAAACCGAGCATGGTTTATGCTTGCCACCAAGCCGAGTATGGTTTATGCTCGCCACCCTCTAAAGCCAAGTGGAATAAAATGCTCGATCCTTGGTTTGTTTTGTATTTGCAGGAACCAAATCTTGTGGCAATCATCATCTCGGCCTTAATACGGTTTCCGATAGTTGTCGGTCATCTGGCCTTAATACGACCTGGCATGGTCGTCGGATTTCTGGTCTTAATACAACATCGGACCGTTGGTTTTCTAGCCTTAATATGGTCCGGCGCGACCATAGCAGCTCGAACGTTTGTGCTTCAGTTCAGATTTCAAAATACACCTCCCTCTGTCGATGAAGATATATTCCGAGGGGCAAAGTGTTAGCCCTCTTTTTGGCACTAATCTCATCGGGCCAAAACCAAAGCCCAAACGCACAACCAAATACAAATCGCGCTCCAAGAGACCCATCAGGGGCGCTACACCAAGCAATGGTATATCGGTCCAAATCCAACTCAGTCTGATTAACTGCGCAATACCAAAAAATCGCTCATCAGGGCGACCGAGTTTCTCGCTTCCAGAAAGAACTCGTCGACCGGTTATCTCGGGCCAGCATGGAAGATTTCTACAGAGCCAGTCCACTTAATATCCTGACTTCCAAGGAGATAAAGGCGGTCAACCATATGCGGACAAAGCTCTGCTTTTGATATACCTCGCCATGGATGCCACGTCGGCCACAACTTTCGAGAATGCTATTTATGAGCAGTGGAATCAGTCTTCCAACCGCAATTCGAGCCAATGGATGGATTCCACGTGTTTGGACCTTCCCGAAATGGCCGGACCATTTCGCAACAGCCCAAGCAGCATTTTCCACCTATAAATACCTCCAAGCTTAAAGAGAAAGGGACAACTTCTCTTGGCCAGACGGCTTTCTTAAAACTTCTCATCTCTACTCTCCTCTAGAATCTTAATTTCTAAAAAAGGAAGAAAGGAAAATAGTCATTTTCTTTTCTCCAAACAGAAAAAGCATTGTATTTGTAATCAGAAAAAAAGAGAGAAATAATATATAAAGTGGACGTAGGCATTGTCTTTCCCGAACCACTATAAAAATTATGTGTGTGCTCCATGTTCTTTTACTTTATCTTTATTCGTATGTAGATCACGCGATTGGGGGTTGATCGTCACTAGTGACCAACTTTTGACGTCAACAATATCCGTTATTATTATTCAATTATAACTGAATTAAATCTTTAATACTATCCAATTCACACAATATTGTGAATTCCACTAATTCCGACTATTTGGGAATTAAATATATTATCCTATTATTTTATATTAATTAAATATTCAATATTATTAAATTAAATGACCATTTAATCCTCTAAATCACTATTTAAATAATTAATTAAATTAATTACTATGCCGTAAAAATACGGGACATTACAATATTTGTGCCAACTATTTAAATTTCGTGTTCAAAATTGAAATTCATTGACCTGTGTTGTATAATCCATTTTTTTAATATATTATCATAATATGCATGAGAACGTTAATGTTTGGACTAACAATTCAGATAAACTCTTTTCGAACTTAAATGCTAGTCACAATGATTTATTTGATTCTAATAAATATGTAAGTTGTTCAAATTATGTTTTAAAACATCTATTTCCAAAATTGTTTAAATTCATTTATTTAGACAATAATATACAGTTTGAACTACACAGACTTCCAAACAAATTTGGACTCATATACGTAGGGGTGACAATTAGGACCATCAGTTTGAATCCAGACTTAAACTGATGGGTCTTAGCTCTAGACGATCATTTTTTGCTGAATGTAAACTAGTTAAGTCTAAACTGAACCTAATTCGATCTAAGTTTCAGATCAGTCGGTGCGATTCGGTCCTGGTTAGCAAATAAAATTAAAAATACATTGTTTCAGTGTATGCTTTGGTAGGATATCCCATGACGAATAGTTCTTACGAGGTATTATGGTAATTTTCATCATTTAGATCCGAGCTGGATCGATTTTTATGGGGAATCCATTTGGATTGGATTTGCATTTCTTGACATAGTTACCGATCTAATCCTTATTTAGGCCATTTCCAATCGAGAGGGTTAAGTTTGATCGATTCCTAACGAATCAACCAAAATCAGCCTCCAGTAGAAAAAAGAAATTCAGGTCACCTTAGCTGTGTGATTCTCAAACCAACACCCTGATCAATCCATTTCAGATCAACTGACCCCGTTGAGGGTGGGAAATAGTCTAACATACCACTTCATAAAATGACCCAGACCTGTCCTGCAACCGGTAACACGTTCCACCTACGTCAAAATCTCAGAAATAAACCTTATTCAAAACACAGGCGGAAACTCAGAACCCTAAACGACCAATCTCCGAAAAATCGATCCAATGGAACCAGAAGATGATCCCACTATTGCTGTCTCCAACGGCGATGCCGCTGCGTCGAAAGCAGTGATGAGCTGTGGCGAGCAGATGGATATCGAAGCGTACGCGGCCCTTTATTCCGGCCGTACGAAAATAATCCGGCTGATATTTATAGCCGATAAGTGCGCCGGGAAAAACGAGGCGATGGAACTCGAGGCATTGAGGATGGCTTTTGATGAGATAAAGAAAGGGGAGGATACAAATTTGTACAGGGAAGTTGCGGGGAAGATTAGAGGGAGATTAGGACCGCTTTATGAGATTGATGAGTCATGGGCGGAATCAGTGGATAGGAGGGCACAGTTAAGGAAGGAGAAACTTGAGATTGAGCTTAATGGCTATAGAGTATGTTTCTGATTTCCATTTTTATTATTGTGATTTCCTTCAACTTGGTAGCAATAGGCTGAATGATATATTAGCAATAGATTGTGCTGTTATTGATTTTCTTTTACTGACAGTGTGCCAGTTGATTAATATTGGTAGACATTGATATTCATATCTATTCAATAATACTAAAGCTACCCAGACTTCTCATTGGTTCTGAGTATTTCCGAGGGTTTCGTTAATTCTCTTCCAGCATTATACATTGAAATCCTGCACTTCCAAATTTCCACAATTGTTGTAAAGGTTCCCTTAATTACTGTCCCACCATCTTACGTTCGACTTTTTATTGTTTCTAATTTCTGTAATTATTTAGGTTTTTTTTAAGTTCTCTTACACTATTTCACATTCAAATCCATATATTTTTTAGAAGCTTGATAATTCATTACAAACAAACAATAAATGTGTACGTTACAATAGTTCAAACACTTTATACAATGTACTGAAAATATAATAAAAGTAATGTGAAACTATTTCATGTGTACAAATATGATATCCAATAAATAGCAGCAAAGGAGTTTTTCTTTCTTTCTATTTTCATTCTTTTATTTATATTTATATTTTAATATCCTACATCTTGACCATTCTTATTTACTATTTTAATTTTCATCACTCCTTAATTCTCCCATTCATATTTACTCAAGCCCATGTTGACATTATAAAACGCAAGCGTTCTTCACATTTTTCATTCAATTTTTTTTTTTATTACAAGTTTAAGCTAGTATTAATATTTTAGACACTACAATATCATAGCAATATACCATGGGCATAATAAAAGTATTTGACAAATTATACCAAAATATTATTAAATAATTTTTGGTACAAAGTTAAATTACACATTAGCATTTCAACCAACACAATCTCTGATGATTTTCAACCTGACATATTAAAAATATACCATGTAGAGTATAATAAATTTTTATATGTTTTAATCTAATAATCAATTAATCATTGATGTTTATATTACCTTCTGAACATGTCAAAATAAATATGTATAATACAATACAATATATGAATCTTTAAAACTGTATTTTAAAAGTTTACCGTGACAAGTCTGAAAAAAAGTTTTTTGCCATTCTTTCCCTATTAGTTGTCTCCATGTACTGGACATGGGAGACTAAGTAGCGAACTGCACTTCTTTCATTACATTGAAATTGAAAAGCCACGATTGTTTATGGTAAACTTATTGCTCGATTTGAAAGTTTTCATAGGTTGGATAATCGTACGAGTTAGAAGGTGGCGGGGAATATTGGGTAGGATCTTTTAGCAACTACTGTCATATAGATGGAGGTGCATATGAAAAGGTACTTGAATGCTTTGGGATCAAGGTCTCATCAGCTGAAGATAACCCAAGCAAATTTGCGTGGCCTCTGTGATGAATGCCTTGCTTACTGTGATCAAGAATTAGCCACTTCAAGAAACTTTTATGGTTATATGGGTATCTGAAGTTTGAACGAGACGTGATTTCTGTTCCAGCCATTACTAAATGCCCCAATACCAACAAGAAAAAGCAAAATATTAGTCAAAGTCTTTGTGGTGTTAGTTCTATTCTAGTGTAGTGCTTCTTCCCTATGTTGTCTATTGGTAATATCAAAGTTGTTGAGATGAAAAGTCCCCAAAAGCCCTAGGTTGGTTTCTATAGTTTTTTTTAGCATGGGTCTTTCTAGATGTTTTGAGCATTGCTTTTTCTGTTTCAACACAGAAGCTATACTTCAAAAGTGCTACTAAAATTGATTTTGAACTTTAAAAAATGCACACACATGTAATATTGGCTAAAATATTTATGAATTCATCTCATACCAAATCAAGAAGTCACAACTTAAATGTACAATAAAATACCTAAACAGCTAACAAATATTTGTCATAAATAGAGTTTTTAAAACTTCCAATCACTCATATCATGATTGAGGTCAAAACTATCCTTGTCCAAACGATGTTCATGATCTCATTCGGATCGTAATCCAAGTCATCTTCATCCAAATATTCATCAAAATTAGCATTTTCTTCATTTTCAACATGTGTATGTTTTGTGATTGAAGTTGTGTTTAAAAGTTTTTCCTTTTCTTTTGACTTGGCAACATGATGTTAATGTTGTCTAGTCATGTGTGTGCTTGTTTTACTAGCTCTAGGCGCTTGTTGCACAATACCCATGTAAAATTTCATCTTTAAAAATCAAATCATCTTCCACACCTGAATTGTTTCCATAAGGTCAAACATCCACTCATTTGAATTATATATACCTTCTAAAGAAATAAGATTGATCAAATCCTTGTGTCTAAAACAGTTCTTCAACTTTTATTGTATTTCATAAATACAAGTTTCTATAGCTTTTTATGCTCATGTTTATTCTACTTTTTGCTGTGAATCTAGTTAGAAATAAATAAATGTATAACTCATGTAATTTTAAACTTATATACTGGTAACGTAGATGACTTAAACAATTCTTACATGCTCAAAGACATTTCATTTTCTCTCACAACCCGATGCATTACATGTGAGATTTAAAATTTTGATTGTAAAGTTTTGCAAATGCAGTAGTTGTATTGCCATATAAACTCCACCACTCGTCTGATGTGAACATGGTTCGATGTTTTTTTTTGGGGATTATACAAGCTTTGCAAGGAGTAAAAACTAATGCAAATCAAGGCACACCAAATCTAACAAGTTCCTTATTGCCATTGAACTTGCTTATCATGCCCAAAACATCGATGTGATTACAAATAAATCCAAATAGAATTACTACTTTTTTGTTGTTGTTTCATTTCTTTTTAATCGAATATTTTCATGTATGAGATCAAGGCAGTGCACGCCACAAGGAGCTCATCATATAAATTTTCTTTTTTGCCATAGGCAGTACTCCTATCTAAAGGAAAAAGGCTAAATCAATAAGCGAACATGTACAAGTAGAGCAAATAATGATGACATCAGTGTAACGCATACTATTTGTTTTTTTATTTTAAAAATTAAGTATAATTTGCCTAAGTGAAATGTTATTTTATTTTTTTCATATTATGCACCATATTCAAACCGTTCAAGACTCGAAATACAAACGCATTTTCATACTTCATGCATGTGCTAAATATATTTTGATGTAAAATGTAATTATATTAGAGAAAAGCTAACAATTTCATTTTGTACATTCAGAATAATTGATGAATAATACGTCTCTGTCTTACAGATTTAAAATTTATTCTTATGTTTGTGAGTTATGATGAAATTTATTTCTATTTATGAGTTATAGTGAGATAAAACTCTACAAAAAATTGCATGAAAATATGCTTTTACATAAACGTAAATTATTTTCTAATGACAAGAGCTAAGAAAAAAATACAAACAAGAAAAGTTACAAAGTGGAAATAAGGTCAAATGAAAATAACATATATAAAATCCACAATGACAAGATTCAGATAAACAAAGTTAAACATGATTCAAGTATACAACAACAACAACAACAACAACAAAGCCATATATCCCAAACAAGTTGGGGTTGACTAGATATGGAACCCAAAATTAAAATAATTAATAATGATAATAATCTATATATAAAAAAGGGTTTAAAATAACCAAACAGATAAAAAGTCGTCTGATAAAGGTTTTTTAAAATAATAATAATAATAAAGTAAAAAGGTTCAATAAAAGTGAAAAAAGTCTAAAATAGTAATAAAAAAAGTAAAAAGGTTCAATAAAGTGAAATAAAGTCTAAAATAATTAACGGATTAAAAAAAAACCCTAAGGTTCTGGTACATGGATTGCCAACTTCCATGCACTCCTATCCACTACCAGCTCTTCACATATACTCCAATTACTAAATCTCTCTTTATTATCTCCTCCATGTCATTTTAGGTCGACGTCTACCTCTTTTTAGGCCTTCGGCGCGGCCTATAATTCCAACGCGCACAGGTGCATTGTATGGTCTACGTTGAATATGTCCAAACCATCTCAAGCGATGTTGGACTAAGTTCTCTTCAATAGGTGCAACTCCAAATTTCCCCCGAATATCCTCATTTCTAATCCGATCTTGTCTGGTATGCCCACAGCTCCAGCGCAGCATCCACATCTCTGCTGCACTTATCTTCTGGATGTGTTGCCTCTTAGTAGACCAACATTCTGCACTATATAACATTGTAGGTCTGATTGCTGTCCTATAGAACTTTCCTTTAAGCTTTTGAGGAATCTTCCTATCACAGAGAATGCCAGATGCTAGTCGCCATTTCACCCATCCTGCTTGAATTCTAAAACTAACATCCTTATCAATCTCCCCATCAAACTGCAACATAGATCCTAAGTATCGAAACGATTCCTTCTTGGGTACTACTCTATCGGCCAGGGTGACCTCTCCGTCATCTGAGCTGACACCGCTAAACTCGCACTTCATATACTTTGTTTTTCAAGTATACAATAATAAAATATAAAAATTATTTTATACTTATAAACTTTTAAAGCCTAGTAACTAATTTCATCCAAATTAAAACCATCATCAACATCTAAACAATCAACAGTTTCTTCTTCTTTCGAGTCAATACTTTACAAAAAAAATTTATAATCATTACAAGTACAATAGCATGCTATTTTGGGCTTTCACTGTCCAAACGTTTAAAAAAGAAACAAAATAAAAATATCGTGCTATTTAGAGCTATGCACTATTCAGTGTTATGATATAATAGAGCGTTATTTTGTCATGGTGTAAGATGTCATGTGTTCGATTCTCACCTTGCTGAGTCGAACCCACCTACCATGTAGTATGCTATACACCATCTAAGCTTGTATATAAAATACCTCATTAAAAAAAATAGAGCGTTAATTTTGCGCTATAGGAAACCCTTGTGCTATTATAAGTATAATAGCACAAGCTTTGCGCTATTTGTTGTTATAGCGTGCACTTTGACAATACTAAATGACATTACATTAAATAGTTAAACAACTTAATTAATGATTTATAATTTGTAAATATTGACTACATTTACTTTCAAAAAAATAATAATCTAAGAATATTAACCGAGTTTTTTTTCTAAAGATCAACTTAGTTTATTTTTAGAAAATATATACATGTGTCAAGGTATGCTAGCTTAACTGGTTGGTAGTATATGACACCTTAGATTAGTTTTGGAGGTCACAAGTCTATAACATGAACCGCAAATGCCAACTCCAAGCTATTATGGGTTGGTGCTGTCTCATAGAGGATGGATCGGTCTCGATCCATGTACTTTGCTCCGATCCTAAAATTTTCCCGTGTTGTATCTTCATATCTTTTAAGCATTTCTATTAAGTTTGGTTCCAATCCGATCTCAGTTGAATCTTTTAAATCTAGTTCAAACTGCTTTAATCCAAAAAAGGTAAATATTTCCCTTATAAAATATGTATTTTGAATGAAAGACATACTTTGAATGAGAACAAGTCCATGAAATTCAAGTCCAATGATTGTGCATTCCAATTATTTTTCCACCCAAGCACTTTGTTAAATTCCAACAAATGCGATTTCCGATAAATCCTAGTTAATATCGAGTTCTTTAGCTAATTCAAACGTAGTTCAAGCAAAACACTCCAACCAATTAGGATGAATTTCTCTGACTTTCTAATCCAAATCCTCATTCAATCCAGCATGCAATCCCAATGACTTTTTTGGCTAAGCTGACCAAATTCGCTCCCGGCGAAGCCGTTTGAATCTACTCAAGGCAATGTCGTTAGGAAGGTTGACCAAATTCACTCTAGGGAAAGCCGTCCAAACGCGCTCAAGGCAAAGTTGTTGGGCTAATACTTGGAACCTGTTCAAGGCAAACCCACTGGGCTAAGCTGATCAAATCCGTTGAAGGCCAAGCTATCAAACCGAACAAGACTCAATCTCATTCACATCAAATGACCAAGGATCAATCATGCTCAAGGAGAACCGATCGAGAATCAATATCACTCGAGGTGAAGCTAACTAAGCCGACCAAGACTTAACTCTGCTCAAGGTAAACGACCAAGAATCAATCTTGCTTAAGGTAAGCTAATCAAAAATTAGCTTCGCTCAAGGTAAGTCGTTCAAGATTAAATCCCAAGTCTCGCTCAAAGCTTTCCGGCTACACCGACCATGACTTAGTCATGCTCAAAGTTCTTGGTCAAACCGATCAAGAATAAGTATGCTCAAGGGGATGACTTCAGCTAAACCGACGAAAACCTTTTGATATCCAATCCTCAAGTTTGTGTTATCTAGTTTCAAAGTTTTATAATCAATCCAAGTGTCCAATTATGGACATGACCCGATAGGGCTATCATGTTTCCAATCTTAAGTTGCAGCGTATTCAGACTATTGAGTATTCAAATTTCAATCAGACGTTTTTTTGAATCATTTAATCAGGTCAAGTTTGAATTTGACAATATATGATGGTTGTTTAAAGTTTCAATTCTAAATCAAGTACTCTTCTTGAACTATTTAATTTCAAGGTGATGATCTCTCTGTTTCGTTTATCGTGTTTTTAGTTAAGCGGGCTCACAATCTCTTTGGGTGAATGACTTGTTTTTAGTTAGAATGAATCGATTCATAGCCTCTTCGGGCCGATCAATGGTTTATCTCTTTACTCGTTCTTCGCATAACCTCTTTGGGCTGATCATGACCTATCTCCGGGCCGTTGCAAAGTCTAATACAGTTGTCCAATGAAAGAAACTTGACGACGAGTAGTTCGATCAAATCACTCTTAGGTGAAACGTTCTACCCTCTTGTTCCAATCCTTCGCACCTTTCGGCATGACTTAGCGTGATCATTGCCAAGTCCCAATCGATTTATACAGCGGGACTCAATGGTAGCAGACCGATTCAGTCGCTCTTAGGCAAAATAGCCTATTTCTTTACTTCTCCGGTCCCCAAGCACTCTGGCAGGATAAATTGCGATCCTTACTGAACCTCAACCACTTACCCAACAAGATTCAAACGTAGCAAACCTATCCCATGTTTCGGTCGGGGTTAGTCTCTTTTCCTCGCGGCTGATATTTAATCACATTCGATGGATTTATATTTCCTTTCAAATTGTTCAGAACCAAGAAAAATAAACATATAATCCTATATAATCACCATGGACATTCGATTCAAAGCGTGTCTAGGGATCTCTTCAATTTTCGTACTAATGTAAGCGGTTCGAGTAGTTATCAAAAGCAAATAAATGCAGAGTGTAAAGAGCAGGGAGTGAAACAAACCTACTTCCAGTTCACTCTAATCATGAGATTAAAAGACGTGAAGCAGATCCCTGACTATTTCTGGTTGCAGGCAGAGGCTGCTTCGTATACATCACCGCAGTTGAATTTCCAACATATTGTTGAAGCCGACTGCTCTTGACATGCACTTCAATCAAATCCTTTAGATGTCTGCTGTCATTTTTGTTGTGTCCGTCCAGATCGTGAAATATGCAATATTTTCCAAAAGTCCGCTTACGGTTTGTTGGCTTCCTGTATGAGAGATGTCAACTAGTGTCTAAGTAGCTCCGTTTCAGGGTTTCATTCAGTTTTGTGTAAGTGGTAAACTAAGGTTCCTTGAATTTCCTTCTTTGCCTCTTAGTTTCCCTAGAATGCGTGTCGTCATTCTCAGTGTTTTTTTTGGGTGGGGGTGGTTCGGTTCGGTCGGGTTTGAAGCTCAAACCATTATCGAATCGCAACAAACGGTTAACCAAAAATGAAGACCGTAACATTATATTTTATTATGGTCTGGTTTCAAATGCGTTCGGCCTGGTTGCGGTTCGGTCCGGTTTGATTTTGAAACATAAATCTTTGCACAAGCAACAGACAATCGATTTCCAATAGAAAATCCTACAACATTCATATATTGATCATGTTCTAGGCATTAAACAATGCCATATTCTGAACACTAATTTAAATCAGAATGTCCACCATTATCAGTTCCTTTGCCCTCCACTATTTTATGAGAATCTTTATTTTTACTTCTTAACGGAGCAAGGTAGGAAAAGTTTTTTTCCTTTACCCTTTCCAAACCTAGCCTGTGGTAGTCTCCTATCTTCCACATCATTGATTTCATTAAACATATTAGTCTTTTTAGCTTTTGCATCCTCTTGTCGTAGATCTCTTGGTCTCATGATAGAATTTTGTCAAATCCAACGGTGAATCTCTCTTCAAAGCCACCTTGTAGTCCATCTTTCCATCAACTTTTAAAACAGCCGTTATCAGGATGATTGATGAATCAAGCCTATTGACTTCACTTGCCATTGCATTGACTTTTGTTAGATTTCCATCTTTCCATCAACTCTTAAAACAGCCGTTGCCAGGATGATTGATGAATCAAGCCTATTGACTTCACTTGCCATTGCATTGACTTTTGTTAGATTGTACTTGATGCTTTTTTCGGACCTTTTACTTCACATTAGACAATGATGTCACATTCTTGAGCATTGAGCATTGAGCATGCACTCTGAAGTGCTTCAAGAGCTTATCTACAAGCTCATTTCAAAATGAATAGGTTCGTTTTTCAATTGCATATACCATATAGCTGTTAAATCAGTCAACAAAAGCAAAAAAGTATGGCGCCATCACCGCTTCCAATCTCCAAGCACTTTCATATGGCTAATATATTGCATCGAGTGAATGATTGGGTCTGATTGTCCATCGTAAACATCCGTCATCGAAAGCTTGAGATCAGGGGGATTCCTAGCGTTTTAGATATTTGAAGTAAAAAGGTTCTTACCTTATATTATCAAAGCCCTCACCTAGGCGCGCCTAGGCTCCAAAAAGCCCTAGGCTGAGGCTTTTTTACCTGTCAAGGCGCCTACGATGCATGAGGCGCCAAAAAAGCCCCAAAGGCGCTCGCCTTGTGAAGCACCAAAAAAGCACGCTTTTTGCAACATTTGGGAAGAAATTGAAAATTTTAGTATTTCGCTCGATAGGAGCCCAAAAATCCAACATGCTAAGAAAATTATGCTTGTTAGATTGTTGATTTTTTTTCTTTCGTCAACTTGTTGAAAAGAAAATTCATAAATTTCTTTCATTGAATTGTCCAAAAAAAATCTAGTTCATGAAAGGTTAAAACCCTATTTAAGACTTTACATAATGTTGTTTTTAGTTTCTATATTTTATTGTTTGTAAACTTGAGTTGAATGACTTTGCACATTCTTAGTTTGATTTATGTTAATCCTATGGTGTTTTTTTCTTCTACTAATGCATTTATGTGCCCTTTTTTTTAAAAAAAATTGTGTTTTATTGCATTTTCTAAATGCAGTTTTTAGTAGAAAACTGGAAAAAAATGTCATTTAAGGCGCTGAAAAATGCCCTAGGCGCAAAAAAGCGCTAGGTGAGGGCATGGGGCTTTTTCGCCTTGACAACTTTGTTCTTACCAACGTCATCCATGCTATGATATTGCTATCCACCATTGTTGTCAAAAATCTTAAAATCCTACGATTTAAATCCCATTTTGGATCGGATCTTACCCCTTACGATTCGATTCACATTCCGATTCTAACCTAGCAGAAACTCCAATCATGAAAAATCAATAAATTTATAATGATATATTTAGCATGCTTATTTGCACTGACAATTTAAATTCTAATGTTTTGCGAATAATATAAAATACAATAAACGAAAAAAATTGAGTTCACGTTTAAATGTATAAATTCAAACATTGAAATCAATTTCAAAGTGTGCATATATATTGAAATATGGATTATATGAATCTATGATTTACGATTTAAATTCCATTTCGATTTAAATTTTGAACTTCACGATTTGCGACTCGAATCCCGTTTTGAAAACCTTGCTATCCACCTCTAAACACCCTCTTAGTTATTTCAGTCATCTAGTTCAAGTTGTTCGGTAAAAGCGTCATATCCGCTGGAACATCCTGCCCTCCCGTCTTGTGGGGTACCCCTAATATAAGGTACTTACAGATCTTGTCTATGTTGATTCAAGTTCCGATCAACAGTTCTAGTTCCATTTGTGCGTTATTCCTGTTGGAGAATTCTGGAATGTATTTTTCCACATGTGACCTTCCAGCATTCAGATTTACATTTCCCACTTCAGTTCCTCCACTCATTGGAGTTCCTACAATGACCCCGACATTAGTTTCAACATTTGCTCAAGCGATAATTCCAATATTAATCCCAGTGGTGTCGATATCAATTCCAGCATTTCCAACGTTCCCCCTAAGTACGAGGCTTTCTACTTGCGGGGGATTGTTCTTAACTTGCTCTAGTCTATCTCTGGAGGTTCTTATCTTGATTCCTGAGGTTTAATTAAGGTTTCCGGTAGATTTAGCCATTTCTTGCCTTTCGGTCATCTTTTATCAACTTTCCAAGATCACATTTTACATCTCTCTCATCATCATTTCATATGATCCCTAGCGACAATGGTAGATCTGTTTGGATTAGAGGAAGCTTTCTGGTTTTCCCTATCCTGAAATTGGTTTCCTTCAATCCTTGATCCTTCGTCAGTCCTACTAGATGGTTCTAGATCTTGCCATTCCATCATATCTTCAGCTTTCAAATTTTTTCCTTGTTCCTACATACTGGAAGCACCAAATATTAACTCAAAAATGAAATTAGCAGCAAATTATTGTAAAAGCATCCAACTTTGATGCAATCCAAGTAATATCAGACCATGGTTATCACGGCGGCAAGTCGAGTTGAGTCGATGGAGGTTCAATTAGTCGACTAGTGGACTAGTCGTAGACTAGTCGGACTAATCGATAAATAAATATATATATTTATGTAGTCAAATTTTGTATTTTTAAGTAGTTGGTGAATGTAAACAAAATTTATATGACCAATAATTTCAAATTTATATGGTCCATAATTACTTAATTAGTTAATTACAGTAACAAAACTTTGAAGTCCATTGTTATTAACTTACAAAACATCAGGCCAAATCGAGTTCGAACCTTATCCTTCGTTTTCTTCTTCTTCTCCTTCGTTTTCTTCTGCTTCATTTTTTTTGTGCCCTAGATTCTGAAACGGAAGTTCGAACCTTGATCGAGACTTCGATTTAGGGTTCCAAATCGAGTTCGAGTTCGAATTAGGGTTCCAAATCGAGTTTGAGTTCGATTTCGAGTTCGAGTTAGGGTTCCAAATCGAGTTCGAGTTCGAGTTAGGGTTCCAAATCGACATCGAGACTTCGATTTAGGGTTCCGATTTCTAGGGTTTCAATTCCAGTCGACGTTTGGTCAGTCGACGTTTCATGTCGAGGTCCCCATCTCGACTAGCCAACTAGTCGACGACTAGTCGCGACTAGTCGAGCGCCGTAATAACAGTGTATCAGACACAGATCCAGAGAAACATAAAGTAAAAAAAGCAAACTAGTGGAAAGGCACAATTTTATTTGGTGCTTCAGCTGTGGCTTATGCCCACTTTCTCTTTTACCTTTATTGATTATACAGCTATCTGATCTTTTTGGATTTTAACTTATTATCCTTAGATCTAGATAACAAGTACTTGAGAAATGTTTAGAAGAGATAAGATGTGAAGAAAAGTCAGCAACCTAGCAGAGTAATGACGTTTTCAGCTAGATCCGTTCATTTTCCAATTGCATATTAGTCGGTATTTATAGACATAATCGTCGGGTATTGGGCCAGACACTACAGTGCAAAGAAGTTCGGGAGTAGTAGAGTTAATCCGTAGAGTCGCATCCCCCCATCGAGCTATGTTTATGACTCGGTATCGATCCGTGGGGATGGATTTGTGTTGAGTCTAATACTTCTATTTTTATTTTATTTTGATCCACCTTCCTTGTTACATGTGTTGGCTCATCCAATCTTGGACCATTACGAGTTAGTTTGATTATTTGTCTTAATGATCCGTCCAAGTTCATTCAATTTCGAGGAAGAGTCATCTGTAACTTGCACAGTACTTATCTAGATCATACAAAACTTCATATATGCAAGAAAAGCCTATACACATAGCCAGCTTCAAATTCAAGGAATATTCGGCCTTTCTCTCTCCTGTAGTATGAGCAGAATGTTTAAATATCAACATGTTGTTGATAGCAGGGGCTGCATGATTTTTTTAAATAAGAGGGCTGCAAATCCTAGGTCATTATATATATATATATATGCATATATACTTATACATACACGTGTGCGCGTGCGCGTGGGTGCACGCATGTGTGTGTGTCACGCTTACGTGTTGGTAGCATTCAATGTAAAATGGAAAACAAGCATGGAACTCTGTTCTAGAATAACAATTTTAAAAATTAAAATGTCTACTAGATCCCAAAAAATATTAAGAAGCAAAATATTCTACAACCAAAATATAATGAAAAGACAATTCCTTTACATTGTTGGCCACTTGGTACTTCTTCTATGTTGCACTAAAAGAATACGCGCATTGTATCTTTTTTGCAACAGTAGCACGCAGATTAAAATTTTGAATAATAAAAGAACACATTTGCTTGCAATTGAATTTTCATTTGCTAGTGTTTTGTTAGCGTTGTATACAATGTCATATTTTTATTCAAATTATATTGCTTGTTCAAAGTCAAATTATTATTGCTTATTTTTTCTTATACTTGATAATTTTGTTCTGCCTTTTTTTCTTCATATTATTTGTTATATGTACTATGCTATTTTCTTATATAATTACTATTTCAAATCCATTTAACTATTATGTTTTGGTTTAAGAATCTTTTAATATATCAAATAATGTTTTTCCATTTATGTTATAATTATAATAACAATATTGGTTGTTTGGTAAATATTTATAGATTATTGCATTAAAAATATACCATAGGTGTAATATTGAATAATTAGGTTAGTTTTACACTTTAATTAGATATAAGAGCCGTTGATTAGTTTTGGGAAATTTTTGGGGAACACCCCCAAAGAATTTCAAAATGGGCAAAAATATTCTTTCAACCCCAATTTTTGAATTAACGTAAATCAGGGGGAAAAAAAAATCAAAATTAGCATGCAGTGCCATTAATTTCTTCAATTCGTAGAATATGTTTCGTTTGAATAAAAAATTTGATCAAATCCATGAATAAAAAACAATTAGTTTTTTTTTTTTTTTTGCTAGAGACGGTCATGGTTTAGTGCAAATATCCATTGTGAAACTGTTATTTCCATTTATGTTATAATTGTAATAACATTGGTGTTTTTGATAAATATTTATAGGTTATTGCGTTCAAAATATGAAATAGGTTTAATGTTAGGTTAGTTTGACACTTTAATTAGTTATAGAGCCGTTGATTATTTTTAGTCGTGATCGACATTCAACATTCAAGTGGGTTTAATATACATTAAGTTATGAACTTTTTGAGAAATACCCTTACAGAATTTCAAAATAGGCTAAAATATTCTCTCCGCCCTAATTTTAGAATTCACATAAACATGCAATGCCATTATCGTTTTCGATTCACATATGCTTCATTTAAATGTTAGAAAAAGGATCAAATCCACGAAAAAAACATTAGCCCATTTTGAAAAAAAAGGCGGTGTTTGATTTCTGTTGTGTTTTGAGTTATAACATTAATTGCAAAAAATAAGAAGAGTAGGGGGCGATGGAGGAAATGGAAGGAAGACTGAGGGGATGAATGGATGATAGAATGATAAATTATCTTTTGTTCTTCTGTTAAAATAATTAAAACTTTGTTTTTTTGTCTTGTGTGCTAACTTCGTTTTCTAAAACAACTGTTTTTCACGATATGCATGCATCATTCACATTTTTGTATGGACGAGAACCCAAATTAAAAAGGATAAACTAAACACCGTCTTAGTTTTTTTGGCTTGGTGATAGTCGGATCTAGTGCAAATACCGGACAAGGGGGAAAATAATACTCATTGGATGGATGAAATCAAGTGGCAGTTTGCGAGGCACTCTTATTTTAAAAATTTAATTTTATCAACGTTTTTGCATCTAACGGTTGCAATCAGGTTTCGATTTCACACCCGTGGCAGATGAAAAATTTATTGCTACATAAAAACTATAGTAAGCATTATTTTTATGAAACGCTTCTTTCAAAACAAACACTGAAATAAAAATTAACTAAGAATAGCTTTAGCTGCAAATGCAACCTTATCCTTTTCTTGCTTCCTCGACGATGTTGCAATGATTGATACCCTTTCCCCATAGGCAAAGTGACCTATAGCTTTGTTCCCTTGCTAATTTTAGTTTGTCGCAAACTTGTAATCCTTAAAATTCTGCACGTGAATTGTCTGGAATGCTTCCTTGTGCGTTTATTTGTTCTTGGTAAAACCCCAAGACGGTTTTACCAGATGTATAAGTACTAAGCATAGCTTTAGCAGTAGTTCTCTTGTGTTTTTATGCTGGTAACCACCATTACCATGGTGGTGTTTTTGACAACAAATTTGATGAAGTTTATGATAGTTGGTCAAACTTAATAGTGCCATTTGTACGGATGAGTGGATTTGTGTAGTGGACGGTACAACCATTTGCAGAACTTGCACTTTGCCTCATCATCACTGGCATGTGGACTGAAGTTATCATGCAACAGATGACAGTTCAGTGTTTCAGAGGTGAAAATCCATGAAAGCAGCAATGTAGTTTTTTTTGTCTGTTTTTGACTTCCAATCTTGTTATCAACATTTTACGGCTTTGCATCAAAATAACAACTTCAAGGTAATTGGGAATATACTTTGGTTTGTTCCTCAAATTGAGGATCAAGGGCTAAGCACTCTCTAAATTTGTGGGGACACATGTAGGAGCAAAAGTGCCCCCAAGCTTATTAAGCCTTCAATGTCCAAGGGGATTAGTCTTTATGTTATCTCTAGGAGCAAAGTGCCCCCAAGCTTATTAAGCCTTCAATGTCCAAGGGGATTAGTCTATATGTTATCTCAATTCCTAAGCTATGTGAACTTTCAATGAATCTGAGGAATTTTTTTAACCTTTGAGCAGCATTTTCATCATATAAGCACCAAAGAAAAACAATAATTCAATAATTTGCCAATAATAATAATAATACAACATAGTTGATCTTTTTTTTTTTGGGACCTTTGGGTATTATTTTACCTCTAGAAGCCTTTACAAAATTAATCATTTGGCTTATTTTGTCTGATACGTTTTCAAGGACTTGCATATAGCTCTACTATCTTTGATGTTATGATATGAGTCTTGGTTGTCATGGCTAGAAGTTGTTCTAATATTTTCAAGTCATATTTTTTATTTTTTTGCCACCACGTATGATGTCCCAATTAAACTTGCTAATTTAAATGGATACACGAGAAAACGATAAAGTGAATGTAATTGAATTCAAAATCAAGGTTTAAGGTTTAGACCGAAACACTAAGGTAGTGTTTGGTTTATTTTGTATTTTGAGTTTTTAATTTTCGGGTAAATTATGAAAGTTGAGAAGATTTGAAGCATAACGGAGGTGACGGATCAAAGACGGAGGGGATGACGGAGGGGGCCGCGGGGTGCTGGATAAATGAATTTGTTATCATCCTTCCACTGTTTCTTAAAAAATGAAAAATAATAAAATGTTGTTGTTGGTTTTATGTGTTAACTTCGTTTTGTAATATGATTGTTTTTCACGATATGTGTACGTCAACGGTACTTTTGTATGCGCAAAAACTCAAAATTAAAAACTGTAAACCAAACGCACCCTAAGATTTTGGTCGTCTCGTTTCGGTTTCAGTAGCGATTGAAACAAAATCAAACTAGAACATTAATATAATATTTTCTTAATTGAAATTCAAATTTTATAGAAAAAACATAAAAAGAGCTAATTTGTATTTAAATTATGTAAATGTTCAAAATATGAAATTTAACTTTGGAGATATGCAAAATCATTAAGTGTAACGAAAAAAGTCAATTACAGTAATAAACAAATATTTGTTCGTGTTATAAGTATTTATAATTAATCAATATTGTCCATTTATTTCTTATTCAAATAAAGATAAATTACACATCTTGTTTTGATTAATTACACAAATTTGTGTAATTATATGAAATAAATAATGAAATCTGAAACCAAAACTTAGACCGAAATTTGCAAATCATATCAATATTCCTAGAATTACAGAAGACCGAATCCGAGAACAAATCCGAGATTTACCTTGTCCAAAATACGAACTCACCGTGCGTGTATATAATTCTTTATTTATATTGGAAACAGTCTTAACCAACATTCATGTTATGTTTTTTGATAAATTAGAAAGTGAAAGTTCCTCGAGAATTAAAATCATTGAAAACAAAATGTTAGTTCAAATTCTAGGAAAGCAGTCGCATGACAACAGAAGAAGCGTAGATGTGGTTGATGGAAAGCAATCTTCACTATGCATTTTTGTTTTTGTTTTGTTCTTTTGTTTGCTTGAACATAGGCCAGGATATGTATATGTTTGCTGTATATTTTAGCAAACCTTTTGCGTGTAATATTACATCGTTCCAACTTGATTCTATGGTTTTGGGAGAAAAAAGCTAAAAATAAAAATAAATACTTCATACAAAAGTTAGTTTTGATTATTTTAGCTTAGCATTAATTTTTACTTGATTTTTGGAGATATTTTTTTACTAGATTATAATATTTTGTATGTTTTATAAGTACATTGAATGAATTCCGTATTTTTACCTTTGCATAATCTTTCTTTTTTATAAAGGAAACTTCTTAAAGTCTATTTAGATTTTTGGTAAAATTAAAATGTTACATCTTTTTTTAATTTGATTTTTTAAACCATCATTGGCAGTTACGTGAAATCCTCTTCAACTATAAATTTTGTCTGCCATTTTTTTAGTCAAATAAAATTAATCAGTGTTACATGTACCATATAACATTGTATGATTATTTCAGTTTAGTATATGATTCTTTGAAGAACGTCCGCATGCATCACGCGTGTTACAAAGTAAGGCTGTCAACAGATACTTGTAGATGCAGAGGGTCCCATATCCGCATTCGCATCCAAAACCAATTTCAGATATCTGCATCCTTGGATATAGACGGATATCAGATAATTATCCTATATACCAACGGACGATAAATCAGAAAACATAAATGAATTTTTTTAGTTCAACGTAAATGTTTTTCAAACTCATTGGTAATGCAGTGTTGAAGATAAACAAATATGATGGTAATAACTAGTTTTGAGCAATTATTATGCATATAATATAAACTTTTAACTTAATAAAACAATAAATAATTATCTTTTATCCTACTAAAGCATACATAATTTAAAGCATAATCTTGAACAAAATACGAACGTATAATTTTTGGATGCTGATGTCTTCACATTTGCATCCGTCTTTTTTTGGGATATTTATCCGCTATAGATGCGGACGGATTTAGGATTTTTCGGATATCCAATGACAACCTTGGTACAAAATGTTTATTAGTAGCAGTATTTTGCTCATGCGACACATGTGTGCATATGAATATTTCACATGTATTTATGTATGAGCATAATACATACACACACACACACATACATACATATGTATATATATATATATATGTGTGTGTGTGTGTGTGTGTATAGATGTGGGCATGTGTGAGGAGCACACTGTATACAAATAAATTTAAAAATCAGGTAAAGAAGATATGATATATTCTTATCGTTATTGAGATTCGAATTGGTGAAACTTTCCAACTAATTTATGGTTGGGATCAAAAGTTGTGATGATAGTACAACTGTTTTATAAAAGTAATCTTTAACATAGTAGCTTCACAAACACATGAACACAGGGTGGGTGGGTGGCACATTTGATATATTTCAGTAGCCTGAATATTTTTTTTGCACTTGTATTCTTTGTAATTAATATCCATTATAACATCCACTTTATGCACTTGTATTCCTAACATGTTACCTGGTATAAAGCATGGTAGCTTCAAGCACACAGTGAAGCAAGACCCCCCCCCCCGGGGGGGGTTTCCGGATGGAAGGGTGTTGGGGGGGGGGGGGGGAGTCGGAGTGAGGGAAAGCGCACTTGAGATATTTCATTACAAGTCTGAATATGTTTATGCACTTGTACTCTTGTCTAAATAGCATCCAATATTAACTTCCAGTTTATGCACTTCTTTCCTGACATGTTGCCTGAATAAAGAACACTGCACTCCTCGCCTCAACTGATATGATATCCATTTATGACATTTTGAAATCGTGTATGATGTTGAAAACCAACATCAAGCAAAGTGGAGTTTGATATAATTCATTACAGTCTTTATATGTTGTACTCCATGATAGATGACACTGGCATTTACAGCCTTGTAAGTTGTAAGAAAATTGATATATAATATAAATCAATTTCATGTTTATTGAAGCATAAAACCTTTACTTTATGCTTAATGTTTTTTTATTTGGATTGCCCTTTAATCATGTAAGTCTTATCATTCATATGTCAGACAAATCTGATCAAGGAAAGTATCAGAATGGGCTACAATGATTTTGGGGATTTTTACTACGCTCACGGCCTATTGGGGGATGCTTTTAAGAATTATGTCCGTACTCGTGATTATTGCACTACATCAAAACACATAATTCATATGTGTTTCAATGTGATATTGGTTAGCATAGAGCTGGGTCAATTTGTTCATGTTGCAAATTATATTGGTAAAGCAGAGCAAGGACCAGACACATTAGATGCTGTCACAGTTGCAAAATTGAAATGTGCTTCTGGATTAGCTCACTTGGAAGGAAAGAAGTATAAGCTTGCTGCTCGCAAGGTATATTTTGCATTCCTATTCTTAACGTTGTGTGCTTCTGCAAACTTTGATAATTCGCCCATTCAAAATTTACATTGCGTGCTTATATTCAGCTCTAACCTGTATTCTATAGATTCACTGTAGTATTTTTTTTTTCTTACACCTTTTAACAGTCGATTAGGTCTGTTATTTGGTTAGATCATCTTTATCAATTGCATGATCAGCACTTCCCACTCAGAAGTTTGCTTTATCTATGCACACACACATGTACACAAAACAGCATAATCCCATATCCAGGGCTGGATTCAAATAATGGCCAGCTGGTGCCTGTGCCTTACCTGGATTTGAGCAATGCATTTTATAAAATACTAGAATTCACTAATTGGCCATAGCTGAATTTATGCTTTAGCCTTATCTGGTTCAACAGTATGATGTAAGGCCCGTTTTTGTATTATAATTACATACGTTAGCCGACCATCTCTTTTATAGATGGCAATAATTATTTGCACACTCTTCTTTTGTGATGTCGGACTTTGCTTTACTTGAGTCCACAGCCATTTATTTTATTTTATTTCTCCTGCTGAAATCTTTGCTCCACCAGAATCGATTGGCTGGCTTCACCAGTGCTGGTGTGGCAGAGTTGTCCACAGCTGGCCTAGGACGTCCCACTTGGAAGCAAGTGTGTACCAAGTCTTACACAGCACTTCTTTAGTCTAGTTGGTAGTGTTTTGATTTTTTATGCATAAATTTCTTTCCTTTTCTTGTGTGGTTTTTTTTTCCTTTTATTTTTTGTTGTGTATGTGTGTGTGTGGTTGCGGGGGTTGGTTGGTTGGGTTGGTTTCCAGTTTTAACCCCAAAAACAAGGCTGCTAGAAGCCTTACCTTTGTCCGTCTTTTCTCATGTGTGTTTGGTGAGTTTGGAATGGGTGGAGTTGTGCGAATTTATTTTTTCTCCTTATGCTGCTGGTGTTGCTTTGTTGCAATCTGTATGTTTCGTGGACAGCAACAGTGGTTTTTTACAAGTTTTTTGTGATAATATGAAGCCATTCTAGTTGATAAACATATTACTTATCTGATCCAACTTTACCTGGAGACATGTATGTTATTTATAACTAATGTCAACTTTCTATTGATTTTCAGTTTTCTTTGCTTTATCATTACAGTGGATTTGGTTGTTAAAACATTGGTTACTTACCAGTTGCTAAAAATGTATTCAGAAGCAAAACTATAAATGCAACTTGACCGCATTTTGTGGTTAACATTTGCTACTTGCCAGTTGCTACACAAATTCACTAAAACATAGACCTAGTTTAAACATGTTTAACTGAACTGCAGATTCCCATAAAAAAATGCAGCTTTTACATTATTTTACTAATTTTTGTTGTTCCAATTGCATTTTCTGGAGCATTCACAATCTAAATGTCTATTATTTTTCTCAGATAATATTAATTATTCCATTATTTGTCTTTGACAGTTTCTTGAAACTGGTATTGAACTGGGAAATAACTATTCAGAAGTAATTGCACCACAAGATGTTGCTACATATGGCGGTCTTTGTGCACTTGTTTCATTTGATCGAGCAGAATTGAAGGTATCTTTATTTTGTAGTATCTGCAGCGTTTTTTATGCATGTTCATTGATGTCTTTTATGCCAAACTCAAACTATTTATCTATACAATTTATCAGAGCAGGGTCATCGATAATTCCACTTTTCGAAACTTTTTAGAGCTCGTGCCTGAAGTCAGAGAGCTCATTAATGATTTTTATGCAAGGTAAAACCATTTAAGCATACCTAATAAACCAAGCAACTCCTTGATTTGATCAAATATTCTTCTTCTTGGAACGGTTATTAGGATGTTTAATGTTGATTAGTATACTAGATCAATTACAGAGCAACGACGGACATCATTCTCTAGTTGCATTTACATATTATTCATTTTCTGGTTTGTGTTATTGATGATAAAATCTAGTTATTGGTAGTGTCTTCACTCTTCAGTATGCAAATCATATATCATCTGGACTTGAGAAGTGCAGCTACTGAGTCTGGAATCATCACTACATGATGAGATTTCTGTTGATTGGATACTGCAGTAATTTGTCCTATATCTTCAAAATCACCTTAGCTTGTCTTTTACTTTTATAACGCCATATCATTTTCTTTCCTTATCGGTTATCTTTCGGAGTAATACAAATATTCTCTAGTTTGCTTCTCACATCGTTTTTCTTCTTTCTTAAATCGTTTTAGTGTAGAAAAATCGTGCTGACTGAAATTGTGATTTTAATCTATATCTTGAAATAATTGCAGTCGTTACGCATCATGTCTGGAATACCTACAGAACCTGAAACCAAATCTGTCGCTGGATATTCATTTGCACGATCACCTTGATACCCTCTATACACAAATACGTCATAAAGCAATAATTCAGTACACACATCCGTTCAGTTCTGTCAATTTACACTCAATGGCTGATGCATTCAAAACTGATGTTTCTGGATTGGAGAAAGAACTTGCTGCTTTGATTACTGATAACCAGATTCAGGTAAATACGTTATCTATTTTTATCTATGCATAAGGTGTTATCTGGCTCTTCATTTTGTCCAATTTTGCAGGCTCGGATAGACTCACACAACAAAATATTATATGCCAGACACGCTGATCAAAGGAACACCACATTTCAACGCGTCTTGCAGACTGGAAGGGAATTCGATAGGGATGTGAAGGCAATGCTGCTTAGGGCCAATCTACTCAAATTTGAGCAAAATTTAGCACCTATCAGAAAGTTCTAAAGGGATATACTTGAGTTATCTTTTTGATTGTTGAATAGTTCTATCACCATTTTGTGTACCTGATATGTGAATGCTTTTTATGATGTTTTTTCATTGCTAAAATGCTCATGGTCTGATGGGGATTTTTTTTTTTTTCCTTAAATTTTAGGTGGAACATATTTAAGCTTTTACATCACTCCGACTAGGGTTGCAAATGGGTATTCGGAAAATTCGAAATCGTTCACATTTACATCCAAGCAGATTCCAATATTTAAAACAATGGATGTAGATATGGATATAGAGCCATCTACATTTGGAAATTACCCTTTTTTTTTTGCGCTTTTCGAAACATCCATCAATTTTTTGTGTTTTTTATTTTTATTTTTACTTTTTGAAACATGCAACAATTTTATATCTATCTTATAAAACATTACATCCATCTAGTTTCAACAGCGATGGTGTTGATTCAATATTGGATGTTTCTTTATTGATTGTACTAAAATATTGTTCAATTTGTTTAGATGGATGCGTTTTAAAACTGACAGTACGAATTTATTACAAATAAACTGGTATAGTATCAAAGTAAATTAGTGTAAATCGCTAAATCAACGTTGACAATTGACATGGTAAAAACATGTAATATTCTTAGTAAATTTTGGAATGAATCTAAATTGTTTTGGAAATGAACTTTAGTCGGACTTTAGTGATAAAAAGATCTGTTTAAAATGAATCTAATATTATTATATATCTTTGAATAAGGGTGAGCCTTTAGATAGTTTGCTTTATCCGATGATAAATTTTTCAGAATGAACAAAAACCAAGTCAAATCATGTTTGGTTGGTTCAGTTGGTCATCCGATTAAATCGGACTAAAAATGTTTTACACTTTATTTTGGGGGATATTATTACAATTTGAAATAAAATATAAATATGTTATAAAAGTATTTTTATTTATTATTCTTATATTTTTTAAAAGTAATTTGGCACGTTCATGGTGATCACTAAAATAATCTAAAGAACTCGGAGTAACATTAATAATTTTGAAAATATAATAAAAGGTCAGTTACAGTTAAACCAACAAGCAGATTTTTTTTCTTTTTCGGATTGGTTGTAAATCAGTTTATTTTCGAAATCAAATCAAATCGATCAAACAAATTTGTTTGACTAGTTTATTTGGTTTATCCAAAAAATCCTCATCTTTAGTTTTGAAAATGGATTACAATAATAAAAATAGTTCATTGTTAAAACGATACTATTGCAAAACTAGCTGAAAAATAGTTTGGCAGGTAAACCCTACTTTTTTAAAGCCTTGGGGATACATTCTTTATTGTTAATAATGACAAAATTCCATTTAAAATATAGCAAACATCCAAAGAAAATTTGTTCAGAGGCCATGTTGATTTAAGACTCTCATCTTTTCATGTGATTAACCTGAACAATGAAGAAACAGGTCTCATAAGTGACAATAGCTTTTGATGTTGGCTGTGGACTCGAGCTTCATGATGATGATGAGAGGAGCGATGAGTTTTGACAACGATCAAGAGAGAAGTAACAAGCTTGATGACGATGAAAAAAGGAGTTGGTTATTGAGATCGACAAGAAAATGAGAGCGGTGGTGTAACATGAAGATGACTAAAAAACCAGTCTGTTGGAGCGACGATAAAGGAGTGGTGTTTTATGCAATTAGGGTTGAGGAGGAGCAAAATTGTGACGACCGCTCACAGCCCCCGCACTAAACAAGAAAATAATGCGCTGAAAGACTTGTTAGGCAGCTATGGACGATCATCATGGTATGATAACACAATCGGAACCTGTCGTAAATCTCACAGCGCAAGGATAAAATATAATAGAATATATACAACAGGTATTAATAGTGAAGCAGAAATCACTAGACTTTCATAGCAACTAGAAAGTAATATCCATAGACTTGAATTACAGCTATAGTGTGGTTGTACAAGTTGCCTCACTACAACACTCAGAGAATAACAAACAACGAAAATCCAAACACTATATAGTAGAAAGATAGTACGCCAGCCTCCTGCTCGCCTCCGAACAACTACATCGTCCTCACTAAGCTATCACATGCCACCTCCCACTTAGTCTGTCCATCCAAAACGGATGAACAACCCAAGGTAATAAGAGGGAAACATAAAACCTTGAGTTAGGCAACAGTCTTAGTTAGCGATAAAACAACTAACAAACATCATCAATAAAGTACACGAGAATAGGTAGATTAACAAACCAATCTACCAAACACGAGAGAAGAACTCAACTCCCGTCTTTCCCACATCGGACACTGATAGCCTTTACATCAAACAATTCAACCATTCATCCACGGAAAACAGAACACCCATTCAATCATGATAAAACACTCACGACATCCAAATTATGTATCTCATGTAAACCATCATAATCGAATTCAACATCCCTCAAGCACAAGCCCCAGATGCCTAAACCAATATCAGACAAGCACCCAAGGAACATCTCCTTCGACGTTGGACAATCTACCTGAGACGGTACAAACAAAGCATCCATCACCTGTGACCGACTCTGGCTATCACCACCAATCCTGCTTTGAAACCATCATTAATCGTATGACGACCCTATCATGACTGCCATATGTCAAGGGCTAATGGTAACTCCAGTTCTAGTAAAAACTCCATATGCCATTATGACTCGTATGTTTGTCTTCTTAAATCTCGACAACTAGGCCCTTCACGACTGCCCAAGGTACGAAGCCCTTCACGATTGCCCAAAGTACCCCTGCTTTGAGTCTGCTAGAACTTACGATAACGATAATCTCTCGGCCTTCGCATCTCTAGTCATCAACTCCGATAACTACTCATTAACTCAAGTCCCCCTCGAGTACCCATTATCTACGATCTCAAATCACCCTTGAGTCGTCTTCCCATTCGATGCTTTACACCGATCATCGAACTTATCACACCACTTCGAACATCCTCATCCGGACTCTCATCGAACTCACCATCACCATCGAACCAAACAACTTCAATATAAGGTTCAATGTAGTCTATAACGTTCATACATATTTTCCAAAGAAACAAATCACATCACTCAGGCCATTCACCAGAGCGTTTAGAAGCATTGCTTTAAAAACTCTTCAATTCATAACGACCAGGCTAGAGATAGATCAACCGACCATGCTAGAGTAGAGACCGACCAACCCCCCTTGCTTCAGAACCGACCGACCAGACCCTATTAGATTAAGCACCGACCAATCCCATGCTATCAAGGACCAACCCTGTGACTCCAAAGCCTCAATCGAACGACCGAGTCCTATGCGCGACCCCTTGGCTTGACCGATTCGACCACTTCATTGCATAAGGTGGCCAACCATGGAGCGACCGACCCCAAGCCAAGCTCTATCCAATGTCCGACCGACCCTGTGTCCCCGAAGCCCAACCATGTTCGAGCGACCCCTCTTGGTTCGACCGACCCTGCTACGTGCGACCGACCCCCTGTTGGACTGCACATTATACTACGTTGTACTGTCCGCTCAACCCGTGGCCTATACAGCCCCAATCTAAGTCCAATTTCGATCAGAACTTCACTAATCGATACAATCAACGAAATATACTCATCTAATTCATCTAATACAACCATAATCATGTTATGAGATCACTAACAATATGGATATGACAATTACCACTAAAATTATACAATTTTTAAAATCATGATAAATGAACATATGATCTAAATTACTGATCTAACTTGCATAAACATATGAAATAACATAGCAATTACCGGCTTAAACTTGTTAAATTAGATCTTAGGGCGATTCATATGAAAATGAACTTACCAAGGTGTAGATCTACGAGAAAATGCTTGAATTTGATGAAAAACATAAACAAATATTCATATACTTGATTGAATCTATGTGAGAGATGCATATCACTTACCAATACTCCGAATCAAAGCAGAAAGAATGAATTAAGATTCCGAACAAGGGATTAGATCCAAACTCCTTGATTCGGCGAACTCTCCCTTGCAATGGTGTAGATCTAGCCTCAAATGGTGTAGATCTTCAAATTCCTAAGCTTTAATGGTGGAAAGATGGAGAAATGGAGGAATAAAGGATCTCTTGGCTCTTCCAAAAGAGAGAATGGGGAAAGTAAACTATTTCCCATACTTCCCACCCCCTATTTATAGTCTTCCACCAGGCCACTAATGGGCTTCTTCAAATCAGCCCATTATGGCTTAAAAACCTGGGCAACCAACTGTTAAACTTTAAAACAACGATTCATCCCCAAACCACTGAGCTAAATCTTTAATGTAACCACTCCACGGAAACACAATCATCATTTCCTTTCCAATGACACAAGTCTCACCACCTAATTCGACCTGAGTCAAAAGTTATCCCCTATACAAGACTGACAGAGGCAAAATGGTCACAAACAAAACTGGTAAAAATTATGGACATGTCTCATATCCCCATAAGCAACATATTAAAATATGAGAATGATCCAACCCTCAGAGAATAAAATAAAAATATTTTATGATCCTCTGATGTGTAAAATGCATGCTGTTACATTCTCCTCCCTTAAGAATTTCGCCCCCGAAATTCCAATCAAACACTAGCAACCACAACCATTCCGCGTGCATATCATCCATGAGAAGTCAATTCTATCATCTAAACTAGCAACCATCAAACCATGCGCCCATATCCTTATCCTAACACGCGGAATTCTATCAAATAACAACAAGATAAAACGATACAACAATGATACAATATCAAAGGGTCCTATGGACGAAGAGATCTGGATGATTCGCCCTCATGCTCACTTCTGTCTCCCACGTACAATCGTCACCATCTTCACTCCATTGTACCTTGACTAACTTAACCATTTTCCTCCTAAGTTGTTTCATGTCATTCCCCACAACACGAAGCGGCTTACGAGGTCTCATAACTACGGTCTCAACTTCTGGGTCTTCGTACTGCTCTGGAGATACCACAACATTCGAATCATGTACGAACTTCCGTAGAAAAGACACATGGAAAACATTATGAACATTCGACATCTTCCCGGGTAGCTTCAATCTATATGCGAGCTTTCCAATTCGCTCGACTATCTGAAATGGTCCAACGAACCTAGGAGCTAACTTTCCTTTATTTTCGAATCGAACCACTTGCTTTAATGGCGAAATCTTCACAAAACCATGTCGCCAACGTCGAATTCCAAATCCTTTCGACGCTTGTCCGCATAATTCTTTTGACGATCTTGGGCCGCTTTCATTCGTTGCCGAACGATCTCAATACAATCCGAGGTTTCTCTAATCATTTCTGGCCTAAGTATTAACTTATCTCCAATTTCTAGCTAACAAGCTAGAGAATTATACGGCCTACCATAAAATGCCTCGTATGGTGTCATCTCAATACTTGACAGGTAGCTATTATTATACGCAAACTCAGCTAGATGTAGATGGTCTTCCCACGATCCTTTGAAGTCGAACACACAAGCCCTCAGGAGATCTTCCAAAGCTCGGTTAATCCTCTCGGTTTGACCATCAGTTTAGGGATGGTAAGCCGTACTTAAACACAACTCGGTTTACAAAGTTTCCTGCAAACTCTTCCAAAATCCACTTATGAACAATGGATCTTGGTCACTTACTATGCTTTTCGGGATACCATGGAAACGAACTATCCATTTCACATAAAGTTCAGCCAACTTCGATGCCGTCCTAGTTGACTTGATAGGAATGAACCTTGCACTTTTGATCAAGCGATCCACGATGACCCATATCCCTTCATTTCCTGCCTTGGTTCTAGGTAGTACATCGATAAATACATCGATATCTGCTCCCACTTCCAAGTAGGAACTTCCAATGGCTGAAGCAAACCACTTGGCTTCTTCTTTTCAGCTTTCACCAACTGACGGTTCATGCATTTAGAAATGAACTTCCCAATATCTCGCTTCATCCCCTCCTAGTAGTAATCTCGCTTCATGTCATGATACATCTGATTTCCACCGAGATGAATCGTCAATTTTGAGTGATGACATTCCCTTAGAACCTCATCTCTCAATTCATCGGTATCAGGAACAATTAGTCGCCCTTGTTTTCGAAGCCAACCTTTCAATCGACCTGAACTCTTTATTCTCTGGTTCCAATTTCTGGATAAGCTTGACAAGCTTCACATCTCGCTTTTGGCTCTCGCCAATCCTTTAGATAAGAGTAGGGCTTATTGACAAGCTTGCTAACATTTCAGGTTCCAATTCATACCTTGGCCTGAAATCAAACCTTGCCAAATACTCGAGGCTCTTCCATTCCGAATCGCTCCCAAACTTGCGTGTCTTCGACTCAACGCATCTGCGACTACGTTACCTTTACTAGGAGCGCAACACCCCATAATTTTAAAGAAAAACATAACAATAAACTTGAGAATACTTAATTAAATATTGGGAACTAAGTAGAACGGATTGCGCTATTGCATTTGTCTCGGAATTTTGCTTAGGATAGACTCCGATTTTACATGAAACATACATCATATGAAGAAATTATTAAGCCTAGAAGTTTGTATACGCATAAGAGAATTATATATATATATACAAACAAATCAAAAAAATAAATAGCAAAGCGGAAAGCCGAAGAGCGGAACCGACCCATTCTGGGTCAACCCGAGACCCTGCTGGGTCGACCCAGGGTGTTTAGGTGTCGACCCCGGGGTCGACCCCCATACAGATCTGGGCAGAATTCAGATTTCGAACGTGGACTTTTTTGTGGCGTAGTTCGTTGGCTTTAGGCTATAAATAGGACCCCATTTCTATTGTTTTTACACACCAAAAACAATGGAGGCAATGAGATGTCGTCCCAGTTTAGATTGAGTTAGCCTATTTCCTTCAACAAAGCCTATACGCATTCAGGAATTTCTCCTACAACTTCAGCCAATTGTTCTTTGTTCTTTAGATCCAATCCCTATGAGTTCATGTTATTTTTAGATATAAACAATTAACAAGTAACTTTGACATGTTTATAAATTTGGATCTAAACCTATGCCTAATCAGTCCTGTTATTACATGTTCATTAGATCTGTTCTTATATGCCTATTTCTGCTATTATATGACCATTTCTGTTACTGCTAGTTTTATGTCTATTCTGTTCTTCTCTCTCTCATTCCCTTTTTATTTTTATAGTCAGGCTACTTTCGAGCCTAGGCCGATATCGTTGAAATATGCATACAAAAAATTTGGGTTAAATTGGGAATGATTGGAAATGGTATTCTAGGGGCATAACTTGTAATTTGAATCACGACTGGAATTTGGGGGCATAAACTATATTGTGAAATTAGATTAAAAATTAGGGCATGATTTATACTGTAAATTATGACTTATGGTTTGGGACATATAAATTTGTAGGCTTAATTTAAGATTAAGCGAAAACATGTTAATGGAATGGTAAAGAATATGTGAAGCCTGTTTAATCCGTTGAAATTGAATACTATAATTAGGAAACCTATGATGAACATGAATAATTGGCTAATAACAAATATGCCTAAGACTACAGTAAATAGAAACTGTAACTGCACTTAGACACGAGGTTAGATTACACTTGTGGTAGAAGTCTGCCCGGAACCGCCCGACAATTCCAGCAACCACAAGTGGTTAATCTAATGTGAGGGGTCATGTGTGTAAATGTACACGTAACGGTGCTAAGACACGAGGTTAAGTCTAGCTTATGGTAGAAGTCTGCCTAGAACCACTCGACATATCCAGCAACCACGAGTAGTCGACTTAATGTGAGAGGTCTGGTGCATTAACAGACATGAATGGAGAATGACAAGAACTTATTAACCAAAAATACTAAAACTGTTAAATCTATGGGGCTAAGTAAACCTGTTAAATCTGTGGGGTTAAGTAAACCTGTTAAATCGTGGGGTTAAGCAAGCCTATTAAATCAGTGGGGGTTATACGAACCTGTTAAATCTGTGGGGTTAAGTGAACCTGTTAAATCTGTGGGGGTTATACGAACATGTTAATCTAGAAAACTTAACCTGTTACATCTGTTGGAGTTATATGAACCCATTAACTTGTAAAGTTTAACTCGTAAATCCGAGGGGTTTTGCAAATCTGTTAAATCTGTTAGGCATAACTTGTCAAAATCCTAGTTAATTGGGGACACAAGATATGTAAGGGTTGGCTTGTGTCATCTATTGTGTGGGACCCATATTAGTCAATAACCCATTCTGGTATTAAATGGGGACCCTGCACTAGTAGGGGTTAGGGCACACTTACTGAGCTGATTATAAGAGGTTCATCTAGGAGGAGGTGTGTATTGGCGCGTTTCAAAGGACTCATGTGCGTGCATGAGTATGGCTTGCTATGGGAAAATAAGCCGTTGTAGCACCAATAAATAGGTTTATGTCCTTCTGTAGGTTGCCACTTTAGGAAGTAATACACCCTACTATGGGGCCGACAAAGGGTATTTACGGGATAGGGAGCCGATCGATTGGGGGTAGTAATTAGTGTATATCTAGTCCTGTCTGTTTCTGTGGGGTACTTGTATTTCTATTTGGGTTAACACCCGTTATTTCTGTTAGGTACTGGTTAATTCTTTTTGGGGTAAAACCCGCTACTAGAGTACACCTAAAACCTCCATTATATTTTGTTGGGATCATCTTGTTTATGTTATACTAGTATTGGTGTAGAGAAAAGTACTTAAGAAGCGCAATATATCATGTTATGTTTATCCTACCGATTTCTGTTATATCTATCTTATGATACTGACATCTCTCTCATTCAGTTTATATGCCTGTCATGATGCTTTTACTTATTTATATGCTAAAAGTAACTGGACTCGCTAGACTTTATGTCCGACCCATTTTGTTTCCTCTTCTCTCTCTTCCATCCCCCCCAGGTTCTTAGGGTGGGAATACTCAGACTTGATTTGGATTCCCTCTTTCGTTCTGCTTGGAGCTGCTTAGATGTACCGCTTTGATTTCTTGCCTTCTCTAATATGGCTATATTTTTGGGGACTATGCTTTTTATATGTATTATGTTGATTTTAGTACAAGACACAAGTTTTAAACTGATGTAATGGGTTTTCAGTATTTCAAACTTATGATGTAACTGGGTTTTGAACCACGATGATTTTGTTCAATAAATTTTTAAATCCCGCTATTATTTTATATCTGTCTTGTAATGTTTCTGTTTCTATTTATTAATAACGCTTCACGAAACATAATGCATTCTGATAAAGAGTGACATTAACGGATGTGGGGTGTCATATTTGGTATTAGAGCTGAAGGTTACTAGATCGGATAAAAGATTTTGAAATTGTTTTGAAAAAGGTTTTAAAACAAAGCATTTTCAAAAGAAAAGTCTGTTTTTGAAAAACAAATTCCCCAAATCCATATAAAATACCTCTCGATTCTCTGCTTGAGTCCCTTTTCCTTTTCTTTTCAGCATATCCGGGGAACCGATTCTTCCCGAAAGGTGTCCCCATTGCGGCATGGTTCCGTAGGCATGTTAAAACTACGACACATGTTGAAGGGCAAGAAAGTGCCCAACCTCCATCTGTATCCACAATAGTTCCACCTGTGGCTAATTTTCTCTTAAGCTTCGTAAGTATTTCCGTGTGATGGAGGCTGTTTTCGAGAGACTAGTTAACATGTTACACCAGAATGGTAAAGAGGAGAATAAGGGAGTTAGGGCTGAGGAGCAGAAACCAAGTATGAGAAAAAGGGTGGCCCAAGATAGAACAACAACAAAAGAAGGGCGGAAAGAACGACAAAGCCCGAGATAAGAGGAAATATCATAGTTATGGGCATGTGGATCATTTGAGCAAAGACTGCAAAAGAAGGAAGAATGCTTGTTTCCATTGTGGAGAGGTTAGACACCTTATTAGGGAATGCCCGAAGAAGAAAGGACAAGGCCAAAGGGCAGGATCTTATGGAGGGCAGGTGCATGCTCTCATGGCTGGTGTGCTGGATAGAGGTACGAAAGTTTCCGTTGAAGGTTTGATTTTTCTTTCCAATCATCCTGTTGGAACTTTTTTTGATTCTAGCGCTTCACATTCTTTTATACCTAATTCTGTACTTGAGTCTTTGCACATTAGTACTAGTATGGTTTTGGATCCCGTTGTTTCCTCAAACCCCATTGGGGGCTCGGCTCATTTGTTTATGATTTATCGGGTTTTGAGGAAATCTGTGTTGGGCGTCGAGTTTGAGTGCGACATACACCTTGTTTCGTAGGCTACGGTTTGATTCTAGGGATGGATTGGTTAACCATGTATGGTGCCATTCTGGATTGTGAGAGGAGGGTCGTTAGACTTTTGACTTGGGTCTCTCATGCTTAGTTTCCTAGAATTGCTTGATGCATCTATCGATGATTTACGAACTATACCAGTAGTCTGTGAGTATCCTGATGTTTTCGAGGAAGTTCGGGGCTTATCTCCGAGGCGCGAGATTGATTTCCGGATAAATTTAGTGGACAATGCAAAGCCAGTTGCGTTGCCTATGTTCCATATGGGTCCAAGAGAAAGGAGGGAGCTCAGCAAGCAAGTAAGGGAGCTATTTGAGAAAGGGTTTATTAGGCGAAGCATATCTGAATGGGGTGCTCTAGTAGTATTCGCAACTAAGGCGGATGATTCGCTTCACTTATGTGTAGATTACAGAGAGTTGAATAAGCTCACTAAGAAGAATAAGTACCCACTTCTGAGGGTGGATGATTTGTTTGACCAACTTGTTGGTGCGTCTGCTTTCACTTAGTTAGACTTGGCTAAGGGGTTTCATCAGTTATGAGTGGCCGAGGACGGTATAGACAAGACTGCCTTTAGGACTCAAGGTGATTTCTTCAAGTGGCTCATCATGCCTTTTGGGTTGACAAATGCACTCGCCTATTTTGTGGATCTGACGAGTAAAGTTTTTCGGGAGTTTCTAAATAAGTTTATTGTGGTCTTTGTCGATGGCATCTTGATTTTCTCGAAGAGCACGGAAGAGCATGCCCGACATTTAAGGGAGGTTTTGAAAACTCTCCAAGCGCATCTGCTAAAGGCAAAATTCCCTAAATGTCATTTTTGGGGAAAAGAAGTGAGATTTCTAGGGCATGTGGTCTCTAAGGATGGGATATCAGTAGATTCCGTGAAAGTAATTACAGTTCAGGAGGGAAGGGTAGTATGTAACAATGGTAGACATTTGAGAGTTCACGAGAAGAACTACCCTACCCATGTTTTGGAATTAGCTACTATAGTATTCGTGCTTAAGACTTGGCGGCAGTATCTGCTTGAAGAAAGGTTTGAGTTATGCATGGACCGTAAGTTGCACAAGTATCTGTTCTCGCAGAAGGATCTCAAATTGAGACAACAGAGATAGGCTTCTACTTGGACCTGAGACAATTAGAGGAACTTCAGAAAAGATTGATCTTATCCACAGGCGCATGAGGACAAATCAGGATAGGAAGAATTCATACAGAGATAAGGGAAGGACTAATATTGAGTTTGAGGTGGGAGACATGGTTTTCATCAAAGTATCGCCTTGAGGAATGTGATTCGCTTTGGATCAGTAGAGAAATTGGCGCCAAGTTTTGTAGGACCATTTCCCATAATGGAAAGAATAGGTCAAATGGCTTATAGGGTAAAGCTACCAAAGAGATTAACGGATGTTCATTTGTGAATTTTTTTGCAAGATATAGCAGAAGTAGTTAAGCCGAGTATGCTTGAGGAAGTAGAGGTGGAACGGGAGGCGATAGTTAGACGAGTTCCTACCCGCACACTTGGATTAGAGGTTAAAAAGCTATGCAACCATGAGGTCAAATTGACGAAAGTTCAGTGGGGAGATGACCACGAGGATGCAACTTAGGAGACTGAAGACAAGATTCGCGCTTCATACCCTTTTGTTTTCAAGGGAATGTTCTTAACTTCTTTTCCAAAGCTTTTATTCGTACTTGTTTCTATCGCTTACGTATATCCTATCGATCGAATCATCGACCTTTAGGTAAAAATCCCGTGGATGTAAACATGTGTTTGAGACATGTTATGTTTGATGGATGCAAGTGGATGCAGGTGTTTGCTAATGATTTCTCGTGGATGCATATACACACACATTAGGCACTAGATCGGCTCAGTCACTCTCATACTGCATATGGATGCGTGTGCAATTTTTTTTCTTCTTTTTATGGATGAAAATGGGTGAATCGTCATGTGGATGCTGCATTTGGATGAATGATTGTGCACATATATAGAACTTACATGTTATATTAGGATTATTTGCATACATGTTAGATTCATGGAACTAACATACATTGCATTAAGGAGGTCAGCTGAATCAGTAGACCGCCTGATCTTTCGCATTAGTGTAGGGACATATACAAACACCTTTGCATATGTTCATATAAGCATTAGAAATATTTTAAGGACAATGGATTTCTGTGATTGGTGGATGAGTAGATGGTGATGGATGTTAGGATATACATTCTTCTTAACTGAGAGATTTCGGTGACGAAATCCTTTAAGCATGGGAGAATATAAAACCCCATAATTTTAAAGAAAATTACAATGATAAACTTGAGAATACTTAATTAAATATTGGGAATTAAGTAGAACGTACTGCGCCATTGCGTTCGTCTCGGAATTTTGCTTAAGATAGACTCCGAGTTTACGTGAAACCGACATTGTATGAAGAAATTATTAATCCTAGAAGCTTGTATACGCATAAGAGAATTATATATATATATATACACACACAAACAAATCAAAAAAAAAAAAAAACAGCAAAGCGGAAAGCCGAAAAGTGGAACCAACCCATTCTGGGGGTCGACCCAAGACCCTGCTGGGTCGACCATAGACCCAGACCCTGCTGGGTCGACCCAGGGTGTTTGGGGTCGACCCCGGGGTCGACACCCAAAAGGAGGGGGGTCGAACCCTATACAGATCTGGGAAGAATTCAGATTTCAAGCATGGACTTGTTTGTGGCTTAGTTCATTGGCTTTAGGCTATAAATAGGACCCCATTTCTATTGTTTTTACACACCAAAAACAATGGAGGCAATGAGATGCCGCCCCAGCTTAGATTGAGTTAGCCTATTTCCTTCAACAACAGCCTATACACATTTAAGAATTTCTCCTACAGCTTCGGCCAATTGTTTTCTGTTCTTTAGATCCAATACCTATGAGTTCATGTTATTTTTAGATATAAACATTTAACAAGTAATTCTGACATGTTTATAAATCTGGATCTAAACCTATGCCTAATCAGTGCTGTTATTACATGTTCATTTGATCTGTTCTTATATGCCTATTTCTGCTATCATATACCCATTTCTGTTACTGTTGGTTTTATGCATATTCTGTTCTTCTCTCTCTCATTCCCTTTTTATTTTTATAGCTAGGCTACTTTGGAGCCTAGGCCAATATCGCTGAAATATGCATACAAACGAAATTGGGTTAAAATGGTAATCTAGGGCATAACTTGTACTTTGAATCATGAATGGAATTTGGGGGCATAAATTATATTGTGAAATTAGGCTAAAAATTAGGGCATGATTTATACTGTAAATTATGACTTGTGGATTGGGACATATAAATCTGTAGGCTTAATTTAAGATTAAGCGAAAACATGTTAATGGAATGGTAAAGAATATATGAAGTCTTTTTAATCCGTTGAAATTGAATACTGTAATTGGGAAACCTATGATGCACATGAATAATTGGCTAAGAACGAATATGCTTATGACTACAGTAAATAGAAACTGTAACTGCACTTAGACACGAGGTCAGAACACAAACATGAGGACATTTCATTGTTGTTACAACAGTTTACATCAAAGTACAAGAATATATCATAGTTTAGTTAAATAATTTACAACGGAAAAATATCAGAGATTTATAAGTTACAAAACAACGGAAATATATATACATAAATATAATGCATAGTGGAAAACATCAACTACCACAACTGAAAGAGATATACAGATACAAAGCATTCCGAATATAGCTCAGCTGTAATCCAGGATCCTATGAAAATAAATATCTGCGAAAACCAAAACTACTAGTTGCCCGTGTGGAAAATATGGACACCCAGAGTTCAGGTGGAAACAATAAACTCCGAGTCAGTCATGGGACTGGTGCAAGAACTAAAAACAATTGTTAACTTTATTTTAAAGTTAGGTAAATCGCAGCACCACGCCGTATGATACGGAATGGGTTTCCTCCCACGAATGCAATAAAACAAAAATCACAATGCTAAATAAAAGAAAATTGAAGCTATTATAAGACTCAGGTCCCATCACACAATGCAACGCAAGCCGGAGGATAGAGTTTTACCTTATAATAGCCAAATATTTTTGATACGTGAAATTTATCTTTTGTTACTATAAGTGCATAGTGTATAAAACAACTTCAAATGTAAATATATCAATCATAGATGGCATAGGTACCATATATTATGTCGCCATACATAGTTTTACAACTAAAACTGAAAAATGTCGTGTTAGAAGTTTGGATTTCCATCATGATGGCTGCTGATTCGAAAGATCGATCACGTAGTGCAATACTCAACGGCTTAAGTCCTGGTCATTGGAAGACACCGTAATGTACGTCCGCCAATATCTAGGAAACAAGCATCACTGCGGCTTAAGTCCAGGTCATTGGAAAACACTGCTTACTCTATCCTTTTGGGAATAGGCTATAATCCCTATCCCTACTAGGTTAGGATCAAGCACACCCAACATAACTCGGTCGACCAAATCCATGACAACCCTAAAAGTTGTAGTCCTCAACCCGTAGGTTGCTCATCCTCATCTTGGAAGTATACTGATCTAACCATTAGTTCACCATCATACCGATATGAGGCTCAAAAATTAACACTACACAAAGCTGCGCTACTTAAAACTGTGCTTTGATCATCAACCATAAGGCTCTGATTTTCAACAAAAGCCTTGATTCATGCATCTCAACATGCCACATTGTCAATACATACCATACCATTGATCCCTATTAATATATAACCTCTAAGCTCGTACGTCTCAGAGAAGGGTGTTAAGCAAGAGAATAAATTCTCCGCCACCAAACAGATATATATATATATTTAGCAGAGATCAACGAATACAACATAAAGGAATACAACGTCAGACCTACCATCCATTTGCAGGTCCGTTCTTGGTCTGAACGAAACCGAAGGCACCTTATTCCTCGTCCCATATGTTCAATATAGGAGAGAGGCCCTCACATATCCGGACAATCAACAAGTACGGTCGGACAATTACCACTATAACCCCTTCATGGGGTCTACCCAAATCCATGGCATCAACATAATCCATTCGATGTGAAGATCGTTGGTCTTTAACCACCATCTTCAATATCTTCGACTTTTAATCGTTGTATCAGTTATTCAAAATGGGTTACACTCGGTCTTCCCGAATAACTCACGTATCTTATAATCAAGTGCTATTAAAACACATCATATGCCTCATTCCAATCCAAAATATTGTTTTATTCAAATATTCTTTTCACAATTTAAACCAAATTAAGGTTTATCAAACTAGTCGGGATTAACGAGCCTTACAGAAGTAATCATTTTTATTCTTCCAATCCTAACCTATTCATCCCATGGAGCAAAACTGGTAGTACTCCATCTCTAACACCCACTGTGTTATTGGTAAATTCAATTAACATTCAATGTTTTAACTCTAGTTAAAGATTTAACTATCGCATGGAGTAAAACTGGTGGTACTACATTCTCGAACACTTTCTCGAATTTGGTAAATTTAATTACCACATTCACATATCAATCTAATTAAAGATTTATTAAAACTCCACTTAGTTTTAATCTTCAAAAATCATTATTTAATGAATATTCAAAATTAGGAAATAAATCCTGTCTTTACTTGGGTTAAAGATCCACTGTCATTTAAAACACCGTTCACGATAAACCCAAAATCTTCTTCCATTAAAATGGAACCTTCACGGAAATCAGATCAGTCGTAACCAATAAAAATTTCCATATTAGACTAATAATATAAATGGAATAACGACAAAGCCCTTTAAATTCCATATATAGTAACGGTCTTCCTTCACAGAAGCTCATCTCGATTATTACTGAATCAAATTCCATTCAGTTCCAATTTAATATATTAAACTGGAAAAATTTACTTTGAAAAATTTCCATTAAGACTTGATAAAAATATTTATAAATTCCAAATCATATCTTCACCGTTAATTGGGTTAAAGAACAAATGTTATTTAAAACATCGTTCACAATAAACCCAAAATCCAGTTTAATTCAATTCCAAAAATTATTTAATTGGTAAACTTTACTAAATCTTAATTAAAAGATTTATTATTTTCTCAATTGGGTTTAAGAACAGTGTTATTGAAGACACCATTCACGACAAACCCAAAATCCAATTTGATAATAAATAAAAGGCTCTGAATAGAAATCATATCGGCTTATATTCAATATCAAATTCTGAAACTAACAGATACCGTATTGGGAATAACGATATCTGTATCTTCCAAATTCCTCAATAATATCCGTATAATAATAGAATCCAATATTGAATTATTCTGAAGATTATATCCATTCAAATCCATTCCAACTTATATATATTGAAAAAATTTGGTTGTCTCAAAATCATTTCAATTTCATTAAGTTGATAAGCAACTTATTCTGATAGAAATATCTTTTACCTTTACAAACTTCGAATATTTCATTCCAAATCATTTATTATGATTCAACATAATTTATTCATATTTTTCATAATTTTATTAAGGCCGAAACAGTCGGTTTCCAATATCGGCCACCGAACTGCATCCATAGCGACCTTTTCCAAAACTGATTTAGACAGATCTTGAAATCTAACCGTTAGATTTCAAATCTCTTATTATCATTCGTAACCTCTTTTCGATACGAACCCAACGGTTCTGGTTTTAGGAGAATCCAGCAAGTCGGATCTCCCATTATGTCAATTTGAAGTCAATGGTTGAAATTCGCGAACGATCACTGCACGACGTGTTCTATTCAAGCCATATATATATATATATCGTCGATTTCCATTTAAAACGTATTTTATAAATCGTTTATAAAGTCATTTTAAAATGATTTCAACTTCCTTTTTAATTTTAAATCAAAATTGAACAATCTATATTATTATAATATCAAAAATAATAATATTTTCAAAATATCTGATTTTGAAATCTAATATTTTCGATATTTATTATAAAATGAATAAAATCGGTAAACAAATCTGTTCGAGTTAAAATGGCGTATATACTAACTTAACTCGGCTTCATATTCATTTCTGTTATGAATATTTCATTATTTTCATGTCCATCCAAAATCGGACATCAAAATCATATTTTGATTCTGCTCTGAATGTTATTTTAAAATATTCGTTTATATTCTGAATTGGAATCAGACTCAATCAATTACCATATAATTTTTATTTATATGGATTCCGTACATCGCATGTATTCAAAAATAGTGATAAACAACTATTTAACAACCAATTCACATACAGAGTGCAATTTACAAATGTATAAGCACTAAATAATTAAATAACGCTTATCACAGTCTGTCAATCCATCGATTGACATACAATTAAATCCAACGGAGTTGTGAATTAATTATTGTCCCTAGACCCGTGTGGGGTTTCAATCATCAACAAATAATTGGGCGATGTGTAAAAGTATCGTCCCAACACCCGTGTGGGGTTTACATCACAATCCATGTGAATATAATTCTATTTTCACAGTTTAATAATGATAACAATTTTAAACTATAAATAGCCATCAACCAACAACCAAATATAGCAATCATTGGCAATAAATACAAATTCAGTTATAAAAATAAATAACTGTACAAAATTTTGAGTGAGAGAGTTCTCACTTTGGTTTCCATTCCGTCAGTATTTATTTGAAGGTTTTATTTTTAAAATAAATTAAACGTGCATTTCGTTTAGCTAAAAATCCAACTTTTTCTGTTTCCATTCTGGTTAGTTCTGCAGCGTAGATCTTCTCTTCACGATTCTAACGCATCTAAAATTGTTCGATTTGGTTGTTGTTTGAAATAGTTTCCACTGTTTAAACATTAATTACAAATTAGAATAATTAAATACATAATTAGTTCTAATTAAATTTCCTAATCCTACCGTTAAACCTTCTTCTCCTTCATTATTATCTAGAACTCGTCCTCGCGAGAAATACCCAGCACCACACGCCTCCACGTCAAACCAGACACCGATCAACCAAGCCCACGTCCAAGCCGCCGACGTCTCTTTCTACCCCCCCCTAAATGCCAGCGAGTGCGACTCTCCCTTGCGCCATGAAATTGGCTTCAAACGACATGCATTTAGATGATGATTTCGTTTAAATGGATGCATGATAATCGATCTCTGCCGTATAGAATCAAAGAGCTCGAAATGCTCTTCGATTTTTGTTTGGAAACCATGATTAATTCGCAACCAATTTGAAGAATTTTGCATTTTAATTCGGGAGTGCATCAGCCATCGAAAAGGGATGGCAGCGGCTCATTTCCTGAGTGATGAAACTAGGGTTTTTCCTCGGGTTTTTATATTAATAATTAATAATTTATTTTAATATTACTTAGTTTTGAAATTTTGCTTCCGAACTCAAAACGAATCCCAACGAATGTCGTCCCTAACCAAATACCCCCATTTCGAACACAATGGGATATGTTTCGTAAGCCAATTCGACTGATTTAACTAGTTTTTGTCAAAATTAAAATATAATTCAATATAACGGTCATTATGGAATTTGAACGTACATTTTAATTTACCGGGGCCATATACTGACTCCAAAAATTATGAAAACTGAAACCTAGCTATGTTTTGACGATACGGTCCTAACAAAATTAATTTCGTCCAATTTGGAGGCCGTTTGAAAAATGGCCTTTTCAACTGGCTTTAAATTCAAATTGAAATTGAAAACACGTTTAAATTTACTGTGCTCACATACTAATTCCAAATGACTTGAAATTTTAAACCGAACAATAATATAACATTCCGGATCTAACAAAAGTGATTTCGTAAAAAACGGAGGTCGTTTGCAAAATGGCTATTTTTAAGGGCTATATATATATATATTAAAAATATATATAAATTATATATTCAGATTTTAAACTGGACATAACTTTCAGTTTATAAAGTTAAATATGAATTTCTCACATTCATTAGAAAGATATAGTTAAATAGATTCTAATATTTCTTATTTTACTGAAATTCGATTTATATTGAATTCTGTATATTCAATTAAAGTTTAAAACCAAATTTTCAATCTACTGCGCCATGTCAAGCTCGTCTTATAATCAAATTTTAAATTTATACGTTCTAACTTCGAATTAAATAAATTTTAAATCGTTAATTCTCAAAATAAATCATTTTAAATTCTTAAAATCCATTAGATCAATTAAAAATAAATTTTTTTAAATTGGTTCCAAAATCTGGGTTGTTATAATCTCCCCTACTTAAAATCTTTTCGTCCTCAAAAAGGAAAATAGAATCGAAGGTTGTTTACTTAATCAACTCAACCTTCGCTTGACTCAAGTTCTTCAAGTTTTCAATTTTTAAAAACTTTCCCTTTTTTCAAAATTTGGCTAACACCCTAATTTCTAAAAAATTTCGCTATAACCTCCTTTGTACGGGTTGATCGGTAAAACCACAACTTGTCTCACTGGACCCTCATCAATCAAAAAGAAAAAGAAAAAGAAAAAGCCAAGCGGCTTGCCAATCGGCTCATAAAATCATCAAAACCCAATGAATATAGTAAACATGTACCTATTTGTCGAGCATACAATTTTATTCCTCTTCTTAGCTTCCATGCTATGACCTGTTCATTATATATACATGTACATGTATGCAGTTCCAATCAATTTTCAGTTCACTTCAATATTTCATTCGATTTGGCTTTAATTTACCTTTCATTTTCATATTGGTTCTATTTTTCCAATATTTTATTAGTTAAATTAATAATCACAACCAGCAATCAATTAGTCGGTTAACTTTTCCAATATATAACTTTTATATACTCAAATAATCCAATTTTAAGGCCAAACCACAAACAATAAACTCTAACTAAGTTTTGGTTCTCACACCAGTCAATTGGAAATATATCGATATCCCACTTTCAAAACTCGAAAATAAATACTGATGACGGGGCCCCATCATCAGAATCATCCTGGGCGACTAGAGTGTGATTCTATATCTACCCAATATATTTGAGACTTCGAATATACGTTAATCACGCGCATATTCAAAATCTTCATATATCCGATAGTCCAAATTCAATATGAAATAAAATACTCCAATACGAATAATAGATATAAAATTTCAAAACTAAATTTGTTTTTATAAATAATACTCTTCAAACTCATTCTAGGATATTACTAAATCCTGTCTCTAACGAGTTATTCTTATAAGATGTTACTAATCCTATCTCTAACGAATTCTTTCGTTTGGTTCTAATGTGTCTTGTTCTCGAGCTTCGTAAACCACTCTGATACCAATTGAAACGACCTAGACTTCCCCGATCCCCCAGGAGATGGAGGAGCCCGGATTGTTTTGAGGATGCGACGCATGAGAACATTTCATTGCTACAACAACAATTTACATCAGAGTAAAAGAATATATCAGAGTTCAGATAAATAATTTAGAGCAGAAAAATATCAGAGATTTACAAATTACAAAAAAGCAGAAATAAATATACATAAATATAATGGCACAGTGGAAAACAACAACTACAACAACTGAAAGAGATACATGGATACAAAGCATTCCGAATATAGCTCCAGTCGTAATCCAGGATCGTTTGAAAAGAAATATTTGCGAAAACAAAAACTACTAGTTGCTCGTGTGGAAAACATGGGCACCCAGAGTTTAGGTGGAAACAATAAACTCCGAGTCAGTCATGGGACTGGTGTGAGAACTAAAAACAGTTATTAACTTTATTTTAAAGTTAGGTAAATTACGAGACCATGCCGTATGATACAGACCGGGTTTCCTCCCACGAATGCCGTAAAGAAAAACTCGCAATGCTAAATAAAAGAAAATTAAAGCTATTATAAGACTCATGTCCCATTACACAATGCAACGCAAGCCGGAGGATAGAGTTTTACCTTATAATAGCCAAATGTGCTTGATACATGAAATTTGTCTTTTATTACTGTAAGTGCATAGTGTATAAAACAACTTCAAATGTAAATGTATCAATCATAGACGGCATAGGTACCATATATTATATCGCCATACATAGGTTTATAGCTAAAACTGAAAAATGTCACATTGGAAGTTTGGATTTGCATCATGATGGCTGCTGATTCGAAAGATCGATCACGTAGTGCAATACTCAATGGCTTAAGTCTAGGTCGTTGAAAAACACCGTAATGCACGTCTGCTAATATCCTGGAAACAAACATCACTGTGGCTTAAGTCCAGGTCATTGGAAAACACCGCTTACTCTATCCTTCTGGGAATCAGGTATAAGACCTATCCCTACTAGGTGTGGAGCAAACACATCCAACATAGCTCGGTCGACCGAATCCATGACAACACTAAAAGTTATAATCCTCAACCAGTAGGTTTCTCATCCTCATCTCTTAAGTATACTAGTCTAACCATCAGTTCACCATCATACCGGTGTGTGAGGCTCTCGAATTAACGCTACATAAAGCTGCGCTACTTAAAGCTGTGCTTTGATCATCAACCACAAGGCTCTGCTTTTCAACAAAAGCCTTGATCCATGCATCTCAGCTTGCCACATTGTCAATCCATACCATATCATTAATTTATACCAATATATAACCTCTAGCTCGTACGTCTCAGAGAAGGGTGCTAAGCAAGAGAATAAATATTCCACCATCGAACAGATATATATTTAGCAGAGATCAACGAATACAACATAAAGGAATACAACGTCAGACATACCATCCATTTGCAAGTCCGTTCTGGGTTTGAATGAAACCGGAGGCACCTTATACCTTGTCCCATATGTCCAATTTATGAGAGAGTCCCTTGCATATCTAGACAATCAACTAGTACGTCCGGACAACTACCACTATAACCCCTTCATGGGAGCTACCCAAATCCAAGGCATTAGTAGTAATCCATTCGATGTGAAGATCGCCGGTCATTAACTACCGTCTTCATTATCTTCGACTTTTAATCGTCGTATCAGTTATTTAGAATGGGTTAAACCCAGTCTTCCCAAATAACTCTTATAATCAAGTGTTATAAAAACACATCAAACGCCTCATTCCAATCCAGAATATTGTTTTATTTAAATATTCTTTTCACAATTTAAACCAAATTAAGGTTTATAAAAATCATGATTTCCAAACAAAAATATATTTTATAAATCGTTTATAAATTCATTTTAAAACGATTTCAACTTCCTTTTTAATTTTAAATCAAAATTGAACAATTTATATTATTATAATATCAAAGATAATGATATTTTCAAAATATCTGATTTTGAAATCAAATCTTTTCGATATTCATTATAAAATGAATAAAATCGATAAACAAATCGGTTCGAGTTAAAATGGCGTATATACTAACTTAACTCGGCTTCATATTTATTTCTGTTATGAATATTTCATTATTTTCGTGTCCATCCAAAATCAGACATTAAAATCATATTTTTATTCTTCTCTGAATATTGTTTTAAAATATTCGTTTATATTCTGAATTGGGATCGGACTCAATCAATTACCAGATAATTTTAATTTATATGGATTTCATATATCGCATGTATTCAAAAATAGTGATAAACAACTATTAAACAACCAATTCACATTCAAAGTGTAATTTACAACTGTATAAGCATTAAATAATTAAATATTGCTTATCACAGTCTTTCGATCCATCGATTGACATACAATTAAATCCAGCGGAGATGTGAATTAATTATCGTCCCCAGACTCGTGTGGGGTTTTCAATCATCAACAAATAATTGGGCGATGCGTAAAATTATCGTCCCAATACCCGTGTGGGGTTTACATCACAATCCATGTGAATATAATTTTATTTTCACAGTTTAATAATGATAACAATATTAAAACTGTAAACAACCATCAACAACCAACCAAATATAGAAATCACAGGCAATAAATACAAATTTAGTTATTAAAATAAATAATTGTACAAAATTTTGAGTGAGAAAATTCTCATTTTGGTTTCCACTCCATCAGTCTTTATTAAAGATTTTATTTTTAAACAAAATAAAACGAGCGTTTAATTTTGTTAAAAATCCAACTTGCTCCATTTCCATTCTGGTCAGTTCCTAGCGTAGATCTTCTCTTCTCGATTCTAACTCATTTGAAATCGTCCGGTTCGGTTGCTATTTGTAATAGTTACGAGTGTTTAAACATTAATTACAAATTAGAATAATTAAATACATAATTAGTTTTAATTAATTTTCCTGATCTTACTGTTAAACCTTCTTCACCTTCGTTATTATCTGGAACCCATCCTCATGAGAAATACCCAAGGCCACATGCCTCCATGTCAGACCGGACTCCGATCAACCTTGCCCACGTCCAAGCCGCCAAAGCCGCCATCTACCCCCCTCAACGCCGGCGAGTGCGACTCCCCTTTGCGCCATGAAATTGGCTTTTAGGTGACAATTTCGTTTGAATGGATGCATGATAATCGATCTTTGCCGTATAGAATCAAAGAGCTCGTAATGCTCTTCGATTTTTATTTGGAAACCATGATTTGATTCGCAACCAATTTGAAGAACTTTGCATTTTAATTCGGGAGTGCATTAGCCATCGATAAGGGCTAGCGGCGGCTCAGTTCCTGAGTGATGAAACTAGGGTTTTTCCCAGGGTTTTTATATTAATAATTAATTAATATTTTATTTTAATATTACTTAGTTTTGAAATTTTGCTTTCGAACTCCAAACGAATCGCAACGACTGTCACTCCTAACCAAATACCCCCATTCCGAACACAATGAGATATGTTTCGTATGCCAATTCGACTATTTTAACCAGTTTTTATCAAAATTAAAATATAATTCAATATAACGGTCAATACTGAATTTGAACGTACATTTTAATTTACCGAGGCTACATATTAACTCTAAAAATTGTGAAAACTGACTCTAGCTATGCTTTGACGTTACGGTCCTAAAAAAATTAATTTCGTCGAATTTGGAGGCCGTTTGAAAAATGACCTTTTTAACTGGCTTATTAAATTCAAACTGAAATTGAAAACACGTTTAAATTTACTGCGCTTACATACTAATTCCAAATGAATTGAAATTTTAAATCGAACAATAATTTGACATTCCAGATCGAACAAAAGTGGTTTCATCAAAAACGGAGGTCGTTTGCAAAATTGCTATTTTTAAGGGGTATTATATATATTAAAAATATATATAAATTCTATAGTGACTATTTCAAATTTTAAACTAGACATAACTTTCAATTTATAAAGTGAAATCTCAATTTCTCACATTCATTAGAAAGATATAGTTGAATAGATTCTAACGTTTCTTGTTTTACTGAAATCCAGTTTATATTGAATTCTGTATATTCAATTAAAGTTTAAAACCAAATTTTCAAACTACCGCGCCATTTCAAGTTCATTTTATAATCTTAAATTTATACATTCTAACTTCAATTTAAATAAATTTTAACTTGCTAATTCTCAAAATAAATCATTTTAAATTCTTAAAATCAATTAAAAATAAAATTTTAAAATGGTTCCAAAATTTGGGTTGTTATAAATTCCATCAACCACAAGTGGTTAATCTAATTGAGGGGGCGAGTGCGTAAATGTACATGTAACGGTGTTAAGACACGAGGTTAAGTCTAGTTTGTGGTAGAAGTCTGCCCGGAACCGCCCGACATATCCAGCAACGACGAGTAGTTAACTTAATATGAAAGTTCTGCTGCATTAACAGACATGAATGGAGAATGACAAGAACCTGTTAACCACAAATACTATCCTTAGGTTAAGTAAACCTGTTAAATCTATGGGGTTAAGCAAGCCTGTTAAATCTATGGTGGTTATACGAACCTGTTAAAATTGTAGGGTTAAGTAAACCTGTTAAATCTATGGGGTTAAGTAAACATGTTAAATCTGTGGGGGTTATACGGACCTTTTAATCTAGAAAGCTTAACCTGTTACATCTGTTGGAGCTATATGGACCCATTAACTTGTAAAGTTCAACTCGTAAATATGTAGGGGGTTATGCGAATCTGTTAAATATATTAGGCATAACCTGTCAAAATCCTAGTTAATTGGGGACACAAGATATCTAAGGGTTGGCTTGTGTCATTTGTCATGCGGGACCCATTTAGTCATGAACTCATTCTGGTATTAAAGAGGGACCCTGCACTAGGTAGCGGTCAGGGCATGCTTACTGAGCTGATTGTAAGAGGTTCATCTGGGAGGAGGTGTGTACTGGCGCGTTCAAACGGACTCATGTGCATGCATGAGTACGGCTTGCTCTGGGAAAATAAGCCGCTGTAGCATTAGTAAATAGGTCTGTGTCCTTCTGTAGGTTGCCACATTAGGAAGTAATACACCCTACTGTGGGACCTTATTTACGGGATAGGGAGCCGATCGATTGGGGGTAGTAATTAGTGTACATCTAGTCCTGCCTATTTCTATGAGGTACCTGTATTTCTGTTTGGGTTAACACCCGTTATTTCTGTTTAGAGACCGGTTAATTCTGTTTGGGTGAAATCCACTACTAGAGTACACCTAAAACCACCATTATATTTTGTTGGGATCATCTTGTTTTTGCTATACTAGTATTGATGCAGAGAAAAGTACTTAAGAAGCGCAATATATCATGTTCTGTTTACCCTACTGATTTCTGTTATACCTATCTTATGATACTGATATCTCTCTCAATCGGTTTATATGCCTGTCATAATGCTTTTACTTATTTATATGCTAAAAGTAACTGAACTTGCCATACTTTATGTCTGACCCATTTTGTTTCCACTTCTCTCTCTTTTGTTTCCCCCCAAGGTTCTCAGGGTGGGAATACTCAGGCTTGATTTGGATTCTCTCTTTCGTTGTGCTTGGAGCTGCTTAGATATACCGCTTTGATTTCTTGCCTTCTCTGATATGGCTATATTTTTGGGGACTATGCTTTTCATATGTTCTCTGATGATTTTAGTATAAGACATAAGTTTTAAACTGATGTAATGGGTTTTCATTATTTCATACTTATGATGTAACTGGGGTTTGAACCAGGATGATTTATGTTTAACAAAATTTTAAATTTCACTGTTAGTTTATATATGTCTTTCATGTTTTTGTTTCTGTTTACCTTTAACGCTTCACGAAACTTAATGCATTCTGATAAAGAGTGACATTAACGATCGTGGGATGTCACACTTATATGCTATATCAAAATCATATGATGCTAAATACTCTAACCATCGTTGCTGCCGAAGATCAAATCCTTTTGGGAGAAAAGATACTTCAACGACTTGTGATCCATAAACAAGTCGAATCGAACTCCTAATAGGTAATGTCTCCACATCTTCAGAGCAAACACAATCGCCGCCAACTCCCAATCATGAGTTGGATAATTCTTTTCATGTGGCTTCAGCCGTCAACTTGTGTAGGCCACAACCTTATCCTTTTGCATTAGCACTGCTCCAAGCCCAGTGTCGCATGCATCAGTGTATACCACCATCTCTTCATTCCCACTTGGAACGGTCAACACTGGAGCACTCGTCAGTCTCTCTGTAACGAACCAAACAATTCAATGCTCGAATTTTCGCCACAAATACATCCTGTGTCCAAACTCGAGTACCGAATATTCAGAAAGTTAATAGAAAGAAATTAGAGGATGAGGAAAGAAAGAAGGAAATATTAGAATAGAAGAATAAGAAGAAGAACCAACACCACATAGAATCTCATATCCCAGAAGAACAAAATATAATATAAACATAACTTTTATTGAAAACTTGGAAAATACTTACAACATCAGAGTACACTCATACAACTAGACAGTTATAACAACCTGTCCTTATATACATCACACAGCGGAATAAATAATAAATATCATACGTCTGAACTTCTCCAGTTCGTCTTTGAAATCCATAGCATCTTAACCTGAACATGTAAATCCCGGGCTAATCCGAGCATTTCAAACGACGGGTCAGTCTGGTGAACCAGAGTGAGAATCTCACTAAGTTTAAATAACATCCAAATTGATTTTAAAGTCAAAAATCCTTTTGAAAGAAAAGGATAATAGTAAGACCAGCCCACACATAAACAAGGATGGTTTTTACCTTACTATAACCCAAGCCATTTGGAAATCATATCTTATCAGATATCATTATAGTGTCTAAATACAAATAAATAACAATCTAGCAGAATGCTTACATCTCACGCTCCATTACGTATACAATCAAAACTGGGGGTGCTTATTAAGGATTGGATTCCGACTATGACAAGGTATGGAACTAGCTTCCGATAATGTATCTCTAGAGGGGAATATACTGGGTTCAACAAGAATGTCTTGCAACCTGGCCCACACATGACCGACCACTCATTTCGCTTGAGTTTATCGAATGTATATCACCAACGGTGGTAGCTAGCCACCATTTCCCAGAAAGGGACAACATCGAAATAGATTAAATAATGAAATGGATTTTCTCTAGATAGGTGATTATACAACCTAATGGGAGCAACTCACATAGCCATGCTGCCTGCCCGATTTTTGTCATTTCCCCGTTGATGAAGCTTGAGGTTACGTTTACTTATCAGGTTATCACTTTGAATCCCACATCGTCAGATCCGTCATATCAGTGATTGGCGTCCACAAATATACTCTGGGTTTTAAAAGAATGGTCATTCTTTGCTACCAACTTGATATATTTGTAAAAATCAACGTCGTGGTTTATTAGGAAATACTCTGTTAGACACTCGTCCATACAAGTCATCCAGGAATAGGATGAACCAAAGGTACCCTCCTACCTCATCCAAAGGATCAGTAGTGAGAAGTCCTTGCAATACACAAAGTCTCAACCATGACGGAATCAGGTCAGAAAAACTCTGGTTGCAAGTCAGAGAAGTTCGACAACAATCCTTTCGCTTATGAAGAACCACGATCTTCAATTGCTCCATCTCGATCAGCTTATGAACATCTTCAACGTTTATGTATTTTCTAGTCGGAATGGTTTTGGATATAAATTCGATCCCAGTCTTTCCGTACCAACAATCGATTTGGCTAGATTTTGATAGTTGGTAATTTGACTATCAAAATAAACAATCAGCATCTATAGAAAAATAAAATGGATTCATTGATTTAGTGAACAACGTCACTTGGCCTCTTTAGTTAAACATTTATTAATTAAATTTCTAGATCTTCCAACACTTGGAATATCACTTTCCCACTTCTTATTTCCAATTTAATATGTTTAGCACATAACTCTTGAATTTATAGATTTTAATATCCTTCACTGAAATATTAACTTAACTCCCTTAACTACCCCCGTTACTAAACTAATATCATCCTTGGATAATCATGAAGTCGTTACAAGTTGGGGTATTTTATTTACCTCTCAGACCTTGAGATGACGACATTCATATCTTCAGGATAAATATGAGTTTATCAACGAATCTCATTCCAATAATTTTTCCAACATTTCTATTTACTATACGATCTTAAACATGGGTTTTTAACTCCATTTATTCTCTTTTGAGAAACTTCATTTCAATTTCAAAATAACTCGTTCTTAATTTAAAACATTTCTATTCTCCCACCTTTAGCCTTTTAAATCCTATTTAACTTCCTTCAGATCTCAAATCCCATTTGCACTTGTTTTCGACTCTTGAAATCCTTAATCCATTTATAACTTGTCTTTTTGATTGCCCAATTGGGATTTTATAGATATATGACCAATAGAATTATTAATAGGTGTTTATGTCAAATATAAGTTCATTTACAATTTCATGTAACTACACATAAGGCTTTATAATTTCCTAAACTTCCATTAAAAGAATTTAGTTTCAAGATTTATCACTTTGATTATAATAATAATAAATTCTAACATTTTAGAACTCAATTGTTTATTTCAACATTTATGGTTAATCTTCCTTTCATATAATTAAAATAAAAATCGATTATAAAATAATTAATGATTCAATAATCTATCTAGTTTAAAACAATTGACTTAGTCAACTCAAAAAAAGGTAAATCCGTTAACTAATCCCATTAATCTTTTTAATCAATTCATATAATTTCCTTTAATTGAATTAAACATCAAATTACATTAAATAATCGCAATTAGTTATTATTTGAAACAATTAATTCAATCCTTAACCATTTGGTTAATCTATGCTCATTACTTGTAAAACTCATTAACATAAGAATTTGCTTTATATGCTTGGTTTACAATTACAAGATAAAAATAATTATTTATTTCCTTTAATAAACCTTTATTTAAATTATTTATATAAAATAGATTTCAAAATCCGTCTTGGTTATAAAATAAATTGTTATAACCTTATTTATATCGATTTACCTGACTGTAAATCAATGTTCATAAAATGATTCATTTTTAGGACAATCGTTGCCAATTACTCAACCAATATTACAGCCACATTAAATTTTAGTTTAATGATTAATGGTAAATTCATCATTCAATCACGCAAGTTAAATTATAATATGAATATAAACAACCTAATTGAGGAATCCGGTTGGATTCCTCCAACTTGTCCTTCCTTGCATCAAAATGGGTTACCACAAATTCAATACAACAATATATTTATCACAACAAATAGAAATAAACAGTTTAACTAATAACAGTCAACAATCAATTTATAACATCCATTCAAACAGCCAATTATTTACTTAATATGTTTATATAATTATAAACGTAACCAAAAAGTAAATTACCTTGTTGGAATCAAATAGTTAAAATAATGATTTAATTCGATTAAATTTAATACCACTTAATTCAATCAATGAATATCTGAAAACATTTAACATCCATGCAAACAGTCATCAAATCATCGATTATTAGCAAATATTGCACATAAATTAAAAACCTGGCTTATAAAAATATAAGTGGGATGAACTTAGTGAGTTAAACTCACCTTGGGTTCATCTGTCGCTGAAATGGTTTGTTTTAATTAAATTAAACAATTGTCTAATTTAATTAAACTATCGACTGTGTCCAACTCTGTTCAAACCAGCTCTATAATGTCGTGTCTGTCGATACAACTCCAATGCTCCTTGTTGATCTTATTCTGGTAACATATGAGAACGCTATAGGCATTTCAGGTTATGGTCTAATTTTAATAAATTAACTTTTAATTAGATCTTTATTTTTATTAATTCTTGTCGTTAAGGAAAATAAATCGGCCACGCTAGTCTCGGTTGGCTACTCGTATAAAGGTTAGGCATCAAATTGTTTTGGTCATGTTATACTATAATCATGTATACTATAGGCCACGTCATCTTGTAATAATACTTAATAATATAAAGGGCATACCTAAACATCTAATTAAGCACGACTAAACTATTTTAGGCAAATTATTAAATAGGATTAGGCCTACTGAATTTTATAACCGTCATTAGTCATGTTCCAAATACACGGCCCAGGATACAATATGGTTGAGCACTACTAGGATTAGGCCTACTTAATATTGATTAGGCGAACTTAATATTATTACTAACAGTATATATATATATATATATGTATGTATGTTTTACTTACTTTTAAAAACATCTTGCATTAAAATAACCGGGTTAGACATATTCAAGTTTTTCAGCCATGTTATGGTTAGATACATATAAGCCATGTGATAAATGATTACACTTACTTGTAATTAAGTATATTTAAACACGTTTAAGAATGGATTGGGAATATTCAATATATATATCAGTGTACTGTTCATCTTCCATTCTCAGATTTTCGAAACCCATCAGTTTCCTCACATCTTCTGATTTCTAAACACATGCACCCACCTCTTCACCTATGTTGAACCCAAATCTGCGCTGCTTCATGGAACCGCATGCTCCATCCACAACCACTGAGCTGACCTCCTATCTTCTCGTCTTACCCCGAGCATCCAAAAAGTTCTCACGTCATCACTTTTCCCTCTCTTCTTCTTAGTTTCAAACAAACCCATGCCAACTCTTCATTTTTATATTTTTATATTTCCATTACTCACGTAATTGTCTTCCCAACGCCTGCTATATTTCTTTTCCATACTACAACATTACTTCTTCCCTCATCCTGCTATACTTCGAACATTCCACGTCCCTTGTATTGGCATCACTTCACCACCCTTTCTTCTCCAAAGACTACGGCAGCTTCACCTCCAGTTCGCTCACGTTCTCCCCTCCCCAGCTATATACTCTCTTCTTCCTATTCACTTTTGTTTCCCATGTTAAAATCCCTACCTACATTGACTTCATACATACCCCCTCTCTTCCCACTGATCCACTCAACTTCACCATGTAAATCACATGCCACGCTTCGACTCATCGGCAAACCAGACTGCAAGTCTTCGAAACTCCTTCAGTTCATATGAAAAACATCACCAACGCATCACCGTAAAAATGTATACCCACTTCCATCCCTCCTTTCACATTCTCGATTCCTATGCCCCAACATGCCCGAACTAGTTCCCTACGCCACTGATGTGCCTTCACGTCCGGACTTCCTGGACCCAGTCGTTACCATATCCCGAACGAACACAGGTTGAAGAGCTTCCCTTTACTTTACAATGCATTGGAGATTTCGTTTATATTTTATTTTTATTTATTTTGGGATGGAGCATTTACTGCAATGGGGAGTTTGGTTTCATTTGTTTTCGAGAAGTGTTTCGCGTACGGGTTTCCAGATGGATGGAAATGTATACATAGGAGGAGAGAACAAGGGGATAAGAACAATTTCACCTCTATGGGATAAGAACAATATAATTTCCATCAGTACACTCCATCACCACGCCATAAGTCTGTGTAGTGCTATGGTAGGAAAATAATTCGAGTTTTCTTTTCATTTCGTATCATTTCGAAAACTGGTATGTGTATATCCCTATGTTGCTAGGTTAGGCTATATTGTTTTAGCATATGTGTTAGATCTACTCTAAATGGAAAATATAATAGAGTAAGAAAAGAAAGAAGAGGACAACGTAGGCTTCTCCTTTATCAAACATTTCATGTGCATGTGTCTTCTGGAAAGAAGAAGGATGCTGTTGTTTTTGGGTTGGCATGATTTGATCTGCATGTTGGTTTTTAAAATGTCCACATACTAGCTGTGTATGTTAAATGTAGGCAATGGGTATGGGTATAGATTTGCAGATATAGGCATGTTTATAGGCGAAGGCTCGCAGGTGAAGGCATGTGCTAAAATATGTATGTGACTGAACGAGAAGGGTAACAGTGTAGGCTAAGTGGGTATGGAGATAAATTTTCATGTGTCAATTAAATGTTTAAGACAGAACAAGGCAGCCTTTTCAGATGCATGGAGAAGAAATTTGATGTGTCAATAAGGTTGTATGTTGGGTAGGCGGCACGCATGTGCTTAGATTTTGTTCCCTTAGCATGAAGCAACACATTGGATTTGTAGAAAAGAATTAGGCATGAGGGTAGGGAAAGAAAATACACAGCATAGCTTCCCCATTTTTCAAATATTGCATGTGCGATGACAACTTTATGAGGGAAGGAAATAATTTAGTCAGGTACGAGATAATTTAATTTATAGGGTGGTTTTTTTATGCGGTTACAGATATTCAATGTTGACTGTTAAATTCGCACCGATAATTACGGACTCCAAAAATAACGAAAATGGACGTCATGGTAAAATTTGACATTACTATCCCATTGAAACTAATTTCGATGAAAATGGTCTCCATTTGCAAAAATGATGCTATTTAGATCGCGATATATCCATCAGTTCACCTTTAAATTTCGTCTACTGCCAAAACAACTCCAATTTGCTCCAAACTGAAAATCTAGCAATAATTAGTAATACGTATTCCAATAAAATTTGTTTCGTCGAAAATGGAGGTCGTTAGAAATGAAAACTATTTTAAAAGCCTATATACTATTGATAAATATAATTAAAATTCTCAAACAATTCAATTAAGAAAAATATCCTTTTATTATCGTATATACCCTAATATAGTATTATATTACCTCAAAATACCCATATTCGAGTTTAAACACAATATTTAAAAATTTCATCATTATATCGATATTCAAATATATATAAACCCTTAATGTTTATGTAACAACCTGGAAATTCTGAGCCAGTTTAAAATTTTTATTTTGGCAATTTTAGCGAATTTTGATTATTTAAAATGAATTATTTTAAATAATATCGATGAGAAATTTATTTTGAATAGAATTCGAACGTATATATTATATAGATCGCTGTTAGAATATAATTATTTATTTTAAATTATAAAAGAAATTGAAAATGGCGCGGTAGTTCGATAATTCGATTTCAAAATTCAAATGAATGTACCGGGTGCAAAATAAACCGGATTTTAGTGAAACCAAAAATATCAGAATCTATTTGAGAATATCTTTCCAACGAATCCGAAAATTTGAAATTTCATAGCGGGAATAAAAAGATACGTCCAGTTGAAAATTCAGAATAGTCGCTATGGAATTCAGGCCCTTAAAAATAGCCATTTTGCAAATGACCTTGGTTTTCGACGAAACCACTTTTTTTTTGATCCAAGATGTTAAATTATTGCTAGGTTTCAAATTTCGTAATTTTTCGAATCAATATGTGAGCGTGGCACAAGAAAACGTGTTTTAACAGTTTCAGTCAATTTTGGTCGACCAGAAAATGGCCATTTTTCAAACGGTCTCGGAATTTGACGAAATTAGTTTTTTTAGGACCGTATCGTCAATACGAAGCTAGAAATAATTTTTCTGGAATTTTTAGAGCTAGTATGTGACCCCGGTAATTTGAAATGTACGTTTAAAATAGAATATATAGATTTAAATTTTGATTTGAATGGAAACTGATCGTAACAGCCGAATTGGCTTACGGTACATATCCCATTGTGTCCGGAATGAGGGTAATCAGCTAGGGACGACAGTCGGTGGGTTTGATTTCGAGTTAAAATGAAAAAGTAACTTTATGGGGTTTAATTAAATTAAATATAAAAATTAAAAAAGCTTGGTCAACCCTCACACTCTCTCTATCCCTCCCCATTTCCTCGCCATTCAACAGAAAAAAAAAACAAACGACGAGACCTCGTGACGCGCCGCCAAGCCCGCCACCACCGCCTCCCTATGGCGCCGCCTCGCCGGACCGGACCCCCCTCTCCGCGTCTCCCTCCTCGAAACCCGTCAGTACCCGAAAACCCTATCCCCAAATCGATTTCAGCCACCTCCTTCAGCCTCCTGCCGCCACCACCGTGAGCCGCGCACCAGACCACCAGCGAAGCAACCCCTCCGCCCCTCCATCTCCGGCGCAGTAGCCCCCTCTCCCCAAATTCCCACTGTAAGTAAATTTAAATCGATTTCTATTTTTAATTTTCAGTTTTTAAATGTGAATGCTATGTTTTGTTTTCAGTTTTGATCTAAATAAACAGTGATAAAATTCAGATTTTTAATATATAAAGTTATGATTTTTATCGTAGTAAAGACGTGATTTTTACCGTAGCAAAGCCGATATTTTTAAAAATAGGAAGAAGTGATATATATATATATATATATATGACAACGATAAAAATGTGGTTTTTATTTATAAATATCGTCAAAGAAAAAATGTAATCTTTGTTTGTATAAAATATAATCTTTAGCGAAGAAAAAAAATAGATTTTTCCATATAGTTTGTGGAGTCAAAATTCGATTTTTACATATATCAAGTAGCGATAAAAAATTGATTTTTACATGTATGAAGAAGCGATAAAAATGTGATTTTTATCTATGTAGAGTTGAAATAAAAATATAATTTTAATAGAGGAAATAGCGAATAAAAATATGGTCTTTATATATAAAAGTTACGATTTTTGTTATTGAAAGGATTATATTTTTGATATAGAAAAGAAAATATTTTTGAAGTGGAAAAGATCGTATTTTTGAAAGTGAAAAAGATTAAAAATATGATTTTTATATACTAAAGAATATAAAAATGTGATTTTTATATATGTAGTGAATACAGACGACGAAAGTGACAAAAGACGGGAGCAGCGAAGATTTCCTACATAAGAAGAGTCGTGGCGTTTGGATTAGCTCTCGGTGAGAATTTCTCACTTTTAATTTAATTTTCAAGTTAAAATATATACTAGGATGCAGACGGTGTTTAGTAGCACCCGACACCCGTCGTCCACAGACCATGGACGACTTGTATGCTTGTTTGTTTGATTTTGATGTGTAGTTGATTATGTGATGTGATGTGAAATGAAATAAAATATTTATATAGTTGAAATAAAATATTTTATAGTGGAAAATATTTTATAGTTAAAAATAGAATTTTTAACATGTGTATGAAATGAAATAAAAATAAACAAATCGGACGATTTGTTTATATACACACATTTGACTGATATTGATTGGGACGATAAATTTTACACATCGCTCAACTGCACAAATAAAATCTGTGTTTGATTGTTTGAAACCCCACATTGGTATTGGGATGATATATGACGTACACTAATCCCAATAATTAGTTGTATGTCGATCGATTGATTGACAGACTGTTATAAGCGTTGAATATTTATATTTGATGCTTGTACAGTGTAGAATGCACTTTGGATGATGGTTGATTATTTGTTGTTGTTGATATATACATTCGTTGTATGGAAGTCCATAGAAATAAAATCTATGGTAATTGATTGGGCCTCATTCCAGTTTTGAAATAGAATATTTGAAGAGAAATATTCGAATAGAAATATTTGAAATAGAATATTTGAAAATAGAAATATATGAAGCCGTGTTGATTAGATTGACGCCATTTTGACGTGAATGATATTTTTATCGATTTTATTCATTTTATAATGAATATCGAAAGTGATTTCAAAATCTGATGTTTTGAATAGAATTGAAATTCGAATTGAAATTAAATAGAAATGAATTCGAATTGAAATTAAATAGAAATGAATTCGAATTGAAATTGAATAGAAATGAATTCGAATTGAAATTGAATAGAAATGAATTCGAATTGAAATTTAATAGAAATGAATTCGAATTGAAATTGAATTGAATTGAAAACCAACTGAAAGTGAATTAGAAATCAATTTGAATTGAAATCAATTTGAAATGAATTTAAAACGAATTTATATTGAAAAATTCAATCTTGATTTGAATTTGAAAATGAAGTTGAAATCGTTTCGAAAACGAATTTAAAACGATTTATAAAATATGTTTTAAAAGGAAATCGACGAAGTATATATTATATAATGGCCTGAATAGAACGCGCCGCGCTGCGGTAGTTCTTGAATTTCGACAATTGACTTCAAATGGATATTGCGGGAGATCCGACGGTCGGATTCTCCTAAAACCGGAACCATTGGGTTCGTATCGAAAAGAGAATTCCAATGAATATTAGAGATTTGAAATCTGATGGTTGGATTTGGAATTATGTCCAAATCAAATTTGGAAAATGTCGTTGTAAGTGAAGTTCGGTGGCCGTTATTGGAAACCGACTGTACGGGCCTTGATAAAATTATTAAAAATAATAATAATTTGTGTAAAATCATAAGAAATGATTTGTGAAGAATTAGGGTGGAAAATTCCATATTTGAAAAGATAAAAATAGATTTTTATCGAAATGAACTAGTTTTGAACAAGAATTATAACTCTATTTATTTTTAAAATAAATAAATTGGATTTGAAATGGTTTTGAAAATAACCAGAATTTCCAATAAGTGAATTGGAAATGATTTGAATCGAAATTGTCTTTGGAATATTTCGATGTTGGATTTTGTGATGATACATGTATTGTTATGGGAATTTGAAAGATATATTTATATCATTATTTCCAATACGATATTTGTTGGTCGTAGAATTTGATATTGAATATAAGCCGATATATTTTCTATTCAGAGCCTTGTATTTAATATCAAATGTGATTTGGGTTTGTCGTGAATGGTGTCTTCATTAACACTGTTCTTAAGCCCAGTTGAGAAAAAGATTAAATCTTTTTTTAGATTTAATGAAGTGTACCAATTAAATAATATTTAATTGGAATTGAATTGGTATTGATTTTTGGGTTTATCGTGAACCGTGTTTTAAATGACACTGATTCTTTAACCCAGTTAAAGATTAAAACTAAGTGGAGTTTTAACGAATCTTAAATTAGATTGAAAAGATCGAGAATGGAATATCACTAGTTTTACTCCAGGCGATAGTTAAATCTTTAATTAGATTTGAACGTGAAATGGTAATTGAATTTACCGATAACACCGTGGTGTTAGATATGAAGTATTACCAGTTTTACTTCATGGGGTGAATAGGTTGGGATTGGGAAATAAAATAAATGATTACTTTGGTGTGGTTTGCAAATCCCGACTAGTTTGAATTGATATTGAAAGGAGATTAAAGAATAAATTTAAAGAATTTATCTTTGATAAAATTAATGGGAACCTTTCCCAAAGTGTATGAATATTTGAATAAAAGAATATTATGAATTGGAATGAGGCGTATGTTGTGTTTGTGTAACACTTGTTTATTATATACGCGAATTATTCGGAAAGACCGGGTTTATCCCATTCTGAATAACTGATTCGACGTGGTGTCGAAGATGAAGACGGTGGTCGAAGACCGGAGGTCTTCACGTCATTTGGGTGATTACTGATGATCTTAATTGGGTCGTACACCCAAGAGGAAGGAATCAGTTAGTGATCGTCCAGGCGTACTTGGAGATCGATGGATATGCGGGGTACTAGGTGCCTCCGGATTCGTTCAGACCCAGAACGGACTTGTAAATGGACTACGTGTCTGACATTGGATTTTTGTCTGTGTGATTGATTTCTATTAAATATATATCTGTTTGGCGGCGGAGAATTTATTCTCTTGCTTAACGCCCTTCTCTGAGACGTACGAGCTCTGGGGTTATATATCGATGGATATCAAACGCATGGAGTGAATTGCCTGTGTGGCACGCCTAAGTGGCAATATGATCAAGGCTTCTGTTGAAAAGCAGAGTCTTGTGGTGGATGATCAAAGCACGACCTGTGTGGCTTAGCTTTGTGTAACGTTGATTCGCGAGCCTCACACCCCGGTTGTGAACCAGAAACGGGAGAGGACTTCAGGGAGGGCATGCGTTTCCTTCTAGCTAGAAGTGGCGTCAGCGGTTTTACATGCCCTGACGAGTTTGACTTATGTGGTTGTTGCTGTTGCGAGGCGCCTCGGATATATCGGTGACTGTGTGGAGCCGATGGAGTCATTTGGCTCAATAACACCCCATAGGGTGGGGAAACGTAGTGTTCAGGCATTTTAATCCACATCGGTGGACCGGCCCTGACGATCCACGGCTTGCCTGCGCGCTTGCCTAAGGGGAGGGCTAGAGCGTCTCGAATCAGTTGAGGACGATCCCTTGCCTCGGTTCACAGAAGGAAATCCAATTTCCAAATACGTGACATTTGCGGTTTTGATTGTAGAGCCTAGTATGGCGACATGATATATGGTACTCATGCCGTCTATGATTGATATTTATGATTGAAATTGTTTTAAACACTATACACTTACTATAGTATCAAATGATTTGTTTTAAACGTATCAAGCTTGCTTTGGCTATTATAAGGGAAAACCCTATCCTCCGGTTTGTGTTGCATTGTGTGATGGGACCTGGGTCTTATAATAGCTTCATTGTTCTTTATTTAGCATTGCTCTGTTGTTTTATGCACTGGTGTTCTTGGGAGGAAACCCGTTCCGTGTTATATGGCATGGTCCCTTGATTTACCTAACTTTAAAATAAAGATTAGTAACTGTTTTAGTTCTCACACCAGTCACATGACCGACCTGGAGTTTATTGTTTTAACCTAAACTCTGGGTGCCCTTATTTTGACAAGGGCATCTAGTAGTTTTGGTTTTGCAGATTTATATTCACAGGATCCTTGTTTACAGCTGGAATGATATCCGGAAAGCTTTATATCCGTATATCTCCTTCAGTTGTGTATTGTATTATTTTCCGCTGCTATGTAATTTATTGCAATCTCTGATATTTGGTAAACATGTAATATTGATTTATACTCTGTATATTCTTATATTTTGATGGAATTGTTGTAATTAACAATGAAATGTTCTTTTGTCTGCGTTCTATTTTGTTGTGTTCTCAAAACAATCAGGGGTTTCGAACGGTCTGGGTCGGTTTAGCGACTGTTTTGGATCGAGCGGAATTCCTGGTCGTGACAGCTTGGTATCAGAGCTTTGGTTTACAAAGCTCAGAGAACAAGACACATTAGAACCATACGAAAGAATTCATCAGATATTGGATTAGTAATATCCAATGGGAATGACTCGTTAGGGATGGGATCAGTAGTATCCTAGAACGAGTGTGAAGAGTATATTTTTGAAAATGAAAACAAATTTTGTTTTGAAAATTTAATTCAATTATTCGTATTTGAATATTTATTTATATTGATTTGGACTATCCAGTATATAAAGAGTTTGCGTATACGTCTGATCCGCATGTATTCAAAGTTTTAATATATTGGGTAGATATAGAATCACATTCTAGTCGCCCGAAGATGATTCTGATGATTGATCGATCATCGTCGGAATTTATGTTTGAATGACGAAAATGGGATTTCTATATGTCTCTATTAGATTGGTGTGAGAACCGAGACTAGATAAGGCTTATTGTTGTGATTTGGCATCAAAAATGTGATTTTTGACTATATATCAAAATTATGAATTTGAAATGATAATCAACTAAATGATTGCTGATTGTGTTGTTTGATTATTGGTTAATTAATTAAAAGTTGAACCATTTAGCCAAATTGTATCAAATAGTGAATTGTATTGAAAATCTGTCGCATTTGCATGCATATACATGTACTTACATTGAACAGGTCATTGCAAAGAGGCTAGAGCAGAAGAATAAAATTGTTTTCCTGACAAATAGGTACATGTTTATCATAATTTACTGTTTTGTTTGGGTGATGATGATTTTATGAGCCGATTGGCTTTTTCTTTTTCTTTTGGATTGAAGAAGGCCATGGGAGGCTATATGAAATATCCCGAAGTCCCCGGTGCAGGGGAGGTTATGGCGAAATTTTTCGAAAATTTAGGGTGTTAGCCAAATTTTTGAAAAATTTGAAAAGTTCTTAGAAACTGAAAAGTTGAAGAACTTAAGCCGTAAAGAAAATAATGGAAGTTGAGTTGATTAGTTAAACAACTTTAGGCTTCGTTCCTTTTCGGGGACGAAAAGTTTTAAGTGGGGGAGAATGTAACAACCCGGAAATTCTGAGCCAGTTTAAAATTTTTATTTTGGCAATTTTAGCGAATTTTGAATTATTTTAAATAACATCGACGAGAAATTTATTTTGAATAGAATTCGAACGTATATATTAAATAGATCGCCGTTAGAATATAAATATTTATTCTAAATTATAAAAGAAATTGAAAATGGCGCGGTAGTTCGATAATTTGATTTCAAAATTCAAATGAATGTACCGGGTGCAAAATAAACCGGATTTTAGTTAAACCAAAAATATCAGAATCTATTTGAGAATATCTTTCCGACGAATCCGAAAATTTGAAATTTCATAGCGGGAGTAAAATGATACGTCCAGTTGAAAATTCAGAATAGTCGCTATGGAATTCAGGCCCTTAAAAATAGCCATTTTGCAAATGACCTCGGTTTTCGACGAAACCACTTTTGTTGGATCCATGATGTCAAATTATTGCTAGGTTTCAAATTTCGTAATGTTTCGAATCAATATGTGAGCGTGGCACAAGAAAACGTGTTTTAACAGTTTCGGTCAATTTTGGTCGATCAGAAAATGACCATTTTTCAAATGGTCTCGGAATTTGACGAAAATAGTTTTGTTAGGACCGTATCATCAATACGAAGCTAGAAATAATTTTTCTGGAATTTTTAGAGCTCGTATGTGACCCCGGTAATTTGAAATGTACGTTTAAAATAGAATACATAGATTTAAATTTTGATTTGAATGGAAACCGATCATAACAGCTGAATTGACTTACGGTACATATCCCATTGTGTTCGGGATGGGGGTAATTAGCTAGGGACGACAGTCGGTGGGTTTGACTTCGAGTTAAAAATGAAAAAGTAACTTTATGGGGTTTAATTAAATTAAATATAAAAATTATAAAAGCTTGGTCAACCCTCACACTCTCTCTCCCCCTCCCCATTTCCTCGTCGTTCAACAGGAAAAGAAAAAAACAACGAGACCTCACGACGCGCTGCCAAGCCCGCCACCACCGCCTCCCTACGACGCCGCCTCGCCGGACCGGACCCCCCTGTCTCTGCTTCTCCCTCCTCGAAACCCGTCAGTACCCGAAAACCTTAGCCCCAAATCGATTTCATCCACCTCCTTCAGCCTCCTGCCGCCACCACCGCGAGCCGCGCACCAGACCACCAGCGAAGCAACCCCTCCGCCCCTCCATCTCCGGCGCAGTAGCCCCCTCTCCCCAAATTCCCACTGTAAGTAAATTTAAATCGATTTCTATTTTTAATTTTCAGTTTTTAAATGTGAATGGTTTGTTTTGTTTTCAGTTTTGATCTAAATAAACAGTGATAAAATTCAGATTTTTAATATATAAAGTTATGATTTTTATCATAGTAAAGATGTGATTTTTACCGTAGCAAAGCCGATATTTTTAAAAATAGAAAGAAGTGATTTATATATATATATATATATGTGACAACGATAAAAATGTGGTTTTTATTTATAAATATCGTCAAAGAAAAAAAATGTAATCTTTGTTTGTATAAAAAATATAATCTTTCGCGAAGAAAAAAATTAGATTTTTCCATATAGATTTATGGAGTAAAAATTCGATTTTTACATATATGAAGTAGCGATAAAAAATTGATTTTTACATGTATAAAGAAGCGATAAAAATGTGATTTTTATCTATGTAGAGTTGAAATAAAAATATAATTTTTATAGAGGAAATAGCGAATAAAAATATGGTCTTTGTATATAAAAGTTACGATTTTTGTTATTGAAAGGATTATATTTTTGATATAGAAAAGATCATAATTTTGAAGTGGAAAAGATCGTATTTTTGAAAGTGAAAAAGATTAAAAATATGATTTTTATATACTAAAGAATATAAAAATGTGATTTTTATATATGTAGTGAATACAAACGACAAAAGTGACAAAAGATGGGAGCAGTGAAGATTTCCTACATAAGAAGAGTCGTGGCGTTTGGATTAGCTCTCGATGAGAACTTCTCACTTTTATTTTAATTTTCTAGTTAAAATATATACTAGGATGCAGACGGTGTTTAGTAGCGCCCGACACCCGTCGTCCACAGACCATGGACGGCTTGTATGCTTGTTTGTTTGATTTTGATGTGTAATTGATTGTGTGATGTGATGTGAAATGAAATAAAATATTTATATAGTTGAAATAAAATATTTTATAGTGGAAAATATTTTATAGTTAAAAATAGAATTTTTAACGTGTATATGTAATGAAATAAAATAAACAAATCGGACGATTTGTTTATATACACACATTTGACTGATATTGATTGGGACGATAAATTTTACACATCGCCCAAATGCACAAATAAAATCTGTGTTTGATTGTTTGAAACCCCACACGGGTGTTGGGATGATATATGATGTACACTAATCCCAATAATTAGTTGTATGTCGATCGATTGATTGACAGACTATTATAAGCATTGAATATTTATATTTGATGCTTATACAGTGTAGAATGCACTTTGGATGATGGTTGATTATTTGTTGTTGTTGATATATACATTCGTTGTATGGAAGTCCATAGAAATAAAATCTATGGTAATTGATTGGGCCTCATTCCAGTTTTGTAATAGAATATTTGAAGAGAAATATTTGAATAGAAATATTTGAATAGAAATATTTGAAATAGAATATTTGAAAATAGAAATATATGAAGCCATGTTGATTAGATTGATGTCATTTTGACGTGAACAATATTTATATCGATTTTATTCATTTTATAATGAATATCGAAAGTGATTTCAAAATCTGATATTTTGAATAGAATTGAAATTCGAATTGAAATTAAATAGAAATGAATTCGAATTGAAATTGAATAGAAATGATTTCGAATTGAAATTGAATAGGAATGAATTCGAACTGAAATTGAATAGAAATGAATTCGAATTGAAATTGAATTGAATTGAAAACGAACTGAAAGTGAATTAGAAATCAATTTGAATTGAAATCAATTTGAAATGAATTTGAAATGAATTTAAAACGAATTTATATTGAAAAATTCAATCTTGATTTGAATTCGAAAAAGAAGTTGAAATCGGTTCGAAAACGAATTTAAAACGATTTATAAAATACGTTTTAAAAGGAAATCGACGAAGTATATATTATATATATATTATATAATGGCCTGAATAGAATGCGCCGCGCTACGGCAGTTCGTGAATTTCGATCATTGACTTCGAATGGATATTGCGGGAGATCCGACCGTCAGATTCTCCTAAAACCAGAACTGTTGTGTTCATATCGAAAAGAGCTTTCTAACGAATATTAGAAATTAGAAATCTAACGGTTGGATTTGGAATTATGTCCAAATCAAATTTGGAAAAGGTCGCTGTAAGTGCAGTTCGATGGCCGTTGATGGAAATCGACTGTGCGGGCCTTGATAAAATTATTAAAAATAGTAATAATTTGTGTAAGATCATAAGAAATGATTTGTGAAGAATTAGGGTGGAAAATTCCATATTTGAAAAGATAAAAATAGATTTTTATCGAAATGAACTAGTTTTGAACTAGAATTATTACTCTATTTATTTTTAAAATAAATAAATTGGATTTGAAATGGTTTTGAAAATAACCAGAATTTCCAATAAGTGAATTGGAATGGATTTGAATTGAAATTGTCTTTGGAATATTTCGATGTGGGATTTCGTGATGATATAGGTATTGTTATGGGAATTTGAAAGATATATTTATATCGTTATTTCCAATACGATATTTGTTGGTCGTAGAATTTGATATTGAATATAAGCCGATATATTTTCTATTCAGAGCCTTGTATTTAATATCAAATGTGATTTGGGTTTGTCGTGAATGGTGTCTTCATTAACACTGTTCTTAAGCCCAGTTGAGAAAAAGATTAAATCGTTTTGTTTAGATTTAATGAAGTGTACCAATTAAATAATATTTAATTGGAATTGAATTGGTATTGATTTTTGGGTTTATCGTGAACTGTGTTTTAAATGACACTAATTCTTTAACCCAGTTAAAGATTAAAACTAAGTGGAGTTTTAATGAATCTTTAATTAGATTGAAAAGATCGAGAATGGAGTATCACCAGTTTTACTCCATGCGATAGTTAAATCTTTAATTAGATTTGAACGTGAAATGGTAATTGAATTTACCGATAACACCGTGGTCTTAGATATGAAGTATTACCAGTTTTACTTCATGGGGTGAATAGGTTGGGATTGGGAAATAAAATAAATGATTACTTCGGTGTGGTTTGCAAATCCCGACTAGTTTGAATTGATATTGAAAGGAGATTAAAGAATAAATTTAAAGAATTTATCTTTGATAAAATTAATGGGAACCTATCCCAAAGTGTATGAATATTTGAATAAAAGAATATTCTGAATTGGAATGAGGCATATGTTGTGTTTGTGTAACACTTGTTTATTATATACGCGAGTTATTCGGAAAGACCGGGTTTATCCCATTCTGAATAACTGATTCGACGTGGTGTCGAAGATGAAGACGGTGGTCGAAGACTGGAGGTCTTCACGTCGTTTGGGTGATTACTGATGATCTTGATTGGGCCGTACACCCAAGAGGAGGGAATCAGTTAGTGATCGTCCAGATGTACTTGGAGATCGATGGATATGCGGGGTACTAGGTGCCTCCGGTTTCGTTCAGACCCAGAACGGACTTGTAAATGGACTGCGTGTCTGACATTGGATTTTAGTCTGTGTGATTGATTTCTATTAAATATATATCTGTTTGGCGGTGGAGAATTTATTCTCTTGCTTAACGCCCTTCTCTGAGACGTACGAGCTCAGGGGTTATATATCGATGGATATCAAACGCATGGAGTGAATTGCCTGTGTGGCACGCCTAAGTGGCAATATGATCAAGGCTTCTGTTGAAAAGTAGAGTCTTGTGGTGGATGATCAAAGCACTGCCTGTGTGGCATAGCTTTGTGTAACGTTGATTCGCGAGCCTCACACCCCGGTTGTGAACCAGAAACGGGAGAGGACTTCAGGGAGGGCATGCGTTTCTTTCTAGCTAGAAGTGGCGTCAGTGGTTTTACACGCCCTGACGAGTTTGACTTATGTGGTTGTTGCTGTTGCGAGGTGCCTCGGATATATCGGTGACTGTGTGGAGCCGATGGAGTCATTTGGCTCATTGACACCCCATAGGGTGGAGAAACGTAGTGTTCAGGCATTCTGATCCACATCGGTGGACCGGCCTGACGATCCAAGGCTTGCCTGCGCGCTTGCCTAAGGGGCGGGCTAGAGCTTCTCGAATCGGTTGAGGATGATCCCTTGCCTCGGTTCATAGAAGGAAACCCAATTTCCAAATATGTGACATTTGCGGTTTTGATTGTAGAGCCTAGTATGGCAACATGATATATGGTACCCATGCCGTCTATGATTGATATTTATGATTGAAATTGTTTTAAACACTATACACTTATTATAGTATCAAATGACTTGTTTTAAACGTATCAAGCATGCTTTGGCTACTATAAGGAAAAACCCTCCTTCGGTTTGTGTTGCATTGTGTGATGGGACCTGGGTCTTATAATAGCTTCATTGTTCTTTATTTAGCATTGCGTTGTTGTTTTATGCACTGGTGTTCTTGGGAGGAAACCCGTTCCGTGTTATATGGCGTGGTCCCTTGATTTACCTAACTTTAAAATAAAGATTAGTAACTGTTTTAGTTCTCACACCAGTCACATGACTGACCTGGAGTTTATTGTTTTAACCTAAACTCTGGGCGCCCTTATTTTGACACGGGCAGCTACTAGTTTTGGTTTTGCAGATTTATATTCATAGGATCCTAGTTTACAGCTGGAATGATATCCGAAAAGCTTTGTATCCGTATATCTCCTTCAGTTGTGTATTGTATTATTTTCCGCTGCTATGTAATTTATTGCAATCTCTGATATTTGGTAAACGTGTAATATTGATTTATACTCTGTATATTCTGATGGAATTGTTGTAATTAACAATGAAATGTTCTTCTGTTTGCGTTCTATTTTGTCGTGTTCTCAAAACAATCAGGGGTTTCGAACGGTCTTGGTCGGTTTAGCGACTGATTCGGATCGAGCGGAATTCCCGGTCGTGACATCTTATTAAATAAACGTTATCGTTTATTAACGAATTTCATAGCGACTATTTGAAAGAATTGAATTGGACATAACTTGCAATCCATAATATGTAATCTTAATTTTTCTCTTCTATTGGAAAAATATAATCAAATCGATTCAAATGGTTCTTATTTCACAGAATTCCGACTTATATCAGATCCTGTATATTCAATTAAAGTTCAAATCGAAATTTACGAACTGCTGCGACGTTTCGAGCTCGTTTTAATATATATATATATATATATATATATATATCAAAACTCCATTTTAAATAAATAACTTTGATATAAAATCCATTAATATTGCCAAATCAATATTTAAACGGATTTAAATATTCGTAATTAACGCAAAAAAATCTTGGGACGTTACACTCTCCTTTAGGATCCCGAACGCTTGTTCACACTTTGCGTCCCATGTGAACACTTGGTTCTTTTTTGTCAATCCTGTCAATGGTGCAATTATCTTGGAGAAATCCTTGATAAACCGTCGGTAATTACCTGCCAACCCAAGGAAACTCCGAACATCCGTTGCATTCTTAGATCGATCCCAGTCCTCGATTGCTGCCACCTTAGTAGGATCAATTGCTATCCCATTTCTAGAAACAACATGGCCTAAGAACCTCACTTACTTCTTGCAGAAGTGACACTTCGAAAACTTAGCCTTCAATCGATGCTTTCGCAACATTTCCAACACAACTCTCAAGTGTGTCTTGTGCTCTTCCTCATTCCGAGAGTAAACCAAAACGTCATCTACGAACACAAGCACGAACTTGTTCAACTGATCTCTGAAAACACTATTCATAAGATCCACAAAGTATGCTGGCGCATTAGTCAACCCGAATGGCATCACCAACCATTCGAAGAAACTGAATGGTGTCCTAAAAGCAGTCTTTGGCACACTATACTTCACCACCCTCAACTAGTGAAATCCCTTTGCCAAATCTATTTGAGAAAACACTTTGGATTCATGAAGCTGATCAAACAAGTCATCAATCCTTGGCAATGGATACTTGTTCTTTTTGGTCACCATATTCAACTCACGATAGTCCACACACAATCTCAACGAACCATTTACCTTGGTTGCAAACACGACCGGTGCACCCCATTTGGATACACTCCTCCGAATGAATTATTTTCCCAAAAGGTCATGAACTTGCACCTCCAACCCTCGTTATTCCTTAGGCGCCTTCCGCCTAAGAGACATAACGATTGGTCTATCATCCTCAACCAAGTCGATCCCAAACTCTATCTCACGATGCGGCGGCTCCCTTTGACCTCGTCAAAGACATCCTCATACTCTTTAGCGATTAGCATAGATAACAAGTCTTCCTGTGGAATCCCACGCGGATATAGATAACTCATGAAGACCCTGTCTTCGTGCTTACATCTAATCAACACCTTTCACCCTTCTATATCCCCAGCCCTCACTTCTAGCTTCTCGCGATTCATTCTTGCTGCATACCTTTTGAGCTAATCCATGCCTAAGATGATCCCAAAATCATCTAAGTTAAGAACAAAGCAATCGCACATAAAAGAGCAACCATGACTCGACAACACTAGATCTCGACAAATCACGCAAAGATTAGACGAACCCACAACTGGATTAGTCACAACGAAAGGTCTATCACAAATCTCGGGTTCCAAACCCAAGCGGCACACAAGCTCATTGCAAAAGAAAGAATGCGATGCTCCAGTATTAGACAAAACTCGAACTGAAACACCTCAGACAAAAAGAGTACCTCGGATGACGACACTCTTTCCCTTCTCCTCCATAGCAGGAGCTCTTGAAGAAGATGGAACGGCTTCCAAAGCATATGCCTTCACAATCTGCTTCCCTTTAGCCGGTTCTGGACAGTCCTTCTTAAGACGCCCAGTCCTACCACAATTGTGACACTTCCTCTTGACCTTCAGATTCTTGCACTCATTAGCAAAATGGCCTTTCTGTTGGCAGTTAAAGCAAACCACCTCACTCTTAGGCTTCTTCTGGCCATCCTTTCCTTCCTGCTGTTACTACTTCCTCTTCTTATTATTACCACCCTGCTGTGGTTTCTGAGCTTCCTTGGTTGCAATGACAACATTTTCTTCCTTTGGAAATAAGGTGTCATGGAGAACTGCTTTTTCCACTAGCTTCTCAAATGAATCATCAAGGTGATCAACCAACGATATTCCTATGTAGACATCCAGACCCATGACGAACTTCTCTTTCTTCTGATAGGGTGTATCAATGTATGAACGAGCATATCTGGACAAGGCCTCGAAATCAGAAACATAATCAAGCACGAAATGACTATTCTATTTCAGCTCTACGAACTTCTTGAACAAAGCTGACTTTTGAGCAGTGGAGATAAACTTTGAAACTTAGCCTGGAATTGTTCTCCTGAAATCTCTTCCTCTGGAGTCTCAAGTGTAACTGAATTCCACCATTCCTCGGCCCTGCCTTGCAGCTGCCTTGATGCAAGCTTTCTCTTTGTTGCATCATCCAAACTCAAGTCTCCAAAAATACGAACACAAGAATCCATCCACCTCTGAACCTCTTCACCTGGCGCAGTTCCTTTGAATGGTTTCCCTCCTAGAGATGTTAAGTCTTTGCATAGCTTTGCGAAATCCACAACCCTAAGCAATTAAACACCTACAACTACCGTAGCTACCATAGGAGCGGGCACCCTTCGCATTAATGTCTCCATCATGGCTTCAAACATGGTAGGGTTGTCTGGTTCACCGCCATTTCGCCCTTCAGTATTAGCTTCCCTAGCAACATGCCTTGATGGTCATCTACTCATTCTAAATCTTCAATTTAGAATAATTATCCACTTTCAAGAAAACTGCTAAAGAATACAATCGCTACTACTATATATTATAATATATATAGTAAGCATCCAACTGAAATCTACAAGTACTTGCTCATATGAGATTACATCATCGAACTTTGGCTAAAGCGGTTAACCAGAGCTCTGATACCAAAAGTAACGACCGCCCACAGCCCTCATACTAAACAAGAAGAAGAATGCGCTGAAAGACGTACCAGGCAGCTATGGAAGATCATCATGATATGACAACACAATCGGAACCTGAAGTAAATCTCACAGCATAAGCATAAAATATAATAGAATATATACAACATGTATTAATAGTGAAGCACAAAACACTAGACTTTCATAACAACTAGAAAGTATTATTCATAGACCTGAATTACAACTATAGTGTTTGTACAAGTTGCCTCACTACAACACTCAGAGAATAACAAACAGTGGAAATCCAAATACTATATAGTAAAAAGATAGTACGCCAGCCTCGTGCTCGCCTCCGAATAGCTACATCGTCCTCACTAAGTTATCACCTGCCACCTTCCACCTAGTCTGCCCATCCAAAACGGATGAATAGACCAAGGTAATAAGAGGGAAACATAATACCTTGAGTCAGGCAACAGTCTTAGTGAGCGATAAAATAGCTAACAAATATCATCAATAAAGTATACGAGAATAGGTAGATTAACAAACCAATCTACCAAACACCAGAGAAGAAATCAACTCCCGTCTTCCCCACATCGGACAGTGATAGCCTTTACATCAAACAATTCAACCATTCATCCATAGAAAACAGAACACCCATTCAATCATGGCAAAGCACTCATGACATCCAAATTGTGTATATCATGTAAACCATTCTAATTGAATTCCACATCCCTTAAGCACAAGCCCCAGAGGTCTAAACCAATATCAGAAAAGCACTAAAGGAACATCTCCTTCGATGTTGGACAATCTACCTGAGATGGTATAAACAAAGCATCCACCACCCATGACTGACTCTGGCTAACACCGACAATCCTGTTTGAAACCATCGTTAATCGTATGATGACCCATCATGACTGCCATATGTCAAGGGCTAATGGTAACCCCATTTCTAGCAAAAACTCATACTCCATCATGACTCATATGCTTGTCTTCTCAAATCTCGATAACTAGGTCCTTCATGACTGCCCAAGGCACAAAGCCCTTCAAGACTGCCTAAAGTACCCCTGCTTTGAGTCTGCTAGAACTTACGATAATCTTTCGACCTTCACATATATAGCCATCAACTCCGATGACTACTCATTAACTCAAGCCCCCCTTGAGTACCCATTATCTATGATCTCAAATCACCCTAGAGTCATCTTCCCATTCGATGCTTTACACCGATCATCAAACTTATCACACCACTTCGAACATTCTCATCTGGACTCTCATCGAACTCACCATCACCATCGAACCAGGAAATTTCAATATAAGGATCAATATAGTCTATAGCGTTCACACGTATTTGCCAAAGAAATAAACCACAACACTCAGGCCATTCACCACAGCATTTAGAAGCACTGCTAAAAATTCTTCAATTCATAACCGACCAACCATGCTAGAGATCGATCGACCGACCATACTAAGGTAGAGACCTGCCGATCAACTTTGCTTCAGAACCGACCGACCAGAACCTATTAGATTAAGAACTGATCAATCCCATGCTATCAAGGACCGACCCTGTGACTCCAAAGCCTCAACCGAACGATCAAGCCTTGTGTGCGACCCCTTGGCTTGACCGACCCGACCACTTCATTGCATAAGGTGGCCAACCATGGAGCGAACGACCCTAAGCCAAGATCGATCCAACATGCGACCAACCCTGTGTCCCTGAAGCCCAACCATGTTCGAACGACCCCTCTTGGTTCGACCGACCCTGCTACGTGCGACCGACCCTAGTACGTGTGACCGACCTCCTGTTGTACTGCAAATTGTACTATGTTGTACTGTCCGCTCGACCCGTGGCTTGTACATCCTCAATCTAATTCTAATTTCGATCAAAACTTCGGTAATCGATACAATCGACAAAATATACTCGTAAAGCATGTTATGAGATCACTAGAAACATGGATATGACAATTACTACTAAAATAATACAATTTTCACCAAAACCATGATAAATTTTCATATGATCTAAATTGCAGATCTAAATTGCATAAACATATGAAATAACACAGGAATTACCGGTTTAAACTTGCCAAATTAGATACTAAGGTGATTCATATGAAAATGAACTTACCAAGGTGTAGATCTAGGAGAAAATGTTTGAATTTGATGAAAAACATGACTAAACATTCATTTACTTGATTGAGTCCATGTGAGAGATGCATATCACTCACTAATTCTACAAATCAAAGATAAAACAATGAATTAAGATTCTAGAAAGCAAGGGATTGGATTCAAACTCCTTGATTCGATGAACACTCCCTTGCAACGGAGTAGATCTAGCCTCAAATGGTGTAGATCTTCAATTTCCTAAGCTTTAAAGGTGGAAAGATGGAGGATCCCTTGGCTCTTCCAAAAGAGAGAATAGGGAAAGTAAACTATTTTCCATACCTCCCACCCCCTATTTATAGTCTTCCACCAGCCCACTAATGGGCTTCTTCAATTCAACCCATTATGGCTTAAAAACCTGTACAGCCAACTGTTAAATTTTAAAAGAACGATTCCTCCCAAACCGTTGAGCCAAATCTTTAATTTAACCACTCTAGGGAAAGGCAATCATCATTTCCTTTTCAATGGCACAGGTCTCATCACCTAATTCGACCTGAATCAACAGTTATACCTTGTACAAGACTGACAACGACAAAATGGTCACAAACAAAATTGGTAAAAATTATGGACATGTCTCACATCCCCATAAGCAACATATTAAAATATGAGAATGATCCAACCATCAGGGAATAAAATAAAAATATTTTACAACCCTCCGATGTGTAAAATACGAGCTACTACAAAAATAATGTAATCGGCTTGAGAAAGTGGAAAATAACAACCAATAATGATACCGTGTAGTATCGTTTTCTCTTAAGATGTGATAATTATTTATACGAACGTTGCGGCATGCATTTCACGCGTGATCACAACACATGTTTGCTCATGAACCATGTTTTTTAAAAACTGTATATGTTTAACACATTCAAGATAAAATGATTTACATGGATTTTTAGTTATATTTTTATACTAAAATAATATGTAATTAGTTTGAATTTTCATTCTAAGTTGCAGTATTTAATTTTTTGTTTCATTTCATTTTTATTTATATTATTTTTTCGTAAAGAACGATCTTGTAAATAATATTTATTTCTTAGATCATATATTTAAGTGATAACGAACTTGTTATTAATTTAAAGAATTTTTTTTTGAGTTTGTAAGAAAAGTTTAATCACTTGATCCAATTTTTAAGCGTTACATGAAGCTAAAAGCACATAAGGGTTTTTTCAGAAGATCGTCGTCGGACCAAAAGTTTGTCGTTCCAAGACAAATATTAATAAAGATTTATACTTCTAATGTTATCTTATAACAACTTTTCTAGATAAAGTATGTAATTTTAATCCACAACGTTGCTTCGTAATAACATATTACCGCAGTAGCAACTTATAAATTAAGCAACTGCTTATGAATTATAACAATAATTTTTTAACATCTATAACATTTAATAAATATAGTGCTATTTTAGCTCACAGTGTTATACATGCCAGCATTTATGAATCCCAATACCAGGTTTTTGAAATATTTTATCATTTTTCGTTTTGTACTAGTATTTCATAAATTGCAATATCATTTTGTAGGTGAATGTGTAATCTAAGTTACAATATATTTTGTAGTGGCATTGTAATAAAGTAATAATATTTTAAATAAATTAAATATATAAATTAGCTTCTAAAGTTATATACCAATAGCGTTTTTAAATGAAGTTTCTTTTATTAGTAAGTTTTACTATAATTATGATTTTTGTAACGGTGATATCTTTTTTATTTTATTTTTGAATTATTTTGATTATACATTTTATACCGCATAATGATATTTTTTAAGTTTTTTAAAATAAAAAATACATATGATTTACTTTTCAATTCTGCTATATAGTTGCATGTTTAAATGTTATTGCATAGTGGTATTGTATTTACCGAATAAATAGAGAATACATTTATTTTATTTTATATGTGATGTAACGAACCGACCAATTCCCGATCCTGATCATCGACACCAAACACCATGTCGAGTAACCGAACATTAGAAATTAGCGGATCATTAATGGAAAGAAGTTAGAGAATGAGAAATAGAAAGAAAAGTTAGAATAAAAGAAAACGAAGAACACAAATCTCGTAGCGGAACGAATAAAATATATTAGATAATATAACTTTTGAAATACAAATTGATAACTGTATTTACATACCATCATCAGAGTACAATACAACATATCTGTGGCGACCCGTACTTCCCGGCTGGCCTAAACCAAACAAGAAGGCGGACTGCTTCGAGAACAAGACAAATCAGAACATAAACAGAAGAACATTTCATTATTATTACAATAATTTACATCAGAGTACAAGAATATACAGAGTATGAACAAATAATATACATTTGATAAATATCAGAGATTTACAAATACATTACATAGCAGCGAAAAATAATACAAAACACAACTGAAAGAGATACACGGATACAGAGCGTTCCAAATATAGCCCTAGCTGTAAATCAAGGATCCTGTATAAATAAATCTGCAAAACCAAAACTACTAGCTTCCCATGTGGAAAATAGAGGCACCCAGAGTTTAGGATAAAATAGTAAACAGGACAGTCATGTGACTGGTGTGAGAACCAAAACAATTATTAAATCTTTACTTTAAAAATAAAGTAAATCAAGGGACCACGCCGTATAACACGGAACGGGTTTACCCCTAAGAATACTAGTGCCTAAAACAAACAGCGCAATGCTAACTAAAAAAAATGAAGCTATTATAAGACATAGGTGCCATCACATAATGCAACGCAAGCCGGAGGATAGAGTTTTACCTTATAATAGCCAAATATGCTTGGTACGTTTTAAAACAAATCTTTTATTATTACTATAAGTGAAGAAATCAACTTCAAATATAAATGTATCAATCATAGACGACATCAGCGCCCCATTCCACTTTGTCGCCATATGTAGTATACAACTAAAACAGCAAAATGTCGTATTGGAAGTTTGGATTTCCATACTGGTGGCTCCTGATCCGAAAGATCTATCGCGTAGTGCAATTCCCAACGGCTTACGTCGCACGCATGCGAAAACACCGTAACGCAAATCCGCACTACCCCAGGAAACAAGTTACCGCAGCTTACGTCCAAGCATTGGAAAACACCGCTAACTCTATACATCTGGGAATCGGGGGGGGTGTGCCCTATCCCTACTGGTGTGGGGCGACCACACCCAGTATGACCTCGGTCAACCGAATCCATGACAACCCATAGGATGATGTCTATCCTCATCTCTAAAGTATACTGATCTAACCATCAGTTTACCACCATACCGGTGTGTGAGGCTCGCGAATTAACGCTACACAAAGCTGTGCTATATTAAAGCTGTGCTTTGATCATCATCCACCAAACTTTGCTTTTCAACTAAAGTTTGGATCACTGCATCTCAGCATGCCACACTATCAATCCATACTGTACCACTGATTTCAGCCAATATATAACCTCTGAGCTCGTAGGTCTCAGAGAAGGGTGTTAAGCAAGAGAATAAATTCTCCGCCACCAAACATATATATTTAGCAGAGATCAACGAATATAGTATAAAGGAATACAATGTCAGACACGCCATCCATTTACAAGTCCATTCTAGGTCTGAACGAAACCGGAGGCACCTTATTCCTCGTCCCGTATGTCCAATATAGGAGAGAGGCCCTCGCATATCCGTACAATCAACAACCACTGTAGCCCTTTCAAGGTAGCTACTCAAATCATGAGCAACAGTAGCAATCCATCCATTCGATGTGAAGATAGTCGGTCTTGCACCGTCTTCAATCTCTTCAAATTCTCGTCATATCAGCTATTTAGAATGGGTTAAACCCGGCCTTTCTGAGTAACTCGTGTATCTTATAATCAAGTGCTATAACAACACATCATACTCCTCATTCCAATCCAGAATATTCTTTTATTCAATATTCTCATCTTTAGGGAAATGTTCCCATTAATTCTATCAAAGATAAATTCTTCTAAATTTATTGTTTTTCTTCCTTTGGATATCATTACAAAAGATTTCATTATGTTATCAGTTTTAAACCAAATTAAGGTTTTCCAAATTAGTCGGGATTAGCGAACCTTACCGAAGTAATCATTTGTTTATTTTCCCAGTCCCAACCTATTCATCCCATGGAGCAACTGGTAATACTCCATATCTTACCCCATGGTTTTCTGCGTAAAATTAATTACCATTTCACGTTCAAATCTAATTAAAGATTTAACTATCGTTTGGAGCAAAACTGGTGAATCTCCATTCAAGATCATTTTCTTGAATTGATAATTTTAATTATCACATTCACTTTTCAATCTAATTAAAGATTCATTAAAACTCCATTTAGTTTTAATCTTCCGAAAAATCAATATTAGTGATTATTTAACTTTGGGAAATCAAACATGCCGCATCAAAAATCTACACCGTACCATTGATTTCTACCGATATATAATCTCTAAGCTCGTATGTCTTAGAGAAGGGTGTTAAGCAAGAGAATAAATTCTCCGCCACCAAACAGATATATATTTAGCAGAGATCAATGAATACAATATCGAAATACAATGTTAGACATGTAATCATGTCTTTACCTGGGTTAAAGAACCAATGTCATTTAAAACACGGTTCACGATAAACCCAAATCACATTCCATTAACCATGGAATCTTCATGGAAAACAAATCAATATATAATCGATATCAATTTCCATATCCGACTAATAATATAAATGGAATAATGACAAATACTTTTAAATTCCATATGTATTAACAGTCTTCCTCCACAGAAACTCACTTCGATTATTACCAAATCGAATTCCATTTAATTCCAATTTAATATATTAAAATGGAAATCTTTACTTTGGAAAAATTCCATCAATCTTAATTAAACATTATAAATTCCAAATCATATTCCTCACTGTTAATTGGGTTAAAGAACAAGTGTTATCTAAAACACCCTTCACGATAAACCCAAAAATCCAATTCTTTTATTCAAATCCAATTAAATACTAATTAATTGGAAAACTTCACTAAATCTTAATTAAATGATTTATTCTTTTCTCAATGTGGTTTAAGAACAGTGTTAATGAAGACACCGTTCACGACAAACCCATTTTCCAATTTGATATCAAATACAAGGCTCTGAATAGAAAATATATCGGCTTTATTCAATATCAAATTCTGAAACCAACGAATGTCGTATTGGAATGATATATATATATATATATATATATATATATGTATGTATACACATATCTTCCAAATTGCTCAACAATATCCGTATAATCACGGAATCCAATATTGAAATATTCCGAAAATTATTTCCATTCCAATTCCATTCCAATTTATTCATTGGAAAATTTTGGTTATTTTAAAACCATTTTCAAATCCAATTTATTTATTTCTAAAAATAAATAAGTTATTATTCTAGTTAATAACTAGTTCATTTCGATAAAAATATATTTTTATCTTTTCAAAACTGGAATTTTTCATCCAAAATCTTTCCAAATCATTTATTATGATTTTACTTAATTTTTCCATATTTTTAATAATTGTATTATCGCCCGTACATTCGGTTTCCAATAACGGCCACCGAACTGCATCCATAGCGACCTTTTCTGAAATTAATTTGGACATATCTCCAAATCTAACCATTAGATTTCAAATCTCTTATATTTATTGGAAATCTCTTTTCGATACGAACCCAATGGTTCCGATTTTAGGAGAATCCGACAGTCGGATCTCCCGTAAAGTCCATTTGAAGTTAATGGTCGAAATTCGTGAACGGTCACTGCGCGGCACGTTCTATTCAGGCCATTATATATATATATATATATATATATTATTTCGTCGATTTCCATTTAAAACGAATTTTATAAATCGTTTTAAATTTGTTTTAAAAACGATTTCCACTTCCATTTCAATTTCAAATCAAAATTGAATATTCCATTATAAATTCATTTTAAATTCATTTTAAAACGATTTCAATTTCATTTTCAAATTTAAATCAAACTTGAATATAATTTCGTTTTAAATTCATTTCAAATCGATTCCAATTCAATTTCAATTCATTTTAAATTCATTTCAAATTGATTTCAATTCAAATCGATTTTAGTTCCATTTCAATTCATTTTAAATTCATTTCAAATCGAATTCAATTTATTTCAATTTCATTTCAATTCGTTTTAAATTCATTTTAAACGATTTCAATTCTATTTTCAATTTCAAATCAAAATTAAATATTCTTTATATAAATTCATTTTAAAACGATTTCAGTTTCATTTCAAATTTCAAATCAAAATTGAATTTTCCATTATAAATTCGGTTTGAATCCATTTCAAATCGATTTCCATTTCATTTTCGAATTTAAATCAAATTTGAATATTTCTTATCATTAATATTAAAATGATAATATTTTCAAAATATCAGATTTTGAAATCATTTTTCGATATTCATTATAAAATGAATAAAATCGACACAATTCCCGTTAAAATGGTGTTTAACTACTTAATACGGCTTCACATTTCAATATTCACTGAATATTATTTTAAAATATTCGTTAATTCTGAACTGGAATCAGACTCAATCAATTACCATATAATTTTATTTATATGGATTTCAACATCATATATGTACAACAATAATGATAAGCAATCATTAAAAATTCAAACAACATTCAGAGTGCATTCTACAACTGTATAAGCATTAAAATAAATAAATAACACTTATACAGGTTGTCAACCCATCGTTTGACATACCACTAATTTATTGGGATCAATGTATGTCAAATATTATCCCAATACCCGCGTGGGGTTTTCAAACAACAAATACTAATTAATATTTGTGCAGTTGGGCAATGTGTAAAATTTATCGTCCTAATCTATATCAGATAAATAAGTGTACATAAACATACCGCCCAGTTTTTTAATGAATATTTATTTTATCTCATGATAATTTATATATATATATATATATACAACAATACAATCAATGACAATCCAATCAGAATTCAAACAAACAAATTTCACAACGCAATACAATCAAACAAGTCGTCCATGGTCGTGGACGACGGGGAGCAGTTCATATATGCAGTTATAAAATAAATAACTGTACAAGAAATTATAGTGAGAAGTTCTCACATTGGTTTCCACTCCGTCAGTTTTTATCTGAATTTTCGAACCGTTTGCATTTGAATTTTCTCGAAATTTTAATTTGCTCCAAATCACTTCTAGTCAATTCCATATTGAAGTGCTCGTTGAGACGATTTCAACGGAATTGAAATCGTCTGATTTGGACCTCGTATGAAGGAGATACAGAATTTAATATGTTGGTTACATTAATTTGGAAAATTAATTAGTAATTAAACACTAATTACCCTATTAAAATTAATCCTCCTCAATAACTCGTTGTCTTTGCTGAACCCATCACCCCAGGAAAAAATCCGTCGTCGCCGTGACCCTAGGCATCGGAGTCCGATCAAACCCCCTCCCTCGACGCGCCTCTGCAGGAGCTCCCCAACCATAGCTGCCTCGTCGCACTCGGTGCCCAGATGGCCACCCAAAATCGCCATGAACTGCCGTTGTTCCTGGCCAAAATTACACCTCCCCGTCGAACTATAGGTCATCACACTCATACTGATCGAAAGCCCTCTGAATTCCCTTTAATTTAGCCTTTGATTTCTTGTTCTAATTCAAAGTAGACTAGGAGAATTTAAGGGATTGGTTTTAGGAAAATTCCAACCTTTAATTGCTGATGACGGCGGAAATAATTAGGGTTAGGGTTTTCCTTGACCGGGTTTGACCATGGCCTTTTACAATATTTTTATATTAATATTTTATTTCAAATTTATTTTATTTAGAAATTTAACGCTCCGAACTCCAAATGAACTCCAATGACTGTCGCCCCTAGCCAAATACCCCTATTCCGAACACAATGGGATATGTTTTCGTGATCCCATTCGACTGTTTCGTCTAGTTTTTATCAAAATTGTAATATAAATCAATGTATATTAAATTTAAACGTACATTTTAATTTACCGGGGCCATATACTGACCCCAAAAATTCCTGAAAAATAAATCAAGCTATGTTTTGACGATACGGTCCTAACAAAACTAATTTAGTCGAATTTGGAGACCGTTTGAAAAATGGCCATTTTCTGGTCGATCCAATTCAAATTGAATTGACCAAACACATTTAAATCTGCCACGCTCACATATTGATTCCAAAAATTATGAAAATTGGAATCTAGCAATATTTTGACATTCCAGATCCAACAAAAGTGGTCTCGTTGAAATGGAGGTCATTTGCAAAATCGCTTTTTTTAAGGGCTATATTATCATAGCGACTATTCTGAATTTTCAACTGGACATAACTTTTTATTCTCGCAATAAAATTTGGATTTTTCAGATTCGTTGGAAAGGTATTTTCAAATAGATTCAAATATTTCTGGTTTCACTAAAATCCGGTTTATTTTGAATCCTGTGCATTCATTTGAAATTTGAAATCGAATTTTCAAACTACCGCACCATTTCCAATTCCGTTTATAATTAAAATAAATATTTATATTCTAACTTCGATTTAAATAAATTCATATGTTCTAATTCTATTCAAAATGAATTTCTAGTCATTATTATTTAAAATAAATCATTTTAAATATTCAAAATTCATTAAAATAACCAAAATAAAAAATTTAAATTGGTTCTGATTTTCTGGGTTGTTACAATCTCCCTGTAATGACCCAAAAATCCGGTCCAATTTGAGCTGACCAGAAATACAAGTCCAACCCCAAATTAAACTTCCTTACTTAACCTTTCTTTCGAATAACTATATTCGATTAACTCTTTTCACTTAGCTCTTATCAATTAACTATATTGGACTGACCCTATTGGATTGACTCTATTTGCTTAACTCTATTTGATTTACTCTATTCACTTAACTTCTGTCGAATAAACTAGATTCGCTTAACTCACCTCGAATAACCAATATTCGATTTTTCCTCTCTCGAATACACTATATTCGATAACTCTACTTCGAATAAGTGATATTCGATAACTCTACTCGATTAACTCCTATTTGATTAACTCTTATTAGTTAACAATAACTCTAAATGGTCAACCCTGACAGATTAACTCTAATCGATCATTTCTAACTCTAATCGATTTCTCTTATTCGAATAACTCCTATTTGATTAACTCTAATTAGTTAACTCTAACTCTAACTAGTCAACCCTCACTGATTAACTCTAATCGATCATTTCTAACTCTAATCGATTTCTCTTATTCGAATAACTCCTATTTGATTAACTCTAATTAGTTAACTCTAACTCTAACTGGTCAACCCTCACTGATTAACTCTAATCGATCATTTCTAACTCTAATCGATTTCTCTTATTCGAATAACTCCTATTTGATTAACTCTAATTAGTTAACTCTAACTGGTCAACCCTCTCTGATTAACTCTAATCGATCATTTCTAACTCTAATCGATTTCACTTATTCGAATAACTCCTATTTGATAACGTTTATTCATTTATAAAGATTTACTTTTGGTAACGGTTCTTTGCTTTATAAATGTTCTCTTTAATAACGTTACTTTACTTATACAAGTGTTGTGTACCCATTATATTTAAAACTATCGGTGTTAAAACCAATATCTCTTATCTATATAAGTTCAGACTTATATATTCCATTTATCGAATGATAAATAATTACTAAATTTGTAAATATCATTTATAAATTTATCTATTCCGTTTATCTGTTTTTCTCCATTTATAAGTTCTGACTTATATATATATATATATATATATATCCCAAGATAAATATTCCCTTTTAAATCCTATTTGTTAATGGTTTACAAATATCCCCTTTTTCTAATCTATTTGTTTTGCAAATATTTTCCTTTATATTTGTTTGACAAATATAACTCCTTTTATATTTGTTTTAACAAATATAACTCCTTTATATTTGATTCACAAATATTTTTCTTTAACTCTATTGATTTTATAATTATTTCCTTATATAAAAATCCTTTTTCCTTTTATATATAAAATCCAGTGATTTTATATAAATAAATGATAATATAGCCGTTGGATTTTATCTGTTTCTGTGTTATATTCCAAAGATAATAGCAGAACAAAATTAAATAAATACACCAGATAATGAACAATAGAATATACTGGATGAAAGTAATCATCAGAGTTACACAGTATACAGGATCTTACTTAGTACAAATACAGTTCAGCTATACATAAATGTCTACAGCGGAAATAAACAAAATATGTACAATAGGAGCTGAACAGCATAAAAAGAAATAATGATAGAATCCATCTTCAGCTCCATCTATCCATAAAAGAACCAGCTAAACCTGAATACAAGGCTGCCCGTGTAGAAAAAGGGGCACCCGAGTTTGAAAGTGAAACAAACTACGAGTCAGTCATGGGACTGGTATGAGAAATCCACTCAACACATATATAATTGGCCAATCACAGGACCACGCCACTTTCGTGGAACGGGTTTACTCCATTGGATTGCCAGTGCTTTAAAACAAATCTTTCTTTTAAACATCGTTATGCTTTTTATAAAAATGAAGCCATTATAAGACTCAGTTCCCATCACACAATGCAACGCAAACCGAAGGATAGAGTTTTTACCTTATAACGGCCAAAATATGATTGATACGAATAAAACAAAGGCATTTGATATTATTGCTAGTGTTTATATGTTTTGAAAACAATTTCAAATCATAACTATCAATCATAGGCGGCATTAATGCCCCATACCACTATGTCGCCATATATAGGTATACAATCAAAACCGCACAGTCACGTATTTGGAAATTTGATTTCCGTCATGAACCAAGGCAAAAGATAGTCCTTACCGAATTCGAGACGCTCTAGCCCGTGTCCCAGGCAAGCACTCAGTCAAGCCTTTGGATCGTCAGGGCCGGTCCACCGATGTGGATTAAAATGCCTGAACAATACGTTTCCCCGCCCTTTGGGGCGTCAACGAGCCAACGAATGACTCCATCGGACCCGGATCGTCCGATCAAACCGAGGCGCCTCGCAACAGCAACAACCACATAGGTGAAAAGTATATAAATGTCAGGGCTGGTAGGTCACAGACACTACCCTAGCTAGAAAGAAACGCATGTCCTCCCTGAGGTCCTTCCTCCCGTTTTAGGTTCATACCGGGGTGTGAGGCTCGCGAATTTACGTTATACACAAAGCTACGCCACACAGGCGGTGCTTTGATCATCACCACAAGACTTTGCTTTTCAACAGAAGCCCTGATCACTGCATCTTAGCATGCCACACAGGCAATTCACACCGTGCAACTGATGGCTATCAATCACACAGAACAAATTCCAATGTCGGACACACAGTCCATTTACAAGTCCGTTCTGGGTCTGAACGAAACCGGAGGCACTAAATACCTCGCAAATCCTTCGATCAACACGTACGTCTGAACGATCACCACTCATTATCCATATTTCGGGATGCCTCCCAATCAGGACCTCGGTTACCATCCAAACGAGGTGAAGATCTCCGGTCTTCGACCACCGTCTTCACCTTCGACTTTAAATCGTCGATCGATTATTTAAAATGAGAATTAACTCGGCCTTTTCAAATAATTCACATATATTTAGAATTTCAAATCAATTTATCTCAATGGTTAAATTATTCGACAACATCAATTTTGTTCTTTAATGTAATTTTCACACCAAACACATTCAACCATCAAAAGCCACATAAATCGAGCAAATTCAGTTTATTTCCATTCTATATCTCTTATGATATTTTATAACTATTTATCGCTATTTTTATTTATTTTAAAATAGCTAACTTATTCAAAACGACGCTTCGGGCCATAAAGCGGCCGTGGCGCTGTTTTTCTTCAGATTTGATTTACACATATCTGAAAATCTAACCGTTGGATCTTCACAAAATTTACATCATTAGAAAGGTCTTTTCAAAACGAATCCAGCGGTTCCAGTTTCGGGAAAATCCGACGGTCGGATCTCTCGGTACAATCGTTTGAAGTTTCGATTTCAAAATACGAACTGCAACGTCGTTATTCGATTAAATATAATTATATTTATATATATATATATATATATATATATATAAATATAATCGTTTCTGGCGCTGTTTTTCTTCAGATTTGAATTAAACATTCCAGACAATCCAACCGTCGGATTTTTACAAGGTTGGTGCCGTTGGGAAGATATTTCCAAGGCGTACCCGACGGTTGAGGTTTCGGGAAAATCCAATGGTCGGATTTCCCGTACTAGTTGTTTGAAATCATGGTTTCAAAATACGAACTGCACGGCTTCGTTTCGTTTTAATTTTATTTATATTTATATATTTATATAAATATAGTTCATTCAATGATTTCCATATCGTTTTCACTTCAAATATTTTTCTAACACCTTAAAATTTTGGAAAATTTCACCATAACCTCCCCTGCACCGGGAGCATCGAGAAATCGCAAATAGCTTTCCCGGTCCTTCTAATCTCAAAAAGAAAAAGAAAAAGCCAAGCGGCTAGCCAACAGGCTCATAAAATCATCACCCAAACAAAGCAGTAAATGTGTACCTATTTGTCAGGCACAAAATTTTATTCCTCTTCTCTAGCCCCTTTGCTATAACCTGTTCAATGAATATGCATGTACATATATATACAGTTTTTATCATTTATCATTTTCTATTCAACTTCATATTTGATTTCTATTTGGTTTAAAAACGCCATTCATTCTAATGTTACATAAATAGGTGCAAATCATTTCATTAGCTAATTAATGAATATTTCAACTCATATATGTTTATTTTGAACAAGTGGTTATTTTTAACACTTCACATTTCAGCGATTTATGCATACAATAAAAATGTGATTTTTATTGTAAAAACAATTCATTTCAAAACACTATTTTTCTATATAGTTCATATAGGTGACAAAAATAGGATTCTATATATATAGATAAAAGGTGATTTTTATTATCAAACAATTTATTTCTAAATATGAATACCATTCAACACATGAATTTCTAATCAACGAATGAATATCAATTCAACACATGAATGTTTCCTATAGTTTCTATATATAGATAAAAATGTGATTTTTATTATCAAACAATTTATTTCAAAATATGAATACCATTCAACACATGAATTTCTAATCAACGAATGAATATCAATTCAACACATGAATGTTTTCTATAGTTTCTATATATAGATAAAAATGTGATTTTTATTATCAAACAATTTATTTCAAAATATGAATACCATTCAACACATGAATTTCTAATCAACGAATGAATATCAATTCAACACATGAATGTTTTCTATAGTTTCTATATATAGATAAAAATGTGATTTTTATTATCAAACAATTTATTTCAAAATATGAATACCATTCAACACATGAATTTCTAATCAACGAATGAATATCAATTCAACACATGAATGTTTTCTATAGTTTCTATATATAGATAAAAATGTGATTTTTACATTTTAAAACGCGAATACCATTCAACACATGAATTCCTAATCAACGAATGAATATAGTTTAAGCAGATGAAAATAATTCAAACATACGAATATTATTCAAAATTTCGGCAGCATAACGGCAGGGTAGTTAAAACCGGGACCGTCCCTAGTACGACTCCTCGCTCTACCTTAAAACCTCGCGGTTTTTGACAATGGGGATCATGCATCTAATTCGCACGCAGGCGGCATGTATATATTTATTTCATTCCCACAAACTAATCCTATGTGGTTTCAACCAAATATTTCTCAACCACAAATGGGTATTTTTCAACCACAATCAACCAATATCAATCACAAACAATCCCAAACAATCATTCGCTATCAATCAATTTTCACAACAATTTCAACCAATAAATATCGTCCATGGTTTGTGGACGAGGGGCGTATATATATATATATATATATATATATATATATATATAGATATATATTTATATATAGCAATTACTTTGATTTCAACACATATATATATATATATAGTAAAAAAAGAAATTGAAGAGTGAGAAAATCTCACCAATAGCTAACCAAACGCCGTGACTCTTCCTTTATAGAAATCTTCGCCTATTTCGCCTTCTTGTCGCTTTCGTTGCCCGTATTCTCTACATATGTAAAAATCGAATTTTTACTATGTTATTCAATATATAAAAATCGAATTTTGACTTCGCTATTCAATATATAAAGATCATATTTTAAAAATAAAGATTATATTTTTAATATTCCTATGATGTAAAAATTATATTTTTATTGCTTTAAAAATATAAGAATCATATCTTACTTCTTCTACTAAATAAAAATTCCGTCTTTTCTATTTTTAAAAACATGATCTTTTCTATTTTTAAAAACATGATCTTTTCTATCCCAGTTCAAATCCTTTTCTATTTAAAGTTTAAATCTTTTCCTTTTTAAAATTCAAATTTTCTTCTTTTTAAAGTTTAAACCTTTTCCTTTTTAAAATTCAAATCTTCTTCTTTTTAAAGTTTAAACCTTTTCAAAAATCAGTTTTAAATCTTTTCAAAAATCTGTTTTAAAACCCTTTCAAAAATCTGTTTTAAAACCTTTCAGAAATCAGTTTTAATACCTTTTTTTAAAAATCAGTTTTAAATCATTTTAAAATCAGTTTTAAATCTTTTCAAAAATCTGTTTTAAAACCCTTTCACAAATCTGTTTTAAAACCTTTCAGAAATCTGTTTTAAAACCTTTCAGAAATCTGTTTTAAAACCTTTCAAAAATCAATTTTAATACCTTTTCAAAAATCAATTTTAAATCGTTTTAAAATCAGTTTTAAATCATTTTAAAATCAGTTTTCTTTTAAAATCAGTTTTCTTTTAAATACGTACTTATAATAAAACAGAAATTAAAACCTAGTAAAAAAAAACTCACGTTCGTTATAGCAGTGGAGGGGCTCGCTACAGTGTCGACGTGGCGGTCGGAGGCGCTGCGTGGGGGAGCTCGCTGCCTGGAGGTGGGGTGAGGTCTCGAACGGGGAAGGCGACTCTAGGGTTTCGAACGGGGGAGCGGATGCGTCGCGAGGGGGAGGAGCGGGATCGGCGCGTGGTGGGGGGGTTCGGCGGTCGTCAGGGCGGTGGCGTCGCTGCTGCTCCGTCCTTCTACTTTTCAGTTTTTTTTTGTTTACTGATTAATGAAATCGGGGGGGGGGGGGGGCAGAAAGAGAAAAGGAGAGGGAAGGAATATTAATTTTTATTATTATTATTATTTAATTATTTTAATTATATAAAGTTGACTTTTACCCACGACCTCTAAACGAGGCCCACCGCCTGTCGCCCATAGCGTTTTACCCCCATTCCGAACACAATGGGATATGTATCGCAAGCTGATTCGATCGTTACAATCAGTTTCCGTTGAATTTACATTTAAATCATTATATCGAATTCTAAACGTACATTTCAAATTACCGGGGTCACATACTAACTAGAAAAATTCTCGAAAAATATTTTCCAGCTTCGTATTGACGATACGGTCCTAACAAAACTAGTTTCGTCGAATTCTGAGACCGTTAGAAAAATGGCCATTTTCCAGTTGATTAAAATCAACTAAAACTGGTCAAACGCGTTTTCTTTTGCCACGATCACATATTGATTCGAAAAATTATGAAATTTGAAACCTAGCAATAACTTGACACTGCGGATCTAACAAAAGTGGTTTCATCGAAATCCGAGGTCGTTTGCAAAATGTCCATTTTTAAGGGCCTGAATTCCATAGCGACTATTCAGAATTTTCAACTGGACATATCTTTTGATTCCCGCTATCAAATTTCGATTGGTCGGATTCGTTAGAAAGATATCATCAATTAGATCCTAATATTTTTGGTTTCACTAAAATCCAGATTGTTTTGCACCCGATACAGTCCGACAAAGTTTGAATTCAATTTTTGAAACTGCCACGCCATCTCAGGCCTTGTTTATAATTATAATTAATTATATTCGTTTTCAATTGTTGATTCTAACTCATTTTTCATCGCCATTATTTAAAATATTTATTTTAAATATTTAAAATCCATTATTTTAGCCAATTTAAATTTTTTTAAATTGGTTCAGATTTTCTGGGTCGTTACATATCATTTATAAATTTATCTATTCCGTTTATCTGTTTTTCTCCATATATAAGTTCTGACTTATATATATATATATATCTATTTATCCCAAGATAAATATTCCCTTTTAAATCCTATTTGTTAATGGTTTACAAATATCCCCTTTTTCTAATCTATTTGTTTTGCAAATATTTTCCTTTATATTTGTTTGACAAATATAACTCCTTTTATATTTGTTTTGACAAATATAACTCCTTTATATTTGATTCACAAATATTTTTCTTTATCTCTATTGATTTTATAATTATTTTCCTATAAAAAATCCTTTTTCCTTTTATATATAAAATCCAGTGATTTTATATAAATAAATGATTTTCAAAATATACTTTGAAAATCTCCTTTTATCTTTCTAGTATTTCTTATGGTATTTAACATATAATATACAACGATAAAAATCGTCCAAACACATATAATCAACAACAGATTATATATCACAATATACGAATCACAGTAAATAAATGTTGAGGAATCCAGTTGGATTCTTCCAACCTGTTTCCCTGCATCACAGATGTTAAACAATATAGATAACATCACTTTCGGTTCCATATGTTATATTCTGTTAAACAGAATCAATATAGAAATTCAATCAACTGACTAGCAGTTCAATCAAACAGTCAACACACAGTCAATCAACCAAAATTTAATAGTTCTAAAAATACAACATGAAATTATAAACTGTTCAGAGTTAGTGAGATTTACTCACATTTGCAGTTCATCGTTAAAGAACGATAAACTGTTATTTGATTTGAATCAAACAGTTTATTTCTCCATAAATTCATACGAGCCCCAATCCACTTCTAGTCAGCTTCATTGTGAAGCTCTCGTCCATATGGTCCCAACGCAATTTACGGTTCGTCAATCTGATACCGTATGTGTTAGATATTAGCATTACAAGTTTTGTGCTCTATTTAATTTACATTAACAATATATAATTTGTTTAAATACATTTGGGCCTATACCTCCTTAAACGTCGGCCCATTCACCCAAGTTTCAGCCCAAAACCCGTACCCTTCGTCTCCCCCATATTCCATTGTCGTGACCTACTTCCAATCGTTCACCAATTTCGTGATTACCAGCACCAACCGCACCTCCCATCTTCAATGAAATCCCAAACTACCAACACCATTTCAACCTACTTCCACTCCTCTTCAACATCCTTGCCACAATTCCCTACTCGATGTCAACAACCCGTCGAGCTCTACAGGTCCTCGCGGTCATCGTGATACCCCAACTGCCGTCGCACGCCTCAGAACTTCCCACACCCGAGCTATTTGACCCCCTGAACCCGAACACCAACCTTACTCGATCTCACAACCAAAGAACGCGACGAAAACCTCAACCCTAACTTCTTTGTCAAAATTTGGATACCCCAGAAATCTCATCGCAAGCCACAAACCGCATATCAGTAGAAAGGAAATTCTTATACGAGCTCAAAGATGTAGGTGTTTGGATTTTTGGGATTTTTGTTGTATTGATTTTGATTTTAAGAACGAATTATTTTCTTGGAGGATGAGAAACAACGGCGGCGGAAAAATGATGTCTGAGGAAATGGTTTTAGGTTAGAACGTTAAAGTGATTATATAGGGTAAGGTCAAGGTATATTCCTGGAATATTCCTTTTCTATTTCATTGACATTTTAGCTTGCCATGCTCACAAAATAATAACAAAAATCGCGAAACTTGACATCTAGCAATAATTTGATGTTGCGGATCCAACAAAATTAGTTTCGTCGAATTCCGAGGTCGTTTGCAAAAGTGGCTATTTTTAAAGCTCTAAATAGCCTATTTAAATATATAAATATATTTAAATATAATTAAATTTAATATTTAAAAATAAATATTATCGTCTATATCCACAGTGGAATACCATACAGTTTAGAAAACTCTATATGGATTTCTAACTCGATATTTCAAATCAGGGCCAACCCGATATTCGATTTATATTGAAATTCCTTTTTAAAATATAAATAATTCCTTTATAAATTATAAAGGAATTCCACAGCGACTTTTTTGAAATTTGATTTGGACATAAATCAAAATCTACACGACGAAATCCTGATTTTTCTCTTTCACTAGAAAGATATACTCCACCAGCTCCACACGTTTCTTGTTTCACAGAAATCCGATTTGAAACGGCTTCTGTATATTTGTTTGAAGTTCAAATCGCCAATTAGCGAACTTCCACGCCATTTCGAGCTCGATTATAATTATATTATAACTCTACGTTCAAACTGTCGTTCAAATAATATATTCGTTATTCAAATTCAATTCCAAGCTGAATTAAATATCACAGATGATCCGGTTCACACCATATCGTCATTTCAGCCAATTCTGATTATTTCAGAATTAAATATATTATTTAATTTATTATTTTAATTAAATATTCACCATTATTTAATTCCACGACCATTTAATTCAATATATCACTATTTATATAATTAAATTAATTATAATACCTCTGCCAATGCGGGTCATTACACTCCCCCACTAAAAATCTTTTCTTCCTCGAAAAGGAACGGAGCTGAAAGTTGTTTAACTAACCAACTCAACTTTCATTCTGGCGTTCATCCTTCAACTTTTCAATTTCTAAGAATTTTCCAATTCTTCAAAAATTTGGCTAACACCCTAAATTTTTGAATTTTTTTTCCCATAACCTCATTTGTACGGGGAGATATTTAAAACCACAACTTGCCTCACAGGGCCCTCGCCAATCCAAAAGAAAAAGAAAAAGCCAATCGGCTCATAAAATCACCAAAACCCAATAAATTAGTAAACATGTACCTATTTGTCGGGCATACAATTTTATTCCTCTTCTTAGCTTCCTTGCTATGACCTTTTCATTATATATACATGTACATGTATGCAATTCAAATAAATTTTCAATTCTTTTCAAAATTTGATTCTATTTGGCTAAATTTACTTTCCATTACATATTGGTTTGGATTTGGTTCAATTCAACTGTTCATTCTCATATTGGATTTATTATTCCAATATTTATATTAGTTAAATTAATAATCAAACAACACAATCAACGATCAATTTGTGAATTAAATTTCCAAAACATATAACTTTTGTATATATATTCAAAAATCATATTTTTTGTGTCAAATTCCAAACAATAAATTCAAAATAAGGTTTTGCTTCTCACACCAATCGATTGGAAATATATAGATATCCCACCTTCGAAACTCGAACACATATGTTGATGATGTGATCCCTATTATCAGAATCATCTCCGGGCGACTAGAGTGTGATTCTATATCTGCCCAGTATATTTGAGGCTTTGAATACACGTTAATTACGCGTATATTAAAAATCTTCATATACTTGATTGTCCAAATTTAATATAAAATAAATATTCAAATACGTATAATAAGGCTTAAATGTTCAAAACAAAATTTGTTTCCATTTTTATTTTTAAAAATAACGCTCTTCACACTCGTTCTAGTATACTACTGATCCCATCTCTAACGAGTCATTCTTATTGGATATTACTAATCCAATCTCTGCTGAATTCTTTCGTTCGGTTCTAATGTATCTTGTTCTCGAGCTCTGTAAACCAAAGCTCCGATACCAAATGTGGCGACCCGTACTTCCCGGCCGACCTAAACCGAACAAGAAGGCGGACTGCTTCGAGAACAAGCCAAATTGGAACATAAACAGAGGAACATTTCATTGTTATTACATTAATTTACAACAGAGTACAAGAATATACAGAGTATGAACAAATAATATACATTTGATAAATATCAGAGATTTACAAATACATTATATAGCAGCAAAAAATAATACAAAACACAACTGAAAGAGATACATGGATATAGAGCGTTCCGAATATAGCCCCAGCTGTAAATCCAGGATCTGTATATCTGCAAAACCAAAACTACTAGCTGCTCGTGTGGAAAATAGGGGCACCCAGACTTTAGGTTAAAACAATAAACTCCAGGTCAGTCATGTTACTGGTGTGAGAACCAAAACAGTTATTAAATCTTTACTTTAAAAATAAGGTAAATCAAGGGACCACGCCGTATAACACAAAACGGGTTTGCCCCCAAGAATACTAGTGCCTAAAACAAACAACGCAATGCTAAATAAAGAAAAATGAAGCTATTATAAGACTCAGGTCCCATCACACAATGCAACGCAAGCCGGAGGATAGAGTTTTACCTTATATAGCCAAATATGCTTGGTACATTTTAAAACAAATCTTTTATTATTACTATAAGTAAAGAAATCAAATTCAAATATAAATGTATCAATCATAGATGGCATGAGCGCCCCATCCCACTATGTCGCCATATATAGTATATGTTAGACCAAAAATTGGTTCTAACACCCAAATGAGCTATGATTTTAATGAAATAGAACTAAAAAGCAACGAAGAACACACGATTTATAGTGGTTCAGCGTTAAAGAGCCTACGTCCACTTTCTATTCTTTTAATTGATGATTCGAATGCAAATACAGCAATGATTCTCACTCAACTTCACAATTACAATGCATAAACCCACTCAAATCTCTCAAAAATAGACTTTAAGAGATGATTTTGATCTGAATGTAGTTATGAAATTCGGCTATGGAGGAAGTTAGAACTGAGAATTTGCCCAAAGATCCTTTCAAATGCCTCTTGATGGTGTATTTATAGGCGAAAAATCTCTTCGAAGTGGCTCCGGTTCGGAACTACGTGGCACCCATCCCATAAGAGTCGGGTTCGGAGGCTTCCATATGGTGACAACGCATCGATTTAGTGGGAGATCGTGGGAGAAATGGCCATTCTTGGTCCGAGTCTTCAGGAAACGTGTAGCAACGGTCACAGGCTTAGAGAAAGGGGCTCGGATCGGCTGCCTCTGATCCGATCCAATGAGGCCACTTGCTTCCTTCTGATGTTGCTGACGTACTTCTCCGATCCGAGCCGATATGGTATCTGCGTCTTCAATCTCCACTTTTTTCCTGCGTTATCTCCCTCCGATCCAGACCGATTGGTGGCTTTCTCACTGTTTGCTCTTTGTGTAGCCTAGTTCACAAAGTAGGCTAACATTTTGCCCCCTCGAAGTACACTCTTATTTAAGATAAAGTGTGCTTTGAAGCAGTTTACGAAACATCCTTCGAATTAAAACCATTGAATGATCACTTCCATTTACTTGTAGTGTTGTGTCACTTCATAAAGTCGTGCCCTTTGCTGCTTATATATACCCACAAACCATATGAATTACTTTCTTCATTTTCAAACAACTTTGAGAGCTCCTTTTAATGTCCAGTGATTCTTCCAGGTGAGCTTTTTCTTTACTTTTCCTCAAATTCAACCTGCGTGCCGAATCAGTGTATATGATCCCTTTCGGTTCGGATTCCGATCCGAGTGGATTTCCCTTTTGTATGGCTTAATAGCGGACTAACAGGCCAGAATCCCCTTGTGGGCCTGAATCCCGGTCCGAATGGGGTTAGAAGGGCTAGGAATACGAGTGATCACCGCAAATTTATCTAAGTTCTCCTCCTATCTTTTTCTTTCTCTCCTTCTTCTATTGCTCTCGCCCAACAGTTTTTACATCAAAACCCAAAAACTTCAAAAACTCCGAATCTCTCTCGTTCTTCTTTAAATTAAATATCTTGGTAGGTTTAAAATCTCGAATTGCCTTGCTGTAATCGTTTTCAGTTTAGATTTGTGGTAAAATTGAGCGATTCGAACATGTTGTTTGTCTAATCCCGCCGCCGCCTTCTCTCTCCTTGCCTTCGTCGTTGGTGGTTCTGTCATCACCTCGAGGAGCTAGGAGAGGGGATTAGGAACTTAATGGATAGTTGAGCACGTAAGTGCTTGGATTTAATTGGGGTTTGTGAGATAGAGTTGGGTTCGGTATTGGTTAAGCGAGGTGAAAAATGAAGGAGATGAAGGAGAGGAACTAGGATCGGTTCAGGTGAAGAAACATTGGAATGAAGGAAAGGGAGAGATATTTACAAGATCGGATCGGGTCGGAGCAAAAGAAAGAATAGGAATGATGTTTACAAGGTCGGATCGGGTCGGAGCAAAAGAAAGAACAAAAAAGGGAAAACAAAGCCTACCTGACCGGGTCAGATCGGAATAAAAGACAAGGAGGAAAAGAGACATGATTATTCAAGTCAATCCAAACCGATCCAGTCGCCTACATCCGAACCGATCCGGTTTTACTTACTAGGTGTGAATATCCGCTTCAGACCAAAACATGACTTTGCCCTCCGATCCGATCCCAATGCACATACCCGAACCAAACCGAACCGAAATAGTCCAACTCAATGCGCAAGAATTTATCCAACTATCTTAATCAATTCTTGGTGTAACCTTCAACTTGATGAACAGTTAGGATAGCGCCTTACGAACATAACAAACATCAAGAACTATTCTGAAACATTATTACTTCTTTGAATCTTCATATCACGCTCTCATGTGTTTGCTTTGCATTTTTGTTACACATAGCACACACTTTAGTTCACATACACACACGGGGGACACGGGCAACTTTACTCTAATCCTTGCTATTGTTTCTTCAATGGTCTAGTGATCATGGCTGAGAGACATTAATCTAGGTCAGCAAAGAAGACGGAAGTTGCGGAAACTTCTGAGAAAGTTACCATTGATGACATATCTTCTTCTTCAGACCCCGAATGGGACGATGAGGGCCCAGATTATGAAGTAGGGGCGCATAACAACGAAACGCCTTCCAATAGTGAAGTTTCTCTGGGCGATGAAGAGGAAGGAGGGATTGGAGATAATCGAGCTCCTGATGAGTTTGAGTCTGCCATTATATTGGAGTCACCCAAAGACTCTGTTGAATCAACGAGTGATGACGACAGACATGTTTGCATATGTTTAAAGCACGGGATACTGAAAAGGGATACCCTGGTGCCATCGAAAACTAACCGTCCTCACAATCCCCTAGAAGGATTTATGGCAATTACCCGATTGATGTGTATGGTTGGGGCTATTCCACCGTTTCCACCTTTTGTTGTTAACTTTCTGAGACAGATGCGGATTTCCCCCAAGCAGTTACATCCCAACTCCTATGCTTACTTATATACCTTATATATAGCATATAGAGAGATTTTAGGTACAGAGCTTACTTTCGATGACGTCCACTTTTTTTATAATTTCAAGCATCGGACTCGAGAAACTCCTTTCTTCTCCTATTTTGAATCAGTCCCAAAAAGGAAAATTATTTCAGCTCCATTCAGCAACAAGGCCGGCGATTCTAAGCTCGAATGGTTTTATATCAGGCAACAGCCGGGGTGCGCCAGGAGATGGACCAAATCAATTGAAGCATCGATTTTCTAGATCTCAATTTTGAACGTTCATGCCAATACATTAACCTGCTTTCTTTTTTGTTTGCAGTGGATAACCCAAAACAAATATCGGATCAATTGTACTTTAATCGGATGCATTAGCTTCTCAATGGCGACCAAAAATTTCTAACCATCGATGAAGTTCTTAAGGATGAGTACCTCCATCATCATGGGCTATTATCCATTACCCATAGAATTGGTCACAGGTCAGGTCCATATGTATACATCCCCCCAGTGGACATAATTCCTGAAACGGGCGAGGGCTTGAAAGGTCCAACGATACCTCTTCGGACTTCGCCTTCTCCATCTTCAACTCAGGACGATGAGTTGGCCAACATAGCCGAAAAGAACAGAGAAAGGTATACCGTCCCTGATGAAGCTATTTCTCCTGAAAGTCAATGTCTCCTAAAGAACTGCCAATAGACGCTTCTCAAGGAGATGTCCCCACTACCGATGATTCCACATTTCAAGGTTTAGGAGATCACCCCCACCTGAAACCATCTACACTTCAGAGGATTTTGGCACAAATCCTTTAGTTTTCACTTCTTCAGAGGAGACTACTCCCGTTAAGGCCAAAGAGCCCACTCGCACTGCCCTGGCTTCGGACTCGGGTTAGTTGGGGAGAACACCACTTAGGATGCACTTAACACAATAGCACCACACTTCACAACACTCACTTATCATGAGAATACTGATTCTGAATTCTGCCTACATTGTTGCGCAGGTACAATGTCTCGCCCCTACTATGACATCAGGAAAATACGTCGCAGCATGTCCAGACCCCCTTCCGATGTCGAGCATGATCGTCGTGAAAGCCGGGGTAGAGAGGATAGAAGGCCTCATGATTTTTATTAGTCACACACCTCGCGCTCTCGCTCCCCCGTCCGGTCGGATCCAGACCGATATAAAAGCTATCAGATTCGTCGAGGAGAAGACATATCGCAGCCCAAAGGCCAAACTTCTCCTCAGGACAAACACAGTCGGGAAAGGCGCCCGCCGAAAGATACCGACTCACGAGGCAAACATAAGGTTTCTGATAAGCGGCCTAGAAAGGGTGATGCAGCCATCGTCCCACTAAACATAAGTATACTGAGATAACATACTGCGAACCTCCACCACTGCATGCTGAATCTAAAGTTAAGCGTGCATATCTGGAGAGGCAGTTCCCCGACCACTATTTTGAAAATCTTACTTTCTTATTTGCTCTCGAGCCTATTTCCTCAAAGTGGGCAGATGAGGCCAAAGCGAAGATTGACGCAGTCGAGAAGCAATATTTGGAGATGTTCAAGTATTCACGTAACCTCTCCAGAATCATTCGAACTTTAATTACAGATGTTAATTCGATGAAAAAGACTGCAGATGCGGACGCAAAGGCCTTGAAAAATTTGGAGAAGGACCTTGAGGACACACAGGCCCGACTTGTCATCGCTCAACGAGATGCTACCAACTTCAAACAACAATTTGAAGAGTTACAAAAGCATAATCATGACTTGCTAGAATCTCAAAGTCAAGAGCGCTTGGAGTTGAAGAAACAAGTAGAAGATGCTAAGTCGGATAACGCCAAAATGCAACTAGCTTACAATACTCTTGAGTGAGAAAAAGCCGAGTTAGCGAGAAAAAATGCTGAATTGGAGAAACGAAACGCTGACTTGGAATCCAAGTTAATGGAAGCCGAGAATAGGGTTGTCCTAGTGGAGGGGAATTGTGACGGCAAGGAATTTCGCTCGGTCCGAACCAGTCGCTAAACCGATCCAGGCCGTTCGAAACGCCCTATCGTTTGAGAACATGACAAAATAGAACGCATACAGAAGAACGTTTCATTGTATATTACAACAATGCATCAGATTACAAGAATATACAGAGTATAGATGAATATTACACAGAAACATCAGAGATTTAAATTACATTTAAATACATAGCAGCGGAAAATAATACAATACACAACTAGAAGAAGATATACGGATACAAAGCTTTCCGGATATCGTTCCAGCTGTAAACCAGGATCCTGTGAATATAAATCTGTAAAACCAAAACTACTAGCTGCCCGTGTCAAAATAAGGGCACCCAGAGTTTAGGTTTAAAACAATAAACTCCAGGTCAGTCATGTGACTGGTGTGAGAACTAAAACAGTCATTAACTTTTATTTTAAAAGTTAGGTAAATCAGGGACCACGCCGTATAACACGGAACGGGTTTCCTCCCAAGAATACCGGTGCATAAAACAAACAGCGCAATGCTAAATAAAGAAAAATGAAGCTGTTATAAGACCCAGGTCCTATCACACAATGCAACGCAAGCCGGGGGATAGGGTTTTCCCTTATAACAGCCAAGGAATGCTTGATACGTTTGAAACAAATCATTTGATACTATAATAAGTGCATAGTGTATAAAACAACTTCAAATCATAAGTATCAATCATAGGCGGCATGAATGGCCCATAACACTATGTCGCCATATATAAGTTTACAATCAAAACCGCAAGACGTCGTATTGGAAGTTGGGTTATCATTTATGGTATGAACCAAGGCTAGGGGCAAGATCCTCCCCGATTCGAGACGCTCTAGTCCGCCCCTCAGGACCCAGACTCAGGTGGGCCCTTGGATCGTCAGGGTCGGTCCACCGATGTGGATTAAAATGCCTGAACATGCGTTTCCCCGCCCTTTGGGGGCGTAAGCCTGGCCCGTCAGCCGACCAGAAGCATCGGCCGAAACCGATATCACGAGGCGCCTCGCTTTTCAGCAAGTAATAATAAGTAACATCCACATGAGTCAAACTCGTCAGCCAGTTCAAGCACTGACGCCACTCATAACTAGAAAGAAACGCATGCCCTCCCTGAGGTCCGTCTCCCGTTTTTGATTCATACCGGGTGTGATACTCGCGAATCAACGTTACACAAAGCTACGCCACAAAGGCCGTGCTTCGATCATCAACCACAAGACTTTGCTTTTCAACAGAAGCCTTGATCATTTGCCACTTAGGCATGCCACACAGGCAATTCACTCCATGCGATTGATATCCATCAATATATAACCCCTGAGCTCGTACGTCTCAGAGAAGGGCGTTAAGCAAGAGAATAAATTCTCCGCCGCCAAACAGATATATATTTAATAGAGATCAATCACACGGACTAAAATCCAATGTCAGACACACAGTCCATTTACAAGTCCGTTCTGGGTCTGAACGAAACCGGAGGCACCTAGTACCCCGCATATCCATCGATCTCCAAGTACGTCTGGACGATCACTAACTGTTTCCATCTTCTTGGGTGTACAGCCCAATCAAGATCATCAGTAATTACCCAAACGACGTGAAGACCTCCGGTCTTCGACCATCGTCTTCATCTTCGACTTATCGTCGTATCAGTTATTCAGAATGGGATAAACCCGGTCTTTCCGAATAACTCACGTATATTTAAATAAGTGTTACACAAACACAACATACGCCTCATTCCAATTCATCAGTCATTAACCGTGAATTAATCAAGAGAATAATTCCCCAAATATTAACCCCGAAGGCCGAAACCAACATCAGATCAATATCCAGAAAACCATTCTGCTTGGCTAACCGACAGTTAATTTCTAATTTCACATTCATAGGGAGAGGTTCCCATTAATTTTATCAAAGATAAATTCTTTAATTTATTCTTTAATCAACTTTTGAATATCAATTCAAACTAGTCGGGATTAGCGAACCATACCGAAGTAATTATTTGTTTTAATTTCCCAATCCCAACCTATTCATCCCATGAAGTAAAACTGGTAGTACTTCATATCTAACACCACGGTGTTATCGGTAAATTCAATTACCATTTCACGTTCAAATCTAATTAAAGATTTAACTATCGCCTGGAGCAAAACTGGTGATACTCCATTCTCGATCATTTCAATCTAATTAAAGATTCATTAAAACTCCCCTTAGTTTTAATCGTTAACTGGGTTAAAGAATCAGTGTCATTTAAAACACAGTTCACGATAAACCCAAAATCACATTCATTAATTATCGGGTTAAAGAACAAGTGTTATTTAAAACACTGTTCACGATAAACCCAAAAATCAATATCAATTCAATTCCAATTAAATATCATTTAATTGGTACACTTCATTAAATCTAAATAAAAAGATTTAATCATTTCTCAACTGGGTTCAAGAACAGTGTTAGTGAAGACACCATTCACGACAAACCCAAATCACATTCGATATTCAATACAAGGCTCTGAATAGAAAATATATCGGCTTATATTCAATATCGAATTCTACGACTAACAAATGTCGTATTGGAAATAGCGATATAAATATATATCTTTCAAATTTCCATAACAACACCTGTATAATCACGAATTCCAACATCGAAATATTCCGAAGACAATTTCGATTCAAATCCACTCCAATGCAATCATTGGAAATTTTGGTTATTTTCAAAACCCTTTTCAAATTCAATTTATTTATTTAAAAATAAATAGAATTATAATTCTAGTTCAAAACTAGTTCATTTCGATAAAAATCTATTTTTATCCTTTCAAATATGGAGTTTTTCATCCCAATTCTTTCTAAATCATTTCTTATGATTTTACACAAATTATTACTATTTTTAATAATTTTATCAAGGCCTGTACAGTCGATTTCCATCAACGGTCATCGAACTGCACTTACAGCGACCTTTTTCGAATTTGATTTGGACGTATCTCCAAATCCAACCGTCAGATTTCTAATTTCTAATATTCGTTAGAAAGCTCTTTTCGATACGAACCCAACGGTTCCGGTTTTAGGAGAATCCGACGGTCGGATCTCCCGTAATGTCCGTTTGAAATAAATGGTCGAAATTCACGAACTGCCGCGGCGCGGTGCGTTCTATTCAGGCCATTATATTATATATATAATATATATAATATATACTTCGTCGATTTCTATTTAAAACGAATTATATAAATAGTTTTAAAATCGTTTCAAAAGCAATTTCAACTTTCCTTTCAATTCAAATCAAAATTGAATTCTTCTTTATAAATTCGTTTTAAAATTCATTTCAATTCAATTCAAATTTCAATTCAATTTGAATTCATTTCAATTCAATTCATTTCGAAATCGTTTTCAATTCAATTCATTTCGAAATCGTTTCAATTCAATTCATTTCGAAATCGTTTCAATTCAATTCGAATTCGTTTTCAATTCAATTCATTTCGAAATCGTTTTCAATTCAATTCATTTCGAAATCGTTTCCAATTCAATTCGAATTCGTTTTCAATTCATTTCATTTCGAAATCGTTTTCAATTCAATTCATTTCGAAATCGTTTTCAATTCAATTCGAATTCGTTTTCAATTCATTTCAAAATATTCGATTTCGAAATCACTTTTCAATATTCATTTTTAAGATGAATAAAATCGATATAAATATCGTTCACGTCAAAATGGCGTCAATCTAATTAACATGGCTTCATAAATTTCTATTTTCAAATATTTGTTATTATCAAAATATTTCGTTCAACACATGACCAATCTCAATGAATGAGTACTGTCAACACATGAACTTTTATTTTATAATATTCTTTATTTTTCAAATTGGAATGAGGCCCAATCAATTACCATATAAAGTTAATTATATGGATTTTCATACAACACATGAATATCATAGCATTGAAAAATAATCAACCATCAACCAAAGTGCACTACACTGTATAAGCATCAAATATAGATATTCAACGCTTATAACAGCCTGTCAATCAATCGATCGACTTATTTAATCAATCAGGATGAGTGAACTTCAAATTTCATCCCAACACCCGTGTGGGGTTTTCAAACAATCAAACAAAGATTTTATTTGTGCAGTTGGGCGATGTGTAAAATTTATCGACCCAATCAATGTCCTTCAAATAAGTGTACATAAACAAACCGTCTGGTTTGTAAATGAATATTTATTTATTCATTTTCACTATATTCATATTCACGTTAAAAATTATATTTTTAACGATAAAACATTTTATTCCAACATATGAATTTCTATTATTCATTTACACAATAAAATGATATTTCTATTTTCTAACATATTTTTAGAAAATTTCGGCGGCATAACGGCACGATACTAGAAACGGGACGAGGCCTAGCCTTATCCCCGGTCTAGTGAAGGCCCACGCCATTCACACATCAATCAAATCAATTCGTTATGTAAACCAAAAATTTTGGAGTAAGAGTCTAACCTAGCCTTACTCCTTCGCCTTATAACGGCGCACGTCTAATCCTAACCAATTTATCGATTCGATTTTTCACACCACAAACCACATTCAAACCAATATCGCAATCAATCACCAAACAGCCAAACAAACAAGTCCATGGTCTGTGGACGATTGTGTCAGGTGCTACTAAGCACCGTCTGCATCCTAGTATATATATATAACTAGAAAAATAAAATTTGAGTGAGAAGTTCTCACCTATAGCTATCCTAGCTCCACGGCACTTCTAATGCAGGAAATCTTTGCCAACTCGCCTTTTATCGCTTTCGTTGTCCGCTTTCACTACATATGTAAAAATCGAATTTTACTTCGCTATTCAATATATAAAAATTCTATTTTTCTATCGAAGTTCAATATATAAAAATTCTATTTTAACTTCTAAGTAAATATTGTATTTTTATATCGTTATAAATATATGAAAAAATCTCGCCTTTTCATATTAAAAATCCGATCTTTTCAAAAATAAAGATCATATACATTTTTTTCCTATCATACATAAATAGAAATCTGACCTTTTTATAAAATAAAATAAAAATCTAAACTTTCTCTCACAAAAATATAAACTTTAAACAAACAAGAATCATGGTTTTATCGCCTTAAAAATCATACCTTTCTCGCTGTTTATATATTTAAAAATTTCAGATTTTAAATAATGTATATTAAAAAGGGAAAAACTCACATGTCGACAAGGGGAAGTGGCGTTCGAGCTCGCGCAGGGGCTAGGGGGCGTTTTGGGTTCGTCGGAGACAGGGAGGGGGAGGCGCTGGACGACAAGGTGTACGGTAGGTCGGAGGGCGAGCTGTCGGCGGCAGTGGTCTCTGCGCCCTCTGGAGGTGGCGGCTTGTCGCACCTAGGATTTTAGAGGGGGGGCGCGGATTCGTACAATGGAGGGGTTCGAATGAGGGAGCTAGAGGGAGGAGATGGAGGCGCGCAGGGGGGTGCGACTAGGTGTGGGGGTTGGCGATGGGTGGCAGGTGGGCGGAGTGGCGTTGGCGACGCGACAATCGCCTGGGGAGGGCGCGATGTCGTGGGTTTTTTTTTTCGATTTTAATTTTAACGGGGGCTGACTTTTGAAAGGGAGGGATAGGGGGTTATAAGGAATTTATATTTAAATATTTTATTATTATTATTTTTCACTAAAAGGTAACTTTTTAACACGAACACGAAATCAAACCCACCGACTGTCGTCTATAGCGTTTTACCCCCATTCCGAACTCAATGGGATATGTATCGCTAGCTGATTTGATCGTTTCGATCAGTTTCCTTTAAATCTACATTTAAATCGCTATATTGAATTTTAAACGCACATTTCAAATTACCGGGGTCACATGCTAACTCTAAAAATTCTCGAAAAATATTTTCTAGCTTCGTATTGACGATACGGTCCTAACAAAACTAGTTTCGTCGAATTCTGAGACCGTTAGAAAAATGGTCAATTTCAAGTCGATTAAAATCAACTGAAACTGGTCAAACGCGTTTTCCTTTACCACGCTCACATATTGATTCGAAAAATTATGAAATTTGAAACCTAGCAATAACTTTACATCACGGACCCAACAAAACTGGTTTCGTCGAAATCCGAGGTCGTTTGCAAAATGTCCATTTTTAAGGGCCTGAATTCCATAGCGACTATTCAGAATTTTCAACTGGACATATCTTTTGATTCCCGATATGAAATCTTGATTTTTCGAATTCGATAGAAAGATATTATCAATTAGATCCTATCATTTTTGGTTTCACTAAAATCCGGATTGTTTTGCACCCGGTACGTTCAATTGAAGTTTGAAATCGAATTATCGAACTACCGCGCCATTTTCAATTCCTTTTATATATATAAATAAATATTTATATTCTAACGACGACGCGTATAATATATACGTTCGAATTATATTCTAAAATAAATTTTCTCGTCGATATTATTTAAAATAATTCATTTTAAATAAACAAAATTCGCTAAAATTGCCAAAATAAAATTTTTAAACTGGCCCAGATTTTCGGGTTGTTACAATCTCCCCCACTTAAAACTTTTCGTCCCCGAAAAGTAACAAAGTCGAAAGTGGTTTGATTATTCAACTCTATGTTCGATCTGGCTTCCATTCTCCAACTTTTCAGTTTTTGAGAATTTTCAAAATTTCAAAAATTTGGCTAACACCCTAAATTTTCGAAAAATTTCGCCATAACCTCCCCTGCACCGGGAGCATCGGGGAATTTCAAATAGCTTCCCCGGTCCTTCAGATCTCAAAAAGAAAAAGAAAAAGCCAAGCGGCTAGCCAATAGGCTCACAAAATCATCATCACCCAAACAAAACAGTAAATTGTGATAAACATGTACCTATTTGTCGGGCAAACAAATTTTATCCTCTGGCTCTAGCCTCCTTGCTATGACCTGTTCAATGTAAGTATATGTATATGCAAGCTAATGCGACCTATTTTCAACACAATTCAATATTTGGTTCAATTAGGCATAATGGTTCAAAATTAGCAAACAAATGAACAAACAACACAAACATCAATTAGTGAATTTAACGTTTCAAATTCATAATTTGATATATATACAAAAAATCATGTTTTGATGCCAAATCACAACAATGTATTCTAGCTATATATAAGTTTTGGTTCTCACACTAGCCTAATGGAAATATATAGAAAATCACACCTTCGAAACACGAACATAAATACTGATGATGTCATGACAATCATCGGTACCATCTCCGGGCGACTAGAATGTGATTCCATATCTATCCAGTATATTAAAACTTTGAATATACGTTTGCAAGGCGTATATGCAAATTCTTTATATACTGAATTGTCCAAAATCAATATAAACAAATAATCAAATACGAATAGTTGATTTAAATTTTCAAAACAAAAATGTTTTCCTTTGAAAAATATACTCTTCACACCCGTTCTAGGATACTACTGATCCTATCTCTAACGAGTCATTCTAATTGGATATTACTAATCCAATATCTGATGAATTCTTTCGTAAGGTTCTAATGTGTCTTATTCTCTGCTTTGTAAACCAAAGCTCTGATACCAACTGTGACGGCAAGGAATTTCGCTCGGTCCGAACCAGTCGCTAAACCGATCCAGGCCGTTCGAAACGCCCTATCGTTTGAGAACATGACAAAATAGAACGCATACAGAAGAACGTTTCATTGTATATTACAACAATGCATCAGATTACAAGAATATACAGAGTATAGATGAATATTACACAGAAACATCAGAGATTTAAATTACATTTAAATACATAGCAGCGGAAAATAATACAATACACAACTAGAAGAAGATATACGGATACAAAGCTTTCCGGGTATCGTTCCAGCTGTAAACCAGGATCCTGTGAATATAAATCTGCAAAACCAAAACTACTAGCTGCCCGTGTCAAAATAAGGGCACCCAGAGTTTAGGTTTAAAACAATAAACTCCAGGTCAGTCATGTGACTGGTGTGAGAACTAAAACAGTCATTAACTTTTATTTTAAAAGTTAGGTAAATCAGGGACCACGCCGTATAATACGGAACGGGTTTCCTCCCAAGAATACCGGTGCATAAAACAAACAGCGCAATGCTAAATAAAGAAAAATGAAGCTGTTATAAGACCCAGGTCCTATCACACAATGCAACGCAAGCCGGGGGATAGGGTTTTCCCTTATAACAGCCAAGGAATGCTTGATACGTTTGAAACAAATCATTTGATACTATAATAAGTGCATAGTGTATAAAACAACTTCAAATCATAAGTATCAATCATAGGCGGCATGAATGGCCCATAACACTATGTCGCCATATATAAGTTTACAATCAAAACCGCAAGACGTCGTATTGGAAGTTGGGTTATCATTTATGGTATGAACCGAGGCTAGGGGCAAGATCCTCCCCGATTCGAGACGCTCTAGTCCGCCCCTCAGGACCCAGACTCAGGTGGGCCCTTGGATCGTCAGGGTCGGTCCACCGATGTGGATTAAAATGCCTGAACATGCGTTTCCCCGCCCTTTGGGGCGTAAGCCTGGCCCGTCAGCCGACCAGAAGCATCGGCCGAAACCGATATCACGAGGCGCCTCGCTTTTCAGCAAGTAATAATAAGTAACATCCACATGAGTCAAACTCGTCAGCCAGTTCAAGCACTGACGCCACTCATAACTAGAAAGAAACGCATGCCCTCCCTGAGGTCCGTCTCCCGTTTTTGATTCATACCGGGTGTGATACTCGCGAATCAACGTTACACAAAGCTACGCCACAAAGGCCGTGCTTCGATCATCAACCACAAGACTTTGCTTTTCAACAGAAGCCTTGATCATTTGCCACTTAGGCATGCCACACAGGCAATTCACTCCATGCGATTGATATCCATCAATATATAACCCCTAAGCTCGTACGTCTCAGAGAAGGGCGTTAAGCAAGAGAATAAATTCTCCGCCGCCAAACAGATATATATTTAATAGAGATCAATCACACGGACTAAAATCCAATGTCAGACACACAGTCCATTTACAAGTCCGTTCTGGGTCTGAACGAAACCGGAGGCACCTAGTACCCCGCATATCCATCGATCTCCAAGTACGTCTGGACGATCACTAACTGTTTCCATCTTCTTGGGTGTACAGCCCAATCAAGATCATCAGTAATTACCCAAACGACGTGAAGACCTCCGGTCTTCGACCATCGTCTTCGTCTTCGACTTATCGTCGTATCAGTTATTCAGAATGGGATAAACCCGGTCTTTCCGAATAACTCACGTATATTTAAATAAGTGTTACACAAACACAACATACGCCTCATTCCAATTCATCAGTCATTAACCGTGAATTAATCAAGAGAATAATTCCCCAAATATTAACCCCGAAGGCCGAAACCAACATCAGATCAATATCCAGAAAACCATTCTGCTTGGCTAACTGACAGTTAATTTCTAATTTCACATTCATAGGGAGAGGTTCCCATTAATTTTATCAAAGATAAATTCTTTAATTTATTCTTTAATCAACTTTTGAATATCAATTCAAACTAGTCGGGATTAGCGAACCTTACCGAAGTAATTATTTGTTTTAATTTCCCAATCCCAACCTATTCATCCCATGAAGTAAAACTGGTAGTACTTCATATCTAACACCACGGTGTTATCGGTAAATTCAATTACCATTTCACGTTCAAATCTAATTAAAGATTTAACTATCGCCTGGAGCAAAACTGGTGATACTCCATTCTCGATCATTTCAATCTAATTAAAGATTCATTAAAACTCCCCTTAGTTTTAATCGTTAACTGGGTTAAAGAATCAGTGTCATTTAAAACACAGTTCACGATAAACCCAAAATCACATTCATTAATTATCGGGTTAAAGAACAAGTGTTATTTAAAACACTGTTCACGATAAACCCAAAAATCAATATCAATTCAATTCCAATTAAATATCATTTAATTGGTACACTTCATTAAATCTAAATAAAAAGATTTAATCATTTCTCAACTGGGTTCAAGAACAGTGTTAGTGAAGACACCATTCACGACAAACCCAAATCACATTCGATATTCAATACAAGGCTCTGAATAGAAAATATATCGGCTTATATTCAATATCGAATTCTACGACTAACAAATGTCGTATTGGAAATAGCGATATAAATATATATCTTTCAAATTTCCATAACAACACCTGTATAATCACGAATTCCAACATCGAAATATTCCGAAGACAATTTCGATTCAAATCCACTCCAATGCAATCATTGGAAATTTTGGTTATTTTCAAAACCCTTTTCAAATTCAATTTATTTATTTAAAAATAAATAGAATTATAATTCTAGTTCAAAACTAGTTCATTTCGATAAAAATCTATTTTTATCCTTTCAAATATGGAGTTTTTCATCCCAATTCTTTCTAAATCATTTCTTATGATTTTACACAAATTATTACTATTTTTAATAATTTTATCAAGGCCTGTACAGTCGATTTCCATCAACGGTCATCGAACTGCACTTACAGCGACCTTTTTCGAATTTGATTTGGACGTATCTCCAAATCCAACCGTCAGATTTCTAATTTCTAATATTCGTTAGAAAGCTCTTTTCGATACGAACCCAACGGTTCCGGTTTTAGGAGAATCCGACGGTCGGATCTCCCGTAATGTCCGTTTGAAATAAATGGTCGAAATTCACGAACTGCCGCGGCGCGGCGCGTTCTATTCAGGCCATTATATTATATATATAATATATATAATATATACTTCGTCGATTTCTATTTAAAACGAATTATATAAATAGTTTTAAAATCGTTTCAAAAGCAATTTCAACTTTCCTTTCAATTCAAATCAAAATTGAATTCTTCTTTATAAATTCGTTTTAAAATTCATTTCAATTCAATTCAAATTTCAATTCAATTTGAATTCATTTCAATTCAATTCATTTCGAAATCGTTTTCAATTCAATTCATTTCGAAATCGTTTCAATTCAATTCATTTCGAAATCGTTTCAATTTAATTCGAATTCGTTTTCAATTCAATTCATTTCGAAATCGTTTTCAATTCAATTCATTTCGAAATCGTTTCCAATTCAATTCGAATTCGTTTTCAATTCATTTCATTTCGAAATCGTTTTCAATTCAATTCATTTCGAAATCGTTTTCAATTCAATTCGAATTCGTTTTCAATTCATTTCAAAATATTCGATTTCGAAATCACTTTTCAATATTCATTTTTAAGATGAATAAAATCGATATAAATATCGTTCACGTCAAAATGGCGTCAATCTAATCAACACGGCTTCATAAATTTCTATTTTCAAATATTTGTTATTATCAAAATATTTCGTTCAACACATGACCAATCTCAATGAATGAGTACTGTCAACACATGAACTTTTATTTTATAATATTCTTTATTTTTCAAATTGGAATGAGGCCCAATCAATTACCATATAAAGTTAATTATATGGATTTTCATACAACACATGAATATCATAGCATTGAAAAATAATCAACCATCAACCAAAGTGCACTACACTGTATAAGCATCAAATATAGATATTCAACGCTTATAACAGCCTGTCAATCAATCGATCGACTTATTTAATCAATCAGGATGAGTGAACTTCAAATTTCATCCCAACACCCGTGTGGGGTTTTCAAACAATCAAACAAAGATTTTATTTGTGCAGTTGGGCGATGTGTAAAATTTATCGACCCAATCAATGTCCTTCAAATAAGTGTACATAAACAAACCGTCTGGTTTGTAAATGAATATTTATTTATTCATTTTCACTATATTCATATTCACGTTAAAAATTATATTTTTAACGATAAAACATTTTATTCCAACATATGAATTTCTATTATTCATTTACACAATAAAATGATATTTCTATTTTCTAACATATTTTTAGAAAATTTCGGCGGCATAACGGCACGATACTAGAAACGGGACGAGGCCTAGCCTTATCCCCGGTCTAGTGAAGGCCCACGCCATTCACACATCAATCAAATCAATTCGTTATGTAAACCACAAAATTTGGAGTAAGAGTCTAACCTAGCCTTACTCCTTCGCCTTATAACGGCGCACGTCTAATCCTAACCAATTTATCGATTCGATTTTTCACACCACAAACCACATTCAAACCAATATCGCAATCAATCACCAAACAGCCAAACAAACAAGTCCATGGTCTGTGGACGATTGTGTCGGGTGCTACTAAGCACCGTCTGCATCCTAGTATATATATATAACTAGAAAAATAAAATTTGAGTGAGAAGTTCTCACCTATAGCTATCCTAGCTCCACGGCACTTCTAATGCAGGAAATCTTTGCCAACTCGCCTTTTATCGCTTTCGTTGTCCGCTTTCACTACATATGTAAAAATCGAATTTTACTTCGCTATTCAATATATAAAAATTCTATTTTTCTATCGAAGTTCAATATATAAAAATTCTATTTTAACTTCTAAGTAAATATTGTATTTTTATATCGTTATAAATATATGAAAAAATCTCGCCTTTTCATATTAAAAATCCGATCTTTTCAAAAATAAAGATCATATACATTTTTTTCCTATCATACATAAATAGAAATCTGACCTTTTTATAAAATAAAATAAAAATCTAAACTTTCTCTCACAAAAATATAAACTTTAAACAAACAAGACTCATGGTTTTATCGCCTTAAAAATCATACCTTTCTCGCTGTTTATATATTTAAAAATTTCAGATTTTAAATAATGTATATTAAAAAGGGAAAAACTCACATGTCGACAAGGGGAAGTGGCGTTCGAGCTCGCGCAGGGGCTAGGGGGCGTTTTGGGTTCGTCGGAGACAGGGAGGGGGAGGCGCTGGACGCCAAGGTGTACGGTAGGTCGGAGGGTGAGCTGTCGGCGGCAGTGGTCTCCGCGCCCTCTGGAGGTGGCGGCTTGTCGCACCTAGGATTTTAGAGGGGGGGCGCGGATTCGTACAATGGAGGGGTTTGAATGAGGGAGCTAGAGGGAGGAGATGGAGGCGCGCAGGGGGGTGCGACTAGGTGTGGGGGTTGGCGATGGGTGGCAGGTGGGCGGAGTGGCGTTGGCGACGCGACAATCGCCTGGGGAGGGCGCGATGTCGTGGGTTTTTTTTTCGATTTTAATTTTAACGGGGGCTGACTTTTGAAAGGGAGGGATAGGGGGTTATAAGGAATTTATATTTAAATATTTTATTATTATTATTTTTCACTAAAAGGTAACTTTTTAACACGAACACGAAATCAAACCCACCGACTGTCGTCTATAGCGTTTTACCCCCATTCCGAACTCAATGGGATATGTATCGCTAGCTGATTTGATCGTTTCGATCAGTTTCCTTTAAATCTACATTTAAATCGCTATATTGAATTTTAAACGCACATTTCAAATTACCGGGGTCACATGCTAACTCTAAAAATTCTCGAAAAATATTTTCTAGCTTCGTATTGACGATACGGTCCTAACAAAACTAGTTTCGTCGAATTCTGAGACCGTTAGAAAAATGGCCAATTTCAAGTCGATTAAAATCAACTAAAACTGGTCAAACGCGTTTTCCTTTACCACGCTCACATATTGATTCGAAAAATTATGAAATTTGAAACCTAGCAATAACTTTACATCACGGACCCAACAAAACTGGTTTCGTCGAAATCCGAGGTCGTTTGCAAAATGTCCATTTTTAAGGGCCTGAATTCCATAGCGACTATTCAGAATTTTCAACTGGACATATCTTTTGATTCCCGATATGAAATCTTGATTTTTCGAATTCGATAGAAAGATATTATCAATTAGATCCTATCATTTTTGGTTTCAGTAAAATCCGGATTGTTTTGCACCCGGTACGTTCAATTGAAGTTTGAAATCGAATTATCGAACTACCGCACCATTTTCAATTCCTTTTATATATATAAATAAATATTTATATTCTAATGACGACGCGTATAATATATACGTTCGAATTATATTCTAAAATAAATTTTCTCGTCGATATTATTTAAAATAATTCATTTTAAATAAACAAAATTCGCTAAAATTGCCAAAATAAAAATTTTAAACTGGCCCAGATTTTCGGGTTGTTACAGGAATGTGGAAAATGTTGTTAAGTATGCTGACGAGACCCGCAAGCAGCTGTCAGAGGCTCAGGAAGAAGTGTACGGATTCAACGAATTGCTGATTGAATTCTTCACGCACATAATTCGTCACCGAAACATCTCTTGGATTGAAGATTATCCAACTACCTTGGTTCACGTATGGAGTCAAAATATCGAATGGGAGAAAGAGGAACTCAAGGCAGACTTCGTCGACGAAGATAAGCTTATGGAAAAATATCTAAGAGATGATGAGCCGGCACGTCTGGCCGAGGGGCGTCGCCTCATCGCCGCTGCTATGGAGGAGGAGAAGCGGATGGCCAAACAAAAGAATATCCCTGAGGTTGGTTCTTCTTCTACTACCGCTGAAACTTCTGAGGTCGAGGGATATTGTAATGACCCGCATTGGCAGAGGTATTATAATTAATTAATTTATATAATTATATGAATGGTGAATTAAAGGATTTAATGGTCGTGGAATTAAACAACTAGGAATATTTAATTAAATAATATATTTAATTCAGAAATAATCAGAACAATTGGAAATCACAATATTCCGTGAACGGGGTCGTCCCTTAGATTTAATTCAGCTTAGAGTTGAATTATATTGACGAATATATTCAATCGACGACAGTTTGAACGTATAATTATATTATAATTAAAATCGAGCTTGAAATGGCGCTGCAGTTCGCGATTTGGCGATTTGAACTTCAACTGAATGTACAGGATTCATTTTAACCCGGATTTCTGTGAAACAAGAAACGTATGGAGCTGGTGGAGTATATCTTTCTAGTGGAAGAGAAAAATCAGGATTTCGACGTGTAGATTTTGATTTATGTCCAAATCAAATTTTAGAAAAATCGTTGTGGAATTCCTTTATAATTTATAAAAGAATTATTTATATTTTAAAAAGGAATTTCAAAATAAATCGAATATCGGGTTGACCCAGATTTGAAATATCGAGTTATAAATCCCAACAGAGCTGTATGGTATTCCACTGTGAATATAGACGATAATATTTATTTTTAAATATTAAATTAAATTATATTTAAATATATTTATATATTTAAATGGGTCATCCAGAGCGTTAAAAATAACCAGTTTTGCAAATGGAGTTGGAATTCGACGAAACTAATTTTGTTGGATCCGCAATGTCAAATAGTTGTTAGATTTCCAGTTTTGTGATTTTTAGAGTCACTGTGTGACCGTACGGATTTTTAGAGTGAAAAACAGTCAGTATTTCGATAGTTGAAAATATGTTGTGTGAGCATACGGAGTCGGAATTCGATGAAACCAGTTTCTTTGGGACCGTAATGTCGAACTCTAGCTGCATGTCAATTTTCGTGATTTTTGGATATCGTGTGTGATCACACGAATTTTTAGAAAGCAAAATGAATATATAAATGAGCATATACCAGGAATATTCCCTTTTTAAAAATATCTAGATATTTTTTTTTGCTATAAATACCACTACCAAGTTTCCTAAACCTAATAAAAAGTCCACTGTCTTCATTTGTAGGTCGCTACTAAAATTCCTTCAGCTCAAATAAAATCACGAGCAAGGATAAACAAAAAGAAATCAAAGTAATTCATATAAAATACTACAAATCCTGAAACCAATATATATGGATTCCCTGATGTATGCTCTTCGATTCGATATCCCAATTGTGGCCTGCGATGCATGTTGGATGAACTCGTCGGTTTACAGTGAAGCTAGGTTTTGGGTTTTCCGCAAGTAGAGGGAGCTTTGAATGGAACGAGTGCTTGAATTGGGTTTAGCAGACCATCTCGAGCTGATTGGAGAAGTTTGGGGCAGAACCGTGGGTTCTGATGTCGATCGAATACTGTACAAATGTCGTTCGTCGGCCTGGTATTATACAGTGCGAGTTCACCATTTTTGAGTGAAGGCGGATGACGAGATGATGAGGAGTAGTTTGGTATCTTCAGTTCAGTAATCGGTGGTGAAAATGGATGGTGCATGGGGAGGGGGGGGGGGTTTACAACCGTGAATGGTGAGGAGCATATGTCTGGTATTGCGTATTGGTGATTGGGGAAGAAGAGGTTTGGGCTTGGGTTTGTTAATGGGCCAGGACGGGAAATATAAGGTGAATGCCCATTTGTTTATAAAATAAAATTTTATTTTATTTAAATAGCATACAATCTTTTTAATGCGATATCTTTTACACATGATATCGGAATGTCGAACGGAAGGATTCGTCGGGATCGTATGGACGGACACTACCCAATGGAGCTGACTGGGAGTGGATTGGAGCTCGTTCGAATTTATGACAAAATAAATTGTTTGATTCAAATCAAATAACAGTTTATCGTTCTTTAACGATGAACTGCAAAAGTGAGTAATTCTCACCAACTCTGTACAGTTCTATTTTTACGACGTATTCTTAGAACTGTTAGATATTGTCTATTTAACTGTGTGTTGACTGTTTGATTGAACTGCTAGTCAGTTAGTAGAATATATATATATATATATCTATATATATGTATATATAAACCGTTAAATATTTATATGTGATTCTGCTATCAGAATATTTCACATCAAAGTGAAATCGATGTTAATATTATTGTCTAACATCTGTGATGCAGGGAAACAGGTTGGAGGAATCCGACGGGATTCCTCAACATTTATTTTACTGTTTTTCATATATGTTGATATATGATGTGATATATATAATCTGTTGATCGTGTATGATTAGAATGATATTTGATCATTGTTATTCGATATTTTTAATATCATAAGAGACCCTGGGATGTAGAGAAGGAATATTTCAATGTATATTGAAATAAAGGAATTTTATAAAATCAATCGATTTTATAAAAAGGAATATTTTGAAATAAAAGTATTTATAAAGTCATAGGATTTTATAAAGAGGAATATTTATTGGTTAAATAAATAGAATAAATATAAAAGGAAAATTTCAATGTTATATTGAAAAGAGAAAATATTTATAAAATCAAAGAGGATTTTATATAAGAGGATATTTATAAATAGAATATTTATAAATAGAAATATTTATAAATGGAATATTTATAAAGTGAATATTTATTTTGAATAAATAGATAAGATATTATAAAATGGATTATTTATTTGTTAAATAAAATATTAAATAGGGATTATTTACTTAGAAAGAAAAGTAAAATATTTGTAAAACAAGATGAAAAAGAAATATTTATTTAGAAAATAAATAGAGGTAATATAAATGGATATTTGTAAAACCATTTACAAATAGATTATAAAGGAAATATTTATCCTTGGATAAATAAAGTTATATAAGTCTGAACTTATATAAAGAAATAAACAGAGAAAAAGGGAGCAAATTAATTTATAAATGATATTTATAAATTAAGTAAAATATTTATCATTCGATGAATAGAATTTATGGAGAAATAGAAATTGGTTTTAACCTCAATGATTTTAGAATGTTAACTCAACACTTCTAAAATGAATAAACGTTATAAAATCTATAAGGTGAAGAACTGTTACTACAAGTAAACCCTTATAAATGGACAAGCGTTGTAAAAAGGGAAATCGTTATAAATCAATAAAGTAATCAAATATAAGTTGATTGAAAAGGAGTTAACCAAATTTTAGTAAATTGATAAAGTGAGTAAATCGATTTGAGTTATGTTATCGATTAAGAGGAATCGAGTTACGTTATCAATTAGGAGTAATCGAGTTAAGATATCGAGAGAAGTTATTGAGTTAAGTTAATTAAGATAAGTTAAGTCACGTGAATCGATAAGTGAATCAAATTAGTTAATTGATGTAAGTGAATCGAGTTAAGAAAATTGAGTAAATCAAGTTAAGTAATCGAGATTGATCAAGTGAGAATTAAGTTAAGTTAAATAAGTGAGTTAATCGAGTGGGTCGAACCAAGTTAGTCGGGCCTAGTTAATCGAATCGAATCAAATAGAGTTAAGGGAGTTATCGATTATAGTTTAATCGAAAGGAGTTATCGAATTTAGTTATTCGAAAAGGAGTTATCGATTTGTTAAATCGAAAGGGTATCGAATATCGTTTATTCGAGAGGAGATTATCGAATATAGTTTATTCGAAGGAGTTATCGATTATTAGTTAATCGAAGTGAGTTATAGAATATCAGTTAAATCGAAGGAGTTATCGAATATAGTTTATTCGATGGAGTTAATCGATTAGAGTTAAATCAAATGAGTTGATCGGATATAGTTACTCGAAGTTAAGTTAGTCGAATATTGGTTATTCAAAGTGAGTTAATCGAATATTGGTTATTCGAAAAAGGGGAGTTATCAAATCGAATAGATTTAAGGAGTTAATCGAATTAGTTATTCGAATAGAGTAAAGGAGTTAATCGAATATAGTTTATTCGAATAGAGTTAGAGGAGTTATCGAATATAGTTTATTTGACATGAGTTAAGTGATTAGTTAAGTTAAACTAAGTGAATTAGTTAAGTGAATTGGTTAAGTTAACCAAAGTGAATTAGTCGAGTTAATCAAAGTGATTAGTTCAGTTAATCGAGATAAGTAAATCAAGTTAGGTTAATCGAGTTGAATTAGTCAGTCGAGTTAATAAATTGAGTTAGTCAAACCAAGTAAAACCAGTTAGAGCTAATTAATTAAGGTTGACCTGTTAAAGTTGATCGGTTAGAATTAACCAGTTAGAGTTAAACAAATCAGAGTTAATCAAATAGAGTTAAGTAAAATTAGAACTGATAAGAGATTAGTAAATTGAATGGTTTTCTAAGTGTCTATCTGATGTTGGTTTCGACCTTCGGGATTTATACTTAGGGGATTGTCCTCATACTAGTTACAGTCAGGGACTGATAGTTGGGGAAGAGTAGTGATTTGTAAATAAGCAGATGGAAACGTTTTCCAGTGTTAATAACATATATTTTCTAAGCATAGAAAATAAGGAAATGTGAATATATATATAGATATATGTTGATGATTGATCGATATAATTTCCGTCTGGAAATAATATCGTTGTTTGCACACTTGTTTTTCTTTGATAGTTAAATCACAGACTATCGAAGTTTTGACCATTTTAACGTTGTTAATATGGAGAGACCGGTTGGATTATTATCCAAAGAACCACTCTGTATTGGCATAAGCGTTGCGAATCATATATGCCAAAGATAATTGAAGACGGAGTAAAATGCAAAGGTTGTTGTATAAGTCTTAGATAACAGTGACTAAGATGGATATACTAAATAGTGCCTTCGGTTTGTCCAGTCCCAGGACAATTTGTATGGACGAAGGTCTGACAGAGTATATCCAATGGATCGCGTAAGTTGATCTGTTCAAACGTATTCATGTTTGGTGGCGGAGGAATTCGTTTCTCTAAGCTGTATACCCGTGTTATTTTTGGATAAATCAATTTGTGATTTGGCGGGTATGACGATGTGACATTCTAAGTGAATGAGGATGACTTGTGTTGATGAATGTTTGAAAGAGTATTTCTAGAAAGGTCACGTACATTGATCTCTTCAACCGTACCAAGAGTGGAAGCGGAGAAGGAAACTTCTTTAGCTAACACGTAATGTACTGTTGTAGACGTCAATTAGTGATTTTCGATGGATCTGACAATGTGGCATTCGAAGTGAATCTGATGTGATGATAAAGCGTAGCTCTTAGCCTCATCAACCGGTAAATGACAGAAATCGGGCAGGCAGCATGGCTAAGTCGGTCGCACCGAAGTAGGGTGTATAATCACCTATCTAGATAATATTCATTTATTTCTTTTAATCTATCAATGCTGTCCCATATATATACGGGAACGGTTGCTGATCCCAACCGTTGGTGATGTACATTCGATACACTCAAGCGAAATGAGTGGTCGGTCATGTGTGGCTGAGTTACAAGATGTTCTTGTTGAACTCCAGTGTATCGTTCCTAGAGTACACTGATCGGAAGGTGGTTCCATACCTGGTCATAGTTGGAAATCCATTATCCAATACGTGCTTGCGATTTTGATTGTATACCGTATATGTAGAACGTGAGATGAAAACGTTTCTGCTAGTTGATATCTATTTGTACATAGACATTATTATAATATCAAAAGGTTTTTGATATAAAGATATTTTGGATTCTCATAAGGGAAAAACCCGTTCCGTTCTGCGGCGTGGTCTTATGAGATATTGTTTACTTGTTCATATACCTGTTTAAACTGTTTTACTCATACCAGTCCCATGACTGACCCGGAGTTTACTTTGTTGTTTTCCCTAAACTCTTGGGTGCCTAAATTTGTACGGACAGTCAAGTAGTCAGGATTTTACAGATATACTTGGAGAGCTTGGAGCAGGAGGCTTCAAGATCATATAGCTATAGTTTATTTCCGCTGTGTTGTAAGTGCTGTACTCTGATAAGGGCTATTGTATACATAACTGTTATATTTCAAAGTTATGTTATCTAATATATGTTATTCGTTCCGCTGTGATGTTCGTGTTACTCTGATGTTGTGTTCTTCTTCTTCTTCTATTCTAAGTTTCTATCTTATCTTTCCTCACCCTCTACTTTCTTTCAATAATTACCAGGATTTTTCGATGTTTTGGTTATCGACATCGTGCTTATGTCGATAACCAAAGTCGCCGAAAATCCGGGTCGTTACAGTTGGTATCAGAGCTTAAGTTAAGAATTACTTGGCTCTGTGACGTGACTCGGTAGAGATAGGGTTAGTAATACTCTAGATTGAGTTTGAGTGTATATATACGAGTGCGTATTTGTGTTTGATATAAAAATGATTTTATATTGTGGATATTCATTGGTTGAGTTGTTTATAAATTCTGGTCGATCAGTTTGATCCACTGTATCGGTAGGAGTAAATAAACACTCGAATACGATGGGTCGACACGGTATGTTTTGAAAAGAGGGTAAATGAAATAATTTTACCCGAAGTATATATATTGGAAATATTATAATGTGTTGGTTGTTATTATAATCGAGTAAGATTATAAAAGTGAAACGGTTATGAAAATAACCAATCAAATTTCGTATAAGTATTACAAAGTGAATTAAATATGAAATTAAAGTCAGAATTGAAATTAAAAACTGGAAATTCAGATAAGTGTTTGTAATTAAATCTGGATTAGATATAGGTGAATTTTAAAATCCTGGGAGGTTTTAAATTTGTTTTAATAAGGATATTTTGAACTAATTCAAGATGGAAGTGTTTAAGTTCGAGTTTTGAAAAGGAATATAGTATTGAACTCACGTTGATCGCTGGAAAATAATTCTAATGATGGTGTACACATCATCAGTGTGATTTTCGAGTTATAAGTGACGGATTACTACCGAGGTTTTGTTTTCAAATTGTTTGCGAAAACAAGGTGTTCAGGAATTCAAAGGTTTTGAATCGCTATTACGATTTCAAGTTGATTTGAAAAAAAAGAAAACCCAGGAATTTAAATTCTTGAATTTAAATGTAACTCGTGGAGTTAAGTAAAACTGAAATGGATTTGAAGATAATCTGGATTGGAATTGAGTTGAAGGGTTAAGAGTTTAAAATCTGATATCGGAATTTGAATTGAATAAAACCAAGTGTTGGAGCCGAGGAGTTTGATTAAGATAACATGAGTATAGGTTGAATTGGTAACATATACAAGTGATAGAGTTGATATACCCAACAAAAAGGTACAAGTTTATATTTGATATAAGCATGAGATTTATGAGCCGAATTGGCAAGCCGCTTGGCTGTTTGATTTTCTTTTGGGTTGGAGAAGGCCTAGAGAGGCGAGTTGTGGTTTTACCGATAGGGCTGTACAAAGGAGGGTATGGCAAAATTTTCCGAAAATTTCAGTGTTAGAAAATTTTCAGAATTTTTGAAAATTTTAGTTAGTCGGAATGAATAAATATTTTAGTCGATATTAATGGGTTCAGTTGAAATCAGAAATAAGGGGTAAACAAATCTTAGGAATTCCAATAGATAGGGTCGTCCTCTAACTTAGCAATTTCGAGGACGAAATTATTTTAAGTGGGGAAGAATGTAATGACCCGCATTGGCAGAGGTATTATAATTAATTTATTTAATTATATGAATGGTGAATTAAAGGATTTAATGGTCGTGGAATTAAATAACTGGGAATATTTAATTAAAATAATAAATTAAATAATATATTTAATTCAGAAATAATCAGAATTATTGGAAATCACAATATTCTGTGAACGGGGTCGTCACTTAGATTTAATTCAGCTTAGAGTTGAATTATATTGACGAATATATTCAATCGACGACAGTTTGAACGTATAATTATATTATAATTAAAATCGAGCTTGAAATGGCGCTGCAGTTCGCGATTTGGCGATTTGAACTTCAACTGAATGTACAGGATTCGTTTTAAGCCGGATTTCTATGAAACAAGAAACGTGTGGAGCTGGTGGAGTATATCTTTCTAGTGGAAGAGAAAAATCAAGATTTCGACGTGTAGATTTTGATTTATGTCCAAATCAAATTTTAGAAAAATCGCTGTGGAATTTCTTTATAATTTATAAAAGAATTATTTATATTTTAAAAAGGAATTCCAAAATATATCGAATATCGGGTTGACCCAGATTTGAAATATCGAGTTATAAATCCCAGCAGAGCCGTATGGTATTCCACTGTGAATATAGACGATAATATTTATTTTTTAAATATTAAGTTTAATTATATTTAAATATATTTATATATTTTAATGGGTCATCCAGAGCGTTAAAAATAGCCAGTTTTGCAAATGGAGCCGGAATTCGATGAAACTAATTTTGTTGGATCCGCAATGTCAAATAGTTGTTAGATTTCCAGTTTCTTGCTTTTTAGAGTCACTATGTGACCGTACGGATTTTTAGAGTGAAAAACAGTCAGTATTTCGACAGTTAAAAATACGTTGTGTGAGCATACGGAGTCGGAATTCAACGAAACCAGTTTCGTTGGGACCGTAATGTCGAACTCTAGCTGCATGTCAATTTTCGTGATTTTTGGATATCGTGTGTGATCACACGAATTTTTAGAAAGCAAAATGAATATATAAATGAGCATATACCAGGAATATTCCCTTTATAAAAATATCTAGATATTTATTTGTTTTGCTATAAATACCACTACCAAGTTTCCTAAACCTAATAAAAAGTCCACTGTCTTCATTTGTAGGCCGCCACTAAAATTCCTTCAGCTCAAATAAAATCATGAGCAAGGATAAACAAAAAGAAATCAAAGTAATTCATATAAAATACTACAAATCCTGAAACCAATATATATGGATTCCCCGATGTATGCTCTTCGATTCGATATCCCAATTGTGGCCTGCGATGCATGTTGGATGAACTCGTCGGTTTACAGTGAAGCTAGGTTTTGGGTTTTCCGCAAGTAGAGGGAGCTTTGAATGGAACGAGTGCTTGAATTGGGTTTAGCAGACCATCTCGAGCTAATTGGAGAAGTTTGGGGCAGAACCGTGGGTTCTGATGTCGATCGAATATTGTACAAATGTCGTTCGTCGACCTGGTATTATACAGTGTGAGTTCACCATTTTTGAGTGAAGGCGGATGACGAGATGATGAGGAGTAGTTTGGTATCTTCAGTTCAGCAATCGGTGGTGAAAATGGATGGTGCGTGTGGGGGGGGGGGGGGGGGGGTTTACAACCGTGAATGGTGAGGAGCAGATGTCTGGTATCGCGTATTGGTGATTGGGGAAGAAGAGGTTTGGGCTTGGGTTTGTTAATGGGCCAGGAAGGGAAATATAAGGTGAAGGCCCATTTGCTTATAAAATAAAGTTTTATTTTATTTAAATAACATACAATCTTTTTAATGCGATACCTTTTACACATGATATCGGAATGTCGAACGGAAGGATTCGTCGGGATCGTATGGACGGACACTACCCAATGGAGCTGACTGGGAGTGGATTGGAGCTCGTTTGAATTTATGACGAAATAAATTATTTGATTCAAATCAAATAACAGTTTATCGTTCTTTAACGATGAACTGCAAAAGTGAGTAATTCTCACCAACTCTGTACAGTTCTATTTTCACAACGTATTCTTAGAACTGTTAGATATTGTCTATTTGACTGTGTGTTGACTGTTTGATTGAACTGCTAGTCAGTTAGTAGAATATATATATATATATATATATATGTATGTATATATAAACCGTTATATATTTATATGTGATTCTGCTATCAGAATATTTCACATCGAATTGAAATCGATGTTAATATTATTGTCTAACATATGTGATGCAGGGAAACAGGTTGGAGGAATCCGACGGGATTCCTCAACATTTATTTTACTGTTTTTCATATATGTTGATATATGATGTGATATATATAATCTGTTGATCGTGTATGATTAGAATGATATTTGATCATTGTTATTCGATATTTTTAATATCATAAGAGACCCTGGGATGTAGAGAAGGAATATTTCAATGTATATTGAAATAAAGGAATTTTATAAAATCAATCGATTTTATAAAAAGGAATATTTTGAAATAAAAGTATTTATAAAGTCATAGGATTTTATAAAGAGGAATATTTATTGGTTAAATAAATAGAATAAATATAAAAGGAAAATTTCAATGTTATATTGAAAAGAGAAAATATTTATAAAATCAAAGAGAATTTTATATAAGAGGATATTTATAAATAGAATATTTATAAATAGAAATATTTATAAATGGAATATTTATAAAGTGAATTATTTATTTAGAATAAATAGATAAAATATTATAAAATGGATTATTTATTTGTTAAATAAATAAAATATTAAATAGGGATTATTTACTTAGAAAGAAAAGGAGAATATTTGTAAAACAAGATGAAAAAGAAATATTTATTTAGAAAATAAATAGAGGTAATATAAAAGGATATTTGTAAAACCATTTACAAATAGATTATAAAGGAAATATTTATCCTTGGATAAATAAAGTTATATAAGTCTGAACTTATATAAAGAAATAAACAGAGAAAAAGGGAGCAAATTAATTTATAAATGATATTTATAAATTAAGTAAAATATTTATCATTCGATGAATAGAATTTATGGAGAAATAGAAATTGGTTTTAGCCTCAATGATTTTAGAATGTTAACTCAACACTTCTAAAATGAATAAATGTTATAAAATCTATAAGGTGAAGAACTGTTACTACAAGTAAATCCTTATAAATGGACAAGCGTTGTAAAAAGGGAAATCATTATAAATCAATAAAGTAATCGAATATAAGTTGATTGAAAAGGAGTTAACCAAATTTTAGTAAATCGATAAAGTGAGTAAATTGATTTGAGTTTAGTTATCGATTAAGAGGAATCGAGTTACGTTATCGATTAGGAGTAATCGAGTTAAGACATCGAGAGAAGTTATTGAGTTAAGTTAATTAAGATAAGTTAAGTCACGTGAATCGATAAGTGAATCAAATTAGTTAATCGATGTAAGTGAATCGAGTTAAGAAAATTGAGTAAATCAAGTTAAGTAATCGAGATTGATCAAGTGAGAATTAAGTTAAGTTAAATAAGTGAGTTAATCGAGTGGGTCGAACCAAGTTAGTCGGGCCTAGTTAATCGAATCGAATCAAATAGAGTTAAGGTAGTTATCGATTATAGTTTAATCGAAAGGATTTATCGAATTTAGTTATTCGAAAAGGAGTTATCGATTTGTTAAATCGAAAGGGAAGATTATCGAATATCGTTTATTCGAGAGGAGATTATCGAATATAGTTTATTCGAAGGAGTTATCGATTATTAGTTAATCGAAGTGAGTTATAGAATATCAGTTAAATCGAAGGAGTTATCGAATATAGTTTATTCGATGGAGTTAATCGATTAGAGTTAAATCAAATGAGTTGATCGGATATAGTTACTCGAAGTTAAGTTAGTCGAATATTGGTTATTCGAAGTGAGTTAATCGAATATTGGTTATTCGAAAAAGGGGAGTTATCAAATCGAATAGATTTAAGGAGTTAATCGAATTAGTTATTCGAATAGAGTAAAGGAGTTAATCGAATATAGTTTATTCGAATAGAGTTAGAGGAGTTATCGAATATAGTTTATTCGATAGGAGTTAAGTGATTAGTTAAGTTAAACTAAGTGAATTAGTTAAGTGAATTGGTTAAGTTAACCAAAGTGAATTAGTCGAGTTAATGAAAGTGATTAGTTCAGTTAATCGAGATAAGTAAATCAAGTTAGGTTAATCGAGTTGAATTAGTCAGTCGAGTTAATAAATTGAGTTAGTCAAACCAAGTAAAACCAGTTAGAGTTAATTAATTAAGGTTGACCTGTTAAAGTTGATCGGTTAGAATTAACCAGTTAGAGTTAAACAAATCAGAGTTAATCAAATAGAGTTAAGTAAAATTAGAACTGACTAGAGATTAGTAAATTGAATGGTTTTCTAAGTGTCTATATGATGTTGGTTTTGACCTTCGGGATTTATACTTAGGGGATTATCCTCATACTAGTTACAGTCAGGGACTGATAGCTGGGGAAGAGTAGTGATTTGTAAATAAGCAGATGGAAACGTTTTCCAGTGTTAATAACATATATTTTCTAAACATAGAAAATAAGGCAATGTGAATATATATATAGATATATGTTGATGATTGATCGATATAATTTCCATCTGGAAATAATATCGTTGTTTGCACACTTGTTTTTCTTTGATAGTTAAATCACAGACTATCGAAGTTTTGACCATTTTAACGTTGTTAATATGGAGAGACCGGTTGGATTATTATCCAAAGAACCACTCTGTATTGGCATAAGCGTTGCGAGTCATATATGCCAAAGATAATTGAAGACGGAGTAAAATGCAAGGGCTGTTGTATAAGTCTTAGATAACAGTGACTAAGATGGATATACTGAATAGTGCCTTCGGTTTGTCCTGTCCCAGGACAACTTGTATGGACGAAGGTCTGACAGAGTATATCCAATGGATCGCATAAGTTGATCTGTTCAAACGTATTCACGTTTGGTGGCGGAAGAATTCATTTCTCTAAGCTGTATACCCGTGTTATTTTTGGATAAATCAATTTGTGATTTGGCGGGTATGACGATGTGACATTTTAAGTGAATGAGGATGACTTGTGTTGATGAATGTCTGACAGAGTATTTCCAGAAAGGTCACATACATTGATCTCTTCAACCGTACCAAGAGTGGAAGCGGAGAAGGAAACTTCTTTAGCTAACACGTAATGTACTGTTGTAGACGTCAATTAGTGATTTTCGATGGATCTGACAATGTGGCATTCGAAGTGAATCTGATGTGATGATAAAGCGTAGCTTCTAGCCTCATCAACCGGTAAATGACAGAAATCGGGCAGGCAGCATGGCTAAGTCGGTCGCACCGAAGTAGGGTGTATAATCACCTATCTAGAGAATATTCATTTGTTTCTTTTAATCTATCAATGATGTCCCATATATATATGGGAACGGTTGCTGATCCCAACCGTTGGTGATGTACATTCGATACACTCAAGTGAAATGAGTGGTCGGTCATGTGTGGCTGAGTTACAAGATGTTCTTGTTGAACTCCAGTGTATCGTTCCTAGAGTACACTGATCGGAAGGTGGTTCCATACCTGGTCATAGTTGGAAATCCATTATCCAATACGTGCTTTCGATTTTGATTGTATACTATATATGTAGAACGTGAGATGAAAGCGTTTCTGCTAGTTGATATCTATTTGTACATAGACATTATTATAATATCAAAAGGTTTTTGATATAAAGATATTTTGGATTCTCATAAGGGAAAAACCCATTTCGTTCTGCGGCGTGGGCTTATGAGATATCGTTTACTTGTTCATATACCTGTTTAAACTGTTTTACTCATACCAGTCCCATGACTGACCCGGAGTTTACTTTGTTGTTTTCCCTAAACTCTTGGGTGCCTAAATTTGTACGGGCAGTCAAGTAGTCAGGATTTTACAGATATACTTGGAGAGCTTGGAGCAGGAGGCTTCAAGATCATATAGCTATAGTTTATTTCCGTTGTGTTGTAAGTGTTGTACTCTGATAAGTGCTATTGTATACATAACTGTTATATTTCAAAGTTATGTTATCTACTATATGTTATTCGTTCCGCTATGAGGTTCGTGTTACTTTGATGTTGTCTTCTTCTTCTTCTTCTATTCTAAGTTTCTATCTTATCTTTCATCACCCTCTAATTTCTTTCAATAATTACCAGGATTTTTCGATGTTTTGGTTATCGACATCGTGCTTATGTCGATAACCAAAGTCGCCGAAAATCTGGGTCGTTACAGATATGATCACAAGAACCCGGGGACCCCTCAGGCATCTCTTTTATCTCCCATACCTGAGTCAGCGTCAGAGACGGCAGTCACTCCAGTTGAGAAATCATCAGAAGGTATTTCTACCTTTTCACCTAAATTCATCAAGGCCGTCTCCTCTTTTCACCACATAATTGGGCAACCGACGGAGGATCTTTTATTTTCTCCTGAGTTGATAACTGTTGCTTCTCATTCTGTAGGTGTTGAACCGACCGAGAAGACTGGCGGGCCTCAGGGAACCACCATTGTAACACCCCGTAATTCTGTTAATATAAATATTCACAAATTAAAGAATAACTAATCTCAGACGTGAGAATTGTGGGAAAAGGGTTACGCCATTGTGTTCGTCTCGGAATTCTGGTTGAAATAGAGTCTGAGTTTGCATGATTTGGACTACGTATGAAGGAGATATGGCCATCGGAAGTTTCAGAAAATTCAAAACAGATTTCAAAAAATTTAAAATTCGAAGTCAAACAGGCTAGGCGGGAAATTTCCCGCCCAGCACCCAGGTCGACTGGGCAGTCGACACCCCAGGGACCAGGTCGACTTCGCAGTCGACATGGGTGTCGACCTGGTCCAGTCGGCTAGGGTTTGACTGAGCCCAATCTTGAGTTGCTGATGTGTCTTTAGGGCTGAGTTGGCAAATTAAACGGTTCAGGTTAGTTCTGAGTTGATCTGACGGTCTAAATAAATCCTAAACTCTATATATACCTAGGTAGTCTCACTCTAAAATTCACATGAAAAATAGAATAGCCGCCGTCATGCCATCGCCATGGAACTCAGTGTAGCCGCCGCCAACTAAGAAGGAAGAAAGCTAATCAAAACCCTAATTCTGCTCAACTCTAAAGCAAATCAAGACTCTTTTTCTTTTCTAATTGTGAGTATGATGATCTTAATAAGATTATTAGCAAACTAATTAGATTAAGATGTGATATGGATCATAAGAAAATGATGTGAATTGTCATATATGTTGTTGTAAACCTTATGCTATCATGAATGTTGTAAATCCTATGTTATGTGATGATGATATCCTATATGTTGTAAATCATGCTATGATGATATTGTATAGGTTGTAATTTTCTATGCTAAGTTGTGATAAATCATACATGTTATAAAGTCATGATGTTATTATCTATGCTAATTAGTTCATGTTAATCAAATCATAAGGTTGATATTATTTGGGCTATGATGATCTATATGACAAATCATGTATGCAAGTTTAGATTGATTAGTAAAGATTATGAACATATGCCATGACAACTATTTAGATCTAGAATTGTGCTATGACATGTGTGAGTTCTATGTGTTAGATGCTAGTTCACATCATCATTATGTTGCATAAACCACATATGCAAGTTTATACATGAATTTGGGTTATGATCATATTATGTATGTTGTGACATTTAACCAAACAAGTTGACACCTTTGGATCCATGACATGTGTAGTTTTATGCAAGTTTCACCCCTATTATGATTAGATCTATTCTATTTGTCTATATGTTGTGATAATTTATCTTCGGGCTACGAGTTAGACTATTCGAGTCTAACATATATTTTGCGTTGAATAAGCGAACGTATAACGTGGGGTAGGGGTAATATGAAGGATTTAATATTAAGAAATTGGGGTGCAATTGATATGATTTTGCATACCGTAAGTGGATGGCCATAATTGAGTCAATTATGACATCATTAAAATTGGAATTAATTAATGATTTGAATAGGGATATATTTAAAACTGGGGTAAAAGATTAAAAGTGTTAATCAATGCTTAGGACACGAGGTTGGACTCGTTTGTGACGTAAAACTGCCCGGACCCGCCCGGCAAATCCAGTAGTCACAAATGTCAGCCCAATGTGAGAGGTCCTAGGCCCAAACTAAAGCATAACAGTTGTAAAGACACGAGGTTAGACTCTTTTATGGTATAAGACTGCCCTGACCCGCCCGCCGAATCCAGCTGCCATAAATGCCAGTCTAATGTGAGAGGTCTTTATGAGGTTATGGCCTGAATGAATTAAGAAATACTTAACCAGATAAACCTGTAAGGTGGGACATAGGGGTTAAGTAGGTGCCTTGGGTGGCATGAGGAATCTAGTGGGTGCCTTTAGTGGCATTTGAAATACGATTAGTAAGACTTAACCAAACACACATGTAAATGAACATGACTAAGAGGGTTAAGTGGGATGTACTAGTGGGGACAAGCTTAGGTGGATAGCTTGTGGGGGCCCATTTCAACCAGTAACCCAAACGTATCTTTGTGGGCTCGACCCAAGTCGAGGACGGGACACGCATACTGGGTTTGACTATAAGAGCCCAAACGGGGTAGCGGTGGCAACGCAAGTCCAACGGGTTTCATATGCGTGTATGGACCCGGGCTGGTAGGTAAGACGTTGTTGCATCGTGTAGGTATAAGCCGTGCATTCTCAAGTTGTATCGGGTTGCCACTTTAGGGGAGTGATACACCCCACTGTGGGGCCAGCACGGGTATCTACGAGTAGGGAGCCGATCGCAAGTGGGTAGTGGGGTACACCTAGTGGAGATAGGGGCAGGCGACACCTATGTAGTCAGCTAGGGGTACACGAAGCAATTTATATAAAATTTCTAAGTGAAGCAAGTGGGATCAACCTTTAGGGTGACTGGTGTGGTGCAGTGTAGTAATTATACGTTAGTAATTAGGTGTGCCTTTAACATTATCTTTATCTGTCTTGTAATTTTTCTGTTCTATATTCACTTAAAACCTCCATGGAAGTTAATGCATTCCCTTTGTGAGTGACATTAATGGACGTGGGGTGTTACACGTGGTATCAGAGCTTAAGGTTACCAGAACAGATATTTTTTTTAGAAAAACTATTTTTCTAAAGTATTTTTGGAAGAAGTATTTTCAAAAACATGTCTTAATGAGTGATTTTAAGAGGAAAGTTTTTAAGAAAAACATAATCCCCAATAGCCATATATCTTTATCTTTCGAATTCTCCATTTTGAATCTTTCCTTTTTCATTTCAGCATGGCTGAAGATCTTAACCTTCTGGATGGTGTAACGATACCACGATGGTATAGGAGGTTATTAGAAGCTAGGGCCGCTGCAGGTCCAGCCAATGTTCCTCCACCACCAGTTGCACCCGCTCCTCCTCCCCCTCCTCGCGTTGATACTTTTGCAAAGACATGCAAGGAATTTAAGGCTATGGGTGGAAAACCTTTTCAAGGGTCAGAAACGTTTGTGCAAGCTAGAGATTGGCTTAAGGTGGTGGAAGAATTGCTAGAAATCTTTGAAGTAGAAGAAGGGAGGAAAGTCAAATTAGAATCTTGGTTAATGAAGGGAGAGGCCTCGTTTTGGTGGGAGGTCACTAATGGGGAGCGTCCTGTTGACTCTTGGGCGGATTTCAGACGTAGGTTTGAGGCAAAGTTTCTCTCAAGGGCAGAAGAGAATCTATACATGGAAAGGTTCTTGACATTGAAGCAAGGAAGCTCATCAGTGAAAGAATACGTCAACAAATTTAATCAGTTAGCAAGGTTTGGCTTGGACTTAGTGAACACGCCGGAGAAGAAGGCTCTGAGGTTCGTTAATGGCTTGAATGAGTCGTTGCAAGGGTTGGCTATGACCCACATCCCTATGGGGGCCACCTTTGAGAAGCTAGTAGACATGGCACTCATGCACGAGGAGAAAGGCGCTAATGCTAATAAGGCACCCGAGAAGAAAGGGGATCAGAAGAAACCACAACAGCAAAACAAGAAGGGTGGTAAAGACAATAATGGCAAAGGAAAGAAAAGATGCTTTAACTGTGGGACACCAAGCCATCTCAGCAAGGATTGCAGAAAGAAAAAGAAGACTGGCTGTTTTCATTGTGGTGAAGCGGGACATCTAGTGAAGGACTGCCCAAAGAAGGGGAAGAGGGCAGGGTCTACCTTGGGAGGATAGGTGCAGGCTCTTATGGCACTCGGGAAGGCAAGGGGACAAGTTCAGGCTCTCGCGGTCCCACCGCTGCAAGAACGAGGTAGAACCATTTCTGTTGAAAGCTTAGTTTTTCTGTTTGATCATCCTGTCCATACCTTATTCGATTCGGGCGCATCACATTCGTTTATCTCTACATCATTAGTTGAATCACTGCACTTAAACACCAGTTTAGTAGAGGATCCCTTAGTTGTTTCGAATCCAATTGGGGGCTCAGCTTATTTGTCCATGATATGTTTGGATTTGAAAATTTCTATACTTAGCATTGAGTTTAGATGTGATGCTTATGTTTTGGGCTTCACGGGCTATGGGCTAATTTTAGGAATGGATTGGTTATCCAGAAATGGGGCCGTTCTTGATTGTGAAAGGAGAGTAGTTAGGCTCATGACTCGCCTTGGTAACACTCTTGAAATCTTTTGTAATCCCATAAATTCCGTTATGCTAAGTTATCTAGAATCGCTTGACGCGTCGGTGGAAAATCTACGATCTATTAGAGGGGTCCGAGAATACTCGGATGTGTTTGAGGAGGTGAAGGGCTTGCCTCCGAAGCGGGAGATAGATTTTCAAATATATCTTGTGGATAATGCAAAACCAGTATCTTTGCCAGTATGCCACATGGCTCCTCGTGAAAGGAGGGAACTCAATAAGCAAGTGAAGGAGTTGCTTGAGAAGGGGTTCATAAGATGTAGTATATCCGAGTGGGGTGCCCCAGTAGTACTTGCCACGAAGGCGGATGGGTCCCTTAGACTATGTGTGGACTATAGAGAACTTAATAAGCTTACTAAGAAGAACAGACACCCATTGCCGAGGATTGACGATCTCTTCGATCAGTTAGTTGGCGCCTCAATGTTTTCGCAGTTGGACTTAGCCACTGGATTCCATCAGTTGAGAGTGGCTGAGGATAGCATAGACAAAACTGCCTTTAGGACTCCGGATGGTTTCTATGAATGGCTAGTGATGCCCTTCGGTTTGACAAACGCCCCTGCATACTTTGTTGATTTGATGAGTAGGGTGTTTAGGGAGTACCTTAATAAATTCGTGGTGGTCTTTGTAGACGACATCTTGATCTTTTCTAAGAATGAAGAAGAGCATGCCCTACATCTTAGGGAAGTGTTGGAGACTCTACGAGCGCATAACCTTAAAGCTAAATTTACTAAGTGTCACTTCTGGAGAGAGGAAGTGCGATTCTTAGGGCACGTGGTTTCCAAAGAAGGGATAGCTGTGGATCCCGCGAAGGTGGTGGCCATCCAAGATTGGAAGGTCCCTAAAAATGCTACCGAAGTAAGGAGTTTCTTGGGGTTGGTTGGCTACTATAGGAAGTTTATCAAAGACTTCGCAAAAATATCAGCTCCATTGACACGCCTGACGAAGAAGAACCTAGTCTTCGCGTGGGACGTAGATTGTGATGATGCGTTCCAACGTTTAAAGAGAGCTTTAACCTCAGCCCCAGTCTTAGTGCTGCTAGACGGGAGTAAGCCGTTTACTGTTTATACCGATGCTTGTGGGACATGACTAGGTGCAGTCTTAATGCAAGAGGGAAGGGTAATAGCCTATGGTGGAAGGCAGTTAAGGGTGCATGAGAAAAATTACCCTACGCATGACCTACAGTTAGCCGCAATTGTTTTCGCGCTTAAGTCTTGGCGCCATTATCTTCTTGGCGAGAAATTAGAATTATTCACTGACCACAAATCTATAAAATACTTATTCTCTCAGAAGGACATGAATTTAAGACAACAAAGGTGGATGGAATTCTTAGCGTCCTACGATTTCGAAATAACATATACCCCTGGCAAGGGTAACGTGGTGGCAGACGCCTTAAGTAGGAAAAGGCTGTCCTTGAGTCCGTTGTTTGTTGAGCGGCAAAACTTAGAATTCATCTCTATGTTTGATTTTAGACCTTCCGTTGACTTTGTACCCAGTTTGCTAGCATCCTTGGAGGTCAGACCTACGCTTTTGGGACGGATTGGTGAGGCACAGCGAGACGACCCACAGTTGGTTGAGTTAGTAGAAAAGCTCAAAAGAGGGGAGTCATCAAGCCATCTCCGTAGGTATACCCTAGATGATAAGGGTTGGTTAAGTAGGGATAGTAGACTTTGTGTACCTCGAGACGAAGATTTGAGGAAGGCTATTCTTGACGAAGCACATCATTCGAAGATGACCATTCATCCCGGCGGGGACATGATGTACAAAGACATGAAGCGAGTTTTCTTTTGGGCCGGTATGAAGAGGGATGTGGCCGAGTATGTCGCTAGATGCTTGGTGTGCCAACAAGTAAAAGCGGAGCAAAAGAAGCCCGGTGGGTTGCTTCACCCATTGGAGGTTCCGCAATGGAAGTGGGATAGTGTCTCGATGGATTTTGTGGATGGATTACCAAGATCAAGGAAGGGTAATACGGGGATTTGGGTTGTAGCAGACAGACTTACTAATAGCACCCATTTCATTCCCGTGAAGAGTAAGAGGACTGCTCCATGGTTAGCTTCTGTATACGTCCGAGAGATAGTTCGTTTGCATGGTGTTCCTTCTAGCATAGTAAGCGACTGTGATCCTATCTTCACTAGCGAATTTTGGAAGAGCTTGCAAGAGGCGGTAGGGACTCAGTTATGTTTGAGCACCGCATATCATCCTCAGACGGACGGCCAGATCGAGAGGGTGAATCGTATTCTAGAGGATCTTTTGAGGCTATGTATCCTAAACTTTGGGGGTACATGGGAAGAACATCTTCCGTTGGTAGAGTTCGCATATAATAACAGCTTTCAATCTAGCATTTGCATGGCACCTTTCGAAGCTCTTTATGGACGACCTTGTCGTTCACATACATGTTGGTGGGAATCTACGGATAAGATCTTACTTGGGCCCGATATGATTAGAGAGACTTCAGAGAAGATTGGTTTGATTCGAAGGAGGATGAAGACGGCGCAAGATAGGCAGAAATCTTATGCGGATAAGAGGAGGACAGATCTTGAGTTTGATGTTGGGGACATGGTCTTTATCAAAGTGTCTCCATTACGGAACGTTGTTCGCTTTGGGTCCGTTGGGAAATTAGCACCAAGGTTCGTAGGGCCGTTTCCTATTAAGGAGAAGATTGGACATATGGCGTATAGAGTGGAGTTGCCTGAGAGACTTAGTGGTGTACACGACGTATTCCATGTGTCTCATTTGAGGAAGTGCTTGCACGAGATCGTGGAAGTGGTAGAGCCGAACTTGCTTAGAGAGGTGGAGATAGAGCGTGATGCGACGATTCGACGAGCTCCTACGCGCATTCTTGGGTTGGAGATCAAGAAGTTGAGGAATCGAGAGGTCAGACTAGTCAAAGTGCAATGGGGAGATGATGAGAGCATCGCTACTTGGGAGACAGAAGAGAAGATGCGTTCGTTGTACCCTTTTCTTTTTGAGGGTATGTCTTTTAATTTCTCCTTTATCGCTTAGCTTGTACTTATCTTATCTTTAGTATGTCCTCTCGCTGGTATCTTTGACCTTTAGTTAGGATCATCCTATGGTTGAAACATGTGTTTGAGACATGTTATGTATGATGGATGCAAAGTGGATGCAAGTGTTTGCTAATGGTTGCTCGTGGACGCATATACACACACTATTAGGCACTAGATCGGCTCAGTCACTTCATATTGCATATTGCATATATATGGATGTATTTAGTAAAATGGATGTATGAAGATTTTTTTATATCATATGGATGCTGCATTCAGATGATGATTGTGCACGCATATAGAGATAATATGTAGCATTAAGGAACTTTTGCATACATAATGGACGCATGGCACTATCATGATTTGCATTAAGGAGGTCAACTGAATCAGTGGACCGCCTGATTTTGCAATAGATATGGACATATGCACACACTGTGCATTTAAACATGAAAGCATTAGAAGTCTATAAGGATAATGGATGCCTGTGTTTGATGGTTGAGTAGATGGACGATTGGATGTTAGGATATACATTCTTCTTGACTTGAAGATTTCAGGGTCGAAATCCTTTAAGGATGGGAGAATGTAACACCCTGTAATTCTGTTAATATAAATATTCACAAATTAAAGAATAACTAATCTCAGACGTGAGAATTGTGGGAAATGGGTTGTGCCATTGTGTTCTTCTCAGAATTCTGGTTAAAATAGAGTCCGATTTTGCGTGATTTGGACTTCGTATGAAGGAGATATGGCCATCGGAAGTTTCAGAAAATTCAAAACAGATTTCAGAAAATTCAAAATTCAAAATTCGAAGTCAAACAGGCTAGACGGGAAATTTCCCGCCCAGCACCCAGGTCGACTGGGGAGTCGACTGGGCAGTCGACACCCCAGGGACCAGGTCGACTGCGCAGTCGACCTGGTCCAGTCGGCTAGGGTTTGACTGAGCCCAATCTTGAGTTGCTGATGTGTCTTTAGGGCTGAGTTGGCAAATTAAACGGTTCAGGTTAGTTCTGAGTTGATCTGACGGTCTAAATAAATCCTAAACTCTATATATACCTAGGTAGTCTCACTCTAAAATTCACATGAAAAATAGAATAGCCGCCGTCATGCCATCGCCATGGAACTCAGTGTAGCTGCCGCCAACTAAGAAGGAGGAAAGCTAATCAAAACCCTAATTCTACTCAAATCTAAAGCAAATCAAGAATCTTTTTCTTTTCTAATTGTGAGTTTGATGATCTTAATAAGATTATTAGCAAACTAATTAGATTAAGATGTGATATGGATCATAAGAAAATGATGTGAATTGTCATATATGTTGTTGTAAACCTTATGCTATCATGAATGTTGTAAATCCTATGTTATGTGATGATGATATCCTATATGTTGTAAATCATGCTATGATGATATTGTATAGGTTGTAATTTTCTATGCTAAGTTGTGATAAATCATACATGTTATAAAGTCATGATGTTATTATCTATGCTAATTAGTTCATGTTAATCAAATCATAAGGTTGATATTATTTGGGCTATGATGATCTATATGACAAATCATGTATGCAAGTTAAGATTGATTAGTAAAGATTATGAACATATGCCATGACACCTATTTAGATCTAGAATTGTGCTATGACATGTGTGAGTTCTATGTGTTAGATGCTAGTTCACATCATCATTATGTTGCATAAACCACATATGCAAGTTTATACATGAATTTGGTTTATGATCATATTATGTAAGTTGTGACATTTAACCAAACAAGTTGACACCTTTAGATCCATAACATGTGTAGTTTTATGCAAGTTTCACCCCTATTATGATTAGATCTATTCTATTTGTCTATATGTTGTGATAATTTATCTTTGTGCTATGAGTTAGACTATTCGAGTCTAACGTATATTTTGCGTTGAATAAGCGAACGTATAACGTGGGGTAGGGGTAATATGAAGGATTTAATATTAAGAAATTGGGGTGCAATTGATATAATTTTGCATACCGTAAGTGGATGGCCATAATTGAGTCAATTATGGACATCATTAAAATTGGAATTAATTAATGATTTGAATAGGGATATGTTTAAAACTGGGGTAAAAGATTAAAAGTGTTAATCAATGCTTAGGACACGAGGTTGGACTCGTTTGTGACGTAAAACTGCCCGGACCCGCCCGGCAATTCCAGTAGTCACAAATGTCAGCCCAATGTGAGAAGTCCTAGGCCCAAACTAAAGCATAACAGTTGTAAAGACACGAGGTTAGACTCTTTTATGGTATAAGACTGCCCGGACCCGCCCGGCGAATCCAGCTGCCATAAATGCCAGTCTAATGTGAGAGGTCTTTATGAGGTTATGGCCTGAATGAATTAAGAAATACTTAACTAGATAAACATGTAAGGAGGGACATGCGGGTTAAGTAGGTGCCTTGGGTGGCATGAGGAATCTAGTGGGTGCCTTTAGTGGCATTTGAAATACGATTAGTAAGACTTAACCAAACACACATGTAAATGAACATGACTAAGAGGGTTAAGTGGGATGTACTAGTGGGGACAAGCTTAGGTGGATAGCTTGTGGGGGCCCATTTCAACCAGTAACCCAAACGTATCTTTGTGGGCTCGACCCAAGTCGAGGACGGGACACGCATACTGGGTTTGACTATAAGAGGCCAAACGCGGTAGCGGTGGCAACGCAAGTCCAACGGGTTTCATATGCGTGTGTGGACCCAGGATGGTAGGTAAGACGTTGTTGCATCGTGTAGGTATAAGCCGTGCATTCTCAAGTTGTATCGGGTTGCCCCTTTAGGGGAGTGATACACCCCACTGTGGGGCCAGCATGGGTATCTACGAGTAGGGAGCCGATCGCAAGTGGGTAGTGGGGTACACCTAGCGGAGATAGGGGCAGGCGGCACCTATGTAGTTAGCTAGGGGTACACGAAGCTATTTATATAAAAATTCTAAGTGAAGCATGTGGGATCAACCTTTAGGGTGACTGGTGTGGTGCAGTGTAGTAATTATACGTTAGTAATTAAGTGTGCCTTTAACGTTATCTTTATCTGTCTTGTTGTAATTTTTCTGTTCTATATTCACTTAAAACCTCCATGGAAGTTAATGCATTCCCTTTGTGAGTGACATTAATGGACGTGGGGTGTTACAACCACCGGAGAAAAATCCATGGAAAAGGCTCAAGGAGAAAAGGATAAGGCTCCCACTGTTGAGTTAGGAGGGGGAGCTGAACTGTCTAAGGCCGATGCTTCTCATCATGACGAGATGATAGATTCCTTGAAAGACAATGGCGGTAGCGAGGGGCATGAGGAAGACCCTGATGTGGCTATAATTGGGGATTCAAAAAGCGCCGATGACATCACTTTAGCTGAAATGAAAGCCGAACAAGACAAACGTATGCAGCTAAAAGTTGAAGACTTGAGCCCTGAAAGCCTTAAGCCTCTTGCAGTGGTGGATCCTGTATCAAGGTTAGTCGTTAAGCTTTCAACTAGGTCTATTAGAGAAGAGCTTGCTAAAAAGTCTTCTCCTGATTCCAGTGTTCCGACTCCTGGGAAAAAATCAACCGATTCTAGTACTTCGTTTGCGGAGAAGAAAAAGTCAAAGCGCATTATGACTGATGCTGAAAAAGAGGCTAAGAATGCTCAGAAGGTTGCCAAAAAATCCAAGCTCGCTCCAAAGCCCAAGTGATGAAGTGCTTTGTTTTATTTTGATACTCAATTGGTCCGAAATTGTTGCAGCGAGTGCGACCCTCGCATCTTCTTTTTTCTTATTTTCCTTGTACAAACTCACATGTTTGTAAATAAAAATAGTTTATTTCCTGCAATGTCTGATAGTCGTTAGTTCAGCACTTAAGTGAAAATACAAAAGTATGTCATATTAAAGTTATATAATAAAGTCATTGCTGAGGGGAATATGTATGCACATATATGCCCCCAGTTAATCTTGGATAATTGAGCCAGAATTATTCAAGATTGATTAAAGTAAAAAATTCGATTACCCCCGATTCTCTGACGGGGCCATATTCCTTTTGTCATTGATGCCTATTCTTTCTAGCATCTTTATACTCTCCTGTCTCATAACCAGGTTAGAGTTTCGTTGAGGCGGTCTCTCATCTGGGTGCACCTTCACGCCTCAGGGGACGTCGTCTTCCCGTCCTTTATACTCTCTCTCAATTCTTGAGAGTTAGAGTTAAGAATATCGTCTTCCCATTCTTTTGTGTTTCGTCACACAAATAGTCATTTTATTTGCTCCTGCACACAGGTCATCTCCAACTTTCCAAATTTAATTTAACATTTCGTGTTTCACAGTCATGATAGAATAATTGTTGAAGATATAAATAATGCAGGAAAGTAAATGACACACGATATTTTTATAGTGGTTCAGCTAAGTCGTAGCCTACATCCACTTTATAATCCTTTGTTCACATAAACAGATTTTTTAAGGCAAGTCGTGCCTTTTTACATAGCATATGAAAACAAAAGAGATGACATTTCATATTTAGCTCTGGTATCGTCGTAGGTGCTGAGCGTTCCAAGCTCTGGGAATCTCCTCACCGTCCCCGGTCGTTAGCTTGAATGCTCCTGTATCAAGCTTCCGTTGGATGGTGTATGGCCCTTCCCATTTTGGACCCAATTGGGTCGAAGGTGGGAAGACTCGTTTCAGTACTAGGTCTCCTAGTTCAAAGGTTTTGAGGCGAACTTTCCGGTCATAATAACGTGCCACTTGTTGTCGATGTCTCGAGGCATGCAAGTTAGCTTCATCTCTTTTTTCTTCAATCATATCAGGAGATTCTAGGAGGAGTGCTTTATTTGTCATCGGGTCATAGTACGCAACTCGATGAGAAGGGACTTCCAATTCTACCGGGATCACTACTTCTGACCCAAAGGAAAGTGAATAGGGAGTATGGCCGGTAGCCATCTTAAAGGTCGTCCTGTAGGCCCATAAAGCTAATGGCAACTCATCTACCCATCTAGCTTTGGCCTGCTCCAACCGCTTCTTTAGAATTGATTTAATGACTTTATTTACGGCTTCGACCTGGCCATTTGACTGTGGGTGAGCTACTGCAGTGTATCGTTTATCAATCTTATATTTCTGGCAGAAGTTTTTGAACTCGATGCTTTCAAACTGCGTCCCATCATCAGTTATGATGGTATTCGGTATCCCAAATCGACAAATAATGTTTCTGACCACAAAACTGATCACCTTCCTCGCCGTGATGGTTGTTAGAGGCACAACTTCCACCCATTTTGTGAAGTAGTCTGCGGCAACACTCGCGTACTTAGCTCCTCCTCTGGTAATAGGTAGAACTCCAATAATGTCAATTCCCCACATGGCAAACGACCACGGACTTACCATCGACTTGAGCTAGGTCGAAGGTGCTCTGGGAGCTTTGGCATATCTTTGACATCTATCGCCGCGTCGTGAATAATCAGCCACGTCTTTATTCACAGTAGGCCAGAAATATCCGTACCGTAACACTTTCTTTGATAGGGTTTGGCCCCAAGTGTGATCTCCACACTCACCTTCATGCACCTCTTGCAGTACACGTCTGATGTCGTCGTGTGCGATACACCGTAATAGGGGCATTGAAAACCCTTGTCGATAAAGGACGTCGTCCTGTAAAACGTATCTTGCATCCTTGCGTCTTAAAGACATCTTTCGCTCTTTTTCAACGGGAGGGTTCCATTCTTGAGAAAATTCTTAATTGATGTGATCCAGGATTCTCTTTCTGGTTCAACTTCCAGGGCTAGCTCTGCTTCCATTAGGTCGAAACTTGGTGAATCCAACACCTCTATCGGAACCATTTCGGTTTCTATAGGATTATCAGAACTTGCTAGCTTCGGCAGTCGATCTTCTTTCTGATTTTCCGCTCTTGGGATGTGTGTTATGCTATAATGCTCCAAACCTTCCAATAACTCCTTTACCTTTTTGAGATAAGTGATAAGTCGAGGTCCTTTAGCAGCAAATTCTTCCCGAACTTAACATACAACTATCTTGGAATCGCAATATATATCTAGTGTCTTCACTCCCAAATCTTTGACGAGTTTCAGCCCGGCAATCAGGGCTTCATACACAGAATCATTATTAGTAGCAACGAACTCTAACCGTAATGCATAGTAGATAGATAGTCCTTCAGGAGTTATCAAAACAACTCCGGCGCCGGACTTTCTATCATTCTTGGCCCCATCCGTATATAATTTTCACGAACTGAGCTCTAACTTTCGATCCAAAGCGACTACCTTGTCACCCACCGTTTCCTCTTCAGTGATTGTAAATTCTGCTATAAAGTCAGCCAAGGCCTGCCCCCTTATTGATCTTCATGGCTAAAAGTTCAAATCAAACTGACTCAGCTCGATATTCCATTTAAGTAATCGCCCCGATGCTTCGGGTTTCTGCAGCACTTGTCTCAAAGGTTGATCGGTATATACAACTATCGGGTGTGCTCGAAAATAATGGCGAAGTTTGCGGGAAGCAATCAGGAGGCTATAAGCAAGCTTCTCTATCTTCGGATAGTTGTGTTCTGCAGCAGCCAGTTTTTTTCTTACGTAATACACAGGTTTATGGACTTTATCCTCTTCACGTACTAATGCTGCGCAGACGGCGTGAGATGATACTGCCAAGTAGATGAACAAATCCTCATGTTCCACAGGCTTTGATAATATTGGAGGCTTTTCTAAGAAGTCTAACAGATTCTGGAACGCCTCCACACAGTCGGGAGTCCACTCAAAATTTCGCTTCCCCCATTTTATGAGATCGAAGAAAGGTACACACTTGTCCGTTGCTTTGGAGATGAACCTGCCCAGTGCTGCAACCTTCCCAACTAAGCTTTGAACATCCATAATCTTTCGCGGCTCCTCTATATTCCGAATTGCTGCTATTTGGTCCGGATTGATTTCAATTCCTCTGGAACTCACGATAAAGCCAAGGAACTTGCCTGATGCCACGCCAAAAGAACACTTCAAGGGATTCAACTTCATCCCATACCTTCGTAGTATGTCGAACATTTCTGTTAAGTCCTTCATATGATCAGGCGATTGCTTGGATTTCACGAGCATATCATCTACGTAGACTTCCATGGTTTTCCCGATTTGATTGTAAAACATGCGGTTGACTAGGCGCTGATACGTGGCTCCCGCATTTTTTAACCCAAATGGCATTACCACATAACAATACATTCCCAAGTCTGTGATAAAGCTTGTATGCTCTTGATCTAGTATGTGCATGGGAATTTGATTATACCCGGAATAGGCGTCCATAAAGGATAAAAGTTCATGCCCGGCAGTTGAATCTACTAGTTGATCAATTCTGGGGAGAGGAAAGCTATCCTTCGGGCAAGCCTTGTTCAAATCAGAAAAGTCAATACATGTTCTCCACTTCCCGTTTGACTTTTTGACCAAGACAGGATTCGATATCCAGTCAGGATATTTTGAATCCTTAATGAATCCATTACCTTTTAATTTCTCTACTTCTTCTTTCAAAGCTGCTGACCGCTCTGGGCCTAACATCCATCTCTTCTGCTTGACTGGTGGGTGCTTTTGATTGATACACAAAGAGTGGCCCATGATGGTAGGTGAAATCCCACGCATGTCAGCGTGAGTCCAGGCAAACACATCCAGGTTTGCCTTTAAGAAATTAGCCAATTCCCTCGCTCTAACTGGATCCAGTTGCGAGCCGATCTTTAGCACTTTTGTTGGATCTGTTTCGTCAATAGGAATATCGATTATTATTTCGTTGGGAGTTGCCTTCTTGTCCCCGGGTTCTCTATCCTCTCTGGGATCTATATCCTCAAGTGCATCTGAGGGCGACTCTCTTAGGGCAGGACCCCTTAATTGCTATGCTGAGGCCTCCTTTGGAGGGGCGGAATCATCCTTAGCGTCTATATTTAACCCTTTCATTAACATCTTTAACTCTATCATGTAACAAGCTCGTCACGTAGCTTGGTCGCCCCTCATCACCCAAACTCCTGAGTTAGTCGGGAATTTAAGCAGCAAGCACCAAGGTGCAATATATGCCCTAAATTCGGCAAGGGTCGGTCGACCTAGGAAGGCATTGTAAGGCGACTCCACATCCAAAACTACAAACAACAGGATCCTTACTCTCTGTCGATCTCCCTGCCCTAGCGTGACTGGTAATTCCACAAAACCCATCGGAGCTGTAGATGCCCCGTTAAAGCCACGTATCCATCCTTCACATGACTTTAAGTCTTTTGCTTCGAGTTTCATTTGTTCGAAAGCTTTCTTGAAGAGGATATTAACCGAGCTCCCGTTGTCCACTAACACTTTATGGACTAAAGCAGGGCCCATTGTCGTGGTAATCACTAATGGATCGTCGGTTGGAGATTGAACTCCAGAATCATCCCTATTGCGGAATACGACATCATCTGACATCGTTTTTTGTTGTTTTATTGGAGTGACGTCTTCAAGGCTACTGCATTTTCCTACTTCAAAATGCTTGGCGGCGTTGACGTACTGGTCCATTGCTTTAAAACTACGACCAACTAAGTGAGGTCCGCCTATAATAGTGTTAATGACGATCCTCTTACCTTTTTGCCGAGCTGTGGGTTTTGAAGCAGGTTGGTCTTGGTTCGGGCCTTGTCCCCCTTTCCCCCTGTCCCTTGGGGCGACCTAGTACTCATCCAACTTCCCCTCTCGCAGCAATTTTTCAACGATATCCCTCAAATGACGACATTCATTGGTGGAATGACCGTGGGTACCATGAAACAAGAAAGACTTTCCTGGTGCAATCTCTTTCTCAGTAGAATCTCTAGGTGGTGGTTTTTTGGATTGCAATATGCTATATGTATCTAAATAAATGTTCTCCAACGTATCATTAAACGGCGTGTAATTTTCAAAAGTATGGAATCTGGGTCTTTTATTAGAGCTATTCCCTTGGTTTCTGTTCCTTCTGTTGCCGTTCGCACTTCTGTTGCTATTACCACCACTCTGGTTGCCAACATTTACTTCCACCTTCCCTGAACTGTCACCAGATTGTTTCACGGCGACGTTACTATGGACACCTTCCTTCGAGGCCCCTTCGGACTTTCTCTTTCGATCTGCCTTAGCTTCCTCTCGCCTTAAGCGGATATTAGCCTTTTCATAGAACAATTCTCTAATAGGAGGTGGTTTTCCAACTAAGTAATCCCCAAACTCTGTGTCAGGATCTACCCCTTCTATCAAGACCATTAGGATGGTGGGCTCATGGGGATCACTAACTTCAGTGACGGCCAGGTTGAAGTGGTCCAAATACGACTTCAAAGATTCTCCTGGGCCCTGTTTAATCCATGACAATTCTATGACGGTCTTGGACTTTTGGGCATGGAGTCGAAACGGATTCATGAAGCGCTCACTCAATTCTGTGAAATTTGATACCGACCGAGAAGGGAGTCGGGTAAACCACATTATTGCTACATCTTCAAGATAGATTGGAAAAGCTTTGCATTTTACAACATCTGGAGCTGCTGCCGCATTCATGAACAATGCATATCTCATCAGATGTTGCCCTGGGTCTATTCTTCCTGAATATCGATCCATCTGAGGCAAGTTAAATCGCCGGGGAAACTGGAAATTCAGTATGTCATCTATGAAGGGAGTATGACTTCGTTCAATGCCCCAATCTTCATTAGTATACCGTCGACTCTCTGACATAATCTGGCGCACCATTGCCCATACATCGGCGTTTGTTAATGTCTGCACAGGCTCTCTAGATCTGATGTTCGGATTACCCCTGAGTTCCTGGTCAGGGGATAAACTCCTGTTCCTGGCGGCAGCTGCTCTACGTTGTTCTCTGTGTTCCCAGACGATCTCAGGAGGTAGAGGTTGGAGAAGTTGTTGCTGCATGGGGTTGGTAATATTAGGATCCCTGGGTAAGACATGGGATCCGCGCATGGGTAGAAACATAGGCTGTTGTAGGCTCGGGTCATCAGGGCCCAATGCACGAGCAGCATCTTGTCGGGATCCTAAATATCCAAAAGTCAATTGATCAAGGTTCCGAGGTCGTTCAAGCGGCCTCCTCTCACTTCCTCGTCCGAAGAAAACGAATCATCTGTAGCAAGGCGGCGCGTTGGGGAAGGAGCCTTCTGCCTTCGGAGCTCCTGCAATTCTCTACCCATAGTGATCAAGTTTTCCTGCATGCGAATGTTGTCACCCCTTTGGGCTTCCAATGCTCCTTTAGTACTCTGTAGCATATCAAGAAAATGTGAAAAATCTCCCTGGGTAATGGGTGCAGATGGATCAGGCGGAACATTAGTCAACGTGGCTGGAATCGGAGCGTTGGAGGGAGCTCGAGTAGAAGTTCCAGTTTCATTCTGGTTCAGATCGGATCGGTTCACAGTAGCTTAGTCGGGGCGGTTCGGATGGAGGGAGTGAGTGCCCTCAACCTCACTAGACCAGATCAGATCGGTGCCTTCCACCCGGTTCGGATCGGCGCCTCCCATCTGGTTCGATCCTCCTAGTCGGAGCGGTCTGCTCCAGAGCTTTGAGCGCGTGAACTTGTTAACACGATAGCTTGCTGATCTTCTCTGGAATCATTTCCCTTAGCGCCTTGCACTTCTTTTCCTTTGGTCTTAGCCATAATACTTGATTCTTCAACAGTTAGTCAACAAGCACTGAAAAATGTCAGAGACAAGGGATTAACTTCTTTGAACTTGAAAGTCCAAACAGTAGAATGATAATCCCAAAAAAGCTGAGAATTTGAAGGTTCTTAGTGAAAGCACCAAAATGTTAGACCAAAAATTGGTTCTAACACCCAAATGAGCTGTGATTTTAATGAAATAGAACTAAAAAGCAATGAAGAACACACGATTTATAGTGGTTCGGCGTTAAAGAGCCTACGTCCACTTTCTATTCTTTTAATTGATGATTCGAATGCAAATACAACAATGATTCTCACTCAACTTCACAATTACAATGCATAAACCCACTCAAATCTCTCAAAAATAGACTTTAAGAGATGATTTTGATTTGAATGTAGTTATGAAATTCGGCTATGGAGGAAGTTAGAACTGAGAATTTGCCCAAAGATCCTTTCAAATGCCTCGTGATGGTGTATTTATAGGTGAAAATCTCTTTGAAGTGGCTCCGGTTCGGAACTGCGTGGCACCCATCCCATAAGAGTCGGGTTCAGAGGCTTCCAGATAGTGACAGCGCATCGATTTAGTGGGATATCGTGGGAGAAATGGTCACGCTTGGTCTGAGTCTTCAGGAAGCGTGTGTAGCAACGGTCACAGGCTCAGAGAAAGGGGTTCGGATCGGCTGCATCCGATCTGATCCATTGAGGCCACTTGCTTCCTTCTGATGTTGCTGACGTACTTCTCCGATCCGAACCGATATGGTATCTGCGTCTTCAATCTCCACTTTTTTCCTGCGTTATCTCCCTCCGATCCAGACCGGGTCGTGGCTTTCTCACTGTTTGCTCTTTGTGTAGCCTAGTTCACAAAGTAGGCTAACAGTATACAACTAAAACCGCAAAATTTCGTATTGGAAGTTTGGATTTCCATACTGGTGGCTCCTGATCTGAAAGACCTATCGCGTAGTCCAATTCCCAACGGTGTGGGGTGACCACACCCAGTATGACCTCGGTCGACCGAATCAATGACAACCTGCAGGATGTCTATCCTCATCTCTAAAGTATACTGATCTAACCATCAATTTACCACCATACCGGTGTGTGAGGCTCGCGAATTAACGCTACACAAAGTTGTGCTATATTAAAGCTGTGCTTTGATCATCATCCACCAAACTTTGCTTTTCAACAAAAGTTTGGATCACTGCATCTCAGCATGCCACACTATCAATCCATACCGTACCACTGATTTCTGCCGATATATAACCTCTGAGCTCGTAGGTCTCTGAGAAGGGTGTTAAGCAAGAGAATAAGTTCTCCACCACTAAACATATATATATTTAGAAGAGATCAACAAATACAGTATAAATGAATACAATGTCAGACACACCATCCATTTACAAGTCTGTTCTAGGTCTGAATGAAACCGGAGGCACCTTATTCCTCGTCTCGTATGTCCAATACAGGAGAGAGGCCCTCGCATATCCGTACAATCAACAAGTACATCCAGACGACTACCACTGTAGCCCCTTCAAGGTAGCTACTCCAATCATGAGCAACAATAGCAACCCATCCATTCGACGTGCTGATCGTCGGTCTTGCCCCCTCTTCAATCTCTTCGACTTCTCGTTGTATCAGTTATTCAGAATGGGTTAAACCCGGCCATTCTGACTAACTCCCGTATCTTATAATCAAGTGCTATAACAACACATCATACGCCTCATTCCAATCTAGAATATTCTTTTATTCAAATATTTTCATCTTTAGGGAAATGTTCCCATTAATTTTATCAAAGATAAATTCTTTTAAATTTATTCTTTAATCTTCCTTTGGATATCATTACATCACTATCTTTTCAGATCTAAACCAAATTAAGGTTTTCCAAACTAGTCGCGAGTAGCGAACCTTACTGAAGTAATCATTTGTTTATTTTCTCAATCCCAACCCATTCATCCCATGGAGCAACTGGTAATACTCCATATCTAACACCATGGTGTTATCAGTAAAATTAATTACCATTTCACGTTCAAATCTAATTAAAGATTTAACTATCATTTGGAGCAAAACTAGTGATATTCCATTCTCGATCATTTTCTTGAATTGATAATTTTAATTATCACATTCACTTTTCAATCTAATTAAAGATTCATTAAAACTCCACTTAGTTTTAATCTTCCCAAAAATCAATATTAATGATTATCTAACTTTGGGAAATCAAACACGCTGCATCAACAATCTACACCGTACCATTGATTTCTGCCGATATATAACCTCTAAGCTCGTACGTCTTAGAGAAAGGTGTTATGCAAGAGAATAAATTCTCCGCCACCAAACAAATATATATTTAGCAGAGATCAACGAATACTGTATCGAAATACAATGTTAGACATGTAATCTTGTCTTTGCCTGGGTTAAAGAACCAATGTCATTTAAAACAATGTTCACGGTAAACCCAAAATCACACTCCATTAACCATGGAATCTTCACGGAAATAAGATCAATATATAATCAATATCAATTTCCGTATCCGACTAATAATATAAATCGAATAATGACAAAGACTTTTAAATTCCATATGTATTAACAATCTTCCTCCACAGAAACTCACTTCGATTATTACCAAATCAAATTCCATTCAATTCCAATTTAATATATTAAATTGGAAATCTTTACTTTGGAAAAATTCCATTAATTTTAATTAAAAGATTATAAATTCCAAATCATATTCTTCACTATTAATTGGGTTAAAGAAAAAGTTTTATTTAAAACACCGTTCACGATAAACCCAAAAATCCAATTATTTTATTCAAATCCAATTAAATATTAATTAATTCGAAAACTTCACTAAATCTTAATTAAAAGATTTATTCTTTTCTCAACGTGGTTTAAGAACAGTCTTAAGACACCATTCATGACAAATCCAAAATCCAATTTGATATAAATACAAGGCTCTGAATAGAAAATATATCGGCTTATATTAGATATCAAATTCTAAAACCAACGGATATCGTATTGGAATAACGATATATATATATATATATATATATATCTTCTAAATTCCTCAACAGTATCCGTATAATCACGGATTCCAATATCGAAATATACCAAATATTATTTCCATTCCAAATCCATTCCAATTTATTCATTGGAAAATTCTGATTATTTTAAAACCATTTTCAAATCCAGTTTATTTATTTCTAAAAATAAATAAATTATTATTCTAGTTAATAACTAGTTCAATTCGATAAAAATATATTTTTATCTTTTCAAAACTGGAATTTTTCATCCAAAATCTTTCCATATCATTTATTATGATGTTATATATTTTTTCCATATTTTTAATAATTTTATTATCGCCCATACAATCGGTTTCCAATAACGGCACCGAACTGCATCCATAACGACCTTTTCTGAAATTGATTTGAACATATCTCCAAATCTAACCATTAGATTTCAAATCTCTTATATTCATTGGAAAGCTCTTTTCGATACGAACCCAATGGTTCGGGTTTTAGGAGAATCCGACGGTCGGATCTCCTGTAACATCCATTTGAAGTTAATGGTCGAAATTCGCGAGCGTGTTCTATTCAGGCCATTATATTATAATATATACGTACATGTATATATATATATATAATATTTCATCGATTTCCATTTAAAACGAATTTTATAAATCGTTTTAAGTTCGTTTTAAAAACGATTTCCACTTCCATTTCAATTTCAAATCAAATTTGAATATTCCATTATAAATTCGTTTTAAATTCATTTTAAAACGATTTCATTTTCATTTTCAAATTTAAATCAAATTTGAATATTCCTTATAAATTCGTTTTAAATTCATTTCAAATCGACTCCAATTCAATTTCAGTTCGTTTTAAATTCATTTCAATTCAAACAATTTCAATTCCATTTCAATTCGTTTTAAATTCATTTCAAATCGATTTCAATTGAAATCGATTTCAATTCCATTTCAATCTGTTTTAAATTCATTTTAAAACGATTTCAATTCTATTTTCAAATTCAAATCAAAATTGAATATTCTTTATATAAATTCGTTTTAAAATTTTAAAACGATTTCAATTTCATTTCGAATTTCAAATCAAAATTAAATTTGCCATTATAAATTTGGTTTGAATTCATTTCAAATCGATTTCCATTTCATTTTCGAATTTAAATCAAATTTGAATATTTCTTATCATTAATATTAAAATGATAATATTTCAAAATACCAGATTTTGAAATTACTTTTCGATATTCATTATAAAATGAATAAAATCGACAAAATTCCCGTTCGTGTTAAAATAACGTTTAACTACTTAACACAGCTTCACATTTCAATATTCACTGAATATTATTTTAAAATATTCGTTAATTCTGAACTGGAATCAGACTCAATCAATTACCATATAATTTTATTTATATGGATTTCAACATCATATATATACAACAATAATGATAAGGAATCATTAAAAATTCAAACAACATCCAGAGTGCATTCTACAACTGTATAAGCATTAAAATAAATAAATAATGCTTATGTAGGTTGTCTACCCATCGTTTGACATACCACTAATTCATTGGGATTAGTGTATGTCAAATATTATCCCAGTACCCATGTGGGGTTTTCAAACAACAAATACTGATTATTATTTGTACATCTGGGCGATGTGTAAAATTTATCGTCCCAATCAATATTAGATAAATAAGTGTACGTAAACAAACCGTCCAGTTTTTAATTGAATATTTATTTTATCTCATGATAATTTATATATATATATATATTATTTTATATATATAATTTTATGTACAACAATACAATCAATTACAATCCAATCACAATTCAAACAAACAAATTTCACAGCACAATACAATCAAACAAGTCTTCCATGGTCTGTGGACGATGGGGAGCAATTCATATATGAAGTTATAAAATAAAGGATTAATTGACAGGAATAATCCAAAGTTTGACGTGTCTTCCTATATTAATCCGAAGTTTAGATTATTTTTAAATAATCCGAAGTGTAGGGGGTCCCTTCCCATATTGATCCCGATGTCTTATTAACTTGTTGTAGCCAGTTATCAAACTTAAATTCATCTTTCCCAAACGATTTTTTTGAGTGAGAAACTAGTTTGGGGAGGACGAATTCAAGTTTGATAACTGACTACAACAAGTTAATAAGTCATCGGGATCAATATGGGAAGGGACACCCCAAACTTGGGATTAATTAAAAATAATCCAAACTTCAGATTAATATGGGAAGACACATCAAACTTTGAATTATTCCTATCAATTTATCCTAAAATAAATAACTGTACAAGAAATTATAGTGAGAAGTTCTCACATTGGTTTCCACTCCGTCAGTTTTTATTTGAATTTCCGAACCGTTTGCATTTGAATTTTCCCGAAATTCTGATTTGCTCCAAATCGCTTCTAGTCAATTCCATATAGAAGTGCTCATCGAGACGATTTCAACAAATTTGAAATCGTCTAATTTGGACCTCGTATGAAGGAGTTATGGAGTTTAATACGTTGGTTACATTAATTTGGAAAATTAATTAATAATTAAACACTAATTAACCTATTAAAATTAATCCCCCTCAATAACCTGTCGTCTTCTCTGAACTCATCACCCTAGGAAGAAAATCCGTCGCCGCCGTGACCCTAGGGCATCGGAGTCCGATCAAACCCCCTCCTTCGACGTGCCTATGCAGGAGCTCCCCAATCATAGCCGCCTCGTCGCACTCGGTGCCCAGATGGCCACACAAAATCACTATGAACCGCCGTTGTTCCAAGCCAAAATTACACCTCCCCGTCGAACTATAGCTCATCACACTTGTACTGATCGAAAGCCCTCTGAATTCCCTTTAATTTTCCCTTTGATTTCTTGTTCTAGTTCAAAGTAGATTAGGAGAATTTAAGGGATTGGTTTTATGAAAATTCCAGCCTTTAGTCGCTGATGACGGCGAAAATAGTTAAAGTTAGGGTTTTCCTTGACCGGGTTTGACCATGGACTTTTATAATATTTTTATATTAATATTTCATTCCAAATTTACTTTACTTAGAAGTTTAACACTCCGAACTCCAAATGAACTCCAACGACTATTGCCCCTAGCCAAATACCCCAATTCCGAACACAATGGGATATGTTTCGTGAGCCCATTCAACCATTTCGTCTTGTTTTTATCAAAATTAAAATATAAATAATGTATACTTTTTAATTTACAAGGGCCACATACTGACTCCAAAAATTCCCAAAAAATAAATCTAGCTATGTTTTGATGATACGGTCCTAACAAAACTAAATTCATCGAATTTGGAGACCATTTGAAAAATGACCATTTTCTGGTCAATCCAATTCAAATTGAATTGAACAAACACGTTTAAATCCGCCACGCTCACATATTGATTCCAAAAATTATGAACACTGGAATCTAGCAATATTTTAAAATTTTGGATCCAACAAAAGTGGTCTCGTCGAACGGAGGTCGTTTGCAAAATCGCTATTTTTAAGGGCTATATTTTCGTAGCGACTATTTTGAATTTTTGATTGGACATAACTTTTTATTCCCGCTATGAAATTTGGATTTTTCAGATTCGTTGGAAATGTATTTTCAAATAGATTCAAATATTTCTGGTTTCACTAAAATCCAGTTTATTTTGAATCCTGTACATTCATTTGAAATTTGAAATCGAATTTTCAAACTACCGCGCCATTTCCAATTCATTTTATAATTAAAATAAATATTTATATTCTAACTTCGATTTAAATAAATTCATATGTTCTAATTCTATTCAAAATAAATTTCTAGTCGTTATTTTTTAAAATAAATCATTTTAAATATTCAGAATTCATTAAAATAGCCAAAATAAAATTTTTAAATTGGTTCTGATTTTCCGGGTTGTTACAACATCATAGCGGAAATAAATAGTAGCTATATAATATATTTTATTCGTTCCGCTGTGAGATTTGTGTTCTTCATTTTTTTGTATTCTAACTTTTCTTTCTATTTCTCATCCTCTAACTTCCTTCTATTAATGTTCTGCTAATTTCTGATGTTTGGTTAGTCGATATAGTGTTCGGTGTCGATGATCAGTGTCGGAAAATGATTAGTTCGTTACATGTAATGTTACTATGTAGTGGCATTTACACCTATTATTTTCTAAAAAACTTGTTTTCTTGGTCTTTATTTTCTTACATTGCTACGAGTAGCCGTTACTCTAAAAACTGAAAATATATTCATAGGATTCGTATCATTTTTACATACCATTGTTTTCTGTTGTGATGATAAATTATGAAAAAATAAAGGGGGAAACAATTTTGGTTAAGATTGTGAAGTTTGGCACGTATAACAATTAATAATAACGTGGCATGCATTTAGATAAATTATGGTTTCATATTGTGTAGTGCTAGTCAACATTGGAACAAAAATCAGGGTTTCTAGTTAATAGATCCAACAACTAAATGGTGGAGGTAGTTGGTTGGAGTTCGCGACGATGTGGAATACAACATAATGGGGATTGGTGATGGTTGATGTGGCAATGGTAGTAGTAATGGAAGGACATGTAATGACGAGGTTATGAGAGCGAAGGATATTTATTGTTCATTTTGTTTTTTTTGGATTATTTCAAAAGCCAATGTGCCGGAGACTAAAAAATTCACATGGTTGTCTTTAAACAAAATACCCCTCAACTTTTGTAAAACACCTATTTATTGACGTAGGATTTTGGTCAATCGCATGCTAATACTCAATTCGTATGTGAATTATATATTATTCGCAATTATCAATCATCGAGCAATCACAGTGTAACACTCCACGTCCATTAATGTCACTCACAAAGGGAATGCATTAACTTCCGTGGAGTTAATAAGTGAATATAGAACAGAAAAATTACAACAAGACAGATAATAAATAGTACATGGAAATCTAAAACTTCATTTTATTGCAGCGGAAATTAAACATGTTTGTTACATCATAAAACCATAGATCATAGCCAAGTACAATATCCATCTTCATAAAAACAAAATACATAATCCCATTACATAAATAGCCATTAAAAGATAACAAGCTGGACTTTACTTCAATGGTCCAAGCTTTACAAAGAGAGATGAAGCAATCCAATCAAACTCCACTAGAGCTGGGCCCAACCTAAGGACCTGGAGGGGGAAAAAGGATAGAAATGGAGGGGGTCAGACATAAAGTCTGGCGAGTATGATAATTCTAACAATACTACTATCAAAATAACTAGACTAAGGCATAAGCTGGAAGACAAGTAAATGTCTATGAACTATTAGTTATGGAAGAGCAGATAAAGATAACGTTTAAGATAACGTTAAAGGCATACCTAATTACTAACGAATAGTTACTACACTGCACCGCACATTACAACACCGCACCGCACCAGTCACCCTAAAGGTTGATCCCACTTGCTTCACACAGAAACAATATAAATAGCCTTACGTACCCCTAGCTGACTACATAGGTGTCGTCTGCCCCTATCTCCACTAGGTGTACCCCACTACCCACTTGCGATCGGCTCCCTACTCGTAGATACCCGTGCTGGCCCCACAGTAGGGTGTATCACTCCCCTAAAGTGGTAACCCGATACAACTTGAGAATGCACGGCTTATACCTACACGATGCAACAACGTCTTACCTACCAGCCCGGGTCCACACACGCATATGAAACCCGTTGGACTTGCGTTGCCACCTCTCCCCGTTTTGGCCTCTTATAGTCAAACCCAGTATGCGTGTCCCGTCCTCGACTTGGGTCGAGCCCACAAAGATACGTTTGGGATACTGGTTGAAATGGGCCCCCACAAGCTACCCACCTAAGCTTGTCACCACTAGTATATCCCACTTAACCCTCTTAGTCATGTTCATTTACATGTGCGTTTGGTTAAGTCTTACTAATCATATTTCACATGCCACTAAGGGCACCCACTATATTCCTCATGCCACCCAAGGCACCTACTTAACCCCCATGTCCCACCTTACATGTTTATCTGGTTAAGTATTTCTTAATTCATTCAGGCCATAACCTCATAAAGACCTCTCACATTAGACTGGCATTTATGGCAGCTGGATATGCCGGGCGGGTCCGGGCAGTCTTACACCATAAAAGAGTCTAACCTCGTGTCTTTACAACTGTTATGCTTTAGTTTAGGCCTAGGACCTCTCACATTGGGCTGACATTTGTGACCACTGGATTTGCCGGCAGTTCCGGGCAGGTTTACGTCACAAATGAGTCCAACCTCGTGTCCTAAGCATTGATTATCACTTATAATCTTTTACCCCCAGTTTTAATAATTCCCTATTCAAATTATTAATTAAGTCCACTTTTAATGATGTCCATAATTTACTCAATTATGGTCATCCACTCATGGCATGCAAAATCATATCAATTGCACCCCAACTTCTTATTATTAAATCCTCAATATTACCCCTACCCCACGTTTATACGTTCGCTTATCCAACGCAGAATATACGTTAGACTCGAATAGTCTAACTCATAGCACAAAATAAATTATCACAACATATAGACAATTAAAATGAATCTAATCATAATAGGGGTGAAACTTGCATAAACTACCCATGTTAAGGATGTAAAGGTGTCAACTTGTTAAATGTCACAATTTACATGATATGATCATACTCAAATTTATGTACAAACTTGCATAAGGGTTTTTTAAGCAACATAATGATGGTGTGAACTAGCATAGAATTTCACATATGTCATAGCATAATTCTAGATGTCATAATTCTAGATCAAAATAGAGGTCATAGCATATATTCATAATCTCAACCTAAACTTTCATATGTGACTTGTCATATAGATTAACATAACCCAAATAACATTAACATCATGATGTGATTAACATGAACTAATTAGCATAAACAATAACATCATGACTTTAAAGCATGTATGATTTATCACAATTTAGCATAGAAACTCTCAACATACATAACATCATCATAGCATGATTTACAACATATAGGATACATAGCATAGGATTGATAACATACATGATAGCATAAAGTTTACAACAACATATATGACAATTCACATCATCTACTCATAATCCATTCATGACTTAACCTAATTAATTTAATAATAATCTTGTTAAGACTATCATACTCACAATTTAGAGAAGAAAAGAGTCTTTCTTTGCTTTAGAATTGAGTAGAATTAGTATTTGATTAGCTTTTCTTCCTTCTTAGTTGGCGGTGACTCCATTGAGTTCCATGGTGGCGGTATGACGGTAGCTATTCTATTTTTCTTATGAATTAGGGTGAAAGACTACCTAGGTATTTATAGAGTTAGGATTTATTTTAGACCGTCAGATCAACACAGAACTAATCCCAGCCAACCAGATTAGGTCAAAACCCTAATGGGTCATCACTCAGTCAAAAACCCTAGCCGCCAGACCTAGGTCGACACCATAGTCGACCTGGGGGGGGGGGGGGGGGGTAGGTCGACACTAGTGTCGACCCCCCAGTCGACCTACCTGGGCGGGAATTTTTCCCGCCTAGCCTGCTTCTACACTTTTCTGTTTGAATTTTAAATTTCCTGCGAGCTGTTTTGAATTTTCTGAAACTTCCGATGGCCATAACTTCTTCATACGAAGTCCAATTCACGCAAACTCGGACTCTATTTCAACCAGAATTCTGAGACGAACACAATGGCACAACCCGTTTCCCACAATTCTCACGTCTGAGATTAATTATACTTTAATTTGTGAATATTAATATTAACAGAATTTCGGGGTGTTACATTCTCCCCTCCTTAAAGGATTTCGACCCCGAAATCTTCAAGTCAAGAAGAATGTATATCCTAACATCCAATTGTCCATCTACTCAACCATCAAACACAGGCATCCATTGTCCTTATAAACTTCTAATGCTTTCATGTTTAATTGCACAGTGTGTGTATATGTCCATATCTAATGTAAAATCAGGCGGTCCACTGATTCAGTTGACCTCCTTAATGCAAACCTTGATAGTGCCATGCGTCCATTATGTATGCAAAAGTTCCCTAATGCTACATATTATTTCTACATGCGTGCACAACCATTCACCAAAATGCGGTATCCATATGATAGCACAACCATTATACATCCATTTTACTAAATACAGCCATATATATGCAATATGCAATATGAAGTGACTGAGCCGATCTAGTGCCTAATAGTGTGTGTATATGCGTCCACGAGAAACCACTTGCAAACACTTGCATCCACTTTGCATCCATCATACATAACATGTCTCAAACACATGTTTCAACCATAGGATTATCCTAACTAAAGGTCAAGAGTACTAGCGAGAGGATACTCTAAAGGTAAGATAAGTACAAGATAAGCGATAAAGGAGAAATTAAAGGACATACCCTCGAAAAGGAAAGGGTACAACGAACGCATCTTCTCTTCCATCTCCCAAGTAGCGTTGCTCTCATCATCTCCCCATTGTACTTTGACTAGTCTGACCTCTCGATTTCTCAGCTTCTTGATCTCTGACCCAAGAATGCGCGTAGGAGCTCGTCGAATCGTCGCATCACGCTATCTCCACCTCTCTAAGTAAGTTCGGCTCTACTACTTCCGCGGTCTCGTGCAAGCACTTCCTCAAATGTGACACATGGAATACATCGTGTACACCACTAAGTCTCTCAGGCAACTCCACTCTATACGCCATCCGTCCAATCTTCTCCTTAATAGGAAACGGTCCTACGAACCTTGGTGCTAATTTCCCAATGAACCCAAAGCGAACAACGTTTCGTAATGGAGACACTTTGACAAAGACCATGTTCCCAACCTCAAACTCGAGATCTGTCCTCCTCTTATCCGCATAAGATTTCTGCCTATCTTGCGCTGCTTTCATCCTCCTTCGAATCAAGTCGATCTTCTCCGAAGTCTCCCTAATCATATCGGGCCCAAGTAAGATCTTATCCGTAGATTCCCACCAACATGTAGGTGAACGACACGGCCGTCCGTAAAGAGCTTCGAATGGTGCCATACCAATGCTAGACTGAAAGCTGTTATTATATGCGAACTCCACCAATGGAAGATGCTCTTCCCATGTACCCCCAAAGTCTAGGATACATAGCCTCAAAAGATCCTCTAGAATGCGATTCATCCTCTCGGTCTGGCCGTCCGTCTGAGGATGATATGCGCTGCTCAAACATAACTGAGTCCCTACCGCCTCTTGTAAGCTTCTCCAAAATTCGCTAGTGAAAATAGGATCGCGGTCGCTCACTATGCTAGAAGCAACACCGTGCAAACGAACTATTTCTCGAACGTATACAGAAGCTAACCATGGAGCAGTCCTCTTACTCTTCACGGGAATGAAATGGGCGCTCTTAGTAATTCTATCTACTATAACCCAAATCCCCGTATTACCCTTCCTCGATCGCGGTAATCCATCCAAAAAATCCATCGAGACACTCTCCCACTTCCATAGTGGAACCTCCAATGGGTGAAGCAATCCACCGGGTTTCTTTTGTTCCGCTTTTACTTGTTGGCACACCAAGCATCTAGTGACATACTCGGCCACATCTTTCTTCATACCGGCCCAAAAGTAAACTCGCTTCATATCTTTGTACATCTTGTCCCCGCCGGGATGAATGGTCATCTTCGAACGATGTGCTTCGTCAAGAATAGTCTTCCTTAGGTCATCGTCTTTTGGTACACAAAGTCTACCGTCCCTACGTAACCAACCCTTATCATCTAGGGTATACCAACAGAGATGGCTTGATGACTCCCCTCCTTTGAGCTTTTCTACTAACTCAACCAACTGTGGGTCGTCCCGCTGTGCCTCGCCAATCCGTCCCAAAAGCGTAGGTCTAACCTCTAAGGATGCTAGTAAACCGGGTACAAAGTCAACAGAAGGTCTAAAGTCAAACATCGAAATGAATTCTAAGCTTCGCCGCTCAACAAACAAAGGACTTAAGGATAATCTTTTTGTAACAACCCGTAAAATGCGAGCCAGTTTGAAATTTTTATTTTGGCAATTTTAGCGAATTCTGATTATTTAATATGAATTATTTTAAATAATATCGACGAGAAATTTATTTTGAATATAATTCGAACGTATATATTATACGCGTCGTCGTTAGAATATAAATATTTATATATAATTATAAATAGAATTGAAAATGGCGCGGTAGTTCGATAATTCGATTTCAAACTTCAATTGAATGTACCGGGTGCAAAACAATCCGGATTTTAGTGAAACCAAAAATAATGGAATCTAATAGTGAATATCTTTCCAACGAATCCAAAAAATCAAGATTTCATATCGGGAATCAAAAGATATGTCCAGTTGAAAATTCTGAATAGTCGCTATGGAATTCAGGCCCTTAAAAATTGACATTTTGCAAATGACCTCGGAATTCGACGAAACCACTTTTGTTGGGTCCGGGATGTCAAACTATTGTTAGATTTCAAATTTCATAATTTTTCGAATCAATATGTGAGCGTGGCAAAAGAAAACGCGTTTGACCAGTTTCTGTTGAATTTAATCGACTGGAAATTGGCCATTTTTCAAACGGTCTCAGAATTCGACGAAACTAGTTTTGTTAGGACCGTATCGTCAATACGAAGCTAGAAAATATTTTTCTGGGATTTTTCTAGTTAGTATGTGACCCCGGTAATTTGAAATGTACGTTTAAAATTCAATATAAGGATTTAAAATGTAATTTCAACGGAAACTGATTGTAACGATCAAACCAGCTTACGATACATATCCCATTATGTTCGGAATGGGGGTAAAACGCTATGGACGACAGGCGGTGGGCCTCGTTTCGAGGTCATAAGTAAAAGTCAACCCTTTTGCAAAATTTAATAATTAAATAATAATAAAATAAATAAAAAAATTACCTTCCCCCCCCTTTTCTTCTTCGTTGGCCCCCCCCCCCCGAATCACTTACCAGAAACCGAATAAAAAAATAAAAAAAGAAAAAAAACCTAACCCTAAGTCCAATCGAGCCGCCGCCTTACCCACCACCGAACAACCCCTCGACGACCGCCTCCTTCCAGTGTCGAAGCCGCCTTCACCTCGAGACCCCTCGAGACACCCAGTCGCGACGCAATCGAAGAAGACCCCGCCTCCACCATCGAACGCCTCATCGCGACACCACGAGCCACCGCCGACGCTCTTCTTCCCTCCTCCACTTCGAAGATCGGTGAGCCATTTTTTTTTATTTGTTTTTTTTTTATTTTTATTTAAAAACTGTTATTTTTTTAAAAAGATTAAAACTGTAGTTTTTTCTTTAGAATAAAACTGTTTTTTTTTTAAGAGAGCAAAACTGCCTTTTTTTAAGAATTTTAAAAACTGTTTCTTTGTTTTAGAATTTAAAAACTGAATTTTTTTAAAGTTATAAAAACTGTTTCTTTTTAGGAAAAAAAAACTGATTTGTTAAAGTTTTAAAAACTGATTTATTTTTAGATTTAAAAACTAACTTCTGATTTGAAAAGAATTTTAAAACTGGTTTTTCAAAGAAACTGAAAACTGGATTTTTTTTTTTATGATGTAAAAACTGGATTTTTTATAAAAAATAAAAACTGCATTTTTTTATAAAAAATAAAAACTGCATTTTTTTTAAAGATAAAAACTGCATTTATTTAAAAGAAAAAAAAGATTATAAAAGCAGTTTTGAAAGAATAATAAAAATATAATCTTTATATTTAATAGCGAAGTCAAAATGCAATCTTTATATATTGAATAACATAGTGAAATTCGATTTTTACCTATGTAGAGGATACAGTCAACGAAAGCAACAACAAGGCGAAGTAGGCGAAGTTTCTATTAAGGAAGAATCGTGTGAGTGGATAGCTATTGGTGAGGATTTCTCACTCTTCAATTTCTTTTTATAATTTTATATATGTGTTGAAAGTGGAAGTGAATTGCTATATATAAATATCTATATATATATATATATATATATATATATATATATATATACGCCCCTCGTCCACAAACCATGGACGATATTTATTGGTTGAAATTGTTGTGAAAATTGATTGATAGCGAAGTGAAATAACATATATATGAAAAGTGAAATTTATATATAGCAAAGTGAAAATATCGAATATATGAAAAGTGAAATTTATATATATATATAGCAAAGTGAAAATATCGAATATATGAAAAGTGAAATTTATATATATAGCGAAGTGAAAATATCGAATATATTGAAAGTGAAAATATCGAATATATGAAAAGTGAAATTTATATATATAGCGAAGTGAAAATATCGAATATATTGAAAGTGAATATCGAATATATTGAAAGTGAAAATATCGAATATATTGAAAGTGAAAATATCGGATATATTGAAAGTGAAAATATTCGAATTGAAAACAATGTATATGAAATATTCGAATTGAAAACGATATATATATATATATATATGAAATGAAAACGATGTATATGAAATATTCGAATTGAACTGAATAGAAAAGGAATTCGAATTGAATTGAATAGAAAACGAATTCGAATTGAATTGAATAGAAAACGAATTCGAATTGAATTGAATAGAAAACGAATTCGAATTGAATTGAATAGAAAACGAATTCGAATTGAATAAAATTGAAAACGAATTCGAATTGAATTGAATAGAAAACGAATTCGAATTGAATAAAATAGAAAACGAATTCGAATTGAATTGAATAGAAAATGAATTCGAATTGAATTGACTAGAAAACGAATTCGAATTGAATTGACTAGAAAACGAATTCGAATTGAATTGAATAGAAAACGAATTCGAATTGGATTGAATAGAAAACGAATTCGAATTGAATTGAATAGAAAACGAATTCGAATTGAATTGAATAGAAAACGAATTCGAATTGAATAAAATTGAAAACGAATTCGAATTGAATTGAATAGAAAATGAATTCGAATTGAATTGAATAGAAAACGAATTCGAATTGAATTGAATAGAAAATGAATTCGAATTGAATTGAATAGAAAACGAATTCGAATTGAATAAAGAAGAAAATGAATTCGAATTGAATTGAATAGAAAACGAATTCGAATTGAATTGAATAGAAAATGAATTCGAATTGAAATAAAATTGAAATCGATTTGAATTGAAATCAAATCGAAGTGAATGTTAAAAGAATTTATAAAGGAAATTTCAATTTTGATTTGAAATTGAAATAAAGGTTGAAATTGTTTTTGAAACAAATTTGAAATGATTTATAAAATTCGTTTTAAAAGGAAATCGACGAAATATATATTATATATATTATATATATAATATAATGGCCTGAATAGAACGCGCCGCGCTGCGGCAGTTCGCGAATTTCGACCATTGACTTCGAACGGACATTACGGGAGATCCGACCGTCGGATTCTCCTGAAATCAGAACCGTTGGGTTCGTATCGAAAAGAGCTTTCTAATGAATGTTAGAAATTTGAAATCTAACGGTTGGATTTGGAGATACGTCCAAATCAAATTTGAAAAAGGTCGCTGTAAGTGCAGTTCGATGGCCATTGTTGGAAATCGACTGTACGGGCCTTGATAAAATTATTAAAAATAGTAATAATTTGTGTAAAATCATAAGAAATGATTTGTGAAGAATTGGGATGAAAAACTCCATATTTGAAAAGATAAAAATAGATTTTTATCGAAATGAACTAGTTATTAACTAGAAAAATAATCCAATGGTTATAAATAAATAAATTGGATTAGATTTGAATTGAAATTATCTATGGATATTTTCGATATTGGATTCCGTGATTACAGATATTGTGATGGGAATTTGGAAGATATCGATATCGTTATTCCCGATATGATATCTGTTGGTTTCAGGATTTGATGTTAAATATAAGTCAATACTCTCTCTATTTAAAACCTTATATTTAATGTCAAATTTGATTGATTGATGGTTTGGATTGTGCTCGACCAGTTTATGAGCAAAATATGCTTTTACATTTAGCATTGGGTTGGGTTGAAAATATCTGTGTGCTAACGCCTTGTGAAACACTTCACGATTTGACGATAAGGTGTTTAGCGATATTGTGTTCATTTCAAATTTAATGAATGATTGTGAAATGATATTTTTCTTAAAGCGAAAAGAAACGTGTTCCCGATTCTGGACAGGGAATGTTTTATAAAAATGTTTTATAAAACAGAAAGGATTTCGAGGCCCAAAACCCGATGATTTCTAAAGTGATTTAGAAAATGTATTATATGTTACATTGTGGTTCATCGCATATTCGATTAGTTGCTATTGATGATGTATCTGTTTGGTGGCGGAGAATTTATTCTCTTGCTTAACACCCTTCTTTGAGACGTACGAGCTCAAAGGTTATGTGATTAATAGTGACTGATCATATGCGTGAATTACTGATGTGAAGTACTATATTTTGAAAGTACTTGTGATTATTACGTTGTGAAATGATTTTCCCTACTTCGGGATATGAAATGATTTAGTATGTGACTAAAGATTCGGGTAACCCTGAGACTAAAAGTATGGGTGAGAGGGCGGTGTATGCTCTCCTGAGTGGGAGGTGCATCGTCGGTGTAGCCTACTCCTATGTGGGGTAGGTGCACATATATATATCGAGTTGCGAGGTGCGTACCCTTTGCCTTGTCGATGGGGAGCACGATATTTGGTTGCATACTTGTTTGTATGCATTGTTATGTTTTGGAATTCACATTTCCAAATGATTTGATTTGAGATCCCGAAGTGAAATCTACTTTGATATAGAAAGTTAGATATGTATTTCAAATGATTTGAAATAAGAAATCGGGAATAAAATCCAAAGGAATAATTTCTGTAAATTGAATTGGATTTGGAAAATCTAAGTGTTGTGATTAATCTAAGTGGGTAGATTGGGATATTGCATGTTGTGTGATGCATAGTAGATCCATATATCTATATTGATTGTTGCTTATACACTGGCTTTCATGGGGGTAAACCCGTTCCGCGAAAGTGGCGTGGTCCCGTGATTTGCCTTATTTTTAAACAAGTTTAACAACTGTTTTTGAGTTCTCACACCAGTCCCATGACTGACCTGTAGTTTGCTTTTCCCTTGCGAACTCGGGTGCCCCTATTTTCCACACGGGCAGTCGAGTAGTTTTATTTTGCAGATGTTTTGAGCAGGATTCTGGATTGAAGCTTTAAGCGGTGTCCAGGCATTTACAGTCTTCCGCTGTGTAGTTTATATTTCCGCTGTGCATTGTATTACATTTATGTAAATTTATCTTCCGCTGTTTATTATTTTCGATATACTCTGATATTCTGTACTCTGATGTAACATTATTATGATGTTTATTGAAGTCTTCTGTTATTTGTTCTGATGTGTTGTATACCCAAAGTTAGCGTATGCGGGATTCGAACGGTCTTGGTCGGTTTAGCGATCGATTAGGTCCGGGCGAAATCCGTGTCGTTACAACGTGGTATCAGAGCTTTGGTTAAACTCAAATCTTTGGGGTACAACTCGTTAGAACAGAATAAAAGACTCATCAGAGGTAGGATTAGTAATGTCCTATAAAAGAATCCTCATTAGAGATAGAATCAGTAGCATTCTAGGATGAGTGACTCGTTAGAGATGGGGTTAGAAATGCCCCAGAATGAGTCGAGAGTTATTTGTTTATAAATAACGTATTTGTGATTATATATATAATCTGATTTTAGAAAATATGATTTTTAAATATATAAAATTATATATTTGAAAATATAATCAATTAATTGATTGATGTTTGTGTTGTTTGTTTAATTGTTTGATAATTTTGAACCATAATGCCTAATTGAATCAAATATTGAACCGTATTGAAAATTGGTCGCATCTGCTTGCATATACATGTATATCATTGAACAGGTCATAGCAAGGAGGCTAGAGCAGAGAATAAAATTTGTTTGCCCGACAAATAGGTACATGTTTACTACATAATTTACTGTTTTGTTTGGGTGATGATGATTTTGTGAGCCTATTGGCTAGCCGCTTGGCTTTTTCTTTTTCTTTTTGAGATCTGAAGGACCGGGAACGCTATTTGCGATTTCCCGATGCTCCCGGTGCAGGGGAGGTTATGGCGAAATTTTTCAAAAATTTAGGGTGTTAGCCAAATTTTTGAAATTTTGAAAATTCTCAGAAACTAAAGAGTTGGAGAATGGAAGCCAGATCGAACGTAGAGTTGAATAATCAAACCACTTTCGACTTTGTTCCTTTTCGGGGACGAAAAGTTTTAAGTGGGGGAGATTGTAACAACCCGTAAAATGCGAGCCAGTTTGAAATTTTTATTTTGGCAATTTTAGCGAATTCTGATTATTTAATATGAATTATTTTAAATAATATCGACGAGAAATTTATTTTGAATATAATTCGAACGTATATATTATACGCGTCGTCGTTAGAATATAAATATTTATATATAATTATAAATAGAATTGAAAATGGCGCGGTAGTTCGATAATTCGATTTCAAACTTCAATTGAATGTACCGGGTGCAAAACAATCCGGATTTTAGTGAAACCAAAAATAATGGAATCTAATAGTGAATATCTTTCCAACGAATCCGAAAAATCAAGATTTCATATCGGGAATCAAAAGATATGTCCAGTTGAAAATTCTGAATAGTCGCTATGGAATTCAGGCCCTTAAAAATGGACATTTTGCAAATGACCTCGGAATTCGACGAAACCACTTTTGTTGGGTCCGGGATGTCAAACTATTGTTAGATTTCAAATTTCATAATTTTTCGAATCAATATGTGAGCGTGGCAAAAGAAAACGCGTTTGACCAGTTTCTGTTGAATTTAATCGACTGGAAATTGGCCATTTTTCAAACGGTCTCAGAATTCGACGAAACTAGTTTTGTTAGGACCGTATCGTCAATACGAAGCTAGAAAATATTTTTCTGGGATTTTTCTAGTTAGTATGTGACCCCGGTAATTTGAAATGTACGTTTAAAATTCAATATAAGGATTTAAAATGTAATTTCAACGGAAACTGATTGTAACGATCAAACCAGCTTACGATACATATCCCATTATGTTCGGAATGGGGGTAAAACGCTATGGACGACAGGTGGTGGGCCTCGTTTCGAGGTCATAAGTAAAAGTCAACCCTTTTGCAAAATTTAATAATTAAATAATAATAAAATAAATAAAAAAATTACCTTCCCCCCCTTTTCTTCTTCGTTGCCCCCCCCCCCCCCCCCCGAATCACTTACCAGAAACCGAATAAAAAAATAAAAAAAGAAAAAAAACCTAACCCTAAGTCCAATCGAGCCGCCGCCTTACCCACCACCGAACAACCCCTCGACGACCGCCTCCTTCCAGTGTCGAAGCCGCCTTCACCTCGAGACCCCTCGAGACACCCAGTCGCGACGCAATCGAAGAAGACCCCGCCTCCACCATCGAACGCCTCATCGCGACACCACGAGCCACCGCCGACGCTCTTCTTCCCTCCTCCACTTCGAAGATCGGTGAGCCATTTTTTTTTTATTTGTTTTTTTTTTATTTTTATTTAAAAACTGTTATTTTTTTAAAAAGATTAAAACTGTAGTTTTTTCTTTAGAATAAAACTGTTTTTTTTTAAGAGAGCAAAACTGCCTTTTTTTAAGAATTTTAAAAACTGTTTCTTTGTTTTAGAATTTAAAAACTGAATTTTTTTAAAGTTATAAAAACTGTTTCTTTTTAGGAAAAAAAAACTGATTTGTTAAAGTTTTAAAAACTGATTTATTTTTAGATTTAAAAACTAACTTCTGATTTGAAAAGAATTTTAAAACTGGTTTTTCAAAGAAACTGAAAACTGGATTTTTTTTTTTATGATGTAAAAACTGGATTTTTTATAAAAAATAAAAACTGCATTTTTTTATAAAAAATAAAAACTGCATTTTTTTTAAAGATAAAAACTGCATTTATTTAAAAGAAAAAAAAGATTATAAAAGCAGTTTTGAAAGAATAATAAAAATATAATCTTTATATTTAATAGCGAAGTCAAAATGCAATCTTTATATATTGAATAACATAGTGAAATTCGATTTTTACCTATGTAGAGGATACAGTCAACGAAAGCAACAACAAGGCGAAGTAGGCGAAGTTTCTATTAAGGAAGAATCGTGTGAGTGGATAGCTATTGGTGAGGATTTCTCACTCTTCAATTTCTTTTTATAATTTTATATATGTGTTGAAAGTGGAAGTGAATTGCTATATATAAATATCTATATATATATATATATATATATATATATATATATATATATATACGCCCCTCGTCCACAAACCATGGACGATATTTATTGGTTGAAATTGTTGTGAAAATTGATTGATAGCGAAGTGAAATAACATATATATGAAAAGTGAAATTTATATATAGCAAAGTGAAAATATCGAATATATGAAAAGTGAAATTTATATATATATATATAGCAAAGTGAAAATATCGAATATATGAAAAGTGAAATTTATATATATAGCGAAGTGAAAATATCGAATATATTGAAAGTGAAAATATCGAATATATGAAAAGTGAAATTTATATATATAGCGAAGTGAAAATATCGAATATATTGAAAGTGAATATCGAATATATTGAAAGTGAAAATATCGAATATATTGAAAGTGAAAATATCGGATATATTGAAAGTGAAAATATTCGAATTGAAAACAATGTATATGAAATATTCGAATTGAAAACGATATATATATATATATGAAATGAAAACGATGTATATGAAATATTCGAATTGAACTGAATAGAAAAGGAATTCGAATTGAATTGAATAGAAAACGAATTCGAATTGAATTGAATAGAAAACGAATTCGAATTGAATTGAATAGAAAACGAATTCGAATTGAATTGAATAGAAAACGAATTCGAATTGAATAAAATTGAAAACGAATTCGAATTGAATTGAATAGAAAATGAATTCGAATTGAATTGACTAGAAAACGAATTCGAATTGAATTGACTAGAAAACGAATTCGAATTGAATTGAATAGAAAACGAATTCGAATTGGATTGAATAGAAAACGAATTCGAATTGAATTGAATAGAAAACGAATTCGAATTGAATTGAATAGAAAACGAATTCGAATTGAATAAAATTGAAAACGAATTCGAATTGAATTGAATAGAAAATGAATTCGAATTGAATTGAATAGAAAATGAATTCGAATTGAATTGAATAGAAAACGAATTCGAATTGAATAAAGAAGAAAATGAATTCGAATTGAATTGAATAGAAAACGAATTCGAATTGAATTGAATAGAAAATGAATTCGAATTGAAATAAAATTGAAATCGATTTGAATTGAAATCAAATCGAAGTGAATGTTAAAAGAATTTATAAAGGAAATTTCAATTTTGATTTGAAATTGAAATAAAGGTTGAAATTGTTTTTGAAACAAATTTGAAATGATTTATAAAATTCGTTTTAAAAGGAAATCGACGAAATATATATTATATATATTATATATATAATATAATGGCCTGAATAGAACGCGCCGCGCTGCGGCAGTTCGCGAATTTCGACCATTGACTTCGAACGGACATTACGGGAGATCCGACCGTCGGATTCTCCTGAAATCAGAACCGTTGGGTTCGTATCGAAAAGAGCTTTCTAATGAATGTTAGAAATTTGAAATCTAACGGTTGGATTTGGAGATACGTCCAAATCAAATTTGAAAAAGGTCGCTGTAAGTGCAGTTCGATGGCCATTGTTGGAAATCGACTGTACGGGCCTTGATAAAATTATTAAAAATAGTAATAATTTGTGTAAAATCATAAGAAATGATTTGTGAAGAATTGGGATGAAAAACTCCATATTAGAAAAGATAAAAATAGATTTTTATCGAAATGAACTAGTTATTAACTAGAAAAATAATCCAATGGTTATAAATAAATAAATTGGATTAGATTTGAATTGAAATTATCTATGGATATTTTCGATATTGGATTCCGTGATTACAGATATTGTGATGGGAATTTGGAAGATATCGATATCGTTATTCCCGATATGATATCTGTTGGTTTCAGGATTTGATGTTAAATATAAGTCAATACTCTCTCTATTTAAAACCTTATATTTAATGTCAAATTTGATTGATTGATGGTTTGGATTGTGCTCGACCAGTTTATGAGCAAAATATGCTTTTACATTTAGCATTGGGTTGGGTTGAAAATATCTGTGTGCTAACGCCTTGTGAAACACTTCACGATTTGACGATAAGGTGTTTAGCGATATTGTGTTCATTTCAAATTTAATGAATGATTGTGAAATGATATTTTTCTTAAAGCGAAAAGAAACGTGTTCCCGATTCTGGACAGGGAATGTTTTATAAAAATGTTTTATAAAACAGAAAGGATTTCGAGGCCCAAAACCCGATGATTTCTAAAGTGATTTAGAAAATGTATTATATGTTACATTGTGGTTCATCGCATATTCGATTAGTTGCTATTGATGATGTATCTGTTTGGTGGCGGAGAATTTATTCTCTTGCTTAACACCCTTCTTTGAGACGTACGAGCTCAAAGGTTATGTGATTAATAGTGACTGATCATATGCGTGAATTACTGATGTGAAGTACTATATTTTGAAAGTACTTGTGATTATTACGTTGTGAAATGATTTTCCCTACTTCGGGATATGAAATGATTTAGTATGTGACTAAAGATTCGGGTAACCCTGAGACTAAAAGTATGGGTGAGAGGGCGGTGTATGCTCTCCTGAGTGGGAGGTGCATCGTCGGTGTAGCCTACTCCTATGTGGGGTAGGTGCACATATATATATCGAGTTGCGAGGTGCGTACCCTTTGCCTTGTCGATGGGGAGCACGATATTTGGTTGCATACTTGTTTGTATGCATTGTTATGTTTTGGAATTCACATTTCCAAATGATTTGATTTGAGATCCCGAAGTGAAATCTACTTTGATATAGAAAGTTAGATATGTATTTCAAATGATTTGAAATAAGAAATCGGGAATAAAATCCAAAGGAATAATTTCTGTAAATTGAATTGGATTTGGAAAATCTAAGTGTTGTGATTAATCTAAGTGGGTAGATTGGGATATTGCATGTTGTGTGATGCATAGTAGATCCATATATCTATATTGATTGTTGCTTATACACTGGCTTTCATGGGGGTAAACCCGTTCCGCGAAAGTGGCGTGGTCCCGTGATTTGCCTTATTTTTAAACAAGTTTAACAACTGTTTTTGAGTTCTCACACCAGTCCCATGACTGACCTGTAGTTTGCTTTTCCCTTGCGAACTCGGGTGCCCCTATTTTCCACACGGGCAGTCGAGTAGTTTTATTTTGCAGATGTTTTGAGCAGGATTCTGGATTGAAGCTTTAAGCGGTGTCCAGGCATTTACAGTCTTCCGCTGTGTAGTTTATATTTCCGCTGTGCATTGTATTACATTTATGTAAATTTATCTTCCGCTGTTTATTATTTTCGATATACTCTGATATTCTGTACTCTGATGTAACATTATTATGATGTTTATTGAAGTCTTCTGTTATTTGTTCTGATGTGTTGTATACCCAAAGTTAGCGTATGCGGGATTCGAACGGTCTTGGTCGGTTTAGCGATCGATTAGGTCCGGGCGAAATCCGTGTCGTTACACTTTTTCTACTTAAGGCATCTGCCACTACGTTACCCTTGCCAGGGGTATATGTTATCTCGAAGTCGTAGGATGCTAAGAACTCCATCCACCTTTGCTGCCTTAAGTTCAAGTCCTTTTGAGAGAATAAATATTTTAGCGATTTGTGGTCAGTGAATAATTCGAATCTTTCACCAAGAAGATAATGACGCCAAGACTTAAGCGCGAAAACAATAGCGGCCAACTCTAGGTCATGTGTAGGGTAATTCTTCTCATGCGCTCTCAACTACCTTCCACCATAGGCTATTACCCTACCCTCTTGCATTAGGACTGCGCCTAGTCCTATCCTACAAGCGTCAGTATAAACAGTAAATGGCTTACTCCCGTCTTGCAATACTAAGACTGGGGCTGAAGTCAAAGCTCTCTTCAAACGTTGGAACGCATCATCACAATCTACGTCCCACTCGAAGACTAAGTTCTTCTTCGTCAAGCGTGTCAATGGAGCTGATATCTTTGCGAAGTCTTTGATAAACTTCCTATAGTAGCCAGCCAACCCCAAGAAACTTCTCACTTCGGTAGCATTTTTAGGAACCTTCCAATCTTGGATGGCCACCACCTTCGCGAGATCCACAGATATCCCTTCTTTGGAAATCACATGCCCCAAGAACCGTACTTCCTTCCTCCAGAAGTGACACTTAGAAAATTTAGCCTTAAGGCTATGCGCTCGAAGAGTCTCCAACACTTCCCTAAGATGTAGGGCATGCTCTTCTTCATCCTTAGAAAAGATCAAGATGTCGTCTACAAAGACTACCACGAATTTGTTAAGGTACTCCCTAAACACCGTACTCATCAAATCAACAAAGTATGCGGGGGCGTTTGTCAAACCGAAGGGCATCACTAGCCATTCATAGAAACCGTCTGGAGTCCTAAAGGCAGTCTTGTCAATGCTATCCTCATCCACTCTCAACTGATGGAAACCAGTGGCTAAGTCCAACTGCGAAAACACTGAGGCGCCAACTAACTGATCGAAGAGATCGTCAATCCTCGGCAGTGGGTGTCTGTTCTTCTTAGTAAGCTTATTTAGTTCTCTATAGTCCACACAAAGTCTAAGGGACCCATCCGCCTTCGTGGCAAATACTACTGGAGCACCCCACTCCGATATACTTCGTCTTATGAACCCCTTCTCAAGCAACTCCTTCACTTGCTTATCGAGTTCCCTCCTTTCACGTGGAGCCATGTGGCGTACTGGCAAAGATACTGGTTTCGCATTATCCACAAGATATATTCGAAAATCTATCTCCCGCTTCGGAGGCAAGCCCTTCACCTCCTCAAACATATCCGAATATTCTCGGAACACCCTAACAGATTGTAGATTTTCCTCAGACGCGTCAAGCGATTCTAAATAACTTAGCATAACAGAATTTATGGGACTACAAAAGATTTCGAGAGCGTTACCAAGGTGAGTCACGAGCCTAACTACTCTCCTTTCACAATCAAGAACGGCCCCATTTCTGGATAAACAATCCATTCCTAAAATTAGCCCATAGCCCGTGAAGCCCAACACATAAGCATCACATCTAAACTCAACGCTAAGTATAGAAATTTTCAAATCCAAACACATCATGGACAAATAAGCTGAGCCCCCAATTGGATTCGAAACAACTAAGGGATCCCCTACTAAACTGGTGTTTAAGTGCAGTGATTCAACTAATGATGTAGAGATAAACGAATGCGATGCGCCCGAATCGAATAAGGTACGGACAGGATGATCAAACAGAAAAACTAAGCTTTCAACAGAAATGGTTCTACCTCGTTCTTGCAGCGGTGGGACCGCGAAAGCCTGAACTTGTCCCCTTGCCTGCCCTGGTGCCATAAGAGCCTGCACCTGTCCTCCCGAGGTAGCTCCTGCCCTCTGCCTCTTCTTTGGGCAGTCCTTCACTAGATGTCCCGCTTCGCCACAGTGGAAACAGCCAGTCTTCTTCTTCTTTCGGCAGTCCTTGCTGAGATGGCCTGGTGTCCCACAGTTAAAGCATTTCTTCTTTCCCTTGCCATTATTGTCTTTACCACCCTTCTTGTTTTGCTATTGTGGTTTATTCTGATCCCCTTTCTTCTCGGGTGCCTTTTCAACTTTAGCGCTTTTCTCCTCGTGCATGAGTGCCATGTCTACAAGCTTCTCAAAGGTGGCCCTCATAGGGATGTGGGTCATAGCCAGCCCTTGCAACGGTTCATTCAATCCATTAACGAACCTCAGAGCCTTCTTTTCCGGCGTGTTCACTAAATCCAAGCCAAACCTTGCTAACTGATTAAATTTGTTGACATATTCTTTTACTGATGAGCTTCCTTGCTTTAATGTCAAGAACTTTTCCATATATAGATTCTCTTCTGCCCTTGAGAGAAACTTCGCGTCAAACCTACGTCTGAAATCCGCCCAAGAATCAACAGGATGCTCCCCATTAGTGACCTCCCACCAGAACGAGGCCTCTCCCTTCATCAACCAAGTTGCTAATTTAACTCTCCTCCCTTCTTCCACTTCAAAAATTCTAGCAATTCTTCCACCTCCCTAAGCCAATCTCTAGCTTCCACAAATGTTTCTGACCCTTGGAAGGGTTTTCTACCCATAGCCTTAAATTCCTTGCACGTCTTTGCAAAAGTATCTATGCGAGGAGGAGGAGGAATGGGTGCAACTGGTGGTGGAGGAACATTGGCCGGACCTGCGGCGGCCCTAGCCTCTAATAGCCTCCTATACCATCCTGGTATCGTTACACCGTCAGGTAGGATAAGATCTTCAGCCATGCTGAAGCGAAAAAGGAAAGATTCAAAATGGAGAATTCGAAAGATAAAGATATGGCTATTGGGGATTATGTTTTTCTCAAATTACTCATTAAAACATGTTTTTGAAAGCACTTCTTTAAAAAATACTTTAGAAAAATAGTTTTTCTAAAAAAATTATCTGTTCTGGTAACCTTAAGCTCTGATACCACGTGTAACACTCCACGTCCATTAATGTCACTCACAAAGGGAATGCATTAACTTCCATGGAGGTTATAAGTGAATATAGAACAGAAAAATTACAACAAGACAGATAATAAATAGTACTTGGAAATCTAAAACTTCATTTTATTGCAGTGGAAATTAAACATGTTTGTTACATCATAAAACCATAGATCATAGCCAAGTACAATATCCATCTTCATAAAAACAAAATACATAATCCCATTACATAAATAGCCATTAAAAGATAACAAGCTGGACTTTACTTCAACGGTCCAAGCTTTCCAAAGAGAGATGAAGCAATCCAATCAAACTCCACTAGAGCTGGGCCCAACCCGAGTACCTGGAGGGGGAAAAGGATAGAAATGGAGGGGGTCAGACATAAAGTCTGGCGAGTATGATAATTCTAACAATACTACTATCAAAATAACTAGACTAAGGCTTAAGCTGGAAGACAAGTAAATGTCTATGAACTATTAGTTATGGAAGAGCAGATAAAGATAACGTTTAAGATAACATTATAGATAACGTTAAAGGCATACCTAATTACTAACGAATAGTTACTACACTGCACCGCACATTACTACACTGCACCGCACCAGTCACCCTAAAGGTTGATCCCACTTGCTTTACATAGAAACAATATAAATAGCCTTACGTACCCCTAGCTGACTACAAAGGTGCCGTCTGCCCCTATCTCCACTAGGTGTACCCCACTACCCACTTGTGATCGGCTCCCTACTCGTAGATACCCGTGCTGGCCCCATAGTGGGGTGTATCACTCCCCTAAAGTGGCAACCCGATACAACTTGAGAATGCACGGCTTATACCTACACGATGCAACAACGTCTTACCTACCAGCCCGGGTCCACACACGCATATGAAACCCGTTGGACTTGCGTTGCCACCGCTCCCCGTTTTGGCCTCTTATAGTCAAACCCAGTATGTGTGTCCCGTCCTCGACTTGGGTCGAGCCCACAAAGATACGTTTGGGATACTGGTTGAAATGGGCCCCCACAAGCTACCCACCTAAGCTTGTCACCACTAGTATATCCCACTTAACCCTCTTAGTCATGTTCATTTACATGTGCGTTTGGTTAAGTCTTACTAATCATATTTCACATGCCACTAAGGGCACCCACTATATTCCTCATGCCACCCAAGGCACCTACTTAACCCCCATGTCCCACCTTACATGTTTATCTGGTTAAGTATTTCTTAATTCATTCAGGCCATAACCTCATAAAGACCTCTCACATTAGACTGGCATTTATGGCAGCTGGATATGCCGGGCGGGTCCGGGCAGTCTTACACCACAAAAGAGTCTAACCTCGTGTCTTTACAACTGTTATGCTTTAGTTTAGGCCTAGGACCTCTCACATTGGGCTGACATTGTGACCACTGGATTTGCCGGGCGGTTCCGGGAAGGTTTACGTCACAAACGAGTCCAACCTCGTGTCCTAAGCATTGATTATCACTTATAATCTCTTACCCCCAGTTTTAATAATTCCCTATTCAAATTATTAATTAAGTCCACTTTTAATGATGTCCATAATTGACTCAATTATGGTCAACCACCCATGGCATGCAAAATCATATCAATTGCACCCCAACTTCTTATTATTAAATCCTTAATATTACCCCTACCCCACGTTTATACGTTCGCTTATCCAACGCAGAATATACGTTAGACTCGAATAGTCTAACTCATAGCACAAAATAAATTATCACAACATATAGACAATTAAAATGAATCTAATCATAATAGGGGTGAAACATGCATAAACTACCCATGTTAAGGATGTAAAGGTGTCAACTTGTTAAATGTCACAATTTACATGATATGATCATACTCAAATTTACGTACAAACTTGCATAAGGGGGTTTTAGGCAACATAATGATGGTGTGAACTAGCATAAAATTTCACATATGTCATAGCATAATTCTAGATGTCATAATTCTAGATCAAAATAGAGGTCATAGCATATGTTCATAATCTCAACCTAAACTTTCATATGTGACTTGTCATATAGATTAACATAACCCAAATAACATTAACATCATGATGTGATTAACATGAACTAATTAGCATAAACAATAACATCATGACTTTAAAGCATGTATGATTTATCACAATTTAGCATAGAAACTCTCAACATACATAACATCATCATAGCATGATTTACAACATATAGGATACATAGCATAGGATTGATAACATACATGATAGCATAAAGTTTACAACAACATATATGACAATTCGCATCATCTACTCATAATCCATTCATGACTTAACCTAATTAATTTAATAATAATCTTGTTAAGACTATCATACTCACAATTTAGAGAAGAAAAGAGTCTCGCTTTGCTTTAGAATTGAGTAGAATTAGTATTTGATTAGCTTTTCTTCCTTCTTAGTTGGCGGCAGCTCCACTGAGTTCCATGGCGGCGGTATGACGGTAGCTATTCTATTTTTCTTATGAATTAGGGTGAGAGACTACCTAGGTATTTATAGAGTTAGGATTTATTTTAGACCGTCATATCAACACAGAACTAATCCCAGCCAACCAGATTAGGTCAAAACCCTAATGGGTCATCACTCAGTAAAAAACAGGCTCAGTCAAAAACCCTAGCCGCCAGACCCTGGTCGACACCATAGTCGACCTGGGGGGGGGGGGGGAGGGCAGGTCGACACTAGTGTCGACCCCTCAGTCGACCTGCCTGGGCGGGAATTTTTCCCGCCCAGCCCGCTTCTGCACTTTTCTGTTTGAATTTTAAATTTCCTGCGAGCTGTTTTGAATTTTCTGAAACTTCCGATGGCCATAACTTCTTCATACGAAGTCCAATTCACACAAACTCGGACTCTATTTCAACCAGATTTCCGAGACGAACACAATGGCGCAACCCGTTTCCCACAATTCTCACGTCTGAGATTAATTATTCTTTAATTTGTGAATATTAATATTAACAGAATTACGGGGTGTTACACACAGAGTGTGTAAAATTAAATGATGACACAAGTTTCATAGTGGTTCGGCGAATTGTGCCTACGTCCACTTGTAGCAATATATTGATTATACTTTTTGGTTACAAGTACAATTCAAATTATTTATAAGAATATAGAGAAAGATAGTTGTAATTAATCCACAACAATGTTCTTGCGTAATGGAGTTCCAAATCCCAAAAAAGATCCCAAAATGTCCTAGATATAACATATTTATAGTTGTAGAAGTCATAGGTATGTCCATAATTAAAAATCAACAAAAAATAGGTTTGGAAGTTAACTGCATCTCGGAAATTTTCAGATCATATCCTCAGGTAGAGGGATTGGTACTGATTCCGTAGAGGGATCGATATGTTGCAATTTTGTATCCTTTTAACTTTTGCAATTTACATATTCCATGCTTCTAGGCTTCGTTTATCGATTTCTGGCCTAATTTTCCATGTTGATCATGAAAATTAGAATGATCTGTCTCACTCTAACTTGGATCGATCATTAACTTGGATCGATCATTAACTTGGATCTATCATTGAGTAGACTTCAGATTCAAAGTTTTGTATCCGATACTTCGTATCCAAAGTTCTCATGTGCGATCCTCGATTTTGTGCAAGAATCTCGTGTTGATCAATTGAAAACAAGCGATCTGTCCATCTTCTGTCTTACCCGATTATCACAAAACTTCGTATTCGAGCTTTTGTATCCGAGGATCTGGAAAATTTTATATCTGGTCTTTTCCAGTTTTCTGGCGAAAACCATGTAACGATCACTTGTTTTTTGTGTGATCCAACTTGTTTCAGCATGATCGATCATGCACAAATATTTGAATCCGAAATCATAGGCAAGTTGAATTTTGGATCCAAGATCTTGCTCGATCTTAATTTCGTTTGATCAGATCATGTCGGTCACTCATTTTTGGCTAACCTTCCTAAGTCCTGCAAATGATTAATCATTTCCCAATGAAAATCGATTCGAGTTTTGTGAAGTGATCTGCTAAGTCAATCCGTTTTTTTGAGTGATTGGACAGTGTTGATCACCAATTTTATGTAGGTTGATTTGAACTTTCCGAAATGATTAGGCAAATGTTGGATCATCTCGATCCTTGGTTTTTGAGGTAATCGGGCTGTAACGGTCATGCTTTCCTACGGTGATCGATATAATTTCGAAAATGATCAATTAATAAATTCTGAGTGATTGGGTGAGGCCATTATTCCTTTTTAGGTGATTAGACTATGTCAGTCAAGTGTTTCTAAGGTTATCAATCTGATCTTTTGCATGATCGATCAAGTGAATATGAAGTGTTCCAGCAAACCGGCCAGGCTATATTTGAGTTATCAGATGATGCGCAGAGGCAATATATCAGAGTTGAGTCATTTTCTGATTCCCAAGCAAATGTTGACTCTGACACTTAGTCTGAGCTCATACAAGTCCACGCTCGAGTCATGAGCGATCTAGATGTTCAAGTCCAAAGAATAACAGCCTTGCCAAAAGGCTGGTTAACACTACTTACGTTTCAAAATAAACAATCATCTCTTCTCAAAAATAAGTTTTAAAATAATATTTTAAATTTTTGGTAACTTGCAAAATTTCTATAGATTTTCGAATATTTTTGGATGAGAAATATATGCTAAAAAGTCTATACATGTTTGCAATTTTTTCAAATGATAGTTTTGTTCGTATCAACATGGGATTTAAATTCATATTTAATTTTAAAAAGAAAACAACATCTTTTTTCAAAACAAAAAACAAAAGTGCAGTTTTTTTCTTTTTCGAAACGGTTCTTCACTTATTGAAATAAGGTGATCCAAATTTCCACTAAAATAAATTACCTTATTCACCGATTAGGAATTGTTTTTTGGCATGATTTTCTCTAGTCCAATAAAGGTGATTATTCTTATATATTTCCTACTTTTTAACTTCTATATGTTAAAACTTCTTTATCATATCATTAATGAAATGCTTATCTCATATTTCTTTCTTTATATCATATTTTGTTAACACAGATAATTAATGCAATGCCTATATGTTTGTCATTTTCAAGATTCCATATCATGATTTCTTATCTTGCCATTGAGATCATCAATATATTAACCAACTATAATGGGTTCATATTTTATAATTCTGAAAATATAATTTAATATAGAATTTGTTAGATTTGGGTTTTTATCCATCGTAATCTCTTTTGTCTCTTAGTTGCTTCTTCTAATATTTTGGAAGCTTGAATATCGTCCAATTATGTTTATTCTTCAGCGTGAATTTATCTTCTACATGTACTAATAGTGTTCTCTATTATATTAACAATGTTTCACTATTCAAATGGAGTTCTAAACATGTACTTTCTCAAGAATAGATTTTGTAGTCATCATCATCGTCCTAATACACAATTGTAACCCCCCAAAATTTTAAAGAACACTATAACAATAAACTAAAGAGTACTTAATTAAATATAGGGAATTAAGTAAAATGGACTGCACCTTACGTTCGTCTCGGAATTCTGCTTAAGATAGACTCCGAGTTTGCATAAAACGGACATCGTACGAGAAAGTTATTAAACTTAGAAGTTCGTATACGCATAAGAGAATTATATATATACAAACCAAGTCAGAATATTCAAAAAATTCAAACAAAGAAGCGGGGAAAATCTGGAGGTAATTGACCCATTAGGGGTAGACCCAAGACACGGCTGGGTTGACTCATGGGTCGACCTAAGGGGTGGATCAACCCATGGGTCGACCCAATACAGATCCAGGCGAATTCTATCGTCTGAATGTGGACTTGTTTTGTGGCTTGGTTCCTTGGCTTTAGGCTATATATAGGACATCATTTCCATTATTTTTAAGCATAACAAACAATGGAGACAACGAGATGTTGCCCTAGCTTGGATTGAACTAGCCTATTTTCTTCAACAACAACTTATACGCATAAAATAATTTCTTCTACAACTTCATCCTAATTATTCTCTATTCTTTAGATCTAATCTCTATGGGTTCATTTTATTTTTAGATAAAACATTTAACAAGTAATCATGACATGTTTATAAATCTGGATCTAAACCTATGCCTGTTAAGAATCTGATTCATACCTAAAACAGATCTGCCATTACATGTATTCCTCTGTACACCTGATCTACTGTTCAGTTCTTATGTGCCTATTTCTGATATGCCTATTTTTGTTCTCTTCTCTCCCTATTTCCCTTTTTATTTTTATAACCTAGGCTACCTTCGACCCTAGGCTTATCACTGAAATATGCGAACGAACGAAATTGGGAATGGTTGGGAAAGTTAAATTGGGGTATTTCTTGTACTATGAATCATGATTGGGATTTGGGGGCATAACCTATACTATGATGTAAGACTAAAATTGGGGGTAGGGGGCATATCTTATATTGTGAATTATGAATTGAGGGTTAGGGCATGTAAATCCGTAGGCTTAATTTATAGATTAAGCAGAACATGTAATGAAACTGTAAACAACATGTGAAACCTGTTTAGATCTGTGGCGGTAATATATGAACTTGTTAACCTGTAATACTTAACCTATTTAAATATGTGGGTGTTATATGAACCTGTTAAATAGTGGGGGGTTAAGTTAACTTGTTTGAATCAATGAGGGTTAAGTAAATCTGTTATATCTGTGGGGGGTTATACAAACCCATTGAACTTAACCTATTTTATCTGTTGGGGTTATGCGGGCTTGTTAATCTGTTAGGCATAACCTATCAAAATTCTAGTAGTTGGGGATACAAGCCTAGAGGGTGGCTTGTGTCATCTATTGCGTGTGACCCGTATCAGTCAGTAACCCATTTTGGTATCAAAGGGAGATCCCGCACTAGGTAGGGGTCAGGGCATGCTTAATGAGCTGATTATAAAAGGTTCATATAGGTGGAGGTGTTCTAATGGTGCATTCCACTAGAGTCATGCACATGCATGGGTCCATCTTTCTTGGGAAAATAAGCCATTATAACACTAGTAAATAGGTCTATGTCCTTTTGGGGGTTGCCACTTTAGGAAGTGATACATCCTACTGTGGGGCCGACACAGGGTATTTATGTGATAGGGAGCCGATCGATTGGGGTAGTAATTAGGATATATCTAGTCCTGCCTGTTTAGGTGCCCATGGTTTCTAGTTGGGGTAACACCTGTTATATATGTTGGGGTACCTGTTATTTCAGTTTGGGGTAAAACCCGTTACTAGAAGTACACCTAAGTCTACCATTATATTTCTGTTAGGATTATATCTGTTATACTAGTATTGGTGCAGAGAAAAGTATTTGAGAAGCATAACCTATTCTATTCATTCTATTTATCCTGCTCAGTCTATTTGTACCTGTTATATGATGTTGCTATCTCCCATCCAGATTATATGCATGTTATGATGCTTTACTTATTTATATGCTAAAAGTAACTAGACTCGCCAGACTTTATGTCTGGCCCATTCTGTTTCCTTTTCTCTCCCTTCCTTTCCCCACCCCTAGGTTCTTAGGGTTGGACTGCTTATGGTTGATTAAAGGTTGATTAAAGACTCTCTCTTCTATTTCTGTTTGGATTTGCTTCGATGTACCGCATTGACTTCTTGTCTACTTGTTTATAGCTACTTATCGGGACTATGGGTTTTTATTTCTGTACACTGATGGTTTTAGTACAAGGCATATACTTTTATTTGATGTAGTTAGTTTTCAACAGTTCAGACTGATTTTGTAATTGAATTTCAGACCATGATGTTTTCTGTTGGAAAATAAAGTTTCAAGTTTCTGCTGTTATTTTATGTCTGTCTTGTGATGTTTCTGTTTACCGATAACGCTTCGTGGAACTTAATACATTTTGTTAAAGACTGACATTAATGGACGTGGGGTGCCACATTTGATATCAGAGCTGAAGGTTACAAGATCAGATAAAAGGTTTTGAAAATTGTTCTCAAAAGGTTTTAACAAGAAAGTATTTTCAAAATGAAAGTCTGTTTTGAAAAAGATAATCCCCAAAGCCATATTAAATATCTTCGATTCTCTATTTGAATCCCTTTTCCTTTTCTTTTCAGCATGTTTGGGGAATGGAATATTCCCAAGGGAATTCAGATACCGACTTGGTTCTGTAGATATCTTGAGGTTATGACACCCCCGGAGGCCATGAAAACGTCTCTCTCCCAAGTGCAGCCGTTGTTCCTCATCCTCCACGAGAAGATAATTTCTCCAAGATATGCAAGGATTTCTTTGCTATAGGAGGAAAGCCTTTCCGAGGAACTGAGACCATTGTGGAATCAAGGAATTGGCTTAAAGAGATGGAGGATCTATTTGGGATTTTTGAGGTTGACGACCGTATAAAGATTCAGTTGGCCGCTTGACAGCTGAAGGATGAGGCTTCATTCTGGTGGGAAGTGACACAAGCAAGGCATCTAGTTGATACTTGGGATGATTTGCAACAAAGATTAGAGATGAAGTTTCTTTCTCAGGCAGAAGAGAGTATGCAAATGGAAAGGTTTCTGGCATTTAAGAAAGGAAGCATGTCTGTCAAAGAGTATGTCAATAAGTTCAATCAATTGGCAAGGTTTGGTTTGGAGCTGGTGAATACCCAACATAAGAAAGCTTTGAGGTTTGTAAAAGGATTGAATAAACCCCTCCATGGATTGGATATGTCTCATATTCTGATGGGGTCAACTTTCGAGAAACTCGTTGATATGGCATTGATGCACGAAGAAGATAAAGTGTAATGACCCGCTTTTTCAGTAGTATAATAATTAATTTATTTAATTATTATAAAGGTGATTAAAAGGATTAATGATCGTGGAATTAAATAATGGTTAATATTTAATTAAAATAATAAATTAAATAATATATTTAATTCTGAAATAATTAGAATTGGCTGAAATGGCGATATGGTGTGAACTGGATCATCTATGATATTTAATTCAGTTTAGAATTGAATTAGAATAACGAATATATTATTTGAACGACAGTTTGAATGTATAATTATATTATAATTAAAATCGAGCTTGAAATGGCGCTGCATTTCGTAAATTGGTGATTCGAACTTCAACTGAATATACAGAAGCCGTTTTAAATCGGATTTTTGTGAAACAAGAAACGTTAGGAGCTGGTGGAGTATATCTTTCTAGTGGAAGAGAAAAATCGGGATTTCGTCATGTAGATTTTGATTTATGTCCAAATCAAATTTTAGAAAAGTCGCTGTGGAATTCCTTTATATTTATAATGGAATTATTAATACTTTAAAAAGGAATTTCAATATAAATCGAATATCGGGTTGACCCGGATTTGAATATCGAGTTAGAAATCCTTATAAGGGTTTTCTGAACTGTATGGTATTCCACTGTGAATATAGACGATAATATTTATTTTTAAATATTAAATTTAATTATATTTAAATATATTTATATATTTAAATAGGCTATTTAGAGCTTTAAAAATTGCCACTTTTGCAAACGAAGTCGGAATTCGATGAAACTAATTTTGTTGGATCCGCAATATTAAATTATTGCTAGATTTCAATTTCCGTGATGTCAGTATGTGGCCGTACCGATTTTTAATGTGAAAAATAGTCGATATTCTAACGGTTAAAAATACGCTGTGTGAGCAAACGGAGTCGGAATTCGACGAAAACAATTTCGTTGGGACCGTAATGTCAAACTCTAGTAGTGTGTCCAGTTTGGTGATTTTTGGGTATCATAAGTGATCACATGAATTTTTAAAGACTTGTCTGACAATATAAAATAAAGTACTTGTTTGTGGACCCAAACAAGCCACCTCCTTCACTTTTTGAGCCACACAAAAGAAAATCCCATCTCCTTATAACCTAAACAAGGCCGCCAGAAATTTCTGCTACTTAGACAAAATACTATGCTCACAAACTCAAAAGAAAAATCCAGAAGAAATACAAATAAATTGCTATAAATCTCAAAACTAGTTTGTTTGGATTCATAGGAAGATTTGGGACAATATATGTTCTATTGGAGGAGTTCGATCATGTTATGGATCGACAGGAAATTTCCAGCGTCATCTCGTTGGTCCTAGGGTTCGGATTTTTGGGGAATGAAGGCATCCGTTCGCAAAATGATTGTTGTATTTGTGTTTGTGGTGTTGAGGAGCTGCATCTGTGTGAAGTTGGAGGATTTCGATCACAATCTTGATCGGCACTGTGACCTGAGGGTGCGAGGTCAGAACTGGAAAGAGGGCATCGAGCCTGACATTTGTGGTATGGATGGAGACAGGATTCGAAGGGGAGTCTAATGGTGGTTACGATTTTTGTATTCATGAAGGAAGAAGGGAGAATGAGGTGGAGTTTATTCGGTAAATGACGGAGATGTAGTTCGGTTGAATACTAGAGCAACGAGATTTGGGATTGTGGAAGAAGAGGTTTGGCGGGCCGTGGGTTTTGATGGGGGATATGGGCCGAGATTGAAGATTTAAGCCCACTAAGCCTTTTGTTTAAGTTTTATTTTTACTTAAAATAGTGTATTGACTTAAATGATGATAACTTACTCATACGATATCGAAATTCAGCAAACCAAGATCCATTGGGATCGTATGGACGAGCACTCCAAAATGAAACTGACTAGAAGTCCATTGGAGCTCGTTTGAATTTATGGCGAAATAAATTGTTTGATTCAAATCAAACAAACAGTTTATCGTTCTTTAATGATGAATTGCTAATGTGAGTAAAACTCACCAACTCTGAACAGTTCTATTTTTATAACGTATATTTAGAACAGATAAATGATGACTGATTGATGTGTGTTAACTGTTTGGTTGAGTTGCTTATGTATTGATTTAAATTATAGATAACGATAAACATATAAATCGTTAATCGAATATTGATTCTGTTTATCAGAATATGTTATACTCGTATTGTCTAACATCTGTGATGCAGGGAAACAGGTTGGAGGGACCCAACTGGGTTCCTCAATATATAAATACTGTTTTGTTTTATATAGTGTGTTATACGATGTGATATGAAATCTGTTGATGATTTTGTATGTGTGAAGGATACTGATCATTTTTATATGGTATGTTAAATACCATAACATACTGGAATGTTGATAAGGGAATTTTCAAAGTGGTATTTGAAAATAAATTATTTATAAAATCAAAGGATTTTATAAAAGGAAAATATTTATAAAATCAAAGAAGATTTTATAAACAGGAATATTTATAAATAGGGAATATTTATAAAAAGGATATTTATAAGTGGAATACTTATAAAGTGAATTATTTATTTAAGATAAATAAATAAGACATTAAATGGATTATTTATTTGGTAAATAAATTAGATATTATAAAGGGATTATTTACTTTGGAAGATGAACAGGATTAAATCAAAGGAGAATTTAATTAGAAAACAAATAGGATTAAAAAGGAAATATTCGCAAACCATTTGCAAATAGAATAGAGAAGGGAATATTTGCAAAACATTTGCAAATAGAATTTAAAAGGGTAATATTTGTAAACCAATTACAAATAAAGATTTAAAAAGGAAATATGGGTAAAAGGCATTTAGAAATAAATAGATTATAAAGGAAATATTTATCTTTGGATATATATATATATATATATATATATATATATAAGTCAGGACTTATATAAAGAAGTAAAAATCGATTTCAACATCGATGTTTTAAACTGAATAAGGACAAAGAGTTAATCAGTTAGGGTTAACCCGTTAGAGTAAAACCATTAGGATTAACCAGTTAGGTTAAACCAGTTAGAGTTAACCAGTTAGAGTTAAACAGTTAGAGTTAACCAGTTAGAATTAAACCAGTTAGGGTTAATCAATTAGAGTTAATCGATAGAGTTAAATCGAACTAGAGTTATTCAAATGGAGTTAATCGAATTTAGTTTATTCGAATAAAGTTGAAGTGAGTTAATCGAATTTAGTTATTCAAAGAAGCGAATCGAATCAGAGATATTCGAAGTAAGATAATCGAATCAGAGATATTCAAAGTGAGATAATCGAATAGTAGATATTCAAAGTGAGATAATCGAATCAGAGATATTCGAAGTGAGATAATCGAATCAGAAATATTCGAAGTGAGTTGATAGAATCTAGTTATTCGACAGGAGTTAAATCGAATAAGATTTATTCGAAGAAAGAGATTTTCGAATATAAGTATTCGAAAGTAAGCAAATCGAATATAAGTGATTCGAATAAGTTATTCGAATAAGAGTTAATCCAATAAGAGTATAGATTAAAGCTAACCGAATAGGAGTAAATAAATTAGTTGTCATTATATTATTCGAGTTAGGAAATAAAAGTCATATTAAAGATAATATAATTCGGGTGCAGGAGATTGTAACACCATTGTTATAATCACGTAAACTTGTAAAAGAAGGGGGTTCGTAAATAGAATCCGAGGGTTCGTAAGGAAGTGTTAAAGGGTTAAAAGATGAACTTACCCTATTTCAAGATTTGAAATGTTGTCCAGTTAAGGTCTGAGAGGTAGTTATACCCCAACTTGATTGGCTTCGTTTTTAATTTAGAATTGGTTAAGGTTCGAGAGTGGAAGTGGTAAGTGATTTTAGTAAATAAGTATAGTGGTTTGAGTTGTCGTCGCGATGTTGATTTAAACATCTGTTTATATCCAAGTAAAGAAGATTTGGAAATGTTTTCTAAATAGAATCAGAAACGAAATCAAATATTGAAATTTGAAATATGAATTAGAAAAGGAAATGTTCATGTATAAGGAGTTAAGAAATGGAGTTAAGCTAAATCAGAAATTGACTGAAGACTGGTTAAGTTGAATGGTTTCCTTAGTGTCTATCTGATGTTGGTTTCGACCTTCGGGATTGGTACTTAGGGAATTGTTCTTATACTAGTTTACAATCAGAGACTGATGGTTGTAGAAGAATAGTGATACGTAAATAAGTTATGGAAATGTTTTCCAGCGTTAACATATATTTTCTAAACATAAAAAATAAGGAATATATATATATATATGATTGATGATTGATTTGATAGAATTTCCATTTGGAAATAATATCGTTGTTTGCACACGTATTTTTCTTTGATAGTTAACTCACCGACTATCGAAGTTTTTGACCATTTTAACGTTGTTAATATGGAGAGACTGGTTGGATTATTATCCAAAGAACCACTCTGTACTGGCATAAGCGTTGCGAATCGTATATGCCAAAGATAATTGAAGACGGAGTAAGGTGCAAGGGCTATTGTATAAGTCTTAGATAACAGTGCCCAAGATGGATGTACTGAATAATGCCTTCGGTTCATCCTATTCCTAGATGACTTGTATGGATGAATGTTTGATAGAGTATTTCCAGAAAGGTCATGTACATTGATTTCTTCAACCGTACCAAGAGTGGAAGCGGAGAAGGAAACTTCTTTAGCTAACACATAATGTACTGTTGTAGACGTCAATTAGTGATTTTCGATGGATCTGACAATGTGGCATTCGAAGTGAATCTGATGTGATGATAAGGCGTAACCTCAAGCCTCATCAACTGTGACGGCAAGGAATTTCGCTCGGTCCGAACCAGTCACTAAACCGATCCAGGCCGTTCGAAACGCCCTATCGTTTGAGAACAGGACAAAACAGAACACAAACAAAAGAACGTTTCATTGTATATTACAACAATGCATCAGATTACAAGAATATACAGAGTATAAATGAATATTACACAGAAATATCAGAGATTTAAATTACATTTAAAAACATAGCAGCGGAAAATAATACAATACACAACTAGAAGAGATATACGGATACAAAGCTTTCCGGATATCGTTCCAGCTGTAAACCAGGTTCCTGTGAATATAAATCTGCAAAACCAAAACTACTAGCTGCCCGTGTCAAAATAAGGGCACCCAGAGTTTAGGTTAAAACAATAAACTCCAGGTCAGTCATGTGACTGGTGTGAGAACTAAAACAGTTATTAATCTTTATTTTAAATCATTAGGTAAATCAAGGGACCACGCCGTATAACACGGAACGGGTTTCCTCCCAAGAATACCGGTGCATAAAACAAACAGCGCAATGCTAAATAAAGAAAAATGAAGCTGTTATAAGACCCAGGTCCCATCACACAATGCAACGCAGCCGAGGATAGGGTTTTCCCTTATAACAGCCAAAGAATGCTTGATACGTTCAAAACAAATCGTTTGGTACTATTATAAGTGCATAGTGTATAAAACAACTTCAAATCATAAGTATCAATCATAGGCGGCATGAATGCCCCATCCCACTATGTCGCCATACTAGGTTCTACAATTAAAACCGCAAATGTCACGTATTTGGAAGTTGGATTTCCATCTATGAACCGAGGCAAAAGATAGTCCTCAACCGATTCGAGACGCTCTAGCCCGTGTCTCAGGAACAGAACGCATCGTCCCTTGGAGCGACAGGGCCGGTCCACCGATGTGGATTAAACTTAAACCCTGAACACTGCGTTTCCCCACCCTTTGGGGTGTCAACGAGCCAACGAATGACTCCATCGGTTCGAGAACGACCGATCAATCCGAGGCGCCTCGCAACAGCAACAACCACATAAGTCAAACTCGTCAGGGCGTGTAAAACCACTGACGCCACTTCTAACTAGAAAGAAACGCATGCCCTCCCTGAGGTCCGTCTCCCGTTTTTGGTTCATACCGGGTGTGAAACACGCGAGGTAAACGTTACACAAAGCTACGCCACAAAGGCCGTGCTTTGATCATCACCACAAGACTTTGCTTTTCAACAGAAGCCTCGATCAACTGCCACTTAGGCATGCCACACAGGCAATTCACTCCATGCGTTTGATATCCATCAATATATAACCCCTGAGCTCGTACGTCTCAGAGAAGGGCGTTAAGCAAGAGAATAAATTCTCCGCCGCCAAACAGATATATATTTAATAGACATCAATCACACGGACTAAAATCCAATGTCAGACACACAGTCCATTTACAAGTCCGTTCTGGGTCTGAACGAAACCGGAGGCACCTAGTACCCCGCATATCCATCGATCTCCAAGTACGTCTGGACGATCACTAACTGTTTCCATCTTCTTGGGTGTACATCCCAATCAAGATCATCAGTTATCACCCAAACGACGTGAAGACTTCTGGTCTTTGACCACCGTCTTCATCTTCGACTTATCGTCGTATCAGTTATTCAGAATGGGATAAACCCAGTCTTTCCGAATAACTCGCGTATATTTTAAATAAGTGTTACACAAACACAACATACGCCTCATTCCAATCCATTAGTCACTAACCGTAAATTAATCAAGAGAATAATTCCCCAAATATTAACCCCGAAGGCCGAAACCAACATCAGATCAATATCCAGAAAACCATTCTGCTTGGCTAACCGACAGTTAGTTTCTAAATTTCACATTCATAGGGAAAGGTTCCCATTAATTTTATCCAAGATAAATTTCCTTGAATTTATTCTTTAATCTATTTTTGAATATCAATTCAAACTAGTCGGGATTAGCGAACCTTACCGAAGTAATCATTTGTTTTAATTTCCCAATCCCAACCTATTCATCCCATGAAGTAAAACTGGTTATACTTCATATCTAACACCACGGTGTTATCGGTAAATTCAATTACCATTTCACGTTCAAATCTAATTAAAGATTTAACTATCGCCTGGAGCAAAACTGGTGATACTCCATTCTCGATTTTCCAATCTAATTAAAGATTCACTAAAACTCCACTTAGTTTTAATCGTTAATTGGATTAAAGAATCAGTGTCATTTAAAAACACGGTTCACGGTAAACCCAAAATCACAATCATTAATTATCGGGTTAAAGAACGAGTGTTATTTAAAACACTGTTCACGATAAACCCAAAAATCAATATCGATTCAATTCCAATTAAATGTTATTTAATTGGTACACTTCATTAAATCTAAATAAAAAGATTTAATCTTTTCTCAACTGGGTTCAAGAACAGTGTTAGTGAAGACACCATTCACGACAAACCCAAATCACATTTGATATTCAGTATAAGGCTCTGAATAGAAAATATATCGGCTTATATTCAATATCAAATTCTACGATTAACAAATGTCGTATTGGAAATAACGATATAAATATATATCTTTCAAATTTCCATAACAACATCTGTATAATCACGAATTCCAACATCGAAATATTCCGAAGACAATTTCGATTCAAATCCACTCCAATGCAATCATTGGAAATTTTGGTTATTTTCAAAACCCTTTTCAAATTCAATTTATTTATTTAAAAATAAATAGAATTATAATTCTAGTTCAAAACTAGTTCATTTCGATAAAAATCTATTTTTATCTTTTCAAATATGGAGTTTTTCATCCCAAATCTTCACAAATCATTTCTTATGATTTTACACAAATTATTACTATTTTTAATAATTTTATCAAGGCCCATACAGTCGATTTTCAACAATGGCCATCGAACTGCACTTATAGCGACCTTTTTCAAATTTGATTTGGACGTAACTCCAAATCCAACCGTTAGATTTCTAATTTCTAATATTCCTTAGAAAGCTCTTTTCGATACGAACCCAACGGTTCCGGTTTTAGGAGAATCCGACGGTCGGATCTCCCGCAATGTCCGTTTGAAATAAATGGTCGAAATTCACGAACTGCCGCGGCGCGGCGCGTTCTATTCAGGCCATTATATTATATATATAATATATTTCGTCGATTTCTATTTAAAACGAATTATATAAATAGTTTTAAATTCGTTTCAAAAGCAATTTCAACTTCCGTTTCGATTCAAATCACAATTGAATTCTTCTTTATAAATTCGTTTTAAAATTCATTTCTATTCACTTCAAATTTCAATTTAATTTGAATTCGTTTTCAATTCCTTTCATTTCGAAATCGTTTTCAATTCATTTCGAAATCGTTTTCAATTCAATTCATTTCGAAATCGATTTCAATTCAATTCATTTCGAAATCGTCTTCAATTCAATTCATTTCGAAATCGTTTTCAATTCAATTCATTTCGAAATCGTTTTCAATTCAATTCATTTCGAAATCGTTTTCAATTCAATTCATTTCGAAATCGTTTTCAATTCAATTCATTTCGAAATCGTTTTCAATTCAATTCATTTCGAAATTGTTTTCAATTCATTTCATTTCGAAATCGTTTTCAATTCAATTCATTTCGAAATCGTTTTCAATTCAATTCATTTCGAAATCGTTTTCAATTCATTTCATTTCGAAATCGTTTTCAATTCAATTCATTTCGAAATCGTTTTCAATTCAATTCATTTCAAAATCGTTTTCAATTCAATTCATTTCGAAATCGTTTTCAATTCAATTCATTTCGAAATCGTTTTCAATTCAATTCATTTCGAAATCGTTTTCAATTCAATTCATTTCGAAATCGTTTTCAATTCATTTCATTTCGAAATCGTTTTCAATTCAATTCATTTCGAAATCGTTTTAAAATCGATATAAATATCGTTCACGTCAAAATGGCGTCAATCTAATCAACACGGCTTCATATATTGATATTTCCAAATATTCCATTTCGAATATTTCTATTTCAAATATTTCTATTTTAAAACTGGAATGAGGCCCAATCAATTACAATATAAAGTTAATTATATGGATTTTCATACAACACATGTATATAATAGCATGGAAAAATAATCAACCATCAACCAAAGTGCACTACACTGTATAAGCATCAAATTTAGATATCCAACGCTTAAAACAGCCTGTCAATCAACCGATCGACATATTCAATCAATTGGGATGAGTGAACTTCAAATTTCATCCCAACACCCGTGTGGGGTTTCAAACAATCAAACACATATTTTATTTGTGCTGTTGGGCGATGTGTAAAATTTATCGACCCAATCAATGTCCTTCAAATAAGTGTACATAAACAAACCGTCTGGTTTGTAAATGAATATTTATTTTATTCACTTTCACTATATTCATATTCACGTTAAAAATTATATTTTTAACGATAAAACATTTTATTTCAACATATGAATTTCTATTATTCATTTACACAAATAAAATGATATTTTTATTTTCTAACATATTTTAGAAAATTTCGGCGGCATAACGGCACGATACTAGAAACGGGACAAGGCCTAGCCTTATCCCCGGTCTAGTGAAGGCCCACGCCATTCACACATCAATCAAATCACCAAACAACCAAATTCTAATCAAATCATATAACTAATCTATGCAACCAAACAAACAAGTCCATGGTCTGTGGACGATTGTGTCGGGTGCTACTAAGCACCGTCTGCATCCTAGTATATATATATAACTAGAAAAATTAAATTGAAAGGTGAGAAATTCTCACATATAGCTATCCTAGCTCCACGGCACTTCTAATGCAGGAAATCTTCGCCAACTCGCCTTCGTTGCCCGTATTCTCTACATATGTAAAAATCGAATTTTTACTTCAAAGTTCAATATATAAAAATCGAATTTTTATTTCAAAGTTCAATATATAAAAATCGAATTTTTAGTTCGCTATTCAATATATAAAAATCGAAATTTTAGTTCGAAGTTCAACATATAAAAATCATATTTTTAATTCGAAGTTCAACATATAAAAATCATATTTTTAATTCGAAGTTCAACATATAAAAATCATATTTTTAATTCGAAGTTCAACATATAAAAATCATATTTTTAATTCGACAATATAAAAGATTATATTTTTCATAACTTTACAACATAATTAAAAATTCAGTTTTTCTACTTCTTTAAAAATTCAGTTTTTCTACTTCTTTAAAAATTCAGTTTTTCTTTTCTTTAAAAATTCAGTTTTACTTTTTTTATATAAATTTCAGTTTTCTTTGCTTTTTTAAAAAAATCAGTTTTCTTTGCTTTTAAAAATCAGTTTAAAAATTCTTTTATAAAAATCTGTTTTATACTTTTAAAACTTTCAGTTTTTATACTTTTAACAAAATCAGTTTTTAACTTTAAACATAATCAGTTTTTATTCTCATCTTAAAATTACAGTTTTTAAAATTCTTTAAATTACAGTTTTTAAAATTCTTAAAATTACAGTTTTTAAAATTTTTAAAATTACAGTTTTTAAAATTCTAAACAAATCAGTTTTACAGAATTGCAAATAAAAATAAAATAAAGTAAAGAAGGAAAAAATAAAAAAAAGCTTACCGCATCGAAGAAAAGAAGGGGGGGGGAAGATGGCGACGGGAAGGGAGGGCTAGGGTTAGGGTCTTCCTGGGGGTGCGGTGCTCGATTGCCGACTGGGGGGGTGCTGCGCGTTGCGGTCGAGGTGGAAGAGGGGGGGGGTCTCCGATGAGGCGCGGTGGCCCTTGGGGAGGGCGACGGCGTTGAGCTCCTCCAGTCGGAGGCGCTTCCTCCGATCTCTCCTTTCTTTTTCTTTTTTTTTATAGTTCATTCGATCGAATAAGTAAACGGGGGGGGGGGGGGGGGCCTGGTTAAGGGAAGAGAGTTTTTCTCTTTTTCTTTTTTTTTTATTTAATTTAATTAATTTTCAAAGGGTTGACTTTTACATACGACCTCGAAACGAGGTCCACCGCCTGTCGTCCATAGCGTTTAACCCCCATTCCGAACACAATGGGATATGCATCGCAAGCTAATTCGATTGTTTTGATCAGTTTCTGTTGAATTTACATTTAAATCATTATATTGAATTGTAAACGTACATTTCAAATTACCGGGGTCACATACTAACTAGAAAAATTCCTGAAAAATATTTTCTAACTTCGTATTGACGATACGGTCCTAACAAAACTAGTTTCGTCGAATTCTGAGACCGTTTGAAAAATGGCCAATTTCCAGTCGATTAAAATCAACTGAAACTGGTCAAACGCGTTTTCCTTTGCCACGCTCACACATTGATTCGAAAAATTATGAAATTTGAAACCTAGCAATAACTTTTCATCACGGACCTAACAAAACTGGTTTCGTCAAAATCCGAGGTCGTTTGCAAAATTGCTATTTTTAAGGGCCTGAATTCCATAGCGACTATTCAGAATTTTCAACTGGACATATCTTTTGATTCCCGCTACGAACTTTGGATTTTTCGGATTCGTTGGAAAGATATTCACTATTAGATTCCATTATTTTTGGTTTCACTAAAATCCGGATTGTTTTGCACCCGGCACATTCAATTGAAATTTGAAATCGAATTATCGAACTACCGCGCCATTTTCAATTCTATTTATAATTTATATATTTATTTATATTCTAACGACGACGCGTATAATATATACGTTTGATTTATATTCAGTATAAATTTATCGTCGATATTATTTAAAATAATTCATTTTAAATAATCAAAATTCGCTAAAATGGCCAAAATAAAAATTTTAAACTGGCCCAGATTTTCGGGTTGTTACAATCTCCCCCACTTAAAACTTTTCGTCCCCGAAAAGGAACAAAGTCGAAAGTGGTTTGATTAATCAACTCTACGCTCGACCTGGCTTCCATTCTCCAACTTTTCAGTTTCTGAGAATTTCTCAAAAATTTGGCTAACACCCTAAATTTTTGAAAAATTTCGCCATAACCTCCCCTGCACTGGGAGCATCGGGGAATTTCAAATAGCTTCCCCGGTCCTTCAGATCTCAAAAAGAAAAAGAAAAAGCCAAGCGGCTAGCCAATAGGCTCATAAAATCATCATCACCCAAACAAAACAGTAAATTATGTAGTAAACATGTACCTATTTGTCGGGCAAACAAATTTTATTCTTCGGCTTTAGCCTCCTTGCTATGACCTGTTCAATGATATACATGTATATGCAAGCAGATGCAACCAATTTTCAATACAACTCAATATTTGGTTCAATTAGGCTAAATAGTTCAAAATTAGCAAACAAATAAACAAACAACACAAACATCAATCAATTATTGAATTAGAGTTTCAAATTCATAATTTTAATACATATACAAAAATCATGTTCTTGATGCCAAATCACAACAATAGTCCCTATCTAATTTTGGTTCTCACACCTGTCTAATGGAAATATATAGAAAATCACACCTTCGAAACACGAACATAAATACTGATGATGTCATGACAATCATCAGTACCATCTTCGGGCGACTAGAATGTGATTCCATATCTATCCAGTATATTAAAATTTCGAATACACGCGGATCAGACGTATACGCAAAATCTATATATACTGGATTGTCCACATCAATATAAATAGATAATCAAATACGAATAATTGATTTAAATTTTCAAAACAAAAATTGTTTTCATTTTTAAAATTTACTCTTCACACTCGTTCTAGGATACTACTGATCCCATCTCTAACGAGTCATTCTAATTGGATATTACTAATCCAATATCTGATCAATTCTTTCGTATGGTTCTAATGTGCCTTGTTCTCTGAGCTTTGTAAACCAAAGCTCTGATACCAACTGTGACGGCAAGGAATTTCGCTCGGTCCGAACCAGTCGCTAAACCGATCCAGGCCGTTCGAAACGCCCTATCGTTTGAGAACAGGACAAAACAGAACACAAACAGAAGAAAGTTTCATTGTATATTACAACAATGCATCAGATTACAAGAATATACAGAGTATAAATGAATATTACACAGAAATATCAGAGATTTAAATTACATTTAAAAACATAGCAGCGGAAAATAATACAATACACAACTAGAAGAGATATACGGATACAAAGCTTTCCGGATATCGTTCCAGCTGTAAACCAGGTTCCTGTGAATATAAATCTGCAAAACCAAAACTACTAGCTGCCCGTGTCAAAATAAGGGCACCCAGAGTTTAGGTTAAAACAATAAACTCCAGGTCAGTCATGTGACTGGTGTGAGAACTAAAACAGTTATTAATCTTTATTTTAAATCATTAGGTAAATCAAGGGACCACGCCGTATAACACAGAACGGGTTTCCTCCCAAGAATACCGGTGCATAAAACAAACAGCGCAATGCTAAATAAAGAAAAATGAAGCTGTTATAAGACCCAGGTCCCATCACACAATGCAACGCAGCCGAGGATAGGGTTTTCCCTTATAACAGCCAAAGAATGCTTGATACGTTTAAAACAAATCGTTTGGTACTATTATAAGTGCATAGTGTATAAAACAACTTCAAATCATAAGTATCAATCATAGGCGGCATGAATGCCCCATCCCACTATGTCGCCATACTAGGTTCTACAATTAAAACCGCAAATGTCACGTATTTGGAAGTTGGATTTCCATCTATGAACCGAGGCAAAAGATAGTCCTCAACCGATTCGAGACGCTCTAGCCCGTGTCTCAGGAACAGAACGCATCGTCCCTTGGAGCGACAGGGCCGGTCCACCGATGTGGATTAAACTTAAACCCTGAACACTGCGTTTCCCCACCCTTTGGGGTGTCAATGAGCCAACGAATGACTCCATCGGTTCGAGAACGACCGATCAATCCGAGGCGCCTCGCAACAGCAACAACCACATAAGTCAAACTCGTCAGGGCGTGTAAAATCACTGACGCCACTTCTAACTAGAAAGAAACGCATGCCCTCCCTGAGGTCCGTCTCCCCTTTTTGGTTCATACCGGGTGTGAAACACGCGAGGTAAACGTTACACAAAGCTACGCCACAAAGGCCGTGCTTTGATCATCACCACAAGACTTTGCTTTTCAACAGAAGCCTCGATCAACTGCCACTTAGGCATGCCACACAGGCAATTCACTCCATGCGTTTGATATCCATCAATATATAACCCCTGAGCTCGTACGTCTCAGAGAAGGGCGTTAAGCAAGAGAATAAATTCTCCGCCGCCAAACAGATATATATTTAATAGACATCAATCACACGGACTAAAATCCAATGTCAGACACACAGTCCATTTACAAGTCCGTTCTGGGTCTGAACGAAACCGGAGGCACCTAGTACCCCGCATATCCATCGATCTCCAAGTACGTCTGGACGATCACTAACTGTTTCCATCTTCTTGGGTGTACAGCCCAATCAAGATCATCAGTTATCACCCAAACGACGTGAAGACTTCTGGTCTTCGACCACCGTCTTCATCTTCGACTTATCGTCGTATCAGTTATTCAGAATGGGATAAACCCGGTCTTTCCGAATAACTCGCGTATATTTTAAATAAGTGTTACACAAACACAACATACGCCTCATTCCAATCCATTAGTCACTAACCGTAAATTAATCAAGAGAATAATTCCCCAAATATTAACCCCGAAGGCCGAAACCAACATCAGATCAATATCCAGAAAACCATTCTGCTTGGCTAACCGACAGTTAGTTTCTAAATTTCACATTCATAGGGAAAGGTTCCCATTAATTTTATCCAAGATAAATTTCCTTGAATTTATTCTTTAATCTATTTTTGAATATCAATTCAAACTAGTCGGGATTAGCGAACCTTACCGAAGTAATCATTTGTTTTAATTTCCCAATCCCAACCTATTCATCCCATGAAGTAAAACTGGTTATACTTCATATCTAACACCACGGTGTTATCGGTAAATTCAATTACCATTTCACGTTCAAATCTAATTAAAGATTTAACTATCGCCTGGAGCAAAACTGGTGATACTCCATTCTCGATTTTCCAATCTAATTAAAGATTCACTAAAACTCCACTTAGTTTTAATCGTTAACTGGATTAAAGAATCAGTGTCATTTAAAAACACGGTTCACGGTAAACCCAAAATCACAATCATTAATTATCGGGTTAAAGAACGAGTGTTATTTAAAACACTGTTCACGATAAATCCAAAAATCAATATCGATTCAATTCCAATTAAATGTTATTTAATTGGTACACTTCATTAAATCTAAATAAAAAGATTTAATCTTTTCTCAACTGGGTTCAAGAACAGTGTTAGTGAAGACACCATTCACGACAAACCCAAATCACATTTGATATTCAATATAAGGCTCTGAATAGAAAATATATCGGCTTATATTCAATATCAAATTCTACGATTAACAAATGTCGTATTGGAAATAACGATATAAATATATATCTTTCAAATTTCCATAACAACATCTGTATAATCACAAATTCCAACATCGAAATATTCCGAAGACAATTTCGATTCAAATCCACTCCAAAGCAATCATTGGAAATTTTGGTTATTTTCAAAACCCTTTTCAAATTCAATTTATTTATTTAAAAATAAATAGAATTATAATTCTAGTTCAAAACTAGTTCATTTCGATAAAAATCTATTTTTATCTTTTCAAATATGGAGTTTTTCATCCCAAATCTTCACAAATCATTTCTTATGATTTTACACAAATTATTACTATTTTTAATAATTTTATCAAGGCCCATACAGTCGATTTTCAACAATGGCCATCGAACTGCACTTATAGCGACCTTTTTCAAATTTGATTTGGACGTAACTCCAAATCCAACCGTTAGATTTCTAATTTCTAATATTCCTTAGAAAGCTCTTTTCGATACGAACCCAACGGTTCCGGTTTTAGGAGAATCCGACGGTCGGATCTCCCGCAATGTCCGTTTGAAATAAATGGTCGAAATTCACGAACTGCCGCGGCGCGGCGCGTTCTATTCAGGCCATTATATTATATATATAATATATTTCGTCGATTTCTATTTAAAACGAATTATATAAATAGTTTTAAATTCGTTTCAAAAGCAATTTCAACTTCCGTTTCGATTCAAATCACAATTGAATTCTTCTTTATAAATTCGTTTTAAAATTCATTTCTATTCACTTCAAATTTCAATTTAATTTGAATTCGTTTTCAATTCCTTTCATTTCGAAATCGTTTTCAATTCAATTCATTTCGAAATCGTTTTCAATTCAATTCATTTCGAAATCGATTTCAATTCAATTCATTTCGAAATCGTCTTCAATTCAATTCATTTCGAAATCGTTTTCAATTCAATTCATTTCGAAATCGTTTTCAATTCAATTCATTTCGAAATCGTTTTCAATTCAATTCATTTCGAAATCGTTTTCAATTCAATTCATTTCGAAATCGTTTTCAATTCAATTCATTTCGAAATCGTTTTCAATTCAATTCATTTCGAAATCGTTTTCAATTCATTTCATTTCGAAATCGTTTTCAATTCAATTCATTTCGAAATCGTTTTCAATTCAATTCATTTCGAAATCGTTTTCAATTCATTTCATTTCGAAATCGTTTTCAATTCAATTCATTTCGAAATCGTTTTCAATTCAATTCATTTCGAAATCGTTTTCAATTCAATTCATTTCGAAATCGTTTTCAATTCAATTCATTTCGAAATCGTTTTAAATTCAATTCATTTCGAAATCGTTTTCAACTCAATTCATTTCGAAATCGTTTTAAAATCGATACAAATATCGTTCACGTCAAAATGGCGTCAATCTAATCAACACGGCTTCATATATTGATATTTCCATATATTCCATTTCGAATATTTCTATTTCAAATATATCTATTTTAAAACTGGAATGAGGCCTAATCAATTACCATATAAAGTTAATTATATGGATTTTCATACAACACATGTATATAATAGCATGGAAAAATAATCAACCATCAACCAAAGTGCACTACACTGTATAAGCATCAAATTTAGATATCCAACGCTTAAAACAGCCTGTCAATCAACCGATCGACATATTCAATCAATTGGGATGAGTGAACTTCAAATTTCATCCCAACACCCGTGTGGGGTTTCAAACAATCAAACACATATTTTATTTGTGCTGTTGGGCGATGTGTAAAATTTATCGACCCAATCAATGTCCTTCAAATAAGTGTACATAAACAAACCGTCTGGTTTGTAAATGAATATTTATTTTATTCACTTTCACTATATTCATATTCACGTTAAAAATTATATTTTTAACGATAAAACATTTTATTTCAACATATGAATTTCTATTATTCATTTACACAAATAAAATGATATTTTTATTTTCTAACATATTTTAGAAAATTTCGGCGGCATAACGGCACGATACTAGAAACGGGACAAGGCCTAGCCTTATCCCCGGTCTAGTGAAGGCCCACGCCATTCACACATCAATCAAATCACCAGACAACCAAATTCTAATCAAATCATATAACTAATCTATGCAACCAAACAAACAAGTCCATGGTCTGTGGACAATTGTGTCGGGTGCTACTAAGCACCGTCTGCATCCTAGTATATATATATAACTAGAAAAATTAAATTGAAAGGTGAGAAATTCTCACATATAGCTATCCTAGCTCCACGGCACTTCTAATGCAGGAAATCTTCGCCAACTCGCCTTCGTTGCCCGTATTCTCTACATATGTAAAAATCGAATTTTTACTTCAAAGTTCAATATATAAAAATCGAATTTTTATTTCAAAGTTCAATATATAAAAATCGAATTTTTAGTTCGCTATTCAATATATAAAAATCGAAATTTTAGTTCGAAGTTCAACATATAAAAATCATATTTTTAATTCGAAGTTCAACATATAAAAATCATATTTTTAATTCGAAGTTCAACATATAAAAATCATATTTTTAATTCGAAGTTCAACATATAAAAATCATATTTTTAATTCGACAATATAAAAGATTATATTTTTCATAACTTTACAACATAATTAAAAATTCAGTTTTTCTACTTCTTTAAAAATTCAGTTTTTCTACTTCTTTAAAAATTCAGTTTTTCTTTTCTTTAAAAATTCAGTTTTACTTTTTTTATATAAATTTCAGTTTTCTTTGCTTTTTAAAAAAAATCAGTTTTCTTTGCTTTTAAAAATCAGTTTTCTTTGCTTTTAAAAATCAGTTTAAAAATTCTTTTATAAAAATCTGTTTTATACTTTTAAAACTTTCAGTTTTTATACTTTTAACAAAATCAGTTTTTAACTTTAAACATAATCAGTTTTTATTCTCATCTTAAAATTACAGTTTTTAAAATTCTTTAAATTACAGTTTTTAAAATTCTTAAAATTACAGTTTTTAAAATTCTTAAAATTACAGTTTTTAAAATTCTAAACAAATCAGTTTTACAGAATTGCAAATAAAAATAAAATAAAGTAAAGAAGGAAAAAAAAAAGCTTACCGCATCGAAGAAAAGAAGGGGGGGGGGAAGATGGCGACGGGAAGGGAGGGCTAGGGTCTTCCTGGGGGTGCGGTGCTCGATTACCGACTGGGGGGGGGGGGTGTTGCGCGTTGCGGTCGAGGTGGAGGAGGGGGGGGTCTCCGATGAGGCGCGGTGGCCCTTGGGGAGGGCGACGGCGTTGAGCTCCTCCAGTCGGAGGCGCTTCCTCCGATCTCTCCTTTCTTTTTTTTTTTTTTTTTTTTATAGTTCATTCGATCGAATAAGTAAACGGGGGGGGGGGGGGGGCTGGTTAAGGGAAGAGAGTTTTTCTCTTTTTCTTTTTTTTTTATTTAATTTAATTAATTTTCAAAGGGTTGACTTTTACATACGACCTCGAAACGAGGTCCACCGCCTGTCGTCCATAGCGTTTAACCCCCATTCCGAACACAATGGGATATGCATCGCAAGCTGATTCGATTGTTTTGATCAGTTTCTGTTGAATTTACATTTAAATCATTATATTGAATTGTAAACGTACATTTCAAATTACCGGGGTCACATACTAACTAGAAAAATTCCTGAAAAATATTTTCTAACTTCGTATTGACGATACGGTCCTAACAAAACTAGTTTCGTCGAATTCTGAGACCGTCTGAAAAATGGCCAATTTCCAGTCGATTAAAATCAACTGAAACTGGTCAAACGCGTTTTCCTTTGCCACACTCACACATTGATTCGAAAAATTATGAAATTTGAAACCTAGCAATAACTTTTCATCACGGACCTAACAAAACTGGTTTCGTCGAAATCCGAGGTCGTTTGCAAAATTGCTATTTTTAAGGGCCTGAATTCCATAGCGACTATTCAGAATTTTCAACTGGACATATCTTTTGATTCCCGCTACGAACTTTGGATTTTTCGGATTCGTTGGAAAGATATTCACTATTAGATTCCATTATTTTTGGTTTCACTAAAATCCGGATTGTTTTGCACCCGGCACATTCAATTGAAATTTGAAATCGAATTATCGAACTACCGCGCCATTTTCAATTCTATTTATAATTTATATAATTATTTATATTCTAACGACGACGCGTATAATATATACGTTTGATTTATATTCAGAATAAATTTATCGTCGATATTATTTAAAATAATTCATTTTAAATAATCAAAATTCGCTAAAATGGCCAAAATAAAAATTTTAAACTGGCCCAGATTTTCGGGTTGTTACATCAACCGGTAAATGACATAAATCGGGCAGGTAGCATGGCTATGTAGGTCGCACCTATTAGGGTGTATAATAACCTAATCTAGAGTTTCATTTACTTCAAAAAAATCTATTGTTGATGTTGTCCCATTCGGGAAACGGTTGCCGATCCCAGCCGTTGGTGATATACATTCGATACACTCAAGCGAAATGAGTGGTCGGTCATGTGTGGCCGGGTTGCAAGACGTTCTTGTTGAACCCAGTGTATTCCTTTCTAGAGGTACACTAGCGAAAGGTGGTTCCATACCTTGTCATAGTTGGAAATCCATTACCCAATACGTGCTTGCGGTTTTGATTGTATACTATATATGTAGAACGTGAGATGAAAGCATTTCTGCTAGATGATTATTATATTGTGGTTGATAGACATTATTATAATATCAAAAGGTTTTTGATATAAAGATAATTTGGATTCTCATAAGGGAAAAACCCGTTCCGTTATACGATGCAGTCTTATGAGATATCATTTACCTGCTTGAATTGTTTTAAACTATTTTACTCACACTAGTCCCATGACTGACCCGGAGTTTATTTTGTTTTGTTTTCCCTAAACTCTTGGGAGCCCAATTTTGTATGGGCAGTCAAGTAGTCGGGATTTACAGATACTTGAAGAGCTGGAGCAGGAGGCCTCAGGATCATATAGCTATAGTTTATTTCCGCTGTGTTGTAAGTGTTGTACTCTGATAATGTAATTGTGTACATATACTGATTTTATTTCAAGGATTTGTTATCTATTATATGTTATTCGTTCCGCTATGAGGTTCGTGTTACTCTGATGTTGTGTTCTTCTTCTTCTTCTTCTTCTATTCTATGTTTCAATCTTATCTATCCTCACCCTCTAATTTCTTTCATTACCATCTGGTATTTTCGACTCTTGATGTTCGATATGTGTTGTATATCGGATAATCAAGATCGCTAAATTTCCGGGTCGTTACAGTTGGTATCAGAGCTTAAGGTTAAGTGAATTACCTTGGCTCTATGGCGTGACTCGGTAGAGATCGGGTTAGTAATACCCTAGATTGAGTTTGAGTGTATATATACGAGTGAACGTATTTGTTATTTGAGACGACCCGATTTCCCGTTCTCACGGAAACAAGGCTATCTTTGGAATATAACACAGAAACAGATAATAGCAGAACAGAATTAAATAAATACACCAGATATGAACAATAGAATATACTGGATAAAAATAATCATCAGAGTTACACAGTATACAGGATCTTACTTAGTACAAATAGAGTTCAGCTATACATAAATGTCTACAGCGGAAATAAACAAAATATGTACAATAGGAGCTGAACAGCATAAAAAGAGATAAATGATAGAATCCATCTTCAGCTCCAGCTATCCAGAAAGAACCAGCTAAACCTGAATACAAGGCTGCCCGTGTAGAAAAAGGGGCACCCGAGTTTGAAAGTGAAACAAACTACGAGTCAGTCATGGGACTGGTATGAGAAATCCACTCAACACATATATAATTGGCTAATCACAGGACCACGCCACTTCCGTGGAACGGGTTTACTCCATTAGATTGCCAGTGCTTTAAAACAAATCTTTCTTTTAAACATCGCTATGCTTTTTATAAAATGAAACCGTTATAAGACTCAGTTCCCATCACACAATGCAACGCAAACCGGAGGATAGAGTTTTTAACTTATAACGGCCAAATATGCTTGATACGAATAAAACAAAGGCATTTGATATTATTGCTAGTGTTCATATGTTTTGAAAACAATTTCAAATCATAACTATCAATCATAGACGGCATTAATGCCCCATACCACTATGTCGCCATATATAGGTATACAATCAAAATCGCATCGTCACGTATTTGGAAATTGGATTTCCGTCATGAACCAAGGCAAAAGATAGTCCTTACCGAATTCGTGACTCTCTAGCCCGAGCCACCGGAACAGCCGCAACTGCCCCTTGGAGCGACAGGGCCGGTCCACCGATGTGGATTATAGTGCCTGAACAATACGTTTCCCCGCCCTTTGGGGCGTAAATGAGCCAACGAATGACTCCATCGGACCCGGATCGTCCGATCAAACCGAGGCGCCTCGCAACAGCAACAACCACATAGGTGAAAAGTATATAAATGTCAGGACTGGTAGGTCACTGACACCACCCTAGTTAGAAAGAAACGCATGTCCTCCCTGATGTCCTCTCCCGTTTTAGGTTCATACCGAGGTGTGAGGCTCGCGAATTCACGTTATACACAAAGCTATGCCACACAGGCGGGGCTTTGATCATCACCGCAAGACTTTGCTTTTCAACAGAAGCCCTGATCACTGCATCTTAGCATGCCACACAGGCAATTCACGCCATGCGATTGATGTCCATCGATATACAACCTCTGAGCTCGTACGTCTCAGAGAAGGGCGTTAAGCGAAAGAATAAATTCTCCGCCGCCAAACAGATGTATATTTAACAGAGATCAATCAACACAGAATAAAATCCAATGTCGGACACACAGTCCATTTACAAGTCCGTTCTGGGTCTGAACGAAACCGGAGGCACTAAATACCTCGCAAACCCATCGATCACCACGTACGTCTGGACGATCACCACTCATTATCCATATTTCGGGATGCCTCCCAATCAGGACCTCGGTTACCATCCAAACGAGGTGAAGATCTCCGGTCTTCGACCATCGTCTTCAACTTCAACTTTCAATCGTCGGTCAATTATTTGAAATGAGAATTAACTCGGCTTTTTCAAATAATTCACGTATATTTAGAATTTCAAATCGATTTATTTCAATGGTTAAATTATTCGACAACACCAATATTGTTCTTAAATGTAATTTTCCCACCAAACACATTCAACCATCAAAAGCCACATAAATCAAGCAAATTCGGTTTATTTCCATTCCATATCGCTTATGATATTTTATAACTATTTATCGCTATTTTTATTTATTTTAAAATAGCCATTTTATTCAAAACGACGCTTCGGGCCATAAGGCGGCCGTGGCGCTGTTTTTCTTCAGATTTGATTTACACATATCTGAAAATCTAACCGTTGGATCTTCACAAAATTTACATCATTAGAAAGGTCTTTTCAAAACGAACCCAACGGTTCCAGTTTCGGGAAAATCCGACGGTCGGATCTCCCGGTACAATCGTTTGAAATTTCGATTTCAAAATACGAACTGCAGCGTCGTTATTCGATTAAATATATAATTATATATATATATAAATAAATATAATCGCTTCTGGCGCTGTTTTTCTTCAGATTTGAATTAAACATTCCAGACAATCCAACCGTTGGATTTTTACAAGGTTGGTGCCGTTGGAAAGATTATTCCAAGGCGAACCCGACGGTTGAGATTTCGGGAAAATCCAATGGTCGGATTTCCCGCACTAGTCGTTTGAAATCACGGTTTCAAAACACGAACTGCACGGCTTCGTTTCGTTTTAATTTTATTTATATTTATATATTTATATAAATATAGTTCATTCAATGATTTCCATATCGTTTTAACTTCAAATATTTTTCTAACGCCTTAAATTTTGAAAAAATTTCGCCATAACCTCCCCTGCACCGGGAGCATCGGGAAATCGCAAATAGTGTTCCCGGTCCTTCTAATCTCAAAAAGAAAAAGAAAAAGCCAAGCGGCTAGCCAACAGGCTCAAAATCATCACCAAACAAATCAGTAAATGTGTACCTATTTGTCGGGCACAAAATTTTATTCCTCTTCTCTAGCCCCTTTGCTATAACCTGTTCAATGAATATTGCATGTACATATATATACAGTTCTTATCATTTATCAATTTCTATTCGACTTCATATTTGATTTCTATTTGGTTTAAAAACTCCATTCATTCTAATGTTACATAAATAGGTGCAAATCATTTCATTAGCTGATTAATGAATATTTCAACTCATATATGTTTATTTTGAACAAGTGGCTATTTTTAACACTTCACATTTCAACGATTTATGCATACAATAAAAATGTGATTTTTATTGTAAAACAATTCATTTCAAAACACTATTTTTCTATATAGTTCATATAGGTGACAAAATAGGATTTTTATCATAAAACAATTTCTTTTTAAAACGAGATTATTTTACACAGTTCATATAGTCGATAAAAGGTGATTTTTATTATCAAACAATTTATTTCAAAATATGAATACCATTCAACACATGAATTTCTAAACAACGAATGAATATCAATTCAACACATGAATGTTTTCTATAGTTTCTATATATAGATAAAAATGTGATTTTTATTATCGAACAATTTATTTCAAAATATGAATACCATTCAACACATGAATTTCTAAACAACGAATGAATATCAATTCAACACATGAATGTTTTCTATGGTTTTTATATATAGATAAAAATGTGATTTTTATTATCGAACAATTTATTTCAAAATATGAATACCATTCAACACATGAATTTCTAAACAACGAATGAATATCAATTCAACACATGAATGTTTTCTATGGTTTTTATATATAGATAAAAATGTGATTTTTATTATCGAACAATTTATTTCAAAATATGAATACCATTCAACACATGAATTTCTAAACAACGAATGAATATCAATTCAACACATGAATGTTTTCTATGGTTTTTATATATAGATAAAAATGTGATTTTATTATCGAACAATTTATTTCAAAATATGAATACCATTCAACACATGAATTTCTAAACAACGAATGAATATCAATTCAACACATGAATGTTTTCTATGGTTTTTATATATAGATAAAAATGTGATTTTTATTATCGAACAATTTATTTCAAAATATGAATACCATTCAACACATGAATTTCCAAACAACGAATGAATATCAATTCAACACATGAATGTTTTCTATGGTTTTTATATATAGATAAAAATGTGATTTTTATTATCGAACAATTTATTTCAAAATATGAATACCATTCAACACATGAATTTCTAAACAACGAATGAATATCAATTCAACACATGAATGTTTTCTATACAATGAATAAATATAGTTTAAGCATATGAAAATAATTCAAACACACAAATATTATTCAAAATTTCGGCAGCATAACGGCAGGGTAGTTAAACCGGGACCGTCCCTAGTACGGCTCCTCGCTCTACCTTAAAACCTCGCGGTTTTTGACAATGGGGTTCATGCATCTAGTTCGCACGCAGGCGGCATGTATATATTTATTTCATTTCCACAAACTAATCCTATGTGGTTTCAACCAAATATTTCACAATCACAAACGGGTATTTTTCAACCACAATCAACCAATATCCATCACAAACAATCCCAAACAACCATTCGCTATCAATCAATTTTCACCACAATTTCAACCAATAAATATCGTCCATGGTTTGTGGACAAGGGGCGTATATATATATATATAGATATTTATATATAGCAATTCACTTTCATTTCCAACACATATATATAATTTTTAAATCAGAAATCTCACCAATAGCTATCCAAATTCACTTAGAGAAATCTTCGCCTTTACGACTCTGTCGCTTCGTTGCCTTTATTCTCTACATATGTAAAAATCGAATTTTTACTATGTTATTCAATATATAAAAATCGAATTTTGACGTCGCTATTCAATATATAAAAATCGAATTTTGACTTCGCTATTCAATATATAAAAATCGAATTTTGACTTCGACTTTCAATATATAAAAATCCTGATTTTTCTTTCGACTTTCAATATATAAAAATCTGATTTTTACTTCGACTTTCAATATATAAAAATCCTGATTTTTTTTTCGACTTTCAATATATAAAAATCTGATTTTTCTCTTTTTAAATTTCTAATCTCCTTCTATTTTAAATCTTAAAATAAATTAGTTTATAAATCATTTTAAAAATCAGTTTTTAATACTTTTTTAAAATCAGTTTTATGCAACTTTAAAAAAAACAGTTTTGAATTCTTTTTAAAAACAGTTTTAACTTTTATTAAAAATCAGTTTTTATTTTTTTTAAAAACAGTTTTGAATTCTTTTTAAAAACAGTTTTAACTTTTATAAAAAATCAGTTTTTATTCTTTTTTAAAAACAGTTTTAACTTTTATAAAAAATCAGTTTTTATTCTTTTTTAAAAACAGTTTTGAATTCTTTTTAAAAACAGTTTTGAATTCTTTTTAAAAACAGTTTTAACTTTTATAAAAAATCAGTTTTTATTCTTTTTAAAAACAGTTTTGAATTCTTTTTAAAAACAGTTTTAACTTTTATAAGAAATCTGTTTTTATTCTTTTTTAAAAACAGTTTAAAAATCCTTTTGAAATTCTTTTGAAAATCAGTTTTTACATCCTTTAAAAATCAGTTTGAGCATCCTTTAAAAATCAGTTTGAGCATCCTTTAAAAATCAGTTTTATTTTTAAGACAAATCAGTTTTTATTTTTAAAACAAATCAGTTTTTATTTCTAAAACAAATCAGTTTTTATTTCTAAAACAAATCAGTTTTTATTTCTAAAACAAATCAGTTTTAAAATCTGTTTTAAAATCTTTTTCAATCGGAATTTTAAAATGAAAATAAAATAAGATAAAACAATTTACCTTTCTGCGAAGAAGGGGGGGAGATGACGGCCAGGCTTGCGGTAGGAGGCGGAGCAGGCGGTGGCTAGGGTTTCGAACGGGAGGCGACTTCGAGGTCTCGAACGGCTTCGGGGGGGGGGGGGGGTGTCGGATTGAAGGAGGAGGAGGGAGCGAGTGCAAGGAAGAGGGGGGGGGGGAAGAAGATCGGAGGTGGCTGGAGCTTGGTGGAGGCGGTCGTGGCGCTGGCGGCTCCTGCTGCTTTCTTCCCCTTTTTATTTTTATTTTTTTTTGTTTTATGTTTACTGAATCGGGGGGGGGGGGGCAAGAAGGAGATATAGGAGGGAATTTTTTTTTTATTATTATTTAGTTATTTAATTTCGCAAATAGGTTGACTTTTACATACGACCTCGAAACGAGGCCCACCGCCTGTCGCCCATAGCGTTTCACCCCCATTCCGAACACAATGGGATATGCATCGCAAGCTGATTTGATCGTTACAATCAGTTTCCTTTTGAATTTTTATTTAAATCACTATATTGAATTTTAAACGCACATTTCAAATTACCGGGGTCACATACTAACTAGAAAAATATTTTCTAGCTTCGTATTGACGATACGGTCCTAACAAAACTAGTTTCGTCGAATTCTGAGACCGTTTGAAAAATGGCCAATTTCCAGTCGATTAAAATCAACTGAAACTGGTCAAACGCGTTTTCTTTTGCCACGCCCACATATTGATTCGAAAAATTATGAAATTTGAAACCTAACAATAACTTGACCCTGCGGATCCAACAAAAGTGGTTTCGTCGAAATTCGAGGTCGTTTGCAAAATGTCCATTTTTAAGGGCCTGAATTCCATAGCGACTATTCAGAATTTTCAACTGGACATATCTTTTGATTCCCGCTATCAAATTTCGATTGGTCAGATTCGTTAGAAAGATATTCACTAACAGATTTAAATATTTTTTGTTTCACTAAAATCCGGATTGTTTTGCACCCGGTACAGTCTGACAAAGTTTGAATTCAATTTTTGAAACTGCCACGCCATTTCAGGCCTTGTTTATAATTATAATTAATTATATTTGTTTTCAATTGTCGATTCAAACTCAGTTTTCATCGCCATTATTTAAAATATTTATTTTAAATATTTAAAATCCATTATTTTAGCCAATTTAAAAATTTTAAATTGGTTCAGATTTTCTGGGTCGTTACATTATTTGATATAAAATAATTTTGTATTGTGGGGATTTATTGATTGAGTTGTTTATAGGTTCTGATCGATCAGTTTGATCCACTGTATCGGTAGGAGTTTATAAACACTAGAATACGATGGGTCGACACGATATGTTTCAAAAAGTGGGTAAATTAAAATAAGTTTACCCAAGGTATATCTTGATATAGAGAAGATATACATATATCAAAATTATAATATAGTGGATATATTGGTTGTTATTATAATCGAGTAAGATTATAAATTAAATGGTTATGTAAATAACCAATCAGAATTCATATAAGTGAAATACGTGAAATCAGATGAGTTAAATCTGAAATTGGATAATTGTTTGTAAATGGATTTGGATTAAAAATAAGGAAAATTTAAGATCCTGTGAGATTGTAAATTGTTTTACAAGCAGTGTAAACTATATTTTGAAATGGATTTCAAAGTTGAAATGTTTAGAAATGGTTTTATAGTATTGAACTCACTTCGATCACTGGAAAATAGATTCTGATGATGACAGCTGCATCATCAGTATTCATTTTCGAGTTGTAAGAGACAAATTACCACCAGAGGTACTGTTTTGAATTTATTTTGGGAAAGACCAGTTGTGTTGAATTTCAAAAAGGAAAATTTGATTTTTGAAAAGAGTAAACTGTTTAAAAACTCTCAGGGAAAGACTGTTTGAATTAAAAACAAATTTAACAGAAATTTGTGAAAGTAAAATTGAATTAAAGTAAAGCCAGTAAAGTGGTAACTAAGATTGAATTAGAATGATACCAAGACAAATTGGATTGTGAGATTCAAATTTGAAGTGTAATGGGATAATCAAGTTAAGAGTTGGGAATCGAGAAGAAACTCGAGTTAAAATGATATTTGGCTCGGATATAAGCAAATGGTGGTGTTGTGGACAAAAGCAGATTGGAATTTGATTGGGATAACATTGGTATATGCTGAGTTGATAGCATATGGAAGTGATAGAGTTGATATGCCCGAGAAAAAGGTACAAGTTTATATTTCATATGGCATGAGATTTTGATGAACCGAATTGGCAAGCCGCTTGGCTGTTTGATTTTCTTTTGGGTTGGAGATGGCCTAGAGAGGCGAGTTGGAGTTTTACTGATAGGGTTGTCCAAAGGAAGTTATGGCGAAATTTTCTGAAAATTTAAAGTGTTAGAAAATTTTCAAATTTTTTGAAAATTTTAGTTAGTCGGAATGAATTAATATTTTAGTCGATATTAATTGGTTCAGTTGAAACCAGAGATAATAGGTATACAGATAAAATTTTACCCCGTAGACAGTGTCATCCTCTACCTTAGCAATTTCGAGGACGAAATTATTTTAAGTGGGGAAGAATGTAACGACCCGCATTTTCAGCGGTATAATAATTAATTAATTTAATTATTATAAAGGTGATTAAAAGGATTTAATGATCGTGGAATTAAATAATGGTGAAAATTTAATTAAAATAATATATTTAATTCTGAAATAATTAGAATTGGCTGAAATGGCGATATGGTGTGAACTGGATCATCTGTGATATTTAATTCAGTTTAGAATTGAATTAGAATAACGAATATATTATTTGAACAACAGTTTGAACGTATAATTACATTATAATTAAAATCAGGCTTGAAATGGCGCTGCAGTTCGTAAATTGGCGATTCGAACTTCAACTGAATATACAGAAGCCGTTTTAAATCGGATTTCTTTGAAACAAGAAACTTTAGAAGCTGGTGGAGTATATCTTTCTAGTGGAAGAGAAAAATCGGGATTTCATCGTGTAGATTTTGATTTATGTCCAAATCAAATTTTAGAAAAGTCGTTGTGGAATTCCTTTATAATTTATAAAGGAATTATTTATACTTTAAAAAGGAATTTCAATATAAATCGAATATCGGGTTGACCCGGATTTGAATATCGAGTTAGAAATCCATATAAGGGTTTTCTGAACTGTATGGTATTCCGCTGTGAATATAGACGATAATATTTATATTTAAATATTAAATTTAATTATATTTAAATATATTTATATATTTAAAAAGGCTATTTAGAGCTTTAAAAATAGCCACTTTGGCAAACGAAGTCGGAATTTGACAAAACTAATTTTGTTGGATCCGCAATATTAAATTATTGATAGATTTCAATTTCCGTGATTTTTGAAGTCAGTATGTGGCCGTACTGATTTTTAATGTGAAAAACAGTCGATATTCTAATGGATAAAAATACGCTGTATGAGCAAACGGAGTCGGAATTCGACGAAACCAGTCTCGTTGGGACAGTAATGTTAAACTCTAGTAGTGTGTCCAGTTTGGTGATTTTTGGGTATCATAAGTGATCATAGGAATTTTTAAAGACTTGTTTGACAATATAAAATAAAATATTTGTTTGTGGACCTAAACAAGCCACCTCCATCACTTTTTGAGCCACACAAAAGAAAATCTCATCTCCTTATAACCTAAACAAGGCCGCCAGAAATTTGTGCTACTCAGACAAAATACTATGCTCACAAAACTCAAAAGAAAAATCCAGAAGAAATACAAATAAATTGCTATAAATCTCAAAATTAGTTTGTTTGGATTCGTAGGAAGATTTGGGACAACATATGTCCTGTTGGAGGAGTTCGATCATGTTATGGATCGACAGGAAATTTCCAGCGTCATCTCGTTGGTCCTAGGGTTCGGATTTTTGGGGAATTAAGGCATCCATTCGCAAAACGATTGTTGTATTTGTGTTTGTGGTGTTGAGGAGCTGCATCTTTGTGAAGTTGGAGGATTTCGATCACAATCTTGATCGGCGTTGTGACCTGAGGGTGCAAGGTCGGAACTGGAAAGAGGGCGTCGTGCCTTACGTTTGTGGTATGGATGGAGACAGGATTCGAAGGGGAGTCTAATGGTGGTTACGATTTTTGTTTTCATGAAGGAAGAAGGGAGAATGAGGTGGAGTTTATTTGGTAAATGATGGAGATGTAGTTCGGTTGAATACTGGAGCAATGAGATTTGGGATTGTGGAAGAAGAGGTTTAGCGTGCCGTGGGTTTTGATGGGGGATATGGGCCGAGATTGAAGAGTTAAGCCCACTAAGCCTTTTGTTTAAGTTTTATTTTTACTTAAAATAGTGTATTGACTTAAATGATGATAACTTACTCATACGATATCGAAATTCAGCAAATCAAGATCCGTTGGGATCGTATGGACGAGCACTCCAAAATGAAATTGACTGGAAGTCCATTGGAGCTCGTTTGAATTTATGGCGAAATAAATTGTTTGATTCAAATCAAACAAACAGTTTATCGTTCTTTAACGATGAACTGCCAATGTGAGTAAAACTCCCCAACTCTAAACAGTTCTATTTTTATAACGTATATTTAGAACTGATAAATGATGACTGATTGATGTGTGTTACCTGTTTGGTTGAGTTGCTTATGTATGATTTAAATTATAGATAACGATAAACATATAAATCATTAATCGAATATTGATTCTGTTTATCTGAATATGTTATACTCGTATTGTCTAACATCTGTGATGCAGGGAAACAGGTTGGAGGGACCCAACTGGGTTCCTCAATATATAAATATTGTTTTGTTTTATATATTGTGTTATACGATGTGATATGAAATCTGTTGATGATTTTATGTGTGTGAAGGATACTGATCATTTTTATATGGTATGTTAAATACCATAACATACCGGAATGTTGATAAGGGAATTTTCAAAGTGGTATTTGAAAATAAATTATTTATAAAATCAAAGGATTTTATAAAAGGAAAATATTTATAAAATCAAAGAAGATTTTATAAACAGGAATATTTATAAATAGGGAATACTTATAAAAAGGATATTTATAAGTGGAATACTTATAAAGTGAATTATTTATTTAAGATAAATAAATAAGACGTTAAATGGATTATTTATTTGGTAAATAAATTAGATATTATAAAGGGATTATTTACTTTGGAAGATAAACAGCATTAAATCAAAGTAGAATTTAATTAGAAAACAAATAGGATTAAAAAGGAAATATTCGCAAACCATTTGCAAATAGAATAGAGAAGGGAATATTTGCAAACCATTTGCAAATAGAATTTAAAAGGGTAATATTTGTAAACCATTTACAAATAAAGATTTAAAAAGGAAACATGGGTAAAAGGCGTTTAGAAATGAATAGATTATAAAGGAAATATTTATCTTTGGATAAATAGATATATATATATACACATACATATAAGTCAGGAATTATATAAAGAAGTAAAAATCGATTTCAACATCGATGTTTGAAACTGAATAAGGACAAAGAGTTAATCAGTTAGGGTACTCTGATAATGTTATTGTTGTAAGTGTTGTAGTCTGATAATGTATTTGTATACATATACTGATTTTATTTCAAGGATATGTTATCTATTATATGTTATTCGTTTCGCTGTGAGGTTCGTGTTACTCTGATGTTGTGTTCTTCTTCTTCTTCTATTCTAAGTTTCTATCTTATCTATCCTCACTCTCTAATTTCTTTCATTAACCATCTGTTATTTTCGACTCTTGATGTTCGATATGTGTTGTATATCAGATAATCAAGATCGCTAAATTTTCGGGTCGTTACATAAAGGCAACAAGAAAGAGGCTAATACCGATGAGAAAAAAAACAAGAAAGTGTGGCCCAAGAAAGAACAACAAAAGAAGGGTGGAAAGAATGACAAAGCTCAAGGCGAGAAGAAATGTCATGGTTGTGGGAACGTGGGTCATTTGTCAAAGATTGCAGAAAAAGGAAGAATGCATGTTTCCACTGTGGTGAGGTCGGACACTATTCTAGGGAGTGCCCGAAGAAACAAGGACATGCCCAAAAGGCAGGATCTTCCGGAGGGCAGGTGCATGCTATCGAGGCCAGTGTATCAGATAGAGGTAGGAAAGTTTCTGTTGAAGGTTTGATTTCTCTTTCTGATCATCCTATTATGACTCTTTTTTATTCTAGCGCTTCACATTCTTTTATATATGATTCTGTGGATGAGTCTCTACACCTTAGTACTAGTATGGTTTTGGATCTCGTTGTTGTTTGAAACCCTATTGGGGGCACCTCTCATATGTCTATGATTTGTCGGGGTTTGAGAATATCTATGTTGGGCGTCAAGTTTAAGTGTGATGCATATGTGCTTGGTTTTATGAGTTATGGTTTGATTCTAGGGATGGATTGGCTAGCCATGTATGGTGCCATTCTAGACCGTGAGAGGTGGGTCGTTAAACTTTTAACTTGCCGAGGAAGGACTCTCGAGATTTCTTGTGACCTAAAGGGGTCTGTCATGCTTAGTTTCCTAGAATCACTTGATGCATTTGTCGATGGTTTGCGATCTGTACCGGTAATTTGTGAGTATTCGGATGTTTTTAGGAGGTTAGGGGCTTACCTCCAAAGCGTGAGATTGATTTCTGGATATATTTTTAGGTAATGCGAAGTCAGTTGCATTGCATGTGCGCCACATAGCTCCTAGGGAAAGGAGGGAGCTCAACAAGCAAGTAGGGGAGCTACTTGAGAAGGGGTTTATTAGGCGAAGCGTATCTGAATGGGGTGCTCCAGTCGCCTTTGCAACTAAGGCAGATGGCTCGCTTCGCTTATGTGTAGATTAAAGGGAGTTTAATAAACTCACTACGACGAATAGGCACCCACTTCTGAGGATTGATGATCTGTTTTACCAGCTTGTTGGTGCATCTGTTTATCTTAGGTTAGACTTAGCCACGGGGTTTCATCAGTTGAGGGTGGTCGAGGACAGTGTAGACAAAACCGCTTTTAGAACTTCAGATGGTTTATTCGAGTGGCTAGTCATGCCTTTTGGGTTTACGAATGCACCCGCGTATTTTGTGGATTTGATGAGTAGGGTGTTCCAAGAGTTTCTGAATAAGTTTGTTTTTGGTCTTTGTGGATGACATTCTGATCTTCTCGAAGAGAGAGGAAGAGCATGTCCAATATTTAGGGGAGGTTTCGAAGATTCTCCGACCGCACCAGCTTAAGGCGATATTCTCCAAATGTCATTTTTGGAGAGGGGAAGTGAGATTACTAGGGCATGTGGTCTCCAAGGATAGGATAGCAGTGGATCCTATGAAAGTAGTTGTAGTTCAAGATTGGAAGGTTCCAAAGAATGCAACGGAGGTGAGAAGTTTTCTTGGTTTAACGAGCTATTATAGGAATTTTATTAAGGACTTCGCAAAGGTATCAGTTTCACTCACCAGATTGACGTAGAAGAATCTGACCTTTTCTTGGGATATTTACTGTGAGGATGCTTTTCAGCACTTGAAGAAGGCTCTAACAACAGCCCCAGTTTTGACTTTGCCTGATGGGAGCAAAGTGTTCACAGTGTACACTGATGCATGTGGTACAGGGCTTGGGGTCGTCTTGATGCCAGAGGGAAGGGTATTATGTTATGGTGGTAGGCAGCTGAGAGTTCACGAGAAGAACTACCCTATCCATGATTTAGAGTTGGCTGCTATAGTATCCGCGCTTAAGACTTGGCGGCATTATCTGCTTGGAGAGAGGTTCGAGTTATACACGGACTGTAAGTCGCTCAAGTACCAGTTCTCGCAAAGGTATCTCAACTTGAGACATCACAGATGGATGGAGTTCCTAGCGTCCTATGATTTTGAGATTGCTTATACCCCTAGTGAGGGTAATGTGGTGGCGGACGCGTTGAGTAGGCATAGGATGAGTTTGAGTCCTCTATTCGTAGAGAGGCAGAGCTTAGAGTACATTTCGACCTTCGATTTTAGGCCATCTACAGATCTTATACTTGGTTTGTTGGCATCCTTAGAGGTGCGACCTAATATTACGGATTAGATAGGAACTTCACAGCGAGAGGACCCACATATAGCAGACATTTTGGATAGGCTCAGTAGAGGGGAGACTTCTAGTCACCTCAGTAGATATTCCATGGATAGTAGAGGGTGGTTGCAACGGGATGTAAGGATTTGTGTTCCCGAGTTGGGAGTCTGTTGAAGACAATCCTTGAGGAAGCCCATCATTCTAGGATGACTATCCATTCGGGCAGTGATAAGATGTATAAAGATATGAAGAGGGTTATATTTTGGGATGGGATGAAGAAAGTTGTAGCAGAGTTTGTCTCTCGATGTTTAGTTTGCCAACACGTCAAAGCTGAGCAAAGGAAGCCCAGCGGCTTACTTCATCCTTTGGAGGTCCCACAGTGGAAGTGGGAGAGCATCTCTATGGATTTCAACGATGGTTTGCCTTGATCGAGGAAAGACAACACCAGTATTTGGGTTATAGTTGACAAGCTTACTAAAAGAGCTAACTTCATTCATGTTAAGAGCAAGAGAACAGCTGCATGGTTGGCATTGGTTTATCTTTATGAGATAGTCCGTCTACATGGAGTACCTTCTAGCATAGTGAGTGATCGTGACCCCATCTTCACTAGTGAGTTCTATAAGAGCCTGCAAGAGGCATTAGGTGTACACGAGTATGTTTGAGCACTTCATATCACCCTCAGACCGATGGGCAGACTGAGAGGGTGAATAAAGTTCTTGAGGATCTTTTGAGGTTGTGTATCCTAGACTTCGAAAGGACTTAGGAGGATACCTTCCGTTTGTTGAGTTCGCCTACAACAACAGTTAACAGACTAGTATGGGCATGGCACCCTTTGGGCATTGTACGGATGACCTTGTAGATCACCAAGTTGTTGGTGGGAGTCTATAGATAGGCTTCTACTTGGACCTGAGATGATTAGAGAAACCTCAGAAAAAATTGATCTTACGCGCAGACGCATGAAGACAGCTCAGAAAAGGCAGAAGTCATACGCAGATAAGAGGAGAACTGATATTGAGTTTAAGGTGGGAGACATGGTTTTCATCAACGTATCACCTCAGAGGAATGTGGTTCTCTTTGGATCTGTAGGGAAACTAGCGCCAAGGTTTGTAGGGTCATTTCCCATTGTGGAAAGAATAAGTCAAATGGCCTATAGGGTGAAGCTTACAGAAAGATTGGTAGGTGTTCATGATGTTTTCCATGTTTCTCATTTGCAGAAGTGTCTGCACGATACAACAAAGGTAGTTGAGCCGAGTACGCTTGAGGAAGTAGAGGTAGAGCAGGAGGCGACGGTTAGATGAATTCCTACCTGTATTTTTGGATCAAAGATTAAGAAGCCTCGCTACCGAGAGGTCAAGTTGATGAAAGTTCAATGGGGAGAAGACCGCGAAGATGCACTTGGGAGACTGAAGACAAGATTCACGCTACGTATCCTTTTCTTTTCAAGGGTATGTTCTTAATTTCTTTTTCCAAAGCTTTTATTCGTACTTGCTTCTGTCATTTGAGTATATCCTATCGATCGAATCTTTGACCTTTAGGTAGGGAAACCAATGGATGTAAACATGTGTTTGAAGCAAGTTATGTTTGACGGATGCAAATATTAGCTGGTGGTTGCTCGTGGATACATATACACACACACTAGGCACTAGATCGATTCAATCACTTACATATTGCATATGGATGTGTGTGCATTTTAAAATTTTATGAATGGAAATGATTGTATCATCATATGGATGTTGCATTTGGATGGATGATTGTGCACACATAAAGCGTTTATATGACATACTAGGACTATTGGCATACATATTGGATTCATGACACTAACATACATTGCGTTAAGGATGTCAACTGAATTAGTAGACCACCTGATTTTTTACATTATCCTAAGGGACATATACCCATAGCTTTGCATATGCTCATATAAGCATTAGAATTCTTTTAAAGACATTGGATGTCTGTGATTGATGCATGAGAAGATGGTTGATGGATGTTAGGATAAACATTCTTCTTAATTTGGATATTTTGAAGACGAAATCCTTTATGTAGGGGAGAATGTAACACCCCGTAATTTTAAAGAATACTATAATGATAAATTAAAGAGTACTTAATTAAATATTGGGAATTAAGTAAAACGTACTGCACCACTGCGTTCGTCTCAAAATTCTACTTAAGATAAAATCCGAGTTTGCGTAAAACGACATCGTATGAGAAAGTTATTAAGCTTAGAAGTTTGTATACGTATAAGAAAATTATATATATACAAACCAAGTCAGAATATTCAAAAAAATTCAAACAGCGAAGCGAGGAAAATCTGGAGGGAATCGATCCGTTAGGGGTTGACCCAAGTCCCGGCTAGTCGACCCATGGGTCGTTGACCCAGGTCGGGGTGGGTCGACCCAAAACAGATCCGAGCAAATTCTTTTGGCTGAATGTGGACTTGTTTTGTGGCTTGGTTCGTTGGCTTTAGGCTATATATAGGACCTCATTTCTATTTTTTTACACATAAAAACAATGGAGACAACGAGATGCTGCCCCAACTTGGATTGAACTAGCCAATTTTCTTCAACAACAACTTATACGCATACATGAATTTCTTCTACAACTTCAGCCTAATTATTCTCTGTTCTTTAGATCTAGTCTCTGTAGGTTCATTTTAGTTTTAGATATAAACATTTAACAAGTAATCCTGACATGTTTATAAATATGGATCTGAACCCATGCCTGTTAAGAATCTGATTCATACCTTAAATAGATCTTCCATTACATGTATTCCTCTGTACACCTGATCTACTATTCAGTTCTTATGTGCCTATTTATGATATGCTTATTCTGTTATAATGCCTATTTATGTTCTCTTCTCTCCCTCATTCCCTTTTATTATTATAGCCTAGGCTACCTTAGAGCCTAGGCCTATCGCTGAAATATGCGAACGAATGAAACTGGGAATGGTTGGGAAAGATAAAATAGGGGCATACCTTGTACGTTGAATCATGACTGAGATTTGGGGGCATAACCTATACTGTGATGTAAGACTAAAATTTGGAGCATATCTTATACTGTGAATTATGACTTGAGGGTTGGGGCATGTAAAACTATAGGCTTCATTTATAGATTAAGTGAAAATGTAATGAAACTGTAAACTACATGTAAAACCTGTTTAGATCTGTGGGGGTTATATATGAACCTGTTAACCTATAATACTTAACCTGTCTAAATATGTGGGGGTTACATGAACCTGTTAAACGAATGACTCAAGGCACCTTTATATAGCTAGTTCCGGAAGGAGAAAGTCAAACATTGGTGCGAATATGCGAGTCGTGCGTTCAGCATTACCAATGTACTTGAGTTGACCTTTTCTCGTTGGTTGTGCTTGATCGAGTCACCGAGTTGCTCGCTAGTAGGGGGTTAAGTAAACTTGTTTGAATCAGTGGGATTAAGTAAATCTGTGGGGACTTATACGAACCCGTTAAACTTAACCTGTTTTATCTGTTGGGGTTATGTGGGCATGTTAATCTATTAGGCATAACCTGTCAAAATCCTAGTAGTTGTGGATACAAGCCTAGGGGGTGGCTTGTGTCATATGTTTTGTGAGACCCGTATCAGTTAGTAACCCATTTTGGTAACAAAGGGGGACCCCGCGCTATGTAGGGGTCAGGGCATGCTTACTGAGCTGATTATAAGAGGTTCATATGGGTGGAGATGTTCTGATGGCGCGTTCCAACGGAGTCATGTGTGTGCATGGGTCCAGCTTGCTTGTGAAAATAAGCCGCTATAACACCAGTAAATAACTCTGTATCCTTCTGGGGGTTGCCACTTTAGGAAGTGATACATCCTACTATGGGGCCGGCACAGGGTATTTACAGGATAGGGAGCTGATCGATTGGGGTAGTAATTTGGGTACATCTAGTCCTGCCTGTTTAGGTGCTCGTGGTTTCTAGTTGGCGTAACGCCCAATATATCTGTTGGGGTACCTGTTATTTTTGTTTGGGGTGAAACCCTTTACTAGAAGTACACCTAAGTCTACCATTATGTTTCTGTTGGGATCATATCTGTTATATTTGTATTGGAACAGAGAAAAGTATTTGGGAAGCGTAACCTATTATGTTCATTCTGTTTACCCTGCTCAGTCTGTTTATACTTGTTATATCATACTGCTATCTCTCATCCAGTTTATATGCCAATCATGATGCTTTTACTTGTTTATCTGCTAAAAGTAACTGGACTCGTCAGACTTTATGTCTGACCTGTTTTGTTTCCATTTCTCTCTCTTCCTTCCTCCCGGGTTCTCAGGGTGAGAACGCTCAGGCTTGATTAAAGACTCTCTCTTCTGTTTCTGCTTAGATTTGATTTGCTTCGATGTATCGCATTGACTTCTTGTCTACTCATTAATGGCTACTTATCGGGACTATGGCTTTTTATTTATGTACTCTGATGATTTTAGTACAAGGAAGATACTTTTATTTGATGTAATTGGTTTTCAGTAGTTCAGACTGATTTTGTAACTAAATTTTGGACCACAATGTTTTCTGTTGGAAAATAAAGTTTTAAATCTCCGCTGCTATTTTATGTCTGTCTTGTGATGTTTCTGTTTTTGTTTACCTATAACGCTTCACGGAACTTAATGCATTATGTTAAAGAGTAATATTAACGTACGTGGGGTGTCATAACAATGTTTTTATTTAATTAAGATCTAGAATAAGTAAATTGCATGTTTAATGAATTTGATAAATGTTTGAATTGAAAATTTTTGCAATGCAGTAGACAACTGAAATGATTTGTATTTTATTGATATATTTAATGAATACAGTGTGGCTGTATTTATACATAGCGACTTACGAGCTAACATGCTTAAATTGAAAAATAAAAATAGAATCTGGCAAGGCCCAATAGCAACAAGCCCGTATATAATGAAGTAACAATCTCGTAGAACATATGGTTGAAGATGTTGCACGTTTAATGGTCCTGGTTCAACAATTTACTGATGACATTGGTAATGATGAAGAAGAACAAAATATTGGAGCCAAAAAATATACGATTTATTAGATGCCGCGAAGAAAGCACTCTGGGAAGGCTGTGAAAGCGGAACTCAATTATCAGTAACCGATGAATACATCGCGATGAAATGTAAATACAACCTCATGAAAGCTGGATTTACTGCTGTTGTGCAAGCTACGAAGCGGCATATGCGTCCCAATAATTTAATGTGCGAAAAATCATTATGAAGTTAAAAAAATGATGTTGGCTTTTGGTTTACCGTATGAAAAAACGGATACATGTCTAAAGGGTTGCATGCTATTTTGGAAGGAAGATATCAACTTTAAGAATTATAAAATATGTAATCAAGAAAGATACAAACCATGAAAGAAAAAGGGAAAGGAAGTCCCATATAAATGTATGAATTATTTACCTATTACTCTTAAGCTTCAAAGGATATATGTATCTTCTGTAACCGTGAAACGTATGAGATGACACAGTGTAAGAACAAAGGAAGAAGGTACGTTAACACACCCAGCTGATGGGGAAGCATGGAAGCATTTTGACCAAAAGTATCCCGATTTTACATCAAAGAGTTGTAATGTTATATTTGGTTTATGTACGGATGGATTTTCACCATTTTCTCAATTTGGTGCTAAATATTCATCCTAGCCTATAATTGTCAAATCTTATAATTAACCTCCATGGATGTTTATGAAAACTCCTTATATGTTTCTCATAATTGTTGTCCCAGGTCCTGATAATCCAATCCAAGGAATTGATGTTTATTTACAACCATTGGTTGAAGAATTAAAAAAAATTATAGTACGAAGGAGTAGAAACATATGATATTTCGCAAAAAAAGAACTTTCGTATGCTTGGAGTACGGCTGATCGTCTAGCTTGTCCTTATTGCATGGAAGAAACATGAGTGTGACGAAAAGGAATTTCGCTCGGTCCGAACCAGTCACTAAACCGACCCAGACCGTTCGAAACGCCTGATCGTTTGAGAACAAGACAAAATAGATCGCAGACAAAAGAACATTTCCTTGTATATTACAACAATTCCATCAGATTACAAGAATATACAGAGTATAAATGAATATTACACAGAAATATCAGAGATTTAAATTACAATTAAATACATCACAGCGGAAAATAATACAATACACAACTAGAAGAGATATACGGATACAAAGCTTTCCGGATATCATTCCAGCTGTAAACCAGGATCCTGTGAATATAAATCTGCAAAACCCAAAACTACTAGCTGCCCGTGTCAAAATAAGGGCACCCAGAGTTTAGGTTAAAACAATAAACTCCAGGTCAGTCATGGGACTGGTGTGAGAACTAAAACAGTTATTTATCTTTATTTTAAAGTTCGGTAAATCAAGGGACCACGCCGTATAAAACGGAACGGGTTTCCTCCCAAGAACACCAGTGCATAAAACAACAGCGCAATGCTAAATAAAGAAAAATGAAGCTATTATAAGACCCAGGTCCTATCACACAATGCAACGCAAGCCGGGGGATAGGGTTTTTACCTTATAATAGCCAAGAATGCTTGATACGTTTAAAAGAAATCATTTGATACTATTATAAGTGTATAGTGTATAAAACAACTTCAAATCATAAGTATCAATCATAGGCGACATGAATGACCCATACCACTATGTCGCCATATATAAGTTTACAATCAAAACCGCAAGACGTCGTATTGGAAGTTGGGTTATCATTTATGGTATGAACCGAGGCCAGGGGCAAGATCCTCAACCGATTCGAGACTGTCTAGCCCGAGTCTCAGGAACAGCCGCAACTGCCCCTTGGATCGTCAGGGCTGGTCCACCGATGTGGATTATTATGCCTGAACACTGCGTTTCCCCGCCCTTTGGGGCGTAAGCCTGGCCCGTCAGCCGACCAGAAGCATCGGCTGAAACCGATATCACGAGGCGCCTCACTTTTCAGCAAGTAATAATAAGCAACATCCACATGAGTCAAACTCGTCAGCCAGTTCAAGCACTGACGCCACTCCTAACTAGAAAGAAACACATGTCCTCCCTGATGTCTGTCTCCCGTTTTTGGTTCATACCGGGTGTGATACTCGCGAATCAACGTTACACAAAGCTACGCCACACAAGGCCGTGCTTTGATCATCAACCACAAGACTTTGCTTTTCAACAAAAGCCTTGATCCATGCAACTCAGCATGCCACATTGTCAGTCCATACTGTACCACTGATTTCTGCCAATATATAACCTCTAGGCTCGTACGTCTCAGAGAAGGGTGTATAGCAAGAGAATAAATTCTCTGCCACCAAACAGATATATATTTAGCAGAGATCACCAAATACAGTATAAAGGAATACAACGTCAGACACACTATCCATTTACAAGTCCGTTCTGGGTCTGAACGAAACCGGAGGCACTTTCCTCGCATATCCATCCATCTCCAAGTACGTCTGGACGACCACCAACTATTTCCATCTTCTTGGGTGTACAGCCCAATCAGGATCGTCAGTAATTATCCCAACGATGTGAAGACTTCCGGTCTTCAACCACCGTCTTCATCTTCGACATATCGTCGAATTGATTATTCAGAATGGGTATAAACCCGGCCTTTCCGAACAACCAGCGTATATTAAAAATAAATGTTATACAAACACAACATACGCCTCATTCCAATTCATCAGTCACTAACCGTAAATTAATCAAGAGAATAATTCCCCAAATATTAACCCCGAAGGCCGAAACCAACATCAGATCAATATCCAGAAAACCATTCTGCTTAGCTAACCGACAGTTAGTTTCTAAATTTCACATTCATAGGGAAAGGTTCCCATTAATTTTATCCAAGATAAATTTCTTGAATTTATTCTTTAATCTATTTTTGAATATCAATTCAAACTAGTCGGGATTAGCGAACCTTACCGAAGTAATCATTTGTTTTAATTTCCCAATCCCAACCTATTCATCCCATGAAGTAAAACTGGTTATACTTCATATCTAACACCACGGTGTTATCGGTAAATTCAATTACCATTTCACGTTCAAAATCTAATTAAAGATTTAACTATCGCCTGGAGCAAAACTGGTGATACTCCATTCTCGATCATTTCAATCTAATTAAAGATTCATTAAAACTCCACTTAGTTTTAATCGTTAACTGGGTTAAAGAATCAGTGTCATTTAAAATACGGTTCACGATAGACCCAAAATCACATTCATTGATTATCGGGTTAAAGAACGAGTGTTATTTAAAACACCGTCCACGATAAACCCAAAAATCAATATCGATTCAATTCCAATTAAATATTATTTAATTGGTACACTTCATTAAATCTAAATAAAAAGATTTAATCTTTTCTCAACTGGGTTCAAGAACAGTGTTAGTGAAGACACCATTCACGACAAACCCAAATCACATTTGATATTCAATACAAGGCTCTGAATAGAAAATATGTCGGCTTATATTCAATATCAAATTCTACGATTAACAAATGTCGTGTTGGAAATAACGATATAAATTTATATCTTTCAAATTTCCATAACAACATCTGTATAATCACGAATTCCAATATCGAAATATTCCGAAGAAAATTTCGATTCAAATCCACTCCAATGCAATCATTGGAAATTCTGGTTATTTTTAAAACCCTTTTCTAATTCAATTTGTTTATTTAAAAATAAATAGAATTATAATTCTAGTTCAAAACTAGTTCATTTCGATAAAAATCTATTTTTATCTTTTCAAATATGGAGTTTTTCATCCCAATCCTTTCTAAATCATTTCTTATGATTTTACACAAATTATTACCATTTTTAATAATTTTATCAAGGCCCGTACAGTCGATTTCCATCAATGGCCATCGAACTGCACTTACAGCGACCTTTTTCAAATTTGATTTGGACATAATTCCAAATCCAACCGTTAGATTTCTAATTTCTCACATTCGTTAGAAAGTTCTTTTCGATGCGAACCCAACGGTTCCAGTTTTAGGAGAATCCGACGGTCGGATCTCCCGCAATATCCGTTCGAAGTCAATGGTCGAAATTCGCGAACTACCGTGGCGCAGCGCGTTCTATTCAGGCCATTATATTATATATATAATATATATAATATATACTTCGTCGATTTCAATTTAAAACGTGCTTTATAAATCGTTTTCAATTCATTTTCAAAGCGGTTTCAACTTCATATTCAATTTCAAATCAAAATTGAATATTCCAATATAAATTCGTTTTAAATTCATTTCAAATCGATTTTAATTCAAATTGATTTCTAATTCAATTTCAGTTCTAATTCAATTCAATTCAATTTCAATTCGAATTCATTTATATTCAATTTCAATTCGAATTCATCTCTATTTCAATATTCGTTGAAAAATGAATAAAATCGATATAAGTATCGTTCACGTCAAAATGGCGTCAATCTAATCAACACGGCTTCATATATTCCTATTTTCAAATATTCTATTTCAAATATTTCTATTTCAAATATTTCTATTTCAAATATTTCATTTTCAAATATTTCTTTTTCAAAACTGGAATGAGGCCCAATCAATTACCATATAATGTTAATTATATGGATTTTCTACAACACATGTATATATCAACAACGATGAATAATCAACCATCATCCAAAGTGCATTCTACACTGTATAAGCATCAAATATAAATATTCAACGCTTATAACAGCCTGTCAATCAATCGATCGACATACAACTAAACAATCGGGATTAGTGTACGTCAAATATCATCCCAATACCTGTGTGGGGTTTCAAGCAATCAAACACAGATTTTTATTTGTGCAGCTGGGCGATGTGTAAAATTTATCGTCCCAATCAATGTCCTTCAAATAGGTGTACATAAACAAACCGTCCGGTTTGTAAATGAATATTTATTTATTCACATTCACGTTAAAAATTATATTTTTAACGATCAAATATTTTATTTTAACACATGAATTTTTATTCAGTTCATTTACCAAATAAAAATGATATTTTTAATTTTCTAACTTATTTTAGAAAATTTCGGCGGCATAACGGCACGATACTAGAAACGGGACAAGGCCTAGCCTTATCCCCGGTCTAGTGAAGGCCCACGCCATTCACACATCAATCCAATCAATTTCATTTCACCAAACAATTCAATCCAATCAAATAATCTAACTAATTTTTGCAATCAAACAAACAAGTCCATGGTCTGTGGACGATTGTGTCGGGTGCTAGTAAGCACCGTCTGCATCCTAGTATATATATATATAACTAGAAAAAGAAATTGAAAGGTAAGAAATTCTCACCGAAAGCTATCCAACTTCACGACACTTCATTTATAGAAATCTTCGTCGTTCTCGTCTCTTTATCACCTTCGTTGCCCGTATTCTCTACATATTTAAAAATTGAATTTTTACTTTGCTATTCAATATATAAAAATCGAATTTTTACTTTGCTATTCAATATATTAAAATCGAATTTTTACTTCGCTATTCAATATATAAAAATCATCTTTTTAATCTGCTATTTCTATTTTAAAAACAATGCGATATATATATTTTCAAAACATTACGATATATATTTTCAAAACATTACGATATATATTTTCAAAACATTACGATATATATTTTCAAAACATTACGATATATATTTTCTAAGCCATGCAAATTTTATTCTTTTCAAAGACAAAGATTTTTATTTTATAAGTAATGCAAATTTTACTTTTCAAAAACAAAGATTTTTATTTTATTAGTAATGCAAATATTACTTTTCAAAAACAAAGATTTTTATTTTATTAGTAATGCAAATTTGACTTTTCAAAAACAAAGATTTTTATTTTATAAGTAATGCAAATTTGACTTTTCAAAAACAAAGATTTTTATTTTATAAGTAATGCAAATTTGACTTTTCAAAAACAAAGATTTTTATTTTATAAGTAATGCAAATTTGACTTTTCAAAAACAAAGATTTTTATTTTATTAGTAATGCAAATTTGACTTTTCAAAAACAAAGATTTTTATTTTATTAGTAATGCAAATTTGACTTTTCAAAAACAAAGATTTTTATTTTATTAGTAATGCAAATTTGACTTTTCAAAAACAAAGATTTTTATTTTATTTCAAACATTCTATATAAAAATCCATATTTTATTTTAACACAATACTTATATAAGAATTTCAGATTTTAAAATTATAATATATATAATAATTTCAGATTTTAAAACTAGAGCATAAATTTTAAATTTTCAGATTTTTGTTTTCGTTTTTCTCTTCTTTTTTTTAGACAATATTATTTTGATTAAATTAAAGGGGAAAACTCACTGTTCTTCTTCCAGGTTAGAACCGAATTAAGCCGCACCTCCTTCATCGTCTAGGGCTTGACGTTGTGCCCTTCACCGTCGATCTGGTGACGATCAAGTGCCACCACGTTCTCGTGCTTCGCGCCGTCTCATGCCTCTACCACTCACGGTCAACTCGAGATCCATCTGAGCACCCAATTTGCGTCGAAAGCTGGCAACTTCCAAGCGTCGCTGAGGCCTGCTCCGTCCAACTTGTACGATCATCACCGTTAGATATAGAGAGCTTGATGAGCTCTTCAAGTTCCCTCAGGAAATTTTGGAGACCCCTGCGCAGATTCGGAGATCGAAAGGGATTTTGTTTGAGGTGATTTCCGCCTTCTATCGAGGGAAGATGACGGCGGTTTTTTTTTGTTTGACCGTGGCTTTGAATTTTGACCTAGTTTGCCTAGGGTTTTTATATATAATTTATATTATATTTTAATGTTTTAAATCCCAAAAATACCTTCATATTGATACAAACTCAGAATTGAACCCAACGAGATTCGTCTATAGCTAATTACCCCCATTCCGAACATGATGGGATATGTATCGCAGGCTGATTCGATCGTTTCGATCAGTTTTCGTCAAAATCCAATTATAAATCAGTGTATATTCAATTTTAAACGTACATTTCAAATTACCGGGGCCACATACGGACCCCGAAAATTCCAGAAAAATTATTTCTGGCTTCGTATTGACGATACAGTCCTAACAAAACTAGTTTCGTTGAATTCTGAGACAGTTTGAAAAATGGCCTTTTACCAGTCGATTAAAATCAACTGAAACTGGTCAAACGCATTTTCCTTTGCCACGCTCACATATTGATTCGAAAAATTAGGAAATTTGAAACTTAGCAATAACTTTACATCACGGATCCAACAAAAGTGGTTTCGTCGAAATCCGAGGTCGTTTGCAAAATTCCCATTTTTAAGGGCCTGAATTCCATAGCGACTATTCAGAATTTTCAACTGGACATATCTTTCGATTCCCGCTATGAAATCTTTATTTTTCGGATTCGTTGGAAAGATATTCCCAATTAGATCCCATCATTTTTGGTTTCACTAAAATCCGGATTATTCTGCACCCGGTACATTCAATTGAAGTTTGAAATCGAATTATCGAATTACCGCGCCATTTTCAATTCCTTTTATAATTATATATAGTTATTTATATTCTAACGTCGATCTATATAACTATATACGATTGAATTTTATTCAAAAGAAATTTTCTCGTCGATATTATTTAAAATAATTCATTTTAAATAATCAAAAATCGCTAGAATTGCCAAAATAAAAATTTTAAACTGGCCCAGATTTTCGGGTTGTTACAATCTCCCCCACTTAAAACTTTTCGTCCCCGAAAAGGAACAAAGTTGGAAGTGGTTTGATTAATCCACTCTACGTTCGATCTGGCTTCCATTCTCCAACTTTTCAGTTTCTGAGAATTTTCAAATTTTCAAAAATTTGGCTAACACCCTAAATTTTCAAAAAATTTCGCCATAACCTCCCCTGCACCGGGAGCCACGGGAAAATCCCGAAATTGCCATATAGGCCTTTTGATCTCAAAAAGAAAAAGAAAAAGCCAAGCAGCTAGCCAATAGGCTCATAAAATCATCATCACCCAAACAAAATAGTAAATTATGTAGTAAACATGTACCTATTTGTCGGGCAAACAAATTGTATTCTTCGGCTCTAGCCTCCTTGCTATGACCTGTTCAATGTAAGTACAAGTATATGCAAGCAAATGCGACTTATTTTCAATATAACTCAATATGTGATTCAATTAGGCTAAATGGCTAAAAATTAGCAAACAAATAAACAAACAACACAAACATCAATCAGTTAGTGAATTAGAGTTTCAAATTCATAATTTTTATACCTATACAAAAATAATGTTTTTGATACCAAATCACAACAATAGGCCCTATCTAATTTTTGGTTCTCACACCAGTCAATAGGAAATATATAGATATTACACGTTCGTCACTCGAATATAAATTCTGATGATGATATATCAATCATCAGAATCACCCCCGGGTGACTAGAGTGTAATTCTATATCTATCCAGTATATTAAAACTTCAAATACACGTTTGCAAGGCGTATATGCAAAATCTGTATATACTGGACTGTCCTAATCAATATAAAATAAATAATCAAATACGAATAGTTGATTTAAATTTTCAAAACAAAATTTGTTTTCATTTTAAAAATATACCCTTCACACTCGTTCTAGGATACTACTGATCCCATCTCTAACGAGTCATTCTCGTTGGATATTACTAATCCAATATCTGATGAATTCTTTCGTACGGTTCTAATGTGTCTTGTTCTCTAAGCTTTGTAAACCAAAGCTCTGATACCACGTGTGACGAAAAGGAATTTCGCTCGGTCCGAACCAGTCGCTAAACCGACCCAGACCGTTCGAAACGCCTGATCGTTTGAGAACAAGACAAAATAGATCGCAGACAAAAGAACATTTCCTTGTATATTACAACAATTCCATCAGATTACAAGAATATACAGAGTATAAATGAATATTACACAGAAATATCAGAGATTTAAATTACAATTAAATACATCGCAGCGGAAAATAATACAATACACAACTAGAAGAGATATACGGATACAAAGCTTTCCGGATATCATTCCAGCTGTAAACCAGGATCCTGTGAATATAAATCTGCAAAACCCAAAACTACTAGCTGCCTGTGTCAAAATAAGGGCACCCAGAGTTTAGGTTAAAACAATAAACTCCAGGTCAGTCATGGGACTGGTGTGAGAACTAAAACAGTTATTTATCTTTATTTTAAAGTTCGGTAAATCAAGGGACCACGCCGTATAACACGGAACGGGCTTCCTCCCAAGAACACCAGTGCATAAAACAACAGCGTAATGCTAAATAAAGAAAAATGAAGCTATTATAAGACCCAGGTCCTATCACACAATGCAATGCAAGCCGGGGATAGGGTTTTTACCTTATAATAGCCAAGAATGCTTGATACGTTTAAAAGAAATCATTTGATACTATTATAAGTGTATAGTGTATAAAACAACTTCAAATCATAAGTATCAATCATAGGCGACATGAATGACCCATACCACTATGTCTCCATATATAAGTTTACAATCAAAACCGCAAGACGTCGTATTGGAAGTTGGGTTATCATTTATGGTATGAACCGAGGCTAGGGGCAAGATCCTCAACCGATTCGAGACTGTCTAGCCCGAGTCTCAGGAACAGCCGCAACTGCCCCTTGGATCGTCAGGGCTGGTCCACCGATGTGGATTATTATGCCTGAACACTGCGTTTCCCCGCCCTTTGGGGCGTAAGCCTGGCCCGTCAGCTGACTAGAAGCATCGGCCGAAACTGATATCACGAGGCGCCTCGCTTTTCAGCAAGTAATAATAAGAAACATCCACATGAGTCAAACTCGTCAGCCAGTTCAAGCACTGACGCCACTCCTAACTAGAAAGAAACGCATGTCCTCCCTGATGTCTGTCTCCCGTTTTTGGTTCATACCGGGTGTGATACTCGCGAATCAACGTTACACAAAGCTACGCTACACAAGGCCGTGCTTTGATCATCAACCACAAGACTTTGCTTTTCAACAAAAGCCTTGATCCATGCAACTCAGCATGCCACATTGTCAGTCCATACTGTACCACTGATTTCTACCAATATATAACCTCTAGGCTCGTACGTCTCAGAGAAGGGTGTATAGCAAGAGAATAAATTCTCTGCCACCAAACAGATATATATTTAGCAGAGATCACCAAACACAGTATAAAGGAATACAACGTCAGACACACTATCCATTTACAAGTCCGTTCTGGGTCTGAACGAAACCGGAGGCACTTTCCTCGCATATCCATCCATCTCCAAGTACGTCTGGACGACCACCAACTATTTCCATCTTCTTGGGTGTACAGCCCAATCAGGATCGTCAGTAATTATCCCAACGATGTGAAGACTTCCGGTCTTCAACCACCGTCTTCATCTTCGACATATCGTCGAATTGATTATTCAGAATGGGTATAAACCCGGCCTTTCCGAACAACCAGCGTATATTAAAAATAAATGTTACACAAACACAACATATGCCTCATTCCAATTCATCAGTCACTAACCGTAAATTAATCAAGAGAATAATTCCCCAAATATTAACCCCGAAGGCCGAAACCAACATCAGATCAATATCCAGAAAACCATTCTGCTTAGCTAACCGACAGTTAGTTTCTAAATTTCACATTCATAGGGAAAGGTTCCCATTAATTTTATCCAAGATAAATTTCTTGAATTTATTCTTTAATCTATTTTTGAATATCAATTCAAACTAGTCGGGATTAGCGAACCTTACCAAAGTAATCATTTGTTTTAATTTCCCAATCCCAACCTATTCACCCCATGAAGTAAAACTGGTTATACTTCATATCTAACACCACGGTGTTATCGGTAAATTCAATTACCATTTCACGTTCAAAATCTAATTAAAGATTTAACTATCGCCTGGAGCAAAACTGGTGATACTCCATTCTCGATCATTTCAATCTAATTAAAGATTCATTAAAACTCCACTTAGTTTTAATCGTTAACTGGGTTAAAGAATCAGTGTCATTTAAAACACGGTTCACGATAGACCCAAAATCACATTCATTAATTATTGGGTTAAAGAACGAGTGTTATTTAAAACACCATCCACGATAAACCCAAAAATCAATATCGATTCAATTCCAATTAAATATTATTTAATTGGTACACTTCATTAAATCTAAATAAAAAGATTTAATCTTTTCTCAAATGGGTTCAAGACCAGTGTTAGTGAAGACACCATTCACGATAAACCCAAATCACATTTGATATTCAATACAAGGCTCTGAATAGAAAATATATCGGCATATATTCAATATCAAATTCTACGATTAACAAATGTCGTGTTGGAAATAACGATATAAATTTATATCTTTCAAATTTCCATAACAACATCTGTATAATCACGAATTCCAATATCGAAATATTCCGAAGACAATTTCGATTCAAATCCACTCCAATGCAATCATTGGAAATTCTGGTTATTTTTAAAACCCTTTTCTAATTCAATTTGTTTATTTAAAAATAAATTGAATTATAATTCTAGTTCAAAACTAGTTCATTTCGATAAAAATCTATTTTTATCTTTTCAAATATGGAGTTTTTCATCCCAATCCTTTCTAAATCATTTCTTATGATTTTACACAAATTATTACCATTTTTAATAATTTTATCAAGGCCCGTACAGTCGATTTCCATCAATGGCCATCGAACTGCACTTACAGCGACCATTTTCAAATTTGATTTGGACATAATTCCAAATCCAACCGTTAGATTTCTAATTTCTCACATTCGTTAGAAAGTTCTTTTCGATGCGAACCCAACGGTTCCGGTTTTAGGAGAATCCGACGGTCGGATCTCCCGTAATATCCGTTCGAAGTCAATGGTCGAAATTCGCGAACTGCCGTGGCGCGGCGCGTTCTATTCAGGCCATTATATTATATATATAATATATACTTCGTCGATTTCAATTTAAAACGTGCTTTATAAATCGTTTTCAATTCATTTTCAAAGCGGTTTCAACTTCATATTCAATTTCAAATCAAAATTGAATATTCCAATATAAATTCGTTTTAAATTCATTTCAAATCGATTTTAATTCAAATTGATTTCTAATTCAATTTCAGTTCTAATTCAATTCAATTCAATTCAATTTCAATTCGAATTCATTTATATTCAATTTCAATTCGAATTCATTTACATTCAATTTCAATTCGAATTCATTTATATTCAATTTCAATTCGAATTCATTTATATTCAATTTCAATTCGAATTCATTTCTATTTCAATATTCGTTGAAAAATGAATAAAATCGATATAAGTATCGTTCACGTCAAAATGGCGTCAATCTAATCAACACGGCTTCATATATTCCTATTTTCAAATATTCTATTTCAAATATTTCTATTTCAAATATTTCTTTTTCAAATATTTCTTTTTCAAAACTGAAATGAGGCCCAATCAATTACCATATAATGTTAATTATATGGATTTTCTACAACACATGTATATATCAACAACGATGAATAATCAACCATCATCCAAAGTGCATTCTACACTGTATAAGCATCAAATATAAATATTCAACGCTTATAACAGCCTGTCAATCAATCGATCGACATACAACTAAACAATCGGGAATAGTGTACGTCAAATATCATCCCAATACCTGTGTGGGGTTTCAAGCAATCAAACACAGATTTTTATTTGTGCAGTTGGGCGATGTGTAAAATTTATCGTCCCAATCAATGTCCTTCAAATAGGTGTACATAAACAAACCGTCCGGTTTGTAAATGAATATTTATTTATTCACATTCACGTTAAAAATTATATTTTTAACGATCAAATATTTTATTTTAACACATGAATTTTTATTCAGTTCATTTACCAAATAAAAATGATATTTTTATTTTTCTAACTTATTTTAGAAAATTTTGGCGGCATAACGGCACGATACTAGAAACGGGACAAGGCCTAGCCTTATCCCCGGTCTAGTGAAGGCCCACGCCATTCACACATCAATCCAATCAATTTCATTTCACCAAACAATTCAATCCAATCAAATAATCTAACTAATTTTTGCAATCAAACAAACAAGTCCATGGTCTGTGGACGATTGTGTCGGGTGCTAGTAAGCACCATCTGCATCCTAGTATATATATATAACTAGAAAAAGAAATTGAAAGGTGAGAAATTCTCACCGAAAGCTATCCAACTTCACGACACTTCATTTATAGAAATCTTCGTCGTTCTCGTCTCTTTATCACCTTCGTTGCCCGTATTCTCTACATATGTAAAAATTGAATTTTTACTTTGCTATTCAATATATAAAAATCGAATTTTTACTATGCTATTCAATATATAAAAATCGAATTTTTACTTCGCTATTCAATATATAAAAATCATCTTTTTAATCTGCTATTTCTATTTTAAAAACAATGCGATATATATATTTTCAAAACATTACGATATATATTTTAAAACATTACGATATATATTTTCAAAACATTACGATATATATTTTCAAAACATTACGATATATATTTTCTAAGCCATGCAAATTTTATTCTTTTCAAAGACAAAGATTTTTATTTTATAAGTAATGCAAATTTTACTTTTCAAAAACAAAGATTTTTATTTTATTAGTAATGCAAATATTACTTTTCAAAAACAAAGATTTTTATTTTATTAGTAATGCAAATTTGACTTTTCAAAAACAAAGATTTTTATTTTATAAGTAATGCAAATTTGACTTTTCAAAAACAAAGATTTTTATTTTATAAGTAATGCAAATTTGACTTTTCAAAAACAAAGATTTTTATTTTATAAGTAATGCAAATTTGACTTTTCAAAAACAAAGATTTTTATTTTATTAGTAATGCAAATTTGACTTTTCAAAAACAAAGATTTTTATTTTATTAGTAATGCAAATTAGACTTTTCAAAAACAAAGATTTTTATTTTATTAGTAATGCAAATTTGACTTTTCAAAAACAAAGATTTTTATTTTTTTTCAAACATTCTATATAAAAATCCATATTTTATTTTAACACAATACTTATATAAGAATTTCAGATTTTAAAATTATAATATATATAATAATTTCAGATTTTAAAACTAGAGCATAATTATTAAATTTTCAGATTTTTGTTTTCGTTTTTCTCTTTTTTTTTTAGACAATATTATTTTGATTAAATTAAAGGGGAAAACTCACTGTTCTTCTTCCAGGTTAGAACCGAATTAAGCCGCACCTCCTTCATCGTCTAGGGCTTGACGTTGTGCCCTTCACCGTCGATCTGGTGACGATCCAGTGCCACCACGTTCTCGTGCTTCGCGCCGTCTCGTGCCTCTACCACTCACGGTCAACTCGAGATCCATCTGAGCACCCAATTTGCGTCGAAAGCTGGCAACTTCCAAGCGTCGCTGAGGCCTACTCCGTCCAACTTGGACGATCATCACCGTTAGATATAGAGAGCTTGATGAGCTCTTCAAGTTCCCTCAGGAAATTTTGGAGACCCCTGCGCAGATTCGGAGATCGAAAAGGATTTTGTTTGAGGTGATTTCCGCCTTCTATCGAGGGAAGATGACGGCGGGTTTTTTTTGGTTTGACCGTGCCTTTGAATTTTGACCTAGTTTGCCTAGGGTTTTTATATATAATTTATATTATATTTTAATGTTTTAAATCCCAAAAATACCTTCATATTGATAGGAACTCAAAATAGAACCCAACGAGATTCGTCTATAGCTAATTACCCCCATTCCGAACATGATGGGATATGTATCGCAGGCTGATTCGATCGTTTCGATCAGTTTTCGTCAAAATCCAATTATAAATCAGTGTATATTCAATTTTAAACGTACATTTCAAATTACCGGGGCCACATACGGACCCCGAAAATTCCAGAAAAATTATTTCTGGCTTCGTATTGACGATACGGTCCTAACAAAACTAGTTTCGTCGAATTCTGAGACAGTTTGAAAAATGGCCTTTTTCCAGTCGATTAAAATCAACTGAAACTGGTCAAACGCGTTTTCCTTTGCCATGCTCACATATTGATTCGAAAAATTAGGAAATTTGAAACCTAGCAATAACTTTACATCACGGATCCAACAAAAGTGGTTTCGTCGAAATCCGAGGTCGTTTGCAAAATTCCCATTTTTAAGGGCCTGAATTCCATAGCGACTATTCAGAATTTTCAACTGGACATATCTTTTGATTCCCGCTATGAAATCTTTATTTTTCGGATTCGTTGGAAAGATATTCCCAATTAGATCCTATCATTTTTGGTTTCACTAAAATCCGGATTATTCTGCACCCGGTACATTCAATTGAAGTTTGAAATCAAATTATCGAACTACCGCACCATTTTCAATTCCTTTTATAATTATATATAATTATTTATGTTCTAACGTCGATCTATATAACTATATACGATTGAATTTTATTCAAAAGAAATTTTCTCGTCGATATTATTTAAAATAATTCATTTTAAATAATCAAAAATCGCTAAAATTGCCAAAATAAAAATTTTAAACTGGCCCAGATTTTCGGGTTGTTACAATGAGCGTTTTCTTTATGGAAAGAAAATTTCATAGTTTGGCTGTCAGAAATGTTTTCTTCATATTAATCATCCTTTTAGAAGAGATAAGAATTTTTTATAGCTAATAGGCATAGAACTTTAACACCACCAAAAATATGGTCAAGTGAAGAAATTTATGAACTTGTAAAAGATTTTTGAAAGCTTCATGAAACCGGAGTACTAACAGAAATTCAAAGTAAATCAATGATTCATAATTGGTGCAAACAAAGCTATTTTAGGGGTTGCCTTATTAGAAAAATCTCATGATTCATCGTAATATTGACGTGATGCATAATGAGAAAAATGTGTTTGACAAAGTATTTAATACAATTTTGAATGTCAAAGGGAAGACGAAAGATGATTTGAAATAAAGACATGATATCGAAGTAATATGTAATCGTCCTGAGCTTCATATAAAACCAAATGACACCAAAAAACCAAAAGCGTGCTATGAACTGAACAGTAATCAGGTTAAAATACTTTTAAAATGGGTGGAAGGATTAAGACTCCCGGATGGTATATCTTCTAATCTTCGTGGATTTGTCGACTATAAAAAAAAGTAAACTTAGCTGGATGAAAAGCCACGACTGTCATGTTACGATAGAAAAATTTTTGCCCGTCGCTTTCAAAGAACCGTTGCTTGTAAAAGTTTGGACTATTGTAACATAACTTAGTCTGTTGCATAAAGAGCTTTGTTCTACTACATCAAATTTTGATCATCTACGTAAACTAGAGGAAGAAATTCCCATATTGCTCTGCAAACTGGAAAAAAATATTTCCTCTCAGTTTTTTCAATGTTATGGAGCATTTACCTATTCATCTTCCATTAGAAGCACGTCTTCGAGGGCCTGTGCAATACAGATGGATGCATCCATTTGAAAGGTATATTAATATTTAGTTAATTAAATATTGGCTAATGAAATGTGTAAAAAATTAATTTACAATAATTCTAAATAGGTATTTAAATCATCTAAAGGAAAAAGAGAGGTAGAATGCTCGAGCTGAAGGCTCTATTTGCTAATCATACATCTAAGAAGAAGCTTCGTTTTTTTCTCTTATTATTTTAGTGATCATGTGAACATATCACTTGAAAGTACTGTGCGTAATGATGAAGGCTAATTGATCAAGATGACTGTCAAGCGACTTTATCTATTTTTTTAAAAACATGGTTGACCTTCTGGTAGATGTCTGGAAGAATTGCTGAACGATAGAGATTATAATGCAACATACACATATGTTCTTCTCAATTGCACTGAAGTCTGCATCATTCGTGCAACAACTGGAATTTTGATAATAAATAGTTATTTAATTAGAATTTCAAAAATAGGAATTTCTGCAAATGATGGAATTTGTCCATGAAACTTAAGCCGATGCGTTCGTCTCGGAATTCTGGTCAACTTTCATGTTTGGAGCTTCGCCAACGGAGTCCGTATAAAAACGTTACGGATGAAATACGAAAAACAAACGGAAATAAATAAATAAATAGAATAAATAATAAATGCCTTTCCTTTTATTACTTGCCTTCACTGGGTAAAATCGCTCAAGGGCGGTCAACACCCTTGCCCGGAGCGGTCGACCGCTTCGAACCAGATCTTCCTAGTGACAGCTAGGTTTTGAAGCGTATTTTGGTTATATTTTATAAAACGGATGGACAAATATAACTTAAAACTAATCAAATGGTCCTAGGCCATTTCCACCCCTATAAATAAAGGAATAAGGCCTCATTCTTTTTCAACATAAATCTGCAAAGGCAACGGAGCTCTGTCATTTTCTTCCTTCTCCAAACCTAATTTCTAAAATATATTCATACAAACAATCAAATCCAATTCATATGAAATTGAGAGGATAAGAAGATCTAATGTAGAAGAATGCAAAGTGACACCCCAAATCATATTCTCGCCTCTCTTCATGTTTTCTTACATCTCTACAGATCGGGAATTTTCCCCTTTCTAGATGAATTGTAGATTTATAAGAATTTGAGGATTGTAAGCCTAAAGGGTTCAAACTTTGGATTTGGAGGGCTTATAAGTGAGTGGAAAATTTACGAATACAGTTATAATAACTTATCAATTTCATATGAATTAGATCTATGTTTTTATGCCTATCAGATATGTTCATTTAAAATATTATGAACCTATTTCTTACAATCAGACCTGATTATAAATATGTTTAAGACTTGTGAATTATAAGTGTGGCAATGTATAATGTAAATTGTAGGATTCTTAAATTGTTCGCACATGTTCCTATAGTTGTCATGAAATATGTTGTATATGTTGCATAACACTATGGATCTGGAAATCAGTCCTATTAAACACAAATTAGATGTAGTTACATTTCAGATCTTTTGTTCAGTGTCGAATAATAAAATTATGTGAATTTAGGTAAAAAGATACGATTGGTAAATTATGTGATTGAAATATTTAAAAGAATTATACCTATTCATATTCAATATTGTTGGGTTTTGGCCTAATTGTTGTAAATATATCGTTTTTCTCTTTTTGAACAAAAAATGTCACTTTGAATTCACGGGAGATATGACAAAAAGATTTTTAAAAAGAAAAGTGGTGCAAACGTACGCATAAAAATAAAAATAAATATTTATGCGTAGTTTGCATCGACTATTCCAAATATATATTTATACACACACACTCACACACACACACACACACACACACACACATATATATATATATATTTCTTGTGAATGTGAGATACATCTATTTTACTAGTTAGGTGTAATTCACAATAATTACGGCTAATGGTCTTTTTGTAAGATTTGAAACCTTTTGGCAGGATTGAATGCAAAACGGAATGTTTGGTTATTGATTAAACCAAATCATTAAATTTAAAATAATAAAAATAATAACTATGTTGATCACACGAAAACATAAAATATAAATATATAACATATTATTCGTCCAAATCAGCGTAAACGGTAAAATATACATTGTATTGAATATTTGAATGTTTGAAAAATATTCATTTATGGAATCATATATGTAAATTATATTCCGTACATAGTGAATATATTTGTGGTGACCATTTGTAGTAATCAAATTAAGTAATTGCTGTAAATAGCACCGCAATTGTAGCCAATACTGATTAGGGAAAATGAAAATGATAGGGAAATGGTTACACATCCTAATTTAATTAAGATGAATGTTGTAAACCCCAATTAGGAAATGTGAATTATAATCGCAATTAGACACGAGGTTAAGCTCAACTTGTGGTGTAAGCCTGTCCGGAACCGACCGACAAATCCAACAACCATAGCTAGTTAGCTTAATGTGAGGGGTCTAATGCATAAATATAAATGTACTAAGGCACGAAGTTAAGTTTAACTTGTGGTAGAAGTCTGCCCGGAACTGACTGACAAATCCAACATCTACAAGTTATCAACTTAATATGAGAGGCCTGGTATACATATATATATATATATATATATAACATTCGATAAATATAAATAAGAATAGCAATTGTCAGTTGGGGTATAACAAAAAAACACCTTGGGACTGATAAATAGTAGCCTTAGGAATAATAAGACCGTTATGGTCATAAAGGGCAATCAAAATAGAAATAAAAGAAAATGGGTGTCATAAGTGAATTTATGATTATCGTTTAAATACTAAGTCCTAAATAGTGAAGAAATCAAATAAATATCCTAGGGAAAAAGGGGAAATAGCCTTCCTTATTTATATTAATGAAAATAGAACTTGTAAAATAAAAATGCAGTTAGACTTAGTAGGTTAATAATGTAAGATATTGTTAACCATATAAACCCGTGACGAAAATGAATCGTGTAAGTATATCATTTCCGTATAGAGGGACTAAATGAGAATGACTTAACAATGTAGCCCGCCTTATCCCAAATAGGGAAAGGTATAAAAGGATAATGAGGTACGAGCCAATAACCTTTGTGTATAGTCCGCTTCCTGGGTCTTAAGCGGCTAGGGTCGAAGAGTCCACCTGAGAATAGATCTTTCAGTTTAGGGGTCTTAAATGACATGTGTGTGTGGGCCTATCCAAACCTGGAAATTAAAATGTCAGATATAGCTACCTATCCTACGGGAAGTAATAAGCGACTAAGGAGGTTATCTAATAAGTTCAGCTAGAAGGTATAACGGACGATAAAATACCATCTCTCACCTTATGAGAGGAAAGGGTACATGCGTGAATGACGGAAGCCTTAAGTAGTAGGGTCCCTAGCTATTACCCTCTATTTCATGTTAACATTAAGTAAATTATCGCGAAATAATAAGTAACCAATCGGTCCGCCTAGGGTCGTAAGCGGTCAGGAAGAATCCACTCTATCAATCATTGATAGTTGGGCAATTAATGATGAAGTATAAGCGAATAAAAATAAATGGATATAAAACTCTGTAATTATGGGTCTAATCTCAATATAGTAACCAGTTAAACTCCAATATAAGGGCTTCACAAAAATATGCGTAAACATCATGTCTCAGTATTATACTTGGGAAGAGTAGTAAAGTCGTGCGTAAACATCTACAAGGTTAGGCTAGAATCACTAACCTTGTTAGGCATACATCTTGGGTTGAACCAAACGGGATACATCTGTGTATTATAGTCTGTGTTGTTCATTTCTTAGTCACCAGAACTTGTTGTTCTGACCACCCCCCCCCCCCCTCCTCATTACTACCTCCTAGGTTTCCTAGAGAAGGTCGAGTTTTCATAGATGTTTAAGTTCAACTTTCGGTTCTCGTTCTCTCTCATGCTAGGTATTGGCAAAGTGACTTACTTTGAAAAAGGTAGTTACTTAAGTTAATACTAGTTATCCTAATTTGTTTCCATTGTGATTTATCTTATCGTACTCTGATTATGCTCATGCTCATTTATTGCAGGTACCAAATTTAAACGCTCCATGCTTGGATGTGTTTGAGTTTCGATTTTTATCGAAATTTGGAAGAAAAAAAGTGTGGGGTGTTACATTTGGTATCAGAGCTTAGGTTAAATGATCGGAGAAATTATTTAAATTAGGACTCATGAGAGAACGCAATTCGATTTTCTTTTCTGTTTTTCTTTGTCTTTCTTACTTGACTTTGATATATTTTCAATAATGAATTAGTTTGGGCCTAATTATATAGCATTGGCTTTAAGAAAGTAAGAGTTGAAATATGTTTAGTTCGGGTTTCTAGCCAATTCTATCTAATACCACAGTATGTTGGCGATTTCATCATGAAGAGCATGAGGACGACATGTGGTGAAATCTGTTGATTCGAGTTTAGGAGATTGGACAAAAATCTAGCTACAACCGAGATAGTCCCAGTTTTTGGTTTCGTTTGGTAGTTCCGGTTATGACCATTGATCAATCTAAAACAGGGAAGATTCACATTAGTATGTCGCATCCATTTCGTAAATATAATTACGAGGTGTATCCATTTATTACTTCGTTGGATTTCCGAATCTACCTTTATTGAAACATTCAATTGAGATCTTAGCCTTGTATTCAAGGAAATTTTATTTTTAAAAATATTTACAAAAATATGGTTTTGAATGACGGTTTCAGGAAATGGTTTTATAAAGATATAGTTTTTAATTTTTAATCTATTCATGTTTCAAAATTATAGGGCTATTGTGTAGTTTTAATATATATAGTTTGATTAATAGAAAAGATGGTATTAGAAATGATCAGGAATATGCCACTAAACTTGAAAATAATAAATATCTATTCCTTGTGATTTTTAGTGTCCCCTTCCTAAATATATTGGATAATTATTGAAATTATCACAATTAATCCTTAAGATCTTAAAGCCCCAATAATTTTGAACACGAAAAGTTTTTTCATTTTGTAATATAAACTGGAATAATAATAGTAATAAAATGAATTTATAAATATGAAACCATTAGTTTATAATAAACTCCATTATTGGAAAAGTTTCAAATTTTTCTTCGGAAAGGTTAAGGAAAATCCTTCACCTTGGTTTTTGGGGTATTTGATTTCATGAATCGTCTGTTTGTTGTCAGCTAGTTAAGGGGAAAATCCTTTTTGTCTTATATTATGGATTTCGAGCTGAAGTATTTTTGGAATTCGTTCATTCGTTGTGTAGTCGCAACATCGTGGTTGAGATTATAAATCTTCGGAGTTGGTTCGGAGTTTAACTACGGTCTTTAAATACCGTGGTGATGAGGATAACTATTTTTCGGATCGCATCGAATCTTAAAAGATAGCGCAGGACGATTAATATTTTAGCCTGGCCTAATAAGGCCATGGTCCAACCTCTGTCCAAAGCCCATTTGGTAGTTGACCGTTTAGTGCTATACTAGGATGGTCAATTAGTTGATGAGTTTTGGTACAACCTGGACTGAGAACTCAATCATAAAAGTTGCGTCCAAATTACCCTTTAACTTCCTTCTTTCGTCCTTTCTTCCGCATCTTCCGAACCATATCCCTATCCTTCTCCTCTTTCTTGCTGCCTCGTCTCCTCTTTTTCGTGCTTGTTTGCGCATTAGATCTTACCTCACCAATACTCCAAGATCTAATTTCTTCTCTCCGACCATTTCTTGGCATATAATGTCTAGTTGCAATATTCGATCCTACTCCCACCATTTAAGTCTCTTCCTTAGGTAGATGTCATTTGCTTGGATCAAAATAAACAAATAGGTCTCGCCGCTTTAGGGCTAAGAAAATTTATCGAGGCAGTTGGACTTACACCGGTCCATTACTCGAGATCTTAGTGTAGGGTTGTTGTTTATGTTGCGTCCGCCTTTGTTATACCTTGTTAGAATAGGTTCTTTCAAAGGCAATTTTCTTTTTGGAGATGAAGATTAAACTATCTTTGGATGGTTTTTCTGAGGAGAATCTCGATGGGATTTTAGGGGCATCTGTGTTTTACACAGACTTGTATGGTCTCCTGTTTGACCAACTTTGGGGATTTTGCAGCAAATATCTTTTTCTTGATGTCGGTTTTTGTGTTTGGGAATCTATGTTCGAAATGCCCATGTAGACATGTGACCCTTTTTGCACATCGTTCTAAAAATGGGAATTTATGACTAGATTTATCTCTTGATGTGGTGATTTAATCCTTTTCTTGATCGGTGGCGCAACCATTATTTAGTACCATCTCATATTCGATTCAGCTTGTGTTCCTGTGTGTTATCTTGTGGACTCTTTATAAATTCACATATCTGTTTTGTCTTTTGACAATATTTGGTGGATTTCCATGAGAAGTAGTTTTATGGTAGATTCCTTTTCTCATCATAAATTCTCTCTTAGGAGAGATGGTGATATGGAAACCTCCAACAACACCAACGGTATTTGTAACACGAGATTGAGAATTTTTGCTACCATGATATGGTTAATTGAAGATCATAAAAATTGGTTTGAGCTCTAGTCGCGGAGCAAGACATCTCGTTGTTTGTAGCCATTGTTTTGGGAGTTTTGGTGTTGTTTTGTTGTTATCCCTTTCCAGTATTGGGTTCTTAGTTTTGTGGTGATTCGTGCTTGTAACTGTAAGTGTTGTTTAAATCGCATGACCTGGATTAATGAGATTTCTATGTTTGGAGATATTCATGTCATTCACACATGCATGCTTGAATGAAATCTCATTTTTCTTATCTAAATTGACAGTTGTCCTAGAGTTGGAAAGAATAGAATTTTGTGTTGGATAAATTTCAACAAAGGACCGGTTTGCATTGTTTTCTTCATGAGTATATAAATAAATAAATCATCGTTCCTTGTTAGAGCTAAAATTTATTTTGGTCTTTTTGTGTGATTTCAGTTTTCGCATTTGTTGCATGACTGGCTTCCTTTTTCGCCGACATGTGACTTGAATCGTTTAAGTTTTCGCAAAATACATTTTCGAAACTTCTAGAAATCGTTGCTTGAAAAAAAAACAATTTACCCTTTTTAGTTTTTAACTGATTTAGTTTCTTTTATTTCGGTTTGTGCTAAAACGAAAAATTTGGATATGACAAATTGTGCAAATTTAAACGTCTATTTTACATTAAGGTAGATGATTTGAATGGCACAAAGTGCACGTTACCGAAATTTTGATTTTGATACGAATCTCATATAGAAAGCAAAACGGTATTGAAAAGAAAATTTCAAAATAAATACAAGAAGTTTTTAAGCAGAAATTTATTTTTATAGAAAATTTTGACTTTTGGTCACATGAATAGCGTAAGGAAGATGTTTGGATGATTTGTGTGCGCGTTTTTAGCAGTGCAATAGGATTGATGATACGATAAAAACGATAACAAGGAAAATGTTGTTTTAGCCTTGGAAACGTTGTTTCCATACCTTGTCAACGCTTCGCGCGAGCTATTAATTAACTCGTTTTACGTTTTAGAGTTTGTTTTAAGCCTCCTTAACAGTCTACAAATGGAAAATTTTGGAGTATTTCGGGTAACTGAGGTGAAAGTTCCACTGTTGGGCGGGAAATGGAATATTTGTAAGAAGAGGAAATGTTAAAATTCTTCACTTTGATTTCCTTTTTTCGGTTTAGGAAATTAAACAGGAAATGATTGGATTGTGTACGTTTTGGATGGTATGGTTTGGATGCAAAATTGTTTGCTTCACACTTCTATTCATAGTTGTGTGAGGGTTATGGATGAATTTTTTTTTCCAAAATTTTCATTCATATAGAACTGCCAGTATATTTAGGATGTTTTGCATCATGTTTTCAAAAGTGTTTAAAAAATCTTAATGCATACATATAGAAGGTTCAATTTAGAACCATCTTGCATGCACGCTTTATGGTTGAAATGCATTATGTACACCATGCACATATACACATGGTTGCAAAGTGGATGTATACAAATTGGTGGTATAGGATAGAACAACTAGGTGTCATAATTTCGGGATGAAATTCCTTTTAAGGGGGGGACAATGTAACAACCCGAAATTTTGACTATAAACAGATATTTAATTAGAATTTCTGCAAATGACGGAATTTGACCATGAAACTTTAACCATTGCATTCATCTCAGAATTCTGGTCAACTTTCATGTTTGGAGCTTCGCGAACGGAGTCCGTATGAAAAAGCTACGGACAAAATACGAAAACAGATAGAAATAAATAGAATAAAAATAAATACCTTTCCTTTTATTACCTTCCTTCACTAGGAAAAATAGGTCAGGGGCCGTCGACACCCTTGCCTGGAGTGATCGACCGCTTCTAAGCAGATCTGTCCAGTGATGGCTTGGTCTTGAAGGGTATTTTGGTTATATTTTATAAAACGGATGGACGGATATAAATTAAAACTAATCCAATGGCCCTAGGTTGTTTCCACTCCTATAAATAAAGAGGTAAGGCCTCATTCTTTTTCCACATAAATCTGCAAAGGCAGCGGAGCTCTGCCGTTTTCCTCCTTCTCCAAACCTAAATTATAAAATAAAAATATATTCATACGAAACAAATCAAATCCAATTCATATGAAATTGAGAGGATAAGAAGATATAATGGAAAGAATGCAAAGTGACGCTCCAAATCATATTGTCGCCTCTCTTCTTGTTTTTTACATCTCTACGAATCAAGAATTTTCTTGTTTCCAGATGAATTGTAGATTTATAAGAATTTGGGGATTGAAGGCCTAAAGGGTTCAAACTTTGGGTTTGGGGGCTATAAGGTGAGTGGAAAATTTATGAATACAGTTATAATAACTTATCTATTTCGTTTGAATTAAATCTACGTTTTTATGTCTATTAGATCTAAAAATATTGTAAATCTATTGACCACCATCAAATCTGATTATAAATATGGTTAAAATTGTGAATTATAAGTTGTGGCAATGTATAATGTAAATTATAGGATTCTTAACTTGTTCACACACGTTCCTATAGTTATGTCATGAAGTATGCTGTATATGTTGCATAATACTGTGGATCTGAAAATCAGTCCCATTAAACACAAATTAGATGTAGTTACATTTCAGATCTTTAGTTTAGTGTTGAATAATAAAATTATGTGAATTTGACTAAAAATATACGATTGGTAAATTATGTGATTGAAACATTTAAAAGAATTATTCCTATTCGTATTCAATGCTGTTGGGTTTTGGCTTAATTGTTGTAAATATATCGTTTTCCTCTTTTTGAACAAAAAGATGTCATTTTGAATTCACGAGAGATATGACAAAAAGATTTAAAAGGGAAAAGTGGTGCAAACATGCGTATAAATATAAAAATAAATATTTATGCGTAGTTTGCATCGACTGTTTCAAATATATATATATATATATATACACATATATATATATATACATATATATATATATATATATATATTTCTTGTGAATTTGAGATATGTCTATTTTACTAATTAGGCATAGTTTACAATAATTACGGCTAACGGTCTTTTCGTAAAATTTGAAACCTTTTGACAGGATTGAACGCAAAAAGGAAGGTTGGTTATTGATTAAACCAAATCTTTAAATTTAAAATAACAATAATAAAAATAATAACTATGTTGACCGCACAAAAACATAAAATATAAATATATAACATGTTATCTGTCCAAATCAGCGTAAAACAGTAAAATATACATTGTATTGAATGTTTGAACAATATTCATTTATTGAATCATATATGTAAATTATATTCCATACATAATGAATTTATTTGTGGTGATCATTTGTAGCAATCGAAATAAGTAATTTCCATAAATAGGACTACAAATAAATAAATAATAATTGTAGCCAATATTGATTAGGGAAAATGAAAATGATAGGGAAATGGTTACACATCCTAATTTAATTAGGATAAATGTTGTAACCCCAATTAGGAAATTTGAAGTATAACCGCATTTAGACACGAGTTTAAGCTTAACTTGTGGTGTAAGCCTGCCCGGAATCGACAGGCAAATCCAGCAATCACATGTAGTCAGCTTAATGTAAGGGATCTAATGTGTAAATATAAATGTACTAAGGCACGAGGTTAAGTTTAACTTGTGGTAGAAGTCTGCCCGGAACCGACCGACAAATCCAACATCCACAAGTTATCAACTTAATGTGATAGGCCTGGTGTATATATATATAATAGTCAATAAATAAATAAGAATAGTAATTGTCTATTGGGGTACAACAAATAAACACCTTGAGACTGATAAATAGTTGCCTTAGGAAAAATATGACCGTAATGGTCATAAAGGGAAATAAAAATAGAAAAAAAGGAAATGGGTGTCATAAGAGAATTTATGATTGTCGTTTAAATACTAAGTCCAAATTAGGGAAGAAATCAAATAAATATCCTAGGGAAAAAGGGGATATAACCTTCCTTATTTATATTAATGAAAATAGAACCTATAAAATAAAAATATAGTTGGACTTAGTAGGTTAATACTGTAAGATATTATTAGCCATATAAACCCATGATGAAAATGAATCGTGTAACTATAACATTTCAGTGTAGAGGGACTAAATGGGAATGACTTAATAACGTAGCCCACCTTATCCCAAATAGGGAAACGTATAGAAGGCCAACGGGGTACGAACCAATAACTTTTGCGTATAGTCCACTTCCTGGGTCTTAAGCGGCTAGGGCCGAAGAGTCCACCTGGAAATAGGTATTTCAGTTTGGGGTCTTAAATGACATGTGCGTGTAGGCCTACCCAAACATGAAAACTAAAACATCAGATATGGCTACCTACGCTACGGGAAGTAATAAGCCTAAGGAGGTTATCTAATAAGGTCAGCCAGAATGTATAACAGATAATAAAGTACCATCTCTCAAGTGGAAATGGTATATGCGTGAATGACAGAAGCCTTAACTAGTACCCTCGAGTTCATGTTAACGTTAAGTAAATTATCGAGAAATAATAAGTGACCAATCGGTCTGCCTAGGGTCTTAAGCGATCAGGAAGAATCCACCCTATCTATCATTGAGAGTGAGGCAATAAATGATGAAGGATAAGTGAACGAAAATATATGGATATAGAAACTCCATAATTAAGGGTCTAATCTCGATATAGTAACCAACTAAACTCTGGTATAAAGGCTTCACAAAATTATGTGTAAATGTCATATCTCGGTATTATACTTTGGGAATACTACTTTGGGAATACTACTTTGGGAAGAGTAGTAAAGTCGTGCGTATACATCTAAAAGGTTAGGCTAGAATCACTAACCTTGTTAGACATACATCTTGAGTTGAACCAAACGGGATACATTTATGTATTATAGTCTGTGTTGTACATTTCTTAGTCACTAGAACTTGTTGTTCTGACCCCCCCCCCCCTCCTCATTACAACCTCCCAGGTTTCCCAGAGAAGGTCGGGTTCTCACAGATGTTTAAGTTCAACTTTCGGTTCTTGTTCTCTCTCATGCTCAGTATTAGCAAAGTGACTTACTTTGAAAAAGGTAGTTACTTAAGTTAATTCTATTTATCCTATTTTGTTTCCGCTGTGAGTTAACTTATCGTACTCTGATTATGCTCCTGCTCATTTATTGCAGGTACTAGATTTAAACGCTCCATGCTTGGATGTGTTTAAGTTTCGATTTTTGTCAGACTTTGGACGCAGAAAAGTGTGGGGTGTTACAGTTCGTTAGGTAATGAACTTATACATCTATACATGTACTGTATCTTTAATCATAATGTAATATTTGTTATATAATTGCATCATTTACGAATCACGGTATCCATAAGGCGATATCAACAAAGAATTTACTACTTAGTTTACTAATTATGTCTTTGATACAACAAATTTTGTTGTAGATGAAGGATTGAAACATTTAGCAATGGGACCAAAAAGGAATGTCAAGACATATTCAATATTCTTAGTCAATGGATATAAATTTAGCACTCAAGAATATGGTGCTGAAAAATTAACTAACAATAGCAGTGCATTTGTTAATGGTAGTGATGATCCAAATGACCATATACATGATTTTTATGGCGTGCTAACCCAGATTCTACAATTGACATATTTCACACGACCCACGGAAGAAGTATTTTTTTTAAAATGCAACCGGCTCAGCAACATTCCAGGTTCTGGAATCAATAGCAACCAAAATATAATCTTATAGAAATAAAACATAATTTGCGTTATTATAAGTACAATCCTTTTGTATTGTCAAACAAGCACTTCAAGTATATTACGCTGCTTATCCATCTATAAGAAGAGAAAAAATAGATTGGTTGTTTTGAAAACAAAGGCAAGGTTTACATTTGACTACAGTAATATTCCCAACGACTAAGCTTATCAAGCAGATATCGAGAAAAATAGAGGAATAGTAATAATCGATGATCAAATTGATTTTGGACCTCTAAACGATGAATCAAATGCATTGATTGAAGTATTTGAGACTACGGATGAACCATATATAGAGGAGGAAATAGAGTTGGAATCCAAAAGTGACGAGGACTAACCAATAATCCTCATTTTAAAAAGGTAATTTTATGTTATGTCATACTATATGTCATATTGTTTGTTATAATGTGATAATATATGTTATGTTGTTTATACCGCATAGTACTCTTATGGTATCTCATACTATTTGTTTTACATAGCTCTTTTATGTTATATTATGTTACGTTATGTTGTTGTCCGTAATAGGTATGATGTCACAAGGTCCTGTAGCAGGCGATGGCAGTGGTCCATTGCAGGGGCTAGCCCGTCATGCGGTGTGACTTAAGCCAAAAGCCAGCAAAGGGTAAGTACTAAATTTCTAGTATATATTTAATTTCTGTACAATAAATGTAAAGACCTGAAAATCCCCACCCTTTGAATCGACCATAAACCACACAGGTCTGAACCAAAAGTCGGAAATCTTCGAATACTTTAACTTCGGGAATACAATGCATTAAAACAGATAACAGATCCAAGTCATACACATCCAATCGTTACATAGCAAATAAATTAAATAAATTAATTAATTATAAAAAGAAAAAAATCTCACAGTGATTGGTTTTCAGAAATCGTTCGTGTTCATTTCTGAATTTTAGTTCGTGTTCAAATTTGGCTGAATTTCCAAAGTGCTTTGTTTCTTTCCCAATCAGTTCTAAAACGTAGAGTTTTTCGTTGCGAATCCAATGCAATGAAAATCGTTCGATTCTAATTCTATTTGCAAAAGATATAGCCGTTAACACATTTGATAATTTAATTAATTAATTAGTAATTAAAACTTAATTACATTTTTAATCTCTTCCTTCCCATTGGTCTTCTTCATACTCTGTACAAAGCCGAACCCATTTCACAAATCCAATCCGTCCCATCGCACCACCATATAGACCACCAGACTCCGATCTGAACCCGCCATCCCGCTCGCCGTCACAACACCACCCACCGTCAGGAACTAGAGAAAACTCGGTGGTCCCCATTGGCTTCGATTTGCATGTGAGCGGCGCTCCTTAGTGGGGCAAAATCAAACGATTTATTCAATGGAAACTCATCACAACCATTCAACTTGAAGATCTCGCTATGCTCTTTAAGTTTTGCTCACAAATCATAGTTTAATTCATGAAATATTGGAAGAAATTAAGGAAGCAATTTCCCGCGTTTCTGGCCATCAAAAGATAAGGTGGCAGCTGTAGCTTTTGGTGAATTTGGTTTTATGGTTTCCTATTTATAATATTATATTATTATATTTCCTAATTTTCGGAAAAGCCCTTCTTATTCCTAACCGCTCCAAATTTAACCAGACGAAAGTTGTTCCTACCCAATAGCCCCCATTCCGGGTCCAATGGGCTAGGTCTCGTTAGCCCAAATGACTGTCTGTGGCCTGTTTTATTTAATTTAATATTCAAATCCTTTATTTAATTAATTCCAGCTTACATTTAAATTCACCGGGGCCACATACGAGCTCAGAAAAATCCAAAAAATATATTTCTGGCTTTGTTTTAATGATACGGTCCTAACAAAACTAATTTCGTCAAATTCTGAGATTGTTTGAAAAAAGGCCATTTTCAAGTCGATTAAATTTGACCGAAATGGACAAAACACATTTTCTTTTGCCACGCCCACATATTAATTTGAAAAATTACGAAAATTGAAACCTAGAAATAATTTGACATTCCGGTTCCAACAAAAGTGGTTTCGTCGAAAACGGAGGTCGTTTGTAAAATGGCTATTTTTAAGGGTCATATATTATATTAAAATATATATAAATTCTATAGCGACTTTTCTAAAACTTAAAATAGCCATAACTATTTATTTTTAAAGTGAAATTTCAGTTTCTTACATTCGTTAGAAAGATATGGTTAAACATATTTAAATATTTTTGGTTTTACAGAAATCCGATTTATTTTGAATCCTATACATTCAGTTAAAGTTTAAAATCAAATTTTCAAACTGCCGCGCCATTTCTAACTCCTTTTATATTTAAATTAAATTTATTCGTTTTAACATCGATTAAAATAAATTTTTAGTCGTTATTATTTAAAATAAACCATTTTATATATTAAAAATCCATTAGAATTTCTAAAATAAAAATTTTAAATTGGTTCAGAATTTGCGGGTTGTTACAATCTCCCCCACTTAAAATCTTTTCGTCCTCAAAAAGGAACATAGCTAAAAGTTGTTTAATTAGTCAACTAAATTTTCAATTCTTATCAATTTAGTTCAATATTAAATTAAATTTAGCTAAATTTATCATTCTTTCTCATATTGGTTAAATTAACTATCATACCAACATTTTTATTAGTTAAACTAATTATCAAACATCACAACCAGCAATCACTTAGGTGATTAACTTTTTAAATATATAACTTGTTATATATAGTCAATAATCATATTTTTAGTGCAAATCACAGCAATAAATTCTAATTAAGTTTTGGTTCTCATACCAGTCAGTTGGAAATATATAGACTTCCCACTCTGAAACTCGAACATAAACACCGATGATGATGCCTCATCATCATAATCACTTCCGGGTGATAAGAATGTGATTCAATATCTACCCAGCATATTTGAAACTACGTATACACGTGGATCAGACATATATTAAAATCTCTATACACTCGATTGTCCAGATTAAAATATAATAATATTTCAAATAAGTAATTTAAGGTAAAATTTTCAAAACTAAATTTGTTTTTATTTTTATAAAACTAACACTCTTTGGACTCATTCTAGGATACTACTGATCCCATCTCTAACGAGTCATTTTTTTTATAGGATATTATTAATCCTACCTCTAATGTGTAACACCCCGTATTTTCTATAAACATATAAGTAACTAATCAGAGAATTATTAATTTTTAAATTAAGAATCAAGGGAAATGGGTTGCGCCATTGCGTTCGTCTCGGAATTCTGCATGAAATCGAGTCCGAGTTTTCGAAAATCGGAGTTCGTATGACCAAGTTATGACTCTCAGAAGTTTCAGGAATTTAAATAAAATAAAACAGCTCGAAAATAAAGCCATAAATTCGAAATTCAAACCCAGAGAAGGCTGGCGGGAAAATTCCCGCTCATATACCCAGGTCGACCGGGAAGTCGACCCCCTCCCCCCCAACCAGGTCGACTGGGGAGTCGACTGGGGTGTCGACCTCCCCATGACCAGGTCGATTGGGGAGTCGACCTGGGGGTCGACCTGCTCCCGAAACCCAGTTTTTGAACCTGATTCATTCTGATGTATCTGGTCTCATTTTCTGTCTAGATTCGTCCATCTAATCCTATATAAACAACCCCCTAGCCTCATTTTCTCTACACAATTTCATTTTGTATATACTCTGCCTTTGTTCTAATTAAAAATAAAAATGGTGTCGCTACTCTGCTGGAATCAAAACTTGGACTGATGCATCTTCTTCCAACCTGAATAGAATTAAAAGCTAAATCAAATCTCAAATCAAAGTTTAGAGCTACAACAACAATTAAAGAGGAATAATTCAGCATTTCTGCATCAACAACAGTTTATTATCCTTTCTTAAAACCACGAAAGGCAAGTACAGTTAATTTCCGCTATAAACTGTAACTATAATTGTGACATGATTGTAAATCTGAATTTGAGGATGTGTACGTTCTGTTCTGATATATTTTATTCTGTATCTCTTTCTTCTTTCTGTTCTATAGCCAGGCTACCACGAGCCTGTGCCACATCTCATAAGAGATTAACACACGAACGCTAAATTTTGGGACAAATAATAATGCATAATTGGACATGAAACTATTGCCTATGACTATGATTCATTGACTATGAGACTATTGACTATGACATTGAATAAGAAACTATTGTGATTAGTCGCCCATGACTATTGTGGTTAGTTGCCTATAACTGTTGTAGTTAGTTTCTTATGCCTGTTCCCTTAATGATGTTAGATCTCATATTTAGTATGTAACTTTGCTAGTTTATTATCATTCACTATTATGTACATCGAGCCTATAGGGCCATTTCATGGGTATTTGGAGAACTTGTGGAAACATGTTATACGGGGATTGGGCGTAGCTTAATTAAGTAAATCGGGCATAGCAAATATGTTGGCATAATCTGAATTGGCTATAATAGAGAATGATTTACATGTGTATTAGTCTTGGACATAAATGGTGAACTAGAATATTAAATCTATTTTTGACATGAACTGTAAATGGGAATATTAAGGCTAAAATTTGGGGGAATATATTGTATTATGAATTATGACCTTGATTTAGGCATGTAAGTTTAGGCTAAATTTATGATTAGGCAAGATATGTAAATAGAGTTTTAGATCTGCTAAATCTGTTATCTGCTAAATCTGTTAAATTGCCTAATCCGTTATCTGCTAAAACTGTTGAATTGCCTAAACTGCTAAATATGTTATCTGTTAAATCTGTTGAATCGCTTAAACTGCTAGATCTGCTACCTGTTGAATTGTCTGATCTGTTAAAAACTAGATAATGGTAATCTGGGTATGGAAATCCGTAGGCTCGACCTAAGATTTAGTAGAAAATGGAAATTTGATTAATGTGTTATATCCTATGAAGAAGTTTAATCTGTTAAATAAACAGAATTAGTCTGATATCTGAAAAATCTGTATTGGAATGAATTGGCTATGAGACGAGGTTAGGCTCTGTTTACGGTAGAAGCCTGCCCGGAACCAACCGGCTTAACCAGCGACTGCAAACTATCAGTCTAATGTGAGAGATCGTTGGCATAACTAAAATATGCTTAGACACGAGGTTAGGTCTGGCTTGTGGCAGAAGTCTGCCCGGAACCGCCCGACATATCCAGCGGCCACAAGCTACCGACCTAATGTGAGAGGTTTGTGCATTAATATTTAATTAATGCAAATCTGGGATAAATATGATATCTAAAACGTGTTGGGTGGCTAGGGTTAAACCAATTGGACTGATGAATTTAACGAACCCGTTTCGTGAATCTGTAGGCCCAATACAAAGTTAGACAAACTGTGAGTCTGTTAAGAACTGTACATCTGATCCATTAGTCTGAAAACCCGTTAACTTGATTTTCTAATCTGTGAACTAGTTGATCTAAACTCTGTATGTCTGAACTCGTAAACAAGTTAATCTGAAATCTGTTAGTCTGGGGACACAAGGTTAGGAGGGAAATTACTTGTGTCATCTGTTGTTTGGGACCCATATTAGTCAGTAACCCTTTCTAGTATCAAAACTTTGACCCAACAGTAGGTAGGGTCCGGGCATGCTTACTGAACTAATTATAAGCGGTTCATTCTGATAATGGCGAGGGGTGTTGATGGTGCGTTCCAACTGGGTCATGTGCGTGCATGGATCCCAGTCTGCCTCTGAGGATGTAAGACGCCGTGACATATGTAAATAGGTATGTGCCAATTGGTTGTCACTTTAGGGAGTGATACACCCTACTGTGGGGCCGACACAGGGTATTTATGTATTAGGGAGCTGATCGCTTGGGGTAGGGTTTTAGGGTACACTTAGTTCTGTCTGTTTCTGTTGGGTGGTAACACCTGTCTGTTTCTGCGTGGTACCGTCTGTTCGGGTGGTAAAGGCCCATTTACTAGTGTACACCTAATTCTACATTCTGTTTCCGTAGGGATTAATCTTTTCCTGTTTCTGTACCTTCTGTTCGGGTGGTAAAGGCCCATTATTAGCATTCTGTCTGTTTCAGTTCGGGTGGTTAAGGCCCATTATTAGCATTCTGTTTCTGTCTATTTCTGTTGGGGTGGTAAAGGCCCATTACTAGCATTCTCTTCTGTGGAAATTATTCTGTTCCTGTTTCTGTTTCAGTTTAGACATTGGGGTGACACCTAATCCTGTTATACTAGTATTAGTGCAGAGAAATGAAAAGTAATATTATTCTGTTTCTTCTGTTTAACCTAAGTACATCTGCTGCTCCTGCTACTGTTATCTCTTATCCAGCTTATTTTCTTGTCATAATTATTATTATCTGTTCATATGCTGAAAGTCACTGGACTTGCCAGACTTTATGTCTGACCTTGCTTTTTTTCGCCCCTTTTTCTTCCGTTCCCCCCCCCCCCCCCCGATTTTCCAAGGAGGAAATACTTTAGCTTGATCCGGATTTCTTCTGCTTGAAGTACTTAGAGTGCTTAAAGTATGGCTTGACTCCTTATGGCAGCTTCTGTGGGGATTATGATTTTAAAGTTTTGTACTCCGATGATTTTCTGAACAAGACTGATATTTATGTACTTGAGTTTTTGGTAAAGATGTAACCATACTGATTTCTGTTTTCCGCTATAATAAAGTTATAATTTCTCAAGTATTGTTTATCTATCTTGAAATTTTCTGTTCTGTTTACTAAAATGCTCCACCAAAGTTAAGGCATTCCCTTTGTGAGTGTCCTTAGCGGAGGTGGGGTGTTACACTTGGTATCAGAGCTGAAGGTTACCAGATTGGGTAAAGTTTTTGAAAACTATTTTCAAAAAGATTTTAAAAGGAAGTATTTTCAAAAATAAAGTTTATTTTGAAAAACATAATCCCCAAAAAGCCATATATCTATCTTTTCAGCTCTCCGTTTTAAATCTTTTTCTTTCATTCCAGCATGTCTGGGAATCTTAACCTTCCAGAGGGCGTGCCAATACCTGACTGGTTCAGGAGGTAATTAGAGGCTAGGGCCAACGATGCAGGCCCAACAGATATTCCTCCTCCAGCTGCAGCGATTCCTCCTCCACCACCCCCTCCTCGTGCAATTGCTTTTTCAAAGATCTGTAAAGATTTTAGGGCCATGGGTGGAAAGGATTTCAACGGAACTGAATCATTCATAGAAGCGTGGAACCGGCTCAAAGAAACTGAGGCTCTGTTCGTTATCTTCGAGGTGTACGATAGGCAGAAGGTACAATTGGCGGTATGGTTGCTCAAAGACGAAGCATCCTATTGGTGGGAAGTCACTAACGCCGAGAGGCCGGTTGACACATGGATGGATTTCAGGATGAGGTTTGAGACGAAATTCCTCTCGCAAGCTGAACGAAGTCTACAACTGGAAAATTTCTTATCTCTTAAGCAAGGAAGTATGACGGTCATGGAATACGTCAAACAGTTCAACCAACTAGCTAGGTTCAGACTAGATTTAGTCAACACCCAGCATAAAAAGGCTCTCCGCTTTGTTAAAGGATTGAACGAGCCACTGCACAGCCTAGCCATGACCCATGTACCCATGGGAGCGACTTACGAGAGATTGGTGGACATGACACTACTGCACGAGGAAGACAAGGGTAAGAAAGAGGCAAAGAGGGAAGAACCACAGAACAAGAAAGCATGGCCCAAAAAGGAAACACAAAAGAAGGATGAAAAGTATGAAGATAAGAAGGAGAAAAAGTGCTTTACTTGTGGGAGCTCGACTCATCTGAACAAGGATTGCAGAAAAAGAAAGGGCACTTGCTTCAACTATGGTGAGATGAGACACTTCACTAGGGTCTGCCCGAAGAAACGAGGGCAAGGGAAGAGGGCAGGACCAACTTCTAGAGGGCAGGCGAACACTCTCGAGGCTAGTGGATAGGATAGAAATAAGGAAACTTTATGTAGGAGGTCTAATTTCTTTATCTGATTGTTGAGTTAAAACTCTTTTCTGATTCTGGCATTTTTCGATACTCTGCACTATAATACTAGTATTGTTTATGATTCCGCTGTAGACTCAGACCCATAAGGGTTATGACTCATCTAAGTGTGGTACGTTGGGTATCTGTGTTGAGCGTTAAGTTGACTATGACGCGTATGTTCTGGGTTTTTATCATGCTTAGTTTCCTAAGAATCATTCGGTAATCTGATCTGTACCAGTAATCTGTAAATATCTGAATATTTTTGATAAGGTTAAGATCTCCAGTTTTGACATTGTCTAAAGAGGGTAATCCTCTGGGTGTCAATATGATGTTGATTTCGGTCTTCGGGGTTGATACTTAGGGGAATTATTCTCTTAACCAATGTCTAATGGGAACCAAGTTTTTGTTTTATCTGTACTCGCTCCCATCATTCGACTGTATCCTATCGATCGAATCTTCGAACTCTAGGTAGAAACCAATGGGTGTAAACATGTGTTTGAGACATGTTATGTTTGATGGTTGCAAGTGGATGCAAGTGGTTGCTAGTGGTTGCTCGTGGATGCATATACACACACTAGGCACTAGATCGGCTCGAAAACACTCTCATACTGCATATGGATGTGTGAACATTTTCAATTTTTGTGGATGCAAAATGATTGACTCATCACATGGGTATTGCATATGAATGAATGGTTGTCACTCATATAAGAATGATATGGATCAAATAGGAAAATTGCATACATGTTGGACTCATGGCACTGACATAATTCGCATTAAGGAGGCCAACTGAATCAGTGGACCGTCTGATCTTTGCATTAGATAAGGAACATATACACACACTTTTGCATATGTTCATACGACAGTAGAAGTTTTCTAAGGACAATGGATGCTTGTGGATGATGGTTGAGTAGATGGATGACTGGATGGTAGGACACATTCTTCTTAACTTGAAGATTTCGGGGACGAAATCCTTTAAGGAGGGGAGAGTGTAACACCCCGTATTTTCTGTAAACGTATAAGTAACTAATCAGAGAATAATTAATTTTTAAAATAAGAATCAAGGGAAACGGATTGCTCTATTGCATTCGTCTCGGAATTCAGCATGAAATCGAGTCCGAGTTTTCGAAAATCGGAGTTCGTATGACCAAGTTATGACCCTCAGAAGTTTCAGAAATTTAAATAAAATAAAACAGCTCGAAAATAAAGCCAGAAATTCGAAATTAAAAACTAGAGAAGGCTGGCAGGAAAATTCCCGCCCATATACCTAGGTTGACTAGGGAGTCGACCCTCCCCTCCCCCAACCAGGTCGACTGGGGTGTCGACCTCCCCATGACCAGGTCGACTGGGGAGTCGACCTTAGGGTCGACCTGCTCCCGAAACCCAGTTTTTGAACCTGATTCATTCTGATGTATCTGGTCTCGTTTTCTGTCTAGATTCGTCCTCCTAATCCTATATAAACAGCCCCCTAGCCTCATTTTCTCTACACAATTTCATTATGTCTATACTCTGCCTCTGTTTTAATTAACAAAATAAAAATGGCGTCGCTACTCTGCTGGAATCAAAACTTGGACTAATGCATCTTCTTCCAACCTGAATAGAATTAAAAGCTAAATCAAATCTCAAATCAAAGTTTAGAGCTACAACAACAATTAAAGAGGAATAATTCAGCATTTCTGCATCAATAACAGTTTATTATCCTTTCTTAAAACCATGAAAGGCAAGTACAGTTATTTTCCGCTATAAACTGTAACTATAATTGTGACATGATTGTAAATCTGAATTTGAGGTTGTGCACGTTCTGTTCTGATATATTTTATTCTGTATCTCTTTCTTCTTTCTGTTCTATAGCCAGGCTACCACGAGCCTGCGCCACATCTCATAGAACGCTAAATTTTGGGACAAATAATAATGCATAATTGGACATGAAACTATTGCCTATGACTATGATTCATTGACTATGAAACTATTGCCTATGACATTGAATAAGAAACTATTGTGATTAGTCGCCCATGACTATTGTGGTTAGTTGCCTATAATTGTTGTAGTTAGTTTCTTATGCCTATTCCCTTAATGATGTTAGATCTCATATTTAGTATGTAACTTTGCTAGTTTATTCCCATTCACTGTTATGTACATCGAGCCTATAGGGCCATTTCATGAGTATTTAGAGAACTTGTGGAAACATGTTATACGGGGATTGGGCGTAGCTTAATTAAGTAAATCGGGCATAACAAATATGTTGGCATAATCTGAATTGGCTATAATAGAGAATGATTTACATGTGTATTAGTCCTGGACATAAATGGTGAACTAGAATATTAAATCTAGTTTTGACATGAACTGTAAATGGGAATATTAAGGCTAAAATTTGGGGGCATATATTGTATTATGAATTATGACATTGATTTAGGCATGTAAGTTTAGGCTAAATTTATGATTAGGCAAGATATGTAAATAGAGTTTTAGATCTGCTAAATCTGTTATCAGCTAAATCTGTTAAATTGCCTAATCCGTTGAATTGCCTAAACTGCTAAATCTGTTATCTGCTAAATCTATTGAATCGCTTAAACTGCTAGATCTGCTACCTGTTGAATTGTCTGATCTGTTAAAAACTAGATAATGGTAATCTGGGTATGGAAATCCGTAGGCTCAACCTAAGATTTAGTAGAACACGGAAATTTGATTAATCTGTTATATCCTATGAAGAAGTTTAATCTGTTAAATAAACAGAATTAGTCTGATATCTGAAAAATATGTATTGGAATGAATTAACTATGACACGAGGTTAGGCTCTGTTTGCGGTAGAAGCCTGCCCGGAACCAACCGGCTTAACCAGCGACCGCAAACTGTCAGTCAAATGTGAGAGGTCGTAGGCATAACTAAAATATGCTTAGACACGAGGTTAGGTCTGGCTTGTGGCAGAAGTCTGCCCCGAACCGCCCGGCATATCCAGCGGCCACAAGCTACCGACCTAATGTGAGAGGTCTGTGCATTAATATTTAATTAATGCAAATCTGGGATAAATATGATATCTAAAACGTGTTGGGTGGATAGGGTTAAACCAATTCGACTAATGAATTTAACGAACCCGTTTCGTGAATCCGTAGGCCCAATACAAAGTTAGACAATCTGTGAGTCTGTTAAGAACTGTACATCTGATCCGTTAGTCTGAAAACCCGTTAACTTGATTTTCTGATCTGTGAACTAGTTGATCTGAACTCTGTATGTATGAACTCATAAACAAGTTAATCTGAAATCTGTTAGTCTGGGGACACAAGGTTAGGAGGGAAATTACTAGTGTCATCTGTTGTTTGGGACCCATATTAGTCAGTAACCCTTTCTGGTATCAAAACATTGACCCAACATTAGGTAGGGTCCGGGCACGCTTATTGAACTAATTATAAGCGGTTCATTCTGATAGTGGCGAGGGGTGTTGATGGTGCGTTCCAACTGGGTCATGCGCGTGCATGGATCCCAGTCTTCCTCTGAGGATGTAAGACGCCGTGACATCTGTAAATAGGTCTGTGCCAACTGGTTGTCACTTTAGGGAGAGATACACCCTACTATGGGGCCGACACAGGGTATTTATGTATTAGGGAGCCGATCGCTTGGGGTAGGGTTTTAGGGTACACTTAGTTCTGTCTGTTTCTGTTGGTACCGTCTGTTTCTGTTGGGTGGTAACACCTGTCTGTTTCTGCGTGGTACCGTCTATTCGGGTGGTAAAGGCCCATTTACTAGTGTACACCTAATTCTACATTCTGTTTCCGTAGGGATTATTCTGTTTCAGTACCTTCTGTTCGGGTGGTAAAGGCCCATTATTAGCATTCTGTCTGTTTCTGTTCGGATGGTAAAGGCCATTATTAGCATTCTGTTTATGTCTGTTTCTGTTGGGGTGGTAAAGGCCCATTACTAGCATTCTCTTCTGTGGAAATTATTCTGTTCCTGTTTATGTTTCAGTTTAGACATTGGGGTGACACCTAATCCTGTTATACTAGTATTAGTGCAGTGAAATGAAAAGTAATATTATTCTCTTTCTTCTGTTTAACCTAAGTACATCTGCTTCTCCTGTTACTGTTATCTCTTATCCAGCTTATTTTCATGTCATAATTATTATTATCTGTTCATATGCTGAAAGTCACTGGACTTGCCAGACTTTATGTCTGACCTTGCTTTTTTTTGCCCCTTTTTCTTCCGTTTCCCCCCCAGGTTTTCCAAGGAGGGAATACTTTAGCTTGATCCGGATTTCTTCTGCTTGAAGTACTTAGAGTGCTTAAAGTACGGCTTGACTCCTTATGGCAGCTTCTGTGGGGATTACGATTTTAAAGTTTTGTACTCCGATGATTTTCTGAACAAGACTGATATTTATGTACTTGAGTTTTTGGTAAAGATGTAACCATACTGATTTCTGTTTTCCGCTATGATAAAGTTATAATTTCTCAAGTATTATTTATCTGTCTTGAAATTTTCTGTTCTGTTTACTAAAATGCTCCACCAAAGTTAAGGCATTCCCTTTGTGAGTGTCCTTAACGGAGGTGGGGTGTTACATGATGAGTCTTTTGTTCAGTCCTAACGAGTTGTACCCCAAAGATTTGAGCTAACCAGAGCTCTGATACCAAATGCAAAGACCCGAAAATCCCCACCCTTTGAATCGACTATAAACCACACAGGTATAAACCAAAAGTCGGAAATCTTCGAATACTTTAACTTTGGGAATACAATGCATTAGAACAGATAACAGATCTAAGTCATACACATCCAATCGTTACATAGCAAATAAATTAAATAAATTAATTAATTATAAAAAGAAAGAAATCTTATAGTGATCGGTTTTCAGAAATTGTTCACGTTCATTTCTGAATTTTTGTTCGCGTTCGAATTTGGCTGAATTTTCCAGAGTGCTCTGTTTCATTCCCAGTCAGTTCTAAAACGTAGAGTTTTTCGTTGCGAATCCAAGCAACGAAAATCGTTCGATTCTGATTCTGTTTGCAAAAGATATGGCCGTTAACACATTTGATAATTTAATTAATTAATTAGTAATTAAAACTTAATTACATTTTTAATCTCTTCCTTCTCGTTGGTCTTCTTCGTACACTGTACAAAACCGAACCCAATTCACAAATCCAATCCAACCCATCACAGCACCATATAGACCACCAGATTCCGATCTGAACCCACCATCCCGCTCGCCGTCGTAACACCACCCGCCGCTAGGAACTGGAGCGAACTCGGTGGTCCCCACTGGCTTTGATTTGCATGCGAGCGGCGCTCCTTAGTGGGGTAAGATCAAACGATTTATTCAATGGAAACTCATCACGACCGTTCAACTTGAAGATCTCGCTATGCTCTTCAAGTTTTGCTCAAAAATCATAGTTTAATTCATGAAATATTGGGAGAAATTAAGGAAGTAATTTCGTGCATTTCTGGCCATCAAAAGATAAGGTGGTGGCTGTAGCATTTGGTGAATTAGGTTTTAGGGTTTCCTATTTATAGTATTATATTATTATATTTCCTAATTTTCAGAAAAGCCCTTCTTATTCCTATCCGCTCCAAATTTAACCCGACGAAAGTTGTTCCCACCCAATAGCCCCCATTCCGGGTCCAATGGGATAGGTCTCGTCAGCCCAAACGACTGTCTGTGGCCTGTTTTATTTAATTTAATATTCAAATCCTTTATTTAATTAACTCTAGCTTACATTTAAATTCACCGGGGCCACATACGAGCTTAGAAAAATCCAAAAAAAATATTTTTGGCTTTGTTTTAACGATACAGTCCTAACAAAACTAATTTCGTCGAATAATGAGACTGTTTGAAAAATGGCCATTTTCAAGTCGATTAAATTTGATCGAAATGGACAAAACACATTTTATTTTGCCACGCCCACATATTAATTCAAAAAATTACGAAAATTGAAACCTAGCAATAATTTGACATTCCGGTTCCAACAAAAGTGGTTTCGTCGAAAACGGAGGTTGTTTCTAAAATGGTTATTTTTAAGGGCCATATATTACATTAAAATATATATAAATTCTATTGCGACTTTTCTAAAATTTAAACTAGCCATAACTATTTATTTTTAAAGTAAAATTTCAGTTTCTTACATTCGTTAGAAAGATATGGTTAAACAGATTTAAATATTTTTGGTTTTACTGAAATCCGATTTATTCTGAATCCTGTACATTCAGTTAAAGTTTAAAATCAAATTTTCAAACTTTCGCGCCATTTCTAACTCCTTTTATATTTAAATTAAATTTATTCGTTTTAACTTCGATTAAAATAAATTTTTAGTCGTTATTATTTAGAATAAACCATTTTATATATTAAAAATCCATTAAAATTTATAAAATAAAAAATTTAAATTGGTTCAGAATTTGCGGGTTGTTACAATCTCCCCCACTTAAAATCTTTTCGTCCTCGAAAAGAAACGTAGCTAAAAGTTGTTTAATTAGTCAACTAAATTTTCAATTCTTATCAATTTAGTCAAATATTAAATTTAGCTAAATTTATCATTCTTTCTCATATTGGTTAAATTAATTATCATACCAACATTTTTATTAGTTAAACTAATTATCAAACATCACAACCAGCAATCAATTAAGTGACCAACTTTTTAAGTATATAACTTTTTATATATAATCAAAATTCATATTTTTAGTGCAAATCACGGCAATAAATTCTAATTTAGTTTTGGTTCTCGTACCAGTCAGTTGGAAATATATAGATATCTGTTAGACCCAAAAGTGGTTCTAACACCCAAATTGATTTAAAACAAGATAAAGTGAGATGAAAATAACAATGAACACGCAAGATTTATAGTGGTTCGGCGAACAAATGCCTACGTCCACTTATTTTTCACTATATTCGATAATTCAGTTGCAAATACAATGAAAGATTCACTCACAACTCACTTTTGTTCACTCAATTGGCTAAAACAAGAAATAAAAGATGATTTGGATTTTCCGGGAGTAATGGAGTTCGGATGATGGAGGTGATTGAATTCTTTAAGTGCTCAAAAAAGATCCTTCTCTTTGTCTCCGGATGGGGTATTTATAGGTGTGAATTTGCTTGAGACTTGATCCGGGTCGGGCCACGTGTCATCCATCGCACTCTCTTCGGGTTCGGATGAACTATCAGGTTGACAACGCATCAAAAGGGAGGACGTTAGGGGTAGGAATTAGTCATAGCCGGTCCGGTTCTCCAGGCGATTTTACAGGAGATTAAAATAGATCATGGGTGCGGGTCGGAGACGTGCAGGTAAGGGGTTCGGATCGGGATACCCGATCCGAACCGGACTGGTTTGGGCGCCTCTCCTTCTCTAACCTATTCCGCTCCGCTCCAGCGTTGTAGCAAGCAGATGGCTTTCCGATCCATTCGAGATTTAGTTGCCTTCCGATCCGATTGGATATGCCTTGCCAATCTATCCAGTAAGAGATCACCGATCCGAACAGAGAACTCTATCCGATCCGAGCCAATATGCTGCTCTAACCCGATCCGAACAGAGGACCCTATCCGATCCGAACAACTGCAGCTATCAACCTGAATTGTAGTGTTTTCCTCCAATCCGAACCGAAGTCTTATAATTAAAAATACCATTCAATGTTTGGTTTCTTGACTTTGTGTTGCCTAGTTCACAAAGTAGGCTAACATTTTGCCCCCTCAAAGGATGCTTCTGTTGTACGAAGCGTGCTTTGATGTCGTTTTAAATGCTAGTCCTTGAATCAGAACAGTCAGGAGGAATGCACAGATTTCTATTCGGTTCGGATGTTAGAAGAATGCACATTTTCTTCATTTCTGAGCAAATTTGGGAATTTTTCTCGACATATAATGCTTCTTGCAGGTATACCCTTCCTTCATTCTTCTTCTTTTGAACTCAATTCGAGTCGGATGCTAGATTAATGTGTGAAATTTATTCGGTTCGGATTCCGATCCGAAGCGCTTTCGTGGATTTGGTTCTTGGACATTGGGCCTTCAGGCAAAGTGGTGCTACTGGGCCTTCACTCCGGTCCGAGCGGGTGAGAAAGAATAGGAATACGAGGAGTCAACACTACCCCTTATATAAATCCACCACCGTCTTCTTTCTTTTCTTCTTCTTTTCTGCCGCCGCTTCCAAACCTAAGTATTGAAATCTTCAGAAACTCCAATATCCTGAAATCATTCCTTGTAGATTTCTCAAATCGAACATATAGGTAGCTTTTTAATCTCGAATAACTTCGTTGTAACTGTTCTTGATTTCAATTCGTGGTTGATTGGGATGGTTTAGCCACGGGGCTTTGCTTGAACTCCACGTCGTTACTGGTGGATCCGCCATCACTTCGAGGCGTTGCGAGGCCGGAGAGGGCAAATATTTGTCCTTAACGGTAGCTTTGGCGATAGAACAGATTTGTTTGCGAGTAGGGGGGAAAGAGGAAGAAGATGAGGAGCGTGATGACAAATTGGAGTTGGTTCGGGTAGAAGACGAAGGAGCAAAAAGGAAGGAGAAGGAAAGGGGATCGGTTCGGGTTGCATACTTTAGAAAGACGGGAAGGAAGGAAAATGTCGGTTCGGGTCGGAGAAGAGAAGAGGATAAGAGGTTGAAATAAATGGACTGGTTAAGTGATGCTGGTTCGGTTCGGATCAGGTCACCCGATCCGATCAGATCAGTCCTGCTTCCGAACCCATTGTTTCCCTTGTTTTGAACTGACCTTGCTTTAATGAAGCATCCGAACCGACACTATATCTGTATTTGTATTGAGCCAATTATCATATGCATATCCGAACCGAACGTATCAAACTTGGCACATAAAGACTACCCAACTAATTCAACTAACATTTACTCTAGACGATAACTTCGCGGACAGTTAGGATAGTGCCCTGTGAACATAAACGAGAATTAAGAACAACTCTGACTATCACTTTCTCTTCAAAGCTTCGTCTTACATTGCTGTACTTTTATTTTGCATTTCCCACATTTGCTGCACACACTTTAGTTCACACACATACACAAAGGGGGACACGGGATAATTTACTCTAATCCGTGCTATTGCTTCTTCAATAGTTCCATGACAATGAGGCCCAGACGCTCTTCCCGTCTAGCTGAGAGGAAAGAAGCTCCGGAAACTTCTAGCAAAATCACTCTTGAGGATATATCTTCTTCGTCCGATCCGGAATGGGACAGTGAAGGTCCGGATTACGGAGTTGGTCATCGGGAAAGCGACGAAGCGTCTTCAGAGAATGAAGTTTCCCTGGGCTTTGAGGAGGAAGGAGGGATTGGTGACAATCGAGCACCCGATGAATTTGACTCAGCCATTATATTGGAGTCACCTCCAGATTCCGTAGAATCGACAATCGACAACGACCGACTTGTTCGAATTTGCTTAAAGTATGGAATAATGAAAAGGGACACCCTAGTGCCCTCACGCTCTGACCGTCCCCACAACCCTCCAGAAGGATACATGACGGTCACTCGATTGATGTGCATGGTCGGCGCCATTCCTCCATTCTCGTCTTTCATCGTTGATTTCTTAAGACAAATGCGGATTGCCCCCATGCAGTTGCATCCCAATTCATATGCCTATTTGCATACCTTATTCATAGCATATCGTGAAATTCTAGGTGTAGAGCTCACGTTCGATGATGTTCATTTCTTCTATAATTTCAAACATCGGACTAGAGAAACTCCATCTTTCTGTTACTTTGAATCAGTCCCAAAAAGGAAGATAATCTCCACACCATTTAGCAGTAAAGCTGGAGATTTCAGACTAGAGTGGTTCTATATAAAGCAACAGTCCGGATGCGCCAGGAGATGGACAAAATCAAGTAAAGCATTGATTTTCTGAACCCAGACTCTATACATTTGAATCATCATCCTGACCTGTTTTCCTTTTTGTTTGCAGTCGACAATCCCAAACAGATATCAGATCAGGTGTTCTTTGATCGGATGCACCGACTTCTTAATGGTGATCAAAAATTCTTGACGATCGACGAGGTCCTTAAAGATGAATACCTTCACTTTCATGGGCTGCTATCTGTTTTTCGTAGCATTGGACATGGGACAGTTCCATACGCGTACATTCCTCCAGTGGAGGTGGTCCCAGAGATAGGAGAAGGTTCAGGAATTCCTACAGCTTCTCTTCACACTTCACCTTCTCCATCTTCTACGCAAGATGATGAATTGGCTAATCTGGCCAAAAAGCATCGTGAAGGGTATATTGCCCCTGAGGAAACTACTTCTCTAGACAAGTCAAAATCTTCCCAAGAGTCGCCACTTCACGCTTCCGAAGGGGATGTTCCTAGCACTGATGAGCACATATTTCAGGGTTTGGGGGATCTCCCCTTACCTGAGACTATATATACTTCAGAGGATTTCAGGAAGGACCCTTTAGTCTTCACTTCTTCTGAAGAAACTACTCCCGCTAAGGCCAAAGAGCCTGCCCGCACCAGTCTAGCTTCAGACTCGGGTTGGTTGGGGGGACACACACCACTTAGGATGCACTTTACACCATAGCATTAGCATTCATTGCACTTCTTTCTCCATGAATCCATCGATTCTAAACTTCGTTTATTTTATCGTGCAGGTACAATGTCTCGATCCTATTATGATATAAGAAAGCTTCGTCGCAGCATGTCCAATCCTCCTCAGGATGTCGAGTATGATCGCCGGGATGACCGTGGTAGGGAGGAAAGAAGACCTTATGATCCCTATCGATCTCGGCCCTCACGCTCCCGCTCACCAGTTCGACCGGAACAAGAAAAATACAAGAGCTATCAAGGTCATAGGGAGGAGGATAGACCACCATCTAAGGATTCCACTTCCTCCCATGAAAAGCGGAGTAGGGAGAAAACTCCTCCAAAGGAAACCGGGTCTCGAAGTAAGCAAAAGGTCCCTGCTACTAAACGACCTAGGACAGACAAGGGTTCTACAGAATCTTCTTCAGGAAGGGACACCGAATTAACAATCCTCGCTCCTCCTCCACCAGATGCGGGAACTGCAGTAAAGGTGGCATATTTAAAGGAGCAATTTCCCGAGCACTACTTCGAGACTCTGACCTTTCTACCTACCCTTGAACCTATTTCTTCTAATTGGACAGATGAGGCCAAGGCAAAAATTGATTTGGTAGAAAAACAATATTCCGAGATGTTCAAGTATTCACGCAATCTTTCTAGAATCATCCGCACTCTAATGACAAATGCTAACTCAATGCAAAAGACCGCGGAGGAGGATGCTAAGGCCTTAAAAACCTTAGGAAAAGACTTAGAAGACACTCAAGCTCAACTAGCTGTCGCTCAAAAGAACGCTTCTAATTTCAAACAACAGTTTGAGGACATGCAAAAGCGTTATCATGACTTGCTTGAGTCTCATACTCAGGAGCGCTCTGAACTAAAAAAGCAAGCTGACGAGGCCAAATCAGAAGCCGCTAAAACACACCTTGCTTATGCTGAGCTTGAACGGAAAAACGCCGAGTTAGCAAAAAGGAATGCTGAATTAGAAAAGAAGAATGCTGACTTGGCTTCGAAGCTGTTGGAGGCAGAAAACAGGGCTGCTCTGGCCGAGGGCAATGTGGAATGTGCCATTAAATCTGCGGAGGAAGCCCGCAAGCAATTATCTGAGGCGGAGGTTGAGATTCAAAGTTTCGGCGAATTAATGATTGAATTCTTCGCACATATTATTCGTCGTCGAAACATTTCTTGGATCGAGGACTATCCATCCACTCTGGTTCAAGTATGGAATCAAATCGTTGAGTGGGAAAAAGAAGAACTTAAGGTCGATTCCCTTGATGAAGATAAGCTGATGGAGAAATACTTGAGAGACGATGAACCGGAGCGCCTAGCTGAAGGGCGCCGCCTAATTGCTGAGGCCATGGAAGAAGAAAGGAGGAAGTCTAAACAGAAGACCATTCCCGAAGCTGGCTCCTCGTCTTCTGCTCCTACAACTCCCGAAGTAGAAGGGTATGATCCCGAAAACCCGGGAATTTCCCGGACAACTTTTCTATCTCCCATTCCTGAAATAACTCCAGAGGTAGTAGTCACCCCCGCTGAAAAGTCTTCAGAAGGTATTCCTATCTTTTCTCCTCAGTTTGCCAAGGCTACTACTACCTTTGGCTACGTGATTGAACGTTCGATGAGAAACCCTTTGCTTTCACCTGAGTTGATAACCGATGTTTCTCATTCTGTAGGTGTTGAATCATCCGCAAAGACAGGTGTAGCTCAAGGAGCTACCGCTGGGACAAAGCCTGCTGATAGGGTCAAAGAAGGGGAAGACAAGGCTGCTTCCACAGACCTGGGGGAAAGAAGTGAGCCAACTAAGGTCACTACTCCCCATGATGAAGAAATGATTGCAGCTTTAAAAGACGACGGAGGAGATGAGGGGCATGATGAGGAACCGGAGGTTGCAATAACTGGGGAATCGAAAAGCGCTGATGACGTTACCTTGGCTGCCATGAAGGCTGATCAAGACAAGCGCTTGCAATTAAAGGCCGAAGAACTAGACCCTGAGGTCCTCAAGCCCCTCGCAGTTGTGGATGCAGGTTCAAGGTTAGTTGTTAAGCTCTCAACTAGATCCATTACCGAAGAACTTGCTAAAAAATCTTCTCTTGATTCCAGTGCCCCGCCCTCCGGGAAGAAGTCTGCTGGCTCCAGTACCACATCTTCAGGGAAAAAGAAATCAAAACGAATCTTGACTGAAGCCGAGAAGGAAGCAAAGGATGCGGAAAAAGCTGCCAAGAAATCGAAGGCTCATCCCAAACCCAAATAGTGGGTTCCCCTGTGTCTTTTTAGCATCTTTGTGAACCAATAAGTGCTGCTACAAAAACAGCTTCCGCACTTTCTTTTTTAGCTATTTCCCTGTACAAATTCATTCATTTGTAAATAAAAATAATTCACTTTTTGCAATGTTTATTTGTTAGCAGTTCTGCACTTATGTAAAAATGCATGTCTATAGTTATGAAACAAAGTTGTGGAGGGGGGAAATATGTGTATGTATATGTGTCCCCAGTCAATTTCCATAAGTTATTCAATGCTTAACCATGCGATCTGAATGCTCCCAATTCTCTAACTGGATAGCATTTCCTGTGTCATCAATACCTGTTGTTTTTCCTGGCATTTCTTTTATACTCTCTCTCATTCTCTTGAGAGTTAGAGTTCGAGCTTAGTCATCTATTCATTCCCCGGTCTCTCAACGGGAAAAGATTTCTTTCTCGGCGCTCAGTCGGAGACGCCTTTATACTCTCTTTCTCTCTGGAAAGTTAGAGTTCGGAGTATAATCTCTTTTTCAGCGCTCAGTCGGAGATGCTTTTATACTCTCTCTCTTTCTCTGGAGAGTTAGAGTTAAGAATAGAATTTCTTTTTCAGCGCTCAGTCTGAGACGCTTTTATACTCTCTCTCTTTCTCTGGAGAGTTAGAGTTAGAATGTCGTTTTCTCATTCTTTTACGTCTTATTGCACAAATAATCATTGTGCTTCTTTTTATGTCCAAACTGTTTTCAACCTTTTTTAGGCTCTGAGTTATCCTGTATTTTATAATCACAACAGAACAACTAATGAATGTAAATGCATAAAAGTAAATAACACACAATATTTTTATAGTGGTTCAGCTAAGTCGTAGCCTACATCCACTTTATAGTCCTTTATTCATATCATCAGATTTTCCCAAGGCAAGGCATGTCTTGTTACAGAATTCACAGTAAAAACAACAAAAAGTATAGCATTTATAATCCAAATATCGCATTAAGTGTTGGGCATTCCATGCTCGAGGAACTTCTTCGCCATCTACGGTCGTTAACTTGAAGGTTCCTTTTTCAAGTTTCCGTTGGATGACAAAGGGTCCTTCCCATTTTGGGCCGAGGTGAGGAAGGGATGGAAAAACTCTCTTTAGCACCAAATCTCCTGGTTCAAAAGTTCTGAGGCGAACTTTTTTGTCATAATAGCGTGCCATCTGACGCCGATGTCTTGCTGCACGCAAGTCTGCTTCGTCCCTTTTCTCTTCAACTTCATCAAGAGACTCAAGTAAAAGTGCCCGATTCGTCATCGGGTCATAATACGTCACCCTGTGGGAAGGAACTTCCAGTTCAACTGGAATTACTGCTTCTGAGCCAAAGGAGAGAGAGAAAGGGGTATGACCGGTAGCCGTTTTAAATGTTGTTCGATATGCCCACAAAGCTAGGGGCAATTCGTCAACCCATTTTGCCTTTGCACGCTCTAATCGCTTCTTGAGGATGGATTTTATTACCTTATTTATTGCCTCTATTTGCCCATTCGATTGTGGATAGGCAACTGCAGTATATCGTTTGTCTATCTTATATTTCTGGCAAAAATTTCTGAATTCAGTGCTATCAAATTGGGTCCCGTTGTCAGTAATAATCGTCCTTAGGATCCCGAATCGGCATATAATATTTCTGACCACAAAACTTATCACCTTTCTTGCTGTGATCTTAGTCAAGGGCTCGGCTTCCACCCACTTCGTGAAATAATCCACGGCTACTATTGCGTACTTAGCTCCTCCTTTTGCAATTGGTAAAACTCCAATGATATCAATTCCCCATGTGGCAAATGGCCAAGGACTCACCATCGATTTAAGCTGAGTTGACGGTACCCTGGGGATTTTGGCGTATCTCTGGCACTTATCGCAGCGTCGTGAATAATCAGCTGCATCTTTGTTGATCGTAGGCCAGAAGTATCCGTACCGCAATATTTTCTTTGCTAAAGTTTGGCCTCCTGTATGATCTCCACACTCACCTTCGTGCACTTCTCTTAGTACACGCTTGATGTCGTCGTGTGCGATACATCGTAACAGGGGCATAGAAAATCCTTGTCTATAGAGAGTATCGTCTTGTATAACATATCTGGTTGCTTTGCGAACTACAGCTCTTTTCTCACTCTTCTTCGATGGAAGTGTCCCATTCTTAAGGAAATTCTTAATTGGAGTCATCCATGACTCCTTCTCTGGTTCCGCTTCAAGAGCGAATTCAATTTCCATTGACTCAAAGCTTGGCGACTCCAACGTTTCAATTGGAATTACCTCAGTCCCTTCTGGTTTGTCAGAACTAGCCAGTTTTGCTAGTCTATCCGCTTTCTGGTTTTCAACTCTGGGAATATGTGTTATGTTGTATCGTTCTAAGCTATTCAATAGCTCTTTCACTTTCTTGAGGTAGGCGATAAGTCGAGGTCCTCGAGCTGCGAATTCCTCTCGCACTTGACAAACAACAATCTTAGAGTCACAAAATATGTCCATCATTTTTACTCCGAGGTCTTTAGCAAGTTTCAGCCCGGCAATCAGGGCTTCATACTCAGAGTCATTGTTAGTTGCCGAAAATTCTAATCGCAGGGCGTAATATAACGACCGTCCCTCGGGAGTGACTAAGACAATTCCAGCTCCGGACCTTCGGTCATTTTTAGCTCCATCTGTATATAATTTCCACGGATTCATCTCTAGCTTATCCTCGGATTTGACCACTCGGTCATTGATTATTTCCTCCTCTGGAATGGTGAACTCCGCAATAAAGTCTGCTAGAGCTTGCCCCCTGATTGACTTTCGTGGTTGAAAATTCAAATCAAACTGGCTTAGTTCTATGTTCCATTTGATCAACCTTCCCGATGCTTCGGGTCTCTGCAACACCTGTCTTAACGGCTGGTCGGTGTATATGGTTATTGGATGGGCTTGGAAGTAGTGACGAAGTTTTCGGGATGCAATCAGGAGGCTGTAAGCAAGCTTCTCAATCTTTGGGTAGTTGCGCTCTACCGCTGCTAATTTCTTACTCACATAGTATACTGGCCTTTGTACTTTGTCTTCTTCTCGAACCAGGGCTGTGCTGACAGCGTGAGCCGAGACTGCTAGATAAACAAATAATTCTTCGTGATCTACGGGCTTTGATAAGATTGGCGGTTTCTCTAACAGTTCTAACAGATTTTGAAAGGCCTCAACACAATCGGGAGTCCACTGGAAGTTCTTCTTTCCCCTTTTTATCAAATCAAAAAACGGAACACACTTATCTGTGGCTTTGGAGATGAATCTACTCAACGCCGCTACCTTCCCTGCCAGACTTTGGACGTCTTCAATTTTCCTCGGTTCTTCGATGTTTCTAATCGCTGCTATCTGGCTAGGGTTGATTTCAATTCCTCGAGAACTCACAATGAAGCCAAGGAACTTTCCCGACGCCACCCCAAATGAACATTTTAAAGGATTCAATTTCATACGGTATTTTCGTAAGATACCAAACATTTCTGCTAAATCTTGCGTATGACTGGAAGATTGCTTTGATTTGACAAGCATATCATCCACATAAACCTCCATAGTTTTTCCTATTTGATCATAAAACATTCTATTTACCAAGCGCTGATAAGTAGCTCCAGCGTTTTTTAACCCGAATGGCATTACAACATAACAATATAGCCCCAAATTCGTAATGAAACTCGTATGCTCTTGGTCTGGTACATGCATAGGAATTTGGTTGTATCCAGAGTATGCGTCCATGAAAGAAAGAAGTTCATGACCTGCTGTCAATCCTGGGAAGTGGGAAACTATCTTTTGGGCAAGCTTTATTTAAATCTGAAAAGTCAATACAAGTTCGCCACTTTCCGTTTGGCTTCTTTACCAAGACGGGATTCGATATCCAGTCGGGATAAGTCGAATCTCGAATAAATCCATTTTGCTTCAATTTCTCTACTTCCTCTTTGAGAGCGGCCGACCTCTCTGGGCCCAGCATGCGTCTCTTTTGCTTCACAGGCGGATGCTTCGGATTTACATTCAATTTGTGACTGATAATGGAAGGTGATATCCCACACATGTCAGCATGGGTCCAGGCGAACACATCTAAGTTTGCCTTCAAGAAGTCCGTCAGTTCTTCAGCGCGACGTGGATCCAATTGAGAACCAATCTTCAAAACTTTCGTCGGATCAGCTTTATCAATGGGAATTTCCACTGTCGCTTCATTAGGAGTTGCATTCCTAGCCTCTGGTTCCTCGTCTTTTCTAGGATCCAGGTCTTCAGGTGTTCCTTTGGGCAACTCCTTTGGGGTCAATTTCTCTAATTGCTATGCCGAGTCTCCCTTTGAGGGAGACGAGGCATCCTTACTCTCAGCTTTAAATCCTTTCATCAACATTTTTAGTTCGGCTACATAGCAGGCCCGTCCGGAAACTTGATCCCCTCTTATTACTCCAGTCCCGGCTTCGGTTGGGAACTTTAGTAACAAGCACCAAGGGGCGATACAAACTCTAAATTCAGCGAGGGCAGGTCTCCCTAAAAATGCGTTATATGGCGAATCTACGTCCAATACTACGAACTGAAGCATTCGCACTCTTCTACGTTCTCCTTGCCCTAGGGTCACGGGCAACTCTATATATCCCATGGGAGCTGTCGTCGCTCCGTTGAAGCCTCTAATCCATCCTTCACAAGGTTTCAGATCTTCGGGCTCAAGCTTCATCTGATCAAATGACTTCTTGAACAAAATATTAACGGAACTTCCGTTGTCTACTAATACCTTATGGACCAAGGCCGGCCCAATGGTGGTAGTAATAACCAACGGATCATTGGTGGGAGATTGTATCCCCGTGTTGTCTCGGCTGCGAAATACCACGTCGTCGAACATGGTTTTTTGTTGTTTTATGGGGGTGACATCTTCCAAATCGTCACCTTCATTCACATCTAGATGCTTGGCAGCATTCACATATTGGTCCATTGACCTAAAACTTCGGATTGCCGGGTGAGGTCCGCCTACTATGGAGTTGATGACAATCCCTTTACCTTTTTGCTGCGCAGTAGGCTTAGGAGCAGGTAGGATCTGTTTTGGAGCCTGCTCTCCTTGCCCCCTGTCCCTCGGGACAACCTTGTACTCATCCAACTTTCCTTCACGCAGCAGCTTTTCAATTACATCCCTCAAATGCCGACATTCATTGGTCGAATGTCCATGTGTTCCGTGAAACAAGCAAAATTTCCCAGTCGCCATTTCTTTCTCGGTCGAATCACGAGGTGGCGGTCTTTTGTACTGCAACACATTGTACGTATCCAGGTAAATATTTTCCAGGGTGTCATTCAATGGTGTATAGTTCTCGTAGTTCTGGAATCGGGGCCTTTTGTTAGGGTCACTTCCCCTATTTCTGTTTCTTCTGTTACCGTTCGAATTACGGTTGTTGTTGTTTCCCCCATTTCCAGTATTGCTGTTTCCACCCTTGCCTCCTACATTTACTTCAACCTTGCCAGAACTTTCCCCAGACTGCTTCACGGCAATATTACTCTGCACATTCTCCTTTGAAGCTGCCTCAGACTTTCTCTTTCGGTTTGCCCTGGCCTCCTCTCGTCTTAGATAAATGTCGGCTTTTTCGTAGAATATCGCCCTTGTGGGGGGTGTTTTCCCAGAAAGGTAGTCTCCAAACTCGGATTCAGGATCGACTCCTTCCTTTAATGCCATCAGAATGGTGGGCTCGTGCGGGTCACTGACCTCAGTTACGGCTTGGTTAAAACGATCAAGATATGCCCTTAAAGACTCTCCGGGCGCCTGCTTGATTCTTGACAATTCAATAACACTTTTGGACTTTCGGGCATGGAGACGGAACTGGTTCATGAAACGCTCGCTTAGTTCCTTGTAATTTGAAATCGAACGAGGAGGAAGTCGGGTAAACCAGAACAGTGCCACATCTTCTAAGTAGATTGGGAACGCTTTGCACTTCACTTCATCAGGGGCAGCAGCGGCATTCATGAGCCATGAGTACCGCATTAAATGTTGTCCCGGATCAGTCCTTCCGTTGTATTTGTCCATCTGTGGCAAGTTAAAGCGTCGGGGAAATTGGAAGTCGAGGATATCGTCGGTGAACGGAGTATGGCTTCGTTCAATGCCATAGTCTTCATTTGTATAATTCCGGCTCTCGGACATAATTCGGCGAACCATTGCCTGTACATCAGCACTAGTTAGGGGGTGCTCAGGTTCCCTGGCCCTAGTATCCGAGTTCCTTCTGGGCTCTTGCTCAGGGGATGCCCTTCTTCTTCGAGCTGCCTCTGCTCGATTCCGTTCCCTGCGTTCCCGGTCGATCTCGGGAAGAGGGGACTGGAGTCTTTGCCCCTGAGTGGGGTCATCGTTTCCTAATGCTCGTGCAATATCCTCACGAGATCCCAAAGATCCAAATGTCAACTGCTCCACGTTCTGAGGTCGTTCGAGTGGCCTTCGTTCACGGGGCCTCTCTTCCTCGGACGATGAAGATTGATCAACTGGTGTGTGACGAACCGGTGATGGAGTTCTCTGGCGACGGAGCTCAATGATCTCCCGACTCATGAGCCTCATATTTTCCTGCATCATGAGATTAGTGCGCTCATGAACTCTCATAGCTTCCCTTGTGCTCTCAAGCATGTCAAGCAAGCGCGAAAAATCTCCTTGAGTGATGGGCGCAGATGGATTGACCTGATCTCCAACCCTGGCAGCTGGAATTGGAGCATTCGTAGGGACTCGAGTAGAGGTTCCAGCTTCACCAAGCATCGGGTCGGGTCGGAGGTAAGAGGTCGGGTCGGATCGGAGCTGGGGTGCCTGGTCGGATCGGAGCGCAGCGGGCAGTTCAGGTCGGTTCAAATTGGGGGAATGCACTGCTTCAGAGTCTCCTACCCGGATCGGATCGGAGCTCTCCCCCTGCTGGCGGCTCGGATTTCCTGCATTGATTCTTCCTTCTGCTGAACTCTGCCCCCGAGACCTTGTTACAACAGCGCGTTGCTGATCTTCGCCAGCTCCACTTCCTTGAACAGACTGAACTTCCTTGCCTTTTCCTTTGGCCATGAGTCTTTGACAATTACTTCAACGAATGTAAGAAAACGGAGAAACTTAAGGATTCACTTCTTTGAACTCAACGGTCCAAAAAGTAGAAAGAGATCCCGGAAAATAAAGAATTTAGATGAGGGTTCTCAGTGAAAGCACCAAAATGTTAGACCCAAAAGTGGTTCTAACACCCAAATTGATTTAAAACAAGATAAAGTGAGATGAAAATAACAATGAACACGCAAGATTTATAGTGGTTCGGCGAACAAATGCCTACGTCCACTTATTTTTTACTATATTCGATAATTCAGTTGCAAATACAATGAAAGATTCACTCACAACTCACTTTTGTTCACTCAATTGGCTAAAACAAGAAATAAAAGATGATTTGGATTTTCCGGGAGTAATGGAGTTCGGATGATGGAGGTGATTGAATTCTTTAAGTGCTCAAAAAAGATCCTTCTCTTTGTCTCCGGATGGGGTATTTATAGGTGTGAATTTGCTTGAGACTTGATCCGGGTCGGGCCACGTGTCATCCATCGCACTCTCTTCGGGTTCGGATGAACTATCAGGTTGACAACGCATCAAAAGGGAGGACGTTAGGGGTAGGAATTAGTCATAGCCGGTCCGGTTCTCCAGGCGATTTTACAGGAGATTAAAATGGATCATGGGTGCGGGTCGGAGACGTGCAGGTAAGGGGTTCGGATCGGGATACCCGATCCAAACCGGACTGGTTTGGGCGCCTCTCCTTCTCTAACCTATTCCGCTCCGCTCCAGCGTTGTAGCAAGCAGATGGCTTTCCGATCCATTCGAGATTTAGTTGCCTTCCGATCCGATTGGATATGCCTTGCCAATCTATCCAGTAAGAGATCACCGATCCGAACAGAGAACTCTATCCGATCCGAGCCAATATGCTGCTCTAACCCGATCCGAACAGAGGACCCTATCCGATCCGAACAACTGCAGCTATCAACCTGAATTGTAGTGTTTTCCTCCAATCCGAACCGAAGTCTTATAATTAAAAATACCATTCAATGTTTGGTTTCTTGACTTTGTGTTGCCTAGTTCACAAAGTAGGCTAACAATATCCCACTCTGAAACTCGAACGTAAACACCGATGATGATGCCTCATCATCAGAATCATCTCCGGGCGACTAGAGTGTGATTCGATATCTACCCAGTATATTTGAGACTTCGTATACACGTGAATCAGACGTATATTAAAATCTCTATATACTCGATTGTCCAGATTAAAATATAATAATATGTCCAATTTAAGATAAAATTTTCAAAACTAAATTTGTTTTTATTTTTATAAAAACAACACTCTTTGGACTCATTCTAGGATACTACTGATCCCATCTCTGACGAGTCATTCTTTTATAGGATATTATTAATCCTACCTCTGATGAGTCTTTTGTTCAGTTCTAACGAGTTGTACCCCAAAGATTTGAGCTAACCAGAGCTTTGATACCAAATGTAAAGACCCGAAAATCCCCACCCTTTGAATCGACCATAAACCACACAGGTCTGAACCGAAAGTCAGAAATCTTCGAATACTTTAACTTTGGGAATACAATGCATTAGAAAAGATAATAGATCTAAGTCATATACATCCAATCGTTACATAGCAAATAAATTAAATAAATTAATTAATTATAAAAAGAAAGAAATCTCACAGTGATCGGTTTTCAGAAATCGTTCGTGTTCATTTCTGAATTTCTGTTCGCGTTCAAATTTGGCTGAATTTCCAATGTGCTATGTTTCTTTCCCAATCAGTTCTGAAATGTAGAGTTTTTCGTTACGAATCCAATGCAATGAAAATCGTTCGATTCTGATTCTGTTTGCAAAAGATATGGCCGTTAACACATTTGATAATTTAATTAATTAATTAATTAGTAATTAAAACTTAATTACATTTTTAATCTCTTCCTTCCCGTTGGTCTTCTTCGTACTCTGTACAAAACCGAACCCATTTCACAAATCCAATCCGTCCCATCGCACCACCATATAGACCACCAGACTCCGATCTGAACCCGCCATCCCGCTCGCCGTCGCAACACCACCCGCTGCCAGGAACTGGAGCGAACTCGGTGGTCCTCACTGGCTTCGATTTGCGTGTGAGCGGCGCTCCTTAGTGGGGCAATATCAAATGATTTATTCAATGGAAACTCATCACAACCGTTCAACTTGAAGATCTCGCTCTGCTCTTCAAGTTTTGCTCACAAATCATAGTTTAATTCATGAAATATTGGGAGAAATTAAGGAAGTAATTTCGTGCGTTTCTGGCCATCAAAAGATAAGGTGGCGGCTGTAGCCTTTGGTGAATTAGGTTTTAGGGTTTCCTATTTATAATATTATATTATTATATTTCCTAATTTTCAGAAAAGCCCTTCTTATTCCTAATCGTTCCAAATTTAACCCAACGAAAATTGTTCCTAGCTAATAGCCCCCATTCCGGGTCCAATGCGCTAGGTCTCGTCAGCCCAAACGACTATCTGTGGCCTGTTTTATTTAATTTAATATTCAAATCCTTTATTTAATTAATTCCAGCTTACATTTAAATTCACCTAGGCCATATACGAGCTCAGAAAAATCCAAAAAAATATTTCTGGCTTTGTTTTAACGATACGGTCCTAATAAAACAAATTTTGTTGAATTCTGAGACTGTTTGAAAAATGGCCATTTTCAAGTCGATTAAATCTGATCGAAATGAACAAAACACATTTTCTTTTGTCACGCCCACATATTAATTCGAAAAATTACGAAAATTGAAAATTGAAACCTAGCAATAATTTAACATTCCGGTTCCAACAAAAGTTGTATCGTCGAAAACGGAGGTCGTTTGTAAAATGACTATTTTTAAGGGCCATATATTATATTAAAATATATATAAATTATATAGCGACTTTTCTGAAATTTAAACTAGCCATGACTAATTATTTTTAAAGTGAAATTTTAGTTTCTTACATTCGTTAGAAAGATATGGTTAAACATGTTTAAATATTTTTGGTTTTACTGAAATCCGATTTATTTTGAATCTTGTACATTCAGTTAAAGTTTAAAATCAAATTTTCAAACTGTCGCGCCATTTCTAACTCCTTTTATATTTAAATTAAATTTATTCGTTTTAACTTCGATTAAAATAAATTTTAATCGTTATTATTTAAAATAAACCATTTTATATATTAAAAATCCATTAAAATTTCTAAAATAAAAATTTTAAATTGGTTCAGAATTTGCGGGTTGTTACAATCTCCCACACTTAAAATCTTTTTGTCCTCGAAAAGGAACGTAGCTAAAAGTTGTTTAATTAGTCAACTAAATTTTCAATTCTTATCAATTTAGTTCAATATTAAACTAAATTTAGCTAAATTTATCATTCTTTCTCATATTGGTTAAATTAATTATCATACCAACATTTTTATTAGTTAAACTAATTATCAAACATCACAACCAGCAATCAATTAGGTGATTAACTTTTTAAATATATAACTTTTTATATATATAGTCAAAAATCATATTTTTAGTGCAAATCACAGCAATAAATTCTAATTAAGTTTTGGTTCTCATACCAGTCAGTTGGAAATATATAGATATCCCACTCCGAAACTCGAACAGAAACACCGATGATGATAATTCATCGTCATAATCATTTCCGGGCGACAAGAGTGTGATTCTATATCTACCCAGTATATTTGATACTTCGTATACACGTGGATCAGACGTATATTAAAATCTCTATATACTCGATTGTCCAGATTAAAATATAATAATATCTCAAATACGTAATTTAAGATAAAAATTTCAAAACTAAATTTGTTTTTATTTTTATAAAAATAACACTCTTCGGACTCATTCTAGGATACTACTGATCCCATCTCTAACGAGTCATTCTTTTATAGGATATTATTAATCCTACCTCTGATGAGTCTTTTGTTCAGTTCTAACGAGTTGTACCCCAAAGATTTGAGCTAACCAGAGCTCTGATACCAAATGCAAAGACCTGAAAATCCCCACCCTTTGAATCGACCATAAACCACACAGGTATAAACCGAAAGTCGGAAATCTTTGAATACTTTAACTTTGGGAATACAATGCATTAGAACAGATAACAGATCTAAGTCATACACATCCAATCGTTACATAGCAAATAAATTAAATTAATTAATTAATTATAAAAAGAAAGAAATCTCACAGTGATCGGTTTTCAGAAATTGTTCGTGTTTATTTCTGAATTTCTGTTCGCGTTCAAATTTGGCTGAATTTCCAAAGTGCTCTGTTTCTTTCCCAATCAGCTCTAAAACGTAGAGTTTTTCGTTGCGAATCCAACGCAACGAAAATCGTTCGATTCTGATTCTGTTTGCAAAAGATATGGTCGTTAACACATTTGATAATTTAATTAATTAATTAATTAGTAATTAAAACTTAATTACATTTTTAATCTCTTCCTTCCCGTTGGTCTTCTTCGTACTCTATACAAAACCGAACCCATTTCACAAATCCAGTCCATCCCATCGCAGCACCATATAGACCACCAGACTCCGATCTGAACCCGCCATCCCGCTCGTCGTTGCAACACCACCCGCCACCAGGAACTGGAGCGAACTCGGTGGTCCCCACTGGCTTTGATTCACGTGCGAGCGGCGCTCCTTGTAGGGAAAAATCAAATGATTTATTCAATGGAAACTCATCACAACCGTTCAACTTGAAGATCTCGCTATGCTCTTCAAGTTTTGCTCACAAATCATAGTTTAATTCATGAAATATTGGGAGAAATCAAGGAAGTAATTTCGTGCATTTCTGGCCATCAAAAGATAAGGTGGAGGCTGTAGCTTTTGGTGAATTAGGTTTTAGGGTATCCTATTTATAATATTATATTATTATATTTCCTAATTTTCAGAAAAGCCCTTCTTATTCCTAACTGCTCCAAATTTAACCCGACGAAAGTTGTTCCTACCCAATAGCCCCCATTTCGGGTCCAATGGGCTAGGTCTCGCCAGCCCAAATGATTGCCTGTGGCCTGTTTTATTTAATTTAATATTCAAATCCTTTATTTAATTAATTCCATCTTACATTTAAATTCACCGGGGCCACATACGAGCTCAGAAAAATCCAAAAAAAATATTTCTAGCTTTGTTTTAATGATACGGTCCTAACAAAACTAATTTCGTCGAATTCTGAGACTGTTTGAAAAATGGCCATTTTCAAGTCGATTAAATCTGATCGAGATGGACAAAACACATTTTCTTTTGCCACGCCCACATATTAATTCGAAAAATTACGAAAATTGAAACCTATCAATAATTTGACATTCCGGTTCCAACAAAAGTGGTTTCGTCGAAAACGGAGGTTGTTTGTAAAATGGCTATTTTTAAGGGCCACATATTATATTAAAATATATATAAATTATATAACGACTTTTCTAAAATTTAAACTAGCCATAACTATTTATTTTTAAATTGAAATTTCAGTTTCTTTCATTTGTTAGAAAGATATGGTTAAACAGATTTAAATATTTTTGGTTTTACTGAAATCCGATTTATTTTGAATCACATACATTCAGTTAAAGTTTAAAATCAAAATTTCAAACTGCCGCGACATTTCTAACTCCTTTTATATTTAAATTAAATTTATTTGTTTTAACTTCGATTAAAATAAATTTTTACTCGTTACTATTTAAAATAAACCATTTTATATATTAAAAATCCATTAAAATTTCTAAAATAAAAATTTTAAATTGGTTCAAAATTTGCGAGTTGTTACAATAAATTACATAAATTGCTGTTCCAGTAGCCAAGAAATGTTTTTTTTTCGTTTAACACAGGGGTTTGGAGTTGGAGCCTTCCAACACAGTCTTGACTATATCAAGACGCGCTTATTAGGCTTACATGACTACATGTTCGCCCATGTGAATGTCGATACCCGACATTGTCAAGGAGACAATATGGTAGGATTTTCTGGTACATACGTGTGATATATCATTTATTACATTAAGTAGTCATGCACCTATTTGATCAGTACATATTTATGCTATTTAAAAAAAATGCAGGGAGTTTTGGATCTCCAGTAGACGGATATTGACCTCCTCAAGCGTCACTAGAACAGTAAAGTGGCAAAAAGTTATAGAGAGACGATGAACAACATAAAATCAGGTGGGAAAAGACCGGACGGGATGAGCGGTAGGGTGTGGGATGACCTATATACTTATTAGAATAATAATGAGGAGTTTCAGGTAAATTTACTACATATTTAATTTAAATTGTTCTATTCAAGTAACATATAACTTAGAATATAACATTTTTTTTAAATTTAAATGTATAGGCCAAGCCCGCGAGAAATGTGGCAAACAGGAGCAAGAATCCATTTATGCGCCACGATGGGTCCAAGTCGTTTCAGCACCATCGCAAGGACCTGGTATATTTATTAATTACATAGTTAAAATATTTTAATTTATAAGTTGTTAAAATTAATAGTTGAGTTAACTTTAATTAAGTTCTAATTTACATACATACATATATATATATATATATATATATATATATACATGCTTATTTCAGGAAAGACACCGTGGTGTTCTTATGTCGTACTAGGATGTTTTTGAGCATACACATGCATTGAGTCAGGTCGACGACATAGACTCAGTTTCCTACTCTTGGGACCACGATGCCAAGGGCGTCAGGCATATGTAAGTATAACATAATTAAGTTAAAGTTATAATTTAATTAAAATAGTGTTATGTAAAGTCAATTGTTTTTTGTTTAACAGGAGAAATTTCAGGAACAAATGGCGCAGATGGGGGAATCCAGTGGGATGATGAGTTGACTACGAAGGATGAGGATACGATTTTTGATGCTATCATGGATCCACCTAACAGGAACAGACGATATGCCTATGACAATCTAGAGGTAATAGAAACTAAAATTTATAATAAAAACTGAAATTTACTTGAATTGCTATTATGAAATACTGAAAATCTAAAATTATATACAGGTTTAAGACATCACAACATACGTACCAAAGGGCTCAGGACAAGGAGGAGATCACACAGCTACGAGCACAGATAGCAGAGCTTCATGAGCATAATCGTTGCTACGAAGAGCAAATGGAGCAGCTTAACCCACGGCTAGCAGAGTTCATTGCTCAGTACAGTACGCCACCTTCATCTTCTAGTGGGGAGAGATGAGGCTAGTTTGTTTTGATGTTATATATGCTTTGAGAGTTGGTGATGCTTGATACATTATGATGGTTGTATATATTGATGCTGTGTTGGTGATGATGGTTTGGACATGGTGTTGGATGTTGTGTTGGTGATGATATTGTTTGGAAATGGTGTTGGTGATGATGGTTTGGACATGGTATGTACATATATGTTATGTTGGTGACGTTGGTTTGTTGTATTATGTAAATATTAGTTTATGTTTTGTGTTTGATTTTTGTATAATATTGTGTGGGTGTATATGTGACTGGGACTAAGATTTATATGCTCGAAATGGAGCAGTTTTGATGATTATGTATATTGCGTGTGGCTGGAAGTGATTAGCTTGAAATCTGGAAAAAAAAAATACCCAGATTTCCAATGGCTTACGAAATCATATATTTCAATGTCTTCCAACGGCTATCAATGGCTAATTTCAATGGTTTCCAATATTTTCTAACGTCTCTTTGGCATAAATAAAAGACACATGGCCAAGTTACCCAGTTGGATCCGTTGAAAATAGGCGTTGATGGCATTGGAAGTCGTTGGAAACCGTTGATACGTATACCAACGGACTTACCAATGGCTCATGGCCGTTGGTATGCACTGTTCCTCTTATAGTGATTTGATAAGTCTGAATTGACAATTTTTGTAATACAGTAGAAAACCGAAATGATTTGTACTTTATTGATATATCTGACAAATATAATGTGGCTATATTTATACACAACAACTTATGAGTTAGCAGGCTTGAATTGAAAAATAAAATAAAAACTAAGCTAGGCCCAATATCAACAAGCCCGAATACAATGAAGATAAGTAGATAACACAACCTAGGGTTTCGTTTACTTCATAATACATGCATTCTTATCCCTACTTAAGATTCGTTTCCCATGCATTCTTATCCCTACTTAAGATTCGTTTCCTAAAACTTGGTATACGTCAACAAAAATTGGATCTATTAATGCTCGAGTAAAGCTCATGCTAAACCAACATGTTTACTGAAAGTCTAGTCAGTCTTTGAACTGTGATTAAGAATTGGTATTTAGCATGGGTTACTTGCTAATACCTTAAAAAAATGAAAAATAAGCATATGCTATTTGCAAGAATAAGTAAAGACACATAATTTAAAGTTGGTTGATTAACGTCGATCTACGTCCGTTATGGAGAAACTCTTATGCTTTTCTTTCATCATGATTGATGCAAATACCAAAGACAACAATAAAAAATTTGTTCAACAGTTGTAAAAACGTTTTGTCATGATGTATTTACAGCTGCTGGAATTGGTGTTGGATGACTGAGATTGTGTGTGTGTGTGTGTATTATGTGTGTGTGTGTGTGTGTAATAAATCTATTATGCGCTGCTACAATATCAATTATACATATCCTAAATATCGATTGCTCCAGTTGCGCCACTCTGGCAGCGTATCCCTAAAAAATTTATCTACCTTGTGATTACATACATATACATGTATGTGTATACATGTATTATGTATGTGCAATATATATAGAGACACTGCCTACCTTGTGGTATTTACAGTGAATCACTATGAATATCACAAGCTGTCTACATCAGATCAAGTCATGAAATATGATGAGAAACACACCAAAATTCTGAGACAAATAAATTTTAAAACAAAATATATCTGCTGGATTTAAAAAATATTTTGTTCCAGATTACTGTGTGTGTGTTTCTGTCACAGGTAAGCAAATGACTGGACTAACTGTGAAGCTGACAGAAGACAAAACTATGATAGAGTGTGTATGTATATAAGAGAGTACAACAGAGAGAAAAGTAACTTGGTCTGTAAATAAAATGTAACTTGAGCGATTGAGTGTTGTAGTGAGGAACTATGTATATGAAATTGAATATGTATTGTATTACAATGAGATGTACAAATAGTGGAGTTATAAAATCTGTACTATTCAATTTAAAAATAAAATATTATATTTCAATAAAATACTGCTTGAATATTTAAATTCTTGTGTACTAGTATTTTATTTAAATATAAATATTTGATTTTGTTTGTGATGTAGTATAATAGTATAATTACAAACACATTTAATATATATATATATATATGTATGTATGTATGTATATGTATATATATATATACATATACATATATATATATATATATATATATATATATATATATATATATAGAATTGTTATATACAACAATATCTTCTCCTTCCTCTTCATTTATTAGAATAACCATCTCTTTGTGATGTTTGATCTACCTTGTTATTGTTTTATTTATATTTATATAGCTGGTAGCATAGTTAATAAATAGATCCAAATCTTGTGATTTCTTATTATCAATTCTTGCATATGTGCACCCAAGATTGAGTTAACATCTTTCATAGATGGAAAACTTTATCAAAGGACATCACTACGAAACAAATTCATATTCATTTCCAGTGGCATTCGAGACAATCAAAGTTTGTTTTGAATTTGAAACTTTATGATCCGCTGCATCTAATTAATCACAAGTTGCTTTGATTTTTGAAAGATATTCTTTTATAGTATGATTACCCTTCCTCATGTTTCATAATTGTCTCTTATAATACATGACTTTAGTTGCAGATTGGTTGTTGAACCCTTTCTCAATAGTTATTCTTATCTCATTGGTAGATTTACATCCAACTACTAGTGATAGCAAGTTTGTACTTATGGAAGACAATAACCATGAACTAATAAGTCTGTCTTGTCCATGATGCTTCGTATAATCTTTATTACTGATCATTCTCTTTTCTTGATTATTGATGTATTTCGGTAGGATGTGCAAGGTTCCAAGAATGGATCCCTCAATGTCACATCCTTGAATTGTAGTCTCGACAAAATAGTTGTTTTCCTCTACATGAATTATAATCAACCCACGGTTTTGACCAATTTCTCTACTGTAATTGCAGTTTGATAGTGAGAATTATAATCAACAAAGATGGATACAATCTTTCTAGTTTGATAGTGAGAATTATAATTACTTGGCTCATTTCATTATGAAATCACAACTTTCTAGTTTGGTTGAAATTCAAATTTTAGCGACTTCAGACCATTATATATGGCAAGCCACGTAAATTTAAGTGCTAATAATTAAACATGTTTTTATTGATATTTCTTACATGCTGCAGTATTCAATCGAGAACAATCAAAATGTGTTTCACACTCTCATTGGATCAAAGGTTACGTGCCTGAGCTAACACATAAATGGAGTCCTTGTTACACAAAATCACGTGGAAATCAGCCAAAATAAAGCATTTAGCTTCATATTCTGTTCACAACTACTGTACATTCACACATGCTTCATATGCTTTGAAATCATGCCAATACAATCTGGCACCTCAATTGTAGCTGACACGAACACCAAACCATTACAAGTATATCGGATAGATGCATTGAATCCTGATTAACGAAAGGTATTCAAATGCCATCTTCCTTGATTAATTCACTGTATATTTTATTGTGTATATATATCTCTATCTGAAGTCACACTGCTATGTATACATGTTGAAGTAGTTTCATTCTTTTGGTAAAAGCTCAACATGGTATCCATCTGGAAATCCTAACCCCGGAGTTCGAATAATATTTCCTCCTTTGATCGTTTTCCATCTGTGAATTCAAACAAAATAGCCATAAAGTTTACCAGCTTCGTTAGAATTGTTTAATTTTAAAAACGTAAGGATGCACGCGTGCGCGCATACACACGTACATGTCATTGTGGCATTACCTATACTTTGTAACCAAGCAATGGATGAAAACAGCCATTTGAAGTTTAGTGAAATCTGTTCCTACACAAAATCTCATCCCACCACCAAATGCCATGAAATTTTTAGACCCTCCATTTAATTCTGCTTTGTTCTGCATATGTCCAGTTCATCGAATGTTATTATGGGTGCACGATTGATTTCAAGTTATCGAATTATAATAACTAGTTATTTGCCATGAGTTGACCTATATCACAATCATTAGCACTTGATTACGTTACTTAGAGAAACAACAACAAACTGGCAATGTTACTTAGGCAAGAAAGGAATCAAAGACATTTGAATAACAATGTTTACAGCTTGGATGTTGGGTTTTTAAAGCTTAGTTGTTCTGCCCAGCATAAGATAAGGAATTCATGTGTTAACATAATGAAATTTGGTATATTTGTTTATTCAAGAGAGCTGATTTTCTTTCCTTTTTTTTTTCGGTCACTAGGTTATTAGGATATGAAAATGCTAGCTCGATATGCACAACTAACCTTCCACCTCCATGGATTGAATGAAAGCGGATCGTCGAATATTTCAGAATTCAAATGAACAGCTGGAGGACAAACCATAACTCCCCATCCAGCTGGAATTGTGTATTCTGTCAACCAAAGTGTAAAATGTAAGGAAAATACAAACAATAAATGTACACAAAATGTGTGTGTTATATTATACCATTAATATGGATCTCCTTCAGTGCTTTTCTGAAAATGCCTGGAACAATATTCGCCAACCGGGCAGTTTCATTGATGACCTATATCAAACAGCAGCAAAGCATAAGTAATAAATATGTCACAAAAGAAAAAAGAAAAAATATATTAAGCGTAGTTATTTGTGAAGTACCTGTAACGTAAAAGTCATTGATTTATACTCCTGCCAAGTAATTTCAGATTCTGGGTCCTTGCGGTTCCTTATTATGGCTTCATGCTCTTCCTGAAAAATATTTTGATTAAAAATAAATTTTGACTAGAACTAACATGATAATATGAAACATCACTAACCGTGAGTTCCTCCAAAACTTTAGGATGATCTGCTATTAGTTTAATAGCCAATGTCAATGCTAATGAAGTAGTTTCGAAGCTTGCAAAGAGAAGTACAAACATCAAATCTAAAGCGACTGATTCTGTTAAGACTGGTTTTTCTTTCTTTAGTTCTTCAACAACATAATCGAAAAAGTCGTTGCATTGCCTATTTGGTCTGCTTTTCCTTTCTGCTAACATTTGTTTAAGAACCTTCATTGCTTTTCTCCTTCCCTGAAAAAAAGTTAAACGTCAGTATTAGCTAAAATTTGTTAACTAAAATATGCAATTATATTTTCCTCAACATGCCTGTAAACATCTGTTGTAAGCTGTTCCTGGAATGTTCAGTGGAAAAGAGATGAGCCCTTTAATGAAAGCAACAAAATTAAGTCTGAGATTCTCTGATGACGTTGAAGGATCGTAACTAATCAACTTTTTAGCAGTGAGATCGAATATCATCTGTAAAGTTAAAAATAAAGTTTAGACATTATAATTTCGAGGGACTATCAACTTAGGAAGAAAAAAGAAAAGAAAAGAAAAATGCATACTGTGGCTAATCCTTCTTTGAGATCAACGCTATTAGCCTGCAGTGACCAGGTTCGAAGATTAATGCAAGCCGACTTCTCAATATCACTTAGTAACCTTTCTTTCATGCTTTCGGGACCAAATAATTTAAGCACTAAACTCTTCAAATATTTGTACAGAAAGCCATGCAATTCCCCTACATTATTACGACCAAATATTTCAGTGAATGTATCTGGATACCAACTCTGGAACAACTTTCCTTCTTGTTGGAACACAAAATTGTTCAGCTCATGATCAGTTGATACAATGATTGGTCGCCCAACTAAACTTGTTTTGAATATAGGCCCATATCTGAAACCAAGTAAATTAATTTGAAATGCATGTTAATTCTTATTATCTGTATACATATATAGATCAATGTAGCAACTGTACATCAAAGTATAATAAAAGATATTAAGATTGTGAGTGCACCTGTTCATCCGCTCTTTGACGAAAGGATGTATGTCAAATGAGGTGCTGGGTGCAAAAAATTGAAATGTCTCGCCAAGGAGAGGAAAGCCGAGGGATCCAGGTGGCAGTTTTCCATTGCATTTCGGATTCCTCCATCTCTGAAATAATTTGATTAGCCATATGATTAAGATGCTTAAACTACAAATAGCAATATAATGTGCCATATTTATAGGAGTAAGCAAGTCAAATGTTTCTAATGATTTTCTTTATATAGGAGGAATTTTTTTGCAAGGAGATGTGAATCAAGAATATTTATAAGGATTTGTGCACATGGGATAGATATGAATGAAGTTTAGCACTAGAGAGTAGGAGGCTTAAATAGGCAAAATTTAGTCTCTAGGTTATAAAAAATTGTAGCGAGCACTCTTAAGTTTTATATTGTTTATTATTTGTTCAATGATTTAATTACTTATTAATCATAGCTGATGTGGAGATTAAGCTCTATAAGCTGTTGACAAGTATTAGAATATTAGAAGAAATTGCATGGTGATGCACAAACCACAGATTGTTCCTGATCAAGTAGGCTTAAACAAAAAGTGGTCAGAAGTCGGAAATCTATTTATTTACATACAAAATCTACAAAATCTCTCCAAGTATAAAAGCCTGATATGCTGAAACATCAATTTTAACTAATCATACCTATCATTTGTGATTAGCAGGCTAATAAGATAAAGAATATTTTTGAATGTTGTTATTACAGAATATAACCCTTAATGTGCACCTGACCAAAAATAATATCTCTAACAAAATAAGGATACCTAATCTAACCTGGTAAATTTGAGACGAGCTGTGGCAGCGAACTAAAGTGTCTAAAACATGAATTTATGTGAATTTTGTAAAGAGACATCGCATTGTAAAACCATAAAGCATTACAATAACAGGAGAGCCTGGTATAAGATAAAAGGTTACAATGTTTGTTGTCAACATGTAACGGAAACATCCACCGTAGCTCTTTAGGAGCAACCAAGCCAATTATGGCACAATTGTTGCACTTTATATTGTGTTATCACATGACAGTTAAGATGATAGCATATTGGGTTATTAACATTTTGAACTAATTCAAATCATAATCCAATGCACAAGTCTCCCAACTAGCAAGGGAGCGATAAATATTTATAACACGGGGCCATGCCTTATGATTGAACAAATATTTGCTTCTTTTAACTCAAATGCAACATTATTAACCATACTAATGACAGATGATTAAGGTGTGGACAAGTAGGATAATTTTAGACATACACAATGGTGGCCCTGGGGTAAGGCCACCAAGGCGGCCGCCTAGGGCATCCGATCTCATACTGCGTATATTTGGACATATTCTGATAACCTACAGTCTCTAATGTCTTGGTTCCCCTAGGGCCTATAATATTTTTTTGTGTTTCAGGGCCGGCTCACACATAGAGCATGATCCTAGGCTTTAACAGTTGTATAGATACCTCCTGCTTCTTCAATAGCTTTCTTTGACAGCTTGCTATGTTTGGACATGCTGACCCGCACTCTCCATGTTTGCTTAAATCATAGACCCATAACTCAAAAGTATTAGTTATTAATGTTATTTGTTCTTCTGTGCCTAATCTGCAGCTAAAACCATATTTGTTTTCTTCTAGGAAATTGCAATAGCTACATAAACACAATGCTACTCAATATAATAGAGCAAACTATGAACTTTTCATCAAGTCCTACAGCTGGTGAAGACAGATGCGATGTAAGTAAACCATATATTAACAAAATCAAATGACAATACAAAATGACCCACATCCTCCCTGTTTTCCTACATTTAGACAAAAAAAAAACTCAAAGGTATTAGTTATTAATGTTAATGATGTTACATGTTCTGCTGCTAAAAACAGACTTGTTTACTTCTAGGAAATTGCAATGGTAATATAAACATATGTGCACGCCCTATACAATATAGCAAACTACGACTACTTCATTTACTCCAACCATTGGTGCAGACAAATGCTACGTATGTAAAGCATATATTAACAAAATCAAATGATCATACAAAATAATACAGCTGGAGATGAAGCAGGAGAGGAACTATATATAACATATCACAAGCTGCAGTCCATATGCAAATTTTGAAACATGTGTGCAAAAAAAAAAAAAAAAAAAAAAAAAAAAAAAAAAAAAAAAAAAAAATCATGAAAAGAAATTTAACACAAAGTAAAAAAGGAATTTTAATGACTACTAGCTTAGATAGTCTGATTCAGTTGTGTATAACTTGCACTGTCTTCCATAGAATGCTAAACGAGGAGACTATTCGGATCCTAGCTCTGCAACCGAGACAAAGAACATTGTTTGTAACCTTAACGGTTTCCTCCTTGTTGTGAATTAGGAGGAATCACAAAAGTATTCCAACAATCTAATAAGTACCATTGAATTTCTTTTGAATAATTTCTAACCATTAGATGAGTTGATGTTTGTTTTTCAGATGCACTTGGCAATGTTATCCTAGATTCTCAATGATTTGTTTGCAGAAGGTCCACTCTCATATTTTCAATATTTTGATTGATAACTTGCTCATAAGCTTCTTCCACCAACTCCACAGATGTACAAGTCAATACTACATCCTCTAGCATCTACTGTGACTAGTATAGACAAGCTACCAGAGTACCAGTTTGTTGTCCCATACAATATTACGAATTACAACCATTGTAATTCTCTTGTCCTGTCTCTACATGCATATTAGAATCAATTCTAGAACTAACACAGTTATACACCACAGGTTACATACAATGCAGATAAGGTGCGTATAATAAGCTTTTTGAGTCATAGATTGGTTGACATTTCCATAGTAATAATAATTTATATCCATGTAGGATTGTTTAAACAAATTGAGGGTTTTATTAGTTGGTCAAAATGTACAGTAGTGCATAATAAGACATTTAATAATTAAAATACTTGATTTTGGGACAAGTCAAATGCATGTGGAAGTACAACCGACTTATGGTTCAGGGTTCATAAATTTTGTCTGTAGGAACTCAGACAAAGCAATAAATGAAGAAGAAGTTGACAAGCATAAATGAAAAACTAAGCAAACTACGTTATAGTACAAGTTGAAAAGCCAAAATATGTTTGGATGGACAATATATTTGTAACAATAGTTAACTAGCATATATGCCAGTATACAATAACCTAGGAAGTCAAAGCCTATGTTAAGCTTACTATATGAAGCAAAACAGATGAAGTATTTTCCAGCAGTGGTGTCTGAGCAGTGAGCCAGCATTCCACACTAGATGGGTAGCACTTAGATTTTTTATGCCAAGTATACACATATAAGTAAGATATTATAGGAAATATGCTAGGATACGCCAGAAACCAATATTCAGATATGGAAAAAGGTTTAAATTAGAATTTTCAGCATAAATTTGCAGAATTCGGACATGGCAACAACGCCTAATGATATAATTTAACTGAATGTATCGCGTGTGTAACCTCTTAGTCGCCTGATAATGGAAAAAAAATAAAATTTCATTGATGGATACTGATTTTTTTAGTTAAGGTAGTGTTTGATTTGAAAAAGAGTTTCATGTTTGTGTTTTTTACACTACATACATAAAATGGCGTGGGAGAGAAAAAGTTGAAAAGTTTTAGTCATTCCGGCAAAGGGAGGAAGGGGAGAAGGCGAAGAGAGTATAATTCTTGACATTCCAGAAATGCAGAAAACAAGAATTCATTTTCAATTGTACATGTTAAAGCTATTTCCCAGATTGACCATTTTCCAATCTCTTCTCCTGTTCCATGCATGTTAGAATATATGTTGAAAACACAATACACAATACTCTTTTTCAAACCAAACACTACCTAAGAGTTCTAACTCGACTCCATAGCCCATGGAGGTTTTGTACCGTTCTCTCTATTTTTCTTTTAATTTAAGAACATAATTGCGACAGCTAGGCTAGAGTGTAACATATCTCACAAGCTTTAACCAATTTGAAGCAACATTATTGCCATCGGTCAATAGGTCACTTGAATAGTGGAAATAAAGAAGTATACCACCAGTAATATTATCAGTTATGTTTGAAGTATAAAGTTATCTCTCATAGCAACTTGCCAACTTCCTAAACTTTGAAACTCACATCGTTGTGTGAATGTTAATCCATTACTTGCAATAAACATTATATATGTTACAAACCAATTAACTACAGTAAAATCACTATGTCAGTATTTTGAGTTTGACAGCCTTAAATAAAGTCATCGTCAATGCTAAGGATTACGCATAGATTTGAGATATAAATTATATGATTCACTTTATTGGATGCACTAAAAACTTTAGACTCGGAAGAAAATCAATGTAATATACCTGAAAATTCTGCAAAGTACAATGAACTGGCTAGCAAGTGAAATATATACCACATTTTCCTTCCGTCCTTTTCTTTCCTTTTCACTTTAGATACCTTACACGAGTAGGCATTGAAGCAAACACGTACTGGGCAACAAAAGCAACAGATACAAATGACTAAATGAGACAGTATTATCATGCCACAAATTTGCATTTAAAAAATTCTCTTTGTAGTAGCAGTAGTCTAAAACTATCAACGTTGACTTATATGCTTTACAGGTCAAAACATCAGTATATGCATAACAATATTTAACTAGCATAAATGCCAGTATACAATAACCTAGGAAGTCAAAGCCTATGTTAAGCTTACTATATGAAGCAAAACAGATGAAGCATTTTCCACTTTCCAGCACGGGTGTCTGAGCCAGCATACCACATTAATGGGTAGCACTTAGATTTTTCTATGCCAAGTATACACATATAAGTAAGATATTATAGTAAATATACTAAGATACGTCAGAAACATATATTCAGATATGAAAAAAAAAAAAGGTTTAAATTAGAATTTTCAGCATAAATTTGCAGAATTCAGACATGGCAACAGCGCCTAATGATATAATATAAATGAATGTATCACGTGTGTAACCTCTTAGTCGCCTGAAAAGGGAAAAAATAAAATCTCATTGATGGATATTGATTTTTTAGCTAAGGTAGTGTTTGATTTGAAAAAGGGTTTCATGTTTGTGTTTTTACACTACGTACGTCAAAATGGCGTGGGAGAGAAGAAGTTGAAAAGTTCCAGGGAGAGAAGAAGTTCAAAATGGACAAAATTTTATTTGTGATTATAGCATCTCACTGTACATTCAGATGAATACAATACACCACGAAAATAAACTACTGCCAGTAAATACATGGAATACGTCTCGACTTCAATTTCTTCTTTAGAACTACAAGCGAAACATATTCTGGAAATATACTCGGTCTGACCCGAGCATATTTGAAGCAAAGCAAAATTCACTCAGATCAGCTTGAATACTTTCAGTGATAAATTCACATGACAAACAACATGCTTAACTTTAGAAATACTTTTTGAAATAAAAGGATAATAGTAAGACCAGCTCACACATAAACACAAACAGTTTTTAACTTATTATAACCCAAAATGATATATACAAATCCAGTAACATTATAATAGTGTCTATCAAATCACAAATAAATAACCATCTAGCAGAACGTTTGCATCTCACGCTCTACATATTCATTATATAATCAAAAACCGTAAAGTGCTTATTGGAGAAACGAAAGAAGAACAAAATGAATATTCTCTAGATCGGTGACAATATATCCTGCTTGGGGGTCACCCAACCAGCCATGTTACCTGATCGATTTTTGTCATTTTCCAGTTGATGAGGCTTGAGGTCACGTTTTATCTTTCTACAGAACATCTAGCCATTATTAACTTTGAATGTCACATCGTCAGATCCGTCAAATCACTAGTTGACGCCCACAAATATACTCTGGCACTACAACAAAAACACCATATTACAACTGTAAATTTACAACTGCCACAAAATACCTGTTGTAATAGATGTTTTTTACAACTGTGATTTCCTAAAAGTTGTAATGAACATATTCCTAACAACTTTTTTATTCTGACAGTTGTAATAAAGGCCTATTACAACTTTTCCCTATTACCTATTGTAATAAGTGACAGTTTTAACAATTAACATTTTATAATTAGTAATTGGTATAATAATAATAAATTAATAATATTAATAAGTTCTATTAAATAATCAGTAATTAGTAGATAATTTTTAATAACTAATATTAATAATTAAGAGGTAATAAATAAGAAGTAATATTTAATATTAGTAATTAATTTTGGTAATTAATAATTAAAATGAATTTATTAGAAAATTTTACAAATTTATTTTCAGCATTTCTTTTTTCTACCAATTGTAATAGAGGCCTATTAAATATTAGTAATATCTATTATTTAATAATACTAATTTTTAATAATAATTAATAACTGATGTTAACCTTACAAATAAATTATAAATAATAATTACTATTAAATAATAAATCCTTAATATTTAACAAATAGTAATTATTTTTTAATAATGATTGTTAAGTATTTAATAATGAGTAATTAGTAAAATATACAAAATAAACTTTTAATAAATTATATTTAATTATAACTAGGAAGAAATAAGAAATAATAATTGCTATTAAATAATAAATACTTAATATTTAATAAATAGTAATTGGTAATAATTAGTATTTAATATTTAATAAATAGTAATTGATAAATAATAATTAGTGATTAATTTTTTGCTTTATTGTGAGAAGAGAAGTCATACTTCACCACCACTTGTGGTAGGGGTTGTCAGGAATTGGTTCTTCCCGCATCGTTGTTATTATCGACATGCTGAATTTGCTTGACTCTGTGCATTGAATAAAGCCTATGAATATGTCATGCCTCTGGAAATAATCCTAGTCGTCAGCATTTAGTTATTGGTGTTCTCTGACTAACCGTCGAATCTTGACTATCAAGTCTTAACGATGATTGTTGGGAACTGTGCTGCGGCACGGGTTCGGGGGCATCGCCCCCAAAAAAAAAAAAAAAAAATAGACCCTTTTCTTCAAATTTAGATCATACTCGAATTTTTTTCAATATACTTCTTGACTTTGAAAATCAAAACATTTTGGCTTTCAAAAAAAGGCTTTTTGCTCTAAAGGAAAAATCAAAACACTTCTCTTTCGAAACAAAACGCTTCTAGGATCTTGTAAACCGAATTTTTCACTTCCCTCCACAAACCCGGTTGTATGTCCCCGAAATATTTATCTTCCCTCCATAAGCCCACTTTTCTAACCCAAATTTTCATCTTCCCAATTAAATTTCATGACCCAACCCTAGCTCTCGAAATCTTTAAAGGCGACTCAAAAAAAGGATTAGAAAAACCTGGCTTTTACGGTCTCCACCAGCCTCCAACACCACCACCCCAATTAAATTCACGACTCACGATACCCAACACTACCGTCCCAATTAAACTCACGAAACCCAACTCCACTTCTAACACCACTGCGCCTTCTTCTCCGACGATGACGGTGATGCTCCGATATGAATCACAATTTCTAGATTGTTTACAATTCGAGGTCTAGTTGCACGAACACAGGAAACCCTAATGTAATGCTCGGAGCATCTTTGGTTGCCAAGAAGACTTGCGAGCTTGTTTAGAGATAAGTTTCTACGTTACCCTTTTCAAGGATGACTGAAGTTTCAATACTTGAATTTAAATATGAATATTGTTGGTTGAATTCATGACTAGCTCGATTGGTGGCGTTAATCATAGGAGTAAGTGGGATAGTGTAGCTCGGTCAGTCGGTTGGAGCATGGCATCTCAATCTGGTTTCATGCATTGTTGCACGAGCTCGACAGAATGGGTACAACAAATTTTTTCGAGATGATATGTGTACCCTTTTGTTTTTTGTTAAATTACAAATTAGATTGGAGTTGGGATAAATTCTATTCTTCTTGTGTTTTTGAAAAAGTAAGGCATATTTGATGGTTTTTTACATTCGCATATGTGACAAAATTCAGATAGGTTAAAACTGGACTCTGTTATTTTTTTCTATAGAGTAGTTTATTAAATATTTATTCTGATCTTTTATTGGATTAAGAGCTTTTTGGAGAAGTAAGCCTGAACAATTCTCATTGTCCCTAAGTGGCGCATTGATATTACTAAAATAAAATAGAATAATATTACATGCTTGTTTCATTAGTCTAAACACGAGCTGTATCAGCTAACATGCATAAATCTTTTAGTATGCTGTATGTGCTATCATAAAAAGTAGAGTTTGTGTGTTATCACAAAAAGTAGACTAACACTGAGCTTACAGAAAAATACAAAGAAAGTTTTTTATTTAAATATACAACTTGACCTTAGTGCACCCCAGTTGACATTTAGCCATTGTATTAGCATACATGATTGTCATATGGTCATCTTGGATCATTTGGATACTAATTAAATGCTCATACCAGTATCTTCATGTTATTTTTTTTGTCATGCTTTTTGAACTTTCATGTTGCTACTTCAAATTACCTATTTTAGTATAATTTTTTGCTTTTGTAGGAATCACATGAAAATGCTGTTGTGACAATATGTGAACATGTTAGCTCTTCCAAATCATCTATCTCTTATTTAGTAAATTTCATTAACTGATAATGAATTTTTTTTCCTTATTTTTTTTCTTTATATCTTCATAACGTCTTATTCATTTATGCTACAATGTGAAATGGATTGGAAATTAGTAAGATGTTACCATTATTAGCAGGAAAGTTGAGTAACCGCTATCGTTAAAATTATTTAAAATAAGAATCTTTTATGCTCAAACAGAATGAAAACCCTTCCATTCTCTATCATGCATAACACTTTAATTTTCTAGTTGTTCGATCCCATATTTTATAGAATAAATCCCCAACAAAATTTGATTAATCCATGTCAAGAACCACTAGCTCAACTTGTTAGTGGTATGATGCTCTAAATGTAGTATCATTTTTACTAGAAAAATAATGACTAACTGTGAATAATTGTTAATCATCAAATTGTTATAAAAGGACAGTAATAGCATTCGAAAAATTCAGGACAATGTAGCCTTTTAACAATGAATTTAACCATCGATTATACATAATGAGTAGTGATGTTTTCTTTGGTTCATTACTCTTTATAAACTTGGCATATCCATATAGTCTAGTAAAAAAAAGATAAATATATTTACTAAGTCATATCAGGTACAGTTAATTTGATATTGTTTTTATTTAAAATGAAATTACTGCAACTTACTGAAAGTTAAAACTGCATGCAGTGTAGGTAAATGCTGATGCTATATTCAAGGAAGGTATACATATCGCATGAGAATGTATGGTACCACTAATGGTTGCACTTAATGTTTCCGTAGGATACGTTGATGAAGGTATTTGACAAAGCTATAGAATGTAGGTTTGATCGACATTCAACATTCATGGCTCTAGATGGCGGATTGATAGGCGATATGTATGGATTTGCTGCTGCCGCTTTCCTTCGTGGTGTTAATATCATTCAAATTCCAACAACTCTGATGGCTCACGTGTGTTATATTTGGAAGGATGGCTTTAAAAGGTTACTTACTCCTTTTTAAACACATGGAAAAAAGAGAAGATTTATGCAAATGAGCTTTGTAGATTTCAAAGACAAATAAGCTTTGTAATTGGATTAAAGACTTTCAGAAGCAAATAAGGACAGTTGTAATTTTATATAATTTGTATTCTAGATATGAAGTTGTGATTTTTGTTAATGAATGAATTATGATGCCTTTAAACTTACATCTATTTCTTATGTTATTTACCTATTTATTGTTGCACATATAAAATATATATAGATTCTTATGCATATAATTTGTGGATATATTACAACTGTAAAATAAAAGTTGTAATAAAATATATCACAATGGTTATAAATAGTTGTAAAAATTACAACAACAACAACGGTGCATAAATGTTGTAATAAAGTTTATTACAACAGTGGAAAAAAGCTGTAAAATATACATATTACAACGGCGTTGCAACGGTGCAAAAAAGTTGTAAAAGATTTTAGTTTATTACAACTTCTTAATACACGACGGTTAGCCCACCGTTGTAAAATATATATTACAACGGTGTTCCACCGTTGTAATATGGTCATTCTGTTGTAGTGTGGGTGTTAAGCAAGAGAAATAATGAGACGACCCCAAACCCCGTACTGACGGCGGCAAGGGTAATCCTTGGAATATAACACAGAAACAGATAATAGCAGAACGGAATTAAATAAATACACCAGATAATGTACAATAGAATACACTGGATAAAAGTAAACATCAGAGTTACACAGTATACAGGATCATACTTAGTACAAATATAGTTCAACTATACATATATGTCTATAGCGGAAAACAAACATAATGTACAATAGGAGCTGAACAGCATAAAAAGAGATAAATGATAGAATCCATCTTCAGCTCCAGCTATCCAGAAAGAACCAGCTAAACCTGAATACAAGGTTGCCCGTGTAGAAAAAGGGGCACCCGAGTTTGAAAGTGAAACAAACTACGAGTCAGTCATGGGACTGGTATGAGAAATCTACTCAACACATTTATAATATGGCTAATCACAGGACCACGCCACTTTCGTGGAACGGGTTTACTCCATTGGATTGCCAGTGCTTTAAAAACAAATCTTTCTTTTAAACGTCGCAATGCTTTTTATAAAAATGAAGCCATTATAAGACTCAGTTCCCATCACACAATGCAACGCAAACCGGAGGATAGAGTTTTACCTTATAATGGCCAAAATATGGTTGATACGAATAAAACAAAAGCATTTGATATTATTACTAGTGTTTACATGTTTTGAAAACAATTTCAAATCATAACTATCAATCATAGACGACATTAATGCCCCATACCACTATGTCGCCATATATAGGTGTACAATCAAATTCGCACAGTCACGTATTTGGAAATTGGATTTCCGTCATGAACCAAGGCAAAAGATAGTCCTTACCGAATTCAAGATTGCCTAGCCCGAGTCTCAGGATTAGAACGCATCGACCCTTGGATCGTCAGGGCCGGTCCACATGGAGTGGATTAAAATACCTAAACACTACGTTTCCCCGCCCTTTGGGGTGTAAGCGAGCCAACAAATGACTCCATCGGACCCGGATCATCCGATCTAACCGAAGCGCCTCGCAACAGCAACAACCACATAAGTCAAACTCGTCAGGGCGTGTCAAACCACTGACGCCACTTCTAGCTAGGAGGAAACGCAGGTCCTCCCTGAGGTCCTTTCTCCCGTTTCTGGTTCATACCGGGGTGTGAGGCTCGCGATTTCACGTTATACACAAAGCTACGCCACACAGGCGGTGCTTTGATCATCACCACAAGACTTTGCTTTTCAACAGAAGCCCTGATCACTGCATCTTAGCATGCCACACAGGCAATTCACCCCATGCAACTGATGGCTATCAATCACACAGAATAAATTCCAACGTCAAACACACTGTCCATTTGCTAGTCCGTTCTGGGTCTGAACGAAACCGGAGGCACTATATACCTCGCAAACCCATCGATCACCACGTATGTCTGGACGATCACCACTCATTATCCATATTTCGGGATGCCTCCCAATCAGGACCTCGGTTACCATCCAAACGAGGTGAAGATCTCTGGTCTTCGACCACCGTCTTTATCTTCGATTTCTTATCGTCGATTTAGTTATTCAGAATAGGGTAAACCCGGTCTTTCTGAGCAACTCGCGTATATAATAAACAAGTGCAACACTAACATACACATGCATCATTTCAATTCATTAGTCACTAACCGTCAATCAGTAAGAGAACGATTTCCCAAATATTAACCCCGAAGGCCGAAACCAACATCAGATCAACACCCAGGAAACCATTCGACTTAGCCAACCTTCAGTTAATTTCTAAATCACATCCATATCGTTTATAATATTTTATAACAATTTATCACTATTTTTATTTATTTTAAAATAGCCAATTTATTCAAAACGACGCTTCGGGCCATATCGCGACCGTGGCGCTGTTTTTCTTCAGATTTGATTTACACATATCTGAAAATCTAACCGTTGGATCTTCACAAAATTTACATCATTAGAAAGATCTTTTCAAAACGAATCCAACGGTTCCAGTTTCGGGAAAATCCGACGGTCGGATCTCCCGCTATATTCATTTGAAGTTTCGATTTCAAAATACGAACTGCAGCGTCGTTATTCGATTAAATATAATTATATTTATATATATATAAATATAATCGATTTTGGCGCTGTTTTTCTTCAGATTTGAATTAAACATTCCAGACAATCCAACCGTTGGATTTTTACAAAGTTGGTGCCGTTGGAAAGATTTTTCCAAAGCGAACCCAACGGTTGCGATTCCAGGAAAATCCGATGGTCGGATCTCCCGTACTAATCGTTTGAAATCACGGTTTCAAAATACGAATTGCAGCGTCGTTATTCGATATATTTTAATTCTATATATATATATATATATATATATATATATATATATCGATTCTTTGATTTCAAAGCTATATTCTTTTCATATATTTGATAAAAATGATATTTTTATCTAACTGTCTTCTATTTCAACACTTCACTATATTTAGCAATTCATGTATATAATAAAAATGTGATTTTTATTGTAAAACAATTTATTTCAAAACACTATTATTTTATATAGTTTATATAGGTAATAAAAATAGGATTTTTATTATAAAACAATTTCTTTCAAAACAAGATTATTTTATACATTTCATATTGATGTTAAAAATGGGATTTTTATTATAAAACAATTTCTTTCAAAATATGAATACCATTCAACACATGAATTTCAATTCAACGAATGAATATCGATTCAACACATGAAGGTTTTCTATAGTTTATATAAATAGATAAAAAGGTGATTTTTATATTTAAAACACGAACACCATTCAACACATGAATTTCAATTCAACGAATGAATATCGATTCAACACATGAAGGTTTTCTATAGTTTATATATAGATAAAAATGTGATTTTTATATTTAAAACACGAATACCATTCAACACATGAATTTCAATTCAACGAATGAATATCGATTCAACACATGAAGGTTTTCTATAGTTTATATATATATAGATAAAAATGTGATTTTTATATTTAAAACACGAATACCATTCAACACATGAATTTCAATTCAACGAATGAATATCGATTCAACACATGAAGATTTTCTATTCAACGACTAAATATAGTTTCAGCAAATGAAAATAATTCAAACACATGAATATTATTCAAAATTTCGGCAGCATAACGGCAGGGTAGTTAAAACCGGGACCGTCCCTAGTACGACTCCTCGCTCTACCTTAAAACCTCGCGGTTTTTGACAATGGGGATCATGCATCTAGTTCGCACGCAGGCCGCATGTATATATTTATTTCATTTACACAAACTAATCCTATGTGGTTTCAACCAAATATTTCTCAACCACAAATGGGTATTTTTCAACCACAATCAATCAATATCAACCACAAACAATTTCAATCAACCATTCGCTATCAATCAATTTTCACACCAATCACAACCAATAAATATCGTCCATGGTTTGTGGACGAGGGGCGTATATATATATATATATATATATATATATATATATATATATATATATATATCAATTCACTTCTATTTCAACACATATATAAATTTTACAACGCATATACAACTTATACATCGAACGTACAACTTATGCAATGCTTATACAAGAGGTGTACAACGCTTATATAACTCATACATCGACTATATAATTTATACATCGTCGTTTTCCATATCGTTTATAAATTAGAAATCTCACATTGGGTTCCACTCCACCAAAAATAGCATAAGGCTCAGAAAAATATGCGGTCTCTTCTAAAATGTAGAAGACGTCCACACGAGTCCACTGTCTCTTGTTTCACTGAATTTCGTCAATACAGCAAAAAGATATGATTTTTCAAAGTTTGCAATGGTTTAAAGGTGTTAAAACAGTTGAAAATAAAACAAGTCGTACCTCAGCTGAAAGGTTCAAAACTAGGTTTGCAATTTTCGATCAAACCGTGAATCGATAGGAGGATCGACCAGTGTAGCGACGAAGAGGGGGGAGACGCGCGCCTGCGCGTGGTGGTGGGGGCCCACTCGGTGGCGCCAGGCGGTCGGGGCGGCGGGTTGAAGTCGACGACTTCAGGGAGGTGGTTCTCTCTCCACAGGCCACGAAAAATTCCAAACTTTATATGAATTTGAAGATCTCGAGAAGATCTTCAAAAAGTTCAACTGTGGCACGAGCTAATTTGGCGTGGATTGATCGGAAAATGAGGGGGAAGGTTTCGAGCGGTTTCCGCCTTCGATCGGGGAGAGAGAAATGAAGATTTTCTTTTTTTTATTTTTAAAAAAATATGATTGGCCGGTGGGTTTTAAAGGGGCTTTCTGACGCGACCACCAGTCTAAACCCAACGACTGTCGTCCCCAATGTTTTGCCCCCATTCCGAACACAATGGAATATGTTTCGTAGGCCCATTCGACTGTTTCAGTCAGTTTCCATTCAAATTAAAATATAAAACATTCAATATTCAATTTGAACGTACATTTCAATTTGCCAGGGCCACAAACTGATTCGAAAAATTCCAGAAAAATAAATCTGGCTATGTTTTAATGATACGGTCCCAACAAAACTAGTTTCGTCGAATTCTGAGACCGTTTGCAAAAAGGCCCATTTTTGGTCGATCCAATTTCACTATAATTGATCTAAACACGTTTTCCTTTGCCCCGCTCACATACTAGCTTCAAAAATTATGAAATTTTAAACCTAGCAATAACTTCACATCCCGGATCCAACAAAAGTGGTTTCGTCGAATTCCGAGGTCGTTTGCAAAATGGCCAATTTCACGGGCTATATAAATTTCATAGCGACCTTTCTGAAAATTCATTTGGCCATAACTTTTGCTTTCCGCTATGAAAATTCGATTTTTCAGATTCGTTAGAAAGGTATTCACTAACAGATTTAAATATTTTTGGTTTCGCTCAAATCCGTTTTGTTTTGCACCCGGTACAGTCCGACAAAGTTTGAATTCAAATTTTGAAACTACCGCGCCATTTCAGGCCTTGTTTATAATTAGAATTAATTATATTCATTTTCAAACGTCGATTCAAACTCAGTTTTCATTGCTATTATTTAAAATATTTATTTTAAATATTTAAAATCCATTATTTTAGCCAATTTAAAAAATTTAAATTGGTTCAGATTTTCTGGGTCGTTACAATTTCTCCGCCACCAAACTTTGTATATCTGTAAAGATCAACGTACGTGACCCTCAGGAAATACTCTATCAGACGTTCGACCATACAAGTCATCCACAAACAGGATGAACCGAAGGGACCCTCTTACCGCATCCTAGGAATCACCCTACAAATCAGCAACGAGTAGTCCTTGCAATCCATAGACTTCAACCACGATAGAACCACAGTATATATCTAGGGATCAACAAGAGATTTTAAGTAGTTCTTCCATTTTATGAAGATCTATGGTCTTCAACGCTCCATCTTTATAAATATCCCTGCAGATTAGTTTCGAGCGCCACGTTAGTTCGAAGTGGTCTTGGGTGTAGTTCTCATCCCGATCTCTTTGAATCAACAGGTCAAAAGGGTCGAATAATATATATCATTGATAGTTTGGTGTTTTAACTATCAATCTCAAAAAAAGTACGGTCAAGTACATTGGCAGCTCAGGTCTTATTATTCAGAATCATTCATTATCTCTTTAAAATCATTACATCGATTTCACTTTTCTCGATAAAACCATGTTCTTAACTCTTAGGAATATACACACTTAAATCTCCTATTTATTTTTCTTTACTTCGAAAACATCATTTCATTTCCTTAAAACTCTTTATATTTCCATCATCTTGGAAATATTACTTAATGTTCTCAAAAAACCCTTTGTATTCCATTAATTTGGAAGTATTGATATATAATTAACTCAGTGGTGTAAAACCAATTGCCAATTCTTATACAGCAAAACAATATCAAGTGTCTTATTTATATTATATATACCAAATGGCTTTACCAACTTCACTTTGAAGATTATCCAACTTTAATACTTATTATTTATGGAAATATTTATTTCCATTCCCAGACCAATATGATCCTTTCACATTTCTTGGGAAACAATTACATTTATATATTTCTTATAAGAAGTGTATCCAAACCATATTTTTCTGTTATCTAGAAACAGTGCCATATAATTGACATTAACATCCTCTTTCCGTCACAAACTAATACCATCCCTTGTTAATAGTGAAGTCGTCCAAGTTGGGGTATTTTATTTACCTCTCAGACTTTAGTCAACAACGTTCTTATCTCGAGATAGATAATAGTTCGTAAATCAAAACCCAAATCTTATTTTCCATTCAAAACCTGGTTTTATAAACCATATCCTTACTTTTAAAATTTTGGTCGATTATGACTATTTTACTTAACTCGTTGATCGCTTTAAACCCCTTTTACCAAATAGATAAGTAATTTCTTTTATATTCCAGAGAACCTCCCCTTTTTTCCCAATTCGAGTTTTAAATAAAATATTTAATTCAATACTTATCACATTAGCTCAATTTCCTTAATAACCTCGTTTATATTTTCCAATCTCTTCATAAATTTCTTTCAAAATTAACTAATCATATTACATATTCGATTATCTTCTTAAATAAATTTCATTTAAGAAGAAATCATTTCAAATACAATTAACTTCGTTATTTACTGAAGTAACAGCAGTTTACTTTTTCATTAACTAAAAACAGATCAATTGATCACTTTTGAAATTAGTCAACAATAACTAATAATTATAATATTTAAACCTTGTTAATTAAAATGGTAATTTATATTGAAGAAATCTTATTAAATATTCATCAATAACCATTCTTGATCAAAATAGTTGACTTGGTCAACTGTAAATCATCAATTAATTCGTTAATTGATTTTCATTACTTCTTATTATTAGATTTACATAATTAATCTAATAATACCGCTAAATCAATTACTTAATAAATAATTATTCCAAAATTTAACTCGTAGGTTAAATACAGTTTATTTCTCTTATAAACTGATTTAAACGTCAAATCATCATCATATAATCATTTTACAACCAATTTATAAACATCAATATATTTTTATAACTTCATTATAATATATAAAATATAATTGAAAATCTTGTTTTAGTTATAAAATAAAATTTATAACTTAACTTCATTAATTCGTCAAACAACAACTGAATGTTAAATAAAAAGGTGCGTTTTAGGTCATTCGCTGACAAACCCTCAATCGATACCATTTATTGATTCAAATCATAACAACGCTGAATTTCAATTCAACGTCAACATCCAAACAGGTTTTTAATGTCATTGAGGTTCAATCAGTTCATATATAAACAATATAAAACAAATGACACATAATATTTGAGGAATACTGTCGGATCCCTCCAACATGTCCTTCCCTGCATCACATATCATTATAATACCACATATAAAAATATATTAAGCAGCGATAATATAATTAACGTCAACCATTCAATCAACAATAGGCATCAGAGGCATCCAATCAACCGACATATATTATAAACAATTAAATTTAATTATATGAATTTAATCACATCATAGAATTCCAGAAATGTGCGAGAGTTAACTCACCTTTTATTTTCGATTGACGATTGAGCATTTGTTTCGTTTAATTTTAAACAGACATTTAAAATTAAACGAAAATCCCATTGTCTCTTATCCCTTCCGAACCGATAGGACAGCGTAGTACTTTCTGATATGATCCCACCGCTCCTAGTTTCGCGTGATTTTGATAACATATATATGAGATACCATTATCCCAAGTTTGTATATTAACAATTATAAACAATGTTAACTAATAAATAAAAATCCCTAAATTACCATTTACTTTAAATGTTGTGATTACCTTTTCAAACACGATCACCATGAATATGACTTAACGTACGTGCCACGTCGCCCTTGAAGGCTTCACCATGGTTCAATCAGTTCATATAAAATATATTGATATATATATATATATATCCCTCTTACTTATAATCAGAGCCTAGAAGCAAAGAAAGAGTTACATTGACCTTTCTTAGATCAATTTATCACACAAATTTTCAGTAGGATATTTATGTGATCATTACTTATCTCATGAACTTGTACGACTTAATAATTTTGATAAAAGAATTGCTGGAATAATAAAATGAATTGATGACTATAGGCAAAACTTCATATAGTTTTGTTATACATACATACATATATATATATATAACCACTTTTAACAAACTCGTTTCTCATTTAAAACACTACAACATTTTTGTAAAGGCCCGCAAAATCCGTACCATTTGAGCTGACTGAATACAACTCACGTCCAACCCAAATTGCACGAAAATACAAATCATTATGGGCTAAAGAAGAAAAAGGTTGAAGAGCAGAAATAACAACACAAAATCTCACATCGTAGCGGAATAAAATATATCATATATAACTACATTTGAAATACAAAATTTGTACTTACATAGATTATCAGAGTACATCTCATATACAACACAGGGAAAAATAACATAAGTATCTAATGTTGAAGCCTTTTGCTCCAAGCTCCTCCAATGATATTTATAAATACCCGAACTACTTGACTACCCGTATAAATTTGGGCACCTAAGAGTTTAGGGTAAAAAAAACAAATAAACTCTGGGTCAGTCATGTGACTGGAGTGAGTAAACTCCAACCACTTGGTTTAAATTTTAAAAATCCTTTCAAAAGAAAAGATAATCACCAAACATTCTTTAAATCATTACCATTTTGATATTATAATAATGTCAGAATCAAATAATTAGCAGTGTAGCAGAACACTTGCATCTCACGTTCCACATACATAATATACAATCAAAACCCCAGATGCTTATTGGGTAATGGATTTCCAACTATGACAAGGTATGGAACCACCCTCCGATAGTGTATTTCTAGAGGGGAATACACTGGGTTCAATAAAAACTTCTTGCAACCTGGCCACACATGACCGACCACTCATTTCGCTTGAGTGTATCGAATGTATATGACCAACGGTTGGGATCAACAATCGTTTTTCCGAAATGGGACGACATCGAATAGAATAAAGAAGGAAATAAATTTTCTCTAGATAGGTGATAATACACTCTAATTGGGAGCTACTCACTTAGCCATGCTGCCTGCCCGATTTTTGTCATTTCCTAGTTGATGAGGCCTGAGGCTACGATTAATTACTTTACATTGATAGCACAATCACTTGGAATGCCACATTGCAGATCTGTTAATCAATAATTGATTTGCATAAATATATTCTGGATATTATGTTAAGAGAATAAATTCTCCGTCAATAAATATATTTATATAGACCAACATATGCATAATTGGAAATACTCTATTAGACATTCGTCCATATACGTTCGTTCTGGGACTGAACGAAACCGAAGGCACAATTTCCATTTATCCATCTTAGGCAATTTCTACTTAGGATTAACAGAAAAAGCCCTTGCACTTTACTCCATCTTCGATTTGTCTTCATATAATCTGATTCGCAACACTACTGTCAATACGGAGTGGTTCTCGGATAATATCCAACTGGCCTCTCTATATTGACGACGATGGTAAAAAAACTTCGATAGTCGATTATTTAACTATGAAGAAAAACAAACATCCATCTAAAGCATCAAACAATCACTGGGCCCCTTAATTAATATTTCATTAGTTAAATTTTTTCTCCCTTTTCTTATCAATATTTATTAACCCGATAATTTCAACATTCTACTTGACCTCTTACTCTATTTGGAAAACATTTTCATATATCGCCTTCTTTTATTTTCTAGACTTAGAAAATATCTTCTATTTATAATTAGAAAACATTCCAATTACTTCTCCTTTTCACGACGATTCATTTCTACGCTCAAGAAATATTTATTATTATATTTCCAAAATTCCACTTACTTGGGTTAAAATGAATGTTGTATAAAACATCGTTACAACAACCCAAAATACTATATTCAACTAAATCTTATTCAAACATTTATCTTCAAGACTGAATCTTTCTATTTATCGGTTAGTAATGAAATCAATCAAGTTGGGATATAATTACCTCCCAGACCTTGACTGAAAACATCCTGAACTTCAAAACAAACAAGACCAATATTCCTGAATAATCAACATCATATAAAGCCAATTATTCATTTTTAAAACGTGTATACGTTTCTATTTCTATCTTTACCAGATTTAATTTATTGATTTCCTTTTTGTTTCTAATATTCTATTTTAAGTTCATTTCCTTATCGAATTATATATATATCGATATTATTGATTTCTAATATCAAATTTTCTTAAAAATATTCCAACTCCTTAAATTTTCGGAAAATTTCGCTAGTACCTCCTTTGTACAGGTCAATAGCTCAAACTCCAACTCGCCTCTCTAGGACCTTTCCATTTAAAAAGAATATCAAAAAGTCAAGCGGCTTGCTGATTTGGCGCATAAAAACATATATGGAATTTAAACGTATACGTTTTTGTCGGGCACTCGAATTATAATCTTCATTCTCTTCATTCCATACTTTTTTAACGTACATACGTTCATTACCAATTTATTCCAACTCAATCAAATCATTTTTAACTCAATTTGCTAATTTATTCTTTAATTTGCTATTTTGCCTATTTCAGTTTTTATTTGAACATATCACGTTCAAATCTAATTTTAACTTGCTTATAAACCAATTTAATTCCATTATTAATTCATGATTCATTATCGATCTCAAATATGAATTCGCCAATTCAATTTACTTAACAAAAACACAATTTCGTATCAAAACTCGGTCAACTAAGTATTCTTCAAATTAGTTAATTCTATTTAATAATTAAAAATATGGTTTTTGTTCCAAAAATCAGTTCACTTACTCACTTGAGTTCATATTTATTTTATTTCTCAAATGTGAAATTTTCTAATGGAAATTCAGATTTTATTTATTAAAATAAACTTTTTTGATTTTATAATGTTATGGCACTGTTTTTCTTAAAATTTGATTTTGACACAACTCAAAATCTATAAGATGAAATCCAAAATTTTATTTTCCATTAGAAAACTATTATTCAATCGGTCCTGACGATTCTTGTTTCAAAGAATTTCGACTTAAATTGAGTTATATATACTCAATTAAAGTCCACAACTCTAATTTACAAACCGATGTGCCGCGGCAAGCTCATTTTAATTATATTTAAATATAAACATTAAACTTTTTTTAATTTAAATTTCAATCTCGTTCTAATATATATGTTAATATATATATTAAATCCAGTTTTCAAATCCAACTTAATATTTCTGATTATCTCTAATTGCTGATTTTTCATTACTTGGTTATTAATTTATTTATAACTCAATTTGCTATATTAAATTCCAATTCCCTTTATAAATAAATTATTTATAAAATTCGATATAATCGAATTCTGATTATAAATTCTTAGATTTATCACAATTCCGTTTATATTCCGAATTCCAAAATAACATCCGTCATCCCCTTTTTGAAATGATTTCTAATTTATTTTTAAATGCATACTTTGAATTTAAACTTCCAAATTATCTAATGATAATTTATCTCACTTAATTTATAAACATCATTTATTAACTTCCTTGTTTTATAATTTAAAACAAGTTTCCATTTTAAATCCATTTTAAACCCAATTCATATTCTGGAATATTTTATTGATTATAACTTGTAATATATATATATTGAATATATTTTCATATTTAAACTTTAAACTTCTATTTAATACAATCCTAATATTTTTTTCTGAAAATATTTATGTAAATAAATTCAATCTAATCAAATTCAATCGTAAATCCATATAGATTTATTTTAATTCAATTTACATTCTGAATATTAGAATATATTTATCATTTCTCTTTGAAACAAATTTCAATTTCCCTTTTTAAATTCATATATGAATTTAACTTCCCAAATTATCCAAATGATAAATTTCCATTTCAGTTATAAACACTGTTTATAAATTCACTTAAATTCCCTGCATTCTTTAATTTATAAACATCGTTTATAAATTCACTTCATTTCCCGCATTATCTAATTTATAAACATCGTTTATAAATTTCTTTACTTGTTTTTATTATTCAAAACAAGTTAACATTTCTCAGCCCATTCGAAATTCAAATTCTATTTTAAAAAATAGTTTTCCTTTTAAATCTCAAAATTCCTTTTTGATATATTTATAAATCAACATTGAGACCCAGTGATATTTAAACATTCAAAAACACCCAATTATCAGCCACATGTTTTATAACACATCATATATGATAATATATATGAAACAACAAATAATAATATTTTTGAGGAATCCAGTTGGATCCCTCTAACCTGTTTTTCTTGCATCCATAGACGTTAGCCAACCTAAATAATACCCATTCTGCTTTAAGGTAGGATATCGCGGCATAGAAGGTCATCCACCATCATATTGTGGGGGCGCATAGGGTCATCCACTAATGATACTACGGGCATCCGCTAATGGTAGTGCGAGAAATATCCTACTACCAATATATATATATATACACACACACACACCAAGCCTAAATAACTAATATATATAGTAACCACAATTTATCAATAAATATCAATGCAAGCAATCAACCAACAAACAACATATAAATATTTATATTAAATAAACATTCGATTATAATAAATTATGATCGACCAGAGAGTGAGTTTACTCACCTTGATTTCATTCGTCGAATATCCCAATTTAAAATAAATCGAATACCATTCGATTTAAGTTAAATTCCAGTCAACTCTAATCGACTTAAAATGAATTCCAGATTATAAGATCTGCAATTACGAATTTTGTTTTATGATTTTCTTACCTTGTATCAATTTAATATATTGCATTAGTTTTGTGATTATAAATAAATTTAAACGAATTAAATAAATTGTTAAAATTTATTACCTTAATCCTCTTGTTTAATACGTCTTCCCTTACTCTACGTAACAACACCTTTCTTCAGAAAATTCCCAAACAACCTTCCACTTTGCATACCCGGAATTCAATGTAACCCTCCCTACTTCCACCTGATTTTTCCATATAACCCACTTAACCTCACCAAATTTTCCAGCAAGGTCATCACTTTCATAATTCATAGAACACCCTTAATGCCAAACTTTCAAAGTCTTTCTTCCGTCCCAATCCTCCTTCCTGGCTACTTCAGCGATTCGTTGAACACCCATTGACAATCTCTTTTTACAACGTGACGTTTCTCCTGCAACTCAATCCAATAAAAATGCCACTCCCACACTACCATATTGTCCTTCATCATCGCCACTGTCAATACATCCTTCCTCTCATGAATAGTTCATCACCGAAACTGTTAGAGCCTCCATGCCTCGATCCCAAACCTACCACCTAATCACATTTCGATGCCCAAAAAAAATCATGACAGTCACCTCGATGAAGACTTTCAGATCCTTTTTGGATCATCGCGACCCAAACCTAATTGCTACAATAATGTACGTCGCAACCCCAATTCAATAGTGCTCGGTCGACGTTGAGCTTCATAGAATCGAGCAGACTCATATAACGATTTCCAATTTTGATCTTTTTTTCTTTAATGATTTCATTTTGTTGGGGATATCGGTGAATATGGCTTTCATTTGTTCGGGTGTAAGGATAGAGCTTCGCAAACCCTTATAATCGAATTCAAATTTTGATTTTTGATAAAGAGAAGTAAACGTGATTTTTAAAGAGGGCACAGCCATTTTTTTGTGGGTTTTCATTTCGAATTACAGAAGTAAAAAAGGAAAATGAGGAAAGTAGAAGATCAAAAGTGAGCGACATATATTTCAATTTGCTAGAAGAAATGGAAAGGAGATTAGGGAAGGAGTGCGTGCGATTTTATATTGGAAGAACACTTAGGCACAAAGAAATTTAGTCTGGGCAAGGTACCACTTTAGGAGATAGGTTAGGGTAGGTTTACAGTGTACTTTCATTGCCTAGCTTAGGATGGAAGAAAAGGATTATATATACATTTTTATTTTGAGTTGAACCGATGTGTGATTATTTCATTAAAATTGTCTCGTGATCCGAACTCTTATTTGTGCGAGGCGATCGACATTTCTAGGGTTATACCACTATTCTGAACACACTGGAATCAGTTTCAAATCACCATTTGGTCATATGGAGAAGATATTAACTTAAATTGAATTCGAAACAATTAACTCCTTGATAATAAATTATTATTATTATCGTTTATATTCAAGCAGAATTTCTAACAATCATTTGAATCATTCTGATTCGGTTTTGAATTTCGAATTGAATTATTTCGGTTTCTTGTATTATGATATTATATATATTTGAAATAAATCGTATTCAATTATTAAATTGATAACTCAGTATAAAAATCTATTTATATTATCAACTCAATATTTAAAACAATATTAATTATTGAAAATAAATTGATTAAAAATCCGGGTCGTTACATTCTTCCCCCTTTAAAAAGAATTTCATCTCCGAAATTACTAAGGTAGGAAAAAAAGGTACAAACCCACTAACTTTTCAAAATCTATTTTATACATCACATATACTCACATTTGTTTAATTTGAATGATTTACAATCAATATAGTCATATCTAATTCATATGCATTCAGATTCATTCAAAATTCATCCAAATTGATTTTAATCAATTTATTCATTTTGATCTATTTAACTTCCTTAAGTTAAATCTAAATTCCAGAATTTAAATTCTTTTGATTTTTGATTTCAAATCCTTTAGAAATCACAAAATTATATACATATATTTATAATCATCTCAAATTCAAAACATTTGAATTTTCAAACCAACTTGTTTTCAAATAATTTTTCATCTAAAACTTCTCTAAGGTAGCAATTCATCACGTAGAAACTCGAAAATGAACACTAATGATGCTGCAGTCATCATCAGAATTATTTTCCATCTACTGAAGTGAGTTCAGTGCTTTATTACTTTCAAAATTCATTCAAAAATGGTTTTCAGTCAAATCCTTTCAAATGAAGCTATATTATTTTAATACACTTTGAAAAAAATATTTTCCAACTTCCCAGGATTTAAAATTTGGTTTGAATCCAATTTTAATTCATCACATTTGAATATATTTCTTCATATACAAGTTATATATGGTTATATATAACCATTCCAATTTTATAATATTATATTTATAATATTAACAACCAACTCATCCATATATGATAATAATTTCAGCAAGTTATTCATTTTATATCAATGTAACGACCCGCCTTTTTGACCACTTCAAATTGGTGGTTAAACCAACTTAAAATGCTCAAAACGACGGAGCGTACTTAGCTTACCGAGTTTAAACACAAAATCTCCACAGAAACACTGAATCAATATATAAGCCGTATTAAACGGCGAAATAAAACTTTTATTTATAAATCGGGATTTTAAATACAATATTTTTCTATATACAGCGGAATATTGAAAACATGCTTTGAATACAAGAAAAATAATTTACTGTTTTGAAATCTTCAGAGTGCGTCCTCTTCTGAAATCCCCAGCTTTACCAATCTTCGAATCCTAAGTTGTGATCTTTACAATCTGCATTGCTCGGGTCTGACCCGAGCATTCCATGCAAAAACACAAAATACTCGAGTCAGGATTAATCATAGTTCAAGTAAATTAATTCCAATAGAAACTGGATTATAATAGTTAATCCTTTCATCAATTTTATGTCAAATACAGTGGCGAGTGTCTGCTATACCGTTTTATTTCAGGGACAAATGGTTATGAAAGCCTGCATGTACACACGTGTACAAGTACACGTGTGCACTGCCCCAGCATCCCGCAACCACAGATAACAAGTGGGAACATAGTAGCAACAAGAATGAAAGGTTGGATAGTCACATGATGCATAGATGACCAATGGAGTAATGGTAACAAGTAAATAGGTTTGTTTAATTTTCCAACAGCAGGTAATAGACAAGGCACCCATACGCATATATATGCACAAAAAAAATGAATGTTCAGGATTTCAAGTATTAAATATACGGGGACACAATAGGTATCAACAGCTCTCCATATTCAACAACAAAACCGGTGTACGTGTTTTTCAACTTAACAAATTTCATTTGGAAAGATGTTTAATTTTTCACATGGAACTAATTTGCAGCAAAGCAATTTGGGTAGTTAATTGAAAATGAACTGATCCACTATCATATACTTTTCTTTTTAACTTCTAACCAAAACAAGATGGTGAACCAGGCATTTTCACAATTTAAGGAATACTTTAATACATCATATTATGTCAAACTTTGCATCTTGTCATGCACAGCCTTCACGTGAACATGGGATTTCTTATAAAACTATTTCAAGAATTGTTCATGCCTCCTTTATCTTCAATAATTTGTTGCAATGGTTTAAGAAAAATAGCAAGTGACATAAGCTATATTGAACTGGCAATTTCATATAAATTTGGTTAACTAATCCACGTCCTTAGATATGAAATTCATCACTTCTTGTTTTACAGCCTCCATATGCGGTTCTATCAGCACACTAAGATTGGAAAGTTGTCAACACTTAGATATTATACGTACCACAACAAATTCCATGTGAAATTATACAGTGTTTATCATTTAGCTAAACCATTTCAGATCATCATAGGGTATGCCATTTTGCTAAGCCATATAACACACTGTCATTAATTGTTTTGCTGAACATTACGGTAGCATGGCAACATGCTATATTCTTTAAAATATATATAGATCTAGAATTTGCTGTGAATACATGCATTGTTCCTTTCTTCATACATACATAGCATACATTGGTTGTATTCAGGAGCAACCAACAAACATGCGTATGGAGGTTACATTCTTAGCAAACTAGGTATTATGCAAACAAACTATTTTTATTCTAAGGTAAGAAAAATGTAACACCGAGTTCTAAACAGGACATATGAAATTTCTATCAGGTTGGACTTGTGGTGCAGGCAATACAAGGCTTGTCTCGGTTTACAAATTTCATAAAAATGAACCAGCTAGATAAGGATATGGGTGTATAACTACAACATGGTATGCATGCACCTTGTTTTCTTATACATGCAGTATACGAAATCTAAGTTTCACTACTTTCAAACAGACAAGTTGATTTCAAGACAATTGACAGTTTATTTTAGTGGAAAATGTTTTTATACATGGGGTTTCTATGGCAGTATAATATCTCCACTTATAAAATTTCCGATTTATTTAATATATATTACTCAGGTTTGCCCATACTACAATCGTAAATAGTTCCCAACATATGATCGAATCTAATCATGGTATTAACTAAAGTAATTATAGTAGTGTATAACCATTTGCTAAATTTTCCTACTGATATCCATTTTACTCTACTTTTGTTTGCTTACCCCTCCTGTAGGGTAACACACATGAACAGTTTTCGATGACCATGGGTCAAGCCAAGGTTTAAATATGCCAACAACTCAACAATGTTGCAATAAACTAGATCTAACAGAACGACTTAAAACATCGGTCATTCTAGTCAACAAACCAACACAAACATGTACAAGGCACCAAGGTGCAGGTGAAGACAATTGCTATATATTTAGCAGATCTCATTCTGTTAAAATGCATCAAATGTTATGGACAGACTTTGATAAATCAAGATATGTAGTCTCAGCTGTGACAAAAGTTTAACAAAAACAATGCATTCTCCATTTAGATCAATGTATTCTCAGTTTGATAAAGTTTAACACGCAATCTATTCTCATATTTTATAAGGTTTAACAAACAATCTATCCTCAGATTTTATTTTGATTTGAAACTATGACAGAGCAGGCCAACGCACGAAATTCGAGACCAAATGCATATATTTATATGTATATATCCATTTAAGTTATAACAGGCATTCGGGCTAAATAGTCCATAAATAAATGGCACATGATAAGGTTTTCAAATGAAACAACTAGTAAATGACAACAAAAAGGACACACAAAAATCATGCTATCATGCTCAGTTTGAATTAAAATTAAATTACTCGAACTGGAATTAATCAATTGTGAGTATAAATACTCACCGAAACACATCAGTAGCCCAAACAGGTAAGCGGGTTCGCGACGATGAAGAGAAAAGCGAGGCGAGAGCAGAAAAGACAGTGACTTTAGTCGCGGTGGTGCTGTCCGTTGCGAGCTCCGATGGATGGTGTCGTGCGGAGGAGGAAAAGGACTGAAGCACACGAATGGAGGAGCGATCGATGATTTTGGTGGTGAAATAAAATTTGAAGGAGAGGAAGACGATCGATTTTGCTGGATAAGAACTGATTTAAATTAAAAAGGAGACGAATTTACTTTGCTGAAGAAATTTGGAGAAGTTTTTAATTGTTGCGGAGGCCATTGAAAGGGGAAAAACTTCGATTTTTATTTGGGAAGAAGGAATGATTTCATGTGAAGGAAATGGGGAGAGAGGATTCCAATTTATAAAGAACGAACCGTGGCCTCCACGAAAACGTGGGGAGCACGGCAATAAATGGTGTGCGTGAGAAGGAACTTCTTTTATTTAATATATATAAAAATTATTATTATTCTCTTACGGTTTCTTTCCTACCGTTATTTATGTTAATGTTTTGTTTTTGTACCTTAACAAACAAACTCCTAATGTAACGAAATTTTACGTGCTGTTACGTCATTACGTTCTGAGTCCATAAAAATTATTTTGATGGTACTCTGATAAAATATTTATTCTTTATAATTATTTACCGGTCCACAGATTTTATTCTGTTTGCTAGACAACTGCTCCGTTCGTTTTCAATGTTGAAATCCAATTTCTGTACACACACTAATACACACCCATCCAAGACAATTCCTCCATATATATAAAAACTCTAATTTATTTAATGTTAAAAACATTTATTTTCAATTTCAATTATTTATATTTTCTTCAAATCAAATTTCAAATCAAACTCGAATATTCAGCCAATTTTAGTTCAAACATTTAATAATAATATTTTATTCCCAGCCAACCGTTCTGAATTCAATTCATACTCAAAACAATATGTTCGATTCTCAATTAGCCATTCAGGAATCGAATTCAATTCTTATTCAAACCAATAAACTTTGATTTTAAATCCCGAATCCAAATTAATTGTTTATCGTGAAATCCTTAACTAATCTCTATTTCAAATTGCCGAAATTTCTGGGTTGTTACAATCTTCCCCCCTTTAAAACTTTTCGTCCTCGAAAAGGAGAGATCGCTAGAGTTATACCACCGTATACTTCAATTTTCTTCTATATATTAGTGTAGAATTTCTTTCATAATTAATTTAAATATCGAATATCGATATTTTAATCATCGATCGTCCTTATTTATCGTATCCCATTAACTCGGGAAGTCAAATTTCTTTACAAAATCAATCCCTTCTTAAATTTCAAATTCTGCATAAGTTAGATTTATGCATCTCGGACTATTCCAGATTTCCTTACAACCTCATCTGTCAATCATTTACTTATCCATCGTTGCATGGTAATGGGTCTAGGCTTTACAACCATTAACCCAATCTTGTTACTTTCAATCCATTTAATTCTTAACACTCATTGCAGAGTGTAAATACATTCTTCTTTTTAAGTCGACCATTTATAAATTTAAAGCCACAAATCCAAAATCTTTTATAAATTCCATACCAAATTTGTGTAGTAAACATTTGTATTATTACATCAAAGCTATGTATTTGAAAACATTTCAAAATTCTTTTCTTGACTTATTATGTTAGATATACTTTCATTTCAAATTATCGACTTGAAAATACTTGATAACTCGAAGTTTGACAAGTTTATTGTCGTTCTCACAGATATTAGGCATACGCTGGCCAGACGCACGACTAAAATCTCCGAGCACTAAATATCCTTGTTTCAACTCCCAGTGGAAAATATTTCAAAAATTCCTTTAAAAACAGATACGGAAAGTACCAATGTGATATTGATATGTTGATTGTTCATGAATCGCAGATACACAATGGTTTCGTCTGAATCCCCCAGAAAACATCTGTATCCGTAGAAATTCACTTCCCTGCGAATTTCGTCATGGACAGATAACGGAAAATATTTTAAGAATCAAAAGACATTCTGAGGTCACTGAGCGTTGATTGCTCTGTCTCAGAATCACGGAAACAAATCAAGGAATTATGAAGACACTACAAGTCAAGAGAACAAAACAAGTCTCAAAGACAAATCAGGTCACAAAGACCAATCAAGTCACGAAGACTAACTGCTGCATCAAACAGGTGGCTCACTATCAATAAGATATCTCAGTGGACCGCAGGTACACAATGATTACGCCTGGGTCCCCCAGGAAACATCCATACCCGTAAGCTTTCACAGCTCTGCGGATTACGCCCTTTTAATTCGACTGTAGATCGCAGCAGTCACAATGGTTACGCTTGGTTCCCCCAAGAAACATCCGTCCGCCGTAGGCTATCTGCAGCCCTGCGAATTCCGCTACACGGTCGAATTTCCAACGACTCTAGATCGCAGCGATCACAATGGTTACACCTGATTCCCTCAAGAAACATCCGACCGCCGTAGGCTATCTGCAGCCCTGCGAATTACGCTAGCAGTCGTGCTCAATGGCAACTCATGAGTTTTATGTCCGGACAACCTACTTCCACCAGCAGCATATCTCAACCAAGCTCGAAATTTAAGAGAAGGAAGGTACTTTCCTTATCTTTACTTTGAAAAACATACCATACTATATACATATAGTATTTTATTTCATAAACCATACTTATATCATTTACATAAGATTTTCTTTCCAAATCATATTTCAAACATCTCGTCTTATATAAATTCCGTTATATAAGATTTTATTTTAATCGATTACCTTTCAATCCAAAAATTTCAATTCACTATATTTTCCCATACAAGTTATGAAATCTTATTTCTCTAATACCCAAAATCGAATATTCTCAAAATTCATTCCGACATCAAAATCTTTGCTTTGATCTATTAACTATTTCAAATACTTGATGTCCTTTCCAACTCGGATTTATAGATCTATCGGTTATAAACCAATTTTTCTTCCAGATTTCCAATTATTATGTTTATCACCCAAATTTTTGTGTTTTCAAAATTCCAGAATTTTCACTCTTGTAACAAAATTTTCATTCACACAATTACTCTTTCACATCCATCGACTGTAAATTAGCAAGCGAACAATTCCCAAAGTATCAACCCCGAAGGCCCAGAACTAACATCAGATCAATACTTAGAACGTCATCCATTTGACCAATCTCCGGTCGGCTTTCAACTTTCTAGACCTCATTTTCTTAATTCCTTACCAAATCATTTTACGTGATACTCGAATTCAGTTTACAGATCTACTTCTTCAATGAAAAAAAAAATATTGATTATAACAATATCATTATAATTTCTTCTTAGAAATAATTCACTTCCAAGATTTCAAATAACATCATACAAATGAGATTAAACCATTAATAGCAATTTCAAAGAGTTCAAGATTTTTCATACCATTCTATTTAAATAATTATACATAGTCTTTATCTATTCAAAACACGTACATAGGAAATTTAAGATTACACACGATGGTACCACGAAACAGAGTTAACTTAATTAGGATTCACAAACTTCGATATTTGTCTGCTTTTCGATTGATGATCCATATCTTTGCGTAAACTACTTCCACGATATTCATTATTCTGGAGTCTCCACAAAAAGATTTGTGCATTCCTTATCCACATGACCCCACTCCTTGCAGTCCTTACAATAATACGATATGGAGCCATCTTTATCTACGTACTTCACAGTTTTCTCCCTAGCAGCGCGCAACACTGCCTGTTGTCCTTGTTGTCTCCCGGAACAGTTTCGAGCTATATGTCCAACTTGTTTACAATGATAGCAAGTGATTGGTTCCTCAGACGTCTCAGCAATGGCAGGCCTCTTCTTCCTCACTTTGAGACAATGGGAAAATGTCCCTTCTTTCTACATTTAAAACAGAAAATATTGGGTCGATAAATTTTTCCTTCTTTCTTCTTTCCCTTGTCTCTCTCTCCGCACGTAGCCGCATAATGTCCCTTTTTCTGACATCTGTAACAAATGACATTGTCATAGGGCCGGCTGTCTGTTTTTCCTTAATTCTCTTCTCGTATTCAATCATTACTTCTTCCTTTCTTTTACGTTCTGCCGCTCTTCGTTCTCGACGTGCGGCTTTTTGCTCTTCAGTCCTCACCATTCTGATTTATCAGAACTCGTTAGTCTCTCACAGTCTTTTGGAAAACATTTCCAATTATCATATTCATATTTTTACAATTTTACAAAATCTCTTATTATTATTGGGAAAACATTTCAATATATTCGCAAATCTTCATTTTCTGACGAAAATGTACTTTATCCTCTTGAAAACATTTCTAAATTCGTAATTTGGATTCAACAGATGTTAAATACAACATCGTTATTCCCACATACTTGTTGACACTTATTAGCTCTCTTCACTTAACCCCTTTTTATTTTATTTCATCAACTTATATTCTTAATTTCAAAATAAACTTCATCGTTTCTTCTTTGAAATGATTTCAAATTTTTCCTTTTCTATTCAAACTGAACTCTTATTTACAATCAACTTCAGTTATCTTTGATTTCTAAAATTCACGCTTAACGAAATTAATTCGTTGATTCTCTTCTATCTATACTAGATACCATCCGATGATGGATTCTAGATTCAAATCCTAAGGGAACTTATTGAAGAATAATTCTCGCAAACCTGGATTCGAAGACTTCTGAAGACTGGGGATTCCGAACAAAATTTTTAAATCTCAAAATAAATTTTTATTTCCGCTGTATTAATTTCAAAACACTAGTTTCAAAATATTTGATATTTCAAAATAATTATTTTTCAAAATCGCTTTATTTTCAAGATCCGTTTTTAAACTCAATAAGCTAAGCTTTGAATAAACCGAAGCTCTGATACCACTTGTAACGACCCGTCTTTTTGACCACTTCAAATTGGTGGTTAAACCAACTTAAAATGCTCAAAACGACGGAGCGTACTTAGCTTACCGAGTTTAAACACAAAATCTCCACAGAAACACTGAATCAATATATAAGCCGTATTAAACGGCGAAATAAAACTTTTATTTATAAATCGGGATTTTAAATACAATATTTTTCTATATACAGCGGAATATTGAAAACATGCTTTGAATACAAGAAAAATAATTTACTGTTTTGAAATCTTCAGAGTGCGTCCTCTTCTGAAATCCCCAGCTTTACCAATCTTCGAATCCTAAGTTGTGATATTTACAATCTGCATTGCTCGGGTCTGACCCGAGCATTCCATGCAAAAACACAAAATACTCGAGTCAGGATTAATCATAGTTCAAGTAAATTAATTCCAATAGAAACTGGATTATAATAGTTAATCCTTTCATCAATTTTATGTCAAATACAGTGGCGAGTGTCTGCTATACCGTTTTATTTCAGGGACAAATGGTTATGAAAGCCTGCATGTACACACGTGTACAAGTACACGTGTGCACTGCCCCAGCATCCCGCAACCACAGATAACAAGTGGGAACATAGTAGCAACAAGAATGAAAGGTTGGATAGTCACATGATGCATAGATGACCAATGGAGTAATGGTAACAAGTAAATAGGTTTGTTTAATTTTCCAACAGCAGGTAATAGACAAGGCACCCATACGCATATATATGCACAAAAAAAATGAATGTTCAGGAATTCAAGTATTAAATATACGGGGACACAATAGGTATCAACAGCTCTCCATATTCAACAACAAAACCGGTGTACGTGTTTTTCAACTTAACAAATTTCATTTGGAAAGATGTTTAATTTTTCACATGGAACTAATTTGCAGCAAAGCAATTTGGGTAGTTAATTGAAAATGAACTGATCCACTATCATATACTTTTCTTTTTAACTTCTAACCAAAACAAGATGGTGAACCAGGCATTTTCACAATTTAAGGAATACTTTAATACATCATATTATGTCAAACTTTGCATCTTGTCATGCACAGCCTTCACGTGAACATGGGATTTCTTATAAAACTATTTCAAGAATTGTTCATGCCTCCTTTATCTTCAATAATTTGTTGCAATGGTTTAAGAAAAATAGCAAGTGACATAAGCTATATTGAACTGGCAATTTCATATAAATTTGGTTAACTAATCCACGTCCTTAGATATGAAATTCATCACTTCTTGTTTTACAGCCTCCATATGCGGTTCTATCAGCACACTAAGATTGGAAAGTTGTCAACACTTAGATATTATACGTACCACAACAAATTCCATGTGAAATTATACAGTGTTTATCATTTAGCTAAACCATTTCAGATCATCATAGGGTATGCCATTTTGCTAAGCCATATAACACACTGTCATTAATTGTTTTGCTGAACATTACGGTAGCATGGCAACATGATATATTCTTTAAAATATATATATAGATCTAGAATTTGCTGTGAATACATGCATTGTTCCTTTCTTCATACATACATAGCATACATTGGTTGTATTCAGGAGCAACCGACAAACATGCGTATGGAGGTTACATTCTTAGCAAACTAGGTATTATGCAAACAAACTATTTTTATTCTAAGGTAAGAAAAATGTAACACCGGGTTCTAAACAGGACATATGAAATTTCTATCAGGTTGGACTTGTGGTGCAGGCAATACAAGGCTTGTCTCGGTTTACAAATTTCATAAAAATGAACCAGCTAGATAAGGATATGGGTGTATAACTACAACATGGTATGCATGCACCTTGTTTTCTTATACATGCAGTATACGAAATCTAAGTTTCACTACTTTCAAACAGACAAGTTGATTTCAAGACAATTGACAGTTTATTTTAGTGGAAAATGTTTTTATACATGGGGTTTCTATGGCAGTATAATATCTCCACTTATAAAATTTCCGATTTATTTAATATATATTACTCAGGTTTGCCCATACTACAATCGTAAATAGTTCCCAACATATGATCGAATCTAATCATGGTATTAACTAAAGTAATTATAGTAGTGTATAACCATTTGCTAAATTTTCCTACTGATATCCATTTTACTCTACTTTTGTTTGCTTACCCCTCCTGTAGGGTAACACACATGAACAGTTTTCGATGACCATGGGTCAAGCCAAGGTTTAAATATGCCAACAACTCAACAATGTTGCAATAAACTAGATCTAACAGAACGACTTAAAACATCGGTCATTCTAGTCAACAAACCAACACAAACATGTACAAGGCACCAAGGTGCAGGTGAAGACAATTGCTATATATTTAGCAGATCTCATTCTGTTAAAATGCATCAAATGTTATGGACAGACTTTGATAAATCAAGATATGTAGTCTCAGCTGTGACAAAAGTTTAACAAAAACAATGCATTCTCCATTTAGATCAATGTATTCTCAGTTTGATAAAGTTTAACACGCAATCTATTCTCATATTTTATAAGGTTTAACAAACAATCTATCCTCAGATTTTATTTTGATTTGAAACTATGACAGAGCAGGCCAACGCACGAAATTCGAGACCAAATGCATATATTTATATGTATATATCCATTTAAGTTATAACAGGCATTCGGGCTAAATAGTCCATAAATAAATGGCACATGATAAGGTTTTCAAATGAAACAACTAGTAAATGACAACAAAAAGGACACACAAAAATCATGCTATCATGCTCAGTTTGAATTAAAATTAAATTACTCGAACTGGAATTAATCAATTGTGAGTATAAATACTCACCGAAACACATCAGTAGCCCAAACAGGTAAGCGGGTTCGCGACGATGAAGAGAAAAGCGAGGCGAGAGCAGAAAAGACAGTAACTTTAGTCGCGGTGGTGCTGTCCGTTGCGAGCTCCGATGGATGGTGTCGTGCGGAGGAGGAAAAGGACTGAAGCACACGAATGGAGGAGCGATCGATGATTTTGGTGGTGAAATAAAATTTGAAGGAGAGGAAGACGATCGATTTTGCTGGATAAGAACTGATTTAAATTAAAAAGGAGACGAATTTACTTTGCTGAAGAAATTTGGAGAAGTTTTTAATTGTTGCGGAGGCCATTGAAAGGGGAAAAACTTCGATTTTTATTTGGGAAGAAGGAATGATTTCATGTGAAGGAAATGGGGAGAGAGGATTCCAATTTATAAAGAACGAACCGTGGCCTCCACGAAAACGTGGGGAGCACGGCAATAAATGGTGTGCGTGAGAAGGAACTTCTTTTATTTAATATATATAAAAATTATTATTATTCTCTTACGGTTTCTTTCCTACCGTTATTTATGTTAATGTTTTGTTTTTGTACCTTAACAAACAAACTCCTAATGTAACGAAATTTTACGTGCTGTTACGTCATTACGTTCTGAGTCCATAAAAATTATTTTGATGGTACTCTGATAAAATATTTATTCTTTATAATTATTTACCGGTCCACAGATTTTATTCTGTTTGCTAGACAACTGCTCCGTTCGTTTTCAATGTTGAAATCCAATTTCTGTACACACACTAATACACACCCATCCAAGACAATTCCTCCATATATATAAAAACTCTAATTTATTTAATGTTAAAAACATTTATTTTCAATTTCAATTATTTATATTTTCTTCAAATCAAATTTCAAATCAAACTCGAATATTCAGCCAATTTTAGTTCAAACATTTAATAATAATATTTTATTCCCAGCCAACCGTTCTGAATTCAATTCATACTCAAAACAATATGTTCGATTCTCAATTAGCCATTCAGGAATCGAATTCAATTCTTATTCAAACCAATAAACTTTGATTTTAAATCCCGAATCCAAATTAATTGTTTATCGTGAAATCCTTAACTAATCTCTATTTCAAATTGCCGAAATTTCTGGGTTGTTACAATCAAAATATAATTTTAGGTAAAATTATTTCAGTTACCTACTTTAAAACAATACTGTATCGAATTGCTCTGCTCAAGTGTTTAGAAATTCCTATCGACTTCGTGGCGTCCAAAGATTTGATCAGAATTCATAAACCACTCAACGGACTAGTCAACACAATATAAAATAATTTTTACATCAATTAACAAATACGCGCTCTCATATATATATATATATATATATATACACTTAACTCATTCTAGGGTACTACTGACCCTATCTATAATGAGTAACCCCCACCAAAGCTTAGATGTTCGCTCAACCTAGGCTCTATTACCAACTATAAAGGCCCGCAAATCCGTACCATTTGAGCTGACTGAATACGACTCACGACCAGTCCAAATTGCATGAAAATATGAATCATTATGGGTTAAAGAAGAAAAGGTAGAAGAACAGAAATAACAACACAGAATTTCACGTTGCAGCGGAATAAAATACATCATATATAACAACATTTGAAATACAAAATTTGTACCTACATAGATTATTAGAGTACATCTTATATAACATAGCGGAAAATAACACAAGTATCTGATGCTGAAGCCTCCTGCTCCAAGCTCCTCTAATGATATCTTTAAACACCCAAACTGCTTGACTGCCCGTACAAATTTGGGCACCCAAGAGTTTAGGGTAAAACAAAACAAAATAAACTCTTGGTCAGTCATGTGACTGGTGTGAGTAAACTTCAACCACTTGGTTTAACTTTTAAAAGAAAAGATAATCGCAAAACAATCTTTAAATCAGTACCATTCTGATATTATAAAAATATCTAAATCAAATAGTTATCAATCTAGCAGAACGCTTGCACCTCACGTTCCACATACATATAATTAAAACCCCAGACGCTTATTGGGTAATGGATTTCTAACTATGACAAGGTATTGAACCATCTTCCGATAGTGTATCTCTAGAGGGGAATACACTGGGTTTAACAAGAACATCTTGCAACCCGACCACACATGACCGACCACTTATTTCGCTTGAGTGTATCGAATGTATATCACCAACGGTTGGGATCAGCAGTCGTTTTCCCGAAAAGGGACATCATCGAATAGAATAAAGAAGGAAATAAATTTTCTCTAGGTAGGTGATAATAATCCCTAATTAGGACTACCCACTTAGCCATGCTGCCTGCTCGATTTTTTTCATTTTCTGGTTGATGAGGACCGAGGCTATTATTACTTACTTTTCAATGATAGCACAATCACTTTGAATGCCATATAGTCAGATCCGTTAATCATTAATTGATTTGCACAAATATATTCTAGATATTATGCTAAGAGAATAAATTCTCTGCCACTAAATATATTTATACAGACTAACATATGCGATCAATGGAAATACTCTGTCAGACATTCGTCTATACACATCCGTTCTAGGACTGAATTAAACCGATGGCACAATTTCCATTTATCCATCTTAGGCAATTTCTACCTTGGATTAATAGAAAAACCCTTGCACTTTACTCTGTCTTTGACTTGTCTTCATATAATATAATTCGCAACACTACTATCAATACAGAGTGGTTCTCGGATAATATCCAATTGGTCTCTCCATACTGACAATGATGGCCAAAAAACTTCGATAGTCGGTTATTTAACTATGAAGAAAAACAAACATCCATCCAAAGCATTAAACAATCACTGGGCCCCTTAATTAATATTTCATGAATTAAATTTCTTCTCCATTTTCTTATCAATATTTGTTAACCCAATAATTTCAACATTCCACTTGGCCTATTACAGAATTTGGAAAACATTTCCATATATCGTCTTGTTTTATTTTCTATACTTAGAAATTATCTTCTATTTATAATTGGAAAACATTCTGATTACTTCTCCCTTTCACATCCATTCATTTCTACACTCAAGAAATATTTATTATTATATTTCCAAAATTCCACTTTCTTGGGTTAAAACAAATGTTGTATAAAACATCGTTACAACAACCCAAAATACTGCATTCAACTAAATCTTATTCAAACATTGATCTTCGAGACTGAATCTTACTATTTATCAATCAGTAATGAAATCAATCAAGTTGGGATATAATTACCTCTCTCAGACCTTAACTGAAAACATCCTGAACTTCAAAACAGACAAGACCACTATTCCCAAATAATCAACATCATATAAAGCCAACTATTCATTTTTAAAACATGTAATCGTTTCTCTTTCTATCTTTACCGGATTTAATTTATAGATTTCCTTTTTTTATAATATTCTATTTTAAGTTCATTTCCTTATTGAATTCTATATATATCGATATACTGATTTCTAATGTTAAATTTTCTTAAAAATATTCTAACTCCTTAAATTTCTAGAAAATTTTAACAACACCTCCTTTGTATTGGTCAATAGCTCAAACTCCAACTCACCTCTCTAGACCCTTTCCATTCAAAAAGAAAATGAAAAAGCCAAGCGGCTTGCCGATTCGGCATATAAAAACTCATATGCGATTTATACGTGTACCTTTTTGTCGGGAACTCAAATTATAATCTTTGTTCTCTTCATTCCATACTTTTTTAACGTATATACGTCCATTACCAATTTATTCCAACTCAATCCAATCATTTTTTTTTTACTCATTTTGCTATTTTATTTTTTAATTAGCTCATTTGCCTATTTCACTTTTTGTTTGAACATATCACATTCAAATCTAATTTTAACTTGCTTATAAACCAATTTAATTCTATTTTTAATTCAAGATTCATATTCGATTTCAAATAGGAATTCACCAATTCAATTTACTTAACGAAAACCCAATTTTGTATCAAAACTCGATTAACTAATTATTCTTCAAATTAGTTAATTCTATTTAATAACTTAAAAAATGATTTTTGTTTCAAAAATCAGTTCACTTACTCACTTGAGTTCATATTTATTTTATATCTCGAGTATGGATTTTCTGATGGAAATTTGGATTTTATTTACTTAAAATCCTTTTATTTATTTAAATAAATCGTTATGGTTTTATTATGGTTATGGCGCTGTTTATCTGAAAATTTGATTTTGACATAACCCAAAATCAATAAGACGAAATTCAAAATTTTCTTTTCCATTAGAAAACTATTATTCAATCAGACCTGAGATTCTTATTTCAAAGAATTTCAACTTAAATTGAGTTATATATACTCAATTGATGTTCGAAACGCCAATTTACGAACTGCCGTGGCAAGCTCGTTTTAATTATATTTAAATATAAATGTAAAATTTGGTTTATTTTAAATTTCAATCTCGTTCTAATATATATTTTAATATATATTAAATCCAGTTTTCAAATCCAACTTAATATTTCTGATTATCTCTAGTTGCCGATTTTTCATTACTCGGTTATAAATTTATTTATAACTCAGTTTGCTATATTAAATTTCAATTCTCTTTATAAATAAATTATTTATAAAATTCAATATAATCGAATTCTAATTATAAATTCTTAGATTTATCTCAATTCCGTTTATATTTCGAATTCCGTAATAACATCCGTCATCCCCTTTTTGAAACGATTTCCAATTCATTTTTAAATTCATACTTGAATTTAAACTTATAAATTATCTAATGATAATTTATCTCATTTAATTTATAATGGTCGTTTATAGATTTAACTTCCTTGTTTTATAATTTAAAACAAGTTTCCATTTCAAATCCATTTGAAACCCAATTCCTATTCCGGAATATTTTATTGATTATAACTTACAAATATACAGTAAATCTATTTTCATATTTAAAATTTAAAATTCTATTTAATACAATCCTAATTTTTTATAAAAATATTTATTTAAATAAATTCGATCTAATCGAATTCAAATCATAAATCCATACTGATTTATTTTAATTCAATTTACATTCTGAATATTAGAATAGATTTATCGTTTCTCTTTGAAACTAATTTCAATTTCCCTTTCTAAATTCATATATGAATTTAGACTTCCCAAATTATCCAAATGATAAATTTTTCATTTTAGTTATAAACACCATTTTAAATTCACTTAAATTCCCCGCATTATTTAATTTATAAACATTGTTTATAAATTCACTTCGATTCCCGCATTATTTTCTTTATAAACATCGTTTATAAATTTATTTACTTGTTTTTATTATACAAAACAAGTTAATATTTCTCAGCCCATTCGAAATTCAAATTCTATTTTGGAAAAAATAGTTTTTTCCTTTTATATCTCAAAATCCCTTTTGCAAGATATTTTTATAAATCAACATTCAGACCCAGTGATATTGTAATGTCCCGTATTTTTATCGATTACTAAATAAATAATAAAATTTTGTTAATCAATTTTTTTTAATTATTTTATATAGGATTGGAGGATGGTAAATGAGAGTGAGTCTATAAATAAGGGAGAACATGCCAATGTCTGTGTCTCTACTTCGACAATGAATATTCTGATTTGTATACTTTGATGATTTCATTGTTTATAAACTTGTATACATCGATGGACTAAATTCAAATAAGTAAATTATTTAAATTGCATCCGATTTAGAATAAATTTCTTTTCAAATTTTTATTCCACTCACAAGTATAAGTTATAATTCTTTAAGATGATAATGTCATGGTACTTTGAAATCATTTGAAGGTCCGAGTAACTGGTCGCTACTATTTCAGATGAGTTATGTCCCGCTATATCGGGCAAATTAGATGCATTGGGTAAATGAGTGGTCCATGATCCATCACAAACAAGATGGTCCTTAAAATACAGCAACTTTTGATGTCTACTTGTTATTGACATTTAGTAAATGGGTTCATCAAAATAATACTTTACTCCGTAATAATATGTGATACAATGGCAATCAAAAAATTAAAGATGCTACTGATAAACTAGTCAAAACGTACAGCAATCATCCAAGTTTAATTTTAAACAACCGTATTTACTTATTTGCTAATACCCTACCGACCTGTTGGGATTTAATTAAATAGGAATACATACAAAAATTTAAAATGTAAGTAAATCCATTTGGCCACGCATGCTGCTATTCCTTTTTGCTAAAGCAAGTTAAATGACACTACTGCAAGTTTTGCACTACTCATGGCGAGCTCAGCATATCCATTAACATAACCATGATGAATGCAACGAGCAGGACAGATGTAGGCATACATACAAAATATGAGTAAAAGTATACTATCTTGGGTACATTACTCTGTTCCAACAATAAGCAGAAAAACCAATAATTCATCGCAAATCAAATATATATATATATATATATTAAATAAACAAAATCTAACCTATTGAATTAAGTCCTACCCTAGATTAGCTGAAGTACTAGCTGAAGACATTTCAATGAAAACCTATCGCACTCACATCAATGTTATTGCTTGGTAGCTAAGTAAAACATCTCTATAGACAACGACGTGTACTCATCTATATATCTTATTGTTTTACTGATACTTAGCTGCGAAGTATATAACCTTATAAATAAAGTTGCTTTCCTCTTATTTTCTTTCTTTTGGTTTTTCAGTAAGTTTTTTGTCGATCTCTTTATGGCAAATAAAATGAAAATAAAATCACAACCTTTAAAAATAGAAACTGAATCAAAACTTAACGAAAATCAAACTCTGTTTGATTCATGGGTCTTCGTTCGCTGGAAATAAAGACAGCCCGTAAGATGAACCACTGGTTCCAGAGAAGGAAGAATGGGAAACATCAGAAATATGGGGGACGCAGTCATTACTATTTCATAGGAGTTGAATGGATTTGATGGGTGAAGCGCTTTTGTTTGTATGAAGTACTGTGCAGCGAGCTCGCCTGAAGGATGGAACATATGGAGGTATGTTTTGTATAGCATGGCGTGGTATGGTGATAGCCTTGGTTATTATGAGTATATAACGTGATGTTGCTGGAAGTTAAAAGGTGGCTCAAGTTTGATGCTATGTGTACATGGCAGTGGAGATTTGGCATTTGCATGGATAGGAGGGAAAGCGTGAGGTGCATGCACGAAATGGGTTTGAGACCTTCCTTGGGTTTAAATAGGAATGACAAGCAGTGGAGAGTTGAGAAGGAGGTAAGAGAGACAGGCGCACCAGCTAAGGTGTGGAAAATATAATAATATAAATAAATAAAATAAGAAAGAAGATAGAAGACATGCATAAAAGGGGACGTGCATTGTAGGAGAAAAAGGGAGTTGCACCAATGTTTTTCGAAAGGGGGTAATCGAAGCTACTGCTTGTAGTAGGTTAAAGAGAAAGGATTTAGTAAGGCCCAAGGCGTGAAGGTGGGAAGACTAAGCTGGTGAAACACTTTGATTTTAAGGAGGTGCTGTCCAGTAAAAGCGGTATGAAGTTGATGATCTCAAAGAAAGACTTCGTGAAGAATTTAGTCCGCGGGTTCATAGGAACTTGCGACGACGTATTATGAAGCTTCATGTTGCGCTGCGCGCGAGATATGAACAGTGGTGTGGAGATGGTTGTTTTGCGAAGAGGAGTGTTGTGGTGGAATTACTTTATGAATTTGTGAAATGAAAAGGGTGGGGCATCTTTGGAACGAGGAGACAGAGTTTATTTGGGTATTTCTTTAAGCGGATATGGGTTTGTAGACACGGTTCGGGCTAAGCAAAGGGGTAAGGCCCACATTTAAATTCAAATTTGAGTTTAAATTAAATTAAATTAGCGTATTAACTTTAAAACATAATATCATATGCGTTCGTTGTCCAAATTCAGCAAAATAAGATCTGTTGGAATCGTGTGGAAGCAGGCTACGCTATGAAGCTGGTTTGGAACCATTTGGAGTTTGATTCAATTTATGGCGGAATTAAACATTTTATCCAAAACAACCGACGTTAATCGTTATTTAACGATTAACGGACAACGTGAGTAAAACTCACTAACTCTTCCCAGTTTATATTTTTACAGCATATTTTAGAATTGATAAATGATGGTTGATTGCTATGTGTTGATTGTTTGGATGAACTACTAATTGATTGGTTGAAATTATAGATCTAGTAATATATATATATATATATATATATATATCATTAATCAAATATTGATTCTGTTTATTAGGAAATTTCATATTGAAATGAAATTGATGTTATTTATATTGTTTAACATCTGTGATGCAGGGAAATAGGTTGGAGGGATCCAACAGGATTCCTCAATATTTATAATACCGTTTGTTTTCATATATTGTGATATATGATGTGATATTTAATCTGTGATTGATTATGATGACACTGGTCTTATTATTTGGTATTTTTAATACCTTAAGAAATACTAGAATGTGAAAAGGGAATTTTCAAAGTGTATTTTGAAAATAAAATATATTTATATAAAATCAATGGATTTTATAAAAAGGAAATATTTAGGAAATTAAATAAGAACTTTTGTATAGAAATTATTATTAGTTATATGGAAGTTTTGAAAGGCCGTTTTGGTACAAATACTGAATGAAGGTAATAAGAGGTAACTAAATGAGTATATGGAGTAAATATAATATTTGGGAAATTTATAGAATTATAAAAAGAGAATTATACATTAGGACTAGGTTTAGACCCGTGCTTCGCACATGGGTGTAACATTATACGGATTAAGGGGAAGGTGTAATAGAAATTGTGAAGATCCCAAACTCCCGTAGTACGAAAGCAAGGATAATCATTGGAATATAACACATAAACAATAACAGCAGAATATAAATATAGAATTACAACAGATAATGTATATCAAATTACACTGGGAATAATATATCATTAGAGTTACACATTATAATAGAATCATACTTAGTACATAATACAGTTTCAGGTTAATATAAAATGTCTGCAGTGGAATCAAACATAACATACTAAATGCAGTCTAAACGGCAAAATAGAAATGATAGGATCCGTCTTCAGCTCCACAACTATCCAGAATGAATCTGCTAAAACCTGTATGTAAGGTTGCCCGTGTGGAAAGAGGGCATCCGATTTTGCAAAGTGAAACAAACTACGAGTCAATCATGGGATTGGTATGAGAAATCTACTTAACCTATTTGATAGTAAGGCTAATCATAGGACCACGCCGCTAACGCGGAACTGGTTTACTCCATTGGATTGCCAGTGCATATATATAGTAAATCGTTAAACAACGCAATGCTTTTTAGAAAAATGAAACCATTATAAGACTCAGGTTCCATCACACAATGCAATGCAAACCAGAGGATTACCTTATAATGGTCAAAAATGCTTGATACGATAAAACGAATTTAATATTATTATTAGTGTATATATGTTTTCAAAAACATTTCAATCATAATGTATCAATCATAGATGGCATAGCTACCATATACTATGTCGCCAAATATAAGTTTACAATCAAAACCGTATGGTGTCGTATTGGAAGTTGGATTTCCATCATGAACTAAGGCAAGAGATCGTCCTTACCGAATTCGAGACAATCTAGCCCATGTCTCAGGACAAGAACTCAGTCAAGCCCTCAGAAGCCACAGGGACGGTCCATACATATGTTAGTGGATTATAACTCCTGAACAATACGTCTCCCTGTTCTATGGGGCGTAAATAGAGCCACTAGGGACTCCAAATCTGAGGTACCTCGCTTTCCGTCATCCACATAAGTAAAAATACCAGGGCTTGTAAAACCCAGACACCACTTCTGGCTAGAAAGAAATGCATGTTCTCCCCAGATCCTTCTCCCGTTTCTGGTTCATACCAAGGTGTGAGGCTCGCGAAGTAATGCTATACACAAAGCTATGCTACAATAAAGCTGTGCTTTGATCATCAACCACAAGGCTCTGCTTTTCAACAATAAGCTTGATCATTTGCACTTAGCATGCCACACTGACAATTCACGCCATGCGACTGATAACTATCAATATATAACTACTGAGCTCGTGCGTCTCAGAGAAGGGTGTTTAACAAGAGAATAAATTCTCCGCCACCAAACAGATATATATTGGATAGAGATCGATTAGCATAGAATAAAATCCAACACCTGACATACATCCATTTACAAGTCCGTTCTGGGCCTGAACGAAACCGGAGATACCTTATTCCTCGTCCCATATGTCCAATATAGAAGAGAGGCTCTCGCATCTGGACGATCGACAAGTACGTCCGGACAACTACCATTGCAACTCTTTCAAGGCGCTAACTCCAGTCAAAGGCATCAGTAGTCATCCATTTGTTGTGAATATCAATGGTCTTCAATCACCGTCTTCAAATCTTCGACTTCCAATCGTCGTATAATTATTTGAAATGAGATTTAACTAGGAATTTCCAAATAATTTTCGAATATATACCATTTAAATCAATTCTTTTCATTCAATATCATTTATAATAATTTATAACGATTTATCGCTCTTTTTATTTATTTAAAAATAGCCATTTTCAATTTAAAGATGCTTCGGGTCATTACATGGCCCTAGCGTTGTTTTCATCAAAATTTGATTTACACATTTCTCAAAATATAACTGTTGGATCTTAGCGAATTTTATATCGTTGGAAAGATCTTTCCAAAACGAACCCAACGGTTCCAGTTTTGGGAAAATCCGACGGTCGGATCTTTTGGTACAATCGTTTGATGTTACGATTTCAGAACGCGAACTACAACAGCGCGATTCATTTTATTTTAATTTACATTTATATATATTTATATATAAATATATAAATATAAATCGTTCAACGACTTCAACACCATTTTCATTTCAACATTGATTTCTTTTATATATGAAATCATGTATTACATTAAAATGTAATCTTTATTTTTTTATTCATTTCTCTGATTACATTAAAAATGTAATCTTTTTATTCATTCCTTTGATTACATTAAAAATGTAATCTTTTTATTCTTCTTTGATTACACTAAAAATGTAATCCTTTTTTATTCTTTCTTCATCTACATTGAAAGTGTAAGTTTTCATTTCATTCTTTATTTACATTGAAAAATGGAATTTCTCTTTCATTCTTTGTTTACATTGAAAAATGTAAATTTCTATTTCATATTTTAGTTACATTGAAAAATTTAAATTTCTATTTCATTTACATTGAAAAATGTAAATTTCTATTTCATATTTTATTTACATTGAAAAATGTAAATTTCTATTTCATATTTTGTTTACATTGAAAAAAGTAAATTTCTAATCATTCTTTTATTTACATTGAAAAATGTAAATTTCTATTTCATATTTTATTTATATTGAAAAATGTAAATTTCTATTTCATATTTTGTTTACATTGAAAAACGTAATCTTCCCAATGAAATCTTTAATATCATTAAAAATGTAAACTTCAAGGAAAAACATATTTTAAATAGCAATGGAAATTTTTAATGTTTTTCATTTACATTAAAAAATGTCAATCCCAATGTCAATAAATTTTATTTTTAAAATGTTTTTTTAATATTGTATTTACATTAAAAATGTATATGTCAATGCCAATACATTTTACTTATCCATGTTTATTTTTAATGTTGTACATACATTAAAATTGTGAATTCCATATCAATACATTTCTATTTCAAATGTGTTTATTTTTAATGTTGCATTACATTAAAAATGTACATTTCAATATAAATACATTTCTATTTAATAATTGACTATTTTTATTGTTGCATTACATTAAAAAGGTATATTTCCAATGTAAATACATTTCTATATCAAAATGTTTATTTTAATGTTGCATATACATTAAATGTAAATTTCCAATGTTAATACATTTCTATATCAAAATGTTTGTTTTAATGTTGCATATACATTACAATGTAAATTTCCAATGTTAATACATTTCTATATCAAAATGTTTATTTTAATGTTGCATATACATTAAAATGTAAATTTCCAATGTTAATACATTTCTATATCAAAATGTTTATTTTAATGTTGCATAAACATTAAAAAGAAAATCTAATATAAATACATTTATTTATTTCACAATGTTTTATATTTAAATGTTGTATATACAATAAAAATGTAAAATCCAATATCAAAACATTTTTATTTCAAAATGTTTATTTTAATGTTGCATTACACTAAAAGGGTAAAATGCAATTTAAATACATTTTATATTACAATGTTTATTTTCAATGCTATATATACATTAAAAATTGTAAATTTCAAATGTAAATACATTTTTTATTTAACAATTGACTAATTTTGATTTACAACAAAACATGAATTTTATGTTGACATATAATGATCATTTCCATATTCATATACATATATATATTAAAAGTATAATTTTTCATATTATTCAAACAATTAGTATATAATAATATGAATATTTTAAAACACAAAAATATTTCTGAAAATTTCGGCAGCATAATGGCAGGGTAATTAAAACCGGCACCCTCTCGATGTATGGCTCCTCGCACTACCTTAGGCCTCACGGCATTTACAAGGGGTTTAATTTCCTAATACATTTTTCTAGGCAGTCTAATGCCATAATATCAATCAATTTCATTTCAACCACAAGCAAACATAAAAATCAACCAATTCCACATCACAATACAATCAAGTCGTCCATGATGTGTGGACGACGGGTGTCGGGAGTTTCTAAACTCCGTCTGTATCCTAATATAATTTTATTTAATTAATTTGGATTCAGAGATCACTTTGCTTTCGGCTCTGCCTAAAATTGTAGCGAGCTGTAAAAATTCTCCGGTCTCTTCTAAAATGTAGAGGACGTCCACACGAGTCCAATGTCTCATGTTTCATCGAATTTCGTTATCGTATGATAAAGATACGAATTTTATTCTCAAATCAAACTTCGCCACGATTTTGAAGCATTGCAAATCATTGAAGATATATACCTGCTTCTTATTCAACTACAGGCCGTCGTCTCCAAAGAGGGTTCAAAACTAGGTTCGCAAACTGCGATCGATTCTTGAGGTTTGAAGACGATCTGAGTATACCACGTCGGAGAGCATCGAAGGCGAGCTTAGGGGTCCCCTTGTGGTTGAACTCGCTGGCCGTGGGTGGACGGATTTTATCACCGAACGGCGTGACTTTCGAACGTCAGAACTCGTGATAGGACGAACGATGGAGGCCAAGACTTATATGGATGTGAGGCTCACGAGAATCTCTACAAAAAACCCTGAAGAACCATGGGATTTTATTGCACGGATTTGGAGTTAAGGAGGAGAAATGAATTGAAGAGCCGCCGCTGTTAGTTTTAGGCTTATCGGGATCAAAACGACGTAGATAGTACGGTATACGTGTATATATAAACGTATTTTATTTTATTTATTTTTATTTTGTTTATTTTTATTTATTTAATTTCAATATAATTTCTATATCGATCCTAACTCCAAATCAAACCCAACGAGTGATGCCCCTAGCTAAATACCCCCGTTCCGGACACAATGGGATATGTCTCGTAAGACAATTCAATTTTTTCGATAGGTTTTTCTTTAAATTTAAATATAAAACATTTAATTATTTAATTTTGATCGTACATTTTAATTTACCAGGGCCACATACTACTCTAAAAATTCCCAAAAAATAAATCTAGCTATGTTTTGATGATACGGTCCTAAAAAAATTAATTTTGTCGAATTTGGAGACTGTTTGGAAAATGGCCATTTTCTGGTCGATCCAAATTGACTGAAATTGACAAAACACATTTTCATTCACCACGCTCACATATTAATTCCAAAAATTATGAAAATTGGAATCTAGCAATAATTTGACATTCCGGGTCCAACCAGGGTGGTTTCGTCGAAAATGGAGGTCGTTTGCAAAATGGCTATTTATACGGGCTATATATTATATTAAATTCCACAGCGAATATTCTGAATATTCAATTGGCCATAACTTTTGATTCCCGCTATGAAATTTCAATTTTTCGGATTCTTTGGAAAGATATTATTAAACAGACTATATTATTTTTGGTTTCACCAAAATCCGATTTATTTTGCTTCATGTATGGTCAGTCAAAGTTCAAATTCAAATTTTCAAACTACCGCGCTATTTCTAACTCCTTTTAAAATTAAAATAAATATATTCGTTCTAACTTCGATTTAAATAAATTTTTAATTGTTGTTATTTAAAAAATTATTTTAACTATTCAAAATTCAATAAAATAGCCAAAATAAAAATTTTAAATTGGTTTTGATTTTCCAGGTTGTTACAATAGCCAACAATAAAGATATTGTAAAGCATAAAGACTTGTATTTAAATGTAAATGAATCTATGGTGGTGTGTTTTATTCTGGTGTACACATTCTTGGACATTACTAGTCCTATCTATGATGAGCTATTCATTTTAGAATACTGCTGATTCTATTTCTGTCCTGTTTATTTACATGTTATACTCCGAGCTAAGTTTAACCAAAGCTAGATACCAACTGTGATGACTCCAAACTCCCGTAGTACGAAAGAAAGGATAATCATTGGAATATAACACATAAACAATAACAACAGAATAGAAATATAGAATTACAACAGATAATGTATATCAAATTACACTGGGAATAATATATCATCAGAGTTACACATCATAATAGGATCATACTTAGTACATAATACAGTTTCAGCTTAATATAAAATGTCTGCAGCGGAATCAAACATAATATACTAAATGCAGTCTGAACAGCAAAATAGAAATGATAGGATCCATCTTCAGTTCCATAGCTATCCAAAATGAATCTGCTAAAACTAGTATGCAAGGTTGCTCATGTGGAAAGAGCTAACCCGAGTTTGCAAAGTGAAACAAACTACAAGTCAATCATGGGACTGGTATGAGAAATCTACTTAACCTATAACTAATCACAGGACCACACCGCTAACGCGGAACGAGTTTACTCCATTGGATTGCCAGTGCATATATAAAGTAAATCGTTAAAGAATGCAATGCTTTTTAGAAAAATGAAACCATTATAAGACTCAAGTCCCATCACACAATGCAACGCAAACTGGAGGATAGAGTTTTATCTTATAACGGTCAAAAATGCTTGATACGATAAAACGGATTTGATATTATTATTAGTGTTTATAAGTTTTCAAAAACATTTCAATCATAATGTAGCAATCATAGACGGCATAGCTACCATATACTATGTCGCCAAACATAGGTTTATAATCAAAACCGTATGGTGTCGTATTGGAAGTTGGATTTCCATCATGAACCAAGGCAAGGGATCATCCTTACCGAATTCGAGATAATTTAGCCCATGTCTCAGGACAAGTACTCAGTCAAGCCCCCAGGATCCACAGAGCCGGTCCACACATATGTTAGTGGATTATAACTCTTGAACAATACGTCTCCCCGCCCTATGAGGCGTAAATAGAGCCACTAGAGACTCCAAATTCGAGGTACCTCGCTTTCCATCATCCACATAAGTAAAAATACCTGGGCTTATAAGACCCAAACACCACTTCTAGCTAGAAAGAAATGCATGTTCTCCTTGGATTCTTCTCTCGTTTTTTATTCATACCGAGGTGTGAGTCTCGCGAAGTAACGTTGCACACAAAGCTATGCTATAATATACCTATGCTTTGATCATCAACCACAAGGCTCTGCTTTTCAAAAATAAGCCTTGATCATTTGCATCTTGGCATGCCACACTGATAATTCACGCCATGCGATTGATAACTATCAATATATAACCTCTGAGCTGGTGTGTCTCGGAGAAGGGTGTTAAGCAAGAGAATAAATTCTCCGCCACCAAACAGGTATATATTAGATAGAAATCAATTAGCATAAAATAAATCCAATGTCAGACATATATCCATTTACAAGTCCGTTCTGGGTCAGAATGAAACCGAAGATATATTATTCCTTGTCCCATATGTCCAATACGGAAGAGAGGCTCTCGCATATCCATACGATCGACAAGTACGTCCGGACAACTACCACTATAACCCTTTCAAGGCATCAACTCCAATCAAAGGCATCAGTAGTCATCCATTCGATGTGAAGATCATCGGTCTTCAATCACCGTCTTCAAATCTTCGACTTCCAGTCGTCGTATAATTATTTGAAATGAGATTTAACTCGGACTTTTCAAATAATTTTCGAATATATACAATTTAAATCAATTCTTTTCATTCCAAATCGTTTATAATAATTTATAACGATTTAGCGCTATTTTTATTTATTTAAAAATATCGATTTTCAATTTAACGATGCTTCGGGTCATTACATGGCCCTAGCGCTGTTTTCATCAAAATTTGATTTACACATTTCTCAAAATCTAACTATTGGATCTTAGCGAATTTTATATCGTTAGAAAGATCTTTCCAAAACGAACCCAACGGTTCCAGTTTGGGAAAATCCAACGATCGGATCTTTCGGTATAATCGTTTGAAGTTACGATTTCAAAACGCGAACTATAGCAACGCGATTCATTTTTTAATTTTTATTTATATATAAATATATAAATATAAATCGTTCGACGACTTCAACACCATTTTCATTTCAACATTGATTTCTTTTATATATGAAATCATATATTACATTAAAATGTAATCTTTATTTTTTTATTCCTTTCTCTGATTACATTAAAAATGTAATCTTTTTATTCATTCCTTTGATTACATTAAAAATGTAATATTTTTATTCTTATTTGATTAAATTAAAAATGTAATCTTTTTTATTCTTTCTTTATCTACATTGAAAATGTAAGTTTTCATTTCATTCTTTATTCACATTGAAAAATGGAATTTTCTCTTTCATTATTTGTTTACAGTGAAAAATGTAAATTTTCATTTCATTCTTTATTTACATTGAAAATGTAAATTTCTATTTCATATTTTATTTACATTGAAAAATGTAAATTTCTATTTCATATTTTATTTACATTGAAAAATGTAAATTTCTATTTCGTATTTTGTTTACATTGACACATGTAAATTTCTAATCATCCTTTTATTTACATTGAAAATGTAAATTTATATTTCATATTTTATTTACAATGAAAAAGTAAGTTTCTATTTCATATTTTATTTACATTGAAAAATGTAAATTTCTATTTCATATTTTGTTTACATTGAAAAATGTAATCTTCCCAATGAAATCTTTAATATCATTAAAAATGTAAATTTCAAGGAAAAACAAATTTTAAATAACATTGGACATTTTTAATGTTTCATTTACATTAAAAAATGTATATCCCAATGTCAATATATTTTATTTTCAAAATGTTTATTTTTTTAATATTGCATTTACATTAAAAATGTATATGTCAATGCCAATATATTTTAAATATCCATGTTTATTTTTAATGTCGTACATACATTAAAATTGTGAATTCCATATCAATACATTTCTATTTCAAATATGTTTGTTTTTAATGTCACATTACCTTAAAAATGTACATTTCAATATAAATACATTTCAATATAAATACATTTCTATTTAACAGTTGACTATTTTTATTGTTGCATTACGTTAAAAAGGTATATTTCCAATGTAAATACATTTCTATATCAAAACGTTTATTTTAATGTTGCATATACATTAAAATGTAAATTTATAATGTTAATACATTTCTATATCAAAATGTTTTTTTAATGTTGCATATACATTAAAATGTAAATTTCCAATGTTAATACATTTTTGTATCAAAATGTTTGTTTTAATGTTGCATTTACATTAAAATGTAAATTTCCAATAATACATTTCTATATCAAAAAATTTATTTTAATGTTGCATATACATTAAAAAGAAAATCTAATGTAAATACATTTTTTTATTTCACAATGTTTTATTTTTAAATGTTGTATATACAATAAAAATGTAAAATCCAATATTAAAACATTTTTATTTCAAAATGTTTATTTTAATGTTGCATTACATTAAAAAGGTAAAATGCAATACAAATACATTTTAGTACAATGTTTATTTTCAATGTTATATATACATTAAAAGTTATAAATTTCAAATGTAAATACATTTTTTATTTAACAATTGACTAATTTTGATTTACAACAAAACATGAATTTTACGTTGACATATAATGATCATTTCCGTATTCATATATATATATATATAATTTTTATATTATTCAAACAATTAATATATAATAACATGAATATTTTAAAGCACAAAAATATTTCAGAAAATTTCGGTAGGATAACGTTAGGGTAATTAAAATCAGCATCGTCCCGATGTATGACTCCTCGCTCTACCTTAGGCCCCGCGGCGTTTACAAGGGGTTTAATTTCCTAATACATTTTTTTAGGCAGTCTAATGCCACAATATCAATCAATTTCATTTAAACCATAATCAAACACAAAAATCAACCAATTCCACATCACAATACAATCAAGTCGTCCATGGTCTGTGGACGACGGGTGTCGGGAGTTTCTAAACTCCGTCTGTATCCTAATATAATTTTATTTAATTAATTTGGATTTAGAAATCTCACTTTGCTTTTGGCTCCGCATAAATTGTAGCAAGCTTTAAAAATTCTCCGGTCCCCTCTAAAATGTAGAGGACGTCCACACGAATTCAATGTTTCATGTTTCACCAAATTTCGTTATCGCATGTTAAAGATACGATTTTTATTCTCAAATCAAACTTTGCCAAGATTTTAAGGCATTGCAAATCATTGAAGTTATATACCTGCTTCTTCTTCAACTACAGGCCATCATCTTCAAAGATGGTTCAAAACTAGGTTTGCAAACTGGGATCGATTCTTGAGGTTTGAAGACGATCTGAATATACCACTTCGGAGAGCATCGAGAGGCGAGCTTAGGGGTCCCCCTGTAGTTGAACTCGCTGGCCGTAGGTGGATGGATTTTGTCACCGAACGGCATGACTTTCATACGTCAGAACTCGTGATAGGACAAACGATGGAGGCCAAGACTTATATGGATGTGAGGCTCACGAGAATCTCTACAAAAAACCCTGAAGAACCATGGGATTTTGTTGCACGGATTTGGAGTTAAGGAGGAGAAATGAATTAAAGAGCCATCGTCGTTAGTTTTGGGGTTATCGGGATCAAAACAATGTAGATAATATGGTATACGCGTATATATACACGTATTTTATTTTATTTTATTTATTTTTATTTATTTAATTTCAGTATAATTTCTATATCGCTCCTAACTCCAAATCAAACCCAACGAGTGATGCCCACAGCTAAATACCCCTATTCTGGACACAATGGGATATGTCTCGTAAGCCAATTCAATTGTTTCGGTAGGTTTTTCTTTAAATTTAAATATAAAACATTTAATTATTTAATTTTGATCATAAATTTTAATTTACCAGGGCTGCATACTGACTCTAAAAATTACAGAAAATTAAATCTAGCTATGTTTTGACGATATGGTCCTAATAAAATTAATTTTGTCAAATTTGCAGACCGTTTGAAAAATGGACATTTTCTGTTCGATCCAAATTGACTGAAATTGACAAAACATATTTTCATTCGCCACGCTCACATATTAATTCCAAAAATTATGAAAATTGGAATCTAGTGATAATTTGACATGCCGGATCCAATCAGGGTTGTTTCATCGAAAATGGAGGTCGTTTGCAAAATGGCTATTTATAGGGGTTATATATTATATTAAATTCCATAGCGACTATTTTGAATATTCAACTGGCCATAACTTTTGATTCCTTCTATGAAATTTCAATTTTTCGGATTCATTGGAAAGATATTATTAAACAGATTTTAATATTTTTGGTTTCACCAAAATCCGATTTATTTTGCATCTTGTACAGTCAGTCAAAGTTCGAATTCAAATTTTCAAACTACCGTGTTGTTTCTAACTCCTTTTAAAATTAAAATAAATATATTCGTTCTAACTTTGATTTAAATAAATTTTTAATCATTATTATTTAAAATAAATTATTTTAACTATTCCAAATTCAATACAATAGCCAAAATAAAAAATTTAAATTGGTTCTGATTTTCCGGGTTGTTACAAAAATGGAATTTCGAATGGGCTAGAAATTAATAACTTGTTTAATAAATATAAAAATAAGTAAAATATGATTTATAAACAATGTTTATAAATAAAATAAAAATAATCATCAGTGGATAATTTGGATTGTGAATTCGGTAGTGAATTTAAAACGGGAAATTTGAATTTGTTCTAAAAAGAAAACGATGGAATTTATTTCGATGATTCGAAATGTGAATAGGATTAAACAAAATCCATAAAGATAATTTATTAGAACTAGACTAGGCCAAATGTTATAAAATAATTTATTTTAAGAAGTATATATTGAATAAATCAGGATTTGACAAGATAATTAATGTTCGACTGAAAACCGATAATTTATCGAATATAAAGGCGATAGAGGATTATAAACTTATCAAATAAATTCAACTATGAAGTCGACATGTAAACGAGATTTGATAAATAAAATGGAATGTGAATAAGGAGTTATAAAATGACTCGATAATTGGAATTTGAACCAGTGTTAGTAATTAAATTAAAAATCAAGTTTTGATTTGATAAAATGAGTCCAGCTTCTGTTAAGGAATAATATTCATGTTTTAAAGTGTATTGATTTAAAAGCAAACGTTTTGCAGATTTAAATAGTTATAAAGGGAAAATAATAAAGGTTGGGAAGTACTAAATTCAAAAATGAATTTATCAATTGAGTTGACCTGAAACGGCAAATTATTCTGGAAGTTCGAAATGTAAATCGAATAGAGTTATTCGAAGAGAGTTAATCAAATATAAGTTATTCGAAGAGAGTTAATCGAATATAGACTATTCAAAAGAGAGTTATCGAATAGAGATTTTTTTTTCCGAAAGAGAGTTATACGTTGAAATTCGGTTATATCGAATTTGGGAAGGCACTATTTACTTTCCTTTTTTTCAAGATTTGTTTATTTATTAATAAATTAGTTGTTTGTTTATTTATCCAAATTAATATATAAAAGTTATATTTAAGTAATTACATTTCGGAAGCAGGGGATTATAACACTATTGTTACAGTCAAATGATTTTGTTAAAAGAAGTGGATTTGTAAATAGAATTCGAGAGTTACGTAAGGAAGTTGTTAAAGATTTGAAAGGTGAACTTTGTCTATTTCGAGGTTAAAAATGTTGTTCAGTTAAGGTCTAAGAGGTAGTTATACCCCAACTTGATTGACTTCATTTTTAACTATGGAATGGTTAAGGTTTGATAGTGAAGGTTGGTTAAGTGAATTTAGTTAATGAGTGTAATGGGTTGAGTTGGCATAGCGATGTTTTATTTAAACATCTGTTTAAAACCAATGAAGGAGTTTTGGAAATGTTTTCCAAATAAGAAAATGAAATATTTTCTGGAATATAGAAAATAAATAGTTGTAATAGATGGAAACATGTTGCCGAGAAAAGAGAGTGGCTAAACAGGTTTTAAAGAAATATATGGAAAACAGGAAAACGGGAAATGAATAAATTAATGATAAATTAATTTAAAGGGGTAAATGTTGATTGACGATTAATCGGTAAAATTTCCATTCGGGAATACGACCGTTGTTTGTACACATGTTTTCCTTTGATAGTTAAATAACCAACTATCAAAGTTTTTGACCATTTCCGTTGTCAATACGGAGTGACCAAGATCAGATTTATTATCTGAAAACCACTCTATATGGGCATTAACGTTGCGAATCAAATATAATGAAGATAATTAAAGACATAATTTATGCAAGGGCTGTTCTGGAATAGTGCTTTGGGTTTGTCCAGTCCCATGACAACGTGTATGGACGAATGCCTGACAGAATATATCTACTAGATCGCGTAAGTTGATCGCTTCAAACATATTTATGTTGGTGGCGGAGAAATTCGTTTCTCCTAGCTTTATACCCACGGTATTTTTGAGGAAATCAACTTGTGATTTGGTGGATATAATGATGTGGCATTTAAAGTAAATATAGATAATCTGTATAATAGTACGTTATGACCTCAAGCCTCATCAACCTGGAAATGGCAGAAATCGGGCAGGCAGCATGGCTAAGTGGGTCGCACCCAATTAGGGTATATTGCCACCATCTAGAGAATATTCATATTTGTTACTTCTTTTGCTTCTGTATCTCCCGGGAACGGCTATGTTGGTATACCAACCGTAAGGTGATAATATATTCGGAACATTCAAGCGAAATGAGTGGCCAGTCATGTGTGGCCGAGTTACAAGAAGTTCTTGTTGAACTCCAGTCTATCGCTTCTAGAGTACACCAATGGGAAGGTGGTTCCATACCTTAACCAATAAGAGCCTACAGTTTTTGATTGTATATTATATATGTAGAGCGAGAGATGAAAGCGTTCTGCTAGTTTGTTATTTACTTGATTTAGAAATTATTATAATATCAAAAAAGTATTATTTTAGAAAAGAATATTTTGGGTTATCGTAAGGTAAAAACCATCATTGTTTATGTGTGGATCGGTCTTACGATTATCGTTCCTTTGAAAAAAAATTGAAAAGTTAAACCAAAATGATTTGAATTTACTCACACCAGTCACATGACTGACCCAGATTTTATTTTTGTTATGTTTTCCCTAAACTCTTGGGTGCCCAATTTTGTACGGGCAGTCAAGCAGTCAGAATTTTACAGATATTTGGAGAGCTAGAGCAGGAGGCTTCAGGATTATATAGCTGTTGTTATTTCTGTTGTGTTGTAAGTGTTATACTCTAATGATGATTTGTATATATATACAAATGACATATTTGTATTTCCAAGTTATGTTATATATTATATTTTATTCATTCCGCTGTGAGATTCGTGTTACTCTGATTCTATTGTTATGTTCTTTTTCTTCTATTCTAATTTCCTATCTTATCTATTCTCACCCTCTAACTTCTTTCTATTAATGATCTCCAATGTTCGATGACTGAATAATTGACATGGGTTTTATGTTGATTTTCTGGGTCAAAAATTCGCATTCGTTACACATATTTAAACATTCAAAAACACCCAATTATCAAACACATGTTTTCTAACACACCATATATGATAATATATATCACTACTACAAAAGTGGGCATATTCGACACTATTTTTCTGTGCTATAGATCAGAAAAGCGTTGCCATAGGCCATTTTTTCAAATAGGCAACACCAAGGGGGCGTGGAATCCGCGGTCGTTGCATTAGCCATCTAATGCAACGCTTTTGCCCATCTACGGCAATGAAAAGAAAGTGTTGCATTATAACCCTATTGCAACAGTATATGCATGTAATGCATAAACATACAACGTTGCCTTAAGCAGAAGCCAGAGCCTGGCTTCCAAGTCATGGTAGTGGGGTCCACATGTACTTTCCACGTCATCTGCCGACGTGTCGCATGCCACATCATCTCTCCACGTCAGCTGCACATGTGTCACATGCCACGTCAGCTATCCATATGGCACCATGTAAGCTACGGGCCCCACGTGCCATACTATTGTGGAATTAATAATATTACAATTAATGCAACACCACAGCACAGTCTAATGCAACACCACATCAATCTCATGCAACACCATAGTGCCATATAATGCGACACCACAATACTGTACTGCAACACCAGAAAACAACAACTGCGATGGTAAAAAAATCAAATGCAACACCAAAAAAAATCAAATGCATCTATAATACAAAAATTCTGCACTATATATATTAAATCCAAAACATTGTACCACATTTATACATGTATACCAAAATATTCATAAATAAATTCTCCCAAAACATTCATAACCACAATCAGACCAACCGATTATATATACCAACTCAAAAGTGTCATCACCAACACATACCACAAGTGCCATCATCCAAACATACCACAAGTGCCATCATGAACACATACCACAGTGCCATAATTTAAAAGAAAAGAATATATCACAAGTGCTAACACATACCATCCAAATACTTCAGTCAGTTGCCGAGGTTACAGGGTTAACAATGTCATCTTCATCACTTGTTGTGATGACAAAAATCTCCGACGTCTAAATTAAGATCTGGATTGGCTTCACCTAGCTTTTTTAACACCCATGACACGTTCTCTTTTACTTTTCTGTTCACCTTTTCTTCCAAATCCGCCTCAAGCTCTTGCCTTATTTTTTTTGGTCAACTCTTGCACATAACTGTCCGAATAACCAGGAGTTGTTGGAGACTTTTCGGCCATTTTATCTCGCCTTCCTACAAGCCAGTTCCGCGTATGGCTCTTCCCACCAGAAACAAGTGCATCTGCCTCAGCAATGTTTCCTACATCCACCATTGCTTGAACCTTCGCCTACTAAATGAAAACCAGGCAAGCAAATATATATAAATAGGCAGCTGGCAGGAATGAATTTATTAACATAACTGGTTTTATTAACATAACCGGTTTTCTTTCAAACTAACTATGTGTTCGATTTAATCAGCAGCTCCAACAAACGTACAAGTTCCAATTATACCGACACAAGTACTACTATTTCAATATCTAATTATATATGTACTCATGTATTTTGCTTTTATTTCATCCGTGTTAGTCTTGTAACTTCTACCCAGTTCTCGTTTATATGTTTCCAAATAAACCAAGGCAGCGGATGGGGAGGCATTTTTCGGGTCCTTCCTTCTCTGTCAAGTATTAATATTACCAAAAATCAAACATAATTTGCGACATTCATTGTTAAGAATTTATAGATCTAGCTGCTGCCTATGAACATTGCGACAATGATATATAAAATATAATTCAATGATATAACAAATTAGAATTATCATGCGGCCAATTCAACTCAATAAAAAAATATAACTAAATTTCAAAAAAACACATACTATTTTTTCTTTGGCTACTGCATGAGTTTTGGGACCCATGGTATGTGTCTCATTTAATGAATTACGATGCGCGTAATTAGAATCAGCTAGGGCCTGTGTAACAACACTGAATTTTGGGGCCAATTTAAAATTTATTTTAAGAAATTTTAAATGAGTTTTGATATTTAGAATAATCTATTTTAAATAATAATGATCACAAATTTGGTTCAAATCGAAGTTAGAATGAATAAATTAATTTTAATTATTAAAAAAGTTAGAAATAGCGCGGTAGTTTGAAAAGTCAAACTTGAACTTTGACTGACCGTATAGGAAGCAAAATTTAACGGATTTTAGTGAAACCAAAAATATTAGAATCTATTCAAAAATATCTTTCCAACGAATCCGAAAAATCGAAATTTCATAGCGGAAATCAAAAGTTATGGCCAATTCAATTTTTAGAAGGTCGCTAGGTAATTTGCATAGGTCAATAATGCTACTTTTTGCATATAAAGGAATTTCGACTCGAAACCACTTCCATTGAGTCCAGAATGACGTTTCTGCACTAAAAACGTATAAACACTTATATATTTGGAGTTTCGAAAATTATTTGTTTAAAAATGTATTTTTAATATAAATTATATAGCCATAGAAAATAGTGATTTTTCAAACATTGATAACTAATGCGTATGAACCCCGAATCTGAAAATTTCAGATCTGACAGGACCGTGGCGACGAGTAGGCTTTGCTGAGACTGATTATAGTGAATTCTGAATTTATTTGGCATTTTAAATTCTTATCCAATCAAGGTGAGAATTCATTTTAAGTTAAATTTAATTAGTTTAATTGTTATGCTTGCGTTATGAAAAGTTGAAAATCAATAATGGATGTTATTATGGATTATAGATTTGGATTGCTTTGCGATGTTAGGATGCTAGATCTGAAACTTTAAGTGATTAGATATGTGAGAATTTATTTTTAATTTAATTTCATTTATTTAATTATTAATTCTTAGTGATTAAAGAATATCTCTTGATAAATCCGCTATGTATTAATATTTTGAATACGGATCTAAGTTGTTTATGTCCGTATGATGTTAGATCTATGAACCTAGATATTAGATCTGAATTCATTGACTAATTAAAATGATTATTTGTTAATTCATTTACATCATCCCTCGTTGATTTGTCATATGCCATCAAAAATATCACCTTGTGTAAAATTTGGATGTAAAGTGTTAGATCTATGCTGGTTGATTTATTTGATTTTCTATTTCTGTTGTTGATTGTGATGATATACATTTTAGTATGCAAATTAAAAGTTAAAAATTAGCGATGACATGAATTGACAGTTATTTTGTAAATTTAATATTAGAATTTTGCGTTGACATGAATTTACATTTTATTGTGTAAATTCAATATTAAAATTTGGCAATGACATGAATTTACATTTTATTTTGTAAATTCAATATTAAAACTTTGTGATGACACAAATTTTACATTTTATTATGTAAATAAAGTTAGAATTGTGCGTTGACATAGAATTTACATTTTTATTTGTAAATTAAAGTTAGAATTTTGTGTTGATACACAAATTTACATTTTATTATGTAAATTTAGGCTAGAATTTTGCGTTGATATAAAATTTACATTTTATCATGTTAATTAAAGTTAGAATTTGGCGATATCGTAAAGTTTACGTTTTATTTTGTAAATTTAAAGTTAGACTTTGCGATGACATTAAAATTACATTTTGTTTTGTAAATTTAAAATTAGAATTTTGCAATGTCATGAAGATGTACATTTTATTATGTAAGTTAAAATTAGAATTTGTGATGACATGAAATTTTACATGTTATTATGTAAATAAAGTATTTTCACCGTATGCATAAATTTACATTATTTCCAATGTAAATTAAATAGTAAATTTAACCGTAGGATGTTACTAACATTTTTAACGTGAATATAACACTATGGGTTGTCATTAACATTTTTTGTTAATATTTAAAAGGAATTTAACATTTTTGTTAATGATAATAATAAGAGAATTTACATCGTATGAGAATTTAACATTTTTGTTAATGTTAAAAATTAGAATTTACATCGTATGAGAATTTAACATTTTTGGTTAATGTTAAAAATAAGAAATTTCATCGTATAACAAATTTAACATTTTTGTTAATGTTAAAAATAAGAAATTTCATCGTATAACAAATTTAACATTTTTGTTAATGTTAAAAATAAGAAATTTCATCGTATGACAAATTTAACATATTTGTTAATGTTAGAATATTGGAATTTACGATGACATAAAATTTACATCTTATTATGTAAATAAAATATTGAAATTTGGAGATGACATAAATTTTACATTTTATTATGTAAATTAACATTAGAATTTCACCGTATGAAAAGTTTACATTTTTATTAATGTTAATATATATGAACATTCACCGTAGGAGGAGTTTACATTTTTATTTATGTAAATAAAGGAAATTTTTTCCGTATGAAAATTCACATATTTATCAATGTAAATTAAAGAGAATATTTAACCGTAGGATTTGTTAACATTATTTTTAATGTTAATATATGTGAATTTAACCGTAGGATTTGTTAACATTATCTTTAACGTTAATACATAAAAAAAATCACCGTAGGAAGATTTACATTAATTTTAATGTACTAAAAAGAATGGACTTTACATTGTGTTTAAAGAGTAAATTTTACATTGTAAAGAAGAATGAATTTTATATTTTAACTTGAGAATAAAAGTTTACATTTTATTGAATGCAAATTCAAGAAATTGTGACAAGCATGAGAATTTACATTTTTCTCAATGTAAATATATAGAAATTTCACCGTATGTAAAATTTACATTTTTCTTAATGTAAATATACATGAATTTCACCGTATGTCCATTTTACATTATTTTTAATGTAAATTATATAGTAATCACAACGTAGGATAATTTTGCATTATTTTATAATGTAAATAAAAAGGGGATTTACACTGTAGGAAATTAACATTATTTATAATGTTAAGATAAAAGAATGATATTGTAGGATGAATTGACATTATTTATAATGTTAATAAAAAGAAAATTTACCGTAGGATAAGTGACATTATTTATGATGTTAATAAAAAGAGAATTGACCGTAGGATAAGTTACGTTATTTTATAATGTAATTTAAAGAAATTTAGACTGCATGAAATAAAATACATTTTTATATGCATTTTATAAATGAAATTAGACCACACGACATAAATTACATTTATTTATGTAATTTATGAATGAATGAAGCCCGCATAATATAAAAAAACATTTTTATATGTATTTTATGAATGAATTAAGACCTCATAATATAAAATACATTTTTATGTGTATTTTATGAATGAATTAACATCGCATAATATAAAATACATTTTTATATGTATTTTATGAATGAATTAAGACCTCATAAAATAAATTACATTTTATATGTATTTTATGAATGAATTAACATCGCATGAAATAAAATACATTTGTATATGCATTTTATGAATGAGTTAAGATCGCATGAAATAAATTACATTTTATTTTATAATTTATGAATGAAATTAGTCCGCATAAAATAAATTACATTTTTATATGTAATTTATGAATGAATTTTCATCGTATGACATAAATTACATATTATTATGTAAATTATGAATGAATTTAACCCACATGAATGAATTTCATTTTATTCTATGAAATGAATGTATGGATTTACTTTGTAAATAAATATTACATTTATATAATGTAAACAAGAAGTAGGATTCACATTGAAAATAAAATTTATATTTTTATATGTACTTAAGAACGATGAATTATAAATTACATTTTACATGTAAGAAGGAATTGGACGATGAAATATAATTTACATTTTACCGTAAATTAAAGAAATTAAAAGAATCAAAAAGGAAGAATTCATCATTCAAGTATGATTTGCATTTCTCTGTAAATGAAGGGATAAAAGGATAAAGAAGGAAAATATACTTAAGAATAAAGAGTTAAACGGGTTACAGTTATATATATATATATATAAATATAATTAAAATTAAACGAATCGAGCGCGGTATTTCGCGTTTTAAAATTATATCTTTAAATGACAATACAAGAAGATCCGACCGTCGGATTTTCTTGAGACTGAAATCGCTAGGACCGTCTTGGAAAAATCTTTCGAACGATATATAATACGTCAAAATCCAACGGTTAGATTTTGAGATATGTGAAAATCAAAATTGATTGAAATAGCACCAAAATCGACATTGACCTGAATCGTCGTTGATTAAAGATTTAATTATTTTTAATTAAATAAAATAGGAAATAATCGTTATAAATTAGAAATAACGATAAGGAAGAGTTTTCAATATATATATATATATATATATATATATATACGAAGATTATTTGGAAAGGCCGAGTTAATCTCATTCCAAATAATCAAAACAACGATGAAGATCGAAGTAAGAAGACGACGCATGAAGACTGTAAATCTTCCCTCGAATGGACAGCGATCGAGACCCTGAATTGACTTGCTACCAATTCATGGGTCAAGGTCATTGCACAGACGTACGTGTTGGTTTCACGGATTTGACTTTCGTTCAGACCCAGAGCATAAGTTTAAATGGATGGTGTGTCTGACATCGTACTTCGTTATATATCATATTGTTGATTTTCTGTTAATATATAAATATTGGTGGTGGAGAATTTATTCTCTACTTAACACCCATTTATGTATTGATGGAGAAGCAATGGTATGGTATGGAGTGACAGTGTGGCATACTAAGATGCAATGATCAAGGTTTCTTGTTGAAAAGCAGGCCTTGTGGGATGATCAAAGCATAGCCTGTTTAGGCATAGCTTTGTGTATGACGTGACTTCACGAGCCTCACACACCGGCGGAGTCTAAAACGGGAGAAGGGAACGCAGGGAGTGCACACGTTTCTTTCTAGCTAGAGTGGTGTCAGGGACCTACCAGCGCTGGCATTTATTCATTGTGGTTGTTGGATTTTTCGAGGCCTTGGTTTTATGCGGTCGCCACTGGCCGTATTGTAGGTCCAAAAGGACCGGGAAGCGTGTGTTCAGGAATTGCCAATCCATTAAGCGTTAACCTATGGACCGGCCCTACAGGATCCAAGGGTTGGACAGAGTACCAATCCTGGGGAATTGCTAGAGTGTCTCGAATCGGTAAGGATCTCCTCCCTAGCCTTGACTCAGATGGAAATCCAAATTCCAAATACGACCCTGCGGTTTTGATTGTATTACTAGTATGGGGATATAGTAGGATGGGATACTATGTTTCCTAGGATTGATACATTTATTTTGAAATGTTTTTATTATACACTAATAATAATATTAAACTCGAATTTGCCGTATTTAGCATGTTTAATCACCATAAGGGAAAACTCTATCCTCTGGTGTGCGTTGCATTGTGTGATGGGACTTGAGTCTTATGGTGATTCCATTTTTCTAAAAAGCATTGCGATGTTGTACGTTCTGACACTTTAAATTATGCACGACAATCCATTGAGTAAACCCGTTCCGCATTAGCGGCGTGGTCTTTGGATTTGTCATATTATTATTACTAAACTAGTTATGAATTCTCATACCAGTCCCACGACTGACCCGTAGTTTGTTTCACCTTTTTGCAAACTCGGGTGCCCTCTTTTCTACACGGGCAGCCAAGTAAACAGGTTCATTCTTTGCTGGGAGTCTTGTCTTGGAGTTGCTCATTATCTTTGCTTGGATTTGCTTTTGCGGAGAGGTGATGACTTGGAGCTTTGAGGACAGCTATCATTTACTTCTATTGCATTTTTCTATCTTTAAGTTCAGTCATTAGACTTGTTTCATTTCGTATTGCTTATTTTGGGAGTTAGAACTTATTTTCATTTCTGCAAACTTGATGTAATAATTGGATTCTGTGGCTGTTGGGATTCTGTGGTTTATGACATTATATTTCCGCTGCTATGATGTTATTATGCTATGGTTTTCCTCTGCTATATTGTATCAGTGATATGTATTGTTATATTTATGTTGTATTCCATATGATTATTCCTTACTTTCACCTAGTGGAAGTTTGGGGTTATCACAGTTGGTATCAGAGCTTTGGTTAAACTTAGCTTTGGAATATAACATATTTATAGCAAATTCGTTTACATAGAATCACAATATTCTATGGCGAACATTTCATGAGATACATAATAGCCAGTCACTTTCGTCATCTTTTCATTCATCCTTCGATCTTTTCTATCTCTTAGAACCACCATTACAGTTGTTCTGACTCTTCCCTTGATCGTACAGAACTAACTAAAAATGGGTACTCGGGCCGCTAGAACTAGTAGAGCTAGAGCAAGGAGGCAAGACGCTGCTGGAACTGAGGAGCTTTATTTCCAACGACACGGTTAAGAAGTTAGAAATTAAAATATTCTACGCTCTCTAGGTTAGTTCCTACTCTTCTATTTCTCTTTTCCTTTTCGAGGACGAAAAGTTTTTAAGTGGGGGAGATTGTAACAACCCTGAATTTTGGGGCCAATTTAAAATTTATTTTAAGTAATTTTAAATGAGTTTTGATATTTAGAATAATCTATTTTAAATAATAATGATCACAAATTTGGTTCAAATCGAAGTTAGAATGAATAAATTAATTTTAATTATTAAAAAAGTTAGAAATAGCGCGGTAGTTTGAAAAGTCAAACTTGAACTTTGACTGACCGTATAGGACGCAAAATTTAACGGATTTTAGTGAAACCAAAAATATTAGAATCTATTTAAAAATATCTTTCCAACGAATCCGAAAAATCGAAATTTCATAGCGGAAATCAAAAGTTATGGCCAATTCAATTTTTAGAAGGTCGCTAGGTAATTTGCATAGGTCAATAATGCTACTTTTTGCATATAAAGGAATTTCGACTCGAAACCACTTCCATTGAGTCCGGAATGACGTTTCTGCACTTAAAAAGTATAAACACTTATATATTTGGAGTTTCGAAAATTATTTGTTTAAAAATGTATTTTTAATATAAATTATATAGCCATAGAAAATAGTGATTTTTCAAACATTGATAACTAATGCGTATGAACCCCGAATCTGAAAATTTCAGATCCGACAGGACCGTGGCGACGAGTAGGCTTTGCTGAGACTGATTAGAGTGAATCATGAATTTATTTGGCATTTTAAATTCTTATCCAATCAAGGTGAGAATTCATTTTAAGTTAAATTTAATTAGTTAAATTGTTATGCTTGCGTTATGAAAAGTTGAAAATCAATAATGGATGTTATTATGGATTATAGATTTGGATTGCTTTGCGATGTTAGGATGCTAGATCTGAAACTTTAAGTGATTAGATATGTGAGAATTTATTTTTAATTTAATTTCATTTATTTAATTATTAATTCTTAGTGATTAAAGAATATCTCTTGATAAATCCGCTATGTATTAATATTTTGAATACGGATCTAAGTTGTTTATGTCCGTATGATGTTAGATCTATGAACCTAGATATTAGATCTGAATTCATTGACTAATTAAAATGATTATTTGTTAATTCATTTACATCATCCCTCGTTGATTTGTCATATGCCATCAAAAATATCACCTTGTGTAAAATTTGGATGTAAAGTGTTAGATCTATGCTGGTTGATTTATTTGATTTTCTATTTCTGTTGTTGATTGTGATGATATACATTTTAGTATGCAAATTAAAAGTTAAAAATTACCGATGACATGAATTGACAGTTATTTTGTAAATTTAATATTAGAATTTTGCGTTGACATGAATTTACATTTTATTGTGTAAATTCAATATTAAAATTTGGCAATGACATGAATTTACATTTTATTTTGTAAATTCAATATTAAAACATTGTAATGACACAAATTTTACATTTTATTATGTAAATAAAGTTAGAATTGTGCGTTGACATAGAATTTACATTTTTATTTGTAAATTAAAGTTAGAATTTTGCGTTGATACACAAATTTACATTTTATTACGTAAATTTAGGCTAGAATTTTGCGTTGATATAAAATTTACATTTTATCATGTTAATTAAAGTTAGAATTTGGCGATATCGTAAAGTTTACGTTTTATTTTGTAAATTTAAAGTTAGACTTTGCGATGACATTAAAATTACATTTTGTTTTGTAAATTTAAAATTACAATTTTGCAATGTCATGAAGATGTACATTTTATTATGTAAGTTAAAATTAGAATTTGTGATGACATGAAATTTTACATGTTATTATGTAAATAAAGTATTTTCACCGTATGCATAAATTTACATTATTTCCAATGTAAATTAAATAGTAAATTTAACCGTAGGATGTTACTAACATTTTTAACGTGAATATAACACTATGGGTTGTCATTAACATTTTTTGTTAATATTTAAAAGGAATTTAACATTTTTGTTAATGATAATAATAAGAGAATTTACATCGTATGAGAATTTAACATTTTTGTTAATGTTAAAAATTAGAATTTACATCGTATGAGAATTTAACATTTTTGGTTAATGTTAAAAATAAGAAATTTCATCGTATAACAAATTTAACAATTTTGTTAATGTTAAAAATAAGAAATTTCATCGTATAACAAATTTAACATTTTTGTTAATGTTAAAAATAAGAAATTTCATCGTATAACAAATTTAACATATTTGTTAATGTTAGAATATTGGAATTTACGATGACATAAAATTTACATCTTATTATGTAAATAAAATATTGAAATTTGGAGATGACATAAATTTTACATTTTATTATGTAAATTAACATTAGAATTTCACCGTATGAAAAGTTTACATTTTTATTAATGTTAATATATATGAACATTCACCGTAGGAGGAGTTTACATTTTTATTTATGTAAATAAAGGAAATTTTTACCGTATGAAAATTCACATATTTATCAATGTAAATTAAAGAGAATATTTAACCGTAGGATTTGTTAACATTATTTTTAACGTTAATATATGTGAATTTAACCGTAGGATTTGTTAACATTATCTTTAACGTTAATACATAAAAAAAATTCACCGTAGGAAGATTTACATTAATTTTAATGTACTAAAAAGAATGGACTTTACATTGTGTTTAAAGAGTAAATTTTACATTGTAAAGAAGAATGGATTTTATATTTTAACTTGAGAATAGAAGTTTACATTTTGTTGAATGCAAATTCAAGAAATTGTGACAAGCATGAGAATTTACATTTTTCTTAATGTAAATATATAGAAATTTCACCGTATGTAAAATTTACATTTTTCTTAATGTAAATATACATGAATTTCACCGTATGTCCATTTTACATTATTTTTAATGTAAATTATATAGTAATCACAACGTAGGATAATTTTGCATTATTTTATAATGTAAATAAAAAGGGGATTTACACTGTAGGAAATTAACATTATTTATAATGTTAAGATAAAAGAATGATATCGTAGGATGAATTGACATTATTTATAATGTTAATAAAAAGAAAATTTACCGTAGGATAAGTGGCATTATTTATGATGTTAATAAAAAGAGAATTGACCGTAGGATAAGTTACGTTATTTTATAATGTAATTTAAAGAAATTTAGACTGCATGAAATAAAATACATTTTTATATGCATTTTATAAATGAAATTAGACCACACGACATAAATTACATTTATTTATGTAATTTATGAATGAATGAAGCCCGCATAATATAAAAAAACATTTTTATATGTATTTTATGAATGAATTAAGACCTCATAATATAAAATACATTTTTATGTGTATTTTATGAATGAATTAACATCGCATAATATAAAATACATTTTTATATGTATTTTATGAATGAATTAAGACCTCATAAAATAAATTACATTTTTATATGTATTTTATGAATGAATTAACATCGCATGAAATAAAATACATTTGTATATGCATTTTATGAATGAGTTAAGATCGCATGAAATAAATTACATTTTATTTTATAATTTATGAATGAAATTAGTCCGCATAAAGTAAATTACATTTTTATATGTAATTTATGAATGAATTTTCATCGTATGTAATAAATTACATATTATTATGTAAATTATGAATGAATTTAACCCACATGAATGAATTTCATTTTATTCTATGAAATGAATGTATGGATTTACTTTGTAAATAAATATTACATTTATATAATGTAAACAAGAAGTAGGATTCACTTTGAAAATAAAATTTATATTTTTATATGTACTTAAGAACGATGAATTATAAATTACATTTTACATGAATTGGACGATGAAATATAATTTACATTTTACCGTAAATTAAAGAAATTAAAAGAATCAAAAAGGAAGAATTCATCATTCAAGTATGATTTGCATTTCTCTGTAAATGAAGGGATAAAAGGATAAAGAAGGAAAATATACTTAAGAATAAAGAGTTAAACGGGTTACAGTTATATATATATATATATATATATATAAATATAATTAAAATTAAACGAATCGAGCGCGGTAGTTCGCGTTTTAAAATTATATCTTTAAATGACAATACAAGAAGATCCGACCGTCGGATTTTCTTGAGACTGAAACCGCTAGGACCGTCTTGGAAAAATCTTTCCAACGATATATAATACGTCAAAATCCAACGGTTAGATTTTGAGATATGTGAAAATCAAAATTGATTGAAATAGCACCAAAATCGACATTGACCTGAATCGTCGTTGATTAAAGATTTAATTATTTTTAATTAAATAAAATAGGAAATAATCATTATAAATTAGAAATAACGATAAGGAAGAGTTTTCAATATATATATATACGAAGATTATTTGGAAAGGCCGAGTTAATCTCATTCCAAATAATCAAAACGACGATGAAGATCGAAGTAAGAAGACGACGCATGAAGACCGTAAATCTTCCCTCGAATGGACAGCGATCGAGACCCTGAATTGACTTGCTACCAATTCATGGGTCAAGGTCATTGCCCAGACGTACGTGTTGGTTTCACGGATTTGACTTTCGTTCAGACCCAGAGCATAAGTTTAAATGGATGGTGTGTCTGACATCGTACTTCGTTATATATCATATTGTTGATTTTCTTTTAATATATAAATATTGGTGGTGGAGAATTTATTCTCTACTTAACACCCATTTATGTATTGATGGAGAAGCAATGGTATGGTATGGAGTGACAGTGTGGCATACTAAGATGCAATGATCAAGGTTTCTTGTTGAAAAGCAGGCCTTGTGGGATGATCAAAGCATAGCCTGTTTAGGCATAGCTTTGTGTATGACGTGACTTCACGAGCCTCACACACCGGCGGAGTCTAAAACAGGAGAAGGGAACGCAGGGAGTGCACACGTTTCTTTCTAGCTAGAGTGGTGCCAGGGACCTACCAGCGCTGGCATTTATTCATTGTGGTTGTTGGATTTTTCGAGGCCTTGGTTTTATGCGGTCGCCACTGGCCGTATTGTATGTCCAAAAGGACCGGGAAGCGTGTGTTCAGGAATTGCCAATCCATTAAGCGTTAACATATGGACCGACCCTGCAGGATCCAAGGGTTGGACAGAGTACCAATCCTGGGGCATTGCTAGAGTGTCTCGAATCGGTAAGGATCTCCTCCCTAGCCTTGACTCAGATGGAAATCCAAATTCCAAATACAACCCTGCGGTTTTGATTGTATTACTAGTATGGAGATATAGTAGGATGGGGTACTATGTTTCCTAGGATTGATACATTTATTTTGAAATGTTTTTATTATACACTAATAATAATATTAAACTCGTATTTGCCGTATTTAGCATGTTCAATCACCATAAGGGAAAACTCAATCCTCTGGTGTGCGTTGCATTGTGTGATGGGACTTGAGTCTTATGGTGATTCCATTTTTCTAAAAAGCATTGCAATGTTGTACGTTCTGACACTTTAAATTATGCACGACAATCCATTGAGTAAACCCGTTCCGCATTAGCGGCGTGGTCTTTGGATTTGTCATATTATTATTACTAAACTAGTTATGAATTCTCATACCAGTCCCGCGACTGACCCGTAGTTTGTTTCACCTTTTTGCAAACTCGGGTGCCCTCTTTTCTACACGGGCAACCAAGTAAACAGGTTCATTCTTTGCTTGGAGTCTTGTCTTGGAGTTGCTCATTATCTTTGCTTGGATTTGCTTTTGCGGAGAGGTGATGACTTGGAGCTTTGAGGACAGCTATCATTTATGTCTATTGCATTTTTCTGTCTTTAAGTTCAGTCATTAGACTTGTTTCATTTCGTATTACTCATTTTGGGAGTTGGAACTTATTTTCATTTCTGCAAACTTGATGTAATAATTGGACTCTGTGACTGTTGGGATTCTGTGGTTTATGACATTATATTTCCGCTGCTATGATGTTATTATGCTATGGTTTTCCTCTGCTATATTGTATCAGTGATATGTATTGTTATATTTATGTTGTATTCCATATGATTATTCCTTACTTTCACATAGTGGAGGTTTGGGGTTATCACAGCCTGGAAATCCAAAAAAAAACATTAGCACTAAACAAGGATAATGTGAACGACTAAAGAAAAGATTAGCACTAAACAAGCTAATGTGGACTACTAAACATTATACAAATTTGAATATCATTAAAGCAATACCTGAACTACTTCATCCCCCCAGTATTCCAAGAGCATTTTAAAATCCTCCAACGGAATGGTACTGGGACTATTTGCAAGCCTTTCCTCATCAGTTGATTTTTTTTATAGTACCTTTCTTTGATGCGAGACTTTTACTGCCTCTAAGAGTCGTTAAGCGTGTTCAGGACCCACTTGTGTCCTTCTTTAGGAATGACATACCTAGCTTACAATATATCATTCACAAAATTCAGGAAACAAACTAATTAATTAAAACCAAACATTTAGGAAGTCGGTTGAACTGTATATGGTTAAGGAAATTAGATTGTACCAAAGCATATTCCAACATTTGTCACTTTAATTGGTCAGGAACAACATGCCAATTGATGTAAGTAAGAGACACATTATCCTTTGCTAGTGTCCCAAGAAAATTGCTTAATTGTAATATTACCGGATAGTGGCTGACCATCCTCATTCAACTCAATGACTACTTTATCATCAGGGGTTCTAGCATGCACCTTTGTCATTTTTGACTTCCCTTTAGGGTTTTTTTCGACCTTGTACTTTATCTACAAGGTTCAAAAAAATGAATAGAAACTAGACACACTCAAAAGTGCACTGCAGTGCACAGATAAAAAAACATTATATTGTACCTGTACCTGCTTGATCTTCCTGTGCAATCTGTTCCTACTCTAATCGATCAATAAGATTTTCCATTGTTGGAGGCGCTTCGACATTCTACTTTTGACGTTTCCGCATCGGTAAATAAGCTGCAACTGAAACCGCAGCTTCACATGAATTGGTTGATTGTTTGAACAATTTGCTACATGTAGCTTTTAAAATGGATAGACGAGACGTTGTAGGTTTTAAAGCTCCTGAAAAAGATGGTGTGGGTTTCGTCATTTTTTTAATGTTTCTGCGAATTTCTCCCGGTTACTGAGTTCCTTTGGATTGGGAGTGTGTGTCATGATCAAATACTTGTTGGAGCCAGCTTTCTTTGGAGGGTGGGGGGTGCAGGTCTTCACTTCCTTCTCAATTTCAATGGCTGCATTGATTCGTGAACGAGTCCTCGGTCCAGATAAAGGATCCTTTAACTTAACAATTTTGATTCTCTATAATTAAGTTAAAGTTCAAGATTTTTTACGTTCCTAAAGGCAAAGACAATAAATAATAAACAAGTAACTTTTTTATACCTCTGAATCCAATGAATCATCAGTGACATCTTCACCAACATTTTCTTGGATGTATTCATCACATCTAGCAACATCTTTACCTTTATCTTTCTTATTTCGTGCGGCAGCTTCTTGCATACAACAAACCAATGAAGGCACCCCCTACTAACTGCATCGTTTTCTTGCATTCACGTGATTCACTCTTGTTCATACTTCGTCAAAACTGATGGTTTGAGAACTACAAGCAGATTAGCATTGTTACTCACCTTCGATGATAAATTTTAAGCTAGTTAACCAAATAGAGTCGACGTATAAATAGTTCTTGCTATTTTGACAGAATGCATGCACAAGAATTTTAGTACAAAGTAGTTTGAAATATGAGATTTCATCCGGATTAATAAAACTGAAATGAAAACTAAAAAATACCTAAACATCAGCTTCATTCTCTCGGGTATCATCATAATATCTGTTTCTTTTTCTACATTTAATTTCCTTTTGGTTCCTTTGTCCGTCACAGTAACTTCTTCTTCATCATTATTCAAATCAGGCTCCGGCTTTCTGACCAACTTGAGTTGGTTTTTTTTTCCTCATTTTGTGTTGCTGCTGAAGTCTAAGTGCAGTAGTATACTTGCGCTTTTCAACTGGCTTCTTAGCAGAATTTGGAACAATAAAAATAATAATGATAGCCTCCTTCATAGTTCTTTGCACACACACACACAGATATATATAAGAATGGGTCTATATTATATATACATATATACGTTGAATTTTGTTTTTCCTTGGCCATATGATTACATGTGGTTGCAGTTGAATCAACGGCTCACTGTCTTTGTCAATGGTGTTGTCGATGTAGAAAACCACTTCTCCTTGCTTTTTGCAGCCCTGTACGTACTCGGTTACGTCCTTGTCATTCGATATTAGCTGTCAGCCACCCCTCGTTCCTTTACTGATGATATAGACTCCTCCTATTTCAGTGTAATGGAGAGCATCTTTAATAAATTCCATAAGCACACTGTAAGAAAAGCGGTCTACATCATATTTTGTTACTGTGAAGGATTCTCCACCGAAGTAACATGTCCTTCGAAACTGTCCGCCATATTGCGTTCGAATATTAATATGTTCATCCATCCTGTACAAAATGAATACATTAGAACAAGGTACATGCATGTTAAAGTGGACAAAAAACAACAACTATAACATTTTGGTCTATAACCAATTTAGATGACAATAACGAAAGACATTAAATCATAAAACATATGAACAGTGTAGACTGCATTATGACAAAAGAGTGCCAAATACATTCATCAAAGATAATAATTTCCAGCTAAAACAAAAAGTGCCAAATACATCATAAATTAGACAAAATTAAAGCAATAAGAAAGAGGAATTTTTTGTCCTAACGAGACGGAACAGGATCAGGAACTTCTGCTTCTAGTTCTATTTCAAGTTGTATTACGGGGACATCATCCCTAATCCAACCCCCATCAACAACTTCTGGTTCTAGTTCACCACCTATGCCCATATCATGTGAATGCGTATTGCTCATGTCTTCTTCCATTGTATTCTGATTTTTAGTTTCACAACAATCTCTTGGCAATTTTTAATAATTAATGACTGTTCTTTTCAACTGCATCTTCCACATAAAATACTTGATGCACTTGCGAAGATAGGACATAAGGATCAATTTTATGGCATTTGCTAAAATTTACTCGAGTAAGACCATATGAATCTTTTTCCTCTTGGTACCAGCAACACTTAAAAAAGACCACTGTGAAAACTCACCAATAATCAAGCTCAAAAATTTCTTCGATTGATCGGTAGTAACTGACATCACCCACTATTGGGTTTTGGCCTTTCGAACTTGCAAAGTTGGTGGTTTTGACAGTCAAAAATAAACCATTATTCTGTGTGGTACATTGAGAATCTCTAAATTTTGTGTGGAATCTATATCCATTTACTATATACCAGTAAACTTCCTAGCTACTTGATCAGGACCTAATGCAAACACCTCTAAATCTGTTGAAATATTGTCCTTTTTCAGAACCTCTTCTTTAAGCCAATTCCAAAACTCTTTAAAATATTCTCATCCCCTCTTGTATCTTCTTGGATTTGCAATACCATCCACAAAAGCTCGATGAACCCTAAATAATAATTAAAATAAAAAAACTACAAAATGCAGATGTTAATTTATAGTTAAGGAAAATGATATAGGAACTTAAAAACTTACTCGATCAAACTCTCAATTTCTTTATTACCAGAATTGAACAGAATATAGCGATACGTTGCCTTCCAATCTACATCTTTCAAATTGAACATCTTCCCTTCTTTATTCTTCTTTGTGCCAATATGATATTCCAAATCTGTTGGACATCTTCCAAAATCAATCGACGTGTTTTCTGTTCCTCCATCAATGCTTAAAAATCTTGAATAGAAGGTCACACACTCTTCTGCCAAGTAACCTTCTGCAATCAAACCTTCCGGTCTGTTTCTATTCCGCACATAAGATTTCAACTTTCCTAGATATCTCTCAATTGGATACATGCATCTAAGATGTTCAGGCCCGCCGTTTTTGATTTCTCTGCATAAATGAACATGCAAGTGTATCATTATATCGAAAAAAGCCTATGGAAAAATCATTTCAAAATGACAAAGTATCTCGATAATTTCTTTTTGCAGCCTCTTGATATCATCCACTTCGATAACTTTGCTCCATAGTCCTATAAGGAATGCACTAAATCTGATCATTGATGATGCAACCTCGGGTTTTAACGCTTTCTTCACGGCAAATTGTAATATATGAAATGAGCATCATGGCTCTTATATCCCACAACCGTTCTCTCTTTTATGTGCACGTACCGACTAACATTCGAGGCACAATCGTAGGGCAGTTTGTCGTTCTTCAATATAGAGCAAAAGATTTCTTTTTCCTTATTTGTCATATCAAATATTGCGGCTGTAATTTCAACATGCTTTCCATCACCACATTCAACAGGATGAAGGGCCTTCCTTATGCCCAATTCTTGTAAATCCAAATGAGCATTTAGGTGATCCTTAGACATGCGACCTATATTAAGTAAAGTACCTAATATTTTGTCGCATATGTTCTTCTCTATTTGCATTGATCGTCGCTAATCTATGAATTAGAAAAGCGCGACATTTAAATTAAATTCTGCAAGCATACAGGTGTGTAGCATACAGGTCGAACACAGGGAGGTGAATTAAATCAAATTATTTATCTAATCTCTTGGGCGAGTTAGACAAAACTTTGGAGGTTGATTTTGAAAATAAAACAAAACAAAATTAAAACTGTAATTTGATTCAGAACAGATCTAACTGAACCGACGATCAAATCACAATTTCAATGGAAAAGCAATGAAACTATGAATCAGATTCAAATCTAATCAAATCCAATTTAACCTATGAACGCGATTAAAATACAAAAAATAAAAGTGCAGAATATAAATAACAACAGGAAATAAAATTAGGATTACCGCTGAATCTAATCAGACGGTCAATCACTAATGAAAAGAAATGCAAAATACAAATAGTGTTCTACCGAATCTAATCGTGTAGACAACACTAATTGCTAAGAAATAGAAAATTGCATAAAATAAAAAGAAAAATGAGTTTTTTTATGAAGAAGAGAATAGAATGAGATATAGCATAGGATTACAATGGGTATACATGTGCTTTTATAGATGAATTGGAAATCCTAATCCTCTAATGGTCCTTCTCATCAAAGATTGTGGTATGATATTCAACTTATCCCTCTTTGCCATGTGTCAATCGGAAGATTTTAAAAGATCTTTTCTATCAATCTCCCTCCAAAGTGACCAGTGTGAACACAACAAGTCTCCAATGACAGCTTCTTATGCAATCTTCATGTATATGGCACAAAATCTTCACTTTTAAAGCTATATAAGGCTTGAACAACTCATCTGTAAAAACAACAAGAAAATACCCAACGTAATATTTATTTATATACAAAAAGATAAAATATAGGTCCATAAAATAACATATTTCTATGCCAATCAAATACCCCCACACTTATCTTTTACTCGTCCTCGAGTAAAAAGAAAGAAAGAAAATGAAAGACTAACTAGATAGGTCGCACTTTCGTAGGAAACACGATTGCATTGAACGCATGCAACAAGCCGTTAAACCTCTAGGTGTCCCTAGTAGGACGAGTGGTGTCTCGTGAGGGTTTTCAGCGGATACTACCCACAAAATCCAAATGCAGTATGCTATGATTCTAATGAAACTACATGAATGCAATGGCCATATGCAAATAAAAACGAAAAATGAAAACACGACTTATTTCAGGAAAGTGGTACAACAAATTAAGTTAATAATTTCTAATCAGTTGATTTTATTTTAAATACCTCAACTTGTCACAAATTTTCAATATAAATCAAGTTTTCAAATGTTAAATTCCAGTTTGGCCAGTTAGTTCGGTCGATAACATAGTGCAGCCATGAAATAATTTCTTAGTTTGCTTGGCACATTTTGCAAAGTGGTATCATTATTTTCTCATGTATGGCTAGTCAAATCAATAAGGTCAAGAAGTTTTTGGGCATCATCGCTTATTCTTTATTCTATAAAATTTTAAAATTTATGTTCAAGTACATACACCTAACTCAGAAGACCAAGGTTTACCACCCATGCACTGCCTCGCGGACTAACGGAGAGTGGGTAAAGAGCTTGGCGGATTGTGCATGCCGACTTTGACTTTGTCAACAACGTGTCGGTAATCCTTAGGGGTCCAATCTCATAAAATGAGACCAATATATTCCAACGCTGACTTTGTCAACAACGTGTCGGATAGAGCTTGGCGGGTTTGCACACCAACGCTTGATATACAAGAAATGTTGGATACCCTTGGAATACTATTATTATTATTGAAATTATAAGCACGAAAGAGAGTTATGCGAATTCAACTTAACACAGCTTAGTTTTAAAGATTTGAAAAGCCAATATAAGTATTTTAAGTCCTCCACTTATTTAAACAAAGTCTACAATATAGAATAGATTTCATGGCCATCACCTAAGAATCTCCCTATGTACTGGTTACACTATTATCCCTCAAAATTAAACTTTTCATTATATTTCAAATTCGAATTTAGCTGAGAGAGAAAAATACTATCAACTGGCTAAAAATTGTAAACTTATTTTGTTGTATCAATTGAAAATGAGTCGTATTTCAAAAAAAAAAAAAAGGCATATTAGTACGATCTAAAATGCATGATGGTCCTATTTAAATGGCTGAATATGAGAAGAAAGAAAAAAAAAATAAACAAAATGAATGAAATGCAGACTCCCGCCCACACTTGAACTAAACAGTGTCCACACTGTAATTTTTTTCTAAATTTGAAAGACAGTACCCAAAGGTGAACGAGATGCAAAATTATTTGAAGAATGAAATGGAGTTTAGCCACATATGCGAATGAAAATCATATGTTCAATGATATATGTGTTTGCGGTGCACGCAATGCAAAGAATTCCACCAACTTTTTCCCCAACACTTGGTTCTTGCCCGATGAGTCCCATTCCTACTATGTCTAGGCATGTTTTCTAACAAGCAAGAGTTTTTGAAAACCATCTCATCTTTAAACCTAGATTTATAGTCCAGGAGATAAATATCCAGGGTCGTCCTAACATGAAGTTTTTCAACCAAGCCAGCATTCCGAAGATAATTCATGTGTTCAACAAATTTATCAGTGTAATTGTTCAAAAATTTGTGATCGTATATAAATTCAGTGAAATTTGAAATCCGAGTGTTGTTCAAGACTATGTGATCACATTTTTCATCATTAACTGACAATGTATTTTCGACACTGACAATTTCAAATTCGTTTGAAATTCTCTCAAAGTTAAAATTTTCGAACTCATGATGTGAATCCACTTCTTCCCCATTTGGCAACTCATCCTCATACAATCCAAAGAATTCATGTTTGTCCAAATCCATTTCCAATTTTGAGTTTTCGAAAAATTCAACATTTTCAGTTTGTTCAATTTCAAAGAATTCAAGTTTCTCGCAGCCCGAAAGAGGAAGATCAAAATCTAAGCTTACATCTTTTTCTTGAAAAGAATCGAAGTCCAGATCATTCGTTGAATTTTGAACAACTTCATTTAGATCGTTATTTTCAATTTCGAAAGTTGTTATTTGAAAATTTTCACCATCAGTAAAGAATTGATTATTTTCTGATTCATCGCTTGTTTGAATTTGATTCTGTTGCTCTCGTTGTTCTTTCAAAGATGTCAATAAACAAAGAAGTTCATCGGCCTTTTTATTTAGCCTTTCCGCCCTCTCATCAAAATTACATTCTTCAGAGTCGTTGATTTGAGAGCTCTCGCTTTGGATTTCTTGATTTTCAAAATAGTTTGAACTTTCAGAAAGATGATAATGATGTTAGAGATCATTTTGATTTTGAAAATTAGGTTCGTAACCAAAACTGTGAAAATTTGAGGGAAAATTGCAATTTTGGTCATATTCAAAATGTGGATGTGGGTTGTAAATTTGGAAATTTTGATCGATTTGAAAATCATTTTCAAAATTATTTTCAAATTGGTTTCCAACCTCATATTGATGTTGATCAAAGGTATGTTGCGATTCAAAACCGTTTTGATGTGGATGTGGCCCATAATCGAAATTATTGAAATTTAAATTGAAATCATCATTTCGATTATATCTATGATTTTGTAAACGTTGGTCAGTTGGAAAATTTTGAAAATTATTGATATTGGGCCCACCAGATTTTGGAAAATCTTGCCTCATGAGTTGTATTTCATACTCATACTCTTCAAGAGGACGTCGACTCTGATTATTATCCCACAATTCTCTCAAGGATTTTTTTGAATCAGACATTTGAATGAAGTCGACGGAAGACAGAAATTATTCTCACTTCAAAATAATATAAAATACTAAGCTGTGCTCTATTAATTAATTGACTCAATTAGAAGGGGGAAGAGGGTCTTATGGCCGTTCACGTATAGTATAAAACTAAGGGATACGACCAAGGTTTTACGTGTAGTATGCAACCTCTTTTGCTAGAAGTTCAAAAAATTAAACTACTATATATCCGCGATCCAATTATACGAGACAATCAACTTCACAAAACACCACTTTTCAATTATATTATTTTGAAATCTCTAATCAGATTTATTGTTGAAATACGACGAGAGATGATTTTGGTTATGGAAATTCGTTTTTCACAGACAGAATCAGAAATTTCAGTAGCAGAACAGTCACAGAAATAAATCGCAGAATTAAAAAAAAATTACAAGCAAGCCTCTGCCCCTGCAGAAGATTTTTACAACAATTTCTATATGTTCAAAGCAGCTTCAGCACCTGTACAGTTTAGAAAAATATTACCGTGGGGTATGACAGTCCGTCCAGATCAGTTGAGTGGCTATAGCGATCAAAATCCTAGTCTTTGCAATTTGTTCACCTTTGAATTCCTTGTTTTTCCGCTTGAACACTTCTTTGACCTTCGATTTGATTCTGATTTTTTTTTATTTAAGAAAAGGAGTAAGAGAGGGAGAGAGAAAATAAAAACAATCGAAAAGGAGAAATATATATAATAAAAATTGACTCGACTAAAAAAAAATGAAAAGAAACAAGCAAAAATATTCGACTAAAAAAAACTAGACTCAAAGAAACGAAGAAACAAACTAGAATCGACAAAAACCAAACAAGACTCAAAATAAAATAAAATAAACTGACTAAAGTGAAAAAGAAAAAAAAAAGAAAAAGAAAAGCAAACACAATAGGTCAAGCTGAAAATAGACGGGGAAACAAAATAGACAACTCTTAAGAAAACCACTCAAAGTCCAACTATACCACACAAACCATGCCCAGAAGTTAAACAAGTCAACCGCACTTGGTGTTTAAAGGAAATCATAAAAACATATGTTTCTCAAATATACGGGCATCGGTTTTAAATTCAATCCGACCATGCATTCACCACTTTACACGGCCTTTATTATATATATATATTTTTTTTAGGCAAACGAAATCTTCACCCAAATATGAATTCAGGAAACAAATCTTTCACCCATACCAAACGATTTAACCCTCAGCAAAACCAACGCTCCCTTCTTCCATTCTCAGTAAGGATTCGAACTCGAGGAAACTTTTTTTTTCTTTTTCTTTTTTTTGGAAATCAATTCAGGGTTCCCGAATTGCTGCTTCGGGTTCGTGATTGATGAGAGGGGCTATAAATTGGTGTTCGAATCGTTGATTGGGGGGGGGGGTGTGGTCTGTGAGGCGGTAATTGATGGGAAGATGGGGTATTGTGGTATGGGTGTTCGAGTATGGTTCGGGTGTGCTGCAAATTTGGGTTGGAGTTTGTTGGTGGCTGTGAAAGGGTTTTAGTGTAGAACTGATTTTGCTATGGGGGTGGCGGTTGTTTGCAAGGGAGTTTGGTAAGGCAGAGGGGGGGAGTCTGCGCGTGGTGGATGGGGTGAGATTGCGAGCGTTTTTTGGTTAAAGGGTGGTTGTTATGGTGGGTTGTAGAACTGGTTGTTGGAAGTCACACTGGTAGATTTGGGAAGTGGCAAGACTGACGAGGGTTCGGTGATGACGGCAGAAGAAAATCACGGCAAGAACATACAGAAGAAAGGAAGAAAAATCAGAAAGAAATATTATTTATTTTTCTGTTCAGATAGTTGCAAACAGAAACCCAATGTATACGACATGGATTGTAAGAGAAAAGAAAACAAATTTGAAAGCCAAATGAGTTGGAAAGAAATTGAAGAAAATTAGCATTTTTTTTTTGATTGTGGAAGGGGATGAAGGTTGCTGGAGTGTTGTGGCTTTGGCGAACTGCTGTATAGTCTTTGACGAAGAAGGTGATGTTATGGCTTTGGGAAGATGATGGAACAGGGGATTTGTGGAGTACGGCAATGATCTGTGAAAGGTCTGTGGGTTTGTTTTGAAATACTAGGGGAGGACGTAGATGTAAGTGGAGGCTGATGGTTTACTGGGTTTTGGCACTGGTTGCTGTTTGTACGGATCAGAAGAACGTGATTTGGGTTGATGGGAAATTGTTTGTTTGGGTCTGAAGTATGGTGTGATTTTATGGTGGACGTGGGAGTTGTGATGAAGAAGGGTTTGTAAGGGAGGAAAATATGGAAAGGAATAATGTAAAATAGGATTTTTTTTTTGTAAAAGGAAGAAAATGAATGTATTGATTGGAAAGGAACGAGAAAAAGGAAGGAAATATGAAGATAAGAAGCAAGTTTTTTTTCCTCTTGATTAGTGGATGATTGTACCAATGAAATCGATATATCAAATCACAAACAAGAGTTTTTTTTATATGCAACAAAACAAAAGAAAAAAAAACTTTAAAATAAAAAGTAACACGAATCGGAAATTAAATAAATAACAAAATTTAATCGTTACCTCCCCGGCAACGGCGCCAAAAACTTGATCGTCGCTAATCTATGAATTAGAAATGCGCGACATTTAAATTAAATTCTACAAGCATACAGGTGTGTAGCATACAGGTCGAACACAGGGAGTGAATTAAATCAAATTATTTATCTAATCTCTTGGGCGAGTTAGACAAAACTTTGGAGGTTGATTTTGAAAATAAAACAAAACAAAATTAAAACTGTAATTTGATTCAGAACAGATCTAACTGAACCGACGATCAAATCACAATTTCAATGGAAAAGCAATGAAACTATGAATCAGATTCAAATCTAATCAAATCCAATTTAACCTATGAACGCGATTAAAATACAGAAAATAAAAGTGCAAAATATAAATAACAACAGGAAATAAAATTAGGATTACCGCTGAATCTAATCAGACGGTCAATCACTAATGAAAAGAAATGCAAAATACAAATAGTGTTCTACCGAATCTAATCGTGTAGACAACACTAATTGCTAAGAAATAGAAAATTGCATAAAATAAAAAGAAAAATGAGATTTTATGAAGAAGAGAATAGAATGAGATATAGCATAGGATTACAATGGGTATACATGTGCTTTTATAGATGAATTGGAAATCCTAATCCTCTAATGGTCCTTCTCATCAAAGATTGTGGTATGATATTCAACTTATCCCTCTTTGCCATGTGTCAATCAGAAGATTTTAAAAGATCTTTTCTATCAATCTCCCTCCAAAGTGACCAGTGTGAACACAACAAGTCTCCAATGACAGCTTCTTATGCAATCTTCGTGTATATGGCACAAAATCTTCACTTTTAAAGCTATATAAGGCTTGAACAACTCATCTGTAAAAACAACAAGAAAATACCCAACGTAATATTTATTTGTATACAAAAAGATAAAATATAGGTCCATAAAATAACATATTTCTATGCCAATCATGCATGGTATCCAGGTTATGTCGAAGGGGACTATGACACCAATATGGTAAGTCAAACAGTATTGACCTTTCTTTAAAAGGGCCGTCACTTTTACTAGGTTTCTTCGTCTTATCCTCAAACCGATTTTTTAACCCAGCAGTAACTCTTCAATATCAGTTCCTGATAATATTTCTGGAATGCTCTACATTTCAGTTTCGCCATTAAATCTCCTCTTATCCAGCCTCCACTTATGTGTCGGATCAAAAAACTTTCTATGGTGAATATAACACATTTTTTTTGCTATGCTTCAAATAATGCGAATAAATTTCATAATGGCATACTGGACATGCTAGTTTCCCCTTTGTGCTCCAACCTGACAACATGGCATATCCCAGAAAATCACTAATGGTCCATAAGATGCTTGCACGTAAATTAAAATTCTCATCAGTCAAGGAATCATATGTTTCGATGCCAATATTCCATAACTCTTTCAATTCCGCAATTAAAGGTTGCATATATACGTCAATACTGTTCTTTGGAGAATCTGGACTAGATATTAATGTTGAAAGAATCAAATTCTCTTGTTTCATACATAACTAAAGCGGAAGATTGTAGTTTACCAACACAAATAACTTGAATTCATTGAACTATATGGATTAAATCCATTAGATGCTAGACCCAATCTAACATTATGATTTTCTGGTGAAAAATCAGGATAGCGAGCATCCATCATTTTCCATGCCACACCATTAGCCAGATGTCTTAGTTTTCCATCTTCTATTCATTCCACTTGGTACCATCTCATAAGTTTGGAAAATTCTTTGCACATAAACATCCTTTGTAACCTTGGTCTTAAAGGAAAGTACCTCATAACGTTTGCTGGCACTTTGAGAATCGACTTTGGGGGATCATTATTATCAACGATGTCTTCTTTTTCTTTTACAGTCCACCTCGAAAAACCACAAATATCACAAGTCCCTTTATCTTTATGCTCTACCCAATATAACATGCAATGGTTTAGGCAGGCATGTACTTTATGGTAATCAAGACTTAAATCCTTAATGACATTCTTTGCAACGTAGGAAGACAAAGACAGCTGGGCATTAGGAAAGGTTTCTTTTATAAGCTTTAGTAATTCCCTAAACGCAGACTCATTAATTCCATAAGCACACTTTAAATGATAAAGCATGATCAAGAAACTTAGTCAAAAAAATTTAGTACAGCCAGGATATAACGGTTTTTTCCTTCTTTAACATGCCGATAAAATTTATCGGCCTCTGGATTTGGTTCTACTACAAAGTCCCTGGGATTTTGACCAAATTTTTAACCCGCACATTTGAACATCACATCTAAATTACCCTCAAAATCTATCTCCGTTGCACAATCCATATGGTCATCAACACCTATTAATTTTGTCTGTGAAACTTCACAAATCCACTCGGTATGTAATGGAGAAGGGCCATTAAAAATAAGATGATCGTATATGACATTTTCACAATACCAATTACATTCTGTACATTTTTTGCAGGGGCACTTCATCTTATCACCTACTTTATAAATGGGAAATGCATTTCTTAGAAAAGCTGTTACCCTTCTTACATATTCTGCACTCGATCTCGGAAGTCCTATCCATATGTATTACTCACTATCCATTGCCACAATCTAACCACGGTCTAGTAAGACCAAATTTGATACCACTAATAGTTTCAAGACACGAATAAGCACTACCCTATAAGGTTTGACTAAATTAGGAATAAAAACAAAACAAGTTAATAATTTACAAATATACATAATAAGTGTGATGATACAAAGACGATTGTTTTGATATGAATTATCACTAACTTTTGGAACTGAGTTATCAGGAGAATACATAAAACAAGCAACTAAGGATACTGAACACAAATTCCTAACATTACATGATTGCACCAAAACACAATTACATAGATACAAAGACTATACAGGTGATACAAAGACAATACAATTGTACCTAATACAACGAACGATGCAATAATTTAATTTTTTTCTTCTAATGTTTAGCCCTTGAAGCTGGTCGTTAAGTCTACTAACTTCAGTTCGAACACCAGTAACTCGATTTTGTAGCGTTGTAAGTTGATGTTGTAATTAATTTGCGTACTCAACAGCTCGACTTGGAAATTGTTGGTCAATCCACTACCAAAAGGTACACCCTGCGGGATAAACACGACATCTAAAATAACGACGATCAATGTTGAATCCAATTGAAATAACATCTTCTACAATGGTATACCCGCTGTAATGACCCGGAAATCTGAACCAGTTTGAAAATTTTATTTCTGGGAATTTTGTTGAATTTTTAGTCCAAATTTAAAATTTCCAATTTTAAATAACTCTGAAACAGTTAAAAATGGCCATTTTGCGAACGACCTCGGAATTCGACGAAACCACTTTCGTTGGATCCAGAATGTCATAATATGGCTAAGTTTCAATTTCTAGAATTTTTTGATTTAATATATGAGCGTAGCGAAAGAAACTGTGTTTGGTCAAATATAGTTGAAATTGAACGGCTTGAAAATAGCCATTTTTCGAACAGTCTCAGAATTCGACGAAATTGGCTTTGTTAGGACCGTGTCGACATCACGATGCCAAAAATAATTTTTCTGGATTTTTCGGAGTCAGTTTGTGACCGTAGGAAATTAAAACGTATGTTCAAATTTAAATTAAACGATTTAATTTGAAAATAAAAGAAAAACATACTGTAACTTCAGAATTGGACCTTGGCGATAGCGCCATCGCGTTCAGAAGACGTCAAAACATTAAGTTCGACAGTCGTTGAGCTTCGTTTGGAGGTCGTATGTGAAAACGTTAATTTCTAGAATTAATTAATTAAATAATTTAAAAAAAATATAAAACCCTAAAATACATGTATAAATACGGCCGTATAAGTGAACAGTAGTTCTTCTTCCTCCTTCGTAATCGTGGCCGCCGTAACCCATTTTTGATCAAAAATTCAAACTCCTTTTTCTCTTCCAATACACAACCGAATTCAGCAAACTCATACCCGTTTCGAAGAGAAAACCGAGACCTTCGATCCCATACCAATTTCATCCGTCCCCGTCGACCGTAGAGCCGCCACCACCTCCCCGAACGGCCGCCGCTCGCACCTCCGCCAGGCCCACCAGGCGCCGCCGCGCCCAACCAACTTCCGGCCGTGCATAACCCTCTCCTCCCCGGTCGTCGTCCAACAAACGGCTCGTCGTTTCGTCGACTACAGATCGAGAAATCTGGATTTGAAATTCTGAACAAAAACTGAACTTAAGGTAATTTCTATTTCAGAAATAGCGACGCTTTTAAACGTGACTGCAGCAGTTGTTAAAAATCAGTATATGTAAAATGTTGATAACTAATGCATATGAACTCCGATTCTGAAAATTTCAGAACCGTTAGAACCGTGACAACGAGAGGGATCTGCTGAGATTGATTGGAGCATTCTGAAAATTTATTTGGATTTATTATTATTCTTATCCAATCAAGGTGAGAATTCACTTCTATTTAAATTTAATTAATTTAATTTATACTACGAGATGTGAATCTGCTATGACTACACCTGTGTATGTATGCTATGACTAAACCTCTGTATGTATGTTAGATCTAATGTTGTGATAAGAACATGTGATTTATTTGGATTTGATATGATTGAGGCCTATGTCACATAATGGAAATTCCTATATATATATTCAGATCTATCAATATCGATTTATGTTAGATTCAAATTAGGTTGAAAATATTAACATAGAATTGTCACCGTATGAAATTGGCATTTTTTGTTCAATATTAAAATAGAGTTGTCACCGTATGTTAGAATAACATTTTTTTTTGTAATGTTAAATAAGAAATTATTCACCGTATGTTAGAATAACATTTTTTTTTGTAATGTTAAATAAGAAATTATTCACCGTATGTTAGAATAACATTTTTTTTTTGTAATGTTAAATAAGAAATTATTCACCGTAGGTTAGAATAACATTTTTTTTATGTAATGTTAAAATAGAAAATTTTCACCGTATGTTAGAATAACGTTTTTTTTATGTAATGTTAAAATAGAAAATTTTCACCGTATGTTAGATTGACATTTTTATTTAATGTTAAAATAGAAAATACACCGTATGATTCATTGACATTTATTTTGAATGTTATATAAAAAGAAAAGATTGTTTAACATTATTTTTAATGTTGATTAAAGAGAAGATTGCACCATATGTATTAACATATTTTTTTAATGTATATAAACAGAGAAATTCCACCGTATGCTATTTTACATTATTTTATAATGTAATTAAAGAGAATTTTCATCGTAGGATAAATGCACATTTTTATTATTGTATATAAAAAGAGAAATTTACATTGTATGAAAACGAGACATTTACATCGTATGAGAAATTAACATTTTGTTAATGTTAAAAAGAGAAATTTACATTATATGAGAAATTGAAATTAACATTTATTTATAATGTTAATATTAGAGTATTTTCACCACATGATAAGATTTACTTTTTATTTATAAAAGTAAATTGGCATTTTCACTGTATGATAAGATTTACTTTTTATTTGTAAAAATAAAGTAGGAATTCACCACATGACAAGATTTACTTTTTTTTTTTTTTTGTAAATATAAAGTAGGAATTGGTGATGTATCAAAATATACATTTTTCATGTGTAATGTAAAGATAGGAAAACATCACATTATTTTAATGTGAATAAAATAGGAATTTTCATCGTAGGAAAATTAACATTATTTTATAATGTATATAAAAGAGAAAATGCATCGTAGGAAAATAGCATTTTTGTCAATGTTAAAAATAAGAAAATTTTCATTGTATGTAAAATTAACATTATTTGCAATGTTAATAAAAAGAAAATGTATTGTATGAAAAATCAACATTATTTTATAATAATGTAATATAAAAGAAAATCCACCGTATGTTATTTTACATTATTTTATAACGTAATTAAAGAGAAATTTTCATCGTAAGATAAATGTACATTATTTATAATGTAGAGAAAAAGGGAAATTTACGCCATAGGAAAATGTACATTATTTATAATGAAATTGGAAAAGAAATATGAAAAGAAATAAATGGAATGATGTATTTTAATTTACATTTTCAAATGTAAATTATAAAGTATAAAATGAAAATAAATTAAAAGGAAAGATTCATCGTCTAATCCTAAATTACACTTTCATGTAAGTGGAAAGTAAAAGGGTAAGAGAAGAAGGAAGTTGTATATAAGAACGATGAGTTAAACGAACTATTTATATATATATATATATTTATATATATAATTAAAATTTAACGAACAAGAGCGCGGTAGTTCGCGTTTTGAAATCGAACTTTTAAACGAGTATACCGGAAGATCCGACCGTCGGATTTTCCCAAAACTGAGACTGTTAGGACCGTCTTGGAAAAACCTTTCCAACGATATAAGCTACGTTAAAATCCAACGGTTAGATTTTGAGAAATGTGAAAAATCAAAATTGATGGAAAACAGTGCCAGAGTCGCCCTTGACCTGAAGCGTCGTTAAATAAAGAAATTAATTATATTAAATAATTAAGGCAAGGATTAATCGCTATAAAACAACATAATGACATGAAATGTGTTTTTCTCAAAATTATGAATGCGAGATTATTTGGAAAGTCCGGATTTATTCCATTCCAAATGATTGTACGATTTCAAGAGACTAAATATGAAGACGGCGTATGAAGACCGTAAATCTTCCTTCGAATGGACAACGATCAAGACTCTGAATTGGGTAGCTCCCGATTCAAGAGTCGTGGTAATTGTCCAAACGTACGCGTTGGTTTCACGGATTTGACCCTCGCTCAGACCCAGAGCATGGGTGTAAATGGATGGTGTGTCTGACATCGTACCCCATTAAATATCATGTTGTCGGTTTTCTGTTAAAATAAAAATGTTGGTGGTAGAGAATTCATTCTCTACTTAACACCCGTTTATATATTGACAGACGGTCGATGGCACGGTATGGAGTGACAGTGTGGCATGCTAAGATGAAATGATCAAGGTTTCTTGTTGAAAAGCAGAACCTTGTGGTATGGGATGCATGACTTCACGAGCCTCACACACCGGCTGAATCTAAAAAGGGGGAAGGGAACGCAGGGAAAGTAGCACGTTTCTTTCTAGTTAGTAGTCATTTTACTTTTGTGGATGATGAAATGAGGCGCCTCGGATAGGTCCTATAGGACCGGGGAACGTGTGCTTAGGAATTGCCAATCCTCTAAGCTGTATTTGAGGACCGGCCCTGCCATTTCCAAGGGTTAACTGCGGGTAATCCTGAGGCATTAACTAGAGTGTCTTGAATCGGTAAGGAGTCCTCCCTAGCCTGGACTCATGATGGAAACCCAACTTTCCAATACGACCCGACGGATTTGATTGTATTACTAGTATTGGAGGCATAATATATGGTACCTATGCTTCCTAGGATTAATACATTGCTTTGTTTTGTTTTAAAAACTATACACTTTAATGATAGTATTAGCTTCGTATTTGGCGTATTTAACATGTTTAACCACCATAAGGTAAAACTCTATCCTCTTGATGTGCGTTGCATTGTGTGATGGGACCTGAGTCTTATGGTGGTTCCATTTTTCAAAAGACATTGCGTTGTGTTACGTTTTATTTATCTGTACTGACACTGTAGTTATGCACAACAATCCATTGGTACAACCCGTTCCGCGTTAGCGGCGTGGTCTTTGGATTTGCCTTATTTTGTATGAGTTAAGTTAGTTAAGAATTCTCGCACCAGTCCCACGACTGACCCATCGTTTGTTTCACCTTTTTGCAAACTTGGGTGCCCTCTCTTCCACACGGGCAGCCAAGTAGACAGGTTTCCTTTCTGCTTGGAGTTTTCTTTGGAGCTGCTTATATTCTCTCTCTTGGAATTTGCTTTGGTGAAGAGGTGATGACTTGGAGCTTCGAATACCCTCTATCTTTTGTTTTATCGCATTTTTCCTTTTATTTCAGACATCAGACTTATTTCCATTTCATGTTATTTAATTTGGAGTTGGAACTTATGTCATTTTCTAAAAAAAAACTTGTTGTAATAATTTAGATTCTGTGACTGTGGATTTCTATTGCTGATGACATTATATATCCGTTGCTATGATGTTGTTACTTTATGGATTTCCTGTGCTATGTTGTTTCCCGTGACTTGTTATATTATAATTATGTTGTATTCCATATGGTTTCTCCTTGCTTTCACTCGTGGAAGTTTGGGGTCATCACACCCGCAATCACACATTATGATTAGTGAGTTATCTTGTTGTTCGTTAACCACTTGGTTGTTTTGATGTTGACGACGCAAGGCAGCACAATTATGCTGTCGCATCGCCCTTTCTTCACATCGTTCTTCTTCTTACCATTGTCTGCAGAGTTCTTCTTGCTCTAGTTCATGCTCAAGCAAATCATCGTAGTGCCTGTCTTGCATCTCTATATAAAAATCAATAGGAGTTTCTGGTGATGATGGGTTTGACACTCGTAGATCAACCATGCCCAGGGTATCTTTGCAGTCATACGATGTAGGAAGATAAATAGGCATTATTTAACTATAAACAGAAATAGACATTTAAACATTTAAATTGGATTTCTTTTGTCCTCTAAATTTTGTTTCCACCTGTCGAAATAAGCATTATTTATCAAAACATCAATGGTTTGGCAAACATAAAAATACAGAACTTGCACGCTTTCAACACATGCAAACATATAAATACAACGCTTCAAGTATGAAAAACCCTAATTTATGGCAATCGGTATAACCCAACTACCTAGAGACTTTGAATGTTAGACCAAAATAAGTTAGAGATGAAATCATCTAAATAAAACCAAAATGATGAAGCCCTAACTACTTGTAATTGTCCTAAATGATCCAAATCGGAGGTGTAAAGTTTGTAAAATAGGAGCAATCAGAGGTTTCTAGCTTGTACCGGCGGTAGAATAGCAATCGGAGGTCTTCGTGGACGGATTTCATGGAGAGAGAAACAGACAGAAGGAGGAGTATGGGAGAAATTTGTTTTGGGGGGGAGTATTTCGTGAATGGGGAAAAGATCGCGCCAAATTTTCACTAAACTGAAGCAGGGATATGTTTGAACCGTTGGATTCAAAGTTCTACGTTATTTATTTGTTTAAACTGATAACGTGGATCGCTGACTTGGTGATTAACATAGAAATGTGTTTATTTATGCTCTTATATCTTATCTTTTGTATATAAATAAATATTACTTGGGTATTGTTTAGTCACTTTTTACAGATATGCCAATTAAGCCACTTATAGTCAGAAAAATGGAAAATAGAGGTCAAATTGCTGTGGATATATATTTGAAGACTTGCAGATGAAGATATCACATATAGTTGCTGTTGGACAAGAAAATAATTAGTAGAAAGGCCATGCACATTACAAATCAAAGGAGGCTTGCAAGAGGAAAGGAACAAAAGCCTAAAACTCACTTGATTTAATAAGGCCTAGAACTTACTTGAAATAACTAAGGCCCATTTGTAATTGTGAAAAATAGGCATAAGGATAAACTTTGGAAAAAATTTAGTCAGAAGGACGTCATATTTTATTTTAAGACTGAAGGACAAACTTTGAAAAAAATTAGGCTGAAGGACAATGCTAAATATAATTAGCATTTTCTGCAGTGTAAAACTGAATAGTGCTAGTTAAAACTAGCATTTTCGTGTAGTGTAAAAAACTGAATATAATGCTAATTACATTTAGCATTTTCCTTCAGCTTAATTTTGGTTCAAAGTTTGTCCTTCAGACTAAAAATAAAACTTGGTGTCCTTCAGCCTAATTTTTCGGCAAAGTTTGTCCTTCTCCCTAATTACCTCTTTGTAATTAGGGTTTAGGTTGGCTATCTCCTATAAATACCCATGTAATCTCATTGTAGCCACCATCCCATTTTCTATCTTCTTCTCCATTAACAAAGTTCTTCTTCTTTTTTACTTTCTGCATTTTTCTATTTCTTAGCAACTAGTGTCATCTACACAATTAGATTTGGTAGAGTACTAGTTGTATTTTACATTTATTTTCATTAGTGATTAATCCTTTGATTAGTTTTAACGATAATCCTAATTTTATTTCTGTTGTTATTTCTATTCTGCACTTTTATTTTCTGCATTTTTATTCTTTTTTTTAAATTACTTTCATTAGTGATTGATCGTTTGATTAGTTTCAACAATAATCCTAATTTTTGCAATTTCAATTGTTCTATTTTCAACCAAACCTCAAAAGTCGTCTAACTCGCCCATGAAATTCTATAAATAATAATTTTTAATTTGCCTCCCTGTGATTCGACCAGCATATTACACGATCTGTGTGCTTGCAGTATTTATTTTAAAAATCGTGCGTTTCTAATCCGTAGGAAAGCAACTATCAAGTTTTTAGCGCCGTTGCCGAGGGGCCAATAATTAAATTTTATTATTTATTTAATTTTCGATTCGTGTTAGTTTTTATTTTTTTTTATTTTTTTTGTATATAGAAAAAATTCTTGAATAGTTGGTTCAGTATTAGTCATTGATACTGTAATCTTGTAGACAAAAAAATTTGATCCGTAGAAACGTAGCGATAAAAACTTGATCGTCGCTTTCTAAGGACTAGAAAAGCGCGAATTTTGATACTGCTAGCATCCGCTAATAATACTGCGGGCATCCACTAATGGTACTACATGAAATATCCAACCACCAATATATATATATATATATAATAGCCATAACCACCAAGCCTAAATAACTAATATATATAATAAACACAATTTATCAATAAATAGCAATGCAACCAATCTACCACCAAACATCATATAAATATTTATATTAAATAAAAATTCGATTATAATAAATTATAATCGAATCAGAGGGTGAGTTTACTCATCATGATTTTATTTGTCGAATATCCCAATTTAAATTAAAACGAATACCATTCGATTTAAGTTAAATTCTAGTCAACTCTGATCGGCTCCAAATGAATTCCAGATTATAAGATCTATAGTTACAATTTTTGTTTTATGATTTTCCTACCTTTTATAAATTTAATATATTGCATTAGATTTATGATTATAAATAAATTTAAATGAATTAAATAAATTTTTAAAATTTATGACCTTAATCCTCTTGTTTAATACGTCTTCCCTTACTCTACGTACCAACATCTTTCTTCAGAAATTTCCCAAACAACCTTCCACTTTGCATACCTGGAATCCATTGCAACCTTCCCCACTTTCCACCTAAATTTGCCAATAACCCACTTAACCTCACCAAACTTTCCAGTAAGTTCATCACTTTCATAATTCATCGAACATCCTTAATGCCAGACTTTCGAAGTCTGTCTTCCTACCCAAGCCTCCTTCCTTGCTACTTCAGCAATTCATTGAACATCCACTGATAATCTCTTTTTACAACGTGATATTTCTCCTGCAACTCAATCCCATAAAAATGCCACTGCCACACTACTGTATTGTCCTTCATCATCGCCATCGTCCATACATCCTTCCTCTCTTGAACAGCTCATCACTAATACTGCTAGTGCCTCCATGCCTCAATCCCAAACCTACCACCTAATCATAGATCGATGCCCAAAAAAATCGCGATAGTCACCCCAATGAAGACTTTGAGATCCTTTCCGGATCATCGCGACCCAAACCTAGTTTCTACGATAGGGTACGTCACAACCCCAATTCAATAGTGTTCGGTCAACGTTGAGCTTCAGAGAATTGAGCAGACTCATATAACAAATTTCGATTTCAATCTTTTTTTCATTTTGAATGATTTCAATTTGTTGGGGATATCGGTGAATATAGCTTTTGTTTGTTCAGGCGTGAAGATGGAGCTTCGCAAACCCTTATAATCGAATTAAAATTCAATTTTTGATAAAGAGAATTAGACACGATTTTTAAAGAGGGGTGCGACCATTTTTTGTGGAGTTTCATTTCGAATTACAGAAGTAAAAAGTAAATGAGGAAAGTAGGGGATTAAAGGTAAGCGACATAGATTTCTATTTGCCTGGCAATAGAAGAAATGGAAAGGAGAATGAGGAAGGAGTGCACGCAATTTTGTATTGGAAGAACACTTAGGCACGAAGAAATTTAGTCTGCGCAAGGTACTACTTTAGAATACAGATTAAGTAGGTTTACATTGTACTTTCATTGCTCAGCTTAGGATGGAAGAAAAGTATTATATATATATATATATATATATATATATTTAGTTGAACCGATGTGCGATGATTTCATTAAAATTATCTCGTGATTCCAAACTCTTATTTGAGCGTGGCGACCAACATTTCTAGGGTTATACCACTATTCTGAACACACTGATACCAGTTTCGAAGCCCCATTTGATCATATGGAGAAGATATTAGTTTAAATTGATATAAATTAAATTCAAAACAATTAATTCCTTGATAATAGGTTATTACTATTATCGTTAATATTCAAACAAAATTTCTATTAATCATTCGAATCTTTTTGATTCGGTTTTAAATTTCGAATTGAATTATTTTAGATTATATATTACAATAATTATATATATTCGAAATAAATCGTATTCAATTATTAAATTGACAACTCAGTATAAAATCTATTTATATTATCAACTCAATATTTAAAACAATGTTAAATATTTAAAATAAATTGACTTAAAATCTGGGTCGTTATAATTTTTTGTTTAACAATAGTGGAGTCAGATTGAAATTAAAACAGTGCCATTTACATGTTTAAATTTTTGATTCTTTTGCAACACTAAAGCCCTGGCTATCCCAAATTGTTTGTGTTGAGCCAAGTGGTTCAATTGTGCATCATTTTGGAGTAAGATTTAAACAAGTAAATCCACCAATAATCCAGGCATTTGAAGAGGCAAACATACACTCTTTGTTACGCATCGAATTCGCCCAATCTCCAAAGAGACGGAAAAACGCGGAGTGTATGAGATCATGACACATCGGAACACAAACATAAGAATATTTCATTTGCTATTAAAACAATTTACATCAGAGTACAAGAATATCGGTGTAAGAATAAATATTACACATCGAAAAAATAATATCACATTTAATAATTTACTTAGCAGCTGAAATATAAATGTATAAATTTAATGCATTGCGGAAATGCATCAACTAACACAACTTATAGAAATACACGGATACAAAGCTTTCCGAATATAGCTCCAGTTGTAAACCAGGATCCTATTAAATAAATATCTGCAAAACTGGAACTACTGACTCCCCGTGTGAAAAATATGGGTACCCAGAGTTTTGGTAGAAAATAATAAACTCTGAGTCAGTCGTAGGACTGGTGTGAGAACTTAAAACAATTATTAAACTTGTACTTTAAAATAGGGTAAATCACGAGACCACGCCGTATGACACTGAACGGGTTTTCTCCACATGAATATCAGTTTAGAAATAAAATAACGCAATGCTTTTTGGAAAATGAAGCTATTATAAGACTCAGGTCCCATCACACAATGCAACACAAACCAGAGGATAGAGTTTTACCTTATTGTAACAACCCAAGGATTTTCGTCCCTAAAAATCGACATAAATACACTTTCATATCCTATGTCGATCTTCCAAACGCCGAAAATACTGGATAGTTATTAGAAAGAATTTAGAGGGTGAGATAAGAAAGAAAGAAATATTAGAATAGAAGAAGAACCAACACAACACAGAATCAGAGTCTCACATCGCAAAAGAACAAAATATAATACAGAAAAAAAACTTTATTGAGAGCTTTTTAAAATACTTACAATATCAGAGTACATCAAAATCTCTGGACTGTTATAAAAATCTGTCCCATATACAACACACAACGGAATAGTAGTTATATAATATCATACGTCTGGACTCTTCCAGCTTGTCTCTTCACAACATTCGATAACTTGAACCTGTACACCCCGGGCTAACCCGAGCATTTACAAAACACTAGGTCAGTCTGGTGAACGAGAGTGAGAAAAACTCGCACAATATTAAGGTTATCACACAACTTGATTTTAAAGTTTAAAATCTTTTCAAAAGAAAAGGATAATCGTAAGACCAAATCAACACATAAATACGGTCGGTTTTTACCTTACGATAACCCAAAACGTTTTTCAAAATCAATATCCTTTCTGATACTATAATAGTGTCTAAATACAAGTAGATATCAATCTAGCGGAACGCTTGCATCTCACGCTCCATATATATATATATATATATATATATATATATATATATATATATATATATATAAACAAAACCGTGGGCACTTATTGGAGATTGGATTCTGACTATGACAAGGTATGGGACCGCCTACCGATAGTGTATCTCTCGAGGCGAATACACTGGGATCAATAAGAACGTCTTGCACCCCGGCCCACACATGACTGACCACTCATTTCGCTTGAGTGTATCGAATGTATATCATCAACGGTTGGGCTCAAACCACCGTTTCCCGAAAAGGGACAGGATCGAAATAGACTAAATCATTAAAGAAGCAAAAGGAATTTCTCTAGATAGGTGACAATACACCCTAATGGGAGCGACCCAGAAAGCCATGCTTCCTGCCCGATTTTTTGTCATTTCCTAGCTGCGAGGCTTGAGGTTTGAATTTAACTTCTAGAATATTTGGTCACCATTCACTTTGAATGCCACATCGTCAAATCCACTAGATATCACTAATTGACGTCCACAAAAATACTCTAGTTGGGAGCTAACCAACTATGGCACATTTGAAGAAATCAACATACGCGATCCTTTTGGAAATACTCTGTCAGACACCCGTCCATACAAGTCATCCAGGAACAGGATGAACCGTAGGTACTCTCCTACTGCATCCAGTATAGGAATCACCCCATGGATCAGTAGCGAGAAGTCCTTGCAATCCGTAGCTTCCAACCACGACAGAATCACAGTTTATCTCTAGTTGCAACATCAGAGATTATTAGTAATTCTTCCGTTTATGAAGATCTATGGTCTTCTACGCTCCATCTCGATCCTCTTCTAATATCTTCACGTATATGTTGGTCGGAATGGTTTCCGAATATAAATTCGATCCCGGCCTTTCCGTACCAACAATCGTATTGGACAGATTTAATAATCGGTGATTTAACTATCAAAATAAACAGTGTTTCAACCATGACAATCCAATGAGTTCACTGGTCAGTATTCAACACCACTTGGTCTTTTAATAAAATATAAATTTTAAACTCTTAAACAACTCAATATTTCGAATATAACTTTTCATTTCTTATTTAACATAAGATTTATTCTTTAAACAAATTTATTTCATTACTTAGGGAAATCTTATATCATATTAGTTTTCTATTTTCACTTCCAAAACATTAGTCACATTATTATTAAATATTTGGAAATCAATTCAACTTATTACTCGTAAAATAATGTTATGAAATATCCTTATTCATTACTTTAAAAACAATAATCCATGCTTATTCTTATAGAACATAATTCAACTTGTACGTTTCCTTTTAATCTCACGTATATCATTATAATTTCACGCAAACCCTTTTCTTTACCCTTTTACTTTGGAATCCTCATTTTTTATATATTTTCCAAACTTTTCACTAAATGTTACATTATTATTTCTCTAATGGAAATAATAAATTATTACTAACCCCTTTCACCATTACCAACTAATACCATCCTCAGATAATCCTGAAATCGTTCAAGTTGGGATATTTTAATTACCGCTCAGACTTTGATCAACATCGTTCATATCTAAGGATAAATACCAGTTGTAATATAAACCCAATATCTCATTCTAATCCCAACACAATGTCTATTTAACTATTTAATTTAAAAATACGGTTTCATAAACCTTCTCCCCTTTTTGAAAATCCCTTTCTCGGGTATAACCATTATTTCTTGATTTAATAATTAAGTAATATCTTATAAAACATCACTTTATAAATTCCATTTCATAAATTCGGATTTGTTTACAAAATCCTACGACTCGCTTCTTTTACCAAATCCAACTTCACCAATTCTTTTAACAAATCCATTCCATCATTTCCTGCTTGAAATTCTTATTTCAATCCCCAATCATACTTAATCCCATTATTAAGTAATATTAACATAAAATTAACGATATAATCCCTCAAACCTCTTTTACATAACTATGGTTTATTATAAAGCCTTTTTATCTAAATCTCCTTTTACTTAATTATAATTAAGTAACATTTATTTTAAGCTATAAGATTCGCTTAAAAATTCCTTTTATAACTTTGTTATAAAACTCAAGTTCAAACAAAACCTGTTCATAAACTTCTTTCATCATTCAATTGGATTTCATTTCACTTAGATTACTTTTTAAATGAATTCCCATTAAAAAGAAATTTTCTAAATTATTATTAATTAAAAACAATAATTTATTTCAATCATTAACTACTTCTGTAGTTAATTTCTTTATTATCTAAAATAAATAGTAAATCCCTTTTTAAAATCTTATTAAAATTAAACAAATATTCTTTAACCATTTTATTCACAACGCACTAATTTATTAACAATTTTAATTTAAAATGATCGACTTAGTTGATTCCAACCACAATTATCTCATTAACCGATTCCAATTCGTTTCCCTTTTAAATTAATTAATAATATAATTAATTTAAATAATTCCATTTAATTATTCTAAACAAGACAATTATCCAAATTTAATTGTTAGGTTAATCTCTAATCACTTGTTTATAATTCTGATTAATGCCAGAATTTACTTTATTAAATCAATTAATAATCAATTATAAACTTAAATAATTAGTAATAATTATTTATTTCCTTTTAACAAAACTTTATTCAAAATATATATATATATATTCAAATCTATCTTTAGAACTTACCTGATGGTAAATCGATATAAATAAAACAATTTACTTTTAGGCCATTTACTGTCGATTACTCAACCAGTACTGCCTATTGGTTAAAACCAAACACTGGTTGAATTTCCAGTCAATGATCAATACTCAAATCAATCACCCAAACATGACAATTCATATGATAATATAAAAAATAATAATTTATTTAAGGAATCCCATTGGATCCCTCCAACCTGTTCTTCCTTGTATACAAATGGTTATCTCCAAACAGATCGTTCAATTTTATTTAACTGATAATAATAAATAACGACCATTTAATCCCAACCACAAGAAATTCAACCAATTAAACACGTTTATTTTATAAACGTGACCAACAAGGTAAGTTACTTTATTGGAACCAATCGTTAGAATAACGATTTGGTATTTTACTGAAATTGAGCAACGGTTTAATTTCATCAGTTATCAACAATAATATATATAACTAAAAATAGTCAACCATTGGCAAACAGAACACACAAAATTAAAACCCAATTTATATAAAATATAAATGGGAAAACTGAGTGAGTTTAACTCACCTTGAGTTGATTCCGTTGTTCAAACGGTTGAGTTTAATTAAATTAAAGGAGTTGTTTAATTTAATTAAAAATTCAGTTGATTCTAGACTTGACCAATTCTGTCCCCGTCAGTCCCAAATGTGGTATTCAATCATACTGTCATAATGTCTCTAGTCTGGTTCAAATTCTGATAACATGATATAATGTTAAACACGTTTTAGTTCATGACTTAATTATAATTATAATTATAAATTTCTTAATCAAATGATTTTTAAAATTAATTACTCTTGTTAAGAAAACCAAGGTTGATAATCCACTCGTTCATTTCCTTCTTCACCGTGTTGTTCAAAATTGCTTCTTGTTTTCAATTAACCTGTTATCTTCTGTTCAAAACTGATATTAGCACGATTTTTGATAATAATATCCTTAATTAAATTTTAATTAATCTAAACTACTTTTAATTTGGCAAATGTGGCGGATCTATTGTCTCCGTCTTCACGTTCGTTCCATTTATGGTGCATTAACAAGAGCCTGCAACATTCATATTTTAAATATGAATTAGTTATCTTTAATTAAATAATTATCTCAAAATTAAGCGATTAATTTCCTTTAATCAATCCATTAAACTTTACTTAATTTCTGATGATTCAAGGTTCGACTTCTTTCTGAATTGGAAGGATGAGCCCAAACTTGTTCTTCGTTTACCCACAAACTCAAAAACATTTTGTTCCCTTTTGTTCTCGTTGGGGATCCTGCACCAAGACGCGTTTCAATCAGTGTAATTTAATTGATGATTACTTCCTAATTGAATTAATTAGTAACTAATTACTATATTTTAAATATGTTGGTTACAGTTGTAAGGATACAAGGCCGATCCCCCTTTCTTCCAGCTTTCGTTTTTGCCTCCCTGGTGTTTTCCTGCTACCATGAACCACCCTATCAATGCAATATTCCTTCCATCCCAATCCTTAGTTCACACTCCAACCTATCGTGACTTCACTCCAGGAAAACATGCAGAACCCACGCATCGAACCCAAACTACTCCATCCAAAACTCACCGTTGTCTAAGGCCAGAAAACAACTTGAAGTGCAGAAGCTTCCTGCGTCCTTCATGGCCACACCGGTACCCTAAAACCAAACATCACCGGTCATAGTGGAAAACTTGATGAGCTGAACCAAATGGACGTTTAGAGTTTTTGAAGTAGTCGCGTGGATGAAGAGGGATCGAAGGAGGGGGAAGATGAAATTCTGTTCGTTTGTGAATAATGATGATGTCGGCTCAAAGTTTAGTTGACCAAGCGTGAAACAAAAATAGGGTTATACGGTGTTAAGGTGTATTTATAGGGTTGCGAATGAATATTATATTAATTAACGAAACTTCATCGCAAAGTAACACGTAAAACTATCTATGATTGAATTTTGTTTTCTGATAAAAAGGCTAATCTTAGCATATAAAAATATTCCGGACCCAATGGGACCGGTTTCATCGAAATCTGAGATCGTTTGAAAAAAAATCCTTTATAAAACCAACGGAAAACACGCGTTTAAATTTTCCACGATCACTAAATAAATCCAATCGACTTGAAACCTTGAAATCCTATAATAATTAATCAATACGAACCCAACGGCAACAATTTCGTCGCATTCTGAGACTTTTTCCCTGGTAGACTATTTTTATACACACCGCTATGCCATTTTGGACACCAAATTACCTGGTCTTCAAAAATAACAAACTATATACCTATCCTAATTATAATCGATGATACGAAGTCAAAGGGACTAGTTTCGTGGCTTTATTCGATCGTCTGCTCAAGTTACACTCAAATATCTCTCTATTAAATTTAATTAATTTAATTACGTGCTATAGATATTGAACGGGCGTTTACGGTCGCCATGGTCACATATGACATCGGGTTGCCATGCAATTCAACACCGTACAATAATTTAACATTACGGTTCTAATGAAACTAATTTCGTCAAAAACAGAGTCCGTTTGCAAAACGGCTATTTTAAAGGCCTATAGTTTAATAACGATTTCCACAGCGACTATTTTAAAATTTGATTTTGCCATAACTAACAAACTATAACATGAAATTTGGATTTTTCGCTTTCATATGAAATTTATACTCAACACGGTTCCAACGTTGCTTGTTTCACAAAAATACGACTTATATCGGATTCTATATATCCATTTGAAGTTCAAAACTTCATATTACGAACTACCGCACGATTTCGAGCTCGTTTTGTAAATATATATAAATATATAAAGTTCAAACTTCATTTTAAATAATGAATTAAATAATAAAATTCGTTAATATTCCAAATATAATATTTAAACTAATAAATTAAACAAAATATTTGGCTACCATAAATACGGGACGTTACACTTATAATAGCCAAACATGCTTGATACACTTTAACACAAGTCATATTGATATTATTATAAGTGCATAGTGTCAAAACAATTTCAAATATAAATGTATCAATCATAGACGCCATAGTACCCCATCCTACTATGTTGCCATATAGGTTTACACCTAAAACCGCACGATGTCGTATTGGAAATTGGATTTCCATCATGATTCAAGGCAAGGGATGACTCCTTATCGATTTCGAGACACTCAAGCAAACGTCTCAGGATCACACCTATGGGAAAACCTTGGGTATTCAGGGCCGGTCCACGCCTAACGTTTGTGGATTAGTTATTCCAGAAAAATACGTTTCCCTGTCCTATCGGACCTTGTAAATGGCCATTGTCGACCAAACATATCCGAGGTACCTCACAATCCATCATCCACATAAGTAAAATTGTCTGGGCTCCATACCATGACACCCCTTCTAGCTTGAAACAAACACATGCACTCCCTGTAGTCACTGTCCCGTTTTAGACTCGTACCGAGGTGTGAGACTCGCAAATTAACGCTACAATACGAAGCTATGCTGTTTATTCGATCATCCACAAGGCCCTTCTTTTCAACAAAAGCCTTCCTCGTTGCATCTCAGCATGCCACACTGACAATTCATGCCATACAACTGATGCCTATTAATATATAACCTCTAAGCTTATACGTCTCAGAGAAGGGTGTTAAGCAAGAGAATAAATTCTCCACCACCAAACAGATACATATTTAATAGAAATCAATAAATACAGAACGAAATACAATGTCAGACATACAATCCATTTACAAGTTCGTTCTGGGCCTAAAAGAAACTGGAGACACCTTATTCCTCATCTCATATGTCCAATAGAGGAGAGAGGTCCTCGCAAATCCGGTCGATCTCCAAGTACATCTGGACAATCACCACTTATTACCTCGTCTTGGGTGTACAACCCAATCAAGACATCAGTAATCATCCATTTGATGTGAAGATCTCCAGTCTTCAACCACCGTCTTCATCGTTAACTTTTAATCGTCGTATCAGTTATTCATAATGGGTTAAACGCAGTCTTTTCGAATAACTCACATATCTTATAATCAAGTGTTATAATAACACATCATACGCCTCATTCCAATCCAGAATATTCTTTTATTCAAATATTCATTACATTGGGAATCATTCCCATAAATCTTATCAAAGATTTAATTCATTTAAACCTCTTGTTTAAATATTTCTTTGAAACCAGTGCAAAAGATTTTGTATTATCTTTCAACAATCATAAACCAAATTAAGGTTTATTAAACTAGTCGGGATTATCGAGCCTTACCGAAGTAATCATTTATTTTATTTTTCTAATCCCAACCTATTCATTCCATGGAGTAAAACTGGTAGTACTCCATATCTAACACCCACTGTGTTTTCGGTAAAATTAATTGCCACTTCATGTTTCAAATCTATCTAAAGGTTTAACTATCGCATGGAGTAAAACTGGTGCTACTCCATTCTTGATCATTTCTTGAATTCGGTAAATTTAATTACCTCATTCACATTCCAATCTAATTAAAAATTCATCAAAACTCCAACTTGGTTTTAATCTCAAAAATCATTCCTTAATCATTATTCAACTTTAAGGAATTAATCTTGTTTTTAACCGACTTAAAGACTTGTCTTTAACTGGGTTAAAGAACCAATGTCATTTAAAACAAAGTTCACGATAAACCCAAATTCATCTTCCATTTAATATGGAATCTTCGCGGAAATTAGATCAATCGTAATCAATTAGAATTTCCATATCTGACTAATACTATAAGTGGAATAACGACAAGGCATTTTAAATTTCATAAATAGTAAGGGTCTTCCTTCACAGAAACTCATCTTGATTATTAATAAATCGAATCCCACTCAATTCCAGTTTAATTAAATAATCTGGAAAACTTTCTTAAATCTTAAATAAAATATTTATTACTTTAACATGTGGGCTCAAGAACAGTATCATTTAAGATACCATCCACAACGAACCCTAAAATCCAATTTGATATTAAATATAAGGTCGTAAATGGAAATCAAGTCGACTTACATTCAACACCAAATTCTGAGACTAACAGATATCATTTTGGAATAACGATATTAATATCTTTCAAATTCCCACTACAATATCCGTATAATCACGAAATCCAATATCGAACCGTCCAAAGATAATTCCCATTCAATTGGAAAACTCTGGTTATTTTAAACCATTCCCAATCCAATTTATTAATTTAAAATCATTGGATTTAAAATCTAGTTGTTAACTAGTTCATTTAGATAAAAATATATTTTATCTTTTCAAACTTGGAATTTTTCATCCAAAATCTTTCCAAATCATTTATTATGATTTTACATAATTTATTCATTTTTTTAAGGTCCTTACAGTCAGTTTCCAATATCGGTCGCCGAAGTACATCCATAACGACCTTTTCAAAACTGATTTGGACATATTTAGAAATCTAACCGTTCAAATTTAAACCTCTTATATTCCGTAACACCCCGTAATTCTATTAATATTAATATTCACAAATTGAAGAATAACAAATCTCAGACATGAGAATTCTGGGAAACGGGTTGCGCCATTGTGTTCGTCTCGGAATTCTGGTCGAAATAGAGTCCGAGTTAGCGTGATTTGGACTTCGTATGAAGAAGTTATGGCCATCGGAAGTTTCAGAAAATTCAAAACAGCTCGCAGGAAATTTAAAATTCAAACTGAAAGTGCAAAAGCAGGCTGGGCGGGAAAAATTCCCGCCCAGGCAGGTCGACTAGGGGGTCGACACTAGCGTCGACCTCCCCCCCCCAGGTCGACTATAGTGTCGACCTGGGTGTCGACCTGGTCAGTCGGCTAAGGTTTTGACTGAGCCCAGTTCTGAGCTGCTGATGTGTCTTTAGGGCTGAGTTGGCAAATTAAACGGTTCAGGTTAGTTCTGAGTTGATCTGACGGTCTAAATAAACCCTAAACTCTATAAATACCTAGGTAGTCTCTCACCCTAATTCATAAGAAAAATAGAATAGCTACCGTCATACCGCCGCCATGGAACTCAATGGAGCCGCCGCCAACTAAGAAAGATGAAAAGCTAATCAAAACCTAATTCTACTCAACTCTAAAGCAAATCTAGGCTACCTTTTCTCTTCTAAATTGTGAGTATGATGATCTTAAAAACATTATTATTATTTTAATTAGGTTAAGTCATGAATGGATTATGAGTAGATGATGTGAATTGTCATATATGTGTTGTTGTAAATCTTATGCTATCATGTATGTTATAAATCCTATGCTATGTGGTGATGATATCCTATATGTTGTAAATCATGCTATGATGATGATATGTATGTTAACAGTTTCTATGCTAAGTTGTGATGAATCATACATGTTAAAAAGCCATGATGTTACTATCTATGCTAATTGGTTCATGTTAATCAAATCATGATGTTGATATTATTTGGGCTATGTTGATCTATATGACAAGTCACATATGCAAGTTTAGGTTAGTTATGAACATATGCCATGACATTTATTATGACATCTAGAACTATGCTATGACATATGTGAAATTCTATGCTAGTTCACACCATCATTATGTTGCCTAAAACCCCATATGCAAGATTATACATAAATTTGGGTTATGATCATATCATGTAAATTGTGACATTTAACAAGTTGACACCTTTTGATCCATAACATGTGTAGTTTATGCAAGTTTCCCCCTATTATGATTAGATTCATTTTAATTGTCTATATGTTGTGATAATTTATTTTTGTGCTATGATTTAGACTATTCGAGTCTAACGTATATTCTGCGTTGAATATGCGAACGTATAAACGTGGGGTAGGGGTAATGTTAAGGATTTAATATAAAGAAGCTGGGGTGCAATTGATATGATTTTGCATGCCATGAGTAGATGACCATAATTGAGTCAATTATGGACATCAATAAAAGTGGACTTAATTAATAATTTGAATAAGGAATTATTAAAACTGGGGTAAAAGATTATAAGTGATAATCAATGCTTAGGACACGAGGTTGGACTCGTTTGTGACGTAAACCTGCCCGGACCCGCCCGGCAAATCCAGTGGTCACAAATGTCAGCCCTACCTGAGAGGTCCTAGGCCTAAACTAAAGCAAAACAGTTGTAAAGACACGAGGTTAGACTCTTTTATGGTGTAAGACTGCCCGGACCCGCCCGGCAAATCCAGCTGCCATAAATGCCAGTCTAATGTGAGAGGTCTTTATGAGGTTATGGCCTGAATGAATTAAGAAATACTTAACCAGATAAACATGTAAGGTGGGACATGGGGGTTAAGTAGGTGCCTTGGGTGGCATAAGGAATTTAGTGAGTTCCCTTAGTGGCATGTGAAATACGATTAGTAAGACTTAACCAAACACACATGTAAATGAACAAGACTAAGAGGGTTAAGTGGGATATACTAGTGGTGACAAGCTTAGGTGGGTAGCTTGTGGGGGCCCATTTCAACCAGTATCCCAAACGTATCTTTGTGGGCTCGACCCAAGTCGAGGACGGGACACGCATACTGGGTTTGACTATAAGAGGCCAAAACAGGGAGCGGTGGCAACGCAAGTCCAACGGGTTTCATATGCGTGTGTGGACCCGGGCTGGTAGGTAAGACGTTGTTGCATCGTGTAGGTATAAGCCGTGCATTCTCAAGTTGTAACGGGTTGCCACTTTAGGGGAGTGATACACCCCACTATGGGGCCAGCACGGGTATCTACGAGTACGGAGCCGATCAAAAGTGGGTAATGGGGTACACCTAGTGGAGATAGGGGCAGACGGCACCTATGTAGTTAGCTAGGGGTATGCAAGGCTATTTTATAGTTTCTGTGTGAAGCAAGTGGGATCAACCTTTAGGGTGACTGGTGCGGTGCAGTGTAGTAATTATTCATTAGTAATTAGGTATGCCTTTGACGTTATCTTTAACGTTGTCTTAAACGTTATCTTTATCTGCTCATTCCATATCTAATAGTTCATAGACATTTACTTGTCTTCCAGCTTATGCCTTAGTCTAGTTATTTTGATAATAGTATTGTTATAATTATCATACTCGCCAGACTTTATGTCTGACCGCCTCCATCTCTATCCTTTTTCCCCCTCCAGGTCCTCAAGTTGGGCCTAGCTGTATTGGAGTTTGATTGGATTGCTTATTCTCTCTCTTGGAAAGCTTGGAACTTTGAAGTAAAGTCCAACTTGTTATCTCTTTAATGGCTATTTGTGTAATGGGATTATGTATTTTGTTTAACAAGATGGATATTGTACTTGACTCTGATTTATGGTTTTATGATGTAATAAACATGTTTAAATTCCGCTGCAATAAAATGAAGTTTTAGTTTTCCAAGTATTACTTATTATCTGTCTTGTTGTAATTTTTCTGTTCTATATTCACTTATAACCTCCATGGAAGTTAATGCATTCCCTTTGTGAGTGACATTAATGGACGTGGGGTGTTACACGTGGTATCAGAGCTTAAGGTTACCAGAACAGATAATTTTTTTAGAAAAACTATTTTTCTAAAGTATTTTTGGAAGAAGTGCTTTCAAAAACATGTTTTAATGAGTAATTTGAAGAGGAAATTTTTTTTTTTAGAAAAACATAATCCCCAATAGCCATATCTTTATCTTTCGAATTCTCCATTTTGAATCTTTCCTTTTTCGTTTCAGCATGGCTGAAGATCTTAACCTACCTGACGGTGTAACGATACCTGGATGGTATAAGAGGCTTTTAGAGGCTAGGGCCGCCGCAGGTCCAGCCAATGTTCCTCCACCACTAGTTGCACCCGTTCCTCCTCCTCCTCGCGTAGATACTTTTGCAAAGTCGTGCAAGGAATTTAAGGCTATGGGTGGAAAACCCTTTCAAGGGTCGGAAACGTTTGTGGAAGCTAGAGATTGGCTTAAGGAGGTGGAAGAATTGCTAGAAATCTTTGAAGTGGAAGAAGGGAGGAAAGTTAAATTAGCAGCTTGGTTAATGAAGGGAGAGGCCTCGTTCTGGTGGGAGGTCACTAATGGGGAGCGTCCTGTTGATTCTTGGGCGGATTTCTGACGTAGATTTGAGGCGAAGTTTCTCTCAAGGGCAGAAGAGAATTTATATATGGAAAGGTTCTTGACTTTAAAGCAAGGAAGCTCATCAGTAAAATAATATGTCAACAAATTTAATCAATTAGCAAGGTTTGGCTTAGACTTAGTGAACACGCCGGAGAAGAAGGCTCTGAGGTTCGTTAATGGATTGAATGAACCGTTGCAAGGGTTGGCTATGACCCACATCCCTATGGGGGCCACCTTTGAGAAGCTTGTAGACATGGCACTTATGCATGAGGGGAAAGGCGCTAAAGCTGATAAGGCACCCGAGAAGAAAGGGGATCAGAAGAAACCACAACAGCAAAACAAGAAGGGTGGTAAAGACAATAACGGCAAGGGAAAGAAGAAATGCTTTAACTGTGGGACACCAGGCCATCTCAGCAAGGATTGCCGAAAGAAAAAGAAGACTGACTATTTTCATTGTGGCGAAGCGGGACATTTAGTGAAGGACTGCCCAAAGAAGGGGCAGAGGGCAGGAGCTACCTCGGGAGGACAGGTGCAGGCTCTTATGGCACAAGGGCAGGCAAGGGGACAAGTTCAGGCTCTCGCGGCACTACTACAAAACAGGTCAGTTGCTTCGGTTATTTACCCCCTGTTGCTTCGGTTCTACAACCGAAGCAACTGCAGCAGACGCAACAGACCAAAAAGTTGTTGCTTCGGACAAGCAACCGAAGCAAATATTCTTTTGTTGCTTCGGTTATTTTACGTTGTTGCTTCGGTTTAACATCAGAAGCAACTGAAGAAGGCGCAACAAAGGAAAGGTACTACAAAACAGGTCATTTTCTTTGGTTGTTTACCCCCTGTTGCTTCTGTTCAACAACCGAAGCAAATGTCAACATTTATATTAAAAAAATTAATACCATTTTTAGGGTTTTTTAGACCCCAATACAATATAATATGAAAATTTTACATGTCATACAATCAGAATTTGTTGTTTGGTTATTGCAGCATTCATTGATTCCCATTATTTTAGACGCACAGTCCTTGCATAACTAATTAAACAACATAATACATGCAAACTAATTAAACAATATAATAATGATACAGAACGAATTTAACAATATATCCACATTGGATATTATACATAATCCATGCAAACTGGCTTCTTATCATTTATAATAAACTTACACATGAATGTTAAAATACAAACTGAATCTTAGAAAACAAAAGTTCATAATTTTCCACGGTCTGAAGTAATACATGCATGACCAAAAGAAACTTTGGAACAATTACTATCCAATCGACAATAAGACAAAATAGAACCTGTAAATTTGACTTCTGATTCAACAACAAGACAAAATAGCAAATTCATGCAAGGTTGTCCCCTGTAAAGTCGGTGCATAAGATACTTCAAGTGTGACGACCCAAATCCCGTAACACGGCGACAAGGTTAATACTTAGGGAATCGTTCTCTTACTAATTTACGGTTGGAGTCTGATTAAGAATTAAACGATAAAATTTACATTTCAAATGATTTGTTTTCCTCGTATCAAGCATATTTGGCCATTATAAGGTAAAACTCTATCCTCCGGTTTGTGTTGCATTGTGTGATGGGAACTGAGTCTTATAATGGCTTCATTCTTATGAAAAGATTGCGATGTCTAAATGATTTACTTGTTTTAAAGCACCGGTAATCACTGGAGTAAACTCGTTCCGCGAAAGTGGCATGGTCCTGTGATTTGCCATAATTGTAAAAGATGTTAAGTAAATTTCTCATACCAGTCCCATGACTGACTCATAGTTTATTTCACTTGCAAACTCGGGTGTCCCTATTTCTACACGGGCAGCCTTGTATTCCGGTTTTAGTAGGCTCTTTCTGCATAGCTGGAGCTAAAGATGGATTCTATCATTTATCTCTTTTTATGTTGTTCATCTCCTATTGTACATATTATGTTGTTTTCCGCTGTAGACATTTATGTATAGATGAATTGTATTTGTATTAAGTATGATCCTGTGTACTGTGTAACTCTGATGTTTATGTTTATCCAGTATATCCTATTGTACATTATCTAGTGTATTTAATTATTTCTGTTCTTCTGATATCTGTTTATTTGTTATATTCCCAAAGATTACCCTTGCCGCCGTGTTACGGGGTTTGGGTCGTCACATCAAGTGCCTATCCAATCGACATTCAGCTAGCAAACCTGTTAATAAATACATCAATAATAAAACTGTAAATATAAGGAATGATAAGATAATAGTTGGTGTTTAAAATAAAAACAGGAAGTTCAAGAAACTGTGATAGGTATTCTCTTCATACAAGTATGTCTATATTACTAATAATGTTATTTAATTGTGAACTCATGTCACATATGTATGGTTTAAATAATTTTTTTAATTATTATTATAAAATAATGCACTGCTGCATAGCAGAGCAGCTTTTTACTGCCTTATGGATGGTATTATTTTTTATTATTTTATTTAAAACCTCAGACATGTTTTACAATTAAAACAATAGCAAGCTATAATATAACACTATTTCATTATGTGATAACGGGAGTAGAAAAAATTTCAAAAATGGTGTTGTTAAGTAACAGGTTGAGTTTGAAATTTATTTATGATCATCATAACAATTTTTCTTTTACCTTATAAAGATGGTTTTCGTAGTGTATATGCACTGGTTTATACATCTTGAAGCGTACTAATCAAGTGGTAAGGCCATTGAATATGAAACAAATGTTATCACTCATTTTATAGTGGACAGTATGATGCATAATTAAACGTGTTTTTTAACAATGAAAACCATGTTATAGCAATTTCTATATGTAACAGTAGTTGAAATCTACCTAAATTGAGAGGTTTATTAACCCCTTTTTCTCCAAACAAAACCAGACAACATTAGCATTACACAAAAGGCTCTTTCATGTGTGTGTTGTATCAATTAAGCACACTAATATGCAAGACTCATAGGAGAGTATTTGAAATTTGCTAGAAAACCACTTATTATCACAAAATCAATTATAATACAAAGAATAATTTCTTAATACCAATGGAAGACTTATTATCAAACTTCTGATATGTTATACATCTCAACATCAAAAAAATGTATTTGATCCCGATTTAAACAAGTAATGCTAGAATACATCCAACTAATATTACCATCTATCATGAAATTATCCATATAAAGCTTACTTAAAAAATACAATTTAATTTGTGATTCTATATTCTTAAAAAGGACAATTTTCATGTTAAAAGGCGTACCAAAAACATATATTAAATATATTGTTTATTTGTAGTACTTAGGTAATGAGACTTTATAAGTGTGTCTATTGCAGTTTAGAAAACATTGTATTTTTTATGTTTATGCCTTTCGGGTGATTACTCAAGGGATCATTCTTTTTACAAGTTCTCTTCATTGCTTTCGGTTTTAATGCATATACTATTTGTATTTTCTCTCTCCAGGCAACAAAAGAAGAACATTATAGAGATTTACTTATTAGAGGGATGGGATATTCTCAATTTGGTAGTCGTAATTTTAGGCTAATTCAGTTTGTTTACCATTTTGATTAAAAAACAAAATTTATTTCATATTGTTCATTTTGTATGTTATATCCACATTTTTATCTTAATAAACCAATCATACCTTATATTCAAATCAATCATTACATTATGATACATTATTAATGTAAGAATAAGATAACAAATATATAGCTAAATAACTACCCATATATCATGCCTTTAGATATAAAGAGAACATTGGTGTATAACATCAATGATCAAGTTGTTTTGAATATGCATCTTAAGTTAGTAGTAGGGTAATTTCTTTCCATGGAGCTATTTTTGGTTTTCGTTTTACGAGTCAGTGATTACAGAGAAATCATCGCAGTCATGTAAGTTAAGTTATCAAACAAGTATCGTCGATATGCCTTTTTCATGTTTACAGGCTATTGATTTACTTTTAGGACTGTTGTGCTTTGGCCACTACCTTTTGTAAATGCTCTGAACAAAGAAAAGCAATACATGTTTGATTGCAACATGGTTGTAAACAAAATTGGATAACAATAATGCATTTTATTAACTGCACCTCTTTTTCTTTATTTGTACTATGTTGTATGAACGGGACTATTTACTATCGTCATTTGCACTAATGACCATTGTTCAAATGTAAGAAGTTTTTTGCTCTTAATAGCGTGTACAATTTTGATGTCCTAGAATAAATTATTTTTTGGATATCTCATCTGTTTTGAAATTTGAAAAAAAAAATATTGTTAATACTATTTATAGGCCAACACTACCTTTTGTCTTTCTTCTTAATTTAATTTTCAAACAAAAGGATTGAATCTCTAATTTCCTTTTTGTTCTGCTTACTAAATTTTACTTTCAGTAAAGGTAAAAGGATTGAAGCTCTAACTATTTGATAATGTTTTGACACCGATGTCAACAAAATTGCACTCAGTGTTGGGTCTTCACCTACTGCTATGGTTATTTTATACTACTTTTATCTTAACACCTGATTATAGTGCTTCAAACATTGTTTCTCTCTAAATCTCTGAAAGGTATAAGCATTGTCTGTTATACGCACTGGGGTTTTATACATACTGTGCCTTTTATTCACTCCAGACTACATTTTATAGCCATACAACTAATACACAATTTTTACATGAACATGCACACTACATAGCTGGTAACTTTTCAGTTCCCCTCCTATGCATGCAAACTACACAATTTTTACATGAACATGCACACTACATAGCAAGATAATGCAACACTAAAAAAATAATTCCATTTTAGAGATAGATTCCACAGCAAATTTAATCTGGACAAGATCAGACTACATGGATTGGATTCTATAAAGCCCACGATATTGCCCACCATTTTAGATTTGGTTATAACATGTCTTCTCCTTTTAAAACCGTGTATAATAATAGCATGTTAATTTCAACTCAATGTACCATTATTTTTTCCAGCAAAATTGTATTTGATATGTAAGATCTTGACTCTAGCACTACGCTCACTTTCCGTGCTCTGTATAGCTACATGGTATACTATTGTATTGTGTGTTCATAAAGTGACTGATCTATGTAATAACTCATGCAAGTGCACCCGAAATAAACGTGCATGTACGTGGACAAAAAAAAATTTACCATCAAATACTACGGTTCACACGTTAAAGCAATTGGTTGAGTAAGCATAGATCTTTGTTTAGATTTCCTAGGCATATATAATTAATTAATTAAATGACCATTTATTCTATATGAACTAATCCTATAATTAAAAGACCATCCACTAAAAATTTGTAATAAGATGAATCAACAGATATGATAACCAGACCAAAAATATATCAAAGTAATACCTCAATGAAGCTCTAGTACAAGATTTAAGTCATATCCAATTTTCCATCAATCGACAATCGTGACTGGAACTTTCTCCCATATGAGAGATTCTAAGTAAGAAGGTTGTTTTTAAAACTTTCTTCTATTGGTTTCTAAATTTTGTTATAGGTTGCTCTCTGGGTTCAACATTTGCTTCGAGTTGTCCATTGGAGTCCTTGACTTGATTTTGTTTGCAAGTCAGCATCCTCTTCTTTGCCATGTCCTGCATCAAAACAAAGTTGGACTTGAATACATATCAATGGAAAAAGGTAATATTGTTGTCAAGCTCTTTTTCGTTCAAGCACTATATAGAAACATGTGTAGTTAATGGGATTTTGATCAATCCACTATGGTGAAGAGTTATAAATGTTGTTTTAGACCCATTAATATGTAATCAACGTAAGGTTGAAAGCTTTGGATGTGTATTTCAGTAAATATGGAAAAGATGAAAGGAAAAATTTAGATAAGACTTAAAACTAAGTTGAGGAGCTCAAAGAGAATGAGCATGAAATGTAGTATTGGGGAGATTGTTAAATGCTATATGCCCACCATATTGAATTTTGTCCAGTGGTATCTTGCTCGGAGTATCATGCCTAGAGAATATATTGTTATGCATTGTAGGTGATGAATATTTTGATTATGCTTTATTTTATTTTATTTTTTTCTTTTTGGTGCATGGTTGGTCAATTTGGATTTTTTGACATTACACACTTGATGAGTTACATTCTGCTTTTGATTTTAGGTTAAGTTAATTAGTCTACAAACACTTTAGTGCCATTTTGGTGATACTTGGTTCCTTTTAACTTAGTATCAGATATATTATTTCATTCCTCTACAGGTACCTTAACATGTCCTATTTAACATCAAATTTCAAAAAAAAAAACGACAGTAAAAGGTTAACAAGTGTATATTATATGTCAATTTGTTGTTACAGAAATTTGGGTGCATTAAAAACAAAGTAAACCAGTATTGAAGTAGATGCATGTACAAAATTCCCAACTAACTAAATTGCCCAGTACAACTTAGACGTAAAAACATCCCCAATAACTGTCCAAATTGACAAAAGCAGTTCCTCCAATCGACGTATTGACAATTACAAGAACACAAATTGTTCACACAGTAAAGATAATTAGAATTACATGAAAATATAATATTACCTCTCGTGGAAATTGAAATCGAAGACGCTTGTCTAGATTAGGGATTGGGATTGACTGTGTAAGAGGGGTAATTGCGGCATCGATTGACTTGATGACGGTGTTTAGGGTTGAATGATCGGGATTTCTGGAGGTGCTGATGATGGCGGTTAATGATTACTAGAGATAACGCGTTTTCGAGCAGAAGAACTCGATATTGAAATCGAAGACCTCGAAGTCAGACATCAGGATTCCCCGAAACTTCAAAATTCCTTGGAATAGGATAACATGTTTTCGAGCAGACGAAGAACTCGATATTGAAATCGAAGACGAAATTGTCGACTGGCTTGGAGAAGTCCAGGTTATGATAAGAATTCCCAAGGTAAGATGATTATCGGTGGATCGACATGGAAGTTTTTTTTATTTTAAGCGATTAGCTCCGAATGAAAATGAAAGAAGCGGCTGTTCAATGGTGAATGAATAGCGATTTTATTTAGGGTTTAGCATAGAAGAGCGGTTGGATGCGAGCGTTTGGATGTTGGTTGGAATTATTGATCTAACGGTTGAAAATATTTAGTGGTTTTATGATTATTTAATTTGGTTTATAACTGTTTAAGGCTTAAGATTTAAGTATAATATGAAAATAATAATGGATATTTTATTCCACAATTGATGGATATTTTTGCACATACAAATAATGTCATGTTCATATTAATTATCAAGTATTCTTAAGTTTATTTCAATTTTTTAAACAACCAAATATAACTTTTAATTATCAGATAATAAGTAATAAATATTAATTCTTAATTATTAAATGATACTCTTAATTATTAGGTATTAATTATTAAAAGTAATTTATACTTATTGATTATTAAAGAATAATTATTAAATTTTACTTTATAAATTATTAATAATCAGTTATTACTTATTATTCTGACTTGTATTCGAATATTAATAGTTAAACACAAATTGTTATTTTTATGTTAGTGGTTATCAGCAAAAATTATTATTTCTTGGTTATTTAACATAGTATTAAATAGTATATTAATAATATTTTTAATTATTTGATGCTAAAATGTAATAAATAAGTAAAATGTGAAATATTAAACTATAATAATTGAATATTAATTATTTACCGCTAGTTATTAAATATTAATAGTATTATTTACTATTAGTAAGTAATTATATAATATTAAATATTTTTTATATTAATTTATCCTTAATGTGGAAAATATTGATTGCACTTTACAAGCTATCAATAACTAGCCATAACAAATTATCACATATTAAACAATTATTCATTGTATTAATTTACGCTCTTTCTAAGGTTATTGTTCCCTTAAAAGATTTTTTAAACATATGAATAAAACTAGCTACCTTTAGTATAGTAAATTGATATTTACAATGTTTAGGGGAAAAGTTGCAAAATAACAATTATTTGACATTGTTTTTTGCAGTTTACTAACCACAAATCATAAATTATTAAACATAGTTAATTATTAGCTGTTGAATATTAGCTATAAATTATTATTTATTAACTCTGAAATTTTTAGTGTTAATTTCAAATACAGTTATTGAATATAAGTATATTATATTAAATGCTAAATGTTACTTCTCAGTTATTATTATTTCCTATTAATTGTGAATTAAATAATATTTTTATTAATAATTATTTTTCACTAGTCACTATTAATTATTATTGATTAAATGTTTAATATTAATTTATAATTTTTATTAATTAATAAATGTAATTTATAAATATTTTTTATTATTTTAATAATTAGTAGTTAAAATTTATTTGTTGATAATTACCAACTATTATGAAATGTAAACAATGATATCTGTAATTGTTGTTTATGATCATTGATATGTGTTTTAATTGTAGTAGCTTTGACCTCTATTATACGATGCAAATAACAATATTTGCTTATGTGCATTTGCTTCAGTTCTTAAGGTGTTGATGCAAATAACAGTATTTTCTTATGTTGTAAGGACAACAGAAGCAAATAACATAATTTGCTTCGGTGCATTTGCTTCAGCTGTTAATACAACTGAAGCAAATGATACAATTTGCTTCGGCTGTGAGCACAACTAAAGCACTAACATTACTTGCTTCGGTGCATTTGCTTCAGTTGTTAACAAAACCGAAGCAAATGATACTATTTGCTTCGGTTATGTGCTCAACAGATGCGAATGAGGCGATGCAACAGACATATTTTGTAGTAGTGCGGTCCCACCGCTGCAAGAACGAGGTAGATCCATTTCTGTTGAAAGCTTAGTTTTTCTGTTTGATCATCCTGTCCGTACCTTATTCGATTCAGGCGCATCGCATTCGTTTATCTCTACATCATTAGTTGAATCACTGCACTTAAACACCAGTTTAGTAGAGGATCCCTTAGTTGTTTCGAATCCAATTGGGGGCTCAGCTTATTTGTCCATGATGTGTTTGGATTTGAAAATTTCTATACTTAGCGTTGAGTTTAGATGTGATGCTTATGTGACGGCCCGCCCCGCCCCGTACCAACCGACATTTACTCCAAAGGTGCGCTGTACACATGTCCAGTTAGCACGGAACGGGTCGTCAGAAGGAAAAGGAAGAAGGAAATGAACATACAAAGAACCTGTAGAATGTCTCACAGCGCATAGAATAAAATATAATAATAACATACTTGACATAAAACAGGAGAGACAGTGCATAAGCCGAAAATCAGAACTAAACAACATAGCAGCGGAAATCCAAAATACAGCTTATTACAACTTTCAAACTGTATCAAAGTAAAAGTAAGATAAAGGAGGTACACTACTAATGCCCAAGTAGCGACCACCGACGACACAGGGAGAATGTGTGTATATATATATATCATACGTGGAAGCCTCCTGCCCGCCTCCGAATCAGCTACACGCGCACCACCAGCTAACCTGTCTCTAGTCTGCTCGTGTGAGCACCCAGAGTAATAAGAGGAGACATAAAACTCTGGGTCAGACATATAGCCTGGTATGAGCGATAAGCATCTAAAGTGAACAATAATAGGCAGACTAAAACATACCTGGACCTGCAACCAAAGAGTTAGCACTACATATTGTACAAAACTCTAAGGTACCATATCAAACAGTGTAAAGATACGGAGGTGGGGGAGGTGTGCATGTCATAGTGATGGCAAACAATCAAACATAGCATCCTTCCTCACATCTCTCACTCAGTGCGTAAAGCATACGATATTCACCACTTCGATCACCCAACATGCCTTGCTACGATCACTCTTCCCCATGAAGTCATAAATGGCTTCACTGCACTGATAACGTAGCCACTAATTCCTCGCTATGTCCACTTGCCCCATGGAGTTATTCACCCCATCTGCGCTGGCTCATAGCCTTACCAATCCTTACTATGTCCACTTGCCCCATGGAGTTGTTCACCCCATCTGCGCTGGCTCATAGTCTTACTACGCATCACCTTGCCCCTCAGGTCATAATGACCCTACTGCACTGAAAACGTAGTCTTTCTACCATCACCTTGCCCCTCAGGTCATAATGACCCTACTACACTGATAAGTAGCCCATCATTCATCTTTAGTGGTGAATCGAAGTTATGAACGTCGACAACTCCTTAGCACACGTCCCGCAGCAAAGCCCACCCATGAAGTGAACTCATTGGTTCCCAACTGGATCCTGAGCTCTAACTTCCCATATTGGACTACCTTTGCATCTCGGGTTATTGGTTAATACTGGGTCGGGTCGGGTTCCTCCTCAAGCCATCGGTTCGGGTCGGGTATCCTTCACCAGTTCGGATCGGGTCTTCTTCTGGTGCAGTTCGGGTCGGGCGTTTCTCCTCGGTTCGGGTCGGGCGTTTCTCCTCGGTTCGGGTCAGGTGCCATTCCCCTCCAGTTCGTGCTTCTGATACGATCCATCTCCATGCTCCCTTCACATGCTCCTATCTGATCTGTCTTCATGCTTCCGCTCCGATCCGTCTTCATACATACGCTCTGATCCGTCTTCATGCTTCCGCTCCGACCCGTCCTCCTTAATCCGATCCCAGTTCAGCTAGCGTGGCCTTCCTTTTTGCCACATTTTCCCAAGTGCCAGGTTCCGATCCGATCGTATCCCTTGCCCAGTTCAACATATCCGATCCGAGCCCCATATCCGATCCGATCCAAACCGTGCACTGTTTTCTGAAACTGTTCCAGCAAGTGTTTACGCCATTCGACGACGTTTTCGACCATTCTAACTATTGAAACCAATCACAAAGCATTTCATACAGTCATAGTAACATGCATAATCAACCACAAACATCAATATGATAGGTTAAAATGGATCAAACATACCCCAAAATCCCATATTTCCCCTTAAGCATGTTTAGGTGAAACTAATGATAGGATTAGCAAAACTTAACCAAATTAACCCAAATTCATATCAAAGGTCTAAAACATCATTTAGGAATTTATGAACATTTTTCCAGAATTTTATCATGCTTAAATTCGCTAATTAACACTAATCACCCTTAATTAGCCATAATTAGTGCAAAACTATGCAAATCACTCACCTTAGCCACAAATAAACTAAGATCTGAAATAAATCTCTGATTTGATGTGAATCTCAATGCTTAATAGCAGCTCCAATGTTGATTTGGTGTAGATTTTCCTTGATTAGAGGTTGCTAAGCCAAATCCTTGACCAAAAGGTGATTTGGATGTGATTTAGAGGTTGGAGGCCATTTTTAGGGTTTCTTGGTGATAAGTGGAGGCTAGAAAACTGAAATGGAATGATCCGCTATCTCATTTCAGCCTTCCCATAACCCTAATCCCAAAATGGGTTATGGGCCTATCCATTAATCACCCGATTTGGCCCGGTTAAGCAGTTTTTCACCCTCCAAACCTTGTTTCAGCCATATCTCCCAAACGGTAAGTCCGTATGGCTATTATGACCACTCTACGGAAAGGTAAACCATCAAACGAATCTAATGGAAGTGGTTTCAGGTCAAAATTACTTTCCAATCAAAAGTTATGGCCAAAACAGTACCAACTAAGGGCAAAATGGTCATTTAAAAATCGACAAAAATCATGAACATGGGAAATGACTCTAATGGATGTTTCCCAAAGTTACATGACCATACGACTTCATACGGGAAAGAAATAAATATTTACGATCCCCCGATGCGTAGAATGCTGGTCATTACACTCTCCCCCCTTAAGAAATTTCGCCCCCGAAATTCCCTAATCAAAACACACACAAAGGTCCCGCATGCCTATCAATCATAAAACAACAATCAAACATGCAAACAAGCAAAACAAGTCTACCCTAGCATGCGGAAAACTAAATTGCAAAATAAATCTTACCAGGCAAAGAGTTCTGGATATGCCCTCCTAATGCTCTCCTCTGTCTCCCAAGTACAGTCATTCTCGTCCTCGCCCCACTGAACCTTGACTAGCTTCACCGACTTCCTTCGAAGTTGCTTCGTATCGTGTCTCACAATACGAATCGGCTTGCTGTAACAACCCGTATTTTCAATAACCTATAATAATGAAAATCGAGGCAGAATTTAATTATAAAATCTGAATCAAGGGAAACGGGCTATGCCATTGCGTTCGTCTCGGAAAAATACGCGAAATAGAGTCCGAGTTTTCGAAAATCGGAGTCCGTATGACCCAGTTAAGGCCCATGGAAGTTTTCAGAAATTTCCATAATTAAAACAGATTTAAATTTAAATTAGAAACAAGGATTTGGGCCAGCTGGGCCAAGGCGGGAAAAATCCCGCCAGGACCCGCATGTCGACAGGCCTGTCGACAGGGTCCCTAGGCATGTCGACTGCCCTGTCGACAGGGGGTGCCCAGGCAGTCTAGCCTGGTGCACCATTTCTGATTTGGGCTTGATTGGGTGGCTTGGTTCTAGAGAGTTCCGAGATCTGACGGGCCAAAACTGTCCTAGGGTTAATCCTATGGTCTAAATCACTCTAATCCCCTATAAATAAGCTCCTAATCCTACCCTAAAGCCTCATTAATCATTCTAGCAACAAAACTATGCCAAAATCTAAACTCTCATGGCCTCCACCTAAAACCCTAGCCTCCAATCTCTTCATTAATAATTCCTAAGTGATTTTCCATGCATACAAGCATATTTAGGCTTGTATGATCCTCCTTAGCTTGCATTAAAGGCTTGTTTTTCTATTGGCATCATAAAGGAGGAGTCTTGATCAAGTTTGCTTGCATTTGGGGGCTTTAATTAGTTGCATAAGGGGTTTCTTGCATTTGTTATACTCATTTGAGTCCGCATAAGCATTGTAAGCCCTCTTACCCTCACTTTACAAACTCTAAAGTTATCATGTGGTGATTATTGAGATTTGTACATGTTTTATGGATTATGCATGTTTATGCAAGATTGCTAAGCCTTGATTTGCAAGTTAAATGAGTTATGCATGTTTATGCAAGATTGCTAAGCCTTGATTTGCAAGTTAAATGAGTTATGCATGTTTATGCATGTTTGCTAAGCCATGATTTACAAGTTAAATGAGTTATGCATGTTTATGCATGTTTGCTAAGCCATGATTTACAAGTTAAATGAGTTATGCATGTTTATGCATGTTTGCTAAGTCATGATTTACAAGATAATTGAGTTATGCACGTTTATGCATGTTTGTTAAGTCATGATTTACAAGTTAATTGGGTCATGCATGTTTATGCAAGTTTACTAAGCCATGATTTGCAAGTTCATTTAGTTATGCATACTTATGCAAGTTTAAAAGGACAAGTTGTGCATGTTTTGACAAGTTGTGCATGTTTGACAAGTTATGCATACTTATGCAAGTTTAAAAAGACAAGTTGGGCATGTTTGACAAGTTATGCATACTTATGCAAGTTTAAGATGACAAGTTGTGCATGTTTTGACAAGTTGTGCAAGTTTGACAAGTTATGCATACTTATGCAAGTTTAAGATGACAAGTTGTGCATGTTTTGACAAGTGGTGCATGTTTTATGGTAATACGCAAGATCACTATGCTAAGTTGTGCAAGTCTAACATGTTATGCATGATTGTTGTGCAAGTTTATCATATATGTTGTGCCAAGTTCCCTCTTCCTATCCTTTATGCGTTACTACGAATATGTAAGCGATAGAATGACGATGGGGGTTTTGGGGTAAACTTAAAATACATAAAAATATAAGATTGGGAATTTACCTATTAAGTTAGGTCTACCCCTTGGGAATTTACCTATTAAGTTAGGTCTACCCAAGTAATTGTTTGACTTGTGATTATGTTTTGAAATAAAGTGGACATGACACTTAGAAAACATAAGTGTGGCCAACTCGAGGTTGGGTTGAGTTTGTAGCGTAATCCTACCCGGAACCGACCGGCTTAACTAGTGGCTACAAACAATAGGACCCAATGTGAGAAGTTGGTCATGGGGTACCAAGACCCGAGGTTAGACCAAGTTGTGGTGTAAAGCTACCCGGACCCGCCCGGCCTAACTAGTAACCACAACAAGGTCTAATGTGAGAGGTTAAGGTGCATTAAATTAATTAATGCCTCATGATTAGGGTTAAGTCAGGGTCCACTAATACTTAACCAATTTGGGGATTCGAGGGATTAGAATGTGGTTAAGTTCTGAACCGTTGGTTACACTTAACTAGTTTAATCCATTTGGAAGTTCAAGGGATTAGAATGGGGTTAAGCCACACTTAACCAGTTTAATCCAGGATTAGTGAAGGGTTAAATCACACTTAACCCTCTTGGGAAACCCTAGCAACGTGGTCTGTTCTAACAGTAATCCCAGTTTGGTATCATTCACAACCCTAGAAGCTAGGCTAGGGCGGGGCACGATTACTGGCAGATGTAAGCGACCAAAGGGCGATGGCCGAGTGGTACAGCGGTGCGGGTTCGGCGGGCTACGGACGTGCACGTAGTCCGATATTGGACAAACTCGAGGCACGGGTACCAGTAGATTAGAGCTGTGCATTATTGCTTAAGTGTCTGGGGTTAACACCCGAGGGCTTGATACACCCAAAGGTGGACCCAGCACAGTCTAACTACAACCATACGTGGGCCATATGGACACCAACACTTGACGTGTTAGGCTTATAGGGAGCCGATCGACTAGACCGTTGGGTTGGACCTTATACTAAGGTCACTTCATGTTATTAGGCCAAAGTTTGGGCTAAGGGATCAATACCTGTTATGTTGGTTTGCTAGTACACCGTGGTGCAAAAACTCAACCTTGTTTTATGCGATGATTCCTCTATATATCTTGTAGGTAATTTACCATGCCAGTATGTTGTTATCTATGATCATCTCAGTTTCCATCATGATGTTAACTTTATTAGTTTATAGACTGATCGTAGAAGGGCTTACTCAGTCTTTTTGACTGACCCGTTTTGTTTCGCCTCTTTTCTTCCGTTTCCCCCCCCCCCCCCCCAGGTTCTCAGGGAGGGAATACAGGAGCCTAGCTTGGATTTTAGCCGCTTCCTTGGATAGCTCAAGTATGCTTTGGACTTGAGCCGCTATGGTTTCTTCCACTTTGGGGATAGCTACTTTTATGTTTTCTTTGTCAGTATCAGATGATGTATTTATCTAGACTTGTAATTTTGGGAAATTGACATTTTGATGTACCAGACTTGTGTTTTGAAATGGTTTAAAAATCTTCCGCTGTTTTATTTACTTACTCTGTTTATTTACATATATATATATATGTCATGTCCTGCCTTGCTATATCATAGTGCATGTTTACCAATAATGCCCCTCCAAAGCTAGTGCATTCCTTTGCGAGTGACCCTGGCGGAGGTGGGGTGTTACACTTGCGGTTCCTAACCTCCTCGGGTTCTACTTCGAAGTCCTCTAACTGATCAGGTGAAATAGTCATATATGAGTCGTGAACGAACTTCCTTAGTTGGGAAACATGAAACACATTGTGAACTTCCGCCATTTTCTCTGGTAAGCCAACTCTATATGCCAAATTCCCGACTAGTTCAAGAACATGGAATGGGCCAACAAATCTTGGTGCTAACTTGCCTCTCCTGCCAAATCGTATCACGCTCTTCAACGGAGAAATTTTGACAAACACCAAGTCACCAACGGAGAATTTTAAATCTCTTCTCCTTTTATCAGCATAACTTTTCTGCCTATCTTGGGCAGCTTTCATTCGTTGCTGAATGATCTTAATCTTATCGGAAGTTTCTCTCACCACATCTGGTCCAAGCACAAACTTCTCGCCAGTCTCTATCCAACATGATGGTGAGTTGCACGGTCTTCCATACAAAGCTTCATATGGAGCCATACCGATATTGGATTGGTAGCTATTATTATATGCAAACTCTACTAGATGCAAATGGTCATCCCATGATCCACCAAAATCCAATATACAAGCTCTCAAGAGATCTTCCAATATACGATTCACCCTCTCTGTCTGACCGTCGGTCTGAGGATGATATGCTGTACTGAGATGTAATCCTGACCCTAGAGCCTCTTGTAAGCTCTTCCAAAACCCACTAGTGAACAACGGGTCTCGGTCACTCACAATGCTTTTAGGTACTCCGTGAAATCTCACTACCCACTTCATATACAATTCTGCCAACATGGCTGCCGTTCTGGTCGATTTGACTGGTATAAATCTTGCGCTTTTAGTCAATCGATCCACAATTACCCAAATGCTATCATATCCCGATCTAGTCCTTGGTAAACCATCGATGAAATCCATCGAGACTTGCTCCCATTTCCATTCGGGAATTTCTAATGGTTGCAATAACCCACTAGGCTTCTTTTGCTCGGCTTTAACTAGCTGGCAATTCATGCATTTGGATATAGACTTCCCAACGTCTCTTTTCATCCCTTCCCAGTAGTAAGTCTGTCTCATGTCTCGATACATCTTATTACCACCGGGATGTATGGTTAGTTTTGAGTGATGACATTCTCTAAGCACTTCATCTCTCAAACCATTCACGTTGGGCACTACTAGTCTTCCATTCTTCCGAACCATCCATCTCGATCAAGCCCATACACATTCATCTCCTCACCGTCGATGTTCATCTCTAACTTGGAGAGATTTCCAACAGATTAGGATCCTTCCTCTTACTGGAACCAATCCGCTCTATCAAAGTGGGTCTGATCGCCAAACTAGCTAGCATGACCGGATCTAATTCGCACTTTGGTCTGAAATCAAAACCCGCGATATACTCCAGTTGCTTCCATTCAAGAAACATTGCCCCTAAGCTGGCATGTCTCCTACTCAAGGCATCGGCTACCGCATTACCTTTCCCCGGTGTATATGCGATATCAAAATCATACGAAGCCAAGAACTCTAACCATCTCTGCTGTCGGAGATTCAGATCTTTCTGAGAGAAGAGATATTTTAACGATTTATGATCGGTAAACAACTCAAATCTTTCCCTCAAGAGATAGTGTCTCCACATCTTCAGCGCAAACACAATCGCTGCCAATTCCAAATCATGGGTAGGATACTTCTTCTCATGCGGCTTTAGCTGTCGACTAGCATAAGCTACAACCCTACCTCTCTGCATCAATACCGCACCCAGTCCGGTACCACAAGCATCCGTGTATACCGTCATCTCTTCGTTCCCTTTAGGAATGACTAACACTGGCGCACGCGTCAACTTCTCCTTTAGACTCTTGAAGGCATCCTCACACACTCTGTCCCAGACGAAGGACTGATTCTTCTTAGTCAATTGAGTCAACGGTGCTGCTATCTTGGAGAAGTCCTGGATAAACTTACGATAATATCCAGCTAATCCCAAGAAACTTCTTACATCTGTTGCATTCTTGGGCGTAGGCCAATCCTGTACCGTAGCCACCTTCGCAGGGTCCACGGCAATACCACTCTCTGAAACAACATGGCCCAAGAATCTCACTTCCCTTCTCCAAAAATGACACTTAGAGAATTTCGCTTTCAATTGGTGTTTCCTCAACACCTCCATCACTATCCTCAAGTGTCCCTTGTGTTCCTCCTCTGTCCTTGAATAAACAAGGATATCATCCACGAACACAAGGACAAACTTATTCAACTGATCTATGAATACTCGATTCATAAGATCCACAAAGTAGGCTGGTGCATTGGTCAACCCAAATGGCATGACCAACCACTCATAAAATCCAGACGGCGTCCTAAATGCCGTTTTCGGAACACTATCATCTGCTACTCGAAGCTGATGAAATCCTGTCGCGAGGTCCAACTGGGAGAACACTCTTGTCCCTTCCAGTTGATCAAACAAATCATCTATCCGTGGCAGAGGATACTTATTCTTCCTCGTCACCTTATTCAACTCGCGATAGTCCACACACACAAACGAAGGGAACCATCTGCCTTAGTGGCAAACACAACTGGTGCTCCCCACTCGGAGACACTCCTTCTAATAAACCCCTTCTTCAAAAGATTGCTGACTTGCACCCCGAGCTCTCGCTGCTCCCTTGGTTCCATACGACGAAGTGGCATCACTATAGGTCTGGCATCTTTCACTAAATCAATACGGAACTCAATCTCTCGGTGTGGTGGAAGCCCGGTCACCTCCTCGAAGACGTCCGGATACTGGCCAACCACGGGCACATCTGACAACTCATCCTGCGGGATGTCGAGGGAATTTACAAAACTAGCCATAACCCCATCACTAGGTAGACTACCAAACACTACCCTCCGCCCATCATCCGCCCTCACTGTCACCAAAAAGCCCTCACAGTCTACCACCACCCCGTATCTTTGGAGCCAATCGACTCCCAATATAATGCCATACCCAGTAAAGCCCAAAACAAAGCAATCACAAACAAACATACATCCATGACTCGATAAGACCAAATTCCTACAAATCATACTAAGGCTAGTCGAACCACCAATCGGGTTCGTCACAACCAATGGTCTATCGACTATCTCGGGTTCCAGTCCCAACCTATCTACCAGGTCACTTGATATGAAGGAATGGGAAGCCCCAGTATCAAACAAAACTCGAACTGGTACATCATAAATAGAAAGCATACCTTGAATAACAACATTCTTTCCTTTCTCCGCCGCAGTTGGGGCATTCGATGAAGAAGGAACAACATCAATAGCATATGCTTTCACAATCTGCTTCTCCTTAAGAGGTTGCGGACACTTATCCTTATGATGTCCCACTTGGCCACAATTATAGCACTTCCTTTCCGCTGACTTGGCCCGACATTCTTTAGCATAATGGCCCTTCTTACCACAGCTGAAGCACTCAACATCCTTCTTGCTCTTTTTCTGGCCACCTTTTGATTGGTCCTGCTTCCTCTTATTCTGAGAGTTATTCTTGCCTCCACCGCCTGCTTGTGGCTTTGGCCCTTCTGCAGATGCAACCTCAGTCTTTAACTTAGGGTAAAGACTCTCTGATCTCAAAGCTTTCCCCATAATTGATTCAAAGGTCTCATCAATGTGGTTGATAAGCCTTTCCCCCAAGTATCCATCCAAACCAGTAATGAACTTCTCATTCTTCTTTTCAGGAGTATCAATGAGAGACAGTCCATACTTTGACAAAGTGTCGAACTTAGCAATATAATCAGAAACCGCCCTTCCGTTCTACTTGAGTTCCAAGAACCTCTTAAACAACACTGACTTCTGGGCAGCTGGAATAAACTTCTCGCTAAAGCGAGCTTTGAACTGATCCCAAGTAACCTGGTCCTCTGGAGTAGCTGTTCTAATAGCATTCCACCAATTCATCGCTCGCCCTTGCAACTGACGAGACGCTAGCCTTCTCTTCGTCGCATCCTCAAGACCCAAGTCATCAAAGATACGATCACAACTATCCATCCAATCTTGAACGTCTGTGGCCGACTCCGTCCCGTGGAACGGCTTTCCACCAAGGTTAGTGTAATCCTGGCACAACTTGGCGAAATCGACCCTAGGCGCCTGCACTACTGGGCCAACACCAACTCCGGGATTGGGAACTGCCCCTTGCACTTCTCTAAGCATATCTCTCATGAGGTTAGTAAACATCGCCCTCATGTCAGCGGCATTCCCCTGGTTGGTCCCTCTACCAGCACCCCTCGTATCTCGGCTCATCGTCAATCTGAAAAAGGGAAACGATTAACGACCCCATAGTGGTGCTAGTGCAGTGCGACTTCATTCTTATACTACTAATAGTATATATATACATAGCTTTTGAAAAGCAAAATAATCACAAATACGCGCTCTCATATACGTACTATCTCTCCCTGGTGTCTTTCCCTAGGTTAACTACGCAACCTAAAGCTCTGATACCAAGTGTGACGGCCCGCCCCGCACCAACCGACATTTACTCCAAAGGTGCGCTGTACACATGTACAGTTAGCATGGAACGGGTCGTCAGAAGGAAAAGGAAGAAGGAAATGAACATACAAAGAACCTGTAGAATGTCTCACAGCGCATAGAATAAAATATAATAATAACATACTTGACATAAAATAGGAGAGACAGTGCATAAGCTGAAAATCAGAACTAAACAACATAGCAGCGGAAATCCAAAATACAGCTTATTACAACTTTCAAACTGTCTCAAAGTAAAAGTAAGATAAAGGAGGTACACTACTAATGCCCAAGTAGCGACCACCGACGACACAGGGAGAATGTGTGTGTATATATATCATACGTGGAAGGCTCCTGCCCGCCTCCGAATCAGCTACTCGCGCACCACCAGCTAACCTGTCTCTAGTCTGCTCGTGTGAGCACCCAGAGTAATAAGAGGAGACATAAAACTCTGGGTCATATATAAAGACTGGTATGAGCGATAAGCATCTAAAGTGAACAATAACAGGCAGACTAAAACATACCTGAACCTGGACCTGCAACCAAAGAGTTAGCACTACATACTGTACAAAACTCTAAGGTACCATATCAAACAGTGTAAAGATACGGAGGTGGGGGAGGTGTGCATGTCATAGTGATGGCAAACAATCAAACATAGCATCCATCCTCACATCTCTCACTCATTGAGTAAAGCATACGATATTCACCACTTCGATCACCCAACATGCCTTGCTACGATCACTCTGCCCCATGAAGTCATAAATGGCTTCACTGCACTGATAACGTAGCCACCAATTCCTCGCTATGTCCACTTGCCCCATGGAGTTATTCACCCCATCTGCGCTGGCTCATAGCCTTACCAATCCTTACTATGTCCACTTGCCCAATGGAGTTGTTCACCCCATCTGCGCTGGCTCATAGTCTTACTACGCATCACCTTGCCCCTCAGGTCATAATGACCCTACTGCACTGATAACGTAGTCTTGTTACCATCACCTTGCCCCTCAGGTCATAATGACCCTACTGCACTGATAAGTAGCCCATCATTCATCTTTAGTGGTGAATCGAAGTTATGAACGTCGACAACTCCTTAGCACACGTCCCGCAGTAAAGCCCACCCATGAAGTGCACTCATTGGTTTCCAACCGGATCCTGAGCTCTAACTTCCCATATTGGACTACCTTTGCATCTCGGGTTATTGGTTAATACTGGGTCGGGTCGGGTTCCTCCTCAAGCCATCAGTTCGGGTCGGGTATCCTTCACCGGTTCGAATCGGGTCTTCTTCTGGTGCGGTTCGGGTCGGGCGTTTCTCCTCGGTTCGGGTCGGGCGTTTCTCCTTGGTTTAGGTCGGGTGCCATTCCCCTCCAGTTCGTGCTTCTGATCTGATCCGTCTCCATGCTCCCTTCACATGCTCCTATCCGATCTGTCTTCATGCTTCCGCTCCGATCCGTCTTCATACATCCGCTCTGATCCGTCTTCATGCTTCCGCTCCGATCCGTCCTCCTTAATCCGATCCGATCCCAGTTCAGCTAGCGTGGCTTTCCTTTTTGCCACATTTTCCCAAGTGCCAGGTTCCGATCCGATCGCATCCCTTGCCCAGTTCAACATATCCGATCCGAGCCCCATATCCGATCCGATCCGAACCCTGCACTGTTTTCTGAAACTGTTCCAGCAAGTGTTTACGCCATTCGACGACGTTTTCAACCATTCTAACTATTGAAACCAATCACAAAGCATTTCATACAGTCATAGCAACATGCATAATCAACCACAAACATCAAAACATTAATATGATAGGTTAAAATGGATCAAACATACCCCAAAATCCCATATTTCCCCTTAAGCATGTTTAGGTGAAACTAATGATAGGATTAGCAAAACTTAACCAAATTAACCCAAATTCATATCAGAGGTCTAAAACATCATTTAGGAATTTATGGACATTTTTCCATAATTTTATCATGCTTAAATTCGCTAATTAACACTAATCACCCCTAATTAGCCATAATTAGTGCAAAACTATGCAAATCACTCACCTTAGCCACAAATAAACTAAGATCTGAAATAAATCTCTGATTTGATGTGAATCTCAATGCTAAACAGTAGCTCCAATGTTGCTTTGGTGTAGATCTTCCTTGATTAGAGGTTGCTAAGCCAAATCCTTGACCAAAAGGTGATTTAGAGGTTGGAGGCCATTTTTAGGGTTTCTTGGTGATAAGTGGAGGCTAGAAAACTGAAATGGAATGATCCTCTATCTAATTTCAGCCTTCCCATAACCCTAATCCCGAAATGGGTTATGGGCCTATCCACTAATCACCCTATTTGGCCCGGTTAAGCAGTTTTTCACCCTCCAAACCTTGTTTCAGCCATATCTCCCAAACGGTAAGTCCGTTTGGCTATTATGACCACTCTACGGAAAGGTAAACCATCAAACGAATCTAATGGAAGTGGTTTCAGGTCCGAATTACTTTCCAATCAAAAGTTATGACCAAAACAGTACCAACTAAGAGCAAAATGGTCATTTAAAAATCGACAAAAATCATGAACATGGGAAATGACTCTAATCGATGTTTCCCAAAGTTACATGACCATACGACTTCATATGGGAAAGAAATAAATATTCTACGATCCCCCGATGCGTAGAATGCGGGTCATTACATGCTCCAGTAGTATTTGCCACGAAGGCGGATGGGTCCCTTAGACTTTGTGTGGATTATAGAGAACTTAATAAGCTTACTAAGAAGAACAGACACCCACTGCCGAGGATTGACGATCTCTTCGATCAGTTAGTTGGCGCCTCAGTGTTTTCGCAGTTGGACTTAGCCACTGGTTTCCACCAGTTGAAGTGGCTGAGGATAGCATTGACAAGACTGCCTTTAGGACTCTGGACGGTTTCTATGAATGGCTAGTGATGCCCTTCGGTCTGACAAACGCCCCTGCATACTTTGTCGATTTGATGAGTAGGGTGTTTAGGGAGTACCTTAACAAATTCGTGGTAGTCTTTGTAGACGACATCCTGATCTTTTCTAAGGACGAAGTAGAGCATGCCCTACATCTTAGGGAAGTGTTGGAGACTCTTCGAGCGCATAGCCTTAAGGCTAAATTTTCCAAGTGTCACTTTGGAGGAAAGGAGTACGATTCTTAGGGCACGTGGTTTCCAAAGAAGGGATAGCGATGGATCCCGCGAAGATGGTGGCCATCCAAGATTGGAAGGTCCCTAAAAATGCTACCGAAGTGAGAAGTTTCTTGGGGTTGGCTGGCTACTATAGGAAGTTTATCAAAGACTTCGCAAAGATATCGGCTCCATTGACACGCCTGACGAAGAAGAACCTAGTTTTCACATGGGACATAGATTGTGATGATGCGTTCCAACGTTTAAAGAGAGCTTTGACCTCATCTCCAGTCTTAGTGCTGCCAGACGGGAGTAAGCCATTTACTGTTTATACCGATGCTTGTGGGACAGGACTAGGCGCAGTCTTAATGCAAGAGGGTAGGGTAATAGCCTATGGTGGAAGGCAGTTGAGAGTGCATGAGAAGAATTACCCCACGCATGACCTAGAGTTGGCCGCTATTGTTTTCGCGCTTAAGTCTTGGCGTCATTATCTTCTTGGCGAGAAATTCGAATTATTCACTGACCACAAATCTTTAAAATACTTATTCTCTCAGAAGGACTTGAACTTAAGGCAGGAAAGGTGGATGGAATTCTTAGCGTCCTACGACTTCGAAATAGCATATACCCCTGGCAAGGGTAACGTGGTGGCAGACGCCTTAAGTAGGAAAAGGCTTTCCTTGAGTCCGTTGTTTGTTGAGCGGCGACGCTTAGAATTCATTTCGATGTTTGACTTTAGACCTTCCGTTGACTTTGTACCCGGTTTTCTACCATCCTTGGAGGTCAGACCTACGCTTTTGGGACGGATTGGCGAGGCACAGCGAGACGACCCACAGTTGGTTGAGCTAGTAGAAAAGCTAAAAAGAGGGGACTCATCAAGCCATCTCCGTAGGTATACCCTAGATGATAAGGGTTGGTTACGTAGGGACGGTAGACTTCATATACCAAAAGACGATGACCTAAGGAAGGCTATTCTTGACGAAGCACATCGTTCGAAGATGACCATTCATCCCGGCGGGGACAAGATGTACGAAGACATGAAGCGAGTTTACTTTTGGGCCGGTATGAAGAAAGATGTGGCTGAGTATGTCGCTAGATGCTTGGTGTGCCAACAAGTAAAAGCGGAGCAAAAGAAACCCGGTGGGTTGCTTCAACCATTGGAGGTTCCACTATGGAAGTGGGAGAGTGTCTCGATGGATTTTGTGGATGGATTACCGCGATCGAGGAAGGGTAATACGGGGATTTGGGTTATAGTAGATAGACTTACTAAGAGCGCCCATTTCATTCCCGTAAAGAGTAAGAGGACTGCTCCATGGTTAGCTTCTGTATACGTCCGAGAAATAGTTCGTTTGCACGGTGTTCCTTCTAGCATAGTGAGCGACCGCGATCCTATTTTCACTAGCGAATTTTGGAGAAGTTTGCAAGAGGCGGTAGGGACTCAGTTATGTTTGAGCACCACATATCATCCTCAGGCGGACGGCCAGACCGAGAGGGTGAATCGCATTCTAGAGGACCTATTGAGGCTATGTATCCTAGACTTTGGTGGTACATGGGAAGAGCATCTTCCATTGGTGGAGTTCGCATATAATAACAGCTTTCAGTCTAGCATTGGCATGGCACCTTTCGAAGCTCTCTATGGACGACCTTGTCGTTCACCTACATGTTGGTGGGAATCTACAGATAAGATCTTACTTGGGCCCGATATGATTAGGGAGACTTCGGAGAAGATCGACTTGATTCGAAGGAGGATGAAAGCAGCGCAAGATAGGCAGAAATCTTATGCGGATAAGAGGAGGACATATCTCGAGTTTGAGGTTGGGGACATGGTCTTTGTCAAAGTGTCTCCATTACGGAACGTTGTTCGCTTTGGGTCCGTTGGGAAGTTAGCACCAAGGTTTGTAGGGTCATTTCCTATTAAGGAGAAGATTGGACGGATGGCGTATAGAGTGGAGTTGCCCGAGAGACTTAGTGGTGTACACGACGTATTCCATGTGCCACATTTGAGGAAGTGCTTGCACGAGACCGCAGAAGTGGTAGAGCCGAGCTTGCTTAGAGAGGTGGAGATATAGCGCGATGCGACGATTCGACGAGCTCCTACGCGCATTCTTGGGTCAGAGATCAAGAAGCTGAGGAATCGAGAGGTCAGACTAGTCAAAGTACAATGGGGAGATGACGAGAGCAACGCTACTTGGGAGATAGAAGAGAAGATGCGTTCACGATACCCTTTCCTTTTTGAGGGTATGTCCTTTAATTTCTCCTTTATCACTTATCTTGTACTTATCTTATCTTTAGAGTATCCTCTCGCTAGTATTCTTGACCTTTAGTTAGGATAATCCTATGGTTGAAACATGTGTTTGAGACATGTTATGGATGATGGATGCAAAGTGGATGCAAGTGTTAGCTAGTGGTTGCTCGTGGACGCATATACACACACTATTAGGCACTAAATCGGCTCAGTCACTTCATATTGCATATTGCATATAAATGGATGTATTTAGTAAAATGGATGTATAATCGTTGTTTTATCATATGGATGTTGCATTCAGATGATGATTGTGCATGCATATAGAGATAATATGTAGCATTAGGGAACTTTTGCATACATAATGGACGCATGGCACTATCATGGTTTGCATTAAGGAGGTCAACTGAATCAGTGGACCGCCTGATTTTGCATTAGATACGGGCATATACACACACTGTGAATTTAAACATGAAAGCATTAGAAGTCTATAAGGACAATGGATGCCTGTATTTGATGGTTGAGTAGATGGACGATTGGATGTTAGGATATACATTCTTCTTGACTTGAAGATTTCGGGGTCGAAATCCTTTAAGGAGGGGAGAATGTAACACCCTGTAATTCTATTAATATTAATATTCACAAATTTAAGAATAAATAATCTCAGATGTGAGAATTGTGGGAAACGGGTTGCGCCATTGTGTTCGTCTCGGAATTCTGGTCGAAATCAGTCCGAGTTTGTGTGATTTGGACTTCGTATGAAGAAGTTATGGCCATCGGAAGTTTCAGAAAATTCAAAACAGCTCGTAGGAAATTTAAAATTCAAACTGAAAGTGCAGAAGCGGGCTGGGCGAGAAAAATTCCCGCCCAGGCAGGTCGACTAGGGGGTTGACACTAGGGTCGACCTCCCCTCCCAGGTCGACTATAGTGTCGACCTGGGTGTCGACCTGGTTAGTCGGCTAGGGTTTTGATTGAGCCCAGTTCCGAGTTGCTGATGTGTCTTTAGGGCTGAGTTGGCAAATTAAACGGTTCAGGTTAGTTCTGAGTTGATCTGACGGTCTAAATAAACCCTAAACTCTATAAATACCTAAGTAGTCTCTCACCCTAATTCATAAGAAAAATAGAATAGCTACCGTCATACCGCCGCCATGTAACTCAGTGGAGTCGCCGCCAACTAAGAAGGAAGAAAAGCTAATCAAAACCTAATTCTACTCAACTCTAAAGCAAATCTAGGCTATCTTTTCTCTTCTAAATTGTGAGTATGATGATCTTAACAAGATTATTATTATTTTAATTAGGTTAAGTCATGAATGGATTATGAGTAGATGATGTGAATTGTCATATATGTGTTGTTGTAAATCTTATGCTATCATGTATGTTATAAATCCTATGCTATGTGGTGATGATATCCTATATGTTGTAAATCATGCTATGATGATGATATGTATGTTAAGAGTTTCTATGCTAAGTTGTGATGAATCATACATGTTAAAAAGCCATGATGTTACTATCTATGCTAATTGGTTCATGTTAATCAAATCATGATGTTGATATTATTTGGGCTATGTTGATCTATATGACAAGTCACATATGCAAGTTTAGGTTAGTTATGAACATATGCCATGACATCTATTATGACATCTAGAACTATGCTATGACATATGTGAAATTCTATGCTAGTTCACACCATCATTATGTTGCCTAAAACCCCATATGCAAGATTATACATAAATTTGGGTTATGATTATATCATGTAAATTGTGACATTTAACAAGTTGACACCTTTAGATCCTTAAAGTATGTAGTTTATGCAAGTTTCCCCCTATTATCATTAGATTCATTTTTATTGTCTACATGTTGTGATAATTTATTTTTTTGCTATGAGTTAGACTATTCGAGTCTAACGTATATTCTGCGTTGAATAAGCGAACGTATAAACGTAGGGTAGGGGTAATGTTAAGGATTTAATATAAAGAAGTTGGGGTGCAATTGATATGATTTTGCATGCCATGAGTAGATGACCATAATTGAGTCAATTATGGACATTAATAAAAGTGGACTTAATTAATAATTTGAATAGGGAATTATTAAAACTGGGGTAAAAGATTATAAGTGATAATCAATGCTTAGAACACAAGGTTGGACTCGTTTGTGACGTAAACCTGACCGGACTTGCCCGGCAAATCCAGTGGTCACAAATGTCAGCCCAATGTGAGAGGTCCTAGGCCTAAACTAAAGCATAACAGTTGTAAAGACATGAGGTTAGACTCTTTTATGGTGTAAGACTGCCCGGACCCGCCCGACAAATCCAGCTGCCATAAATGCTAGTCTAATGTGAGAGGTCTTTATGAGGTTATGGCCTGAATGAATTAAGAAATACTTAACCAGATAAACATGTAAGGTGGGACATGGTGGTTAAGTAGGTGCCTTGGGTGGCATGAGGAATTTAGTGGGTGCCCTTAGTGGCATGTGAAATACGATTAGTAAGACTTAACCAAACACACATGTAAATGAACATGACTAAGAGGGTTAAGTGGGATATACTAGTGGTGACAAGCTTAGGTGGGTAGCTTGTGGGGGCCCATTTCAACCAGTATCCCAAACGTATCTTTGTGGGCTCGACCCAAGTCGAGGACGGGACACGCATACTGGGTTTGACTATAAGAGGCCAAAACGGGGAGCGGTGGCAACACAAGTCCAATGGGTTTCATATGCGTGTGTGGACTCGGGCTGGTAGGTAAGACGTTGTTGCATCGTGTAGGTATAAGCCGTGCATTCTCAAGTTGTATCGGGTTGCCACTTTAGGGGAGTGATACACCCCACTGTGGGGCCAGCACGGGTATCTACGAGTCGGGAGCCGATCAAAAGTGGGTAGTGGGGTACACCTAGTGGAGATAGGGGCAGACGACACCTATGTAGTCAGCTAGGGGTACGCAAGGCTATTTATATAGTTTCTGTGTGAAGCAAGCGGGATCAACCTTTAGGGTGACTGGTGCGGTGCAGTGTAGTAATTATTCGTTAGTAATTAGGTATGCCTTTGATGTTATCTTTAACGTTGTCTTAAACGTTGTCTTTATCTGCTCATTCCATATCTAATAGTTCATAGACATTTACTTGTCTTCCAGCTTATGCCTTAGTCTAGTTATTTCGATAATAGTATTGTTAGAATTATCATACTCGCCAGACTTTATGTCTGATCCCCTCCATCTCTATCCTTTTTCCCCCTCCAGGTCCTCAGGTTGGGCCCAGCTCTAGTGGAGTTTGATTGGATTTCTTATTCTCTCTCTTGGAAAGCTTGGACCGTTGAAGTAAAGTCCAGCTTGTTATCTCTTTAATGGCTATTTGTGTAATGGGATTATGTATTTTGTTTAGCAAGATGGATATTGTGCTTGACTCTGATTTATGGTTTTATGATGTAATAAACATGTTTAAATTCCGCTGCAATAAAATGAAGTTTTAGTTTTCCAAGTATTACTTATTATCTGTCTTGTTGTAATTTTTCTGTTCTATATTCACTTATAACCTCCATGGAAGTTAATGCATTCCCTTTGTGAGTGACATTAATGGACGTGGGGTGTTACACGTGGTATCAGAGCTTAAGGTTACCAGAACAGATAAATTTTTAGAAAAACTATTTTTCTAAAGTATTTTTGGAAGAAGTGCTTTCAAAAACATGTTTTAATGAGTAATTTGAAGAGGAAAGTTTTTTTTTTAGAAAAACATAATCCCCAATAGCCATATCTTTATCTTTCGAATTCTCCATTTTGAATCTTTCCTTTTTCGTTTCAGCAAGGCTGAAGATCTTAACCTGCCTGACGGTGTAATGATACAAGGATGGTATAGGAGGCTATTAGAGGCTAGGGTCGCCGCAGGTCTAGCCAATGTTCCTCCACCACCAGTTGCACCCGTTCCTCCTCCTCCTCGGTAGATACTTTTGCAAAGACGTGCAAGGAATTTAAGGCTATGGGTGGAAAACCCTTTCAAGGGTTGGAAACGTTTGTGGAAGCTAGAGATTGGCTTAAGGAGGTGGAAGAATTGCTAGAAATCTTTGAAGTGGAAGAAGGGAGGAAAGTTAAATTAGCAGCTTGGTTAATGAAGGGAGAGGCCTCGTTCTGGTGGGAGGTCACTAATGGGGAGCGTCCTGTTGATTCTTGGGCGGATTTCAGACGTAGATTTGAGGCGAAGTTTCTCTCAAGGGCAGAAGAGAATTTATATATGGAAAGGTTCTTGACTTTAAAGCAAGGAAGCTCATCGATAAAAGAATATGTCAACAAATTTAATCAATTAGCAAGGTTTGGCTTAGACTTAGTGAACACGCCGGAGAAGAAGGCTCTGAGGTTCGTTAATGGATTGAATGAACCGTTGCAAGGGTTGGCTATGACCCACATCCCTATGGGGGCCACCTTTGAGAAGCTTGTAGACATGGCACTTATGCATGAGGGGAAAGGCGCTAAAGCTGATAAGGCACCCGAGAAGAAAGGGGATCAGAAGAAACCACAACAGCGAAACAAGAAGGGTGGTAAAGACAATAATGGCAAGGGAAAGAAGAAATGATTTAATTGTGGGACACCAGGCCATCTCAGCAAGGATTGCCGAAAGAAAAAGAAGACTGGCTATTTTCATTGTGGCGAAGCGGGACATTTAGTGAAGGACTGCCCAAAGAAGGGGCAGAGGGCAGGAGCTACCTCGGGAGGACAGGTGCAGGCTCTTATGGCACCAGGGAAGGCAAGGGGACAAGTTCAGGCTCTCGCGGTCCCACCGCTGCAAGAATGAGGTAGAACCATTTCTGTTGAAAGCTTAGTTTTTCTGTTTGATCATCCTTTCCATACCTTATTCGATTCAGGCGCATCGCATTCGTTTATCTCTACATTATTAGTTGAATCACTGCACTTAAACACCAGTTTAGTAGAGGATCCCTTAGTTGTTTCGAATCCAATTGGGGGCTCAGCTTATTTTTCTATGATGTGTTTGGATTTGAAAATTTCTATACCTAGCGTTGAGTTTAGATGTGATGCTTATGTGTTGGGCTTCACGGGCTATGGGCTAATTTTAGGAATGGATTGGTTATCCAGAAATGGGGCCGTTCTTGATTGTGAAAGGAGAGTAGTTAGGCTCATGACTCGCCTTGGTAACGCTCTCGAAATCTTTTGTAGTCCCATAAATTCCGTTATGCTAAGTTATCTAGAATCGCTTGACGCGTCTGTGGAGAATCTACGATCTGTTAGAGTGGTCCGAGAGTATTCGGATGTGTTTGAGGAGGTGAAGGGCTTGCCTCCGAAGCGGGAGATAGATTTTCGAATATATCTTGTGGATAATGCGAAACCAGTATCTTTGCCAGTACGCCACATGGATCCACGTAAAAGGAGGGAACTCGATAAGCAAGTGAAGGAGTTTCTTGAGAAGGGGTTCATAAGACGAAGTATATCGAAGTGGGGTGCTCCAGTAGTATTTGCCACGAAGGCGGATTGGTCCCTTAGACTTTGTGTGGGCTATAGAGAACTTAATAAGCTTACTAAGAAGAACAGACACCCACTGCCGAGGATTGACGATCTCTTCGATCAGTTAGTTGGCGCCTCAGTGTTTTCGCAGTTGGACTTAGCCACTGGTTTCCATCAGTTGAGAGTGGCTGAGGATAGCATTGACAAGACTGCCTTTAGGACTCCGGACGGTTTCTATGAATGGCTAGTGATGCCCTTCGGTCTGACAAACGCCCCCGCATACTTTGTTGATTTGATGAGTAGGGTGTTTAGGGAGTACCTTAACAAATTCGTGGTAGTCTTTGTAGATGACATCCTGATCTTTTCTAAGGACGAAGAAGAGCATGCCCTACATCTTAGGGAAGTGTTGGAGACTCTTCGAGCGCATAGCCTTAAGGATAAATTTTCCAAGTGTCACTTTGGAGGAAAGGAGTACGATTCTTAGGGCACGTGGTTTCCAAAGAAGGGATAGCGGTGGATCCCGCGAAGATGGTGGCCATCCAAGATTGGAAGGTCCCTAAAAATGCTACCGAAGTGAGAAGTTTCTTGGGGTTGGCTGGCTACTATAGGAAGTTTATCAAAGACTTCGAAAAGATATCAGCTCCATTGACACACCTGACGAAGAAGAACCTAGTTTTCACATGGGACGTAGATTGTGATGATGCGTTCCAACGTTTAAAGAGAGCTTTGACCTCATCTCCAGTCTTAGTGCTGCCAGACGGGAGTAAGCCATTTACTGTTTATACCGATGCTTGTGGGACAGAACTAGGCGCAGTCTTAATGCAAGAGGGTAGGGTAATAGCCTATGGTGGAAGGCAGTTGAGAGTGCATGAGAAGAATTACCCCACGCATGACCTAGATTTGGCCGCTATTGTTTTCGCGCTTAAGTCTTGGCGTCATTATCTTCTTGGCGAGAAATTCGAATTATTCACTGACCACAAATCTTTAAAATACTTATTCTCTCAGAAGGACTTGAACTTAAGGCAGCAAAGGTGGATGGAATTCTTAGCATCCTACGACTTCGAAATAGCATATACCCCTGGCAAGGGTAACGTGGTGGCAGACGCCTTAAGTTGGAAAAGGCTGTCCTTGAGTCCGTTGTTTGTTGAGCGGCGAAGCTTAGAATTCATTTCGATGTTTGACTTTAGACCTTCCGTTGACTTTGTACCCATTTTGCTAGCATCCTTGGAGGTCAGACCTACGCTTTTGGGATGGATTGGCGAGGCACAACGAGACGACCCACAGTTGGTAGAGCTAGTAGAAAAGCTCAAAAGAGGGGAGTCATCAAGCCATCTCCGTAGGTATACCCTAGATGATAAGGGTTGGTTACGTAGGAACGGTAGACTTTATATACCAAAAGACGATGACCTAAGGAAGGCTATTCTTGACGAAGCACATCGTTCGAAGATGACCATTCATCCCCGCGGGGACAAGATGTACGAAGACATGAAGCGAGTTTACTTTTGGGCCGGTAAGAAGAAAGATGTGGCTGAGTATGTCGCTAGATGCTTGGTGTGCCAACAAGTAAAAGCGGAGCAAAAGAAACCCGGTGGGTTGCTTCACCCATTGGAGGTTCCACTATGGAAGTGGGAGAGTGTCTCGATGGATTTTGTTGATGGATTACCGCGATCGAGGAAGGGTAATACGGGGATTTGGGTTATAGTAGATAGACTTACTAAGAGCGTCCATTTCATTCCCGTAAAGAGTAAGAGGACTGCTCCATGGTTAGCTTCTGTATACATCCAAGAAATAGTTCGTTTGCACGGTGTTCCTTCTAGCACAGTGAGCGACCGCGATCCTATTTTCACTAGCGAATTTTGGAGAAGTTTGCAAGAGGCGGTAGGGAATCAGTTATGTTTGAGCACCGCATATCATCCTCAGACGGACGGCCAGACCGAGAGGGTGAATCGCATTCTAGAGGACCTATTGAGGCTATGTATCCTAGACTTTGGTGGTACATGGGAAGAGCATCTTCCATTGGTGGAGTTCGCATATAATAACAGCTTTCAGTCTAGCATTGGCATGGCACCTTTCGAAGCTCTCTCTATGGACGACCTTGTCGTTCACCTACATGTTGGTGGGAATCTACAGATAAGATCTTACTTGGGCCCGATATGATTAGGGAGACTTCGAAGAAGATCGACTTGATTCGAAGGAGGATGAAAGCAGCGCAAGATAGGCAGAAATCTTATGCGGATAAGAGGAGGACAGATCTCGAGTTTGAGGTTGGGGACATGGTCTTTGTCAAAGTGTCTCCATTACGGAACGTTGTTCGCTTTGGGTCCGTTGGGAAGTTAGCACCAAGGTTTGTAGGGCCGTTTCCTATTAAGGAGAAGATTGGACGGATGGCGTATAGAGTGGAGTTGCCCGAGAGACTTAGTGGTGTACACGACGTATTCCATGTGTCACATTTGAGGAAGTGCTTGCACGAGACCGCAGAAGTGGTAGAGCCGAGCTTGCTTAGAGAGGTGGAGATAGAGCGTGATGCGACGATTCAACGAGCTCCTACGCGCATTCTTGGGTCAGAGATCAAGATGCTGAGGAATCGAGAGGTCAGGCTAGTCAAAGTACAATGGGGAGATGACGAGAGCAACGCTACTTGGGAGACAGAAGAGAAAATGCGTTCACGATACCCTTTCCTTTTTGAGGGTATGTCCTTTAATTTCTCCTTTATCGCTTATCTTGTACTTATCTTATCTTTAGAGTATCCTCTCGCTAGTATTCTTGACCTTTAGTTAGGATAATCCTATGGTTGAAACATGTGTTTGAGACATGTTATGAATGATGGATGCAAAGAGGATGCAAGTGTTTGCTAGTGGTTGCTCGTGGACACATATACACACACTATTAGGCACTAGATCGGCTCAGTCACTTCATTTTGCATATTGCATATAAATGAATGTATTTAGTAAAATGGATGTATAATGGTTGTTTTATCATATGGATGTTGCATTCAGATGATGATTGTGCATGCATATAGAGATAATATGTAGCATTAGGGAACTTTTGCATACATAATGGACGCATGACACTATCATGGTTTGCATTAAGGAGGTCAACTAAATCAGTGGACCGCCTGATTTTGCATTAGATACGGGCATACACACACACTATGCATTTAAACATGAAAGCATTAGAAGTCTATAAGGACAATGGATGCCTGTGTTTGATGGTTGAGTAGATGGACGATTGGATGTTAGGATATACATTCTTCTTGACTTGAAGATTTCGGGGTCGAAATCCTTTAAGGAGGGGAGAATGTAACACCCCGTAATTCTATTAATATTAATATTCACAAATTGAAGAATAAATAATCTCAGATGTGAGAATTGTGGGAAACGGCTTGCAACATTGTGTTCGTCTCGGAATTCTGGTCGAAGTAGAGTCCGAGTTTGCGTGATTTGGACTTCGTATGAAGAAGTTATGGCCATCGGAAGTTTCAGAAAATTCAAAACAGCTCGCAGGAAATTTAAAATTCAAACTGAAAGGGCAGAAGCGGGCTGGGCGGGAAAAATTCCCGCCCAGGTAGGTCGACTAGGGGGTTGACACTAGTGTCGACCTCCCCCCCCCCCAGGTCGACTATAGTGTCGACCTGGTCAGTTGGCTAGGGTTTTGACTGAGCCCAGTTCTGAGCTGCTGATGTGTCTTTAGGGCTGAATTGGCAAATTAAACGGTTCAGGTTAGTTCTGAGTTGATCTGACGGTCTAAATAAACCCTAATCTCTATAAATACCTAGGTAGTCTCTCACCCTAATTCATAAGAAAAATAGAATAGCTACCGTCAGACCGCCGCCATGGAACTCAGTGGAGCCGCCGCCAACTAAGAAGGAAGAAAAGCTAATCAAAACCTAATTCTACTCAACTCTAAAGCAAATCTAGGCTATCTTTTCTCTTCTAAATTGTGAGTATGATCTTAACAAGATTATTATTATTATTTTAATTAGGTTAAGTCATGAATGGATTATGAGTAGATGATGTGAATTGTCATATATGTGTTGTTGTAAATCTTATGCTATCATGTATGTTATAAATCCTATGCTATGTGGTGATGATATCCTATATGTTGTAAATCATGCTATGATGATGATATGTATGTTAACAGTTTCTATGCTAAGTTGTGATGAATCATACATGTTAAAAAGCCATGATGTTACTATCTATGCTAATTGGTTCATGTTAATCAAATCATGATGTTGATATTATTTGGGCTATGTTGATCTATATGACAAGTCACATATGCAAGTTTAGGTTAGTTATGAACATATGCCATGACATTTATTATGACATCTAGAACTATGCTATGACATATGTGAAATTCTATGCTAGTTCACACCATCATTATGTTGCCTAAAACCCCATATGCAAGATTATACATAAATTTGGGTTATGATCATATCATGTAAATTGTGACATTTAACAAGTTGACACCTTTAGATCCTTAACGTGTGTAGTTTATGCAAGTTTCCCCCTATTATGATTAGATTCATTTTAATTGTCTATATGTTGTGATAATTTATTTTTGTGCTATGAGTTGGACTATTCGAGTCTAACGTATATTCTGCGTTGAATAAGCGAACGTATAAACGTGGGGTAGGGGTAATGTTAAGGATTTAATATGAAGAAGTTGGGGTGCAATTGATATGAATTTGCATGCCATGAGTAGATTACCATAATTGAGTCAGTTATGGACATCAATAAAAGTGAACTTAATCAATAATTTGAATAGGGAATTATTAAAACGGGGGTAAAAGATTATAAGTGATTGTAACACCCCGAATTTCACTTAATATTAAGGTTTAGTAATTAAAGAATAATTAATCTCAGACGTGAGAATTAAGGGAAACGGGTTGCACCATTGTGTTCGTCTCGGAATTCTGGTTGAGATAGAGTCCGAGTTTGCGTGATTTGGACTTCGTATGAAGAAGTTATGGCCATCCGAAGTTTCAGAAAATTCAAAACAGATTTAAAATATTCAAATTTCAAATTTCAGAAGAGGTGGGAAAATTCCCGCCAGACAGAGGGTGTTGACACTAGGGTCGACATGGGTGTCGACCCCCCCCCCCCAAGGGGTCGACCCATGTGTCGACCCAGGGGTCGACCCCCCCTGTCGGTCAGTTTGGCCTGGGTGCACTGTTTTGAGCTTTGGGTTGTGTTTTGGTGGCTTGTGACGAAATCTGACGGCTCTAAACTAAATTAGGGTTAATCTAAGGGCCTAAACTACATCCTAATTCTATATATACACCCAAAGACTACCCTAATTCATATTAAAAATAGATACAACGTCGTTTTGCCGTCAAAATGCAACTTGAAGGAGCCTCCATCAAATTGTAGAAGAAGATAGCTTCTCAAATCAACTTCTAATCAACTCTAGCAACTTAATCTTCTTCATAGGAGTGCTAATAAACAAGTTGTGAGTTTCTATGCCTTTAGCAAGCAATTGCTAAACTAATTATGATAGGATATAATGAGGTTATGGTTATGTATGTGGATCAATGCAAGTTATGTTATCATATGCTATGTGTTCATGATGTTATGCAAGTCATATGCTACGTGTTCATGATGTTATGCAAGTTATGCAAGTCATATGCTATGTGTTCATGATGTTGTGCAAGTTATGCAAGTCATATGCTATGAGTTCATGATGCTAGTTATGCAAGTTTTATGCTATATGTTCATGATGCTAGTTATGCAAATTTTATGCTATGTGTTCATGATGCTAGTTATGCAAATCACTATGATAAACATTGATCCATTATGACACCGTGTTATGCAAGTTTGGTGTTTGATTATATGCTAGTAACATGTGCAAGTTAACCCCTTTGTATGTCATACATACATATGCAAGTTTACCCCTTTGTATGACATAAGTAACTTATGCAAGTTACCCTCTTTATGACATATGCGATTCATGCAAGTTTGGGTTGATTATTTATGCTAGTTGGGTTTGATGCTATGGTCATATATGCATGTTGACACCTTTAAAACCCATGTTGATGCTAATGTTATGCAAGTTGAACCCATTGTGTTTGTGATGAATCTCCCCTTTTAGGTATGTCCTGTCAACGTATTACGTGGGGAACGATGGGGTTAATATTCATGTTAATAAAATGGTGTGAAGTTGGTATGATTATGCATACCATAAAGTGGATGGACATAATTGAGTCAATTATGTACATCGTTAAATTTGTAATTAATTAGGGATAATTAATACAAATTATGGGGGTGATTATTAGGTGTAATTAATCGACAAAGACACGAGGTTGGACCCTTTTGTAGCATAAGACTGCCCGGAACCGACCGGCAAATCCAGCGGCTACAAATGATTGGCCCAATGTGAGAGGTCTTAGGCATAAACTAAATACGTGACAAGTGTAAAGACACGAGGTTAGACTTTGTTATGGCGTAACGCTGCCCGGAACCGACCGGCAAATCCAGCTGCCATAAAAGACAGTATAATGTGAGAGGTCTTTACAAAGGTTACGTTCTTAATCAATTAAGAAACACTTAACCAGATAAGCATGTAGTGGGGCATGAGGGGTTAAGTGGGTGCCTTGGATGGCATGTGGAAATCAAGTAAGTGCCTTGGGTGGCATATGGAAATCTAGTGGGTTGCCTTGGGTGGCAATAGAAAATACGATTAGAATACTTAACCAAGTGGAAACATGTAATTAAACATGATTAAAGGGTTAAGTGGGATGCACTAGAAAAAGGGACAAGCTTAGGTGGGTAGCTTGTGGGGGCCCATTTCAACCAGTAACCCATATGTATCTTATTGGGCTCGACCCATGTCGAGGACGGGACACGCGTACTGGGCTTGACTATAAGAGGCCAAAAACGGGTTAGCGGTGGCAACGCAAGTCCAACGGGTTTCATATGCGTGTGTGGACTCGGGCTGGTAGGTAAGACGTTGTTGCATCGTGTAGGTATAAGCCGTGCACCGTTGGTTGTATCGGGTTGCCACTTTGGGGAGTGATACACCCCACTGTGGGGCCAGCACGGGTATCTACGTTAGGGAGCCGATCGCTTGGGGAGTAGTGGGTACACCTAGTGGAGATAGGGGCAGACGGCACCTATGTGGTCAGCTAGGGGTACACGAAACTACTAGTTATATTCTCTAAGTCCTTGGGTGGGATCAACCTTTAAATAGGAATGACTGGTGTGGTGCAGCGTAGAATTTACCCTTGGGTGGGTTGATGCGTCTTTACCGTTATCTTAGTTCATCATATGTCTAGTTGGCTGCTTATTGTAGTCATTTATCCCCAGTCATCACCGTACCAAGTTTATATCATACCCTAATTACTTTAATGATTGTATTGTTAAAGTTATAGGGCTCACTCAGACTTATGTCTGACCCCGTTGTTTTTATTTTTTTTCCAACCCTCAGGTTCTCAGTGTGGGCTGTGAAAACCCGTAACTTCCCCGTAAAGGAAAGCGTCGGATAGTTCAAGAACAAGCCACAACAGAACACATACAAAAGAACATTTCATTGTATATTACAACGATGCATCAGGATACAAGAATATACAGAGTATAAACAAATAAATATTACACAGAAATATCAGAGATTTAAATTACATTTAAATACATCGCAGCGGAAAATAATACAATACACAACTAGAAGAGATATACGGATACAAAGCTTTCCGGATATCATTCCAGCTGTAAACCAGGATCCTGTGAATATAAATCTGCAAAACCAAAACTACTAGCTGCCCGTGTCGAAAATAGGGGCACCCAGAGTTTAGGTTAAAACAATAAACTCCAGGTCAGTCATGTGACTGGTGTGAGAACTAAAACAGTTATTAATCTTTATTTTAAAGTTCGGTAAATCAAGGGACCACGCCGTATAACACGGAACGGGTTTCCTCCCAAGAATACCAATGCATAAAACAACAGCGCAATGCTAAATAAAGAAAAATGAAGCTGTTATAAGACCCAGGTCCTATCACACAATGCAACGCAAGCCGGGGGATAGGGTTTTCCCTTATAACAGCCAAAGAATGCTTGATACGTTTAAAACAAATCATTCGATACTATTATAAGTGCATAGTGTATAAAACAACTTCAAATCATAAGTATCAATCATAGGCGGCATGAATGCCCCATAACACTATGTCGCCATATATAAGTTTACAATCAAAACCGCAAGACGTCGTATTGGAAGTTGGGTTATCATTTATGGTATGAACCGAGGCTAAAGATAGTCCTCAACCGATTCGAGACGCTCTAGCCCGTGTCTCAGGAACAGCCGCAACTGCCCCTTGGATCGTCAGGGCCGGTCCACCGATGTGGATTATAATGCCTGAACAATACGTTTCTCCGCCCTTTGGGGCGTAAGCCTGGCCCGTCAGCCGACCAGAAGCATCGGCCGAAACCGATATCACGAGGCGCCTCGCTTTTCAGCAAGTAATAATAAGCAATATCCACATGAGTCAAACTCGTCAGCCAGTTCAAGCACTGACGCCACTCCTAACTAGAAAGAAAACGCATGTCCCCCCTGAGGTCCGTCTCCCGTTTTTGGTTCATACCGGATGTGAAACTCGCGAGGTAAACGTTACACAAAGCTACGCTACAAAGGCCTTGCTTCGATCATCAACCACAAGACTTTGCTTTTCAACAGAAGCCTTGATCATTTGCATCTTAGCATGCCACAATGGCAATTCACTCCATGCGATTGATATCCATCAATATATAACCCCTGAGCTCGTACGTCTCAGAGAAGGGCGTTAAGCAAGAGAATAAATTCTCCGCCGCCAAACAGATATATATTTAATAGAGATCAATCACACGGACTAAAATCCAATGTCAAACACACAGTCCATTTACAAGTCCGTTCTGGGTCTGAACGAAACCGGAGGCACCTAGTACCCCGCATATCCATCGATCTCCAAGTACGTCTGGACGATCACTAACTGTTTCCATCTTCTTGGGTGTACAGCCCAATCAAGATCATCAGTAATTACCCAAACGACGTGAAGACTTCTGGTCTTCGACCACCGTCTTCATCTTCGACTTATCGTCGTATCAGTTATTCAGAATGGGATAAACCCGGTCTTTCCGAATAACTCTCGTATATTTTAAATAAGTGTTACACAAACACAACATACGCCTCATTCCAATTCATCAGTCACTAACCGTAAATTAATCAAGAGAATAATTCCCCAAATATTAACCCCGAAGGCCGAAACCAATATCAGATCAATACCTAGAAAACCATTCTGCTTGGCTAACCGACAGTTAGTTTCTAAATTTCACATTCATAGGGAAAGATTCCCATTAATTTTATCCAAGATAAATTCTTTATATTTATTCTTTAATCTATCCTTTTGAATTTCGATTCAACTAGTCGGGATTAACGAACCTTACCAAAGTAATCATTTGTTTTAATTTCCCAATCCCAACCTATTCATCCCATGAAGTAAAACTGGTAATACTTCATATCTAACACCATAGTGTTATCGGTAAATTCAATTACCATTTCACGTTCAAATCTAATTAAAGATTTAACTATCTCCTGGAGTAAAACTGGTGATACTCCATTCTCGATCTTTTCAATCTAATTAAAGATTCATTAAAACTCCACTTAGTTTTAAACTTTAACTGGGTTAAAGAATCAGTGTCATTTAAAACACGGTTCACGGTAAACCCAAAATCACCTTCCATTAATTATCGGGTTAAAGAACGAGTGTTATTTAAAAACACTGTTCACGATAAACCCAAAATATCATTCCATTAATTATCGGGTTAAAGAACAAGTGTTATTTAAAAACACTGTTCACGATAAACCCAAAATATTATTCCATTAATTATCGGGTTAAAGAACAAGTGTTATTTAAAAACACTGTTCACGATAAACCCAAAAATCAATATCAATTCAATTCCAATTAAATATTATTTAATTGGTACACTTCATTAAATCTAAATAAAAAGATTTAATCTTTTCTCAACAGGGTTCAAGAACAGTGTTAATGAAGACACCATTCACGACAAACCCAAATCACATTTGATATTCAATACAAGGCTCTGAATAGAAAATATATCGGCTTATATTCAATATCAAATTCTACGATTAACAAATGTCGTATTGCAAATAACGATATAAATATATATCTTTTAAATTTCCATAACAACACCTGTATAATCACGAATTCCAACATCAAAATATTCCGAAGACAATTTCGATTCAAATCCACTCCAATGCAATCATTGGAAATTATGGTTATTTTTAAAACCATTTCAAATCCAATTTATTTATTTTAAAAAATAAATAAATTACTATTCTAGTTCAAAACTAGTTCATTTCGATAAAAAACTATTTTTATCTTTTCAAATATGGAGTTTTTCATCCCAATTTTTCCCAAATCATTTCTTATGATTTTACACAATTTATTATTATTTTTAATAATTTTATCAAGGCCCGTACAGTCGATTTCCATCAATGGCCATCGAACTGCACTTACAGCGACCTTTTTCAAATTTGATTTGGACATAATTCCAAATCCAACCGTTAGATTTCAAATTTCTAATATTCGTTAGAAAGCTCTTTTCGATACGAACCCAACGGTTCCGGTTTTAGGAAAATCCGACGGTCGGATCTCCCGTAATGTCCATTTGAAATAAATGGTCGAAATTCGCGAACTGCCGCGGCGCGGCGCGTTCTATTCAGGCCATTTTATTATATATATAATATATATTTCGTCGATTTCTATTTAAAACTAATTATATAAATAGTTTTAAATTCATTTCAAAAGCAATTTCAACTTCCTTTTCAATTCAAATCAAAATTGGATTCTTCTTTATAAATTCGTTTTAAAATTCATTTCTATTCAATTCAAATTTCAATTCAATTTGAATTCATTTCAATTCGCTTTCAATTCAATTTGAATTCGTTTTCAATTCAATTCATTTCGAAATCGTTTTCAATTCAATTCATTTCGAAATCGTTTTTAATTCAATTTGGATTCGTTTTCAATTCAATTCATTTCGAAATCGTTTTCAATTCAATTCATTTCCAAAGTCGTTTTTTATTCGATTCAATTCAAATTGGTTTTCTATTCGATTTAATTCGTTGTATATTCCATTGAAATCAAATTCGTTATATATTCAAAACAAATTCTATTCGAATTCGTTTTCTATTCAATTTGATTCAAATTTCATTTCAAAATATTCGATTTCGAAATCACTTTTCAATATTCATTTTAAAATGAATAAAATCGATATAAGTATCGTTCACGTCAAAATGGCGTCAATCTAATCAACACGGCTTCACATATTTCTATTTTCAAATATTCTATTTCAAATATTTCTATTACTAAAATATTTCGTTCAACACATGACCAATCTCAATGGATGAGTACTGTCAACACATGAACCTTTATATTGATAAAGATGTAAATTTTATTACTAAAATATTTCGTTCAACACATGACCAATCTCAATGGATGAGTACTGTCAACACATGAACTTTTATTTTATATTGATAAAGATGTAAATTTTATTACTAAAATATTTCGTTCAACACATGACCAATCTCAATGGATGAGTACTGTCAACACATGAACTTTTATTTTATAATATTCTTTATTTTTCAAATTGGAATGAGGCCCAATCAATCACCATATAATGTTAATTATATGGATTTTCATACATTACACACATATAATAGCATTGAAAAATAATCAACCATCAACCAAAGTGCACTATACTGTATAAGCATCAAATATAGATATCTAACGCTTATAACAGCCTGTCAATCAATCGATCGACATATTTAATCAATCAGGATGAGTGAACTTCAAATTTCATCCCAACACCCGTGTGGGGTTTCAAACAATCAAACACAGATTTTATTTGTGCAGTTGGGCGATGTGTAAAATTTATCGACCCAATCAATGTCCTTCAAATAGGTGTACATAAACAAACCGTCTGGTTTGTAAATGAATATTTATTTATTCACATTCACGTTAAAAATTATATTTTTAACGATAAAACATTTTATTCCAACATATGAATTTCTATTCAGTTCATTCTGTAAATAAAATGATATTTTTATTTTTCTAACTTATTTTAGAAAATTTCGGCGGCATAACGACACGATACTAGAAACGGGACGAGGCCTAGCCTTATCCCCGGTCTAGTGAAGGCCCACGCCATTCACACATCAATCAAATCCATTCATTTCATCAAACAATTCAATTTCAAATCAAATCATCTAACTAATCTATGCAACCAAACAAACAAGTCCATGGTCTGTGGACGATTGTGTCGGGTGCTACTAAGCACCGTCTGCATCCTAGTATATATATATATATAACTAGAAAAAGAAATTGAAAGGTGAGAAATTCTCACAGATAGCTATCCAATCATCTTGACTCTTCTTTGATAGAAATCTTCATCGTTATCGCCCCTTCGTCATCTTCGTTGCCCGTAGCCACTACATATGTAAAAATCGAATTTTTACTTCGTTATTCAATATATATAAAAATCAAATTTTTACTACTATGTTATATAGATAAAAATTATATTTTTATCACGCTATTTTCCATATAAAGATTTCGCCTTTATAAAAACATAGACTTCGCCCTTTCAAATTTAAAGATTTCATCTTTATAAAAATCTCATTTTTATTTTTCTACACATATAAAGATGATATTTTTAATATTCCTATCATGTAAAAATTATATTTTTAATTCTCTACCTAAACAAAAATCATATTTCTACCACTTCTATATAGTAAATATTATATTTTTAATACTTTAAAAATATAAAAATCATATTTTTAATTCTTTAAAAATATAAAAACTATATTTTTAATACTTTAAAACATAAAAATCATATTTTTATTTCCTCTATTTAATAAAATTAACCATATATTATATATAAACAAACTCTATTTTCTTTTGTAAAAGTCCTAGGTTTTTCTTTTGTAAAAAAAATAAAAATAAAATAAAGAATGCCGTATTTATTTATAAATGAACTGAGATTTAACCACAGCGTTATTTTTACAAAAACTGATTTGAATAACTAAAAAAAACAGGGTTTAGAAGCAATAGAACACACGGTTTTTAACTTCCAGGAGGAGGAGGTGGCCTTGGCCGCAGCGCCGCTTGGTGGAGGGTCGGAGATAAAGCAGTTGGGCGGCTCAGTTTCAGGTGGTGGTGCGGCAAAAAGGGGGGTGGCGCGACTCCCTCATTCGCTGACTTCGGGGTCGGTGGGTTTAGAGCTTCGCGAGTTGGGAGGAGGGAGAGGGGAGAGGAAAGGGCACGCAGGGGGTCGGTGCGGTGGCTGATGGCCAGAGGCGGGCCCCCCCCATTGACTGGCGGCGCGTCCTTTCTGGAAAAAAAGGGGGGTTTGCGGTTCACTACGGAGAAGGGAGGGAGAAGAGAAGGCGGAGGGGGGGTCGCGGTGGCTTGCTGTCGCCGGAGAGGAGGTGGTGGACCGGGCGGTGGCGCGGTGGAAGGGGCTGGAGATGGAATCATGTATCACGGGTTTTTTTTTTCTGTCTAAATTCGATTTGGGGAAATCAGATGGGGGGTCAACGGGTGGTTATGGGAAAAGTATAGGGGTTTTATTTATTTAATTTATTAATTAATTAATTCCAAACAAAAAACAACTTTCAAATTCGATCTCCAATCGAGGCCTAACGACTGCCGCCCCTAGCTAATTACCCCCATTCCGAACACAATGGGATATGTTCCGTAAGCCAATTTGGCCGTTATGATCAGTTTCCGTTAAATTTTCATTTAAATCATTATATTGAATTTTAAACGTACATTTCGAATTACTGGGGTCACATACTAACTAGAAAAATTCCAGAAAAATATTTTCTAGCTTCGTATCGACGATACGGTCCTAACAAAACTAGTTTCGTCGAATTCTGAGACCGTTTGAAAAAGGGCCAATTTCCAGTCGATTAAAATCAACTGAAACTGGTCAAACGCGTTTTCCTTTTCCACGCTCACATATTGATTCGAAAAATTATGAAATTTGGAATCTAGCAATAATTTGACACTGCGGACCCAACAAAAGTGGTTTCGTCGAAATCCGAGGTCGTTTGCAAAATTTCCATTTTTAAGGGCCTGAATTCCATAGCGACTATTCAGAATTTTCAACTGGACATATCTTTTGATTCCCGCTATGAAATCTTGATTTTTCGGATTCGTTGGAAAGATATTATCAATTAGATCCTAATGTTTTTGGTTTCACTAAAATCCGGATTGTTTTGCACCCAGTACATTCAATTGAAGTTTGAAATCGAATTATCGAACTACCGCGCCATTTTCAATTCTATTTATAATTATATATAATTATTTATATTCTAACGACGACGCGTATAAATATATACGTCGAATTCAATTCTAAATATTTTTCTCATCGATATTATTTAAAATAATCTATTTAAATAATCAAAAGTCGCTAAAATTGCCAAGATAAAAAATTTAAACTGGCCCAGAATTTGCAGGTTATTACAATCTCCCCCACTTAAAACTTTTCGTCCCCGAAAAGAAACAAAGTCGAAAGTGGTTTGGTTAATCAACTCTACGTTCGATTCGGCTTTCATTCTCCAACTTTTCAGTTTCTGAGAATTTTCAAAATTTCAAAAATTTGGCTAACACCCTAAATTTTCGAAAAATTTCGCCATAACCTCCCCTGCACGGGGAGCATCGGGGAATTCCAAATAGCTTCCCCGGTCCTTCTAATCTCAAAAAGAAAAAGAAAAAGCCAAGCGGCTAGCCAATAGGCTCATAAAATAATCATCACCCAAACAAAACAGTAAATTATGAAGTAAACATGTACCTATTTGTCGGGCAAACAAATTTTATTCTTCGGCTCTAGCCTCCTTGCTATGACATGTTCAATGTAAGTGCAAGTATATGCAAGCAAATGCGACTGATTTTCAATACAATTCAATATTTGATACAATTAGGCGTAATGGTTCAAAATTTATCAAACAACTAAACAAGCAACACAAACATCAATCAATTAGTGAATTAGAGTTTCAAATTCATAATTTTGATACATATACAAAAATCAGATTTTTGATGCCAAATCACAACAATAGATCCTATATAGTTTTTGGTTCTCACACCAGTCAATAGGAAATATATAGAAATCCCACCTTCGAAACTCGAACATAAATGTTGATGATGCGATCGCTATCATCAATATCATCTCCGGGCGACTAGAGTGCGATGCTATATCTATCCAATATATTAAAACTTTGAATATACGTTTGCAAGGCGTATATGCAAATTCTTTATATACTGAATTGTCCAAAATCAATATAAATAAATTATTCAAATACGTGTAAAACGATCTAAATTTCAAAACAGAATTGTTTTCATTTGAGAAATATACTCTCCACTCTCGTTCTAGGATACTAATGATCCCATCTCTAACGAGTCATTCTCATTGGATATTACTAATCCAATATCTGATGAATGCTTTCGTATGGTTCTAATGTGTCTTATTCTCTGAGCTTTGTAAACCAAAGCTCTGATACCAACTGTGAAAACCCGTAACTTCCCCGTAAAGGAAAGCGTCGGATAGTTCAAGAACAAGCCACAACAGAACACATACAAAAGAACATTTCATTGTATATTACAACGATGCATCAGGATACAAGAATATACAGAGTATAAACAAATAAATATTACACAGAAATATCAGAGATTTAAATTACATTTAAATACATCGCAGCGGAAAATAATACAATACACAACTAGAAGAGATATACGGATACAAAGCTTTCCGGATATCATTCCAGCTGTAAACCAGGATCCTGTGAATATAAATCTGCAAAACCAAAACTACTAGCTGCCCGTGTCGAAAATAGGGGCACCCAGAGTTTAGGTTAAAACAATAAACTCCAGGTCAGTCATGTGACTGGTGTGAGAACTAAAACAGTTATTAATCTTTATTTTAAAGTTCGGTAAATCAAGGGACCACGCCGTATAACACGGAACGGGTTTCCTCCCAAGAATACCAATGCATAAAACAACAGCGCAATGCTAAATAAAGAAAAATGAAGCTGTTATAAGACCCAGGTCCTATCACACAATGCAACGCAAGCCGGGGGATAGGGTTTTCCCTTATAACAGCCAAAGAATGCTTGATACGTTTAAAACAAATCATTCGATACTATTATAAGTGCATAGTGTATAAAACAACTTCAAATCATAAGTATCAATCATAGGCGGCATGAATGCCCCATAACACTATGTCGCCATATATAAGTTTACAATCAAAACCGCAAGACGTCGTATTGGAAGTTGGGTTATCATTTATGGTATGAACCGAGGCTAAAGATAGTCCTCAACCGATTCGAGACGCTCTAGCCCGTGTCTCAGGAACAGCCGCAACTGCCCCTTGGATCGTCAGGGCCGGTCCACCGATGTGGATTATAATGCCTGAACAATACGTTTCTCCGCCCTTTGGGGCGTAAGCCTGGCCCGTCAGCCGACCAGAAGCATCGGCCGAAACCGATATCACGAGGCGCCTCGCTTTTCAGCAAGTAATAATAAGCAATATCCACATGAGTCAAACTCGTCAGCCAGTTCAAGCACTGACGCCACTCCTAACTAGAAAGAAAACGCATGTCCCCCCTGAGGTCCGTCTCCCGTTTTTGGTTCATACCGGATGTGAAACTCGCGAGGTAAACGTTACACAAAGCTACGCTACAAAGGCCTTGCTTCGATCATCAACCACAAGACTTTGCTTTTCAACAGAAGCCTTGATCATTTGCATCTTAGCATGCCACAATGGCAATTCACTCCATGCGATTGATATCCATCAATATATAACCCCTGAGCTCGTACGTCTCAGAGAAGGGCGTTAAGCAAGAGAATAAATTCTCCGCCGCCAAACAGATATATATTTAATAGAGATCAATCACACGGACTAAAATCCAATGTCAAACACACAGTCCATTTACAAGTCCGTTCTGGGTCTGAACGAAACCGGAGGCACCTAGTACCCCGCATATCCATCGATCTCCAAGTACGTCTGGACGATCACTAACTGTTTCCATCTTCTTGGGTGTACAGCCCAATCAAGATCATCAGTAATTACCCAAACGACGTGAAGACTTCTGGTCTTCGACCACCGTCTTCATCTTCGACTTATCGTCGTATCAGTTATTCAGAATGGGATAAACCCGGTCTTTCCGAATAACTCTCGTATATTTTAAATAAGTGTTACACAAACACAACATACGCCTCATTCCAATTCATCAGTCACTAACCGTAAATTAATCAAGAGAATAATTCCCCAAATATTAACCCCGAAGGCCGAAACCAATATCAGATCAATACCTAGAAAACCATTCTGCTTGGCTAACCGACAGTTAGTTTCTAAATTTCACATTCATAGGGAAAGATTCCCATTAATTTTATCCAAGATAAATTCTTTATATTTATTCTTTAATCTATCCTTTTGAATTTCGATTCAACTAGTCGGGATTAACGAACCTTACCAAAGTAATCATTTGTTTTAATTTCCCAATCCCAACCTATTCATCCCATGAAGTAAAACTGGTAATACTTCATATCTAACACCATAGTGTTATCGGTAAATTCAATTACCATTTCACGTTCAAATCTAATTAAAGATTTAACTATCTCCTGGAGTAAAACTGGTGATACTCCATTCACGATCTTTTCAATCTAATTAAAGATTCATTAAAACTCCACTTAGTTTTAAACTTTAACTGGGTTAAAGAATCAGTGTCATTTAAAACACGGTTCACGGTAAACCCAAAATCACCTTCCATTAATTATCGGGTTAAAGAACGAGTGTTATTTAAAAACACTGTTCACGATAAACCCAAAATATCATTCCATTAATTATCGGGTTAAAGAACAAGTGTTATTTAAAAACACTGTTCACGATAAACCCAAAATATTATTCCATTAATTATCGGGTTAAAGAACAAGTGTTATTTAAAAACACTGTTCACGATAAACCCAAAAATCAATATCAATTCAATTCCAATTAAATATTATTTAATTGGTACACTTCATTAAATCTAAATAAAAAGATTTAATCTTTTCTCAACAGGGTTCAAGAACAGTGTTAATGAAGACACCATTCACGACAAACCCAAATCACATTTGATATTCAATACAAGGCTCTGAATAGAAAATATATCGGCTTATATTCAATATCAAATTCTACGATTAACAAATGTCGTATTGCAAATAACGATATAAATATATATCTTTTAAATTTCCATAACAACACCTGTATAATCACGAATTCCAACATCAAAATATTCCGAAGACAATTTCGATTCAAATCCACTCCAATGCAATCATTGGAAATTATGGTTATTTTTAAAACCATTTCAAATCCAATTTATTTATTTTAAAAAATAAATAAATTACTATTCTAGTTCAAAACTAGTTCATTTCGATAAAAAACTATTTTTATCTTTTCAAATATGGAGTTTTTCATCCCAATTTTTCCCAAATCATTTCTTATGATTTTACACAATTTATTATTATTTTTAATAATTTTATCAAGGCCCGTACAGTCGATTTCCATCAATGGCCATCGAACTGCACTTACAACGACCTTTTTCAAATTTGATTTGGACATAATTCCAAATCCAACCGTTAGATTTCAAATTTCTAATATTCGTTAGAAAGCTCTTTTCGATACGAACCCAACGGTTCCGGTTTTAGGAAAATCCGACGGTCGGATCTCCCGTAATGTCCATTTGAAATAAATGGTCGAAATTCGCGAACTGCCGCGGCGCGGCGCGTTCTATTCAGGCCATTTTATTATATATATAATATATATTTCGTCGATTTCTATTTAAAACTAATTATATAAATAGTTTTAAATTCATTTCAAAAGCAATTTCAACTTCCTTTTCAATTCAAATCAAAATTGGATTCTTCTTTATAAATTCGTTTTGAATTCATTTCTATTCAATTCAAATTTCAATTCAATTTGAATTCATTTCAATTCGCTTTCAATTCAATTTGAATTCGTTTTCAATTCAATTCATTTCGAAATCGTTTTCAATTCAATTCATTTCGAAATCGTTTTTAATTCAATTTGGATTCGTTTTCAATTCAATTCATTTCGAAATCGTTTTCAATTCAATTCATTTCCAAAGTCGTTTTTTATTCGATTCAATTCAAATTGGTTTTCTATTCGATTTAATTCGTTGTATATTCCATTGAAATCAAATTCGTTATATATTCAAAACAAATTCGATTCGAATTCGTTTTCTATTCAATTTGATTCAAATTTCATTTCAAAATATTCGATTTCGAAATCACTTTTCAATATTCATTTTAAAATGAATAAAATCGATATAAGTATCGTTCACGTCAAAATGGCGTCAATCTAATCAACACGGCTTCACATATTTCTATTTTCAAATATTCTATTTCAAATATTTCTATTACTAAAATATTTCGTTCAACACATGACCAATCTCAATGGATGAGTACTGTCAACACATGAACCTTTATATTGATAAAGATGTAAATTTTATTACTAAAATATTTCGTTCAACACATGACCAATCTCAATGGATGAGTACTGTCAACACATGAACTTTTATTTTATATTGATAAAGATGTAAATTTTATTACTAAAATATTTCGTTCAACACATGACCAATCTCAATGGATGAGTACTGTCAACACATGAACTTTTATTTTATAATATTCTTTATTTTTCAAATTGGAATGAGGCCCAATCAATCACCATATAATGTTAATTATATGGATTTTCATACATTACACACATATAATAGCATTGAAAAATAATCAACCATCAACCAAAGTGCACTATACTGTATAAGCATCAAATATAGATATCTAACGCTTATAACAGCCTGTCAATCAATCGATCGACATATTTAATCAATCAGGATGAGTGAACTTCAAATTTCATCCCAACACCCGTGTGGGGTTTCAAACAATCAAACACAGATTTTATTTGTGCAGTTGGGCGATGTGTAAAATTTATCGACCCAATCAATGTCCTTCAAATAGGTGTACATAAACAAACCGTCTGGTTTGTAAATGAATATTTATTTATTCACATTCACGTTAAAAATTATATTTTTAACGATAAAACATTTTATTCCAACATATGAATTTCTATTCAGTTCATTCTTTAAATAAAATGATATTTTTATTTTTCTAACTTATTTTAGAAAATTTCGGCGGCATAACGACACGATACTAGAAACGGGACGAGGCCTAGCCTTATCCCCGGTCTAGTGAAGGCCCACGCCATTCACACATCAATCAAATCCATTCATTTCATCAAACAATTCAATTTCAAATCAAATCATCTAACTAATCTATGCAACCAAACAAACAAGTCCATGGTCTGTGGACGATTGTGTCGGGTGCTACTAAGCACCGTCTGCATCCTAGTATATATATATATATATATAACTAGAAAAAGAAATTGAAAGGTGAGAAATTCTCACAGATAGCTATCCAATCATCTTGACTCTTCTTTGATAGAAATCTTCATCGTTATCGCCCCTTCGTCATCTTCGTTGCCCGTAGCCACTACATATGTAAAAATCGAATTTTTACTTCGTTATTCAATATATATAAAAATCAAATTTTTACTACTATGTTATATAGATAAAAATTATATTTTTATCACACTATTTTCCATATAAAGATTTCGCCTTTATAAAAACATAGACTTCGCCCTTTCAAATTTAAAGATTTCATCTTTATAAAAATCTCATTTTTATTTTTCTACACATATAAAGATGATATTTTTAATATTCCTATCATGTAAAAATTATATTTTTAATTCTCTACCTAAACAAAAATCATATTTCTACCACTTCTATATAGTAAAGATTATATTTTTAATACTTTAAAAATATAAAAATCATATTTTTAATTCTTTAAAAATATAAAAACTATATTTTTAATACTTTAAAACATAAAAATCATATTTTTATTTCCTTTATTTAATAAAATTAACCATATATTATATATAAACAAACTCTATTTTCTTTTGTAAAAGTCCTAGGTTTTTCTTTTGTAAAAAAAATAAAAATAAAATAAAGAATGCCGTATTTATTTATAAATGAACTGAGATTTAACCACAGCGTTATTTTTACAAAAACTGATTTGAATAACTAAAAAAAACAGGGTTTAGAAGCAATAGAACTCACGGTTTTTAACTTCCAGGAGGAGGAGGTGGCCTTGGCCGCAGCGCCGCTTGGTGGAGGGTCAGAGATAAAGCAGGTGGGCGGCTCAGTTTCAGGTGGTGGTGCGGCAAAAAGGGGGGTGGCGCGACTCCCTCATTCGCTGACTTCGGGGTCGGTGGGTTTAGAGCTTCGCGAGTTGGGAGGAGGGAGAGGGGAGAGGAAAGGGCACGCAGTGGGTCGGTGCGGTGGCTGATGGCCAGAGGCGGGCCCCCCCCATTGACTGGCGGCGCGTCCTTTCTGGAAAAAAAGGGGGGTTTGCGGTTCACTACGGAGAAGGGAGGGAGAAGAGAAGGCGGAGGGGGGGTCGCGGTGGCTTGCTGTCGCCGGAGAGGGGGTGGTGGACCGGGCGGTGGCGCGGTGGAAGGGGCTGGAGATGGAATCATGTATCGCGGGTTTTTTTTTTCTGTCTAAATTCGATTTGGGGAAATCAGATGGGGGGTCAACGGGTGGTTATGGGAAAAGTATAGGGGTTTTATTTATTTAATTTATTAATTAATTAATTCCAAACAAAAAACAACTTTCAAATTCGATCTCCAATCGAGGCCTAACGACTGTCGCCCCTAGCTAATTACCCCCATTCCGAACACAATGGGATATGTTCCGTAAGCCAATTTGGCCGTTACGATCAGTTTCCGTTAAATTTTCATTTAAATCATTATATTGAATTTTAAACGTACATTTCGAATTACTGGGGTCACATACTAACTAGAAAAATTCCAGAAAAATATTTTCTAGCTTCGTATCGACGATACGGTCCTAACAAAACTAGTTTCGTCGAATTCTGAGACCGTTTGAAAAAGGGCCAATTTCCAGTCGATTAAAATCAACTGAAACTGGTCAAACGCGTTTTCCTTTGCCACGCTCACATATTGATTCGAAAAATTATGAAATTTGGAATCTAGCAATAATTTGACACTGCGGACCCAACAAAAGTGGTTTCGTCGAAATCCGAGGTCGTTTGCAAAATTTCCATTTTTAAGGGCCTGAATTCCATAGCGACTATTCAGAATTTTCAATTGGACATATCTTTTGATTCCCGCTATGAAATCTTGATTTTTCGGATTCGTTGGAAAGATATTATCAATTAGATCCTAATGTTTTTGGTTTCACTAAAATCCGGATTGTTTTGCACCCGGTACATTCAATTGAAGTTTGAAATCGAATTATCGAACTACCGCGCCATTTTCAATTCTATTTATAATTATATATAATTATTTATATTCTAACGACGACGCGTATAAATATATACGTCGAATTCAATTCTAAATATTTTTCTCATCGATATTATTTAAAATAATCTATTTAAATAATCAAAAGTCGCTAAAATTGCCAAGATAAAAAATTTAAACTGGCCCAGAATTTGCAGGTTATTACATGGGCCTAGCACCAGTGGGCTTTGATCAGATTACTTTATCTATCTGTTGGAGCTTGGACCGTGATGTAAAGCCCAACTTATCTTTTCTATTATGGCTATTTGTTATGTAGTGGGATTATGTACTTATGTTTTATCAGGATGGATATTTAGTACTTGACTCTTGTTTTAGTTGGTTTTGATATGTAACCAAACATGTTTATCTTCTGCTGCAATGAAATGATGTTGTAGATTTCAAGTATTATTCATATCTGTCTTGTTGTAATTTTTCTGTTCTATATTCACTTAAAATACTCCACCGAAGTTAAGGCATTCCCTTAGTGAGTGACCTTAGCGGGTGTGGGGTGTTACACGTGGTATCAGAGCTGAAGGTTACCAGAACAAATAAAACATTTAGAAAAACAATTTTTCTAAAAACATTTTTGGAAGAAGTATTTTCAAAAACATGTCTTTTGAGAGAGAAGTTTTTGAAAGAAAAGCATAATCCCCAATAGCCATATCTTTATCTTTCGAATTCTCCGTTTTGAATCTTTCCTTTTTCGTTTCAGCATGGCTGAAGATCTTTACTTTCCGGAGGGCGTAGCGATACCAGTATGGTATAGGAGGTTGATGGAGGCTAGGGCCGCCACTGCGGGTCCAGCAAATGTTCCTCCACCAACAGTAGCACCCGATCTTCCTCCCCCTCCTCCTCCCCGCACGGATACTTTTGCTAAGACTTGCAAGGAATTTAAGGCTATGGGAGGGAAACCTTTTCAAGGATCAGAAACTTTTGTGGAAGCTAGAGATTGGCTTAAGGAAGTGGAAGAGTTGATAGATATCTTTGAGATGGAAGAAGGAAAGAAAGTCAAGTTAGCTGCTTGGTTAATGAAGGGAGAGGCCTCGTTCTGGTGGGAAGTCACTAATGGAGAGCGCCTTATTGACTCTTGGGCGGATTTCAGGCAAAGGTTTGTGGCAAAGTTTCTTTCAAGGGCGGAAGAAAATCTGTATATGGAAAGGTTCTTGACTCTAAAGCAAGGAAACCTATCAGTAAAGGAATATGTCAACAAGTTTAATCAGCTAGCAAGATTTGGCATAGACATGGTGAATACACCGGAGAAGAAGGCTTTGAGGTTCGTTAAGGGCTTGAATGAACCAATGCATGGATTGGCTATGACTCACATCTCTATGGGGGGAACCTTTGAGAAGCTAGTAGACATGGCACTCATGCATGAGGAAGAGAAGGGTCCCAATGCTAATAAGGCACCCGAGAAGAAAGGAGATCAGAAGAGACCTCAACAGCAACAACAAAACAAGAGTGGGAAAGGCAACGGTGGCAAGGGAAAGAAGAAGTGCTTCAATTGCGGGACACCAGGCCACCTAAGCAAAGATTGTCGGAAGAAGAAGAAGAAGACGGGCTGCTTCCACTGTGGCGAAGCAGGGCATCTAATGAAGGACTGCCCTAAGAAGGGGCAGAGGACGGGATCTACCTCAGGGGGACAGGTGCAAGCTCTTATGGCACCAGGTCAAGCAAGGGGGCAAGTTCAGGCTCTCGCGGTTCCATCGATTCAGGAAAGAGGTAGAACTATTTCCGTTGAAAGTCTGGTTTTTCTGTTTGATCATCCTGTCCGTACTTTGTTTGACTCTGGCGCATCGCATTCGTTTATCTCATCATCATTAGTTGAGTCACTGCACTTAGACACCAGTCTAGTAGATGATCCCTTGGTTGTTTCAAACCCAATTGGGGGCTCCACTTATTTGTCCATGATATGTTTGGGTTTGAAGATTTCCATACTTAGCGTTGAGTTTAGATGTGATGCTTTTGTTTTGGGCTTCACGGGCTATGGGTTGATTTTAGGCATGGACTGGTTATCCAGTAATGGTGCCGTTCTTGATTGTGAAAGGAGAGTTGTTAGGCTCATGACCCGCTTGGGTAACACTCTCGAGATCTCTTGTAATCCCATGGATTCTGTTATGCTAAGTTATCTTGAATCGCTTGACGCTTCGGTCGAGAGTTTGCGATCTGTTAGAGTGGTCCGGGAGTACTCGGATGTGTTTGAGGAGGTGCAGGGCTTACCTCCGAAGCGGGAGATAGACTTCCGAATATATCTGGTGGACAATGCTAAACCAGTATCTTTACCAGTGCGTCACATGGCTCCTCGTGAGAGGAGGGAACTCCATAAGCAAGTAGGGGAGTTGCTTGAGAAGGGGTTCATAAGACGAAGTATATCGGAGTGGGGTGCTCCAGTAGTTTTTGCCACGAAGGCGGATGGGTCCCTCAGACTTTGTGTAGACTATAGAGAACTCAACAAGCTCACAAAGAAGAATAGACACCCATTGCCGAGGATTGATGATCTCTTTGATCAGTTGGTTGGCGCCTCAGTATTTTCGCAGTTGGACTTAGCCACGGGGTTTCATCAGTTGAGAGTGGCTGAGGATAGTATAGAGAAGACTGCCTTTAGGACTCCGGATGGTTTCTATGAGTGGCTTGTGATGCCATTTGGTTTGACGAACGCCCGAGCATACTTTGTTGATTTGATGAGTAGGGTGTTCAGGGAGTACCTTTATAAGTTCGTGGTGGTCTTTGTGGATGATATCTTAGTCTTTTCTAAGAGTGAAGAAGAGCATGCCCTACATCTTAGGGAAGTGTTGGAGACTCTTCGAGCGCATAGCCTTAAGGCTAAATTCTCTAAATGTCACTTTTGGAGGAAGGAAGTGTGGTTCTTGGGGCACGTGGTCTCCAAGGAAGGGATAGCTGTGGATCCTGCGAAGGTAGTGTCCATCCAAGATTGGAAGGTTCCGAAGAATGCTACCGAGGTGAGGAGTTTCTTGGGGTTGGCTGGCTACTATAGGAAGTTTATCAAGGACTTCGTTAAGATATCAGCCCCATTAACTCGCTTGACGAAGAAGAATCTAGTCTTCACATGGGACGTAGATTGTGATGACGCGTTCCAACGGTTAAAGAGAGCTTTAACCACAGCTCCAGTCTTAGTGTTGCCAGATGGGAGTAAGCCATTTGTTGTTTATACCGATGCTTGTGGGACAGGACTGGGTGCAGTCTTAATGCAAGAGGGAAGGGTAATAGCCTACGGTGGAAGACAGTTGAGGGCGCATGAGAAAAATTACCCTACACATGATTTAGAGTTGGCCGCTATTGTTTTTGCGCTTAAGACTTGGCGCCATTATCTTCTTGGTGAGAGATTCGAATTGTTCACTGACCACAAATCATTGAAGTACTTGTTTTCTCAGAAGGATTTGAACTTAAGACAGCAAAGGTGGATGGAGTTCGTAGCATCCTATGATTTCGAGATAGCGTATACCCCTGGCAAGGGTAACGTGGTGGCGGACGCCTTGAGCAGAAAAAGATTGTCCTTGAGTCCATTGTTCGTGGAACGACGAAGCTTGGAATTTATCTCAATGTTTGATTTCAGACCTTCCGTTGACTTTATACCCGGTTTGCTAGCATTCTTAGAGGTCAGACCTACTCTTTTGGGACGGATTGGCGAGGCACAGCAGGATGACCCACAGTTGGTTGAGTTAGTAGAGAAGCTCATAAGGGGGAGTCGTCCAGCCATTTGAGTAGGTACAGCCTAGACGATAGGGGGTGGTTGCGTAGAGACGGTAGACTTTGTGTACCGCAAGATGAGGGTTTGAGGAAGGCTATACTTGATGATGCGCATCGTTCGAAGATGACCATTCATCCCGGTGGGGACAAGATGTACCAAGACATGAAGCGAGTTTTCTTTTGGGCCGGTATGAAGAAAGATGTGGCCGAGTATGTCGCTAGATGCTTGGTGTGCCAACAAGTGAAAGCGGAGCAAAAGAAACCCGGTGGGTTGCTTCACCCATTGGAAGTTCCGCAATGGAAGTGGGATAGCGTCTCGTTGGATTTTATTGATGGGTTACCGAGATCGAGGAAGGGTAATACGGGAATTTGGGTTGTGGTAGACAGACTTACTAAGAGTGCCCATTTCATACCCGTGAAGAGTAAGAGGACTGCTCTATGGCTAGCTTCAGTTTATCTTCGAGAGATAGTTCGGTTGCATGGTGTACCTTCTAGCATAGTGAGCGATCGAGATCCTATCTTCACTAGCGAGTTTTGGAAGAGTTTGCAAGAGGCGATAGGGACTCAGTTGTGTTTGAGCACCGCATATCATCCTCAGACGGACGGCCAGACCGAGAGGGTGAATCGTGTTCTGGAAGACCTTTTGAGGCTTTGTATCTTAGATTTTGGAGGTACATGGGAAGAGCATCTTCCATTAGTGGAGTTCGCATATAATAACAGCTTTCAATCTAGTATTAGCATGGCTCCTTTTGAAGCTCTTTATGGAAGGCCTTGTCGATCACCTACATGTTGGTGGGAATCTACGGATAAGATCTTGCTTGCGCCCGATATGGTTAGAGAGACTTCGGAAAAGATTGATTTGATTCGAAGAAGGATGAAAGCAGCGCAAGATAGGCAGAAATCTTACGCGGATAAGAGGAGGACGGATCTTGAGTTTGATGTTGGGGACATGGTCTTTATTAAAGTATCTCCATTACGGAATGTTGTTCGCTTTAGGTCCGTTGGGAAGTTAGCACCAAGATTTGTAGGACCGTTTCCTATTAAGGAAAGGATTGGACGGATAGCATATAGAGTGGATTTACCCGAGAGACTTAGTGGGGTACATGACGTATTCCATGTGTCACATTTGAGGAAGTGCCTACATGAGACCGCAGAGGTGGTAGAGCCGAGCTTGCTTAGAGAAGTGGAGGTAGAGCGTGATGCGACGATTCGATGAGCTCCTACTCGCATCCTTGGGTCAGAGGTTAGGATGTTGAGAAACAGAGAGGTTCGACTAGTCAAAGTGCAATAGGGAGAGGATGAGAGCAATACTACTTAGGAGACAGAAGCGAAGATGCGTTCACTGTACCCATTCCTTTTTGAGGGTATGTCTTTTAACTTCTCCTTTATCGTTTGTCTAGTACTTATCTTATCTTTAGTATGTCCTCTCATTAGTATCTTTGACCTTTAGATAGGGTAAACCTATGGTTGAAACATGTGTTTGAGACGTGTTATGATTGATGGATGCATGTGGATGCAAGTGGTTGCTAGTGGTTGCTCGTGGATGCATATGCACACACTTTAGACTCTAGATCGGCTCAGTCACTTCATATTGCATATTGCATATAATTGTGTGTAGGTAGCTATTTTAATGGATGTATAATGGTTGTGTTGTCATATGGATGATGCATTTTGGTGTATGGTTGTGCACACATGTAGTAATAGTATGTGTCGATAGGATTCTTTCACATACATATTGGATGCATGACACTATCATGGTTTGCATTAAGGAGGTCAACTGAATCAGTAGACCGCCTGATTTTGCATTAGACAGGAAACATATACACACACTTTTTTTTTTGCATATGTTCATACAACATTAGAAACTTTAAGGACAATGGATGCCAGTGTTTGATGGTTTGAGTAGATGGTTGTTTGGTTGGTAGGATACGTTCTTCTTGACTTGGAGATTTCGGGGACGAAATCCTTTAAGTAGGGGAGAATGTAACACCCCGAATTTCACTTAATATTAATGTTTAGTAATTAAAGAATAATTAATCTCAGACGTGAGAAATAAGCGAAACGGGTTGCGCCATTGTGTTCGTCTCGGAATTCTGGTTGAGATAGAGTCCGAGTTTGCGTGATTTGGACTTCGTATGAAGAAGTTATGGCCATCCGAAGTTTCAGAAAATTCAAAACAGATTTAAAGTATTCAAATTTCAAATTTCAGAAGAGGCAGGAAAATTCCCGCCAGACAGAGGGTGTCGACACTAGGGTCGACATGGGTGTCGACCCCCCCCCAAGGGGTCGACCCAGTGGTCGACCCCCCCTGTCGGTCAGTTTGGCCTGGGTGCACTGTTTTGAGCTTTGGGCTGTGTTTTGGTGGCTTGTGACGAAATCTAATGGCTCTAAACTAAATTAGGGTTAATCTAAGGGCCTAAACTACATCCTAATTCTATAAATACACCCTAAGACTCCCTAATTCATACTAAAAATAGATACAACGTCGTTATGCCGTCAAAATGCAACTTGAAGGAGCCTCCATCAAATTGTAGAAGAAGATAGCTTCTCAAATCAACTTCTAATCAACTCTAGCAACTTGATCTTCTTCATAGGATTTCTAATCAACAAGTTGTGAGTTTCTATGCCTTTAGCAAGCAATTGCTAAACTAATTATGATAGGATATAATGAGGTTATGGTTATGTATGTGGATCAATGCAAGTTATGTTATCATATGCTATGTGTTCATGATGTTATGCAAGTTATGCAAGTCATATGCTATGTGTTCATGATGTTATGCAAGTTATGCAAGTCATATGCTATGTGTTCATGATGTTGTGCAAGTTATGCAAGTCATATGCTATGAGTTCATGATGCTAGTTATGCAAGTTTTATGCTATATGTTCATGATGCTAGTTATGCAAGTTTTATGCTATGTGTTCATGATGCTAGTTATGCAAATCACTATGATAAACATTGATCCATTATGACACCGTGTTATGCAAGTTTGGTGTTTGATTATATGCAAGTAACATGTGAAAGTTAACCCCTTTGTATGTCATACATACATATGCAAGTTTACCCCTTTGTATGACATAAGTAACTTATGCAAGTTACCCTCTTTATGACATATGCGATTCATGCAAGTTTGGGTTGATTATTTATGCTAGTTGGGTTTGATGCTATGGTCATATATGCATGTTGACACCTTTAAAACCCATGTTGATGCTAATGTTATGCAAGTTTAACCCATTGTGTTTGTGATGAATCTCCCCTTTTAGGTATGTCATGTCAACGTATTACGTGGGGAACGATGGGGTTAATATTCATGTTAATAAAATGGTGTGAAGTTGGTATGATTATGCATACCATAAAGTGGATGGACATAATTGAGTCAATTATGTACATCGTTAAATTTGTAATTAATTAGGGATAATTAATACAAATTATGGGGGTGATTAATTAGGTGTAATTAATCGACTAAGACACGAGGTTGGACCCTTTTGTAGCATAAGACTGCCCGGAACCGACCGGCAAATCCAGCGGCTACAAATGATTGGCCCAATGTGAGAGGTCTTATGCATAAACTAAATACGTGACAAGTGTAAAGACACGAGGTTAGACTCTGTTATGGCGTAAGGCTGCCCGGAACCGACCGGCAAATCCAGCTGCTATAAAAGACAGTCTAATGTGAGAGTTCTTTACAAAGGTTACGTTCTTAATCAATTAAGAAACACTTAACTAGATAAGCATGTAGTGGGGCATGAGGAGTTAAGTGGGTGCCTTGGGTGGCATGTGGAAATCAAGTAAGTGCCTTGGGTGGCATGTGGAAATCTAGTGGGTTGCCTTGGATGGCAATAGAAAATACGATTAGAATACTTAACCAAGTGGAAACATGTAATTAAACATGATTAAAGGGTTAAGTGGGATGCACTAGAAAAAGGGACAAGCTTAGGTGGGTAGCTTGTGGGGGCCCATTTCAACCAGTAACCCATATGTATCTTATTGGGCTCGACCCATGTCGAGGATGGGACACGCGTACTGGGCTTGACTATAAGAGGCCAAAAACGGGTTAGCGGTGGCAACGCAAGTCCAACGGGTTTCATATGCGTGTGTGGACCCGGGCTGGTAGGTAAGACGTTGTTGCATCGTGTAGGTATAAGCCGTGCACCGTTGGTTGTATCGGGTTGCCACTTTGGGGAGTGATACACCCCACTGTGGGGCCAACACGTGTATCTACGTTAGGGAGCCGATCGCTTGGGGAGTAGTGGGTACACCTAGTGGAGATAGGGGAAGACGACACATATGTGGTCAGCTAGGGGTACACGAAACTACTAGTTATATTCTCTAAGTCCTTGGGTGGGATCAACCTTTAAATAGGAATGACTGGTGTGGTGCAGTGTAGAATTTACCCTTGGGTGGGTAGATGCGTCTTTACCGTTATCTTAGTTCATCATATGTCTAGTTGGCTGCTTAGTGTAGTCGTTTATCCCCAGTCATCACCGTACCAAGTTTATATCATACCCTAATTACTTTAATGATTGTATTGTTAAAGTTATAGGGCTCACTCAGACTTATGTCTGACCCCGTTGTTTTTATTTTTTTCCCAACCCTCAGGTTCTCAGAGTGGGCCTAGCACTAGTGGGCTTTGATCAGATTACTTTATCTATCTGTTGGAGCTTGGACCGTGATGTAAAGCCCAGCTTATCTTTTCTATTATGGCTATTAGTTATGTAGTGGGATTATGTACTTATGTTTTATCAGGATGGATATTTAGTACTTGACTCTTGTTTTAGTTGGTTTTGATATGTAACCAAACATGTTTATCTTCTGCTGCAATGAAATGATGTTTTAGATTTCAAGTATTATTCATATCTGTCTTGTTGTAATTTTTCTGTTCTATATTCACTTAAAATACTCCACCGAAGTTAAGGCATTCCCTTAGTGAGCGACCTTAGCGGGTGTGGGGTGTTACAGTGATAATCAATGCTTAGGACACGAGGTTGGACTCGTTTGTGACGTAAACCTGCCCGGACCCGCCCGGCAAATCCAGTGGTCACAAATGTCAGCCCAATGTGAGAGGTCCTACGCCTAAACTAAAGCATAACAGTTGTAAAGACATGAGGTTAGACTCTTTTAGGGTGTAAGACTGCCCGGACCCGCCCGGCAAATCCAGGTGCCATAAATGCCAGTCTAATGTGAGAGGTCTTTATGAGGTTATGGCCTGAATAAATTAAGAAATACTTAACCAGATAAACATGTAAGGTGGGACATGGGGGTTAAGTAGGTGCCTTGGGTGGCATGAGGAATTTAGTGGGTGCCCTTAGTGGCATGTGAAATACGATTAGTAAGACTTAACCAAACACACATGTAAATGAACATGACTAAGAGGGTTAAGTGGGATATACTAGCGGTGACAAGCCTAGGTGGGTAGCTTGTAGGGGCCCATTTCAACCAGTATCCCAAACGTATCTTTGTGGGCTCGACCCAAGTCGAGGACGGGACACGCATACTGGGTTTGACTATAAGAGGCCAAAACGGGGAGCGGTGGCAACGCAAGTCCAACGGGTTTCATATGCGTGTGTGGACCCGGGCTGGTAGGTAAGACGTTGTTGCATCGTGTAGGTATAAGCCGTGCATTCTCAAGTTGTATCGGGTTGCCACTTTAGGGGAGTGATACACCCCACTGTGGGGCCAGCACGGGTATCTATGAGTAGGGAGCCGATCAAAAGTGGGTAGTGGGGTACACCTAATGGAGATAGGGGCAGACGGCACCTATGTAGTCAGCTAGGGGTACGCAAGGCTATTTATATAGTTTCCGTGTGAAGCAAGCGGGATCAACCTTTAGGGTGACTAGTGCGGTGCAGTGTAGTAATTATTCGTTAGTAATTAGGTATGCCTTTGACGTTATCTTTAACGTTGTCTTAAACGTTGTCTTTATCTTCTCATTCCATATCTAATAGTTCATAGACATTTACTTGTCTTCCAGCTTATGCCTTAGTCTAGTTATTTTGATAATAGTATTGTTAGAATTATCATACTCGCCAGACTTTATGTCTGACCCCCTCCATCTCTATCCTTTTTCCCCCTCCAAGTCCTCAGGTTGGGCCCAACTCTAGTGGAGTTTGATTGGATTGCTTATTCTCTCTCTTGGAAAGCTTGGACCATTGAAGTAAAGTCCAGCTTATTATCTCTTTAATGGCTATTTGTGTAATGGGATTATGTATTTTGTTTAGCAAGATGGATATTGTACTTGACTCTGATTTATGGTTTTATGATGTAATAAACATGTTTAAATTCCGCTGCAATAAAATGAAGTTTTAGTTTTCCAAGTATTACTTATTATCTGTCTTGTTGTAATTTTTCTGTTCTATATTCACTTATAACCTCCATGGAAGTTAATGCATTCCCTTTGTGAGTGACATTAATGGACGTGGGCTGTTACATATTCATTGGAAAGATCTTTTTGATACGAACATAAGATTCCAGTTTTAGGAGAATCCGAGGATTGGATCTCCCGTTACATCCATTCGAAGTTAATGGTTGAAATTCTTGAACGGTCGCTGCGCGACACGTTCTATTCAAACCATTTAAATATATAAAATATATTTTGTCGATTTCCATTCAAATTGTATTTCATAAAACATTTATAAATTCGTTTTAAAAATAATTCCAACTTCCATTTCAATTTTAAATCAGAATTGAATATTCCATATCATTATGATATTAAAATGATAATATTTCCAAAATATCAGATTTTGAAATCAAATCTTTCAATATTCATTATAAAATGTATAAAATCGATAGAAAATTTTGTTTGAGTTAAAATGGCGTATATCTACTTAACTCGGCTTCATATTCATTCCATTTATGAATATTTCAATATATTCATATCCATCAAAAATCGGACATCAAACTTATATTTTGATTCTTCAATGAATATTATTTTAAAATATTCGTTATTTCTGAATTGGAATCAGACTCAATCAATTACCATATAATTTTAATTATATGGATTCCATACATCGCATGTTTTCAAAAATGTTGATAAACAACTATTTCACATCCAGAGTGCAATTTACAACTGTATAAGCATTAAATAATTAAATAACGCTTATAACAATCTATCAATCAGTCGGTTGACATACGATTAAATCAAGGGAGATGTGAGTTAATTATCATCCCCAGACCCGTGTGGGGTTTTTAAACAATAATAATTATTTAATGAATCATTACTTGCATATAATACACACCTCATAGTCATAAATAAATACTCAACTATCCAATGCCATTTAGGCGCCATAAGTGTCCATCCACGGAGTATGAAATGCGAGTGTCACACATTCATATAATGCTTCTAATGCAAATGATTTGTGAACAGTTCATGTGTTGAACCCCAAAAAGGGGCAATATAACTATATGATGCGATTTCTAACTTGCAACTTAAAATGCATAACTAATTAATTACTCTAATATACTAATTTAAGATAGAAGTTCTCACCGAGATTTTTTATCGTTATAATAACAATCGCTTTTGAGTTAAGTTAAACGCGGGTTTAATTTAACCCAAATTTCCAACTAACTCCAAATCTAACTAAATTAGTTTCATTGCGAAGCTCTCGTCTATACGGTTCTAACATATCTTGAATAGCCTTATTTCGAGTTCATATCAAAAAGTTATGACCTTTACAAGTTCGCATATATACGTTAACCAAACACTTAGCAACATATCTATGATTTAAACTACACAAATCATATAAATTAAACGATAAATCTCACCCCCGAGCATTCCAACACCTCGACTCTTCACCGTAGGAACTCCATGCGCTTGCTACAAGCTAAAGATCTGTCTTTTTCAACTCTAACTTGTCAATGAACACTCAAACACTCGCTAACACGCCCGCATTAAGGTTTCAAGCAAGAAAGCTTGGATTTTTAAGTGTTTGGAGACTCGTGGGGCCCATGCCTTCTCTGGACAGCAAGGTGTTGATGTGGAAGCAGACCCTAGGGGCTTGGCATGGTGATTTGGACCCATGTGGAGGAGCTAGGAGGTACTTGGTGGTGGTGGATCTTGAGTTCGGTGCTAAAAATGCAACCTTTTTGCAAATTAGAAGAGATGGAAGGGTTTTAATGAGGAGAGGGAGGAAGGGCCCACTGCCATGTCCTAGTGAGGTGTTTGCTGCATGGCATAGTTGGGTGGAGGAGGTGGAGCAACCATAAGTGGCGGCGACGGTGGTGAAAGAGGAGGGAGGAAGAAGATGTCACCATTAATGAGTGTTTTAGCTTAGAAAACGTAATTTAGGTAAATGAAATGAATTAAATCTAAATTAAAACCCTATATTACTTCATAGAAGCACCAATTAAGGGTAGCATGACATGTGGAGGAGGGAGGTACTTGTTTATCTAATTTCTATTGGACAAACACTATTCATGAATTGACTTAAATTGAAGGTGTATTAATTCTAAAGTGCAAACTTCGTTCTAGTCCCACGGCCACACGTTAACTCCAAGAATCATGAATTTTGGAATCTTCCTATATTTTGGAATTACGGTTCCAACTAAATCAGACGCATCGAATTTGGAGATCGTCTGAAAAATGGCCTTATTTTCAGCTTAAACTGAAAACTGACTAAATTTTCAACTTACGATTATTTACCGTTCTCTCACATACGAATTCCGTTTGACTTGAAAATTGGAAGCCTGACATATTTCAACATTATGAATGCAACAAAAGTGGTTTTGTCGAATTCCGAGACTGTTAGAAAAATGGTCATTTTATCAGCAATCGATATAACTTTAACAATATCGATTTTTAAATTCATACTTATAAATCGAATTAATGATTTTACTGAGTTTGTTTTAAGTCAAATGGAATATAAAAACTAATTTTAAAATTATTCTCAAATTTTATCGAGCAAAAATTAGCAATTTATATTCAAAATTCAATAATATAGATTAAAACAAATTTTTTGGTTCTGAAATTCTGGGTTGTTACAATCTCTCCCACTTAAAAGTTTTTCGTCCTCGAAAAAGGAATAGAGCTGAAAATTGTTTAACTAACCAACTCAGCTTTCATTCTGTTGGAGTTCTTCAACTTCTCAGTTTCAAAGAACTTCCTAATTTCTCAAAATTTGGCTAATGCCTTAAATTTTTGAAAATTTTCGTCATAACCTCTTTTGTATGGGTTGATCTTAACAAATTTATTGCGCCATATTAGGCACCCAATAAATTTATATATCGCATACAAATCATTCCTTGACCCAGTGATTGGAATTGGTCATAATCCATGTGCCGTATCTAAAACGAGAGAGACGTGCACATTTTTGTCATCTCAAGACCTATGTCGGGTTTGTTATTAAATCCTGTATTTTTTATTTATATGTTATTAAGTCCATAATTAATCTTCAGTTCAACCATAAATTCTATCCTCGCCATACAAGCATCTCGCTCATATAGTAATCCAAACCTCGTCATATAAGCACCAAATGCTTCTATGGAATATGATATGATATGCTATGCCATCTTCAGTAGTATGTTATGCGACGTTGTCATAATTTGTTACTATCCTATGGTGTATGTTTTAATTTCACACAGAACAACCATCACAGCGAATTCAAATCATTCATAGTAGTTTAATATAATAATAAAATTGCACAACCAACTCATTAAGGTGCACCTGTTTGTTGGGCACGCAATTTATTTTTCTACTCAACTGTAAATCCATAACCTGCTCAACATATATATGTATATTCATGCATATAAATCCAATTCGAACTAATTTTCAATTCAGTTCAACATTATATTTGATTTGGCTTTATTTTACCCTTTCATTTTCACATTGGTTTTATTATTCCAATATTTTTAATTAGTTAAACTAATAATCACACATCACAATCAGCAATCAATTGGTTAATTAAATTTTCAAATATATATAACTTTTATATTCTTAAAAATAATGTTTTCAGTGCCAAATCCCAAACAATAAATTCAATAAGTTTTGGTTCTCACACCAATTAATTGGAATTATATAGATATTCTACTTTCGAAACTCAAACATAAACACTGATGATGTAGCTACAATCATCAAAATCATCTCCTGGCAACTAGAGTGTGATTCTATATCTACCCAGCATATTTAAGACTTCGCATACACGTTAATTACGCGTATACTCAAAATCTTCTTATGCTCGATAGCCCAAATTCGATATAAAATAAAATACTCAAATACGTATAATAAGATATAATTTTCAAAATTAAATTCATTTTATATAAATAATACTCTTCAAACTCATTTTAGGATATCACTGATCATATCTCTGTCGAGTCATTCTGATAGAATGTTTCTAATCCTATCTCTGATGAATTCTTTCGTTCGGTTCTAATGTGTCTTATTCTCGAGCTTTGTAAACCAAAGCTCTGATACCAAACTGTTATGCACCGAATTCGCCCTATCTCGGAAGAGATGAAAAAACGTGGAGTGTATGAGAACATGATGCATCAGAACTCAAACATAAGAACATTTCGTTGCTATTACAATAATTTACATCATAGTACAAGAATATCAGAGTATGAATAAATATTACCTAGCAGAAAAATAATATCAGAGTTTAATAATTTACATAGCAGCAGAAATATAAATGTATAAATACAATGCATCGTATTAATATATCAACTAACACAACTGAAAGAAATACATGAATACAAAGCTTTCCGAATATAGCTCCAGCTGTAAACCAGGATCCTATTAAATAAACATCTGCAAAACCAAAACTACTGACTGCCCATTTGGAAAATATGGGCACCCAGAGTTTAGGTAGAAAACAATAAACTCCGAGTCAGTCATGGGACTGGCATGAGAACTTAAAACAATTATTAAACTTGTACTTTAAAATAGGGTAAATCACGGGACCACGCCGTATGACACGGAACAAGTTTTCTCTACATGAATATCAGTTTAGAAATAAAACAATGCAATGCTTTTTGGAAAATGAAGCTATTATAAGACTTAGGTCCCATCACATAATGCAACACAAACCGGAGGATAGAATTTTACCTTATAATAGCCAAACATGATTGATGCGCTTTAAAACAAATCATCTTTATATTACTATAAGTGCATAGTGTTAAAACAACTTCAAATACAACTGTATCTATCGTAGACGGTATAGTACCCCATCCTACTACGTCCCATATAGGTTTTCACCTAAAACCGCATGATGTCGTATTGGAAATTGGATTTCTATCATGAGTCAAGGTAAGGGATGTCTCCTTACCGATTTCGAGACACTCTAGCAAATGTCTTAGGATCACACCTATTTAGTGGATTAGTTATTCCTGAACAGTACGTTTCCTGGTCCTATCGGACCTCATAAATGACCATTGTCGACCAAACATATTTGAGGCGCCTCGCAATCCATCATCCACATAAGTAAAAATATTTAGGCTCTATACCTTGACACCACTTCTAGCTAGAAAGAAACGCATGCACTCCCTGCAGTCACTATCCCATTTTAGACTCATACCAGGGTGTGAGGCTTGCGAATTAACGCTACAACACAAAGCTATGCTATTTAAAGCCGTGCTTCGGTCATCATCCACAAGGCCTTGCTTTTCAACAAAAGCCTTGCTTATTGCATCTCAGCATGCCACACTGGTAATTCATGTCATACAACTGATGTCTATCAATATATTACCTCTAAGCTCATATGTAATAACCCGGAAATTATGAGCCAATTTAAAATTTTTATTTTGGCAATTTTAGCAAATTTTGATTATTTAAATGAATTATTTTAAATAATATCAACGAGAAATTTATTTTGAATAGAATTTGAATGTATATATTTATATAGATCGTCGTTATAATATAAATATTTATTTATATTTATAAAAGGAACTGAAAATGGCGCGGTAGTTCGAAAATTCGATTTCAAATTTCAAATGAGCATACAGGATTCAAAATAAACCGGATTTTAGTGAAACTAGAAATATTGGAATCTATTTGAGAATATCTTTCCAATGAATCCGAAAAATTAAAATTTCATAGCGGGGATAAAAAGTTATGTCCAATTAAAAATTCAGAATAGTCACTATGGAATTCTGGCCCTTAAAAATGGAAATTTTGCAAACGACCTCGGTTTTCGACGAAACCACTTTTGTTGGATCCGTGATGTCAAGTTATTGCTACATTTCAAAATTCGTAATTTTCTGAATCAATATGTGAGTGTGGCAAAGGAAAACGCGTTTGACCAGTTTCAGTTGATTTTAATCGACTGGAAAATGGTCATTTTTTGAACGGCCTCAGAATCTGACGAAATTAGTTTTGTTAGGACCGTATCGTTAATACGAAGCTAGAAAATACTTTTTGGTAATTTTTCTAGTTAGTATGTGGGCCCGATAAATTGAAATTTGCGTTCAAATTCAATATATAGAGTTATATTTTGATTTTGAAAAAAACTGATCGAAACGATCGAATCAGCCTGCGATACATATCCCATTGTGTTTGGAATGGCGGTAATTAACTATGGACGACAGTCGATGGGTTCGATTTCGAGGTCGAAATAAAAAGCTACTTTTTGAAATTAAATAATTAAATAAAAAAAATCTCTCTCTCCCCCCTCGTTCGATCTCCCCATTCGAACCCAATACCCACTGCCTCACCCGATTCCGCCGCCTCAGCAGCTAACTCCGCCGCGCCGACCCTCAGAGCATCCCCCGGCCACCTCTGACCAACCGCAGCCCACCTCCGACCACCAACTCCGGTAAGATTTAATTTTTCTTTTATTACTATTTTATTTATTTAAAGCAAACTGATTTCTTTATATGTAGAAAATATATGATTTTTATATGCCAAAAATATAGATTTTTAAGATGAGAAAGTTAGGATTTTTAACATGATAGGATATGGATTTTTAGCATGAGAAAGGTTAGATTTTTATTGATAAAAAGGTGAGATCTTTAATGCGGTAAAGATTAGATTTTATATATATAAAGCAAGCAAAAAGATTTGAATTTCATAAATAAAAAAGATACAATTTTAATTTAAAAGAATATCAAAAAGGTTGGATTCTTATTAATATGATAACGTTACAAAGATGCGATATTTAAATAGAATAAAAATATGATTTTTATTTATGTAGAGTTATAAAAATACAATCTTTATTAGAAGAAGAGCGATATAAAAATAGAATTTTATCTATATAGTAGCGATGTAAAAGTAGAATTTTTATCCAAATAGTGGCGGTATAAAAATGTGATTTTTATATACATAGCAACAATATAAAAATATGATTTTTATATATGTAGTGGCTACGGACAATGAAATTGACAAAAGGCGAGCGGCGAAGATTTTCTACATTAGAAGAATCGTAGCGTTTTGTTTAGCTAATCAGTGAGAACTCCTCACTTTTATTTTTATTTCTAGTTTGAAATATATACTAGGATGCAGACGGTGTTTAGCAGCACCCGACACCCGTCGTCCACAGACCATGGATGACTTGTTTGTTTGGTTGCTATGTTGTGAAATTTGATTGTGTGATGTGGAATGAAATAAAATATTTTATAGTGGAAAATATTTTATAGTTAAAAATATAATTTTTAACGTCTATATAAAATAAATATTTATAAACAAATCGAACGATTTGTTTATATACACTGATTTGACTGATATTGATTGGGATGATAAATTTTACACATCGCCCAATTGCACAAATAAATTCTGTGTTTGATTGTTTGAAAACCCCACATGGGTGTTGGGATGAAATTGGACATACACTAATCCCAATAATTAGCTGTTTGTCGATCATTGATCGACAGGCTGTTATAAGCGTTGAATATTTATATTTGATGCTTATACAGTGTAGAATGCACTCTGGATTATGGTTGATGATTTATCGTTGCTATTATATACATGTGTTGTAGGGAATCAATATAATTAACGTTATATGGTAATTGATTGGGCCCCATTCCAATTTGGAAAATAGAAAGAAAATTCATTTGTTGAATTGTAAAGAAAATTCATTTGTTGAATTGTAAAGAAAATTCATTTATTGAATTGTAAAGAAAATTCATTTGTTGAATTGTAAAGAAAATTCATTTGTTGAATGGTAAGGAAATCATGTGTTGAACAGGATTTGTTGAATAGAATAACAAAGTTATTGAAATATATAAAGCCGCGTTGATTAGATTGACGCCATTTTGACGTGAACGATATTTATATCGATTATATTCGTTATAGAATGAATATAGAAAAGAAAGTGATTTCAAAATTTAACGTTTTGAAAATATTATCATTTGTATATCGATGATGTGGAATATTCAATTTTGACTAGAAATTGAATATGAAGTTGAAATCGTTTTGAAAACGATTTATAAAATACGTTTTAAAAGGAAATCAAAAAAGTATATATTATATATATAATATAATGGCTTGAATAGAACGCGCCGCGCCGCGGCAGTTCGCGAATTTCGACCATGGACTTCGAACGGACATTACGGGAGATCCAACCATCGGATTCTCCTAAAACCGGAATCGTTGGGTTCGTATCGAAAAGAGCATTCTAAAGAATATTAGAAATTAGAAATCTAACGGTTGGATTTGGAATTATGTCCAAATCAAATTTGGAAAAGGTCGCTGTAAGTGCAGTTCGATGGCCGTTGATGGAAATCGATGGTACAGGCCTTAATAAAATTATTAAAAATAGTGATAATTTGTGTAAAATCATAAGAAATGATTTGGGAAGAATTGGGATGAAATTTTCCATATTTGAAAAGATAAAAATAGATTTTTATCGAAATGAACTAGTTTTGAATTAGAATAATAATTTATTTATTTTTAAATAAATAAATGGGATTTGAAATGGTTTTAAAAGAAACCAGAATTTCCAATAATTGAATTGGAATGGATTTGAATCGAAATGGTCTTTGGAATATTTCGATGTTGGATTTCGTGATTGTATAGATATTGTTATGAAAATTTGAAAGATATATTTATATCGTTATTTCCAATAGGATATTTGTTGGTCGTAGAATTTGATATTGAATATAAGCCGATATATTTTCTATTCAGAGCCTTGTATTTAATATCAAATGGGATTTGGGTTTATCGTGAATGGTGTTTAAGTAACATTTGTTCTTTAACCCGATAATTAATGGAATGTGATTTGGGTTGTCGTGAATGGTATCTTTAATAATACTGTTCTTAGACCCAACGGAGTTAAGAAAATCAGAAACTAACTGGAGATTAGTTAAGTTGAATGGTTTCTTGGGTATTGATCTGATGTTGGTTTCGGACTTCGGGGTTAATACTTAGGTAATTGCTCACTTGCTATTTTGCGGTTAAAAGCTGATAGAATGGAATGTGATTTTGGGTTTATTGTGAACCGTGTTTTAAATGACAATGATTCTTTAACCCAGTTGAAGATTATAACTAAGTGGGGTTTTAATGAATCTTTAATTAGATTGAAAAGATCGAGAATGGAGTATCACCAGTTTTACTCCAGGCAATAGTTAAATCTTTAATTAGATTTGAATGTGAAATGGTAATTGAATTTACCGATAACACCATGGTGTTAGATATAAAGTATGACCAGTTTTACTTCATGGGATAAATAGGTTGGGATTGGGAAATAGAATAAATGATTACTTCGGTGTGGTTCGCTAATCCCGACTAGTTTGAATTGGTATTCAAAGGAAGATTAAAAAATAAATTTAAAAGAATTTATCTTTGATAAAATTAATGGGAACCTTTCCCTAAGAATGTGAAATTTGGAAACTAACTGTAGGTTGGCCAAGATGAATGGTTTCATGGGTATTGATCTGATGTTGGTTTTGGCCTACGGGGTTAATATTTAGGGAATTGCTCTCTTACTAATTTACGGTTAGTGACTGATGAATTGGAATGAGGCGTATGTTGTGTTTGTGTAACACTTGTTTATTATATACGCAAGTTATTCAGAAAGACCGGGTTTATCGCATTCTGAATAACTGATACGACGATAAGTCGAAGGTGAAGACGGTGGTTGAAGACCGGAGGTCTTCGAGTCATTTGGATAATTACTGACGATCTTGATTGGGCCATACACCCAAGAGGAGGGAATCAGTTAGTGATCGTCCAGACGTACTTAGAGATCGATGGATATGCGGGGTACTAGGTGCCTCCGGTTTCGTTCAGACCCAGAACGAACTTGTAAATGGACTGTGGTCTGACATTGGATTTCAGTCTATCTAATTGATTTCTGCTAAATATATATCTGTTTGGCGGCGGAGAATTTATTCTCTTGCTTAACGCCCTTCTCTGAGACGTATGAGCTCGAGGGTTATATATTGATGGATATCCATCACATGGAGTGAATTGCCTGTGTGGCATGCCTAAGTGGCAATTGATCAAGGCTTCTATTGAAAAGCAAAGTCTTGTGGTTGATGATCAAAGCACCGCCTGTGTGGCATAGCTTTGTGTAGCGTTGATTCGCGAGCCTCACAACCGGTGTGAACCAAAAATGGGAGAGGACCTCAGGGAGGACATGCGTTTCTTTCTAGTTAGAAGGGGCGTCAGTGGTTTTACACGCCCTGACGAGTTTGACTTATGTGGTTGTTGCTGTTGTTAGGCGCCTCGGATATATCGGTGACTATGTGAAGCCGATGAAGTCATTCGTTGGCTCATTTACGCCCCAAAGGGCAGGGAAACACAGTGTTCAGGATTTAAGTTTAATCCACATCGGTGGCCCGGCCCTGTCGCTCCAAGGGACGATGCGTTTTGTTCCTGAGGCTCGGACTAGACAGTCTCGAATCGGTAGAGGACTATCCTTTGCCTCAGTTCACAGATGGAAATTCAATTTCCAAATACGTGACTTTGCGGTTTTGATTGTAGAGCCTAGTATGGCGACACGATATATGGTACCCATGCCGTCTATGATTGATACTTATGATTTGAAGTTGTTTTATACACTATGCACTTATAATAGTATCAAATGATTTGTTTTAAACGTACCAAACATGTTTGGCTATTATAAGGGAAAACCCTATCCCCCGGCTTGCGTTGCATTGTGTGGTAGGACCTGCGTCTTATAATAGCTTCATTTTTCCAAAAAGCATTGCGCTGTTTTATTATATGCACTAGTATTGGGAGGAAACCCGTTCCGTGTTATACGGCGTGGTCCCTTGATATATCTGATTTAAAATAAAGATTAATAACTGTTTTAGTTCTCACACCAGTCACATGACTGACCTGGAGTTTATTGTTTTCACCTAAACTCTGTGTGCCCTCATTTTGACACGGGCAGCTAGTAGTTTTGGTTTTGCAGATTTATATTCACAGGATCCTGATTTACAGCTGGAACGATACTCGAAAAGCTCTGTATCCGTGTATTACTTCTAGTTGTATTTTGTATTATTTTCCGCTGCGATGTATTTAAATTTAATTTAAATCTCTGATATTTTCTGTGTAATATTTATTCTTACTGCATATTCTTGTATTCTGATGGAATTGTTGTAATATACAATGAAATGTTCTTCTATCTGCGTTCTTTTGTGTGTTGTTCTCGAAGTATCCGCTCTTTCCTTATCGGGGAAGTTATGGGTTACTACAGTTGGTATCAGAGCTTTGGTTTACAAATCTCAGAGAACAAGACACATTAGAACCATATGAAAGAATTCATCAGAGATTGGATTAGTAATATCCAATGAGAATGACTCGTTAGGGATAGGATCAGTAGTATCCTAGAATGAGTGTGAAGAGTATATTTTTCAAATGAAAACAATTTTGTTTTGAAAATTTTAAATCGAATTACTCGTATTTGAATAATTTAATTGTATTGATTTGGACAATCAAGTATATGAAAATTTTGCATATACGCCTAGCTAGCGTGTATTCGAAATTTCAAATATACTGGGTAGATATTGAATCACACTCTACTCGCCCGGGGATGGTACTGATGATTGTCATGACATCATCAATATTTATGTTCGAGTTTCGAAAGTGAGATATCTATATATTTCCAATTGACTGGCGTGAGAACCAAAATTAGATAGGGCTTATTGTTGTGATTTGGCATCAAAAAACTGATTTTTGGACTATGTATCAAAGTTATGAATCTGAAAAGCTAATCAACTAATTGATTGTTGATTATGCTGTTTGATTATAGTTTGAATAATTAGAATGTTGAACCTTTAGCCCAATTGAACCGAATTGTAACAACCCGAATTTTTAGCAACGTGTTAAGACAAGAATCAAGGCAGAATTAAATTATAAAATCTGAATCAGGATAAACGGGTTGCGCCATTGCGTTCGTCTCGGAAAAATACGCGAAATAGAATCCGAAATTTCGTAAATCGGAGTCCGTATGAAGAAGATATGGACGAACGAAGTTAGGCAGAAAAACCGAAAACAAGCCAGAATGCACTGGCGCACTTGTGAAGTGCGCCAGCACAAAAATACACTGGCGCACTTGGGAAGTGCGCCCGTGTCGAGCCAGAAACCTGCACAGCCTTCTGGCTTGACCCTGGCTGGCCTGGTGCACCTGTTTTGGCCCTTGGTCTTGTTTTGGAGGCTTGTGACGATTTTTGAGGGCTGGGATCTATCCTAGGGTTAATCCTATGGCCTAAAACACTTGCCTAATCTATAAATAAGGCCCTAACCTACCCTAAATCATCATTAATCTATCCTACAACTAAACTATGGCAAAATCAATCCTCTCATGGCCTCCACTCTCTTCATAAGTTCCTAAATCAAATTTCTAAGAGATTTCCATGCATACAAGTGTATTTAGGCTTGTATGATCCTCTTTAGCTTGCATTAAAGTCTTGTTTCTCTATTGGCATCATAAAGGAGGAGTCTTGATCAAGTTTGCTTGCATTTTGGGGTTTTAATTTGTTGCATAAGGGGTTTCTTACATTTGCTATACTCATTTGAGTCCACATAAGCATTGTAAGCCCTTCCCTACTCTTAGATATTAACTATGAAGTTAAATGTTCATGTTGAAAGTTTGTGTTTGATTAATTAGAATGATGCATGCTATCATGTTATGCAAGTTTATGAAGTCATTATCTTGATCTTATGAGCTAAAAGCCACAACCTTTATGTTGAAATGTTGCATTATGCAACATGAGAATCTTCATAATCATTATGTCAACTTGCATATGAAGTCATAATCCTTATATGATGATATATGCGAGTTTCTAGCCATCATTCCATGTCTTTTGTTACCATGATTCGCTTATGTACCAAGTTTGGGTTGATGCATGTTTTTGAGGCTTAAGAATGTAACATGCAAGCTAATGAACACATTTGTGCCTCATTTGCCACCATGATTAACTTGTGGCTTAATACCCATTTTTGTCATTCCTTTGCCAAGTCTCTTCTTTTAATCCATCACGTTGTTGCGAACGTATATGCTAGTTTAAAAAGCGTTGGGGTCACATTATGGGGAAACATAATGACATGAATATGACTTGGGTAAATGGGTATAAACATGACAACATGTAACGTTAAATATGACATGTGTTTATACTTGAAAACATGACTTGAAGTATAACATGGAAGTTAACATGTAAGTATGCATAAAAACATAAGCTTGGGAATTTACCTATTAAGTTAGGTCTACCCATTGGGAATTTACCTATTAAGTTAGGTCTACCCAATTGCTTGAAAACTTGACTATGAACATGACACTAGACTAAACATGAAAGTGGCCAACTCGAGGTTGGGTTGAGTTTGCAACGTAAAACTACCCGGAACCGACCGGCCTAACTAGTAGTTGCAAACAATAGGACCCAATGTGAGAAGTTGGTCATGTTGTGCTTGAACCCGAGGTTAGACCAAGTTGTGGTGTAAAGCTACCCGGAACCGACCGGCTTAACTAGTAACCACAACAAAGTCTAATGTGAGAGGTTGGGGTGCATTAAGTAATTAATGCCACATGATAGGGTTAAGTTAATTTGATTAATGACTCTTAACCAAATATGACATGGGTAAATGGGTTAAGTAAATTGGTTAGGCTAATGATACTTAACAAAACATGACAAGGTTGGGTAGGTTAAGTGATTTGATTTGCCTAATGACGCTTAACCATTTTTATACGACTAGTGGACGGGGATTAAGTTAACCAACACTTAATCAATCCAACATGATAATTTGGCAAGGTTAAGTAAGTTTTCTTAATGACACTTAACCATACAAGATGATTAGGGGATGGGGTTAAGTAATTTGCACCTAACTAATCCGACACGGTAATTAGATGGGGTTAAGTAATCCACACTTAACTAATCTAAACACGGTAATTCGATGGGGTTAAGTTAAACACTTAACCAATTTAAACTCGGTAATTCAATGAGGTTAAGTAACCAATACTTAACCAACTTAACGTGATAATTTAATGGGGTTAAGCAACTTATACTTAACCAATTATACATGATGATTTGATGGGGATAAGTAACTTATACTTAACCAATCTAATACGCGGACCTGATAAGGTTAAGTCACAAGACCTTTTTAGAATATACTTAACCATGGTAGTACGATTAGAGGATGGGGTTAAGCCAACCTATACTTAACCAATCCGACTCGATAATTTGATGGGATTAAGATAATCTATGCTTAATCGATCTAGCAAGATAATCCGATAGGATTAAGGTAAGCTAGTACTTGACCAATTTGACTTGATAGGGTTAAGTCATGAGCCTCTGGGTACACTTAACCAACTTGTGGGACTAAGTCTTGAACTTAAATACTTAGCCAATCTTTGACGTGATTCGTGGGCGGGTTAAGTCATGGACTTGAATGATAACACTTAACCCAATAGACAAACCCTAGCTAGAAGAACTAGGTAGAAAACCGTGGTTAATCAAGGATAACGGGAAAGGAAGCTAAGTGGTAAACCTTAGTTAAGGGTAACTAAGTAATAATTCTTAGCTAAGGACATAGGACTAATTCTCAAAACGATGAGTAACCTGATACGGTAGGTCATCGCTTAGTATACGAGGGGGAGCAAGTTATCTGACTTGGATAAAAGCTCCAGCGTACTGGGTGCCGAAGTGGAAGCTTCGGGGGACGTGAGGATATTCTTGGGATCCCTCTGTGGGCTGCCAGGTAATTATACTAGGCCCATGAGAGGTTAAGGTCTGCGTTAGAAGGACCAAGAGTATGCCTTGGTTGTTATGCGAGCAACCTAAAGACTGGGATGGATTAGCGTGGAGTCGACGATTCTTGTTTTTGCCCTGGATAGCACATCGCCGACTACCTACCATCTTTAGTCAATCGTGTACGTGCGGAAAGGCAGGGAACCCCCAACAGACCATGTGCTTGCTATCGAGTCATGGGTGAGGTTGGCCCGTAGGAAAGTGGGCTATAGTGGGGCCGGGGAGTGGTTCTTATACATGATTTTTCTTGGATTGCCTTTCAGTAGTTGAGGGAGGGGTCACGTGGGACCATAGCCACGGGTACAAAAACAGACCTTGATATCTGCATCGGCAGACGATTTAAAGCTCCCGACCGAGTTCCGTATTTCTTGATTTGCCCTGGCACGGAACTCGGATGGCACATTGGGGAACATGTGCATCTAGACATGGAAAACGATTCACGATACATACGTGGGATCAAGGGCGCGGTTGACGGGTGGCGTAATCCCTAGTGGTCCTAGGTGGCCAAAACCCAAACCGAGACACGGAAACGTTCATTAGGTAGCATAATCCCTAGCGGCCCTAGGTGGCATAAATCCTAAGTGGACGCGCGATAGTTCATGGTAAGGAAACACAACTAGATCAAGGGTTGCAGTCCAAAACAACTTCAAGGATAAACCGTTTACATGGGAAAGCCCGTACAGCCTACGGCAAAGGACTGAACTTATACATGGAAAGAAACATATGAGTTGAGTAACCTATATATGCGGCATATTAGGTTGACATGGACCATTACACGACTTTTGAGTAAGGGTCATTCACGGATAACACGTAATACAGTTGGGGTACTAGTACGGTAGGTGCAGAGCGGATATACAGGATAGATGCCATGAGACGTTATATGCGATAGATATCTTGGGATATTATACTTGATAGAAACCTGACAATGTGATACCTTGTTTTATCTTGACACCGTAGTTTATCACGACACCCTAGTTTATCTGAGTTCAGTAGTTCATCCTGTTATTTTGATTTAGCTTATCTATCTTGTTATCATGCTTATGTTCATCTCAGTTTCTCATGTCAGTTAACTTTACTAGTTTTTATACTAATAGTAGATAGGGCTTACTCAGTCTTTTTGACTGACCCGTTTTGTTTCGCCTCTTTTCTTCCGTTTCCCCCCCAGGTTACAGGGAGGAAATACTGTTGTTTAGTTCGGACTTCTTCTGCTTGAAGGTCATCATGGATGGCTTGGATTTTTCTTGGCTATGGCTACTTTACTGCTTTTTCTTGGGGAATAATTTATGAAAAAGTCTTTATGCTTCTTTATTATTGCAAGACAGGTTTTGATGTACTCTGATGTAAAAGGCTTTAGACCTTATTTATTCGTGTTATGAAAGTTTGATTTTACTTCCGCTATTTTATATATGTTCTGTCTTGTAATATTTCTGTGCATATTTACCAATAATACTCCTCCAAACCTAGTGCATTCCCTTTGTGAGTGACCCTAGCGGAGGTGGGGTGTTAAACGAATATTGAGTTGTATTGAAAATTAGTCGCCCGGGAATATACATGTACTTACATTGAACAAGTCATAGCAAGGAGGCTAGAGAAGAGGAATAAAATTGTTTGCCCGACAAATATGTACATGTTTATTTTATTTCTTGGGTTTTGGATGATTTTGTGAGCCGATTGGCTAGCCGCTTGGCTTTTTCTTTTTCTTTTGGATTGAAGAAGGCAATGGGAGGCTACATGAAATATCCCAAAGTCCTCGGTGCAGGGGAGGTTATGGCGAAATTTTTCGAAAATTTAGGGTGTTATCCAATTTTTTTGAAAATTTTGAAAAGTTCTTAGAAACTGAAAAGTTGAAGAACTTAAGCCGTAAAGAAAATAATGAAAGTTGAGTGGATTAGTTAAACAACTTTCGGCTTCGTTCCTTTTCGGGGACAAAAAGTTTTAAGTGGGGGAGATTGTAATAACCCGGAAATTCTAAGCTAATTTAAAAATTTTATTTTGGCAATTTTAGCGAATTTTGATTATTTAAAATGAATTATTTTAAATAATATCGACGAGAAATTAATTTTGAATAGAATTCGAACGTATATATTTATATAGATCGTCGTTAGAATATAAATATTTATTTATATTTATAAAAGGAATTGAAAATGGTGCGGTAGTTCGAAAATTCGATTTCAAATGAGCATACAGGATTCAAAATAAACCGGATTTTAGTGAAACCAAAAATATTAGAATCTATTTAAGAATGTCTTTCCAACGAATCCGAAAAATTGAAATTTCATAGTTGGGATAAAAAGTTATGTTCAATTGAAAATTCAGAATAGTCGCTATGGAATTCTGGCCCTTAAAAATGGAAATTTTGCAAACGACCTCGATTTTCGACGAAACCACTTTTGTTGGATCCGTGATGTCATGTTATTGCTTGGTTTCAAAATTTGTAAGTTTCTGAATCAATATGTGAGCGTGGCAAAGGAAAACGCGTTCGACCAGTTTCAGTTGATTTTAATCGACTGGAAAATGGCCATTTTTCAAACGGTCTCAAAATCTGATGAAATTAGTTTTGTTAGGACCGTATCGTTAATACAAAGCTAGAAAATATTTTTTGGTAATTTTTCTAGTTAGTATGTGGTCCCGTTAAATTGAAATTTGCGTTCAAATTCAATATACAGAGTTATATTTTGATTTTGACAAAAACTGATCGAAACGATCGAATCAGCCTACGATACGCGGAATGGGGGTAATTAGCTATGGACGACAGGCGGTGGGTTCAATTTTGAGGTCGAAATAAAAAGTTGCTTTTTGAAATTAAATAATTAAATAAAAAAATTCTCTCTCTCCCCCTCGTTCGATCTCCCCATTCGAACCCAATACCCACTGCCTCACCCGATTCCGCCACCTCATCCTCTAACTCCGCCGCGCCGATGTAACAACCCACAAATTCTGAACCAATTTTAAATTTTTATTTTAGAAAATTTTAATGAATTTTGAAAATATAAAGTGATTTATTTTAAATAATAATGGATAGAATTTATTTTAAACGAAGTTAAAACGAATAAATTTAATTTAAATATAAAAGGAGTTAGAAATGGCGCGGTAGTTTGAAAATTTGATTTTGAACTTTAACTGAATGTACAGGATTCAAAATAAATCAAAATTGAGTGAAACCAGAAATATTTAAATATGTTTAACCATATCTTTCTAACGAATCTGAAAAATTGAAATTTCATAGCGGAAATCAAAAGTTATGGCCAATTCAATTTTTAGAAAGGTCGTTGTAGAATATATATATATATATTATATAGTGCCCAAAAGGCTACTTTTCACATACGAAGGAATTTCGACTCGAAACCACTTCCATTGAGTTCAGAATGACGTTTCTGCATTGAAAAACAGTAAATACTTATATATTTTGAGTTTCGGAAATTATTTGTTTAAAATGTATTTTTAATATTAAATATATTGACCTTGAAAATAGTCATTTTTCAAACGACCTCCTTTTCGACGAAACCACTTTTGTTGGAACCGGAATGTCAAATTATTGCTAGGTTTCAATTTTCAGAATTTTTCGAATTAATATGTGAGCGCGGCGAGAGAAAATGTGTTTTGACTATTTCAGTTAAATTTAAATGCCTTTAAAATAGACATTTTTCAAACAGTCTCAGAATTTGACGAAAATAATTTTGTTGGACTCGTATCGTCATAAGAAAGCTAAAAATATATTTTTTAGAATTTTCTGAGGTCGTATGTGGCCCCAGCATATTTTAATGTACGGTCAATATTTAATTAATTAATTGTTAATGGAATTTTAAATAAATATTCTACAGATTTCAGAATTGGACCCTGAGACCCATCCTATTGCGTTCAGAAGGCCCCAAAACGTTAAGATCGACAGTAAGCAAGCCCAATTCGGAGACAACCCGCATTTTCAACTTTAAAACACGCATTTCAATGAATTAAATAATAAAAAATAAAAGAAAACCTAAAAAAATGCCGGCCGCCGCCTGAAGGAAAATTGATGGCCGAGAATCATCGAAATTTCCAACATTAAGATCTTGCAAACCGTTCAACAAAAATCAACATATTCTATACCAAAACGAAGAGGAGATCGAGAGCTTCGAATCCCTACGGTGATGATCGAGTTTCAGTTCACGGATTGGTGGGATTTCGAGCTAGAAGGCGGCGCATTCGGCGCGGGTTTCGAGGAAGAGGAGGCCATCGCAGGGGGGGCACTGCCTGGCGTGGGTAGAGGGCTCGAAGCCCTTTGGTGCGGCGTGTTCTGATTGGGTTCAGGTGGTGGCGATTGGGGTCGATTCAAGGAGGAAGGATTGAGCGTATGGGTTAGGTTTCATGTGAAGAGGAAGAAGAAGGAAGAGAAGGCGGCCAATTAACAGAGAAAGTAATTAGTGTGTAAATTTTTAATTAATTAATTATTTAATTTGTATAATGTTTAAACGACGATAACTTTTGCAAATCTAATCAGAAATTGACGAAACGAAAAGCGTTGGATTCGTATTCCTGAGATCTTCGCAATGGCGCTGACCAGATCTAAAATGGAGACCGTTGAATTTTCAGCAAAACCGATGTGAGAATTTCTGATTTTAACATTCAATTAATTAAATAAATTGTTTTATTGCTGTTAAACGCCTGTTTGTGTGTTATATATGCAGAACTGTGATGTAGTGAATTTTTGTCTGTGATTTGATGAATTGTTTTGTACTGTATTGCTTGGATCTGTTATTGTATGAATAGATCTGTATTAGATCAACAAATATACTACATATATGATTTGTTGTGTTAGAATTGACAACGAACAAATATACTACATATATATGATTTGTTGTGTTAGAATTGACAACGAACAAATATACTACATATATGATTTGTTGTGTTAGAATTGACGACAAACAAATATATTACATATATGATTTGTTGTGTTAGAAGCGACAACAACAAAATCTTCATTTTGTTAAATAGAAAAGTATAAAAACAAAATATTCATTTTGTTAATAGAAAAATATGGGAAACATAAAATATTCTTTATGTTAAAATAAAAAGTTAGAAAAGTGGCTAAACATAAAATATTCTTTATGTTAAATAAAATGTTAGAAAGGATTTAACATAGGATTGAAAATAGATTATTTTATTTACATTTGGTAAATTGTAAAATTTAAAATGATATTTTTATTTACATTTTATATATGTAAATAAAAACCTGAATTTGGAAAAGGCATTTTTGTTTAACATTGTTTTTGTTAAATGAAAGAACAAGATCAAACAATACATTTTATTTGTACATTTTACTTTTGAATAAAAGAACCATTCTTTTATTTGTGTTTTTCAACACAAATAATAACATAGAAATTGAACCATTCTTTTATTTGTCCCTCGACACAAATATTAACATTGAAATTAAATTGCTTCATTTCATTTGTGTATTCAACACAAATATATCATAGAATTGGAGTCACCTTTATTTGTGTCTTCATCCCAAATACGAACATTGAAATAAAGTTATTCTTTTTATTTGTGTTTTCAACACAAATATTACATAGTAAATAAAGTTATTCTTTCTATTGTGTTCTTAACACAAATATATGCATAGCAAATAAAGTCATTCTTTTTATTTGTGTTTCAACACAAATATATACTTAGAAATAAAATCATTCTTTTTATTCGCATTTACAATGCAAATATTACATAGAAATATAAGTTTTACTTTTTATTTGCATTCCACCATGTAAATAAAATGTTGGAAATGAAAGTACACTTTTTTTTATTTGCATTCCACAATACAAATAAATATAGAGATTAAAAGTTCACTTTTCATTTGCATCTCACAATGCAAATATTCTTTGAAAATAGAAATTGTTCTTTTATTTGCATTTTCAAATGCAAATATACTTTGAAATAAAAACTGTCCTTTTATTTGCATTTTCAAATGTAAATATACATTGAAATTCAAGTTTATTCTTTTATTTGCACTTACTAATGTAAATAAACATTAAAAATAAAATTTATTCTTTTATTTGCATTCACAAATGCAAACACATATTGGAAATAAAGTTTCGTTCTTTTATTTGCATTCGCAAATGTAAACATGTTTTGAAAATAAAGTTTGTTCTTCTATTTACATTCAGCCATGCATATATATAGAAAATAGAAATTGTTCCTTTTTTTTGCATTTACCAATGCAAAATGTATATTGAAAACAAATTATTCATTTGCATTCACCAATGCAAATACAAACATATATTGAAAATAAAGTTTATTTCTTTGTTTGCATTTATCAATATATATGCATTGAAAATTAATGTTTATTCTTTTATTTGCATTTATCAATGTAAATATTCAATGAAACTATAGTCTATTTTCTTTATCTACATTTTCCAACCCCAATGTACACATTTTTATACATTTAACAGAATTTGTTTAAATTATACTTTGAAAATAAATTTTGTTCTCTTATTTACATTCACCAATGTAAATAAAATTTATAAACAAAACTATTCTTTATTTGCTTTCACAAATGTAAATGCTCATTTAAATAAAATTTGTTTCTTTTATTTACATTCAATAATGTAAATACACTTTGTAAATGAGGTTCTTTTTACATGCACACAAATATACTTTTAAATAAAATAAAAGTCACATTGGTTATCTGCATTCCTTGTTGCAAATAAAACCTTAAAATAATGTTTATCTTTGTTTGCAATTCATTAATGCAAACAAATCAGATTGGAAATTATATTCTTGAATTATAATTTTGATATGAATAAAGATTGTTTGAAATAAAGGATAGACTTTAAAAGTTACATTTTAATAACTAAACATTCACATTTTTATCATTAAAGTAGAATAGACAAAAACACTCATTTTGTCTAAATTAAAAGAATAAAACAAAATATAGCATTGGCATGTTTATTAGATTTGAAACACAAATTATTCATTTTTGTAAATTTATATTAGTTAAAACCAATCATTCATTTTTTGTTAATTTACATTAGTTAAAAATAATTATTCATTATAGTCAATTTATACTAGTTAAACCAAATTTTATATTTTGTCAGAAATATTCATTTTTGTCAAAATGAATTAGTTGAAGCAATTTATATAAAGATATATATATATATATATGTTTGGCAAGATATATACTTGTCAAGATAGGTTAGTTAAATCAAAATATTTATCATTTTGCCTCATTAGAATTGCTAAAACAAAATAACCATTTTTGTTTAGAGTCTAAATTAGCAAAATAGAAATTGTCAATAGGGACAAAGTTATTATGCTTATTCATTCATTGCAATAGAGATATTTTCTAGTCATCATTATATGTATTGTGTATTACACTCCCATTCACAAGTTACCCGACTTGTGTATGTGATTGGGACGATAATTTTCACACATCGCCCAAGTGCACAAATTAGTTATCATTTGTTTGTTGGTTGAAACCCCACACGGGTGTTGGGATGAAAATTTATATACACTAATCTCAATATTTAATTGTTTGTTGATAGTTAGATCGACAGGCTGTGATGAGCGTTATTATTTAATTTTAATGCTTACACAGTGGAATTTACACTATGGATGTAAATGGATGATTTGATGATGTGTGTGAAATCCATGTAACCCAAATTAGATGGTAAATGTTTGAGTCACATTTCGATTCAGGTGTTATTTTAAATAAGAATATTTTTACATTAGAAATCCTTTTTATATAAAGTATATATATTTTCAAAATATAGATTGTTAATTAAGTATATGTTAAAACAAGGAATATTTGTAAAAGATAAAGAATTTGTAATATAAAGAATACCTCCCATTTAGAGTCTTTTATATAAAGAATATTTTCAACGATTACTTTAAATTATGTTTTTTTTTATATAATTAAAATTTAAGAAGAAATCTTTTAATTAAGGTTATTAGAAGTCGCTATTATAAATAAACTAAGATGTGAAGTGGATTTATCGTGAACGATGTTTTTTTAAACGACATTTATCCTTTAATCCAATTTACATTGATATTATTATTGGGAATTTATAAATCTATTTTATAGATTTGAAATAAACGATCTTGTAATAATGATTTTTGATATCAAATCAAAACTGGAGTTTTAATAAATCTTTTAAGGAAGATTTAAGATTCAGAGTTTATCTTTGATAAAATTAATGAGAACCTTTTTAAGCGAATATCTTATTAAAAGAATATTCTGAGTTGGAATGTGGCGTAATGTGTGATTTTCCAATGTTTGCTTCTTAATCCCAAAATACGCGAGTTATTCAGAAAGACCGGGTTTAACCCATTTTGAATAATCATCACGACGATCAAGAGTCGAAGATGAAGACGGTGATTGAAGACCGAAGGTTTTCACATCCTTGGGATGAGGATGACTGGTATCTTGATTTGGGATTGGCCTTCCAAGGCAAGGTATTCAGTAATGATCATCCAAACGCATTTGGAGATCGACGGACACGTTGTTTCGCTTAGACCCAGAGCGGACTTGTAAATGGATTGCATGTCTGACATTGTATTCCTTTCTACTGTATTTGTTGAACGCTACTGATTATACATTTCTGTTTGGTGGTAAAGAATTTATTCTTTAATTATCACCCTTCTCTATGACGTATGAGCTTAGAGGTTATATATATATTAGTAGATGATCAATAATATGGTAGGGTATGACAATGTGACATGCTAAGATGCAAATGATCAAGGCTTTGTTGAAAAGCAGGCCTTGTGGTTGATGATCAAAGTATAGCCTGTTTAGGCATAGCTTTGTGTATAGCGTGACTTCGCGAACCTCACACCCCGGTATGAGTCAAAAACGGGATATGGACAGTAGGGAGTGCATACGTTTCTTTCTAGCTAGAAGTTTTGTTTGGGTTTTGACATGGCCTGGCATTTTACTATGTGGATTTTGGATTGAGGTACCTCGGGTTTTTTTATAGGCCGAAAGTGGTCATATTATAGGTCCAAAAGGACCGGGAAACGTATGTTCAGGAATTGCCAATCCACTACCGTTAGGTGGGGACCGGCCCTATCGTTCCAAGGGTTGCCCATAGGTGTGATCCTGAGGCATTTACTAGAGTGTCTCAAATCAGAAGAGGACGATCCCTAGCCTCGATTTCATGACAGGAAACCATTTCCCAATACGACATCTCGTTTTTGATTGTATAACTAGTATGGTGACATAGTAGGATGGGGTACTATGCCGTCTAAGATTAATACATTTATACTGAAATGTTTTAAATATATATACACACTAATAATAATATCGTTTTTACATATCAAGCATCTTTTGACCATTATAAGGTAAAACCCTATCCTCTGGTGTGCGTTGCATTGTGTGATGGGACCTGGGTCTTATAATGGTTTCATTTTTCTAAAATGCGTTGCATTATTTGACGATTTACTTTAATTATGCACTGGCAATCCAATGGAGTAAACCCGTTCCGCATTAGCGGCGTGGTCCTGTGATTAGCCTACTTATTAGATAAGTTAAGTATAGAATTCTCACACCAGTCCCACGACTGACCTGTAGTTTGTTTCACTTTGCAAACTCGGGTGCCCTCTTTCCACACGGGCAGTCGAGTAGCTTTTGTAGATGTACTTAAGCAGGATCCTGGATTGAAGTTTAAAGCTGGGTTCAGAATATTGATGGCCTTCCGCTGAGATTGGTTCCGCTACAATATATTTAATTTAATGTAAATGTATCTTCAGTTGTACTAGTTTTACTTCATGGGATAAGTAGGTTGGGATTGGGAAATAGAATAAATGATTACTTCGGTGTGGTTCACTAATCCCGACTAGTTTGAATTGATATTCAAAGGAAGATTAAAGAATAAATTTAAAAGAATTTATCTTTGATAAAATTAATGGGAACCTTTCCCTAAGAATGTGAAATTTAGAAACTAAATGTAGTTTGGCTAAGATGAATGGTTTCATGGGTATTGATCTGATGTTGGTTTCGGCCTTCGGGCTTAATATTTGGGGAATTGTTCTCTTACTAATTTATGGTTAGTGACTGATGAATTGGAATGAGGTGTATGTTGTGTTTTTGTAACACTTGTTTATTATATACGCGAGTTATTCGGAAAGACCGGGTTTATCCCATTCTGAATAACTGATACGACGATAAGTCGAAGGTGAAGACGGTGGTTGAAGACCGGAGGTCTTCGCGTTGTTTGGATAATTACCGATGTTCTTGATTGGGCCGAACACCCAGGAGGAGGGAATCAGTTAGTGATCGTCCGGATGCACTTGGAGATCGATGGATATGCGGGGTACTTGGTGCCTCCGGTTTCGTTCAGACCCAGAGCGAACTTGTAAATGGACTGTGTGTCTGACATTGGATTTCAGTCTGTGTGATTAATTTCTATTAAATATATATCTGTTTGGCGGCGGAGAATTTATTCTCTTGCTTAACGCCCTTCTCTGAGACGTACGAGCTCAGGGGTTATATATTGATGGATATCCATTGCATGGAGTGAATTGCCTAAGTGACATGCCTAAGTGGCAATTGATCAAGGCTTCTGTTGAAAAGCAAAGTCTTGTGGTTGATGATCAAAGCACCGCCTGTGTGGCATAGCTTTCTGTAGCGTTGATTCGCGAGCCTCACACCCCGGTGTGAACCAAAAACGGGGGAGGACCTCAAGGAGGACATACGTTTCTTTCTAGTTAGAAGTGGCGTCAGTGGTTTTACACGCCCTGACGAGTTTGACTTATGTGGTTGTTGCTGTTGTGAGGCGCCTCGGATATATCGGTGACTATGTGAAGCCGATGGAGTCATTCGTTGGCTCGTTTACGCCCCAAAGGGCGGGGAAACGCAGTGTTCAGGATTTAAGTTTAATCCACATCGGTGGCCCAGCCCTGTCGCTCTAAGGGACGATGCGTTCTGTTCCTGAAGCTCGGACTAGACAATCTCGAATCGGTAGAGGACTATTTTTTTCCTTGGTTCACAGATGGAAATCTAATTTCCAAATACGTGACTTTGCGGTTTTGATTGTAGAGCCTAGTATGGCGACATGATATATGGTACCCATGCCGTCTCTGATTGATACTTATGATTTGAAATTGTTTTATACACTATGCACTTATAATAGTATCAAATGATTTGTTTAAACGTACCAAACATGTTTGGCTATTATAAGGGAAAGCCCTATCCCACGGCTTGTGTTGCATTGTGTGATAGGACCTGAATCTTATAATAGCTTCATTTTTTCAAAAAGCATTGCGCTGTTTTGTTATATGCACTGGTATTCTTGGGAGGAAACCCGTTCCGTGTTATACGGCGTGGTCCCTTGATATATCTGATTTAAAATAAAGATTAATAACTGTTTTAGTTCTCACACCAGTCACATGACTGACCTGGAGTTTATTATTTTCACCTAAACTCTGGGTGCCCTTATTTTGACACGGGCAGCTAGCAGTTTTGGTTTTGCAGATTTATATTTACAGGATCCTGATTTACAGTTGGAACGATACTCGGAAAGCTCTGTATCCGTGTATTACTTCTAGTTGTGTTTTGTATTATTTTCCGCTGCTATGTATTTAAATGTAATTTAAATCTCTGATATTTTCTATGTAATATTTATTCTTACTCTGTATATTCTTGTATTATGATGGAATTGTTGTAATATACAATGAAATGTTCTTCTATCTGCGTTCTTTTGTGTGTTGTTCTCAAAGTATCCGCTCTTTCCTTGCTGGGGAAGTTACGAGTTACTACATTATATGTCTCAAAGAAGGTTGTTAAGCAAGAGAATATATCCTCCTCCACCAAACATATACATATTTAATAGAAATCAATCAATATAGAATGAAGTACAATGTCAAACATACAATCCATTTAGAAGTTCGTTTTGGGCCTGAACGAAACTGGAGGCACCTTATTCCTTATCCCATATGTCTAATACAGGAGAGAGGCCCTCGCAAATCCGGTCGGTATCCAAGTACGTCTGGATGATCACCACTTATTACCTCGTCTAGGGTGTACAACCTAATCAAGTCATTAGTAATAATCCATTTGATGTGAAGATCTCCGGTCTTCAACCACCGTCTTCATCGTCGACTTTTAATCGTCGTATAAGTTATTCATAATTGGTTAAACCCAGTCTTTCCAAATAACATGCGTATCTTATAATCAAATGCTATAATAACACATCATACGCCTCATTCCAATCTAGAATATTCTTTTATTCAAATATTCATTACATTGGGAATCATTCCCATAATTCTTATCAAAGATTTAATTCATTTAAACCTCTTGTTTAAATCTTTCTTTGAAAACCATTACAAAAGATTTTGTATTATCTTTTAACAATCTTAAATCAAATTAAGGTTTATCAAACTAGTCGGGATTATCGAGCCTTATCGAAGTAATCATTTATTTTATTTTTCCAATCCCAACTTATTCATCCTGTAGTGCAAAACTGGTAGTAATCCATATCTAACACCCATTGTGTTTTCGGTAAAATTAATTACCACTTCACTTTCAAATCTAATTAAAGATTTAACTATTGCAAGGAGTAAAAATGGTATTACTTCATTCTCGATCATATCTTGAACTCGGTAAATTTAATTACCTCATCCACATTCCAATCTAATTAAATATTCATTAAAACACCAACTTGGTTTTAATCTAAAAAATCATTAGTTAATGATTCTTCAACTTTAAGGAATTAATCTTGTCTTTAACTGGGTTAAAGAACCATTGTCATTTAAAACAAAGTTCACGATAAACCCAAATTATTCTTCCATTTAATATGGAATCTTCATAGAAATAAGATCAATCATAATTAATACGAATTTCCTTATTCGATTAATACTATAAGTGGAATAATGACAAGGCCTTTTAAATTCCATAAATAGTAAGGTTCTTCCTTCACAGAAACTCATTTTGATTATTAATAAATTGAGTCCAACTCAATTCCAATTTAATTAAATAATCTGGAAAAATTTCTTAAATCTTAAATAAAAGACTTATTACTTTCACACATGGGCTCAAGAACAATATCATTTAAGATACAGTCCTCAACGAAGCCCAAAATCCAATTTGATATTAAATATAAGGTCTTAAATGTAAATCATGTCGACTTACATTCAATACCAAATTCTGAGACTAACAAATATCATTTTGGAATAACGATATCAATATCTTCCAAATTCCTGCCATAATATCTATATAATCACAGAATCCAACAACAAATATCCCAAGACAGTTCCCATTCAAATCCATTCTAATATATTCGCTGGAAAACTCTGGTTATTTCAAACCATTCCCAATCCAATTTATTAATTTGAAATCATTGGTTTTATAATCTAGTTGTTAACTAGTTCATTTAGATGAAAATATCTTTTATCTTTTCAATCTTGGAATTTTGCATGCAAAATCTTTCCAAATCATTTATTATGATTTTACATAATTTATTCATTTTTTTAAGGTCTTTACAGTTAGTTTCCAATATTGGCCGTCGATCTACATCCATAACGACCTTTTTCAAAATTGATTTCGACATATTTGAAAATCTAACCATTCAAATTTAAACATCTTGTATTCATTGGAAAAACCTTTTTGATACAAACCCAACGATTCTGGTTTTAGGAGAATCCGACGGACAGATCTCCCGTTACGTCCATTCGAAGTTATTGGTTGAAATTCTCGAACGGTTGCTGTGCGACATGTTCTATTCAAACCATTTAAATATATAAAATATATTTCCCATTCAAATCGTATTTCATCAAACATTTATAATTCGTTTTAAAAACGATTCCAACTTCCATTTCAGTTTTAAATCAGAACTGAATATTCCATATCATTATAATATTAAAGTGATAATATTTTCAAAATATCAGATTTTGAAGTCAAATCTTTCAATATTCATTGTAAAATGAATAAAATCGATAGAAAATTTTGTTCAAATTAAAATGGCATATATCTACTTAACTCGGCTTCATATTCATTTCAGTTATGAATATTTCAATTTTTTCATGTTCATCCAAAATCGGACATCAAAATCATATTTTGATTCTTCACTGAATATTATTTTAAAATATTCGTTATTTCTGAATTAGAATCAGACTCAATCAATTACCATTTAATTTTATTTGTATGGATTCCATACATCGCATGTATTCAAAAAAGTGATAAACAACTATTAAACACTCAATTCACATCCAGAGTGCAATTTACAACTGTATAAGCATTAAATAATTAAATAATGCTTATAACAGTCTGTCAATCAATCGGTTGACATGCGATTAAATCCAAGGGAGATGTGAGTTAATTATCATCCCAGACCCATGTGGGATTTTCAAACAACAACAATTATTTAATGAATCATTCCTCACATACAATGCACACCCCGTAGTCATAAATAAATAAATACTCAACTGTTCAATGTCATTTATGGCACCACAAGTGTCCATCCACAGAGTATGAAATGCAAGTGTCACATATTCATACAACACTTCTAATGCAAATGATTTGTGAATAGTTCATACGTTGAACTCCAAAAAGGGGCAATATAATTACATGATGCAATTTCAAACTTGCAACTTAAAATACATAACTAACTAACTACTAATATACTAATTTAAGATAGAAGTTCTCACCGAGATTTTTGATCGTTATAATAACAATCGCTTTTGAGTTAAACTAAACGCGGGTTTAATTTAACCCAAATTTCCAAATAACTCCAAATCTGACCAAATTAGTTTCATTGCGAATCTCTCATCGATACGGTTCTAACGTATCTTGAATCACCTTATTTCGAGTTTATATGAAAAAGTTATGACCTTTACAATTTCGCATATATACGTTAACCAAACACTTAGCAACATATCTATGATTTAAACTACACAAACTATATAAACTAAACGATAAATCTCACCCCCGAGCGTTCCAACACCTCGACACTTCATCGTAGGAACTCCACGCGCTTGCTATAAGATAAAGATTTGGCCTTTTCAACTCTAACTTGTCAATGAACACTCAAACACTCGCTAACACACTCGCATTAAGGTTTAAAGAAAGAAAGCTTGGATTTTTAATAGTTTGGAGACTCATCGGGCCCATGCCTTCGCTGGACAGCAAGGTACTGATGTGGCAGTAGACCCTAGGGGCTCGGCATAGTGATGTGGATCCACGAGGAGGAGCTAGTAGGTGCTTGATGGTGGTGGATCTCAAGTTTGGTGCTAAAAATGCAACCTTTTTGCAAATTAGAAGAGATGGAAGGGTTTTAAGGAGGAGAGGGAGGAGGGGCCCGTTGTCCCAGCCTGGTGGGGTGTTTGCTGACATGGCATGGCAGGGTGGAGGAGGTGGAGCAGCCCTAGGTGGCGGCGGTGGTGGTGAAAGAAGAGGCTGGAAGAAGATGTTACCATTAATGAGTGTTTTAACTTAGAAAATGTAATTTAGGTAAATGAAATGAATTAAAACTAAATTAAAACCCTACATTACTTCATGGAAGCACTAATTAAGGGTAATATGACATGTGGTGGCGGGAGGTACTTGTTTCTCTAATTTCTATTGGACAAACATTATTCATGAATTGACTTAAATTGAAGGTGTATTAATTCTAATGTTTAAACTTCGTTCTAGTCTCACGGCAACACGTTAACTCAAAAAATTATGAATTTTGGAATATTAATATATTTTGGAATTATGGTTCCAACGAACCTAGCCGTGTCGAATTTGGAGACCGTTTAAAAAATGGCCTTATTTTCAGCTTAATCTGAAAATTGACTGAATTTTCAGCTTACGATTATTTGCCGTTCTCTCATATACGAACTCCGTTTGACTTGAAAATTGGAATCTTAACATATTTAGACATTCCGGATCCAACAAAAGTAGTTTCATCGAATTCTGAGTCTATTAGAAAAATGGTCATTTTATCAGCAATTGATATAACTTTAAAAATATTGATTTTTAAAATCATACTTATAAATCGAAATAATAATTTTACTGAGCTTGTTTTAAGTTAAATAAAATATAAAAACTAATTTTAAAATTATTCTCAAATTTTATCAAGCAAAAATTAGCAATTTATATTCAAAATTCAATAAAATAGGTTAAAAAAAATTTTAAATTGGTTCTGAAATTCCGAGTTATTACACACTTAAGTTTGTTTGATGACTCCAAATTGACTAATATATAACATTAGTAAATCTTTTATAGATCTAAATATATTTTGCCTAGTTTTCAATAAGTAAAATAACTATAGAAAGTACCATTCAAATCCAAACATTAGCTAATACATTATGTATTGCCAAAACCATTACAAAACTATAATCTGATTAATCATCTATATAACATTTCCTTACATAACTTATATGAAAGATATTTCCTAGAAAGTCATCCAGATTCAAACACTTCTGAAGCTCTTATTTAACTAAGTTAAGCATGCCAATTTCCATGAAAACAAGCCTTAACTCTAATCCAAATTACTTAGCACCTTCATTACCTGGAAAGGTAATAGAGGCTGGCTCATTATAAAATAAGACACCCCATATGCCATAAGAAAAAATAAGGTTAGGCTATTGGTCTGGTATGAGCAACTTCATTCACAATTTCAATTATAAACTATGATGAAAAGATATAGAAATTCTAGTATGAATAATATTTTCTCATGTGTGCAGGTCTGGTTTCATTGTGCATGTGCACATATTATTTTTCGGTTTCAATGAGTAATTAAATATAAAACACATACAAATGCATATCAATATTTCACTCATATAATAAACATAGTAAAATCAATCTGATTAAGATCATATGATCATATACACCTGCTATCAGATTGCCATAGAATCTAGGAAAACTCAGGTTCCCTCTTTGTCTTTTTTTATTATGGATTAATTAATTTAACCCTGGTCTCATCTGCATATATGAATCACTACGACTCACTGTAATGATCTAATTCACATCATTACACAAAGATCTCAAGACTAAATTAAGCCATGTGTAAAACTTACAACTCAAGTGCAAGCCATTCAGCAGCCTTCTTGACCAACATCCCTTAGTTTTGATTACTAAGTGTTTTTCTCTTTATTTTCTAGCATCAGCCAGACTAAATATGATGTAATATAACAAACATAATTCATCACTTGATGCCCTATACTTACTGTAAGCAATTTATATGACAATCATTTAACCAGTAAGGTAAAACAACCAATTATGCAATCAATAAAGAAATCAGAAAAATGGGTTTTCAGAAAATAAATATAGATATATGCTTTTATATATCCTTTTTGCATCTAATACTAATATATGGATTTTTTGGAGTACATTTAGTTGTTTATGCCACTATGAGTAAACTGGTTTCATACACTTCAAAACACAGCTAAAACATAGCTTTTAGCATTTGACCAGAGCTCAGCACTTAGAAAACCTATATTGCACTCTTGATCATTAATCATTGAGCCTCAGCACCTACACATGAATACATTGCAGCCCATATTTCTTTCACGGAAGTTTTTCCATATATCAATATCATTTGCATAAGTAGTTTGAGATTTAAAACACCTTTATTCAATAAATCAGTGTTGTTTGAATACATTAGAGCGAAGAACCTAAACCCATGATATGAAATCAAGCAATGCATCAAAACATCCATGTATAAGACCAAATAGAAGATTTTACCCATGATTTAAAACCAAAATTTACTGGATATGAAAGATATTAGCTGCCTCTTTATTTTAAGGCTTAATGCCAGTTATTATGAGTGAGATTGCTAACCAAAAACCTTCTTCTTCTAAGCTTAAAACCAGAGAACTTTTCCTTATTCCCCAAGCCTTTTTCTTTGTATTCAAATATGATATATGATTTTTCTCTTAATTTTCTAGGCAACCTAGTTCTACTCGTAACCCCCTACTTATATTGTTTCAATTTCTAGGGTTTTGTGTTACCTAAAGTCAGTTTTGCCCTCAATAGATCATACCATTTGTGTGAGTATTGCTCACATTATTTTTGCCTCATTTTCTTTTTAGTTCTTAGGGTAAAAAGTTTCTAGACAAAATCTGAATTACTTTTCAGAAATAAAAGAAAGATTTTAAAGCATTTTCCCTCCATATATCAAGTCATGACAAAATGGTGACTTGCATAAAATAATCTCCTTCACTAAATCTGCCTATGCACACTTTCAAACGTGCATAACATATCTTTACCATATACATGTATATACATTGTCTCAGATCTTCTTTACATTATTCATTTAAGCAGATTACTTAGTTTAATTTAATGGAATACATGTATGTGTGTTTCAAATCATATTGTCTTTTCATGCATTCATGGTTCTTCCTTGTGCATTTCCTTAGTGTACACATGTACACGTACTTGCACATAGACCAGAAACCCCAATCCCTATTAAATCTAGTAAAACATTTTAAACAAAATTAAAATGATTTTACTAATAATTTCTGGGTCATTAAAAATACCCTTCCTTTTAGGAATTGTGTCCACACAATTTTTCTCCATAAAATTATCAATTTAACTTAGAGATTATAACTATGATCAAACACATTCATCCAAACAATTAAATTAGGCTTAGAAAACATAAGACACATAATTAAGACATAATTTCAAAATTAAAATACCTTTAATTTTCAAATAGTTTAGGATAATTCACCCTAATTTTGTCTTCTAACTCCCATGTGAAATCATTTGGATCAAGACTCCATTGCACTTTCACAAACTTCAAAGTCTTGTTCCTTAATTTTTTTTTTACTTCCTTAGCCAAGATCATCACTGGTGTTGGATCTCGCTGTATAATATTTTGATTACGACAACTATACATGAGCACATATATTATATCGACTAACTCTTTTTGTACGAAGAAATTTAAACAACAGAATCAAAAGCTCAAACTAAAGATTACATGCATTTGTGTCTGTTAGTATTAAAATTTTATTTTTAAAATCTTCCTTGATGATATACATACACGATTTCAAAGTATATAAATCTATAAACAAGAGCACAAAGAATAGTTCAATATCAGAAAAAATGCCTGACCATTTAAACTTAGATGTCTATTTGCTGAAAGAAATATAATTTCTTCACAGTGTTCAGACTTCTGAGTTATCTAAGTCAGACATCTGTTTCATGCCAGAAATGAACTAATACTTTGCTGTCAGAATTTTAAATCAAAAACAGACATCTGAATTTTTCATTCAGACATATGAATGTGAAATGATGCAACCTTTCAATGAAGAGATACAACTCTTAATTCATATCTCTTAGATAAATCTCTTCATGATTAGTTGCAACCTTTTGTAGATTATGAATAGAGGCTTGATCAAATGTTTTAATTACCGAAACTTATTCTAATTGTTTCTATTTTATTAAAAGCATTCAGAATCTCTAAAGCACTCTATTTTCATATTCTTAAAAATTCAAATCTTTATATCTTCCATATTCTTTCACAAATTACACTATTATCATCAAGGAAAGATTATAAGAAGGGTGTACATCAATTTGACATATCTGTGTTATCAAGAACATAAATAGCCATCTAATTCTTTGTATAAAGGAAGTCTTCTTCAGCAGTTGAGGCAAGAAATCCTATTCGGATGTTCGGGTAATTGTGAACCAGTTCTTCTGGGTGAATTGAGGGTTGTTGTGTTAGTGAAATACCATAAGGAAGTCTGGGTCTGGACGTATGACAGTGGTATGAACCAGTATAAAATTGACTATGTCATTTTACTTACTTCTATTACGTTGCTATCTACATAGTACATTACTTATACTCCATACTATACGATTCTACCGCTGCATAAACTCTTTCAATTGGTATCAGAGCAAGGACATCAACCGTAACACCGTTTGATAATATAGAGAATAACCTAAGTACCAGCACTACCTCTACTTTTTTCGAAGGACAATCTACTCAAATACCACCACTATTCAATGGATTACACTACAATTACTAGGCTACAAGAATGAGAGTATATATGCAAGCTAATAGCTCTGAAGCATAGAATGAAACTCAAACTCAATATACAGCTGAATACTTGGCATGGACAATAGCTCAAAAAAATTAAGCAAATGCAAATGCCAAGCTATGAATATGTTATTATGTGCTTTGGATAGAAATGAATTCAATTTTATTATCATTTACACCACTGCACATCAAATGTGGGAAACACTCAAAACATTACACGAGGGTACAAATAAGGTCAAACCAACAAAGATCTCAATGCTCAAAAACTAGTTTCAAAATTTTAAGATGATACAAAATGAAATCATCAATACAAGATTTCAAGACATACTACATGCCTTGATAGGGTTAGGAGAAAAAGATTGCAACTTTAATAATATATCAAAGGTACTAAACTCCTTAACCGATGATTGGGAGAGAAAATTATTAGCCATTAAGGAAGCTAATGATTTATCAACAATGAAACCAGAAGAATAGGTAATCTCATGTCTTATGAAGTAAATCTCCAAGCCAAAAAGGAACGAGCACAAAAGAAAAAGAATGTAGCCTTTCATGCTGAAAAAGAATAATCAGAATCAGAAGATGAGGATCTGGCATTCATCGCCAAAAAATTTATGAAATTTTTGATATTCAGAAAAGGAAATAAAAGTATATTCAAAAAGAATTCCTCAAGTAAAGTTAACCCTCAAACTTAGAATGTTTTAATTGTCACAAGAAAGGTCACACTTTGAAAGACTGTCTAGAACTAAAAGAAAATCAGAAACACTTAAACAACAAGAGAAAGATAAATTCAAAAAGAAAGCCTTTTCTTTTACTTGGGATAACTCAGATTTAGATTCATCAGATAGTAATAGCGATCGAGATAATGAACAAGCAAATGTGTGCTTTATGGCTCAAGAATCTGAGGTAAGTCATCTATCTTATAACAATTTAGTAAAAGTTAACACCGAATTTTTGAATACTAACAAAATTCTTAAAGGAAACTTAAGGAAACACGTGAAAATCATAATAAAGCTAAATTTGAAAGAGACATGCAAAACGATGAAAAGAAAATTTTAGAGGACGGACTTGAAAATTTTCAGGAGTCTCTTGCAAACTGAGATAGTCAACTTTCACTTTTAAGTTAAGAAATTGAAACCCAACAAGCAAAGAATGATGAGTTTAGTTTTGAAAATCACATTTTGAAGACTAAAATAAAAGAATTAGAAAATACCAGTATTTAAACTAGATTAGATAGCATCTCTAAGAGTGTATCTAATTTTAATAAGGGTAGAGAAAATTTGTCTAGAATCATAGAAAATTCTCAATCCTCTTCAAATGAAAATGGGTTGGAATTTAAGAAGGAGTCAAAGTTTCTTCCAAAGAAAAATGTTAATCCTAAGAGGAAAATTGATTCAAAATATAATAATTTTTTCATTAAAGAACCAAAATACACTAGAAAGGTAAATAAAGTCGAGATATGGGTTACGAAAACAAACAATAGTTTGATTAGGAACAAACATATCAATTTATTTATGGAGACTGTCCATAATAATAATTATTATTATATTTACAAGAGTGATACTAAACCCACTTTGGTTTGGCTTCTATAACACCCCGCATTTTATAACAATTAAATAGTTAAATAATTCATATATGTATATATATGCACATACATAAACATTTAAGAAAAAGAAAATTTTGAAGAGATTCTAGAATTTGGCCACGGGATTAGCGTCATTGCGTTCATAGCGATTTTTTTGGTCAATTTAGACCTATGGATTGCAGAAAATTGATTTAAGATGAAAGAGATACCTTTAAATGAAGTATTGTAACAAAATAGGAAAATAAGATAAACGAAGAAGAACAATGATCAACATTGTTTTTAAACTTATTAACAAATGGCATCAAAGCTTAGTTGGTTAAGGAAGTTGTAACGACCCAGAAAATCTGAACCAACTTAAAATTTTTAAATTGGCTAAAATAATGGATTTTAAATATTTGAAATAAATATTTTAAATAATAGCAATGAAAACTGAGTTTGAATTGACAATTGAAAACGAATATAATTAATTCTAATTATAAACAAGGCCTGAAATGGCGCTGCAGTTTCAAAAATTGAATTCAAACTTTGTCGGACTGTATCGGGTGCAAAACAAAATGGATTTGAGTGAAACCAAAAATATTTAAATCTGTTAGTGAATACCTTTCTAACGAATCTGAAAAATCGAAGTTTCATAGCGGAAAGCAAAAGTTATGGCCAAATGAATTTTCAGAAAGGTCGCTATGGAATTTATATAGCCCGTGAAATTGGCCATTTTGCATACGACCTCGGAATTCGACGAAACCACTTTTGTTGGATCCGGGATGTGAAGTTATTGCTAGGTTTCAAATTTCATAATTTTTGAAGCTAGTATGTGAGCGTGGAAAAGGAAAATGTGTTTTGGTCAATTACAGTTAAATTGGATCGACCGGAAATGGGCCTTTTTGCAAACGGTCTCAGAATTCGACGAAACTAGTTTTGTTGGGACCGTATCGTCAAAACATAGCTAGATTTATTTTTCTGGAATTTTTCGAATCAGTTTGTGGCTCTAGAAAATTGAAATGTACGTACAAATTGAATATTGAATGTCATATATTTTAAATTGAAGAAAAAATGACTGAAACAGTCGAATGGGCCTACGAAACATATCCCATTGTGTTCGGAATGGGGGCAAAACGCTAGGGACAACAATCGTTGGGTTTAGATTGGCGGTCGTGTCAGAAAACCCCTTTAAAACTCCCCCAGCCAATCATATTTTTTTTTAAAATAAAAAAAATGAAAACCTAATTTTCTCTCTCCCCGATCGAAGGCGGAAGAGGCTCCAAAGCTTCCCAGGACGATCGCCGCCACCAAAGGCGTTTTCGCCACCCCCTCCAGTTGAACTTTTTGAAGGTCTCGATCCCCTCTACACATCCATACCTGATTTGACCCCTGTACCTGCGCCATCGTCGAGATCCAACGCCTCAAAGTCCGCAACTTCCAACCGCCGCCGCACCCTCTTGCCAGCGTCGAACTGGACCCCACCACCAGCGCCGAGAAGCTCTCTCCTCCCCCTTCGACACTGCGTAGCCCGATAAAGCTATCGATTCAAGGATTTCACGAAATCGCGTGACCTAGTTTTGAACGTTTCAGAAAGGTATACGGCTATTTCTATTTTAACTATATTATAGCAGTTTAAAGCGCTACGGTTTTTGATTTCACTGTAAAAATCATATCTTTTTTGTTTCTTGACGAAATTCAGTGAAACAAGAGACAGTGGACTCGTGTGGACGTCTTCTACATTTTAGAAGAGACCGCATATTTTTCTGAGCCTTCTGCTATTTTTGGTGGAGTGGAACCCAATGTGAGATTTCTAATTTATAAACGATATGGAAAACGACGATGTATAAATTATATAGTCGATGTATGAGTTATATAAGCGTTGCACACCTCATGTATAAGCGTTGTATAAGTTGTATGTTCGATGTGTAAGTTATATATGCGTTGAAAAAATTATATATGTGTTGAAATAGAAGTGAATTGCTATATATATATATATATATATATATATATACGCCCCTCGTCCACAAACCATGGACGATATTTATTGGTTGTGATTGGTGTGAAAATTGATCGATAGCGAATGGTTGTTTGGGATTATTTGTGGTTGATATTGATTGATTGTGGTTGAAAAATACCCGTTTATGATTGAGAAATATTTGGTTGAAACCACATAGGATTAGTTTGTGGAAATGAAATAAATATATACATGTCGCTTGCGTGCGAACTAGATGCATGATCCCCATTGTCAAAAACCGCGAGGTTTTAAGGTAGAGCGAGGAGCCATACTAGGGACGGTCCCGGTTTTAACTACCCTGCCGTTATGCTGCCGAAATTTTGAATAATATTCATATGTTTGAATTATTTTCAATTGTTGAAACTATATTTATTCGTTGAATGGAAAACCTTCATGTGTTGAATCGATATTCATTCGTTGATTAGAAATTCATGTGTTGAATGGTGTTCGTGTTTTAAATATAAAAATCACATTTTTTATCTATAAATATAAACAATAGAAAACCTTCATGTGTTGAATCGATATTCATTCGTTGATTAGAAATTCATGTGTTGAATGGTGTTCGTGTTTTAAATATAAAAATCACATTATATATATATATATATAAACTATAGAAAACCTTCATGTGTTGAATCGATATTCATTCGTTGATTAGAAATTCATGTGTTGAATGGTATTCGTGTTTTAGATATAAAAATCACATTTTTATCTATATATATAAACTATAGAAAACCTTCATGTGTTGAATCGATATTCATTCGTTGAATAGAAATTCATGTGTTGAATGGTATTCATATTTTGAAATAAATTGTTTTATAATAAAAATCACCTTTTTATCATCTATATGAACTATGTAAAATGACCTTGTTTTAAAAGAAATTGTTTTATAATAAAAATCCTATTTTTATTACCTATATAAACTATATAAAATAATAGTGTTTTGAAAAGAATTGTTTTACAATAAAAATCACATTTTTATTATATACATGAATTGCTAAATATAGTGAAGTGTTGAAATATAAGACAGTTAGATAAAAATATCATTTTTATCAAATGTATGAAAAGAATATAGTTTTGAAATCGAAGAATCGATATATATATATATTTAAATAGAATTGAAATATATCGAATATCGACGCTGCAGTTCGTATTTTGAAACCGTGATTTTAAACGATTAGTACGGGAGATTCGACCATCGGATTTTCCTGAAATCACAACCGTTGGGTTCGCTTTGGAAAAATCTTTCCAACGACACCAACTTTGTAAAAATCCAACGGTTGGATTGTCTGGAATGTTTAATTCAAATCTGAAGAAAAAAAGCGCCAGAATCGATTATATTTATATATATAAAAATATAATTATATTTAATCGAATAACGACGTTGCAGTTCGTATTTTGAAATCGAAACTTCAAACGATTATACCAGGAGATCCAATCGTCGGAATTTCCCGAAACTGGAACCGTTGGACTCGTTTTGAAAAGATCTTTCTAATGATGTAAATTTTGTGAAGGTCCAACAGTTAGATTTTCATATATGTGTAAATCAAATCTGAAGAAAAACAGCGCCATGGTCGCGTTATGGCCCGAAGCGTCGTTTTGAATAAATTGGCTATTTTAAAATAAATAAAAATAGCGATAAATCGTTATAAAATATTATAAATGATATGGATGTGAAATTTAGAAATTAACTGAAGGTTGGCTAAGTCGAATGGTTTCCTGGGTGTTGATCTGATGTTGGTTCCGGCCTTCGGGGTTAATATTTGGGAAATCGTTCTCTTACTGATTGACAGTTAGTGGCTAATGAATTGAAATGATGCGTGTATATGTTAGTGTTGTACTTGTTTATTATATACGCGAGTTGCTCAGAAAGACCGGGTTTATCCCATTCTAAATAACTGAATCGACGATAAGAAATCGAAGATGAAGACGGTGGTCGAAGACCGGAGATCTTCACCTCGTTTGGATGGTAACCGAGGTCCTGATTGGGAGGCATCCCGAAATATGGATAATGAGTGGTGATCGTCCAGATGTACGTGGTGATCGATGGGTTTGCGAGGTATATAGTGCCTTCGGTTCCGTTCAGACCCAGAACGGACTTGTAAATGGACTGTGTGTCTGACATTGGATTTTATTCTGTGTAGATTGATCTCTGTTAAATATACATCTGTTTGGCGGTGGAGAATTTATTCTTTTGCTTAACGCCCTTCTCTGGAACGCACGAGCTCAGAGGTTGTATATCGATGGACATCAGTCGCATGGCATGAATTGCTAGTGTGGCATGCCTAAGTGGAAAATGATCAGGGCTTCTGTTGAAAAGCAAAGTCTTGTGGTGATTATCAAAGCACCACCTATGTGGCGTAGCTTTGTGTATAACGTGAATTCGCGAGCCTCACTCCCCGGTATGAACCAGAAACAGGAGAAGGACCTCAGGGAGGGCATGCGTTTCTTTCTACCTAGGAGTGGTGTCAGTGTTTTTACACGGCCTGACATTTTACTTATGTGGTTGTTACTGTTGCGAGGCGCCTCGGTTAGATCGGACGATCCGGGTCCGATGGAGTCATTCGTTGGCTCATTTGCGCCCCATAGGGCGGGGAGATGTATTGCTCAGGCATTTTAATCCACATCGGTGGACCGGCCCTGTCGCTCCAAGGGTCGATGCGTTCTGATCCTGAGACATGGCAGGCTAGATTGTCTCGAATTCGGTAAGGACTATCTTTTGCCTTGGTTCATGACGAAAATCCAATTTCCAAATACGTGACTGTGCGGTTTGGATTGTATATATATATGGCGACATGATATATGGTACCCATGCCGTCTATGATTGATAGTTATGATTTGAAATTGCTTTTGAAACATACAAACACTAGTAGTAATATCAAATGCTTTTGTTTTATTCGTATCAACCATATTTTGGCCATTATAAGGTAAAACTCTATCCTCCGGTTTGCGTTGCATTGTGTGATGGGAACTGAGTCTTATAGTGGCTTCATTTTTATAAAAAGCATTACGATGTTTAAAAAGAAAGATTTGTTTTAAAGCACTGGCAATCCAATGGAGTAAACCCGTTCCACAAAAGTGGCGTGGTCTTGTGATTAGCCATATATTAAATGTGTTGAGTAGATTTCTCATACCAGTCCCATGACTGACTCGTAGTTTGTTTCACTTTCAAACTCGGGTGCCCCTTGTTCTACACGGGCAGCCTTGTATTCAGGTTTAGCTGCTTCTTTCCGGATAGCTGGAGCTGAAGATGGATTCTATCATTTATCTCTTTTTATGCTGTTCAGCTCCTATTGTACATTATGTTTGTTTTCCACTGTAGACATTTATGTATAGCTGAACTGTATTTGTACTAAGTATGATCCTGTATACTGTGTAACTCTGATGTTTACGTTTATCCAGTGTATTCTATTGTTCATTATCTGATGTATTTATTTAATTCTGTTCCGCTATTATCTGTTTCTGTATTATATTCCAAGGATTACCCTTGCCACCGTCAGTGCGGGGTTTGGGGTCGTCTCATTTGGTATCAGAGCTTTGGTTGAGCTTTGTGCTGGAATATAACATAATAACGAACTCGTCAAAAATAGAACCAGTAGTGTTCTAGGACGGGTAACTCTATACAGATAGGATCAGTAATATCCTAGTATGAGTAAAGCAGAATGAAATTACACCTCGATAGACACATTTACATTCAAGTATTTGTCTTTATATTTTAAAATATCTTTTCTGTTGACCTGACACTTGATCTGCTATTTGCATAAGTACTAGAAAATGAGTGTCAGAAACAGAAGGAATGCAAAACCGGATATTGAGGCCCTATTAATCAAATATCGAAATATGGGTGGAATACCGTTCTCTGGTGAAGAATCTATTATGAAGACGCAGGCTTGGATTCGCTCTGCTGAGAAAATCTTTGATGGTTTAGAGCTGAGGGATGACAAGAAAAGATTACTGGCCTCCTGGGCACTCAAAGATGAAGCTTTGTTCTAGTGGGATTCAGTTATTGAGAATAATCCAGAAGGTGATATCACTTGGTACAGATTCAAAGTGATTTTCTTGGAAAGATTTACTCCTCCTGAAGCGACTGAGTGATTATGTGACGAATTTTCTTATCTGATACAAGGTGATATGACCATCCCAGAATATCATAAGAAATTCAACGAACTTTCTCACTTTACTCCTCATCTGATTAAAGACCCAAAGAGAAAGAATCTGAGATTTATTCGTGGCCTGCAAAGAAAATATCAGAATAGTGTGATGAGGAATGTGAAGCTTCCTTTCTCAGAAATGATTTATATGGCTTATCAGTATGAAGATCTCGATAGGAAAGGTATGTTGCTAGACGAAGAAGAAATCAGTTCTAGCAACAAAAGAAAATTCGAGCTTGATAGCCCAGAGACAAGTGTGCAGCCTAAGGCAAGTACAAAGGCTGAGATCAGAAAGAGGCCAAAGGTCGGTCAAAAGAAGGTAAAGGCAGTCGTCTGTCTAAAGTGTAATCAGCAAGGGCATTCGATGAGGAACTGCAGATCTTCGAACAGACGAAAGGATGGTGGGTCTAAATCCGAGAACAATTTTCAGGAGAATAGAAAGTGCGTTCAATGCCGTCGGACTGGCCATCTTGAATAGGACTGCAAGCAATTTAAGAAGTCCAAAGCAGCGCATGTAAATGAAGTGGTAGAAGTACCTGCATCTTCGTCTGCACAGGAAAGGTCTGATGTTTTAGAAGGCACGCTCAATGTCAAGTACATTCCAGTTAAAGTACTGTTTGACACAGGCGCATCACGAAGCTTTATTGCAAAGAGTGCAGTCAGGAAGTTGGATTTGAGGTTGAAGAAGCTCAAAGAACCAATGACTGTCCAAAACCCAGTTGGGGGTTCCATCAATCTCAGTTGGATTTGTGCAGTACCTGTCTCTTTTTCTTGCTATAAATTCCCTATTATCTCTATCGTCATGAATTTTAATGAATTCGATCTTATTCTGGGATTGGATTGGCTAACCAAATATGAAGCAGAGGTTAGGTGCGCCGAGAGACTTGTTAAGGCAAAGGCCCAACTGGGGAATTATATAACCATACCATGTGATAGCTCGACTTCAAATAGAAAGGACTTCTGGGCAGCTTTGGATGTTTCTTCAGCTCAAATAGAAAATATCCCTGAAGTCATAGAGAATATTCCTGACCTCATCAAAGACATTCCTGTCGTCAAGAACTATGCGGATGTGTTCGAAGAAGTTGTTCGCTTGCCTCCGCAGAGAGAAATAGATTTCAAGATCGCTTTGATTCCGAATGCAAGGCCGGTAGTTCACGCTATTCGAAGAATGTCCTTGAAAGAGAAAGAAGAACTTGACAATCAAACACGACAGCTATCATGGAAGGGTCTAATCAGGCCCAGTTTCTCTGATTGGGGAGCAGCAGTGGTGTTTGTCCCAAAATCTGACGGTACTCTACGGCTATGTGTGGATTATCATGATTTGAACAAGCAGACAATAAAGAACAAATATCCATTGCCGCGAATCGATGATTTATTGGATCGTCTGAATGGAGCACAAGTATTCTCAAGGATAGACCTAGCTACAGGCTTCCATCAACTTCGAATTGCCGAAGAATGTGTTCCAATGACAGCATTCAGAGGTCCCGACTTATTCTACGAGTGGTTAGTAATGCCGTTCGGCTTATGTAACGCTCCTGCTTACTTCGTCGATCTGATGAATAGAGTGTTCAGAGGGGTTTTGAATAAATTTGTTCTGGTTTTTATTACGATATTCTAATCTTCTCTAAATCAAAGGCCGAACACGAAAAGCATTTGGAATAGGTTCTGGAAATCCTCAGAAGGAATGTATTAAAAGCCAAACTATCCAAATGTATATTCTGGCAAGATGAAGTGGAATTTCTGGGCCATGTCGTATCGAAAGAAGGAATTGCTGTGGATCCAAGTAAAATCACAGCTATTCAGAATTGGAAACAGCCCAGTACCCCCACTGAAGTCCGCAGTTTTCTCGGATTGGCTAGCTATTACCGGAAGTTCGTTAAAAACTTTTCGAACACATCTGGTCATTTAACGAAGCTTACAAAGAAGCACTCTAAATTCAAATGGACTCCAGAAAGTGAGGAGGCTTTTGAAGAGCTAAAGTTAAGACTAACGACTGCTCCAGTGTTAACCATCATCGATGGCAATCAGGATTTGAAAGTCCGGACCGATGCTTCTAGAGAAGACCTTGGAGCAGTGTTAATGCAAAGGGGTCAAGTGATTGCTTATGCTAGCCGTCAGCTGTAGGGCTGTCAACAGATATCCAAAATATCCAAAATCCGTCCGTATCCGCATCCGAAAATACGAAAAATATCCGATATCCGAAAAGCGGATACGGATATCCGATATCCGAAATGCTTAGCGGATACGGATATGGCAATATCCGTATCTGATAAATATCTGTCCGCTATGAAAATATATAGTTTTGTATTTTTATATTTAGGTTATAGTAATTTATTATTTTATAAACAGATTGATAAAAAGTATGTAACAAAACACATTTAAATTAGTGTTGAATTTTATGTGACTGAATGTGTTATTGTTAAATCGGTATGTTTTATCATTTATGTATTATTTCAAAATTTTCAGCTATTGTTTAGTACCAAATGAAATATGCATCATATTGTAACTTACATATTTTTAAGTTCGAATTCGGATATTTTCGGATATCCGGAAATATCCGTATTTGCTAAGCCGGATACGGATATTTTCGGATATCCGAAAATATTTGCGGATACGGATACAGATATTATTTAGTAGGTATCCATCGGATATTGATACGGATTCGGATACGGATTTTTATTTTCGGATACGGATACAGCACTATCCGCATCCGTTTGCATCCGTTTACAGGCCTAGTCAGCTGAAGCCGCACGAGAAAAATTACGTCACTCATGATCTTGAGTTATTGGCGATAGTATTCGCTTTGAAAATCTTGAGGCACTATCTTCTGGGTGAGAGATTTGAACTGTTTACAGATCACCAGTCGTTAAAGTATCTGTTCACCCAGAAAGACTTGAATATGAGGCAGCAGTGTTGGTTGGAGTTTCTTGCAGCATACGATTTTGAGATTATATACACTCCAGGGAAAGCCAATGTCGTGGCCGATGCGTTAAGCCGAAAGAATGAGATGATCGCCAACTTTATTATCACGACTTCACTGATAGATAAAATATCTGCTCTTCAGAAGGATGATCACTTCATTCAGAAGATCAGAGAGATAATTCAACAAGGCGTACCCTCGAGTTTTCAAATTGATAATGATGGAATTCTGAGGCTCAAAGGTCGAATCTGTGTCCCTAACATTCCTGAGCTTCGAAAGGAAGTACTGGATGAATGCCACAAGTCAAAACTTAGTATCCATCCGGGAGTAAGCAAAATGTATAATGACATCAAACGAACTTTCTGGTGGAAGTCGATGAAAAGGGACATTTCCTTATATGTTAGCCGATGCCCTACTTGCTAGCTAGTCAAAAGCGACCAACAGAAACTTGCTGGACTGTTACAACCGCTAGACGTTCCAGGCTGGAAGTGGGAACATATTTCAATGGAATTTATAGATGGTCTGCCTAGAACCAGAAAAGGGAATGACAGTATTTGGGTGATCGTAGATCGCTTCACGAAGACCGCCCATTTCATGCCTGTCAGATCAAACAGAACTGCTCAGAGTCTGGCGCAGATATACTTCAGGGAAATTGTTAGACTACATGGAGTGTCGCTCAGTATAGTTAGTGATAGAGATACAATATTTACTAGCAAATTTTGGGAGGCATTTCAAGTCGAACTGGGAACAAAGCTGAATCTAAGCATCGCTTATCATCCTCAGACAGACGGTCAGACTGAGAGGGTGAATCGTATTTTAGAAGATCTATTGCGGGCTTGTGTTCTAGATTTCGGTGGATCATGGGAAGACCATCTACATTTGGCTGAATTCTCATATAATAACAGCTACCAGGCGAGCCTGACAATGTCGCCATTCGAAGCATTATATGGTAGACCGTGCCAATCTCCTGCTTGTTGGGTCGAACCCGGTAATAGACTTGTGTTGGGGCCAGATATGATCCGAGAAGCTGCCGACAAAGTCGACTTTATTAAGAAATGATTACTGGCCGCTCAAAGCCGACAAAAGAGCTACGCCGATAGGAGAAGAAGAGATATATCCTTTGCTGTTGGCGACTACGTATTTTTGAAAGTATCGCCAATGAGAGGAGTTATCCGGTTCGGTAAAACTGGAAAGTTGGCGCCCAAATTCATTGGTCCGTTTCCAATCCTGGAACGGATCGGGACTCTCGCTTATAGGGTTAAATTGCCAGATTGGTTGCCTGGAGTTCATGATGTGAAATATCTCAACTTCGAAAGCACGTTCATGATCCAGACTTGATCGTGAAAGAAGCAGCTCAACAGGATATTGAAATTACTCCAGAATTAGCTGTGAGAAGAGAGCCGCTAAAGATCATCGGCATAGAAACCAAAGAGCTAAGGAACAAGAAAGTTCACTTGGTCAAAGTGCAATGGAGTGGAGATCCGCGAAATTGTACTTGGGAAACTGAGGAGGGCATTCAGAAAGCTTATCCTAGATGCCGAGTGGATATCTCTGATTGACTCCGGTGCAAGGTATATTTACCATATTTTGCATTATCATTTAATTCTCTACTCTGTTGTTATTTTCTTTCCATGGCTGTGCACTTTTAATTCTATAGTCTGAATGATTTTAAAAGAGAATAGGAATTAATTTGTATGGTTTTGAAAGGTTAAAAACAATTTGACTGTTGTTTGTGTTGTGTGATAGTAAATTAGATTAATTAAATTATTGAAACGATAGTTAATTTAATTAATAAGAGAATGAATGGTAGAATTTATTCGATTATATCGCACATTTAACTGATTAGAAAATAGATAGAAATATATACATGTGCATTATATATGTTTGAACAGGTAAATGGATAGCTGTTGAGTAAAGATTTTATTTGCATGCCCGACAAATAGGTAAACCTTAATGAGTTGGATGCGAAATATTATTATATCAACTCCTGTGAATGCCATTGGATGCGGAGTGCTGGTTATTCTGTGTGAAATAATAAACATCGCCATAGGATAGTAACAATTAATTTTGAACTACATTACATGGCATACTTCTAAAGATAGGCATACTTCATCATATACCACATAAGAATTTGGAGCTTGTGTGACGAGGTGGAAGATTTACCATACGAGCGAGAGGCTTGTATGGCGATGACTATATTTTACCGGTTGAACTGATGACTGATATGGACTATTTAAATTGTAACGATAAAATTGCCAGATTAATAAAAAAAACCCACACGGGTCTAGAGTTGACAATAATCACGTCTCTCTAGTTATTAGATACGGCACATGGACTATTTATTTCCCACATGGGACGAGGTGACGAGGATTTATCCTCTGGAGCATTTAAAATACACACTCCCTCAGGCTTTGAAAGGGTGACAAGAATTTATTCTCTGGAGTTATTATCAATACACGCTCCCCTGTAAACACCAGAATATACCACTATAAATATGTGTATGCTTATTAGGATTTATTGGGTACCTAATACGGCCCAATAAATTTCCAAACCCCTCCACGTACAAAGGAGGTTATGGCGAAAATTTTCGAAAATTCCGGGTGTTAGCCAAATTTTTGAAGAATTTGAAAATTCTCAGAAACTGAAAAGTTGGAGAATGGAAGCCAGATTGAACGTAGAGTTGATTAATCAAACCACATTCGAGTTTGTTCCTTTTCGGGGACGAAAAGTTTTAAGTGGGGGAGATTGTAACGACCCAGAAAATCTGAACCAATTTAAATTTTTTAAATTGGCTAAAATAATGGATTTTAAATATTTGAAATAAATATTTTAAATAATAGCAATGAAAACTGAGTTTGAATTGATAATTGAAAACGAATATAATTAATTCTAATTATAAACAAGGCCTGAAATGGCGGTGTAGTTTCAAAAATTGAATTCAAACTTTGTCGGACTGTACCGAGTGCAAAACAAAACGGATTTGAGCGAAACCAAAAATATTTAAATCTTTTAGTGAATAACTTTCTAAAACATCTGAAAAATCAAAGTTTCATAGTGGAAAGCAAAAGTTGTGGCCAAATGAATTTTCAGAAAGGTCGCTATGGAATTTATATAGCCCGTGAAATTGGCCATTTTGCATACGACCTCGGAATTCGACGAAACAACTTTTGTTGGATCCGGGATGTGAAGTTATTGCTAGGTTTCAAGTTTCATAATTTTTGAAGCTAGTATGTGAGCGTGGCAAAGGAAAATGTGTTTTGGTCAATTATAGTTAAATTGGATCGACCAGAAATGGGCATTTTTGCAAATGGTCTCAGAATTCGACGAAACTAGTTTTGTTGGGACCGTATCGTCAAAACATAGCTAGATTTAATTTTCTGGAATTTTTCGAATCAGTTTGTGGCTCTGGCAAATTGAAATGTACGTTCAAATTGAATATTGAATGTTATATATTTTAAATTGAAGAAAAACTAACTGAAACAGTCGAATGGGCCTACAAAACATATCCCATTGTGTTCGGAATGGGGGCAAAACGCTAGGGACGACAGTCATTGGGTTTAGATTGGTGGTCGTGTCAGAAAACCCCTTTAAAACTCCCCCGACCAATCATATTTTTTTTAAAAAATAAAAAAAGGAAAACTAATTTTCTCTCTCCCCGATCGAAGGCTGAAGTGACTCCAAAGCTTTCCAGGCCGATCGCTACCGCCACAGGCGTTTTCGCCACCCCCTCCAATTGAACTTTTTGAAGGTCTCGATCCCCTCTCCACATCCATACCTGATTCGACCCCTGTAGCTACGCCATCGTCGAGATCCAACGCCTCAAAGTCCGCGACTTCCAACCGCCGCCGCACCCTCCTGCCAGCGTCGAACTGGACCCCACCACCAGCGCCGAGAAGCTCTCTCCTCCCCCTTCGACACTGCGTAGCCCGATCGAGCTATCGATTCACGGATTTCACGAAATCGCGTGACCTAATTTTGAACGTTTCAGAAAGGTATACGGCTATTTTTATTTTAACTATATTATAGCAGTTTAAAGCGCTACGGTTTTTGATTTCACTGTAAAAATCATACCTTTTTCGTTTCTTGACGAAATTCAGTGAAACAAGAGACAATGGACTCGTGTGGACGTCTTCTACATTTTAGAAGAGACCGCATATTTTTCTGAGCCTTCTGTTATTTTTGGTGGAGTGGAACCCAATGTGAGATTTCTAATTTATAAACGATATTGAAAACGACGATGTATAAATTATATAGTCGATGTATGAGTTATATAAGCATTGTATACCTCATGTATAAGTGTTGTATAATTTGTACGTTCGATGTGTAAGTTATATATGCGTTGTAAAAATTATATATGTGTTGAAATAGAAGTGAATTGCTATATATATATATATGCCCCTCGTCCACAAACCATGGACGATATTTATTGGTTTTGACTGGTGTGAAAATTGATCGATAGCGAATGGTTGTTTGGGATTATTTGTGGTTGATATTGATTGATTGTGGTTGAAAAATACCCGTTTGTGGTTGAGAAATATTTGGTTGAAACCACATAGGATTAGTTTGTGGAAATGAAATAAATATATACATGCCGCCTGCGTGCGAACTAGATGCATGATCCCCATTGTCAAAAACCGCGAGGTTTTAAGGTAGAGCGAGGAGCCATACTAGGGACGGTCCCGGTTTTAACTACCCCGCCGTTAGGCTGCCGAAATTTTGAATAATATTCATGTATTTGAATTATTTTCAATTGTTGAAACTATATTTATTCGTTGAATAGAAAACCTTCATGTGTTGAATCGATATTCATTCGTTGATTAGAAATTCATGTGTTGAATGGTGTTCGTGTTTTAAATATAAAAATCACATTTTTATCTATAAATATAAACTATAGAAAACCTTCATGTGTTGAATCGATATTCATTCGTTGATTAGAAATTCATGTGTTGAATGGTGTTCGTGTTTTAAATATAAAAATCACATTTTTTTATCTATATATATAAACTATAGAAAACCTTCATGTGTTGAATCGATATTCATTCGTTGATTAGAAATTCATGTGTTGAATGGTATTCGTGTTTTAAATATAAAAATCAAATTTTTATCTATATATAAAAACTATAGAAAACCTTCATGTGTTGAATCGATATTCATTCGTTGAATAGAAATTCATGTGTTGAATGGTATTCATATTTTGAAATAAATTGTTTTATAATAAAAATCACCTTTTTATCATCTATATGAACTATGTAAAATGACCTTGTTTTAAAAGAAATTGTTTTATAATAAAAATCCTAATTTTATTACCTATATAAACTATATAAAATAATAGTGTTTTGAAAATAATTGTTTTACAATAAAAATCACATTTTTATTATATACATGAATTGCTAAATATAGTGAAGTGTTGAAATAGAAGACAGTTAGATAAAAATATCATTTTTATCAAATGTATGAAAAGAATATAGTTCTGAAATTGATTTATATATTTAAATAGAATTGAAATATATCGAATAACGACGCTGTAGTTCGTATTTTGAAACCGTGATTTCAAACGATTAGTACGGGAGATCCGACCGTCGGATTTTCCTGAAATCACAACTGTTGGGTTCGCTTTGGAAAAATCTTTCCAATGGCACCAACTTTGTAAAAATCCAACGGTTGGATTGTCTGGAATGTTTAATTCAAATCTGAAGAAAAAAAGCGCCAGAATCGATTATATTTATATATATATATATACATAAATATAATTATATTTAATCGAATAACGACGCTGCAGTTCGTATTTTGAAATCGAAACTTCAAACGATTATACCGGGAGATCCGATCGTCGGAATTTCCCGAAACTGGAACCGTTGGATTCGTTTTGAAAAGATCTTTCTAATGATGTAAATTTTGTTAAGGTCCAACGGTTAGATTTTCAGATATGTGTAAATCAAATCTGAAGAAAAACAGCGCCACGGTCGCGTTATGGCCCGAAGCGTCGTTTTGAATAAATTGGCTATTTTAAAATAAATAAAAATAGCGATAAATCATTATAAAATATTATAAATGATATGGATGTGAAATTTAGAAATTAACTGAAGGTTGGCTAAGTTGAATGGTTTCCTGGGTGTTGATCTGATGTTGGTTCCGGCCTTCGGGGTTAATATTTGGGAAATCGTTCTCTTATTGATTGACAGTTAGTGACTAATGAATTTAAATGACGCGTGTATATGTTAGTGTTGTACTTGTTTATTATATACGCGAGTTGCTCAGAAAGACCGGGTTTATCCCATTCTGAATAACTTACTCGACGATAAGAAATCGAAGATGAAGACGGTGGTCGAAGACCGGAGATCTCACCTCGTTTGGATGGTAACCGAGGTCCTGATTAGGAGGCATCCCGAAATATGGATAATGAGTGATGATCGTCCATACGTACGTGGTGATCGATGGGTTTGCGAGGTATATAGTGCCTCCGGTTCCGTTCATACCCAGAACGGACTTGTAAATGGACTGTGTGTCTGACATTGGATTTTATTCTGTGTAGATTGATCTCTGTTAAATATACATCTGTTTGGCGGTGGAGAATTTATTCTTTTGCTTAACGCCCTTCTCTGAAACGCACGAGCTTAGAGGTTGTATATCGATGGACATCAGTCGCATGGCATGAATTGCTAGTGTGGCATGCCTAACTGGCAAATGATCAGGGCTTCTGTTGAAAAGCAAAGTCTTGTGGTGATGATCAAAGCACCGCCTGTGAGGCGTAGCTTTGTGTATAACGTGAATTCGCGAGCCTCACTCCCTGGTATGAACCAGAAACGGGAGAAGGACCTCAGGGAGGGCATGCATTTCTTTCTAGCTAGGAGTGGTGTCAGTGTTTTTACACGGCCTGACATTTTACTTATGTGGTTGTTACTGTTGCGAGGCGCATCGGTTAGATCGGATGATATGGGTCCGATGGTGTCATTCGTTGGCTCATTTGCGCCCCATAGGGCGGGGAGACGTATTGCTCAGGCATTTTAATCCACATCGGTGGACCGGCCCTGCCGCTCCAAGGGTCGATGCGTTCTGATCCTGAGACATGGTAGGCTAGATTGTCTCGAATTCGGTAAGGACTATCTTTTGCCTTGGTTCATGACGGAAATCCAATTTCCAAATACGTGACTGTGCGGTTTTGATTGTATATATATATGGCGACATGATATATGGTACCCACGCCGTCTATGATTGATAGTTATGATTTGAAATTGCTTTTGAAACATATAAACACTAATAGTAATATCAAATGCATTTGTTTTATTCGTATCAACCATATTTTGGCCATTATAAGGTAAAACTCTATCCTCCTGTTTGTGTTGCATTGTGTGATGGGAACTGAGTCTTATAATGGCTTCATTTTTATAAAAAGCATTGTGATGTTTAAAAAGAAAGATTTGTTTTAAAGCACTGGCAATCCAATGGAGTAAACCCGTTCCACGAAAGTGGCGTGGTCCTGTGATTAGCCATATATTAAATGTGTTGAGTAGATTTCTCATACCAGTCCCATGACTGACTCGTAGTTTGTTTCACTTTCAAACTCGGGTGCCCCTTCTTCTACACGGGCAGCCTTGTATTCAGGTTTAGCTGGTTTTTTCCGGATAGCTGGAGCTGAAGATGGATTCTATCATTTATCTCTTTTTATGCTGTTCAGCTCCTATTGTACATTATGTTTGTTTTCCGCTGTAGACATTTATGTATAGCTAAACTGTATTTGTACTAAGTATGATCATGTATACTGTGTAACTCTGATGTTTACGTTTATCCAGTATATTCTATTGTTCATTATCTGGTGTATTTATTTAATTCTGTTCTGCTATTATCTGTTTCTGTGTTATATTCCAAGGATTACCCTTGCCACCATCAGTGCGGGGTTTGGGGTCGTCTCAGAAGTAGATATGTAACACAGAGGTCGGGGGTTAGAACCTCGACGGCGATATAATTTTTATCTTTGTTTTAGAGAGGGCCTACTGAACGTATAAATATATGTACGCATACAAATTCAAATTTTGAAAGGATAAGGATGCACATATAAGGAAATAAAGAATATATATGTATATATATATGTACATATGTGTGTGTTTGTAGAAATATATATATATATATATATATATATATATATATATATATACAGGAGATAAAATTCAAGATAAGGCTACAGTCAATGAAATATGGCAAGAATCAAATAACGGTGCAACACTGTTTGAGTTTTGAAAACGAAACGAAAGTTATGCATATATATATATGTGCATAAAATGATTGTTAGAAGAATTGTATACACATAAGAAGATTACATGTGAATATAATAATTAAATTCCAGAAATTCAAACATTCGAAATTCAGAAATTCAAGCGTTTGAAATTCAAATTTCTGCGCCAAAATGCTTTGTTTATTCTTTAGTTCAGTCTTAATTTCGATTTCTTCTGTAAAATGAATGAAATTTCAATAAAATAAAAAGGTGTCTTTACTTGCTCGTGGGACCCAGAGGGGTCTACACCCCTGTAGGGGTGTCGATGTAACAGCCCGCAATTTTAAAACATGACATAAGGGATAATTAAAGAATACTTAATTTTTAGAAGAAAAATTAAGAGAAACGGGCTACTCCATTGCGTTCGTCTCGGAATTCTTCTTGAGATGGAGTCCGAGTCTGCGTAAAACGGATACATTATGATGGAGTTATGGACAATGGAAGTTTGGCAGAACAATCAGGAAATGAGCCTAAACAACTGGCGCACTTGTGAAGTGCGTCAGGACAAAAATGCACTGGCGCCCCTGGGAAGTGCGCCCAGGCCGAGCCCAGATCTGCAGAATTTCGGAGAGTTTCATGATGACGTGTCTTTTTAATCTAAGTTGTTCCGATGGTCTCTAATCTAATCTAAAGGTCCTAATTCGCCTAATACACCTATAAATAAACACATATACCTAACCCTAATCTCATTGTTTTCATCCATGGCGCCTCCATGCTGCTCTAATCTAAATTAAAACAAGCCTTTCTTCTCCATCAAGACAAATTAGAAGATCAGATCTACAAATCAAAATAGGGGTATTCTAAGATCAAGATCTTCTACAACAAAGCCTAATTCTCTTTTCTAAGAATCCTATCACTATGAGTTTATGTCACTTTAACATATTATTAAATTAAAAAGCGATTGTGATAGGATAGTAAATTGGATCTGATGTATATGCCTGTAAATAAGATGAATCATATCAAGTTCTATAATTTCTTATCCTTCAAATTCCTACCCAATTGCTATCATCATATGCCTGTTTGATCTATTTTATCGTTATTCATTTCACATGCCTATTTATATGTTTATGCCAATTTTGATGTTTTGATTCTCTCCCCTTCTTTTTTTCCTTTTTCCTTTTTGATATTAGGCTAATTTCGAGCCTAAGCATATTGCATTGAGAATTACGTACGAATAACATTGGAATGATTGGGAAAAGTTTGGGAAATGTATAATAAAATGAGATTTGGCATAAATTGTTGATGGCTATGGAAATTGTTTTGGGCATAATTTAGCATAACTTGTATACATGAGATTATAGGCATAATTTGTTTTAAAATTACAAATATAATTTAGATTGAAAATTCTGGGTAATTAGAATATATTATAATCCAAGATTTGAAATTGGGACTTGAATCAAGAAAGTAATAATAAACGCCTAAGACACGAGGTTAGATTCAGATTGCGGTATAAGCCTGCCCGGAACCGCCTGGCATATCCAGCAACTGCAAATGGTAATCTAATGTGAGAGGTCAAAGGCAGAAATAAGATGCGTAATAATACAAAGACACGAGGTTAGATTCGGATTGTAGTATAAGCCTGCCCGGAACCGCCCGACATATCCAGCAACCGCAAAACGGTAATCTAATGTGGGAGGTCTTGCAAGATTATGGTTATAATGAATTATTGAACAATTAACCAAGATAAGATATGTGATTAGACATTGGAATAATAAAGGGTTAAGTGGATAACATGGGTAGCATGTGAAACATAATAAAAGCACTTAACCAAGATGAGACATGTGATTAGACATGGGGATAATAAAGGGCTAAGTGGGTAACATGGGTAGCATGTGAAACATAATAAAAGCACTTAACCAAGATGAGACATGTGATTAGACATGGGGATAATACATGTGATTAGACATGGGGGTAATAAAGGGTTAAGTGGGTAACATGGGTAGCATGTGAAACATAATAAAAGCAATTAACCAAGATGAGACATGTGATTAGACATGGGGATAACGAGGGATTCAGTGGGAATTCCTAGTAGGGACCAAGCTTAGGAGGGAAGCTTTGTCAAGTGGGTGGACCCTTTTCAACCAGTAACCCATTTTAGTATCTATATGAGCTCGAACTAGGTCAAGGACAGGGACACGCGTACTGGGGTTGATTATAAGAGGTCAATAAAGAGTTAGCGATGGCTATGCAAGTCCAACGGAGTCATCTGCGTGCGTGGGTCTGGGCTGGTAAGTAAGACGTTGTTGCATCGTGTAGGTATAAGATGTGCATTTCAGTAGTATCGGGGTTGCCACCTTAGGGAGTGATACACCCTCTTGTGGGACTAGCACAGGTATGTGCGAGGTTAGGGAGCTGATCGAATGGGGAGGGCATTGGGTACAACTAGTGCTGGTAGGAGCAAGTGGGCACCTACGAGAGCAGCTAGGAGTACATGAAGCTACCACTGTTATGATTAGTAGGGAGTGATCATCTTTTAGTATGTAACTAGTATGTTGATACAGTGCAGAGCATATCTTATAGTGGTTAGGAGCACAATCGATGTCCTATCTTGTTTACCTTGTTTACCTTGTCGTACCTGCTTATGTTACAGCCATCTCTTATATCCAGTTTATGTTCTTATCCTGTTATTTTACTGATTATATTGTTAAAGTCACTAGACTCGCCAGACTTATGTCTGACCCTTTTTGTTACGCCTCTTTTCTTTCTTTCTCCCCTCCAGGTCGTCAGGGTGGGATTAGTGAAGCTTGACTTGGATCTCTTTCTTCTTGAAGTACTTGGAAGTGTTGAAAGTAATGCTCAGCTTTATCTCATTTTCATTATGGCTATTCAGAGTGGGATTATGGTTTTTCTTTTATGTACTTTTATAATAATTTTGTTCAAGATGGATATTTATGTACTTGGCTTTAGTATATGGTTTTGATTTTGTAACCAAACATGTTTTTCTTTTTCGCTGCAATGAATAAATTTTGAATTTTTAAGTACCATTTTATATATTTGTCTTGTGTTGTTCTGTTCTATACTCTTATAACGCTCCATGAAAGTTAATGCATTCCCTTAGTAGTGACATTAATGGACGTGGGGTGTTACACGTGGTATCAGAGTTGAAGATTACCAGAACAGATAAAAGATTTCAAAAACCGTTTTCAAAAGTATTTTTTTTAAAGTATGTTCAAAAACATGTTTTAAAGAAGGTATTTTCAGGAGAAAAGTTTATTATGAAAAACATAATCCCCAAAAGCCATATATCTCTCTTTCGATTCTCTGTTTGAATCTCCTCCTTTTTCCTTTTAGCATGTCTGGGGAACCTTATACTCTCGAGGGCATTGAAGTGCCGGATTGGTTCCGTAGGTATCTTAAAGCCACAACACCAACCGGGAGCCAAGGAGACGTCCCTCCCCCAGCTGCAATCGTTGTTCCTCCACTGTCACGAGTAAATGATTTCTCTAAAAAGAAAGAAGCTAGGGTTGAGGAAACACAAAATAGGAAAGTATGGCCTAAGAAAGAACAACAACAACAACAAAAGAAAGGTGGAAAGAATAGAAAAGCTAAGGATAAGAGGAAGTGTCACAGTTATGGGAAAGAAGGTCACTTGATCAAAGACTGTAAGAGGTGGAAGAACAACTGCTTCAATTGTGGAGAAGACACTTCGCTAAGGAGTGCCCAAAGAAACAACGATCACAGGGACAAGGCCAAAAGGGTAGGATCCCTTGGAGGGAAGGTTCATGCTCTCATGGCAGCAACGCAAGAAAGAGGTTGAAACATTTCTATTGAAAGTTTTATTTTCCTTTTCGATCATCCTGTACATACTTTGTTTGATTCTGGCGCTTCACAATCGTTTATATATGCTTCTGTTGTTGAGTCTCTGCACCTAGATACTAGTATAATAGTGGATCCCGTTGTTATCTCAAATCCTATTGGGAGTACGACTCATCTGTCTATGTTATGTCGGGATTTGAGAATATCTGTGTATGGCGTTGAGTTCGAATGCAATGCTTATGTGCTTGGTTTCACAGGCTATGGGTTAATTCTAGGAATGGATTGGCTATCCAGGTATGATGCCATTCTCGACTGTGAAAAGAGAGTAGTTAGACTGTTGACTAGTTTGTGGAATACTCTCGATATCTCATGCGACCCGAAGGGTCTGTTATGCTTAGCTACCTAGAATCTCTCGACACATCTGATGATTTGCAATGTGTTCGATAGTTCGTGAGTATGCAGATATCTTTGAGGAGGTTAGGGGCTTACCTCCAAAACACGAGACTTCGTATATACTTGGTGGAAAATGCAAAGCTAGTTGCATTGTCTGTGCGCCACATGGCTCCAAGAGAAAGGAGGGAGCTTAGTAAACAAGTAAAAGAGTTGCTTGAGAAAGGGTTCATAAGAAGAAGTATCTCGGAGTGGGGTGCTCCAGTTGTTTTTGCCATGAAGCCTGATGGTTCGCTTAGATTGTGCATGGACTATAGGGAGCTGAGTAAGCTCACGAAGAAGAACAGACACCCATTACCGAGAATATATGACTTGTTCGATCAGTTGGTTGGTGCTTCAGTTTTCTCCCAGTTGGATTTAGCTATAGGATTTCATCAGCTAAGGGTGGCTGAGGATAGCGTAGATAAGACTGCATTTAGAACTCCAGATGGTTTCTTTGAATGGCTCGTCATGCCTTTTGGTTTGACGAATGCACCTGCATATTTCGTGGACTTGATGAGTAGGGTGTTTATGGAGTTTCTAAACAAGTTCGTGGTAGTCTTTGTGGATGATATCCTGATCTTCTCTAGAAGCGAGGAAGAGCATGCCTTACATCTTAAGGAAGTCTTAGAGACCCTTCGAGCACATCAACTCAAGGCTAAGTTCTCTAAATGTAATTTTTGGAGGAAGGGAGTTAGGTTCTTAGGGCATGTGGTCTCTAAAGAAGGGATAGCAGTGGATCCCGCGAAGATAGTGGCAATCCAAGATTGGAAAATTCCTAAGAATGCAACGGAAGTAAGAAGTTTTCTTGGTTTGGCGGGCTATTATAGGAATTTCATTAAGGACTTTGCGAGGATATCAGCCCCACTTACATGGTTGACGAAAAAGAATTTGACATTTTCTTGGGATGTTGACTATGACGATGCTTTTCAACATTTGAAGAGGGCATTGACGACAACTCCAGTTTTAGTTTTGCCAAATGGGAGTAAACCATTCACAGTGTATACCGGTGCTTACGGGACAGGGCTTGGCGTAGTTTTGATGCAAGAGGGAAGGGTGATATGTTATGGTGGAAGGCAGTTGAAGGTTCATGAGAAGAATTACCCTACCCACGACTTAGAATTACCTACCATAGTTTTTGCGCTTAAGTCTTGGCTCCATTACTTGCTTGGTGAGAGGTTTGAGTTGTATACAGACCATAAGTCACTAAAATACCTGTTCTCTCAAAAAGATTAAACTTAAGGCAACAGAGGTGGATGGAGTTCATATAAACCTACGATTTTGAGATTGCATATACCCCTTGCAAGGGTAACGTTGTAGCTGACGCCTTAAGTAGAAAGAAGTTGATTTTGAGTCCTTTGGTTGTCAAGCGGCAGAGTTTAGAGTATATATCTACCTTTGACTTTAGACCCTCTATCGATTATGTACCCAGTTTGTTGGCATCATTAGAGGTGCGACCTACGCTTTTGGGACAGATAGGTGCGGCACAGCGAGATGACCCACAGCTGATAGAGATAGTAGACAAGCTCATAAGAGGGGAGTCTTCGAGCCATCTTCGTAGGTATATTATAGATGAAAAAGGTTGGAAGTGTAGGGATGAGAGACTTTGCGTAGCATGAGACGAGAGTTTGAGAAGGACAATCCTTGAAGAAGCACATCGTTCTAGGATGACCATACAACCTGGTGGTGATAACATGTATAAGGGGATGAAGCGAGTTTACTTTGGGACAGAATGAACAAGGATGTGGCTGAGTTTGTTTCTAGATGCTTAGTGTGCCAGCAAGTCAAGGCTGAGCAAAAGAAGCCTGGTGGTTTGCTTCACCCTTTAGAGGTTCCATTGTGGAAATGGAATGTGTTTCCATGGATTTCGTCGACGGGTTACCGTGGTCAAGGAAGGGTAATACAGGGATTTGGGTAGTAGCTAGTAGATAGATTTTATCAAGAGTGCCCATTTCATTCCCGTTAAGAGTGAAATAATAGCGAAATGGTTAGCATTTGTTTATCTCCGAGAGATAGTTCATCTACACGGCATACCTTCTAGTATCATAAGCGATCGAGATCCCATATTCACTTGTGATTTTGGAAGAGCTTGCAAGAGGCGATAGGGATGCAATTGTGTTTGAGCTCCGCTTATCACCCTCACGCGGATGGCCAAACAGAAAGAGTGAATCGGTTCTAGAATATCTTTTGAGGTTATGCATCTTTGACTTTGGAGGGACACGGGAGGAACACCTTCCATTAGTAAAGTTCGCCTACAACAATAACCATCAGACTAGTATTGGCATGGCACCTTTTGAAGCTCTATATGGACGACCTTGCCGATCACCGACTTGTTGGTGGTAATCTACGATTAAGATTTTGCTTGGGCCCAAGATGGTTAGAGAAACTTTGGAGAAGATAGACTTGATTCGAAGACGCATGAAGATGGCACAAGAAAAGCAAAAGTCATACGCAGATAAGAGACGAACCGATCTTGAGTTCGATTTTAGAGACACAATTTTTATTAAAGTAACACCATTGAGGAATGTAGTTCATTTTGGATCTGTAGGGAAATTGGAACCAAGATTCGTAGGGCCATTCCCCATTACAGAAAGAATTGGACAGATGGCCTACAGAGTGAAGTTGCCTGTGAAGCTTAGTGGTATTCATGACGTATTTCACATGTTGCATTTGAGGAAGTTTTTACACGATACTGCGGAAGTAGTAGAGCCGAGTATGCTTAGAGAAGTGGAAGTAGAGCGAGATGTCGTGGTTAGGCGAGTTCCTAAATGCATCCTTGGATCGGAGGTCAAGAAATTACGCAACCGAGAGGTAAAGTTGGTTAAAGTCCAATGGGGAGATGATCAAGGAGACGCGACTTGGGAAACAGAAGACAAGATACGCGCGTTGTACCATTTCCTTTTTGAGGGTATGTTCTTTACTTCTCCTTTTTCTACCGCTTTGTTTATACTTGTTATATCGTTTAGTGTATCCTCTCGATTATTTCTTCGATCTTTAGGTCGAAAATACTATGGTTGTAAACATATGTTTGAGGCATGTTATGTTTGGTGGATGCAAGTGGATGTAAGTGTTTGCTAGTGGTTGCTCGTGGATGCATTTACACACACATTAGGCACTAGATCGGCTTAATCACTTTCATATTGCATATGGGTAAGTGTGCGTATTTAAATTAATGGACGTATATTGAATGTGTTATCATATGGATGTTGCATTTGAATGAATGGTTATGCACTCATATAGATATGATATATCATTAGGATTCTTTTGCATACATAGTGGACGCATGGAACTATCATGTTTTGCATTAAGGAGGTCAACTGAATCAGTAGACCTCCTAATTTTGCATTAGGATAAGGATAAGCATTAGAAATCTTTTAAGGACAATGGACGCCCATGATTGATGGATGAGTAGATGGATGATGGATGGTAGGACATACATTCCTTTCAGCTCCGAGATTTCGGGGGAAAAATCCTTTAAGTGGGGAGAATGTAACATCCCATAATTTTAAAACATGACATAAGGGATAATTAAAGAATAGTTAATTTTTAAAAGAAAAATTAAGCGGAACGGGTTACGCCATTGCGTTCATCTCGGAATTCTGCTTGAGATAGAGTCCGAGTTTGTGTAAAACGGAAAAAGTATGAAGGAGTTATGGACGATAGAAGTTTGGTGGAACAATCAGGAAATGGGCCAGAACAACTGGCACACTTGTGAAGCGCGCCAGAACAAAAAAAGATTGGCGCACCTGGGAAGTGTGCCCAGGCTGAGCCCAGATCTGCAGAATTCCGGAGAGTTCCATGATGACGTGTCTTTTTAATCTGAGTGATTCTGATGGTCTCTAATCTAATCTAAAGGTCCTAATTCACCTAATACACCTCTAAATAAACACCTATACCTAACCCTAATGTCATTGTTTTCATCCATGGCGCCTCCATGCTGCTCTAACCTAAATTAAAACAAGCCTTTCTTCTCCATCAAGACAAATTAGAAGATCAGATCTACAATTCAAAATAGGGGTATTCTAAGATCAAGATCTGCTACAACAAAGCCAAATTCTCTTTTCTAAGAATCCTATCACTGTGAGTTTATGTCACTTTCACATATAATTAAATTAAAAAGCAATTGTGATAGGATTGTAAATTGGATCTCATGTATATGCCTGTAAATAAGAAGAATCATATCAAGTTCTGTAATTTGTTATCCTTCAGATTCATACCCAATTGCTATTGTCATATGCCTATTTGATCTATTTTGTCGTTATTCATTTCACATGCCTATTTATATATTTATGCCAATTTTGATGTTTTGATTCTCTCCACTTCTTCTTTTCCTTTTTCCTTTTTGATATTAGGCTAATTTCGAGCCTAAGCATATTGTGTTGAGATTTACATACGAATAACGTTGGAATAATTGGGAAAAGTTTGGGAAATGTGTAATAAACTGAGATTTGGCATAAATTGTTGATGGCTATGGAAATTGGTTTAGGCATAATTTGGCATAACTTGTATACATGAGATTATAGGCATAATTTGAGTTAAAAATATAAATATAATTTAGATTGGAAATTATGGGTAATTGGAATATATTATAATCCAAGATTTGAAATTGGGACTTGAATTAAGAAAGTGATAATAAATGCCTAAGCCATGAGGCTAGATTCGGATTGCGGTATAAGCCCGCATGGAACCACCTGGCATATCCAGTAACCGCAAATGGTAATCTAATGTGAGAGGTAAAAGCAGAAATTAGATGCGTAATAATGCAAAGACACGAGGTTAGATTCGAATTGCGGTATAAGCCTGCCCGGAACTGCCCGGCATATCCAGCAACATCAAAACGGTAATCTAATGTGGGAGTTCTTATAAGATTACAGTTATAATGAATTAATGAACACTTAACCAAGATAAGACATGTGATTAGACATGGAGATAATAAAGGGTTAAGTGGGTAACATGGGTAGCATGTGAATCATAATAAAAGCACTTAACCAAGATAAGACATGTGATTAGACATGGGGATAATAAACGATTAAGTGGGTAACATAGGTAGCATGTGAAACATAATAAAAGCATTTAACCAAGATGAGACATGTGATTAGACATGCAGATAATAAAGGGTTAAGTGGGTAACATGGGTAGCATGTGAAACATAATAAAAGCACTTAACCAAGATGAGACATGTGATTAGACATGAGGATAAAGAGGGGTTAAGTGGGAATTCCTAGTGGGGACCAAACTTAGGAAGTAAGCTTGTGTCAAGTGGGTGGACCCTTTTCTACCAGTAACCCATTTTAGTATCTATATGAGCTCGAACTAGGTTGAGGACAGGGACACGCTTACTGGGGTTGGTTGTAAGAAGTCAATAAAGAGTTAGTGATGGCAGTGCAAGTCCAACGGAGTCATGTGCTTGCATCGGTCCGGGCTGGTAGGTAAGACGTTGTTGCATCGTGTAGGTATAAGTTGTGCATTTCAGTAGTATCGGGGTTGCCACCTTAGGGAGTGACACCCTATTGTGGGAGCAACACAGGTATCTACGAGGTTAGGGAGCCGATCGAATGGGGAGGGTAGTTGGTACAACTAGTGGTGGTAGGAGAAAGTGGGCACCTACGAGAGCAGCTAGGAGTACACGAAGCTATCACTGTTATGATTAGCAGGAAGGGATCATCTTTTAGTATGTAACTAGTATGTTGGTACGGTGCAGAGCATATCTAATAGTGGTTAGGAGTGCAATCGATGTCCTATCTTGCTTACCTTGTTTACCTTGCCATATCTGCTTATGTTACAATCATCTCTTATATTCAGTTTATGTTCTTATCCTGTTACTTTACAGATTATATTGTTAAAGTCACTAGACTCGCTAGACTTATGTCTTACTCTTTTTGTTTCGCCTCTTTCCTTTCTTCCCCTCAGGTCCTCAGGGTGGGATTAGTGAAGCTTGACTCAAATCCCTTTCTTCTTGAAGTACTTGGAAGTATTGAAAATAATGCTCAGCTTTATCTCTTTTTCATTATGGCTATTCAGAGTGGGATTATGGTTTTGCTTTTATGTATTCTGTAATAATTTTGTTCAAGATGGATATTTGTGTACTTGGCTTTAGTATATGGTTTTGATGTTGTAACCAAACATGTTTTGCTTTTCCGCTGCAATGAATAAATTTTGAATTTTTAAGTACTATTTTATATATCTATCTTATGATGTTCTGTTCTATACTCTTATAATGCTCCATGAAAGTTAATGCATTCCCTTTGTGAGTAACATTAATGGACGTGGGGTGTTACAGTCAACACCGAGGTCGACATCGGGGTCGACACCCCCTAGATCTGGGCAAATCCATTTATGCATCTGGACTGTTTTCTTAACCAAGTTAAATGCTGACTCAGCGCTTCGTGTAGATAAGATCCTGAACATCTATAAATAGGCTAGCAGAGCCTAACCTAAATCTCACATTCTCTGAGACAACGTCTAAGCTCTGCCATTCCTCCTCCTCAAATCTCCTCAGAAAATAAGATAATTAGTTTAGGAATATTCTGAATCAAGATCTAGAGGGAAAGAATGAATCTTAATAAGAAGGTGTTTAGAATCAAATGCGAAGTGAGGTAATTTTCTAGATCTGGTCTATTCAATTTTCTTCCTCTTTCTTCCCTTTTTCTTTTAGTAAAAATTATGAATCCATGGTTGTTATGTTCTGAATCCAATTAGGGGAAAACCATGGAATGCTAGATCTGGACCAGATCCAGGATATGGAAAGAAAATAAGGTGAGTGGATTTAAGTTATATCATTTTTGATAATGATATATTATTGTTTAGCATTCCCCGTTATCGTATAATGTGAATTTACTAGAATAATTAAAAGTGTTGAAATGTTATTATGACATGTTTAAATATGATACGTTGAAATGTTTAAACATATGTTAAATGGATTAAAGTGATGAATATGACATGTTAGATTATTAGTATGCTAAGATATTAATGTGTTGGAAAATTTGTATGTTGAAATTTAAACTTGTCAAAATATGTGTAGCAATTTCCTTTGTTTCAATCCCATGTTAACTTGTGACATTTATATACCTGGACCATTATCGGTAGAAATTGAGAAATTACATGTTAGTTTGTTTAGTTTGAACAATTACATGGTTAAAACGGTTACAAGTTATCGAATTTATTGTATGTTAAAAAGAACATGTGACATAAAATAGGCATAATATGATGACATGTAAAATGTAGATTTATAGTAAAAATTAGAAAGAATAGACATGCCTAAATTATATAGAAAATTTACAGTGAATAGGAAACTGTAACCGCGCCTAGACACAAGGTTAGATTACACTTGTGGTAGAAATCTGCCCGGAACCGCCCGGAACATCCAGCATCCACAAGTGGTAAATCTAATGTGAGGGGTCTATGTACATAAATAAAACATGTAACAGTGCTAAGGCACGAGGTTAAGTCAACTTGTGGAAGAAGTCTGCCCAGAACCGCCTGACAAATCCATTATCCACAAGTGGTAGGCTTAATTGAGAGGTCTAGTGCATAAACATATATATAAATGTATGTAAATAGAAGGATTGATAAATGGCACTAATTTTAATTAATGGAAATGAAAGGAATTGATTGAAGGATAATTACAACAGAAAAAGGAAGGGAATGAACGGGGAATTATAATAACCTATCATGAATAAATTACATTAATGAGAATATTGTATAATAATTAGACATGTCCTAGGGAAAAGTGAATATTATAACATAGGTTATAATAAACTAGCAAGGAAAATGAGATAACTGGCACTTAATTGTAAATTAAGTATATGGGGGAACCTGAAACTAGTTGTTTTGTAATAAGTAGTGAAAAGGGGATAAGTTTATGAATCGTAGAAAGTTGTTGTAACACACCTTAATTTTAAACGACACTAAAGATGATAAATTAAAGAATAATTAATTTTAAATACACTGTTAATAATGAATTAAGGAAAAAATTATTAGATATTAAGAATTAAGTAAAACGGACCATGCCATTGCATCCATCTCGGAATTCTGGTCAAGTTATGACACCAAGTTCGTGTAAAACGAACTTTGTATGAAGAAGATATTAAGGTTTGAAGTTTGTATGCATATAAGGAGAATATATATATAAAAATTAAATCAGAATTCAAAAATTCGAAACCAGAAAATCCGGCGTGCAAAACAGCAAAGGGACGACTGTTTGGGGTCGACCCGAGACCTTGCTAGGTCGACTCGAGACCTTGCTGGGTCGACCCAGGCTCTTTGGGGTCGACACCGGGGTTGACCCCGGGGTCGACACCATAAAGGAGGGGGTCGACCCCCTTGCGCAGATTTGGGTAGAAAACTGTCTCTGAACGTGGACCGATTTTGGAGCTAGATTCGTGAACCCTAGGCTATATAAAGGACCCTAAACCTAGGTTTTATTCATCTAAAAAAATGGTGGCGATGGTGGAGCTCTGCTGCAACGTAAATTGAATAGCCTATTCTTCTCCAAATCCAATTCAACAAACATTATAGAAATTCAACGATTGCTACAACAACAAATCCAACGTGTTCTCAGTTATTTGGATCCATTTCCTTGGATCTATTCACCGTGAGTTCATGTTATTTTTAGATCTAAATATTTATCTGGTAATCATAAATGTATATAAAAATTGGATAATGGATCTATGCCTAAACAAGTTCTATTATGACATAATTATCAGATCTCCCTTTATATGTTCATACCGCCACCATGTTAAATCTTGTCATAATATATCTATTCAGTTTTATGCCTATTTCTGTCAATTTATTATTGATTTGTCATTATGCCAGTTTGGATTCTCTTCTTTCCCTCTTTTCCCTTTTTATTTTTATAACCAGGCTACCTTTGATCCTAGGCCTAACATTGAAATATGCGAACGCGCAAAATTGGGAATTGTTTGGGGAAAATATGATTTGGGCGTAAATTGAAACATATGTAAAATATGATTTGGCATAAATTGGAACATATGTAAATATTGATTTGGGCATTAAATTGGGACATTTTTAAATATTAATTTGGGCACAAATTGGAATATATGTGAATATTAATTTGGGCATAACTTGTACTGAAATATGTAAATATGAACTAGGGACATAAATTAGAAAATATGTGAATACGGATTTGGGCATAATATTTATACCTTGATTTATGACTTGGGAAAAAGGGCATATTGTGCATAATGAAATATTAATTAAAAAGGGGCATAAAAATCTATATTTGGAATAGGAAAATTTATTAATATGAATATGCCTAAAATAACGGAACCGTAGTAATGCTTAGACATGGGGTTAAATTGCACTTGTGGTATAAGTCTGCCCGGAGCCGCCCGTCATAACCAGCAACCACAAGTGGTTAATCTAGTGTGAGGGGTCTAATGTATAACAACACCATGACATGAGGTTAAGTCTAATCTTGTAGTTTAAGTCTGCCCGGAGCCGCCCGGCATATCCAGCATCCACAATTGGTTGACTTAATGTGAGAGGTCTGGGAAATTAACATGTATGAACAGAATAGATAAGATGTTTAGGCTTGTCCTAGGGACAAGTGAAAATTATAATTTAGGTTATAATAAATGAAAAAGGGAATATAATAACTTATGTAAGGGGATAAGCTATACTTAATTGTAAATTGAGTTGTTTACAAGAATAAGAATCTGAAATCTACGAATGAGGACCACATAAGTTATATTTATGGAAAGGAAACTTATTAGTAAACCTTAGTTAAGAGAACTAAGTTAATAAGTAAACAATGATAAGATGGAATTATGATTAAATGAGAAAGAATGAGAAAATTTTGTAAAATGAAATAAGTTATATTTAATTATAAATGGTAAGTGACATGTTAATTAGGAAACATGTGAATTGAGATATACTTAATAGCATATTAAGTAGAACATGTTATTGTAATGATGTAACCAAGCAAGAATACTAAAGAGATTGTGGATTGCAGACATTGGGCCATAATCTAGAGAATAACATGTTGTAGGCTTATTAATGAACTTAAATGAGTTAAGTTATATAACCAAAATTAATAAGCAAGAGGAACTTGGTAACTTGATTAAGAATTCAATATGAATGAGAATAACCAAGTTAAATGAAAACCTGATAAGGTAAGGCAAGCACGTAAAATAATAGACATAGGGTCTAACAACATATTAAAGTGAGGCGCTTGGACTAGTCCCCCCGATTGAGGGTGAAAACCCAACGAGGTAGATCATCATGGTGTTATAAGGCACGAGCTGAACGCACTTTTATCTGGTTATTCTGTCGGCTCCAAAGGGCTAGAAGGGGAAGAAAGCAGTTTCCTGAGATACAAAAGGTGCTCCTTGTAGTCCTCTGTGTGGTGGCAGATGTTTAGGCTGTGCTCATAGAGGTTGGGCTTGTGCGTAACTACTAGGTGGGTGGGCCTTGACTGCAAATATAGCTTTGCAGTTAGAATGGTGTGACACGGAGACACTGGGGTGATTCGGCGGTTGCCTCAATGGGGAGGCGAAGGGTCATGACCAATAAGGATAGTAGATCGTCGGATACCCGTCATCGGCAGCCAGTGGGATGCGAAAAGACTAGAGCTAAAACCAATAGACCATTCACCTTTCACTATCAGGGTACGGTGGTTGAGCGAAGACACCAAATGGATGTTTAGATTGTTTTTTATAAGGGGCATTCGCTTAGCTCTTGTAGTCTTTACTAGTTGAGGGAGGGGCCGAGGTGGGGCCATAGCCACTATGGAAAACAGACCCTGCGAATATCTGTATTTTGAGGCTCTTAAAGGCGGGCCTATACAGGTATGGAAAAGCTCCCGACCAAGTTCCATGTTTCTTATACCGCCCTGCTCTGGAATTCGGTGCAATTAAAGGACATGTGATTGAGGTATCGAGCTACAATTACGATACATACGTGTGATAGTCTAGATACATGCATGACTACTCTGGGTGATGTATCGTAGACTTGAGGGCATTACTTCGGAATGAAATCTGTTTCGATCGATGGTGGCAGTCCATATGCTTACATAGCATAGTAATGACAGATATATGTGGAACGTAACATTGTTATATAGAGATCTGTATGTCACTCCGGCATAGGATGAGGGACTGCATACTTTTCTGTGGTATTACGAGGGAGGCCATGCGAGTTAGGTACCATGGGTGTACCTCAATATTAAGGGGTAGTTACATATATACCATATTAGGTTAATCCACTGGGAAGTAAATGGGTACGACGTGTGTATAAGCGTTGAGTGTCGTTAACCCAAGCAACCTAACAATCAAGAAAATGTAATAGAACGATATTTTTAGGGATCATTCTATTTTTGAGATACTAGTATTGGTGCGATGCAGAGAAGCATATTTAAGAAGTGCACTATATTCTGTTCAAGCTTATATTGCTCAGTTCACACTTGTTATTGTTACTATTATCTTGTTGTTTCAGTTTTTATATACTTGCCATGATACTTTTATTTATTTAAGTAATTGGACTCTCCAGACTTTATGTTGACCCTTTTTGTCTCCTCTTCTCTCCCTTCCGTCCCCCCCCCCCCCCCCGAGGTTCTCAGGGTGGGAGTGCTTAGAGTTGATTTGGATTTTTTTCATCTTAGCTTTGATTTTGGATATTGATGTACCGCTTTGACTTCTTGTCAACTCTCTTATGGCTTCGCATGGGAAATATGGTTTTATGCTTTTGTACTCTGATATTTTTGGCAAAACGGATTATTAATGTAATTGGTTATTTCAACTTATGATATAAACTTAGTATTTGGGACTATGATGTTTTGATTTAAATAAAGTTTTTAATTCTACTGCTATTTTACATGTCTGTCTTATGATATTATGTTCTTATTTACCTATAATGCTTCACGAAACTTAATGCATTCTATATAGAGAGACATTAACGGATCGTGGGGTGTCACATTTGGTATCAAAGCATATGGTTATAAGATCAGATAAAATATTTTGAAAATGGTTTTCAAAAAGGTCTCAAAAAAGTATTTTAAAAATAAAAAGTCTATTTTTGAAAAGCATATTTCCCGAAGCCATAAATATCTTCTCGATTATCCTGTTGATTCCTTTTCCTTTTTGTTTGGGGAACCGTTTCTTCCCGAATGGGTATCCCCATTTCTGTATGGCTCCGTAGGCATGTTAAAAATATGGTACTTGTCGAAGGGCAAAGAAGTGCCCAACCACCATCTGTAGCCGCAGTATTTCACCTACGGCTTATTTTCTCTTAAGCCTCATAATGATTTCCGTGCAATGGAGGCAGCTTTCAAGAGACTTGTTAGCATGTTGCACAAGGATGGTAAAAAGAAGAATAAGGGAGTTGGGTCTAAGGAGCACAGCCCAAAGTTGAAAGAAAATGGTGGCTTAAGAAGGGAATACAAATGAAAGAAGAAAAGAGGAGACACCATAATTTCGGAATGGGGGTTCATATGAAAAAGAATTGCAGAAGGAGGAAAGGCATTTATTACCACTTTGGTAAGGCGGGACACCTTATTAAGGAGTGCCCAAAGAGACAAGGACAAGGCCAGAGGGCATGAACTTCTAGAGGGAAAGCTAATGTTCTCATTGCTGGTGGACAGCATAGAGGTAGGAAAGTTTCCGTCGAAGGTTTAATTTCTATTTCTGATCATCCTGTTGGGATTCTTTTTTTTTTGGCGTTCCGCATTCTTTATATCCGATCCTTTGTTGAGTCTCTGCACCTAGATACTAGTATGGTTTTGGATCCCATTATTGTGTCAACCGCCATTGGAGGTACGTCTTATTTATCGATGATTTGTCGGGATTTGAGAATCTCTGTGTTAGGCATCGAGTTATTGCGATGCATATGTTCTTGATTTCATAAGATACAGTTTGATTCTAGGGATGGGTTGGTTAACAATATATGGAGCCATTCTAGATTGTGAGAGGAGGGTCATTAGACTTCTAATTTGCCATAGAAAGACTCTCGAGATTTCTTATGACCCCAAAAGGGTCTGTCATGCTTAGTCTCCTAGAACCTCTTGATATATCTATCGATGATTTGCGATATGTACCAATAGTTGTGAATATCCTGATGTTTTGATGAGGTTCGTGGTTTACCCCCGAGGCACGATATTAGTTTCAGCATATATTTGGTGGGTAATGCAAAGCCAGTTGCATTGCCTATGCGACATGTGACTCCTAAAAGAAAAGAGGGAACTTTGTAAGCAAGTGGGGGGCTACTTGAGAAGAGGTTTGATAGGTGAATCATATTGGGATGGGAAACCTGTTGAAGACAGTCCTTGAGGAAGCCCATCATTCTAAGATGACTATTCATCCAAGCGGTGATGAAATATATAGAGTTATGAAGAGGGTTTTATTTTGGACTAGGATGAAGAAGGATGTAGCGTAGTTCATCTCTCGATGTTTAGTTTTCCGGCGGGTCAAAACTGAGTAGAGGAAGCCCGACGGATTGATTCATTTGTTGGAAATCCCACAGTGGAAGTGGGAGAGCATCTACATGGATTTCATAGATGGGTTGCCCAGACCAAGTAGGGCTATAGTGGACAGGTTTACTAAGGCTGCCCATTTTATTCCAATAAAGAGCAAGAGATCAGCAGCATGGTTGACATGGCACTCTTCGAGACACTATATGGACGACCTTATAGATCACCGACTTGTTGATGGGAATCAACAAGACAAACTTCAACTTGGACCCGATAGGATTAGAGACACTTCAGACGAGGTCGATCTTATTCGTAGACAAAGTGAAGACAGCACAGGACTGATAGAAATCATGCGCATATAGGAGAAGAACTAATATAGAGTTCGAGGTAGTGGAGCCAAACTTGCGAGAGGAAGTGAAAGTAGAGAAGGAAGCAATGGTGGGACGAGTTCCGACTTGCATACTTGGATCGGAGGTTAAGAAATTGTGCAATAAAGAAGTAAAGCTAGTAAAAGTGCAATGGGGAGAGGACCGTAAGGGTGCTACTTGGGAGGCTGAAGACAATATTCGCGCTTCATTTCCTTTTCGAGAATATGTTCTTAACTTCTTTTTCCAAGCTTCGAATTAATACTTGTATCTATCATTTGAATATCTCCTGTCGATTGAGTCTTTTGGTAGAAAACTAATGAATGTAAATATGTGTTTGAGACATGTTATGTTTGATGGATGCAAGTGTTCGCTAGTGATTGCTCGTGGATGCATATACACACACAATAGGCACTAGATCATCTCAACCACTTACATATTGCATATGGATGTGTGTGCATTTTAAATTTTTATGGATGAAAATGGGTGTATCGTTACGTTGATGTTGCAGATGGATGATTGTGCACACATATAGAACTTACATGTATTAGGATGATTTGCATACATTTTGGTTGCATGGCGCAAACATACATTGCATTAAGGAGGTCAGCTGAATCAGTAGACTGCCTGATCTTTCACATTAGTTTACGTACATATACACACACTATTGCATATGTTCATAAAGGCATTAGAAAATCCTTAAGGACAATAGATGCTTGTGATTGCTAGATGAATGTATGATTGTTGGATGTTAGGATATATGTTCGTCTCAACTTAGAGATTTCGGGGACGAAATCCTTTGAGTAGGGGAGAATGTAACACCCCATAATTTTAAATGACACTAAAGATGATAAATTAAAGAATAATTAATTTGAAATACACTATTAAAAATGAATTAAGGAAAGCTTAATTAAATATTCAGAATAAGTAAAACGGACCACGCCATTGCGTCTGTCTCGGAATTCTGGTCAAGAAAGACACTGAGTTTGCGTAAAACGGAATTCTTATGAAGAAGATAATAAGGTTTGAAGTTTGTATGCATATAAGGAGAATATATATATAAATTAAATCAGAATTCAAAAATTCGAAACCAGAAAATCCATCTCGAAGGGCCAACTGTTTAGGGTTGATCCGAGACCCTATTGGGTTGACCCCGGGGTCGACCCAGGCTCTTTGGGGTCCAAACCGGGGTCGACCCCGGGTTGACACCATAAAGGGGGGGTCGACACCCCTGCGCATATCTAGGCAGAAAATTGTTTCTGAACGTGGACCGATTTTGGAGCTAGATTCGTGAACCCTACGCTATATAAAGGACCCTAAACCTAGGTTTTATTCATCTAAAAAAATGGTGGCAATGGTGGAGCTCTGCTGCAACATAAATTAAATAGCATATTCTTCTCCAAATCCAATTCAGCAAACATTATACAAATTCAATGATTGATACAACAACAAATCCAACGTGTTCTTCTCAGGGATCCATTTCCTTAGATCTATTCACTATGAGTTCATGTTATTTATAGATCTAAATATTTAACTGGTAATCATAAAATGTATATAAAAATTAGATTTTGGATCTATGCCTAAACAAGTTCTATTATGACATAATTATCAGATTTGCCTTTATGTATTCATACTGCCACCATGTTAGATCTTGTCATAATATATCTATTCAGTTTTATGCCTATTTCTGTCAGTTTATTATTGATTCGTCGTTATGTCAGTTTTGATTCGCTTCTTTCCCTCTTTTCCCTTTTTATTTTTATAGCCAAGCTACCTTCGAGCCTAGGCCTAACGCTGAAATATGCGAACACGCGAAATTGGGAATCATTTGGGAAAAATATGATTTGGGCATAAATTTGAACATATGTTATGTAAAATATAATTGGAACATACGTAAATATTGATTTTGGGCATAAATTGGGACATTTGTAAATATTAATTTGGGGCATAAATTGGAATACACGTGAATATGAATTTGGGCATAACTTGTACGGTAATATGTTAATATGAACTAGGGACATAAATTAGCAAATATGTGAATATGGATTTGGGCATAATATATCTATATACCTTGATTTATGACTTGGGAAAAAGGGCATATTATTCATAATGAAATATGAATTAAAAAGGGGCACAAAAATCTATATTTTGAATAGGGAAATTTACTAATATGAATATGCCTAAAATAATGGAACCGTAGTAACGCTTAGACACGAGGTTAGATTGCACTTGTGGTGTAAGTCTGCCCGGAGCTGCCCGACATATCCAGCAACCACAAGTGGTTAATCTAATGTGAGGGTTCAAATGCATAACACCACCATGACACAGGCTTAAGTCTAAACTTGTGGTTTTAGTCTGCCCGGAGCCGCCTGGCATATCCAGCATCCACAGGTGGTTGACTTAATATGAGAGGTCAAGGCATTAACATGTATGAACAGAAAAGATAAGATGTTTAGGCTTGTCCTAGGGATAAAAGGAAATTATAATTTAGGTTATAATAAATAAAAAGGGTATAGAATAACTTATGTAAGGGGATAAGCTGTACTTAATTGTAAATTAAGTTATTTACAAGAACAAGAATCTGAAATATACGGATGAGGACAATATAAGTTATATTTATGGAAAGGAAACTTATTAGTAAACCTTAGTTAAGAGAACTAAGTAAATAAGTGAATAATGATAAGTTGGAATTATGATTAAATGAGAAAGAATGAGGAAAACTTGTAAAATGAAATAAGTTATATTTAATTATAAATGGTAAGTGACATGTTAATTAGGAAAAAAGTGAATTGAGATATACTTAATAACATATTAAGTACAACATGTTGTTGTAATGATGTAACAAAGAAAGAATACTAAAGGGATTGTGGATTACAGACCATGGGCCACAGTCTAGAGAATAACATGTTGTGGGCTTATTAATGAACTTAAATGGGTTAAGTTATATAACCAAAATTAATAAGCAAGAGGAATTTGGTAACTTGATTAAGAATTCAATATGAATGAGAATAATCAAGTTAAATGAAAACCTAATGAGGTAAGGCAAGCACGTAAAAGAATATACATAGGGTCTAACAACATATTAAAGTGAGGCACTTGGACCAGTCCGCACGTTCGAGGGTGAATAACCCAATGGGGTAGATCATCATGGTATTATAAGGCACGAATGGAGCGCACTTTTATCTGATTATTCTGTCGGCTCCGAAGTACTAGAAGGGGAAGTATGAGGCTTCCTGAGATACATAAGGTTCTCCTGGCATTCCTCTGTGTGGTGGCATATGTTTAGGTTGTGCTCGCAGAGATTAGGTCTGCATGTAACTATTAGGTGGGTGGGCCTTGACTACAAATGTAGCTTTGCAGTTAGAATGCTATGACGCACTGACACTAGGGTGATTCGACGGTTGCCTTAACGGGGAGGCGAAGGGTCGTGACCAATAAGAATAGAATATCGTTGGATACCCGTCATCGGCAGCTAGTGGGATGCGAAAAGACTAGATCTAAAACCAATAGACCATTCACCTTTCATATAGGGTACGGTGGATGAGGGAAGAAGCCAAATGGATGTTTAGATTGTTTGTTATTAGGGGCAGTCTCTTAGCTCTTGTAATCTTTACTGTTTAGGGAGGGGCCGAGGTGGGGCCATAACCACCATGAAAAACAGGCCCTAGGAATATATGTATTTTAAGACTCTTAAAGGCGGGCCTGTACAGGTATGGAAAAGCTCCCGACCGAGTTCTGTGTTTCTTGTACTTCCATGCCATGGAACCCAGTGCACATTGTAGGACGTGCGATTGAGGCATCGAGCTACAATTACAGTACATACATTGGACAGTGTAGATACATGCATGACTGCTCTGGGTGATGTATCGTAGACTTGAGGGCATTACTCTGGAATGAAATCTGATTCGACCGATGGTAGTAGTCCGTACACTTACGTAACATGGTGATGACAGATATATGCGGCACGTAACATTGTTATATAGAGATCTGTATGTCACTCCGGCGTAGGATAAGGGACTGCATACTTTTCTGTGGTATTACGAGGGAGGTCATGCGAGTGGGGTACCATGGGGTGTACCTCATTATTGAGGGGTAGCTACATATATACCATATTAGGTTAATCCATTGGGAAGTAAATGGGTACGGTGTGTGTATAAGCGTTGATTGACGTTAACCCAAGCAACCTAACAATCAAGAAAATGCAATGGATTGGTATTTGTGGGGATCATTCTGTTTCTGAGATACTAGTATTGGTGTGGTGCAGAGAAATGCTTTAAAGAAGCGCAATATATTATGTTCAAACTACTCTAGCTCAGTTCCCACTTGTTATTGTTATTGTTATCTTGTTCTTCCAGTTTTTATATACCTGCCATGATACTTTTATTTATTTATATTTAAAAGTAACTGGACTCGGCATACTTTATGTCTGACCCTTTTTGTTTCCTCTTCTCTCTCTTCTGTTCCCCTCTCCCAGGTTCTTAGGGTGGGAGTGCTTAGAGTTGACTTGGATTCTTTCAGCTTAGCTTGGATTTTGGATATTGATGTATCGCTTTGACTTCTTATCAATTCTCTTATGGCTTCGCATGGGAAATATGGTTTTATGCTGCTGTACTCTAATATTTTTGGCAAGACATATTATTAATGTAATTGATTATTTCAACTTATGATGTAAACTCAGCATTTGGGTCTATGATGTTTTGATTTAAATAAAGTTTTTAATTCCACTGCTATTTTACATGTCTGTCTTGTGATATTGTATTCTTATTTACCTATAACGCTTCACGAAACTTAATGCATTCTATATAGAGTGACACTAACGGACGTGGGTTGTCACAGTTATACTTAATTATAAATTAAGTAATCAGTACACTTGAAAATCAGAAATCTGCTGAGAAGAATAACTTGTTAAGGCTTGTCCTAGGGACAAGTAGAAATTATAACATAAGTTATAATAGTTGGAATTGAGACTTATTCGTAAACCTTAGTTTAGAGAACTAAGTTAATGAGTAAACAACGGTAAGTTGTAGTGACAGTATAAGATGGAATTATAATTAAATAAGAAAGAATGAGGAAAACTTATCCAATGAAATAAGTGATATTTAATCATAAGTAATGATTAACATGTTAAACAGAAAACATGTAAATTGAGATATACTTAATTACGTATTAAGTAGAACATGTTATTGTAACCTTGAAATCAAACAAGAATATAAAGGGATTGTGTATCACAAACCTTGGATCACAATCTAAAGAATAACATGTTCTGGGCTTATTAATTGGCTTAATGGGTTAAGTTATGTGACTGAAATTAACAAGCAAGAGGAACTTGGTAACTTGAATAAGATGTCAATGTGAATGGGTATAACAAATTTAAATTGAAACCTAATGAGGTAAAACAAGTGCATAAAAAAATGTTTAGACATAGGGTCTAATAACATATTAAAATGAGGCATTTGGACCACTCCGCACGTTTGAATGTGAATAACCCAACGGGGTAGATCATTGTGGTGTCATGAGGCACGAGGGGAGCACACGTTCATCTGATTATTCTGTCGGCTCTAAAGGACTGGAAGAGGAAGCACGCGACTTCCTGAGATACGTAAGGTGCTCCTGGTAGTCCTCTGTGCAGTGGCAAATGTTTAAGCTGTGCTCGCAGAGGTTGGGTCTGCGCGTTACTACCAGGTGGGTGGGCCTTCACTGTAAAAGTAGCTTTGCAGTCAAAATGTTGTGACGTGGTGACACAAGGGTGATTCGGCGATCGCCTCAACGGGAGGCGAGGTCAGGACCAATGAAGATAGTAGATCATCGGATACCCGTCATCGGCAGCCAATGTGATGCGAAAAGACTAGTGCTAAACCCGTAGACCATTCACCTTTCACTATCGAGCTACGGTGGTTGAGGGGAGATGCCAATTGGATATTTATATTGTTTGTTAGGGGTAAGTCGCTTAACTCTTGTAGTCTTTACTAGTTGAGGGAGGGGCCAAGGTAGGGCCATAGCCACCATGAAAAATAGACTCGAGGGATATCTGTATATTTGAGGCTCTTAAAGGCAGGCCTGTACAGGTATGAAAAAGCTCTCGACCGATTTCTGTGTTTCTTGTATAGCCTATCACAAAATTCGGTGCACATTATGTGCGGTTAAGGAATCGAATACGATTGACGATACATTCGTGGGAAAGTCTAGATACATTCATATCTGCTCTGGGTGGTGTATCGTAGACTTGAGGGCATTACTATGGTATGGAATCTGATTCAATCAAAGGTGGAAGTCTGTACGCTTACGTAGCATAGTAAGGACAGATATATGCGAAATATAACATTGTTATGTAAAGATCCGTATGTCACTCCGGTGTAGGATGAGGGACTGCGTTCATTTCTGTGACATTACGGTGGAGACCGTGCGAGTTGGTACCATGGGGTGTACCTCAATATTAGGGGTAGCTACATATATACTATATTAGGTTAAACCACTGGGAAGTAAATGGGTACGACGTGTGTGTAATCCTTGAATGTTGTTAACCCAAGTAACCTAATAAATAAGAAAATACGATTGAATGGTATACGTAAGATTATCCAAAGCGTATAGTTTAAATCCAGTCATCAGAACTTTTGTTCTGACCCCTCCTCATATCATACTCGTCGGTTAAATTTGTGGCAGAGACATGATAGCTTTGAATACTAGTTAGGCAGTATTATTACTACGATAAGGCTATATTTTGATTATATTATATTTTATCCATTCCGCTGTGAGATATTTTCTGAGCTCTGACATATTTTATGTCTCTGTCTTTTCTGCAGGATACCAGAGCAAACCAACACGAGTTTTATATATTAGAATTTTGAAGAAAAATAATCGGTCTATCGGAATTCGGTTGTCACAACTTCCTAAGATCTAACTCTTAGGACCCTATTAAAAAGTGGGTACCAATTATGTGTTTATTAATATTTTTTACAGGCCCCACTCAAGAAAAGAAAGTGGATTTTAGATAGTGGTTGCTCAAAACACGTGACCGGAGACAAATATATGCTTACAAATATTTCATACTTTAATGGTGGCTCTGTTACATTCGGAGATAACTCAAAAGGTTTTATCATTGGTAAAGGAGATGTGTGCAACTACGGTATTTCAAATCTACCTCTTATTACTAATGTTTCTTTAGTTAAAAAATTAAAACATAATTTACTAATTATTAGTCATTTATGTGACAATGGTTTTAAATTAACTTTTTCTGAAAATAAGTGTAGTATTTTTTATGAAGATAAAGTTCTTTTTTTAAGGAAATAGAGATAGAAATATCTGTGTTTTTATTATGTAAGTTAATAATAATAAAGAGATGAGTGCAATAGCCAAAGATCATGATTCTTAGTTATGGAACAAACATTCCTGTCATATTAATTTTAAAACTATTCGAAGACTTTTGGAAAATTAACTAGTAAAAGGTTTACGTAAAATAAATTTTAAGATAAAAAATCATTGCGAAGATTGTCAAATACGAAAATTGACCAAATCATCATTTAAATCTAAGAAAGTCATTTCAACTTTACAACCACTAGAATTATTACATATGGATTTATTCGGACCAACTCAGATTCAATCCATAAATCATAATCGATATGTTTTTGTGATAGTTGACAACTTCTCAAGATACACATGGACAATTTTTATGAAAAACAAAAGGGGTATTTTTGAACATTTCAAAGATTTTGTCAAAAGAATTCAGAATATTAAAAACTTAAAAGTTAAGAACATTCGAAGTGATCACGGTGGTGAAAATGAATTACTTGAACATTTTTGTAAAATAAAGGAATAAATCATAATTTTTCTTTTCTAGAACTCCACAAAAAAGGGGTTTGTATAAAGAAAGAACAGAACACTAAAGAATGTGCTAGAACTCTATTAAATGGAAGCACTTTACCAAAACATTTTTGGGCAGAAGCTGTAGCAACTGTATGTTATGTATTAAATCGTATTTCCATACGTCCATTAACTAAAAACACTTCTAATGAACTCTGTAGCAACTGCATGTTATGTATTAAATCGTATTTCCATACGTCCATTAACTAAAAACACTTCTAATGAACTTTTTAATGGAAGAAAACCTAATATTTCTTACTTTAACAATTTTGGGTCAAAATGTTTTATTCTTAACACAAAAGACCAAATCGGAAAATTTGATCCAAAAGCTTATCATGGGATTTTTGTCGGATATTCAGAACGTAGTAAGACATATTGTGTTTTTCAATAAACATACAGATATTATAAAAGAAACTCTGTACGTATCTTTTGATGAAATTTCGATAAAAATACAATCATCAAAGATGATGACGAAATTATAGAAAGCACTATCTTTGAAAATAATGAAAATAATCCCATAGAACAAATTAGACCACCTCCCAGAATTCTATGAGACCATCCTACACAAAATATTATTGGAGAAATTGATTCACAAGTTCAAACAAGAAGTCAACTAAATCAAATGGGTCATGTAGCATTATTTTCAACTATTGAACCTTAAAACCCAAAAGAAGCCTCTACAGAAGATTATCATATTATAGCTATGTAAGGAATTAAATCAGTTCGAACGAAACGATGTTTAGGAGTTAGTACCTCATCCGGATAATTAATCAGTCATCGGTACTAAATGGGTTTAGAAGAATAAAGCAGATGAACTAGGAAATATTACGAGAAAAAGGCTATATTAGCAGCACAAGGCTATAATTAAGAAGAAGGTATTGATTACGAAGAAACATTTGCTCCTGTTGCAAGGCTAGAAGTAATACGAATTCTATTAGTGTACGCATGCTTTCATAATTTCAAACTTTATCAGATGGATGTTAAAAGTGCTTTCTTAAATGGATTTATTAAAGAAAATGTATATGTAGAACAACAGCCTTTATTTGTTCATAGAAAATATCCAAATTATATATAAACTAAAGAAAGATTTATATGGTCTAAAACAAGCACATGGTGCTTGGTATGATAGTCTTAAGAATTATTTAATTAATTCGGGATTTCGAGTCAGAAAAGCTGACCAAACATTGTTTATTAAGAATACTAATAAAGATATTCTAATTATACAAATATATGTAGAAGATATAATTTTCGGTTCAATTAATGAAGAATTTTTAACTATAATGAGAAATGAATTTGAAATGTCAAATATGGGAGAGTTGTCATACTTTCTCGGTTTACAAATCAATTTTTTTCCAAATGGTACCTTTATAAATCAAGAAAAATATTGTTCTAATTTAATCAAACGCTTTGGTATGGAAAAAAATTCAGAAAACCAACTCTTATTAGTACTACAACTCACCTTGATCGAGATGACAAAAGAAAAAGTGTTTTCAGTTCAACTAACGAAGAATTATGTAAAGAATTTTCAACTATAACGACAAATGAATTTGAAATGTCACATATGGGAGAGATGTCATACTTTCTCGGCTTACAAATCAATTTTTTTCCAAATGGTACCTTAATAAATCAATAAAAATATTGTTCTAATTTAATCAAATGGTTTGGTACGGAAAACACTTCCGGAAAACAAACTTCTATGAGTACTACAACTCATCTTGATCGAGATGACAAAGGAAAAAGTGTTGACCAAAAAGTAAACAAAAGTATGATCGGATCACTACTTTACTTAACTGCAATCCATCCTGACATAATGATGAGTGTGTGTTTATATGCTAGATTCTAAGAAAATCCTAAAGAATCACAATTAAAAGCAGTGAAACAAATTTTGAGATAACTTAATAATACTAAGGACTTTGGTCTTTTCTATCTGAAGGAATGTCCATTCGAATTAGTATCTTATAGTGATACTAATTTTGGTGGATCTCAGACGAATAGGAAAAGTACTAGTGGTACATGCCATTTTATTGGAAAATCAATTGTCTCTTGGTTTACTAAGAAACATAATTGTGTTTCTCTCTCTCAATATGTGAAGCAGAATACATATCTGCTGCTCTATCATGTGCTCAGGTAATTTATATACAACAGACACTCATAGATTTTGAAATAAACTTAACTAAATCAACAATATTCTATGATAATACAAGCGCAATCAATTTATCCAAAAATCCTGTAAATCACCCACGAACTAAACATATTGACATCGTCACCATTTCTTACGTGATAACATAAAAAAAGATGTTATAAACTTAGAACATATCTCAACCCGATATATTCACCAAACCATTGTTAGAAAAATACGTTTGTAAAACTCCTACGAGAGTTAGGTATTTTTGTCTATAAAAGATATATAAAGGGCCTTCATAATCAATAAAAACTTATTTTATTACGACAAAGGGTGGTATGTGATCTCATTAATATGAGAACTAAACCAATTATAATATAATCTCTGGTTATAATCTCTTTGATTCTACACCGTAGCTTCTTTGCAATCATTAGTCTATAAATAAACAACATCAACAAAACAAAAATGCAAATTATATTTTATAACAAAGTGCACAAAAACAAACAACTCAAAAATGTCTTAAATAATTCTAGCTCTTTAATCCACATTACTTTTAGAACGGATAGCTCGGAGGAAACTCCATGTCTTCCTTCACCAACACCTAGAAACAAACCGGTATATAAGTGGGGAGAATATCACACTGGATTTACACCAGATTCAAATAAAGCAAAACGTGCTCTTTTCACTTCTCCAAACACGAAAAGAAAAATTGATGAAATACACCATTATCAATGACAACAAATTGAACTTCATCATGAACTGTACTTTGAGAAAAATGTCACTTCTAGTCGACTAGGGTTTCTAGAACAAATCGGTGCAAAATTTTGTAGTTCGAAGATGAAAGATGTTACCAAACCACTTCCAATACCAGTAAATCCTCTTGATCCATCTGCATCATATCGTACTGCAAATGATCCTGTAAACCCTTGGTCTTCTCCTAAAAGGCCTCCATATAGTTCGAATACTTGGGATAAAAACTATATGGCAAATGAAGGAATAAGATTTTCAACACCTAAAAAGATGACGTGTCCTAAACATTAATTTGTTTAAGTATATTTGTTGGTTCTTATGAATTTATCAACTATATTGTTCTAATAAACCATTTGTTTTCCTTTAAAATGTATTCAAAATCCATAATATATGTCTAAGTTTAAAACTAAAAGGCAGAAATAAAAATATACAGGAATCAGACGTCTAACGTGTTTAAAACAGATGTCTGAATACTGGGAGAAAAATATTTTCCTTACAGTTTCAGATGACCGACCCATTCAAAATAAACGTCTGAAAAATTACCCAAAATGAAATGTTTTCCCTCGGGTTACAAATTTCAGACGTATGAAATTAATATTCATACGTCTGAATTGGCTCTAAGAAATTTTTTAAAAGCCACATACCTTTTAACCCAATCACTCATCTCAACCATTAACTTTTTACTTTCCTCTTTTACTATCTATAAAACCCTAGCCCACATTTACCATTCTCTATCAAAAATTCAAACTTTCTCTCTATCAAAATCATGGCATATCATCCTAAGAGAACAAGAATTCAAGAACCATTCAATGTTTTGATTCAAAAAAGGCTCTGAGATGATACTGAAAAAGAAAAATACAAAGCTTTGAGTAAATCAAAGCTCTTCGAAGGTGCTTTTGTTAAATTTGATGCCTTTTCTAATTATCATCTTCTACAGTATGCTAGGCACTATAATTTTGAATCTCTAGTTGAATATGAAGTCAATAATGTGCCAATTTACCCATTACTTGTGAAATTATTCTTGGCTAACCTTTACTTAGACCACCAAATGCCTATAACTACTAAGGATAGCGTATGGTCTATGGTTTGTGGATGACGTATCTATCTTCCTATTAAACGCTTAAGAAAAATCTTGAGTTGTTCAAAGCAAGGACTTGATGTAGACTCTATTGAAGTTGATATGAGTGAAACATATTAAGTAGCTCATAAGTTTATTTCCGACGATGTGATTGACACAAGAAATCTTACCGCTTCACACATTCGTCCGCAAGCATGTCTTTTAAAATGAATCTTGGTTCATACTATACAACCTCACAAAGGAAGTTATGAAAAAGTATACCGACGTGACTTCCAAGCTATATATGCTTTATTTTCAAATAAGCAAATTAATCGGGCTAAAATCATTACGGATGAGTGGATAGATATAACCGAAAAGCACAAATACAAAATACTTAATTATGGAGCATATATCACTATAATTCTACTTGAAAGTAAAATTCAAATTCCTAAAACTCCGTCTTTACAAATAAAACAAATCGGATCGAAAACTCTTGCATTAATGGATATTGAACCAAATCCCCCGACGCTTGAGTATATGTCTTTTGAAAGTTGGAAGGAACATGTTGCTTCACAACATGAAATGCTTATAGCCGAATTATCTCATCGTCATCGTCGGTCGATAGAAGAAGAAATGCAAGAAGGAATTCAGATTATCTCTCCTGATTTACCTCTTAAGTAATCCATGGCTATACTCTCATGTAATCAATCTAAACTTCACTTGGACATTCAAACGCTTTGAGAATATTACAAACAAGAAGTTTGGTTCTTTAAAAGTCTTCTTAAATAAGATTTGGGACAAAATCCCTTGCATCAGCACTCAATTTTCTCAAGCACATGATCCGGTTCCTTCTCAAACCGTGGAAGAAGTTCCGGACTCTAGTTCCAATCATGGTGATCCTAAAGGAACATATACTAGTGTGGGTCCAAGCATTACGGCTTCTGAAAGTTGGTAAGATATGGTGGTATGGTTCTCTTTGAAGTGTTTTGCTTTGAACTCTTAACTTACTATGGTTTGTAATATATTTTTTGGCACTTTGGTTTATCTTAAGCACAAAACTCTATTATGTGATAATGATATTATGTATATGGTTTTTGTGAATATGGCGAGTGCTACGTCATGTGTGTGCATAAGTTTATGTGTGTTAGTATTGTGCATATACTTGTTTTTACTTAAGATTAACTATATTCTTTTTGTCAATGATAAAAGAGGAGAAAATATATCATGTTATATGCATATTGACAGGGAGAGCAACATATATAGTTATCATTATCAAAATAGAGGAGAATGTTGGATCTCGCTGTATAGTGTTTTGATTATGACAACTAATCCTATACATGAGCACATATATTATATCGTCTAACTCTGTTTTGCAGGAAGAAATTCAAACAACAGAATCAAAAGCTCAAACTAAAGATTACATGTATTTGAGTCTGTTAGTATTAGAATTTTATTGATAAAATCTTCCTTGATGATGCACATACACATACATGATTTCAAAGTATATAAATCTATATACAAGAGCACAAGGAATAGTTCAATATCAGAAAACAGACGTCTGACCATTTAAACTCAGACGTTTGTTTGCTGAAAGAAATATAATTTCTTCACAATATTCGCACGTCTGAGTTATCCAAATTAGACATCTATTTCATGCCAGAAATGAACTATTTCTTTGTTGTCCGTAACTTAAATAAAAAAATAGGCATCTGAATTTTTCATTCAGACATATGAATATGAAAGGATGCAATCTTTCAATGAAGAGATACAACTCACAATTCATATCTCTTAGATAAATCTCTTCGTGATTAGTTGCAACCTTTTATAGATTATAAATAGAGGCTTGATCAAATGTTATAATTATTGAAACTTATTCTAATTCATTCAACCTTACTAAAAGCATTCAAAATCTTTATAGCACTCTGTTTTCATATTCTTAAGAATTCAAATCTTTATATCTTCCGTATTCTTTCACAAATTACACTATTATCATTAAGGAAAGATTATAGGAAGGGTCTACATCAATTTGACATATCCGTGTTATCAATAACACAAATAGTCATCTAATTCTTTGTATAAAGGAAGTCCTCTTCAGTAGTTGAGGCAAGAAATCCTGTTCGGCTGTTCAGGGAATTGTGAACTTGTTCCTCCGGGTGAAGTGAGGGTTGTTGTGTTAGTAAAATACCAGAAGGCAGTCTGGGGCTGGATGTAGGACAGTGGTCTGAACCAGTATAAAGTCGACTATGTCATTTTACTTACTGCTATTACGTTGCTATCTACATAGTACATTGCTTATACTCCACACTATACGATCTTACTGCTGCATATACTCTTTCAACTGGTTCTTTCTTATAAATGAATTCTGATTTTAATTGAACCTGAGATGGTGTTTACAGAATGTCATTCTTATCATGAACCCATCTCCTCAACTATGATACATGAAAAACATTGTGCATCCCTTGCATATATTCAGGTAATTCTAATTTATGTGCCAGAGAGCCAATTCTTTCCAGAATTTTATAGGGTCCTATATACCTTGGTGTTAGCTTGCCTTGCTTTCCAAATCTTAACACCTTTCATATTGGTGAAATTTTAATGAAAACAAAGTCTCCCACCTGATATTCAACTTGTTTCCTTTTTCTATCTGCAAATTTCTTTTGCCTATCTTGTGCAGTAGCCATTCCTTTTCTAATCAACGCAATCTTTTCAGTGGTTTCTTTTATATACTCTGGCCCTAAAACTATTCTTTCTCTGATTTCAACCCAACATATAGGAGATAAACATGGCTTGCCATATAAAGCTTCAAATGGTGCCATTCCTATGGTGCTTAGATCACTTTTATTATATGTAAATTCTACCAAATGGAGGTGGTCTTCCCAGTTACCTCTATAGTCCAATATACATGCTCTCAACAAATCTTCCAACACCTTATTAACCACTTTTGTTTTCCCATCAGATTGAGGATGGTAAGTAGTGCTCATGCAAAGCTCACTCCTTATGGCCTCTTGAAAACATTTCTAGAAATTTGATTTGAAGATTGTGTCTTTATCACTTACAATAGTCTTGGGTATACCATGCAACCTTACTGTCTCTTTCATAAATACTTCAGCTAATTTCGGTGCATTTCTTTATGATTTTATTGGAATAAAATGAGCTACATTGGTCAACCTATCAACCACTACCCACATGATTGTATTCCGTCCTATTGATTTTGGTAAACTATCCACAAAATCCATGGAAATGCCCTCCCATTTCCATTGAGGTATGCTTAATGGTTGAAACAATCCTGATGGCTTTTGTCTTTTTGCTTTTACTTGCTGGCAGATCATGCATTTTACCAAAAATTTAGCTATACTACTTTTCATTCCTCTCCACCAATAATCCCTTTTGAGATTCTGATACATCTTTGTATTTCCTGGATGTATGGAGTATTTACTTCTATGATAATCATTCAATATTTTCTCTTTTAATTCTAAGTTTTCAGGTACCCAGATTATCTTCTTATTTCTCACATATCCATTCTCATCAATGTACAAGTTTAACATTTCCTCCCCTTTTCCAAGAGAGTTTTCTTTTCATATATATTGGGGTCTTGATTCTGCATACTCTCTACTTTCATAACTAAGTCAGATTGTAAAGTTATCAGGCTTAGCTTCCCCACATTTTCTTGTGCACCATGCATCTCCATATGCATGCCACTAGTCTCCTTTATTTCCAAATCAATAAGCAATATTAAATATTTGAACTCTTTGAAAAAGGTCGGTTTGTACGATTTAAGCAAGATCTTTGTATGGATATGGCGGAAACTAGTAAATTATTATGCAGGTAAAACTAAGCTATAAAGATATATCACAAATAAAAGGTAAATGCAGTAAGTAAAGACAATAGAAATTTTATACTGGTTCGGACTTCCTGTCCTACGTCCAATCCCCAAGGTCCTCTCTGGAATTCACTGTCATGCCCTCTCTTAACCCGGAGGAATAGGTCTCAATACACTTGATCACCAACAAGGATGTCCACGCCTAAGCACCCACACAGGAATTCACAAATTACAAGAGTTTTGACTTTTGTATGTGTTCTCTAATCAACACTGAGTAGTCACGATGAAGTACACCCTTCCTATCATCTTATCCTAAAGTATTTGAAGTGTATGTGAAGATTGAAAGAAGTATGTTGCTTGTTAAATCAAGAGATGTGAAATATTATCAAAGATCCAACAAGTAACTTGAATTTAGGAGAGCTTTAGAATGCAAAGAGTATAGAAGTGCAAATCAGAAATTAGAGAGAATATGTGAGAACTGGTGATTTGGAAAACATGTTTCTAGTGCTTGAATAATCGTAGAAGAGTGGCATTCTTTCATTTAAAGTTTCAACAAAGAGTTGCATCCATTTCCATCTAGAATTGAAGAGGAATCTCTTCATGAAAGAAGGTAACTCTTCATGAATTTGACTGTTAGTCTCTGATCAGTCGACTGGTAGGAATGACATCAAGCGACTGGTTAAATATGAAATCCATTTATATATTTAAATATGCTTCAGCAACTAGCCGTTACTGGACTTTTGGTCTGTGACTAGTCGACTGGTTAATTTCCTACTAGTCGACTGGTTACAGAACCAGTCCAATATTAGCTAGTTGAGCACATATTTATATATATAACTAAATCTTTGTGTATTCATTTTATACTTTGAGGATAGATTTTGACATAATTCTATCACTACTCAATAATTATATATATAAGCTTAGCTCCTTGATGTGATTTCCATTGCTCTTCTCTTTTGTCATTAATCGAAATTCTCGTGAATCAACATTCTCCCCCTTTTGATTGATGAAAACATATTGCATTCTTGTTAAAATATTGAATTTTCTCCCCCTGAGTGTATGCGAGTATACGTATTTAGATCCCCCTGAATTTCTGGAACATTTTGTTAGCTCAAATATATATACTTACCGTTTGGATTCCTACAACAAAATGTTAGTGTATATATATTACGATATGAGCATATATGTAATACTATTCTCCCCTTTTGTCATCGACTAAAAAGCATTAAATAATATGATTGCAAAGTAATCGAATAAACATAGAGACTTTCAAAGATAATTTAGTAAACAATTCCTAATTCTCTTCAAAATCTTATGAAAACATTCTCTAAAAGGGGTTTAGTAAATATGTCAGCAATTGATTTTCCGAGTTTACAAATTCTAAATTTATGATTTGTTTTTCAATATTATCTCTCAAGAAATGATGTCTTATATCAATGTGTTTAGTTCTAGAATGGTTTACCGGATTTTTAGATAAATTTATTGCACTTGTATCGTCGCAATAAATTGTGGAGTTAGATAAATTGAAGTTAAAATCTTGTAATGTTTGTTGCATATATATTACTTGAGCGCAAGCTAGAGCAACTGCTTCAGCTCAAAAATGTTTTGGTAGTCTACAACTCCATTTTGTTGTGGAGTTCTACGAAAATAGAAATTATGAAAAATTCCTTTCTTTTGACAACATAAATCAAATTTTTCATTTTCAAATTATCATCTATGACCACTTCGTATATTCTTTATTTTCAAACCATTTAAATTTTGAATTTGTTTGACAAACTTTCTAAAGATATCAAAAGTATCACTTCTATTCTTTAAAAACATAGTCCAAGTATATCTTGAAATGTCATCAACAATTACAAACACATATCTACTGTGATTTATGGACTGAACTTGAGTTGGTTTGAATAAATCCATGTGTAGTAATTCAAGTGGTTGTAATGTTGACATAACCTTTTTAGATTTAAAAGAAGATTTGGTTAAGTTCCTAAGTTGACAAGCATCGCACAGATTTTCAGTTTTGCATTTTATTTTGGGTAATCCTCTCACAAGATCATTTTTAGAAATCTTGTTTATCGTTTTAAAATTAATATAACAAAATCGTTTGTGCCATAACCAAATGTCTTTGGCTAATAAACACATACTTGGATTATTATTAACTACTATACTCAAAATATAAATATTTTTATCTCGATTTCCTTCAAAAAAAGATTTTGATTTAAATCTAATATACTACATTTATTTTCAGAAAATGATATTTTAAAACCTTTATCGCATAATTGGCTAATACTCAATAAATTATGTTTTAAGTTCTTAACTAAAAAAAAATTAGAAATAAGAGGTGAATTAGATATACCTTAATTGCTCGCATCGCCTTTGCCGATGATATATCCTTTGGAGTTATCTCCAAATGTGACAGTTCCTCTTTTTGAATAAGTGATATTTGTTAACATCTCTTTATCTCATGTCATGTGTTGTGAGCGACCACTGTCGAGTATCCATTTTCCTTTGTTTTTGTTGAGTGGGACCTGCAAAAAATAATTTAGAATTTTATTGGTACGCACTTCCTCCGTTAGGGTCTTAAGGGTTAAATCTTGGGAAACCAAACCCAAGAGAGTTCAGAGTCTTTTTGAAAATATAATTAATATCGTTGTGAACAGTATTTAAAAAATTCTTAATATATTTATTTCTAATAAGAACATTATTGGTTTTTGGAACCCATATACTAATATTTCCCGAGTATTTCTTCTTAGTAGAAATATCTAACTTATTGTGACACCCCACGTCCGTTAATGTCACTCATTAAGAGAATGCATTAACTTTCGTGAAGCATTATAGGTAAATAGAAACAGAAATATTACAAGACAAATATAAAATAACAGTGGAATTTAAAACTTTATTAAGCAGAAAACATCGTGGTTCAAAACATGGTTACATCATGAGTCTGACATACATAAAACCTCGTACATTAACTTAAACTTTTTGTCTTGTACTAAAATCATCAGTGTATAATAAACATGAAAAGAGCATAATCCCAGAGGCATACCCATAGTAGAAAAGGTACGAAATCAAGCAGTGCATATAAGCAACTCTAAGCAGAAGGAAAGAAGAATCCTGATCAGGATTGTGTATTCCCACCCAGAGAACCTGGGGAGTGGGGGGACGAAAGAGAAAGAAGAGGAAACAAAATGGGTTAGACGTAAAGTCTGGCGAGTCTAGTTACTTTTAGCATATAAATAAGTAAAAGCAACATGACAGGCATATAAAGTGGGTAAGAGATAACAATGTCAAATGGCAGGTGTAACAAGGTAAACAGGATAAACATGATAGAATATACTGCACTTCTCTAGTACTTTCTCTTTCTCTCTCTCTCTCTCTATAACAATACTAGTATAACTAGAATGAGATGATCCCAACAACTTCAAGATGGTAGACTTAGGCATACTTCTAGTGAGAGGTTTAACACCATATAATCAACAGGCAGTCCAACTAAACATACTGGAGCTACCCCTAAGGGTATTAACAGGCTCCTAAACATACCAGAGTCTAAGTGTACCCTAATAACTATTCCAATCGATTGGATCCTTACTCCGTAGATACCCTGTGCTGGCCCAACAATAGGATGTATCACTCCCTAAAGTGGCAACCCTTCGTTTTCAGGACGTGCGCAACCATATCTACAAATGTTATGGCTTCTTAGCCTCCTCTCCCGGACCCATACATGCACATGACCCCGTCGGAATGCGCCGCCCACACTGTCCCCCATGTTTGGATCTCTTACAATGAGCACAGTAAGCATGCCCCAACTCCGACCTAGTTCGGAGTACCCGTTTGATACATATATATATAGGTTACTGACTGAAACGGGTCCCACACACAAGATGATACAAGCTCCCTCTAGGCTTGTATCCCCACTACTAGGTTTTCCACAGGTTATGTCATACCAAAGTAAAAGGATTGCATGCCATATCGGAGTAAAAAGATTGCATGCCATACTAGAGTAAAAGATTGCATAACCCCATAGGTTAAGTTTGTGGGTTTATATATAAAAATATTACCCAACAGCCCATGATATACTTAACCCTCCCACTGATTCGTATAAGTTTACTTAACCCCTACTCAAGTTACCATGTTCATACAATCCTTTATGGATTCAACTAGGTTAAGTATTCAAGTTCATTACCATATTCATTTATGGTTATAATGTGCTAGGCCTCCCACATTAAGCCCACAACTTGTGGATGCTAGATATGCCGAGCGGTTCCGGGCAGACTTCTTCCATAAGTCGAACTTAACCTTGTGTCTTAGCCCGTTACATGTTTATTCGCCTAGACCCCTCACATTAGATTAACCACTTGTGGTCGCTGGATATGCCGGTCGGTTCCGGGCAGACTTTCACCACAAGTGTAATCTAACCTCTTTTCTAAGTGCAATTATAGTTTCTAATTACTGTAATTCTAGGCGTTTCCATTATTAACCAATTACTCCTATGTCATTATAGGTTTTCTTGCCCCTTTTCCAAGTCATATTCATCATTGTATGCCCCAAATTAAGATATAAATCACAATTTGATTTATGCCCTAAATCCATGTTCATATATTTAATTCAAGTTATATCCAAATTTCCTAATCCAAGTTATGCCCCCCACTTTTAATGTTTTCCCATCATTCCCAATTTCAGGCGTTCGCATATTTCAACAGCATGCCTAGGCTCGAAAGTAGCCTGAATATAAAATAAAAGGGAAAATAAGAAGGGAAGAGAACAAAATTGATCATAATAACAAGATTGACATATAACAACAAAATAGGTATAGCAACTAATAAGCATACAACGACATAATTGGGCATAATGACAAGATAGACATATAAGAACAGATCTGATGAACATGTGATAATATAACTGATTAGGCATAGTGTTATGATCATAAACGGGCATGATGAGATCTAATTAGTGATTTAGATATACAAATAATGGCAAATCTGACATGATATATAGACATAGGCTTAGATCTAATCCATAGTTATGTCAAAATAACTTAGATAAACAGGTTATGGCAGATCTGATGTGATTCAAATATTCATAGGCTAAGATCCAATTTATGGTCATTTCAAGAATAACTTTTTAAGTATCTGGATCTAAAAATAATGTAGACTCACTGTGATTGGATCTAAGAAATAGAAGAGGGATTGCTGATGTCGAATCACAGATCTCTAAACTTGAATGACTTGATTGTTGAAGAAGAAAAGGCTTGATTTAATCTGGGTAGAGACAACATCTAGTTCTCCGTTGTTTTCGTGTGAGTAAAACAATGAGAATGGGTCATATTTACAGCCTAGGGTTCACGAATCTGGTCAGAAAACAAGTCCACATACGCATAAATGTACTTCCCCGGATCTGGGGAGGTGTCGACATGGGTGTCGACACCCCCTTATGGTGTCGACCCATAGGTCGACTTCCGTAGGGTATGTCGATGCCCAACGGATCCAATTCCCTCCCAGACTTCCCGCTTCTAGTTTTGAACTTATTTGAACGGATTTGACTTGTTATGTATGTATATATATATATATATATATATATATATATATATATATATATATATATATATATATATATATCTTTTGCGTATACAAACTTCAAACCTTAATATCTTCTTCATACGATGCCTGTTTTACACAAATTTGGTGTCTATCTTAAGCATAATTCCGAGACCAACGCAATAGTGCAGTCCTTTCACTTAATTCCCACTATCTAATTAAGTATTCCATAGTTTATCACCTTAATGTGTTATAAAATTACGGGGTGTTATACTTACTACTGGAAATTACTAGTTTAGTATTAGATTTCTTAGAACTAGATTTATTTGTAGCTTTTTATCATATTCTAGTCCCTTTTTACTAGAAATCGATTGAGAATTTTCTAATATTTTAGATAAATTCTCTTTACCTTTATTTAAATTGTTAACATTCTTCAAAATACTATCTAGTTTAACTATTAAACTAGAATTTTCTAATTCTATAATTTTAACTTTAGTATTCAAATCATGATTCTCAGAAGCTAGTATATCATTTTTATTCTTTTGAGTCTCGATTTCTTGACTCAACATAGAAATATGAAAATTTGTTACTGAAAGAGATTCTTGTAATTTTCTAATATCGTCTTTCAAAATCTCTTTTTCATCTTTTAATAAGTCTCTTTCAAATTCTTCTCTTTTTCTATCTTCATTAGCTTGTTTATACTTTCTCTTAAAATTATTTCTAGATTCTAAAACTTCCATATTAATTTCTATTAATTCATTATAAGTAAAATCACTAACCTCAGTGTCCTTTGCAAGCATACGTTTGCTTGTTCATTGTCACTATCAGAAGATGATGAATCTGAGTTATCCCAAGTTGTAACACCCCGTAATTTTATAAGAAACTAAAATGATAAACAAAGGAATATTTAATTAAATATTGGGAATTAAGTAAAACTGACTACGCCATTGCATTCCCTTCAGAATTTTGCTTAAAATAGACCCCAAGTTTGCATAAAATGGACATCGTATAAAGAAGTTATTAAGCCTAGAAGTTTATATACGCACAAGAGAATTTTATATATACACAAATAAATCAAATATTCAAAAAATAATAATTCAAAACAGCGTAGCGGGAAGGCCAATCACGAAATTGATCCGTTCTAGGGGTCGACCCAGCAGGGTGTTTGGGGTCGACCCATGGGTCGACCCCGGGGTCGACACCGAAAGGGTTGCTCGACCTCTATACAAATCTGGGCGGAATTCACTTTTAGTACCTGGACTTGTTTCTTTACCCAATTTGTTGGCATTAGGCTATAAATAGGACCCCATTTCTATTGTTTTTACAAATCAAAAACAATAGAGACAATGAGATGCTTCCCTAACTTAGATTGAGTTAGCCTATTTTCTTCAACAACAGCCTATATGCATACAAGAATTCCTTTTATAGCTTCAGCCTATAGTTCTCTTTTCTTTAGATCCAATCATAGTGAGTTCATGTTATTTTTAGAAATAAATATTTAACAAGTAATCCTGATATGTTTATAAATCTGGATCTAAACTTTTGCCTAATTAGTCCTATTATTACATGTTCATCAGATTTGTTCTTATATGCCTATTTTTTTATCAGATCTGTTCTTATATGCCTATTTCTGCTATTATATGCCCATTTCTGTTAATTTTGGTTTTATTCCTATTAAGTTCTTCTCTCTCTCATTCCCTTTTTATTTCTATAGCCAGGCTACCTTCGAGCCTAGGCCATCGCTGAAATATGTGTACGAACGAGATTGGGTTAAATTAGGAATAATTGGAAATGGTAATTTAGGGGCATAACTTGTACTTTGAATCACGATTGGAATTTGAGGGCATAAACTATATTGTGAAATTGGACTAAAAATTAGGGCATAATTTCTACTGTAAATTATGACTTAGATGTACCACTTGACCAGTATTCTTCTTTCACTCTGCTTGGAGCTGCTTAGATGTACCGCCTGATTTCGCATCTTCTCTACGATGGCTATATTTTGGGGATTATGCTCTTTTCGTGTATTATTGTACTCTGATGATGATTTTGGTACAAGACAGAAGTTTTATGTTGATGTAATGAGTTTTCAATATTTCAGACTTATTATGTAATTGGGTTTGGACCACGAAGCTTTTCTATTTAATAAAGTTTTAATTCTGCGATTATTTTATATTTGTCTTATAATGTTTCTGTTTTTGTTTACCTATAACGCTTCATGAAACTTAATGCTTTCTGATAAAGAGTGACATTAACGGGCGTGGGGTGTCACATTTGGTATCAGAGCTGAAGGTTACCATATCGGATAAAAGATTTTGAATATTTTTTTCAAAAAGGATTTTAAAAAAGGCATTTTCGCAAGAAAACTCTTTTTTGAAAAACATATTCCCCAAATCCATATAAATTATCTCTCGATTCTCTATTTGAATCCTTCTTCCTTTTTGTTTCAGTATGTCTGGGAACCTAATATTCCCGAGGGCATACAGATACCAGCTTGGTACTATAGGTATCTTTAGGCTACGGCTTCTGCCGAAGGCCAAGCAAATGCCCCTCCCCTGGCTGTAGCCACCGTTCCTCCTCCTCCATGAGCGGATAATTTCTCCAAGATATGCAAGGATTTATGTGCGCAGATGGAGGATTTGTTTGGGATTTTCGAGGTTGATGACTGTAGGAAGATTCAGTTGGCCGTTTGGCAGCTGAAAGATGATGCTTCATTATGGTGGGAAGTAATACATGCAGGAGTCCAGTGGAGACTCAGGATGATTTTCGATAGAGATTCAAAATGAAGTTTCTTTCTCAAGCCGAGCAAAATATGCAAATGGAAAGGTTTTTGGCGCTTAAGCAAGGAGGCATGTCTGTGGGAGAGTATGTTATTAAGCTTAATCAATTGGCGAGGTTTGTTTTGGAACTAGGGGATACCTTGCATAAGAAAGCTTTGTGTTTTGCTAGAGGATTGAATGAACCCCTCCATGGGTTGGCTATGTCTCATTTTCTGATGGAAGCAACTTTTGAAAAACTCGTTGATATGACATTGATGCATGAAGATGACAAAGGTGAAAAGAAAGAGGCGAAGGTTGAGGAAACACAAAACAAGAAAGTGTGGCCCAAGAAAGAACAACAACAAGAGGGAGGAAAGAACGACAAAGCTCAAGGCAAAAAGAAATGTCATGTTTGCGGGAACGTGGGCCATTTGGTCAAAGGCTGCAGAAAAAGGAAGAATGCTTACTTTAACTATGGTGAAGTCGGACACTATACTAGGGAGTGCCCGAAGAAGCAAGGACAGAGCCAAAGGGCAGGAACATCTGGAGGGCAGGTACATGCTCTCATGGTTGGTGTGCCAGATAGAGGTAGGAAATTTTTTGTTGAAGGTTTGATTTCTCTTTCTGATCATCCTATTAGAACTCTTTTTAATTCTGGCGCTTCACATTCTTTTATATCTGATTCTATGGTTGAGTCTCTACACCCTAGTACTAGTATGATTTTGGATCCCATTGTCATCTCAAACCCCACAGGAGGTACCTCTCATTTGTCTACGTTTTTGTCGGGGTTTGAGAATATCTGTGTTGGGCGTCAAGTTTAAGTGCGATGCATATGTGCTTGGTTTCATGGGCTATGGTTTAATTCTAGGGATGGATTGGCTAGACATGTATGGTGCCATTTTGGATTGTTAGAGGAGGGTCATTAGACTTATGACTTGGCGTGGGAGGACTCTAGAGATTAGTGACCCAAGGGGGTCTTTATGCTTAGTTTCCTAGAATCACTTGATGCTTCTGTCAATGATTTGCGATCTATACCTGTAGTTTGTGAGTATCCAGATGTTTTCGAGGAGGTTAGGGACTTACCTCCGAGGCGCGTGATTGATTTCTGAATATACTTGGTAGATAGCGCGAAGCCAGTCGCATTACCTGTGCGCCACATGACTCCAAGGGAAAGGAGGGAGCTCAACAAGAAAGTAAGGGAGCTACTTGAAAAGGTATTTGTTAGGCGAAGCATATCAGAATGGGGTGCTCTGGTCGTCTTTGCAACTGAGGCATACAGCTCGCTTCGGTTATGTGTGGATATTCATGATTTTTTCACACATTTCTTATTTATGGAAGTGTCTGCACGATACATCAGAGGTAGCTGAGCCGAGCAAGCTTGAGGAAGTAGAGGTAGAACGGGAGGCGACAATTAGACAAGTTCCTACCCGTACAGTTGGATCAGAGGTTAAGAAACTGCGCAACTGGGAGGTTAAGTTAATAAAAGTGCAATGGGTAGAAGATAGCGAGGATGCGATTTGGGAGAATGAAGACAAGAATCGTGCTTCATACACTTTCCTTTTCGGGACTATGTTCTTAACTTCTTTTTCCAAGCTTTTATTCATACTTGCTTCTGTCATTCGTGTGTATCTTATCGATCAAATCTTTGACCTTTAGGTAGAAATCACATGGATGTAAACATGTGTTTGAAACATGTTATGTTTGATGGATGCAAGTGGATGCAAGTGCTTGCTAGTTGTTGCTCGTGGATGCATATACACACACATTAGACACTAGATTGACTCAATCGCTCTCATACTGCATATGGATGCGTGTGCATTTTTTTCTTTTAATGTTGAAAGTGGGTGTATCATCGTATGGATATTGGATTTGGACAAACGATTGGGCACACATATAGAACTTACATGTTATAATAGGATTAATTTGCATACATGATGGGTTCATGGCGCTAACATACATTGCATTAAGGAGGTCAGTTGAGTTAGTAGACCGCCTGATCTTCCGCATTAATATAGGGACATATACACACACCTTTGCATATGTTCATATAAGTATTAGAAATATTTTAAGGACAACGGATGTCTGTGATTGGTGGATGAGTAGATGGATGATGGATGTTAGGATACATTCTTCTTAACTTGGAGATTTCGGGGACAAAATCCTTTAAGTAAAGGAGAATGTAACACCCCGTAATTTTATAAGACACTAAATGATAAACTAAGGAATACTTAATTAAATATAAGGAATTAAGTAAAACGGACTGGGCCTTTGCGTTCGTCTCGGAATTCTGCTTATGATAGACCCTAAATTTGTGTAAAAGGGACATCGTATGAAGATGTCATTAAGCCTAGAAGTTTGTATACACACAAGAAAATTATATATATACAAACAAATCAAAAATTAAAAAAAAAAATCAAAACAGCGAAGAAGGAAGGCCATTCACGGGACCGACCCATTCTGGGGGTCGACCCGAGACCCTGCTGGCTCGACCCAGAGGTCGACCCCGAGGTCGACACCCAAAGGGGGGTCTCGAACCTTATACAGATCTAGTCAGAATTCACTTTTTGAACCTGGACTTGTTTCTTGACCTGATTCGTTGGCTTTAGGCTATAAGTAAGATCCCATTTCAATTGTTTTTACACATAAAAAACAATGGAGATAGTGAGATTCTTCCCCAACTTAGATTGGGTTAGCCTATTTTCTTCAACAACATCCTATACACATACAAGGATTCCTTTTACAGCTTCAGCCTATTGTTCTCTATTCTTTAGATCCAATCACAGTGAGTTCATGTTATTTTTAGATATAAACATTTAGCAAGTAATCCTGATATGTTTATAAATATGGATTTAAACCTATACCTAATTTGTCCTTTTATTACATGTTCATCAGATCTGTTCTTATATGCCTATTTTTGTTCATCAATTCTATTCTTTTATGGCTATTTGTGCTATCATATGCCCATTTTTGTTACTTTTGGTTTTGTGCTTATTATGTTCTTATCTCTCTCTCATTCCTTTTTATTTTCATAGTCAGGCTACCTTCGAGCCTAGGCCGATATCGCTGAAATATGCATATGAACGAAATTAGCTTAAATTGGGAATGATTGGAAATGGTAATTTAGGGGCATAACTTGTACTTTGAATCACGATTGGAATTTGGGGGCATAAACTATACCGTGAAATTGGACTAAAAATTGGGGCATGATTTCTATTGTAAATTATGACTTGTGGTTTGGGACATATAAATCTGTAGGCTTAATTTAAGACTAAGTAAAACATGTTAGTGGAACTGTAAAGAATCTATGAAGTCTGTTTAATCCGTTGAAATTAAATATTGTAATTGAAAAACCTATGATGAGCATGAATATTTTTTTAAGAATGAATATGCCTAGATTTACAATAGTTAGAAACTGTAACCGCACTTAGACACAAGGTTAGATTACACTTGTGGTAGAAGTCTGCCTGGAACCGTCCGGCAAATCCAGCGTCCACAAGTGGTTAATCTAATGTAAGGGGTCGAGTGCGTAAATGTACATGCAACTGTGCTAAGACACGTGGTTAAGGTCGACTTGTGGTAGAAATCAGCATGGAACTCCTCGACATATCCAGCATCCACAATCGGTCAACTTAATGTAAGAGGTCTGGTGCATTAACATACATGAACGGGGAATGATAATAACCTATTATGAATAAAACCCGAATGGGAAAAAGGAAAGATAATAGGTAGGCTTGTCCTAGGGACAAGTGGCAATTATAACTTAGGTTATAATAAACGATAAAGGAAGGGGATAGCTTATGAAATAAGATAAGTTGTACTTAATTATAAATTAAGTAGTTTGTAAATCTGGAAACTCGTTAAATCTATGGGGTTAAGTAAACCTATTAAATCTGTGGGATTAAGTAAACCTATTGAACTTGTAGGATTAAGTAAACCCGTTAAATCTATGGGGTTAAGTAAACCTGTTAAATCTGTAGGGTTAAGTAAACTGTTAATTCTGTGGGAGGTTATATGAACCTGTTAATCTAGAAAACTTAACCGGTTACATCTGTTGGAGTTATATGGACCCGTTAACTTGTAAAGTTTAACCCGTAAATCTATAGGGGGTTATGCGAATCTGTTAGACGTAACCTGTCAAAATCCTAGTTAATTAGGGACACAAGATCTGTAAGGGTTGTCTTATGTCATCTATTGTGTGGGACCCATATTAGTCAGTAACTCATTCTGGTATTAAAGGGGGACCTTGTACTAGATAGGGGTCAGGGCACGCTTACTGAGCTGATTGTAAGCGGTTCATCTAGGAGGAGGTGTGTACTGGAGCGTTCCAACGGACTCATGTGTGTGCATGAGTATGGCTTGCTCTGGGAAAATAAACCGTTGTAGTACCAGTAAATAGGTCTGTATCCTTCTTTAGGTTGTCACTTTAGGAAGTAGTACACCCTACTGCGGGGCTGACACAGGGTATTTACGGGAGAGGGAGCCGATCGATTGGGGGTAGTAAGTTGGGTACATCTAGTCCTGTCTGTTTCTATGGGGTACCTGTATTTCTATTTGGATTAACACTCGTTATTTCTGTTTAGGTATCGGTTAATTCTGTTTGGGGTAAAACCCTCTACTCGAGTACATCTAAAACTACCAATATATTTCTGTTGGGATCATCCTGTTTCCATTAAGTAATTAGGGAGTATGAAATCCTGTTGCATATCTGTTATACTAGTATTGGTGCAGAGAAAAGTATTAGAGAAGCGCAATAAATTCTAGTCCGTTTATCCTGTTTACCTTGTTATACATTCCTTATGACACTGTTATCTCACTCTCCAGTTTATATGCCTGTCATGATGCTTTTACTTATTTATATGCTAAATGTAACTGTACTCTCCAGACTTTATGTCTAACCCATTTTGTTTCCACTTCTCTCTCTTCCGTTTCCCCTCCCCCTAAGGTTCTCAGGGTGGGAATACTCAAGTTTGACTAGGATTCTTCTTTCACTCTGCTTGGAGCTGCTTAGATGTACCGCTTGATTTTGTATCTTTTCTACTATGCCTATATTTCAGGGATTACGCTCTTTTTATGTATTATTGTACTCTGATGATGATTTTGGTACAAGAGAGAAGTTTTATGTTAATGTAACGAGTTTTCAGTGTTTCAGACTTATTATGTAATTGGATTTGGACCACGAAGCTTTTCTATTTAATAAAGTTTTAATTCTGTGGTTATTTTATATATGTCTTGTAATATTTCTGTTTCCGTTTCTGTTTACCTATAACGCTTCATGAAACTTAATGCATTCTGATAAAGAGTGACATTAACGGATGTAGGGTGTCACACAAGTGACTGAGAATGCTCTTCTTTTTTATTTTTCATTTTTTTGCGATTCTTCTTCAACTCTGGACAATTATTTTGATAATGTCCAGTTTTGTGACAATTAAAGCACTCCACTAGGGCTGGGTTAGGCTCTTTTGATGAATTCTTTTTTATATTCTTGCTTTGTCCTTTTCTATATTTTAGAAACTTTATGAAATTCTTTGCTACAAAAGAAATACCTTCTTCGTCTAAATCTGAATCTTCTTTCTCAACATGGAAAGATAATTTTTTCTTGTCTTGTGCATGTGCTTTCTTTTCCTGCAAATTTACTTCATAGGACATGAGATTACTGATTAACTCTTCTTGTTTCATGGCAGATAGATCATTAGCTTCTTCGATAGCTAACACCTTTCTTTCCCATTCATTCGTCAAAGAGTTTAATTTTTTTGGAACTATATCAAAATCATAATATATTTATCCTAATCCCAATAAAGAATGATAAATATTTTGAAAATGTGAGTACATGTCATTTATACACTCATTCTCATTCATCCTAAAATTTTGAAATTGATTTTTAAGCATATATATCTTGCTTTATTTGACCTTGTGTGACGATCGGGAATTTCGCTCGGTCCGAACCAGTCGCTAAATCGATTTAGACCGTTTGAAATGCCTGATTGTTTTGAGCACATGACAAAATAGAACGCATACAAAAGAACATTTCACTGTGTATTACAACAATGCATCAGATTACAAGAATATACAGAGTATAAATGAATATTACGCAGAAATAATAGAGATTTAAATTACATTTAAATACATCGCAGCGGAAAATAATACAATACACAACTGAAGGAGATATACGGATACAAAGCTTTTCGGATATCGTTCCAGCTGCAAACCAGGATCCTGTGAATATAAATCTGCAAAACCAAAACTACTAGCTTCCCATGTCAAAATAGGGGCACCCAGAGTTTAGGTTAAAACAATAAACTCCAGGTCAGTCATGGGACTGGTGTGAGAACTAAAACTGTTATAAATCTTTATTTCAAAATTAGGTAAATCAAGGGACCACGCCGTATAACACGGAACGGGTTTCCTCCCAAGAATACCAGTGCATAAAACAAACAGCGCGATGCTAAATAAAGAAGAATGAAGCTGTTATAAGACCCAGGTCCTATCACACAATGCAACGCAAGCCGGGGGATAGGGTTTTCCCTTATAACAGCCAAAGAATGCTTGATACGTTTAAAACAAATCATTTGATACTATAATAAGTGCATAGTGTATAAAACAACTTCAAATCATAAGTATCAATCATAGGCGGCATGGGTACCATATATCATGTCGCCATACTAGTTCTACAATTAAAACCGCAAATGTCACGTATTTGGAAATTGGATTTCCATCTATGAACCGAGGCAAAAGATAGTCCTCAACCGATTCGAGACTGTCTAGCCCGAGTCTCAGGCACAGCCGCAACCGTACCTTGGATCGTCAGGGCCGGTCCACCGATGTGGATTATAATGCCTGAACAATGCGTTTCTCCGCCCTTTGGGGCGTAAATGAGCCAACAAATGACTCCATCGGACCCAGATCGTCCAATCAAAGCGAGGCGCCTCGCAACAGCAACAACCACATAAGTCAAACTCGTCAGGGCGTGTAAAACCACTGACGCCACTTCTAGCTAGAAAGAAAACGCATGTCCCCCCTGAGGTCCGTCTCCCGTTTTTGGTTCATACCGGGTGTGAAACTCGCGAAGTAAACGTTACACAAAGCTACGCCACAAAGGCCGTGCTTCGATCATCAACCACAAGACTTTGCTTTTCAACAGAAGCCTTGATCACTCGCCACTTAGGCATGCCACACAGGCAATTCACTCTATGCGTTTGATATCCATCAGTATATAACCCCTGAGCTCGTACGTCTCAGAGAAAGGCGTTAAGCAAAAGAATAAATTCTCCGCCGCCAAACAGATATATATTTAATAGAAATCAATCACACAGACTGAAATCCAATGTCAGACACACAGTCCATTTACAAGTCCGTTCTGGGTCTGAACGAAACCGGAGGCACCTAGTACCCCGCATATCCATCGATCTCCAAGTACGTCTGGACGATCACCAACTGTTTCCATCTTCTTGGGTGTACAGCCCAATCAAGATCATCAGTAATCACCCAAACGACGTGAAGACTTCCGGTCTTCGACCATCGTCTTCATCTTCGACTTATCGTCGTATCAGTTATTCAGAATGGGATAAACCCGGTCTTTCCGAATAACTCGCGTATATTTTAAATAAGTGTTACACAAACACAACATATGCCTCATTCCAATTCATCAGTCACTAACCGTAAATTAATCAAGAGAATAATTTCCCAAATATTAACCCCGAAGGCCGAAACCAACATCAGATCAATATCCAGAAAACCATCCTGCTTAGCTAATCGGCAGTTAGTTTCTAAATTTCACATTCATAGGGAAAGGTTCCCATTAATTTTATCCAAGATAAATTTCTTGAATTTATTCTTTAATCTATTTTTGAATATCAATTCAAACTAGTCGGGATTAGCGAACCTTACCGAAGTAATCATTTGTTTTAATTTCCCAATCCCAACCTATTCATCCCATGAAGTAAAACTGGTTATACTTCATATCTAACACCACGGTGTTATCGTTAAATTCAATTACCATTTCACGTTCAAATCTAATTGAAGATTTAACTATCGCCTGGAGCAAAACTAGTGGTACTCCATTTTCGGTCTTTTCAATCTAATTAAAGATTCATTAAAACCCCACTTAGTTTAATCTTTAACTGGGTTAAAGAATCAGTGTCATTTAAAACACAGTTCACGATAAACCCAAAATCACATTCATTAATTATCGGGTTAAAGAACGAGTGTTATTTAAAACACTGTCCACGATAAACCCAAAAATCAATATCAATTCAATTCCAATTAAATATTATTTAATTGGTACACTTCATTAAATCTAAATAAAAAGATTTAATCTTTTCTCAACTGGGTTCAAGAACAGTGTTAGTCAAGACACCATTCACGACAAACCCAAATCACATTTGATATTAAATACAAGGCTTTGAATAGAATATGTACCGGCTTATTTTCAATATCAAATTCTACGACTAACAAATATCGTATTGGAAATAACGATATATATATATCTTTCAAATTCCCATAACAAAATCTGTATCATCACGAAATCCAACATCGAAATAATCCAAAGGCAATTTCGATTCAAATCCATTCCAATGCAATCATTGAAAATTCTGGTTATTTTTAAAAACCTTTTTAAATTCAATTTATTTATTAAAAAAATAAATAGAATTATAATTCTAGTTCAAAACTAGTTCATTTTGATAAAAATCTATTTTTATCTTTTCAAATATGGAGTTTTTCATCCCAATTCTTTCTAAATCATTTCTTATGATTTTACACAAATTATTACTATTTTTAATAATTTTATCAAGGCCCGTACAGTCGATTTCCACCAACGGTCATCGAACTGCACTTACAGCGACTTTTTTCAAATTTGATTTGGACATAATTCCAAATCCAACCGTTAGATTTCAAATTTCTAATATTCGTTAGAAAACTCTTTTCGATACGAACCCAACGGTTCCGGTTTCAGGAAAATCCGACGGTCGGATCTCCCGTAATATTCGTTCGAAGTCAATGGTCGAAATTCGCGAACTGCCGCGGCGCGGCGCGTTCTATTCAGGCCATTATATTATATATATGTAATATATACTTCGTTGATTTCAATTCAAAACGTGCTTTATAAATCGTTTTAAATTCATTTTCGAAACGGTTTCAAATTCATATTCAATTTCAAATCAAAATTGAATATTCCAATTTAAATTCAGTTTAGATTCATTTCAAATTGATTTCAATTCAAATTGATTTCTAATTCAATTTCAGTTCATTTTCAATTCAATTCAATTTCAAAGTCGTTTTCTATTCGATTCAATTCAAATTGGTTTTCTATTTGATTCAATTCAAATTGGTTTTCTATTTGATTCAAATTCGTTATATATTCAATTGAAATAAAATTCGTTTTCTATTCAAACCAAATTCGTTTTCTATTCAATTCATTTCGAAATCGTTTTCAATTCAATTCATTTCGAAATCGTTTTCTATTCGATTCATTTCAAAATGAATAAAATCGATATAAATATCGTTTACGTCAAAAATGGCGTCAATCTAATCAACATGGCTTCATATATTTCTATTTTCAAATATTCTATTTCAAATATTTCTTTTTCAAAATAGTTGTTATTATCAAAATATTTTGTTCAACACATGACTAATCTCAACGGATGAGTACTGTCAACACATGAACCTTTATTTTATATTGATAAAGATGTAAATTTTATTACTAAAATATTTCGTTCAACACATGACTAATCTCAACGGATGAGTACTGTCAACACATGAACCTTTATTTTATATTGATAAAGATGTAAATTTTATTACTAAAATATTTCGTTCAACACATGACTAATCTCAACGGATGAGTACTGTCAACACATGAACCTTTATTTTATAATATTCTTTATTTTCTAAATTGAAATGAGGCCCAATCAATCACCATATAATATTAATTATATGGATTTTCATACATCACACGTATATAATAGCATTGAAAAATAATCAACCCAAGTGCACTACACTGTATAAGCATCAAATATAGATATCTAACGCTTATAACAGCCTGCCAATCAATCGATCGACATATTTAATCAATCAGGATGAGTGAACTTCAAATTTCATCCCAACACCCGTGTGGGGTTTCAAACAATCAAACACATATTTTATTTGTGCAGTTGGGTGATGTGTAAAATTTATCGTCCCAATCAATGTCCTTCAAATAGGTGTACGTAAACAAACCGTCCGGTTTGTAAATGAATATTTATTTATTCACATTCACTATATTCATATTCACGTTAAAAATTATATATTTTTAACGATAAAACATTTTATTTTAACATATGAATTCCTATTCAGTTCATTCTTTAAATAAAATGATATTTTTATTTTCTAACTTATTTTAGAAAATTTCGGCGGCATAACGGCACGATACTAGAAACGGGACGAGGCCTAGCCTTGTCCCCGGTCTAGTGAAGGCCCACGCCATTCACACATCAATCAAATCCATTCATTTCACCACACAGTTCAATTTCAGTCAAATGATCTAACTAATTTTTGCAATCAAACAAACAAGTCCATGGTCTGTGGACGATTGTGTCGGGTGCTACAAAACACCGTCTGCATCCTAGTATATATATATATATAACTAGAAAAAGAAATTGAAGAGTGAGGAGTTCTCACCAATAGCTATCCTAACTCCACGGCACTTCTAATGCAGGAAATCTTCACTGTTCTCCTCTCTTATCACTTTCTTTGCCCGTATTCTCTACATATGTAAAAATCACATTTTTACTTCGTTATTCGATATATAAAAATCGAATTTTTTACTATGCTATTCAATATATAAAAATCGAATTTTTACTATGCTATTCAATATATAAAAATCGAATTTTTACTATGCTATTCAATATATAAAAATCGAACTTTTACTATGCTATTCAATATATAAAAATCGATTTTTTAATATGCTATTCAATATATAAAAATCGAATTTTTACTATGCTATTCAATATATAAAAATTGAATTTTTACTATGCTATTCAATATATAAAAATCGAATTTTTACTATGCTATTCAATATATAAAAATCGAATTTTTACTATGCTATTCAATATATAAAAATCGAATTTTTAAGCGAATAAAAATCTAATCTTTAAGCGAATAAAAATCTAATCTTTAAGCGAATAAAAATCTAATCTTTAAGCGAATAAAAATCTTATCTTTATATTTAAAAATCACTTCTTTATCTAAGTAAAAAAATCATATTTTTACTTCGCTTAAAGTCATATATTTTATACCATCAACATATATGTAAAAATCGAATTCTTTACCTAACTAAAAATCGAATTTTTATTTGATGTTTATATTTAACAAAAACCCGTATTATTCTATTTATTTTTCAGAACAATATCCATTTTCAAAATCGATGGTATTATAATTTTCAAAAATCATATTTTTATAACTTCTACTTCACATCCAAAAATTATATTTTTATGTAAACTAAAGATCAACTTTATATAAAGAAGAACTAAATTAAAAATTGAAATTAGAAATCAATACATACCAAACTCACTAATTTTCGATCGACGGAGGGGCTTGGCGGCTGTTGCGGGTGGCGCTGGAGCGGAGGTGCTGTGCCAGAGGTCGCGACAAGCGGTGGTGCCTCCTCAGCATCGATGGCCTTCAGGCTATTGGGGTTTTGGGGTTTTAAATTAGAAGAGGGGTGGAAGGTGAGAAGCGACGGAACAGAGAGGGAGGAGGCGCAACTTGGTCGGAGGACGGTGGTAGCAGGCCGGGGCGGTTCCGATGGGGCGACGCGTTAGGGGCTTCAGCGTTTTGGGTTCGCGAGTTTGATCTCGCACTGGACAGATGGGGAAAACCGGAGGACGAGGTGCCAGGCGAGAGGGGATGGATGGGCACGACGTCGACGAAGGCGGCGCTGGTAGGGGAAACCTAGGGTGGCGACGACGAACAAGGGAGGGGGTCAACGAATACGGGGTGGGGTTTTTTTCCTTTTATTTCAATTTTTTTCTGACGTGGAATGAGGGAGGAAGAGGAATAAAGGTAAGGGGTTTTAAACGAATATATATATATATATATAATAATTTAATATTAATTTCTCTCGTAATGTTGACTTTTCAAACGAGCTCCAAACGAGGCCCAACGACTGTCGTACATAGCGTTTTACCCCCATTCCGAACACAATGGGATATGTATCTTAAGCTGATCTGATCGTTTCGATTAGTTTCCGTTGAATTTACATTTAAATCACTATATTGAATTTTAAACGTACATTTCTAATTACCGGGGTCACATACTAACACTAAAAATTCCATAAAAATATTTTCTAGCTTTGTATTGACGATACGGTTCTAACAAAACTAGTTTCGTCGAAACCCGAGGTCGTTTGCAAAATTTCCATTTTTAAGGGCCTGAATTCCATAGCGACTATTCAGAATTTTCAACTGGACATATCTTTTGATTCCCGCTATGAAATTTTGATTATTCGAATTCGTTGGAAAGATATTATCAAATAGATCCTAATGTTTTTGGTTTCACAAAAATCCGGATTGTTTTGCACCCGGTACATTCAATTGAAGTTTGAAATCGAATTATCGAACTACCGCGCAATTTTCAATTCCTTTTATAATTTAAAATAATTATTTATATTCTAACGACGACGAATATAAATATATACGTTTGAATTATATTCAAAATAAATTTCTCATTGATTTTATTTAAAATAATCTATTTTAAATAATCAAAATTCGCTAAAATTGCCAAAATAAAAATTTTAAACTGGCCCAGATTTTCGGTTTGTTACAATCTCCCCCACTTAAAACTTTTCGTCCCCGAAAAGGAACAAAGTCGAAAGTGGTTTGATTAATCAACTCTACGTTCGATCTGGCTTCCATTCTCCAACCTTTCAGTTTCTGAGAATTTTCAAATTTTCAAAAATTTGGCTAACACCCCAAATTTTTGAAAAATTTCGCCATAACCTCCCCTGCAATGGGAGCATCGGGAAATCTCAAATAGCTTCCCCGGTCCTTCAGATCTCAAAAAGAAAAAGAAAATGCCAAGCAGCTAGCCAATAGGCTCATAAAATCATCATCACCCAAACAAAACAGTAAATTATGTAGTAAACATGTACCCATTTGTCGGGCAAACAAATTTTATTCTCTGCTCTAGCCTCCTTGCTATGACCTGTTCAATGAAAGTACATGTATATGCAAGCAAATGCGACCAATTTTCAATACAATTCAATATTTGATACTATTAGGCAAAATGGTTCAAAAATTATCAAACAAATAAACAAACAACACAAACCTCAATCAATTAGTGAATTAGAGTTTCAAATTCATAATTTTGATACATATACAAAAATCATGTTTTTGATGCCAAATCACAACAATAGGCCCTATCTAATTTTGGTTCTCACACCAGTCAATAGGAAATATATAAATATCACACCTTCGACACTCGAACACTAATTCTGATGATGAAGCTTCAATCATCAGAACCATCTCCGGGCGACTAGAGTGTGATTCTATATCTATCCAGTATATTAAAATTCCAAATACACGTTTGCAAGGCGTATATGCAAAATCTTTATATACTGGACTGTCCAAATCAATATAAATAACTAATCAAATACGAATAATTGATTTAAATTTTCAAAAATAAAAATTTGTTTTTCACTTTAAAATATACTCTTCACACTCGTTCTAGGATACTACTGATCCCATCTCTAACGAGTCATCCCCATTGGATATTACTAATCCAATCAACTGATGAATTCTTTCGTATGGTTCTAATGTGTCTTGTTCTCGAACTCTGTAAGCCAAAGCTCTGATACCAACTGTGACGATCGGGAATTTCGCTTGGTCCGAACCAGTCGCTAAACCGATCCAGACCGTTCGAAACGCCTGATCGTTTTGAGAACACGACAAAATAGAACGCATACAAAAGAATATTTCACTGTGTATTACAACAATGCATCAGATTACAAGAATATACAGAGTATAAATGAATATTACGCAGAAATAACAGAGATTTAAATTACATTTAAATACATCGCAGTGGAAAATAATACAATACACAACTGAAGGAGATATACGGATACAAAGCTTTCCGGATATCGTTCCAGCTGCAAACCAGGATCCTGTGAATATAAATCTGCAAAACCAAAACTACTAGCTGCCTGTGTCAAAATAGAGCACCCAGAGTTTAGGTTAAAACAATAAACTCCAGGTCAGTCATGGGACTGGTGTGAGAACTAAAACAGTTATAAATCTTTATTTCAAAGTTAGGTAAATCAAGGGACCACGCCGTATAACACGGAACGGGTTTCCTCCCAAGAATACCAGTGCATAAAACAAACAGCGCGATGCTAAATAAAGAAGAATGAAGCTGTTATAAGACCCAGGTCCTATCACACAATGCAACGCAAGCCGGGGGATAGGGTTTTCCCTTATAACAGCCAAAGAATGCTTGATACGTTTAAAACAAATCATTGATACTATAATAAGTGCATAGTGTATAAAACAACTTCAAATCATAAGTATCAATCATAGGCGGCATGGGTACCATATATCATGTCGCCATACTAGTTCTACAATTAAAACCGCAAATGTCACGTATTTGGAAATTGGATTTCCATCTATGAACCGAGGCAAAAGATAGTCCTCAACCGATTCGAGACTGTCTAGCCCGAGTCTCAGGCACAGCCGCAACCGTACCTTGGATCGTCAGGGCCGGTCCACCGATGTGGATTATAATGCCTGAACAATGCGTTTCTCCGCCCTTTGGGGCGTAAATGAGCCAACGAATGACTCCATCGGACCCAGATCGTCCAATCAAAGCGAGGCGCCTCGCAACAGCAACAACCACATAAGTCAAACACGTCAGGGCGTGTAAAACCACTGACGCCACTTCTAGCTAGAAAGAAAATGCATGTTCCCCCTGAGGTCCGTCTCCCGTTTTTGGTTCATACCGGGTGTGAAACTCGCGAAGTAAACGTTACACAAAGCTACGCCACAAAGGCCGTGCTTCGATCATCAACCACAAGACTTTGCTTTTCAACAGAAGCCTTGATCACTCGCCACTTAGGCATGCCACACAGGCAATTCACTCTATGCGTTTGATATCCATCAATATATAACCCCTGAGCTCGTACGTCTCAGAGAAGGGCGTTAAGCAAAAGAATAAATTCTCCGCCGCCAAACAGATATATATTTAATAGAAATCAATCACACAGACTGAAATCCAATGTCAGACACACAGTCCATTTACAAGTCCGTTCTGGGTCTGAACGAAACCGGAGGCACCTAGTACCCCGCATATCCATCGATCTCCAGGTACGTCTGGACGATCACCAACTGTTTCCATCTTCTTGGGTGTACAACCCAATCAAGATCATCAGTAATCACCCAAACGACGTGAAGACTTCCGGTCTTCGACCATCGTCTTCATCTTCGACTTATCGTCGTATCAGTTATTCAGAATGGGATAAACCCGGTCTTTCCGAATAACTCGCGTATATTTTAAATAAGTGTTACACAAACACAACATATGCCTCATTCCAATTCATCAGTCACTAACCGTAAATTAATCAAGAGAATAATTTCCCAAATATTAACCCCGAAGGCCGAAACCAACATCAGATCAATATCCAGAAAACCATCCTGCTTAGCTAATCGGCAGTTAGTTTCTAAATTTCACATTCATAGGAAAAGGTTCCCATTAATTTTATCCAAGATAAATTTCTTGAATTTATTCTTTAATCTATTTTTGAATATCAATTCAAACTAGTCGGGATTAGCGAACCTTACCGAAGTAATCATTTGTTTTAATTTCCCAATCCCAACCTATTCATCCTATGAAGTAAAACTGGTTATACTTCATATCTAACACCACGGTGTTATCGGTAAATTCAATTACCATTTCACGTTCAAATCTAATTGAAGATTTAACTATCGCCTGGAGCAAAACTAGTGGTACTCCATTTTCGGTCTTTTCAATCTAATTAAAGATTCATTAAAACCCCACTTAGTTTAATCTTTAACTGGGTTAAAGAATCAGTGTCATTTAAAACACAGTTCACGATAAACCCAAAATCACATTCATTAATTATCGGGTTAAAGAACGAGTGTTATTTAAAACACTGTCCACGATAAACCCAAAAATCAATATCAATTCAATTCCAATTAAATATTATTTAATTGGTACACTTCATTAATTCTAAATAAAAAGATTTAATCTTTTCTCAACTGGGTTGAAGAACAGTGTTAGTCAAGACACCATTCACGATAAACCCAAATCACATTTGATATTAAATACAAGGCTTTGAATAGAATATATACCGGCTTATATTCAATATCAAATTCTACGACTAACAAATATCGTATTGGAAATAACGATATATATATATCTTTCAAATTCCCATAACAAAATCTGTATCATCACGAAATCCAACATCGAAATAATCTAAAGGCAATTTCGATTCAAATACATTCCAATGCAATCATTGGAAATTCTGGTTATTTTTAAAACCCTTTTTAAATTCAATTTATTTATTAAAAAAATAAATAGAATTATAATTCTAGTTCAAAACTAGTTTATTTTGATAAAAGTCTATTTTTATTTTTTCAAATATGGGGTTTTTCATCCCAATTCTTTCTAAATCATTTCTTATGATTTTACACAAATTATTACTATTTTTAATAATTTTATCAAGGCCCGTACAGTCGATTTCCACCAACGGTCATCGAACTGCACTTACAGCGACCTTTTTCAAATTTGATTTGGACATAATTCCAAATCCAACCGTTAGATTTCAAATTTCTAATATTCGTTAGAAAACTCTTTTCGATACGAACCCAACGGTTCTGGTTTCAGGAGAATCCGACGGTCGGATCTCCCGTAATATCCGTTCGAAGTCAATGGTCGAAATTCGCGAACTGCCGCGGCGCGGCGCGTTCTATTCAGGCCATTATATTATATATATATAATATATACTTTGCCGATTTCAATTCAAAACGTGCTTTATAAATCGTTTTAAATTCATTTTCGAAACGGTTTCAACTTCATATTCAATTTCAAATCAAAATTGAATATTCCAATTTTAATTCAGTTTAGATTCATTTCAAATTGATTTCAATTCAAATTGATTTCTAATTCAATTTCAGTTCGTTTTCAATTCAATTCAATTTCAAAGTCGTTTTCTATTCGATTCAATTCAAATTGGTTTTCTATTTGATTCAATTCAAATTGGTTTTCTATTTGATTCAAATTCGTTATATATTCAATTGAAATAAAATTCGTTTTCTATTCAAACCAAATTCGTTTTCTATTCAATTCATTTCGAAATCATTTTCAATTCAATTCATTTCGAAATCGTTTTCAATTCAATTCTTTTCTAAATCGTTTTCTATTCGATTCATTTCAAAATGAATAAAATTGATATAAATATCGTTTACGTCAAAAATGGCGTCAATCTAATCAACACGGCTTCATATATTTCTATTTTCAAATATTCTATTTCAAATATTTCTTTTTCAAAATAGTTGTTATTATCAAAATATTTCGTTCAACACATGACTAATCTCAACGGATGAGTACTGTCAACACATGAACCTTTATTTTATATTGATAAAGATGTAAATTTTATTACTAAAATATTTCGTTCAACACATGACTAATCTCAACGGATGAGTACTTTCAACACATGAACCTTTATTTTATATTGATAAAGATGTAAATTTTATTACTAAAATATTTCGTTCAACACATGACTAATCTCAACGGATGAGTACTGTCAACACATGAACCTTTATTTTATAATATTCTTTATTTTCTAAATTGGAATGAGGCCCAATCAATCACCATATAATATTAATTATATGGATTTTCATACATCACACGTATATAATAGCATTGAAAAATAATCAACCATCAACCAAAGTGCACTACACTGTATAAGCATCAAATATAGATATCTAACGCTTATAACAGCCTGCCAATCAATCGATCGACATATTTAATCAATCAGGATGAGTGAACTTCAAATTTCATCCCAACACCCGTGTGGGGTTTCAAACAATCAAACACATATTTTATTTGTACAGTTGGGCGATGTGTAAAATTTATCGTCCCAATCAATGTCCTTCAAATAGGTGTACATAAACAAACCGTCCGGTTTGTAAATGAATATTTATTTATTCACATTCACTATATTCATATTCACGTTAAAAATTATATATTTTTAACGATAAAACATTTTATTTTAACATATGAATTCCTATTCAGTTCATTCTTTAAATAAAATGATATTTTTATTTTCTAACTTATTTTAGAAAATTTCGGCGGCATAACGGCACAATACTAGAAACGGGACGAGGCCTAGCCTTGTCCCCGGTCTAGTGAAGGCCCACGCCATTCACACATCAATCAAATCCATTCATTTTACCACACAGTTCAATTTCAATCAAATGATCTAACTAATTTTTGCAATCAAACAAACAAGTCCATTGTCTATGGACGATTGTGTCGGGTGCAACTAGACACCGTCTGCATCCTAGTATATATATATAACTAGAAAAAGAAATTGAAGAGTGAGGAGTTCTCACCAATAGCTATCCTAACTCCACAGCACTTCTAATGCAGGAAATCTTCACTGTTCTCGTCTCTTATCACTTTCTTTGCCCGTATTCTCTACATATGTAAAAATCACATTTTTACTTCGTTATTCGATATATAAAAATCGAATTTTTTACTATGCTATTCAATGTATAAAAATCGAATTTTTACTATGCTATTCAATATATAAAAATCGAACATTTACTATGCTATTCAATATATAAAAATCGAACTTTTACTATGCTATTCAATATATAAAAATCGATTTTTTACTATGCTATTCAATATATAAAAATCGAATTTTTACTATGCTATTCAATATATAAAAATCGAATTTTTACTATGCTATTCAATATATAAAAATCTAATTTTTACTATGCTATTCAATATATAAAAATCGAATTTTTACTATGCTATTCAATATATAAAAATCGAATTTTTAAGCGAATAAAAATCTAATCTTTAAGCGAATAAAAATATAATCTTTAAGCGAATAAAAATCTAATCTTTATATTTAAAAATCACTTCTTTATCTAAGTAAAAAAATCATATTTTTACTTCGCTTAAAGTCATATATTTTATACCATCAACATATATGTAAAAATCGAATTCTTTACCTAACTAAAAATCGAATTTTTATTTGATGTTTATATTTAACAAAAACCCGTATTATTCTATTTATTTTTCGAAACAATATCCATTTTCAAAATCGATGGTATTATAATTATCAAAAATCATATTTTTATAACTTCTACTTCACATCCAAAAATTATATTTTTATGTAAACTAAAGATCAACTTTATATAAAGAAGAACTAAATTAAAAATTGAAATTAGAAATCAATACATACCAAACTCATTAATTTTCGATCGACGGAGGGGCTTGGCGGCTGTTGCGGGTGGCGCTGGAGCGGAGGTGCTGTGCCAGAGGTCGCGACAAGCGGTGGTGCCTTCTCAGCGTCGATGGCCTTCAGGCTATTGGGGTTTTGGGGTTTTAAATTAGAAGAGGGGTGGAAGGTGAGAAGCGACGGAACAGAGAGGGAGGAGGCGCAACTTGGTCGGAGGACGGTGGTAGCAGGCCGGGGTGGTTCCGATGGGGCGACGCGTCAGGGGCTTCAGTGTTTTGGGTTCACGAGTTTGATCTCGCACTGGACAGATGGGGGAAACCGGAGGACGAGGTGCCAGGCGAGAGGGCATGGCTGGGCACGACGTCGACGAAGGCGGCGTTGGTGGGGGAAACCTAGGGCGGCGGCGACGAACGAGGGAGGGGGTCAACGAATACGGGGTGGGGTTTTTTTCCTTTTATTTCAATTTTTTTTCTGACGTGGAATGAGGGAGGAAGAGGAATAAAGGTAAGGGGTTTTAAACGAATATATATATATAATAATTTAATATTAATTTCTCTCGTAATGTTGACTTTTCAAACGAGCTCCAAACGAGGCCCAACGACTGTCGTCCATAGCGTTTTACCCCCATTCCGAACACAATGGGATATGTATCGTAAGCTGATCTGATCGTTTCGATTAGTTTCCGTTGAATTTACATTTAAATCACTATATTGAATTTTAAACGTACATTTCTAATTACCGGGGTCACATACTAACACTAAAAATTCCATAAAAATATTTTCTAGCTTTGTATTGACGATACGGTTCTAACAAAACTAGTTTCGTCGAAATCCGAGGTCGTTTGCAAAATTTCCATTTTTAAGGGCCTGAATTCCATAGCGACTATTCAGAATTTTCAACTGGACATATCTTTTTATTCCCGCTATGAAATTTTGATTATTCGAATTCGTTGGAAAGATATTATCAAATAGATCCTAATGTTTTTGGTTTCACAAAAATCCGGATTGTTTTGCACCCGGTACATTCAATTGAAGTTTGAAATCGAATTATCGAACTACCGCGCCATTTTCAATTCCTTTTATAATTTAAAATAATTATTTGTATTCTAACGACGACGAATATAAATATATACGTTTGAATTATATTCCAAATAAATTTCTCATTGATTTTATTTAAAATAATCTATTTTAAATAATCAAAATTCGCTAAAATTGCCAAAATAAAAATTTTAAATTGGCCCAGATTTTCGGGTTGTTACACCTTGCTAGTTCCTTCATGAGTTACTTTGGGTGTTCGCCAGATTTCATATGTTGTGTTGCACATACACCCCCAGTTAAATTCATTTCTATCCAAGGCACAATGCAACATATTCATAGCTTTAGCGTTGGCAGTAGCCTCTGCTTTTTTGATGTAGACCATTCAGTATATAATGTAGTGGGTTGTGTATACTCTTTTTGTGTAATGTTCCAAGCATCAAAACTATTAGCTTGCATATATATTCTCATTCGTGTAGCCCAATAGCTATAATTCATACCATTGAAAAAGGTGGCCTTGTAGTAGATTGACCTTCAGCATATCCAGTGTCAGTGTTGGTACTAGTGTTGTTATCCATACTAACTATATATCAGATAACGATTTTACGGTTAAATGATAACCTTGCTCTGATACCAAATGAAAAAGGTCAGTTTGTATGACTTAAGCAGGATCTTTGTATGGATATAGCAGAAACTAGTAAATTACAACAGTTATGCAGGTAAAACTAAGCTATAGAGATATATCGCAAATAAAAGGTAGATGCAGTAAGTAAAGGCACCAGGAATTTTATACTAGTTCAGACTTCCCGCCCTACGTTCAGTCCTGAAGCTCCTCTTTGGAATTCACTATCATGTCCTCGCTTAACCTAGAGGAATAGGTCTCAACACACCCGAGCACCAACAAGGATGTCACGCCTAAGCACCCACACAGGACTTTACAAATTACAAGAGTTTTGACCTTTGTATGTGTTCTCCTATTAATACTAAGTAGTCTCGATCAAGTACGCCCTTCCCATAATCTTATCCTCAAGTATTTAAAGTGTATGTGAAGATTGAAGGAAATATGTTGCTTGTTGAATAAAGAAATAGTGAAATATTATCAAAGATTCAACAAGTAACTTGAATTTAAGAGAGCTTTAGAATGCAAAGAGTATAGAAGTGAAAATCAGAAATTAGAGAGAATATGTGTGAATCGGTGATTTGGAAAACATGTTTGAAGTGCTTATATAATCGTAGAAGAGTGGCATCCTTTCATGAAAAGTTTCAACAAAGAGTTGCATCCATTTCTATCTAAAATTGAAGAGGAATCTCTTCATGAAAGAAGGTGACTCTTCATGAATATGACTATTAGTCTCTGATCAGTTGACTGGTAGGAATGGCATCAGTTGACTCGTTAAGTATGAAATCCATTTATATATTTAAATATACTTCAGCAACTAGCCATTATTGGACTTCTGATCTATGACCAATCGACTGGTTACAGAAGCAGTCCAATATCAGTTGGTTGAGCACACACACACACACACACACATATATATATATATATATATAACTAAATATTTGTGTATTTGTGTTATACTTTAAGGATAGATTTTAACACAATTCTAACACGACTCGATAATTATATATAAACCTAGCTCCTTGATATGATTTCCATTGTTCTTCTCCTTATTGTCATTAATCGAAATTCTCATGAATCAACACTCTTTTATCATTAATAGACTTACTTTAGCATGCTTTCTACTCAAAGCATCAACTACTTTATTTGCTTTTCCTTGTGTGTAAAGTATATCAAAATCATAAGCAGCTAAAAACTCAACCCACCTATGTTGTCTCATGTTTAAATCTTTTTGTGAAAAAAAAAATTAAGGACTTGTGATCAGCATAGAGCTCAAATTTAGCTCCTAAGAAATAGTATCTCTAAAGTTTCAAAGCATACACAACTGCAACTAATTCTAAATCATGTGTTGCATATCTAATTTCATGGGGTTTGAGTTGCCTTGATGCATATGCCACTACTTGTCCTTGTTGCATCAATATTGTCCCTAAACCATATCCACAAGCATCCATGTACACCACTAAATCATTATTTCCCTCAGGCACTTTAAGAATTGGAGCATTCACTAATGTCTCCTTTAAATCTTCAAAATCTTTTTCATATTTTTTGGTCCAAACTTAAGCTTGTTCTTTTCTAGTTATATTAGTGAGTGGTGTTGAAATCTTAGAAAAATCTTTAATAAATCTCCTATAGTACCCACCCATCCCCATGAATGACCTTACCTCACTAACTGTTTTGGGTCTTTTTTAAGTTTGTATTGCTACTACCTTGCTTGGATTCATTGAAATGCCTTGTGCAGAGAAAACATGTCCAAGAAAATTTACTTCCTCTCTCCAAAATGTATATTTAGAAAATTTTGCTTTCAAATCATTTTGTCTCATTCTGTTTAAAACTAAATGCAAATAGTTTTTGTACTCTACCACAGTTTTTGAATAAATCAGAATATCATCTATAAAAATCAGCACAAATTTATCCAAAAAAACTCAAAATGTTCTATTCATTAAAACAACAAAATATGATGATGCATTAGTTAATCCAAAGGGCATAACAAAGAATTCGTACAACCCATATTCAGTGTTAAATGTTGTGTACTTAATATTGGATTCTTCTACTTTCATTTGATGAAAACTAGAAGCTTAGTCAAGCCTAGAAAATATTTTTGATCTAGCTAATTGATCAAAAAGATCATCAATCCTTGTTAATGGATATTTATTCTTAATGGTTAACTTATTTAATTCTCTATAATCTATGCATAACCTTAGGGAACCATCTTGCTTCTTCACAAACAACATAGGTGCATCCCCAGCAAGAATTAATTGGCCTGAAACCTTTCTCTTCTAATTTCTCTAATTGTTTCTTTAATTCTATTAGCTTACTTGGCCCCATTCTTGTTGGTTCCTTAATCACTGGACTTGCCCCTGGAAGCAAATTAATATGGAATTCCACGGTCCTATGGTGTGGGATACCTTAACTTTCCCAAATACATCCAAATACTCATTTACTATGGGCATTTTCTCAATTGAAAATTCAGAAATTTCACCACCCTGCAAAAATACAATGATGTTCTTTCCTTTGAAGGTTCACAAAGAACAACAGATCTTTGTTTCTTTCTGTTTTGGAATGAAATGGAGGATGTCTCTAAATTAATTATAGCTTTATGTTGTTTTAACCAATCCACACCTAATATAATACCTATATCTGGGTAATTTAAAACATATAAATCAGAAATAAAAACATTTTCTCTATAATTAACTCTACATCCATACATATCATACCCAAAACATAAGAACTTTCTGTGGGACTTTTGATGAATAAATTAAAGGCTTTTCTACGAAGATGCAATTTAATTTTAACATCTTAAATATGTCATGAGAAATCAGAGGATGAGTTGCCCTTATGTCAAATACTACTGGTATAGGCATTTGGCAAATAAATAATGTACCTTCAACTCATCCCATGTTTTCTGCATTAGATTCCACTACAGATTTATCTTTAGTTTGCAGATTGCCACTTTTCCTTGCTGCTTATTCTCAAGACAATTCTTCTTCAGATGGCCTTCTTTTCCACAGTTGTAGCACTTGAAAGCTCCTCCTTTCAGTTCTAGACATTTTGGCTTAATATGTCCTTCCTTGCCACAGTAATGACACACAACTTTCTTCTTGGTTTCACCTAGTTTAGCATCATTGGTCTTCTTGTTTCCAGTGTCTTCCTGTTTCTTGTCATAAGGGTGATACCTTCCTTTACCCTTTTTGTTATTATTATTCTTTAAATTTCTGTACTTCTCTCTTTCTTTATTATGTTGTTCAAAACTCAAGGTTAGGTCTATGACTTGATCAAAAGTTTTATCAACATATGGCAACATGGCTCTACTCAAGCTTGGATTCAACCCCTTGATGTATCTGCCATTTTTAGAAGCTTCATCAGCTAATAACATAGCTCCATACTTAGATAACCCTACAAACTTCTGAGTGCACTCTGTGACACTTAAATCTCCTTGCCTGAGCTTTGAATTCTTTAAGCAATGTTGTTTTAGCAGATGCAGGCACAAATCGAGCTTTAATTAGCTCCTTAAATTGATTCCATATAATGTCATTTTTAGCTCTCCTAGCTATGATTACCTCCCACCAACTCAAAGCTGCTACTTTTAATTGTCTTGAAGCTACTTGCCTCTTTCTTGGATAATCGAATTGCATGTCTCCAAAAATTCTATCCAAAGTTCTAAGCCGAACTTGAATTTCCATTACAATTTATGTTCCTTCAAAGCTTTTTCCTCCCAGATTAGTGGAAGTCTTAAACAATTCTGAGAGCTCTTCATGTGGATTTTCTGTCCTATGCCCTATCCCTTCTCTCAAAGCATTTACCAATTCTTGCATATTTATGATAGGTGGTGCTCTTGCTCTTCCTGCCATGTTTATAAGTTGACAGTGGACTTAAATTAGGTCAAATTTCCTTTTTTATATATAACCATGTTTGATTTTTTTCTATATGATTAGCAACCAAGAACACATATGCAACCAATCACACAAGTTCAAAACAAATTATCCTACCATCCAATATTAGTTTCCAAGAAATTATAGCCTGTGTCTTATGCCAACATAGCTCTGATACCAAATGGAATAACCTTGATTTATTACTAGATTTTTGTATGATTTTTATTACGTATATATATGTATAAATATGTGTATAAAATCAGAGCCATTTCTATCTAATTTAAAGTCCAGAATCATATAAAATTTACCAATATAAAAATATCAGTTTATATAAAACATATTGATATATATATATATATATATATATCCCTCTTACTTTTAATCAGAGTCTAGAAGTAAAGCAAGAGTTGCATTGGCCTTCCTTATATCAATTTATCACATATATACTCAGTTGGATATTTATGTGATCATTACTTATCTCATGAACTTGTATTACTTAATAAATTTGATAAAAGAATTGCTGGAATAATAAAATGAATTGATGACCATAGGCAAAACTTCATACAGTTTTGCAATATATACATATATATAACACTTTTAACAAGCTCATTCCTCATTTAAAACACTACAACATTTTTTTTTAAATAGTGGAGTTAGATTCAAACTAAAACAGTGCCATTTACATGTCTAAATTTCTGAACTTCTGGTGCTTGTGTAACATGGAAGCCCTAGCTAGCCCAAATTGTTTGTGCTGAGCCAAGTGGTTCAATTGGGCATCATTTTGAAGTGAGATTTAAACAAGTAGATGCATCAATAATACATACCTATGAAGATGCAAATATACACACTTAATTTTGTTTGATGACTCCAGATTGACTACTATATAGCATTAGTAAATCTTCTGTGGATCTAAATATATTTTGCCTAGTTTTCAACTTTTTAACTAACCATACAAAATACCATTCAAATCAAGACATTAGGTAATACATTAACTTTTGCTAAAACCATAACAAACTTATAGTTTGATTAATCATTTATATAACATTACCTTACATAGCCAATATGAAAAATATTCCCTAGAAAGTTATGCAAATTTAAACACTTCTGAATCACTTATTTAACTAAGGTAAGCATGCCAATTTCCATGAAAACAAGCCATAACTCTAATCCAAATTACTTAGGACCTTCACTACTTGAAAAAGCAATAGAGGCTGCCTCATTATAAAATGAGACACACTATATGCAGATTCAATGAGTAATTAAATATAAAGCACATATAAATGCATATCACTGTTTCACTCATATAATAAACATAATAAAATCAATCTGATTAAGATCTTATAATCATATACACTTGCTATCAGATTGCCATAGAATCCAAGAAAACTCATGTTCCCTCTTTATCGTTTTTCTATTATGGATTAATTAATTTAACCCTTGTCTTATCTGTGTATATGAATCACTGGGACACACTATAATGATCTAATTCACATCACTACACAAAGATCTCAGGACTACATCAAGCTGTGTGTCAAACTTACAACTCAAGTGCAAGCCATTTAGCAGCCTTCTTGACCAACATCCCCTAGTTTTGATTACAAAGTGTTTTACTCTTTATTTTCTAGCATCATCCAAACTAAATATGATGTAATATAATAGGCATAATTCACAACATGATGCCCTATACTAACTGTAAACAATTTATATGACTAAAATGATCATCTAACCGGGAATGGTAATACAACCAATTGTGCAATCAATAAAGAAATCATACAAATGGATTTTCATAAAATAAATATGCATATATGCTTTTATATATCCTTTTTGCATCTGATACTAATATATGTCTTTTCTGAAGTATTTTTAGTTGTTTATGCCACTATGAGTGTAACACCACGTAATTCTGTTACATTAAGATTCACAAATCAAGGCAGAATTAAAAGTTAAAATCAAAATCAAGATAAACGGGCTGCACCATTGCGTTCGTCTTGGAATTCTGCATTAAAACTAGTCCGAGTTTGCGTAAATCGGAGTTCGTATGAGGAAGATAGGGCCTCCGGAAGTTTAAGAGAAGTTCAAATTTCAAAAATCGGGCCGGATTGGCCAGGGCGGGAATTTTCCCGCCCAAGACACCCAGGTCGACTGGGTAGTCGACCTGGGCTACCTAGGTCGACTGGGTAGTCGACCTGGGGCACCCAGGTCGACTACATAGTCGACCTGGGGGTCGATCCCCCCTGTTTTTTCAGCTTTCTGCAGCTGGTTCGTTCTAATGTATTTGGTCACGTTTTCTGACCAGGTTCGTCCTCCTAACACTATATAAACAGCCCTGGTCTTCTTCTCTATTCACAATTCTTTTCTACCCTTATGCTGCAAAGATTATTGACAAGCATGGCTTCTTCTCCTCCTCTTAAAATTAAATAATGAATAAAATAATATATATATAATAAATCAAGACGAGGAGATGCTGCTAAAAGACTTTCAAGAAGAGGTTCAAGTCAAGCTAGGATTCAAGAGGAGGTTCAAACGACTTCAACGACTATTTTTTTATGAATCTTAGCAACGCCATCTTTCTGTTCTGATCTAATCTCTGTAAGTCAGTTATTTTCAGATTTGAATGTTTCTCTCTGTTTGTGACATGAATTAAAGGAATAAAAGAATATGCCAAATCTTTCTATTCGAATCTGTGCCTATATCTTTGGACTTAATTAAGAACTGTTATGATTCGATGACCAATAAGACTATGAAACTATGGACCTTAAAACCATATGGCTCTTTGACTATGAACATTGCCTATGACTATGGACATTGCCTATGACTATGGATATTGCCTATGACTATGGACATTACCAATGACTATGGACATTACCTATGACTATGAACATTGCCTATGACTATGAACATTGCCTATGCCTGTGACTATGACTATGAGGATTATTTCCTTGACTAAACCTATGCCTTTGATTAGGAAACATAAACTATTGCCTATGACAAAACAAGGACATCTGTGATTAAACACCTATGATTCATGACTAGGAAAGTGTTGCTAAAGTTCTGTTATTATGAGATTGGGTCTAAACCCGATTATTTATTCTGCTCGTCCTTGGTTTTCTTTGGTTTTAGACCTTGGGAATTTACCTATTAAGTTAGGTCTACCCATGTTCTTGAACCTGCATCTCTATTCTGTCTATTCTTGGTTTTAGACCTTGGGAATTTACCTATTAAGTTAGGTCTACCCATGTTCTTGAACCGACGTCGTTATTCAACCCTTTTTATGCCAGTTAGTATGTCTATCTTTTTCATAGCATCTTTGGTTCGTTCCCTAATTGCTACGGGTCTAGATTTATCCATAATCTAGATTGAATCGCAATTATACGAACGGTGGGAATACGATTTGGGCATAATGTGAAATGTACTAGAACATAGTTGAAAAACTTGGAATTTGGCATAAATGGGGAACATGTATTATGGTATGTTCATAGAAATGCAAATTGGATAAATTTGACACAAATTATAAGATGTGTAATTTGAATCTAGTATTGACGTGTAAATCTAGCATTTACATGAATAATGAACTAGAGTAATAAGTCTAGAATTAGAATGTTGAATCGGAATAGCTAATTTGGCACGGTAAGTATATTGGCATAAATGTGAAATTGGCCATAATTGGGAATAACTGTCAGGTTTTGCAAAATCATGGTTAGTGACACTTAATTTGGTATAGTTCACATACCAAAAAGCATAAATATGATTTAGAAGGGGAAATGGGCCATAAGAATGAATGTAGACAATTCACATTAAAAGAGTAATTAGGAAATAAGTAAATTAGGATTAATTTACTTATAGAATTTGTCCTAAATGAGGAAATGTTAATTTAGACAAATCAAAGGTTTATTAACGACAACTCTTTTAATAACACGCCAGAAAGTTCTAGGGTGACAGAGAGGATAGTGTCTAGGCTTGGGTTTGGAAAATACAAGTTTCCTGCTCTCCCTGGCTATCCCTAACTGATCCGACGAACGGGATGGTTACTTTCAAAACCTGATTTGAAAATTAGTCAAAACCCTTGAACTAGAAAACACGAACAGGCCTAACCCGAGGTTAGACTGAGTTGCGATGTAAATCTACCCGGAACCAACCGGCACATCCAGTAATCGCAACAATATCTGTCTAATGTGAGTGGTCACGGCTTTAATCTATTAAATTAAAGCTAGAACAAGAATGGTAGGGTTAAGTTCACTAAGACACTTAACCAATTCAACATAATAACCAGACTAGTGGGTGGGGTTAGGGCCATACAGTTAAGCTAGAAAGGGAAGGTTAAGTCCATAGGAACACTTAACCAATTTAACACAGTTAAGCTAGGATGGGAGGGCTAAGTCCATAGGGACACCTAACCAACTTCACATGGTAACAAGACAAGATCTGTAGTGGTTAAGTAACTAAGGAAACACTTAGCCAAACTAACATGTTAACTAGACTAGAAGGTGGGTTAAGTAAAGCTAATACACTTAGCCAAATTAACATGTTGGGGTTAAGTAAAATTTAATACACTTAGCCAATTTGATATGTTAGTTGGACAAGACCGTAGGGTTAAGTAAACTTGAACACTTAACCGTCAGATTGTGATAAAGGAATAGGGCTAAGTCTAAAACATGAAGGGATAATACTTAACCATTAATAACATGTTAGTTAAAACAGACGGGCAAGGTTAAGTTAAAAAGGAACGCTTAACCGATACAGGATTAACGGGTAGGGTTAAGTAATATTTAACCAATATAACATGGTTTGTGGTAGGGTTAAGTCAACGTGAATTACTGATAACACTTAACCAGTTTAACAGGATAAAGGAAGAGGGTTAAGTTGGGTTGAATTGACTAAGGACACTTAACCAATCCAAATTGACAGGAAAGGGAAATAAGTAGTAAACCTTAGAAGACAATGATTCTGGAAACTAAGTGGTAAATCTTAGTTAGTAAAACTAAGTAGTAATTCTTAGTATAACACGGGAAGGAGCGAATGTCCGTCTAAGTAGAAAGAAGGCTCCAACGAATTGGGTTACGAAGCCCGAGGCTTCGAGGGGACGTGAGGGTACTCTTGGTATCCCTCTGTGTGGCTGCAGATGATCCGCCTGGGCCCACAGAGGTTAAGGTCTGCGTAGAAGAACCAGCGGTATGCCTTGGTTGCAATACATGGCAACCTAAAGACTAGGATGGACCGGCATGATTCGGCGAGCAAACGGTAGCCCTGTGATAGCGAGTCGTTGTCTACCATCCTTCTTGAGTCAATCGAGATACGTGAAGCGGAAAGGCAGAGAACTCCAAAAGACCATATACTTGCTATCTAGCTATGGGTGAGGATGGCCATAGGATAGTGGGGCACCGGGGGCCGGCGTATAGTTCTCATTTTACAAGGTGTGCCTTTCATTAGTTGAGGGAGGGGTCAAGTGGGACCATAGCCACTGGAATAAAGACAGACCTTAGCATCTGCATCAGCAGATATCTGAAAGCTCCCGACCGAGTTCTGTATTCCTTGATTTGCCCTATCACAGGACTCGGACCGCACATTACAGGACATGTGCATCTAGACAAGCGATAACGATTCGCGATACATGCGTGGGGAAGTATAGGAACATATACCACTCTAGGTAGTGTGTCCTAGACTTGGGGGCATCGTTCGACAGGTAGCGTAATCCCTAGTTGGACTAGGTGGCATAAACCCTGAACTCGAGAAGCGTTCAGCAGATAGCGTAAACTCTAGTTAAATCTAGAAAGCACTTGATAGAAAACCCTAGATTAGTAATAAATAATAAATATATGCCTGAAGGCAATGGAAACTACAGGGGTTGGGATCACGTTATCGTTACCAGTTGGAACACTAGTTAGGTGGTGCAGAGATAAAGAAACCAGTATAACAAGGAACTAGCGAAGCGGTGTATTAGAGCATATCCAGTCTATCTTAGCTTAGCATATCTTGTGATTATCTTGTCTAATCTTGCTGACCCTATCATCATGGTGTTATCTTGTATTCAGTTAATTCATGTCGATTTGTTTTTCCATGTTCACATGCTAGAAGTTACTGAACTTACTCAGGCTTTATGTCTGACTCTGTTTTCCTTTCGTCTTCTTTTCTTCCGTTTCCCCCCCTCAGGTAGTAAAGGAGGGAATAGTATAGCTCAGGCTAGGTTGGACCGTCACTCTTTCCCAGCTTGAAGATTTGTCGAAGTTTTGCTTGGATTCTCTTTTCAGATGCTATGGCTGGCTCTTGCTAAAATTGGGGAATATAAATGTACTTTTATGCTTCTTTTGTAAGACATATGATACTCTGATATTGTAAGAAATCATTGTACAAACTATTTTATCAATAAAGCAAAGTTTTATTTTCCGCTGTTTAATTTCTGTCTGTCTTGTAATTTATCTGCATCTTTTACCCTAAAATGCTCCATAGAACTTAGTGCATTCCCTTTGTGAGTGACACTAACGGACGTGGGGTGTTACACGTGGTATAAGAGCTGAAGGTTACCGGGTCAGATAAACGATTTGAAAAATTATTTTCAAAATGATTTTTAAAGAAGCATTTTCAAGAGAAAAGATTTGTTTTAAAAGACATATTCCCCAAAGCCATGCGCACTATCTTCTCTTCCTCTGTTTAAATTCTTGTCTCCTTGTTTCTTGAGTCTCTGGGGCTCCTGGCTTTCTGGGAGGTAACCTCATCGAACGGCAAAGTAGTGCCCGGCTTCCATCCATAGCCGTAGTTGTTTCATCTACGGGCAGTTTTCTTTCGAAGCTTATAGGGTTTTCCGGATGATGGAGGCAGTTTTCGAGAGATTTGTCAACATGGCTACACACGGAAGGGGATGAGGAGTTTAGCTAGGGAGCACAACCTTAGGATAAGGAATTCATGGATGTAGATTTAGCTCACGAAGGAGGTAGAAATTTAAGACAAGAGGAAGTATCTTTATTAGGGTAGGATAAGGCATATAATTAAGGGCAAGGGCAAGAACGAGGAACAAGATTTTCAGAAGGGCAAGTACATACTTTCACCACCAAGCGTACCTAGGAGAAAGGTAGCCTGGTTGGAAGAGTCTAGTTTTCTGTTCGTACTATTTCCTTAGGTTCTAGCGCTTCTCATTTGTTCATATCCACTTCCATAGTTGGGTCTCTGCACCATAGTACTTGTATAGTAGAAAGATCCCACTAGAGTCTCAAATCCAATTGGTGGTTTGACCAGTTTATTTTTGGTTAGTAGGGATTTGAGAATAGCTATCGAGTTTGCTTATATCATCTCACGTAGATCTTCTAAATTCAGGGGAGATATTCCTTGGGTGCTTGTCTGATATTGGTTTAGGCCTTTGAGGCTTGTACTTGACGAATGTCAAGTTCAGTTTGGATGGTTTGCGTGAGAGATGAATAGTTGTGGCAGGCACTCTAAAAAGCACGTAGTGACGTTTCGACTCTTATAGTTATGGCATGGCGGATAAGAGGGAAACCTCTAATCATCTTAGTACGTATACCTGGTACCGTGATTGACATCTGTTTATTTTGGAAATGGAGATCCGGAACTTCACAATCATGAAGTTAAATTAGTTAAGATACAGTGGAGTAAAGCTCAAGAAGGCCAGCTACTAGCATCATACCCTTTTTCCTTGAGGGTGCATCCTTGATTTCTTTGTTTTAGGAGCTTTACGCATAATTGTTTCTCTCTTTCCAAAGTATATCACCTAGGTCGTATCTTCGACCCTTAGGTAGAAGCCAATGGATGAAAACATGTATTTGAAACATGTTATGGTTGATGGTTGCAAGTGGTTGCTAAAGGTTGCTTGTGAATGCATATGCATACGTATTAGGCACTAGATCAGTTCAGACGCTTTCATATTGCATTTACAGATATGTATTTGTTTGTAAACTGAACTTGATATGTTATTATATGGGTGTTGCATATGGATGAATGGCCGTGCACGCATATAGTATTTACATAACTAGGGATGCTTGCATACATGGTTGGACGCATGGCACTGACATGACTCGCATTAAGGAGGTCGACTGAATCATTAGACCGCCTGATTTTACAGTAGATAAAGACATATACACACACTATGCATATGAACATGAAAGCATTATAAATCTTTTAAGGACAATGGATGCATGTGAGTGAATGGCTGAGTAGATGGGTGATTGGATGGTAGGCCACATTCTTCCTAACTTGAAGATTTCGGGGACGAAATCCTTTTAAGTGGGGGAGAATGTAACACCCTGTAATTCTGTTACACTAAGATTCACAAATCAAGGCAGAATTAAAAGTTAAAATCAAAATCAAGGGAAACGGGCTGCGCCATTGCGTTCGTCTCGGAATTTTTCATGAAAACGAGTCCGATTTTGCGTAAATCGGAGTCCGTATGAGGAAGATATGGCCTCCGGAAGTTTAAGAGAAGTTCAAATTTCAAAAATCGGGCCGGATTGGCCAGGGCGGGAATTTTCCCACCCAAGACACCCAGGTCGACTGGGTAGTCGACCTGGGCTACCCAGGTCGACTGGGTAATCGACCTGGGGGTCGACCCCCCCTGTTTTTCCAGCTTTCTGCAGCTGGTTCGTTCTGATGTATTTGGTCACGTTTTCTGACCAGGTTCGTCCTCCTAACACTATATAAACAGCCCTGGTCTTCTTCTCTATTCACAATTCTTTTCTACCCTTATGCTGCAAAGATTATTGACAAGCATGGCTTCTTCTCCTCCTCTTAAAATTAAATAATGAATAGAATAATATATATAATATAAATCAAGACGAGGAGATGCTGCTAAAAGACTTTCAAGAAGAGGTTCAAGTCAAGCTAGGATACAAGAGGAGGTTCAAACGACTTCAACGACTGTTTTTCTATGAATCTTAGCAACGCCATCTTTCTGTTCTGATCTAATCTATGTAAGTCAGTTATTTTTAGATTTGAACGTTTCTCTCTGTTTGTGACATGAATTAAAGGAATAAAAGAATATGCCAAATCTTTCTATTCGAATCTGTGCCTATATCTTTGGACTTAATTAAGAACTGTTATGATTCAATGACCAATAAGACTATGAAACTATGGACCTTAAAACCATATGCCTCTTTGACTATGAACATTGCCTATGACTATGGACATTGCCTATGACTATGGATATTGCCTATGACTATGGACATTACCAATGACTATGGACATTACCTATGACTATGAACATTGCCTATGACTATGAACATTGCCTATGACTGTGACTGTGACTATGAGGATTATTTCCTTGACTAAACCTATGCCTTTGATTAGGAAACATAAACTATTGCCTATGACAAAACAAGGACATCTGTGATTAAACACCTATGATTCATGACTAGGAAAGTGTTGCTTAAGTTCTGTTATTATGAGATTGGATCTAAACCCGATTATTTATTCTGCTCGTCCTTGGTTTTCTTTGGTTTTAGACCTTCGGAATCTACCTATTAAGTTAGGTCTACCCATGTTCTTGAACCTGCGTCTCTATTCTGTCTATTCTTGGTTTTAGACCTTGGGAATTTACCTATTAAGTTAGGTCTACCCATGTTCTTGAACCGACGTCGTTATTCAACCCTTTTTATGCCAGTTAGTATGTCTATCTTTTGCATAGCATCTTTGGTTCGTTCCCTAATCCCTAATTTCTACGAGTCTAGATTTATCCATAATCTAGATTGAATCGCAATTATACGAACGGTGGGAATACGATTTGGGCATAATGTGAAATGTACTAGAACATAGTTGAAAAACTTGGAATTTGGCATAAATGGGGAACATGTATTATGGTATGTTCATAGAAATGCAAATTGGATAAATTTGACACAAATTATAAGATGTGTAATTTGAATCTAGTATTGACGTGTAAATCTAGCATTTACATGAATAGTGAACTAGAGTAATAAGTCTGGAATTAGAATGTTGAATCGGAATTGGATTAGCTAATTTGGCACGGTAAGTATATTGGCATAAATGTGAAATTGGCCATAATTGGGAATAACTGTCAGGTTTAGCAAAATCATGGTTAGTGACACTTAATTTGGTATAGTTCACATACCAAAAAGCATAAATATGATTTAGAAGGGGAAATGGGCCATAAGAATGAATGTAGAAAATTCACATTAAAAGAGTAATTAGGAAATAAGTAAATTAGGATTAATTTACTTATAGAATTTGTCCTAAATAAGGAAATGTTAATTTAGACAAATTAAAGGTTTATTAACGACAACTCTTTTAATAACACGCCAGAAAGTTCTAGGGTGACATAGAGGATAGTGTCTAGGCTTGGGTTTGGAAAATACAAGTTTCCTGCTCTCCCTGGCTATCCCTAACTGATCCGACGAACGGGATGGTTACTTTCAAAACCTGATTTGAAAATTAGTCAAAACCCTTGAACTAGAAAACACGAACAGGCCTAATCCGAGGTTAGACTGAGTTGCGATGTAAATCTGCCCGGAACCAACCGGCACATCCAGTAATCGCAAAATATCTATCTAATGTGAGTGGTCGTGGCTTTAATCTATTAAATTCAAGCTAGAACAAGAATGGTAGGGTTAAGTTCACTAAGACACTTAACCAATTCAACATAATAACCAGACTAGTGGGTGGGGTTAGGGCCATACAGTTAAGCTAGAAAGGGAAGGTTAAGTCCATAGGAACACTTAACCAATTTAACACAGTTAAGCTAGGATGGGAGGGCTTAGTCCATAGGGACACTTAACCAACTTCACATGGTAATAAGACAAGATCTGTAGTGGTTAAGTAACTAAGGAAACACTTAGCCAAACTAACATGTTAACTAGACTAGAAGGTGGGGTTAAGTAAAGCTAATACACTTAGCCAAATTAACATGTTGGGGTTAAGTAAAATTTAATACACTTAGCCAATTTGATATGTTAGCTGGACAAGACCGTAGGGTTAAGTAAACTTGAACACTTAACCGTCAGATTGTGATAAAGGAATAGGGCTAAGTATAAAACATGAAGGGATAATACTTAACCATTAATAACATGTTAGTTAAAACAGACGGGCAAGGTTGAGTTAAAAAGGAACGCTTAACCGATACAGGATGAACGGGTAGGGTTAAGTAATACTTAACCAATATAACGTGGTTTGTGGTTGGGTTAAGTCAACGTGAATTACTGATAACACTTAACCAGTTTAACAGGATAAAGGAAGAGGGTTAAGTTGGCTTGAATTAACTAAGGACACTTAACCAATCCAAATTGACGGGAAAGGGAACTAAGTAGTAAACCTTAGAAGACAATGATTTTGGAAACTAAGTGGTAAATCTTAGTTAGTAAAACTAAGTAGTAATTCTTAGTATAACACGGGAAGGAGCGAATGTCCGTCTGAGTAGAAAGAAGGCTCCAACGAATTGGGTTATGAAGCCCGAGGCTTCGAGAGGACGTGAGGGTACTCTTGGTATCCCTCTGTGTGGCTGCAGATGATCCGCCTGGGCCCACAGAGGTTAAGGTCTGCGTAGAAGAACCAGGGGTATGCCTTGGTTGCAATACATGGCAACCTAAAGACTAGGATGGACCGTCGTGATTCGGCGAGCAAACGGTAGCCCTGTGATAGCGACTCATCGTCTACCATCCATCTTGAGTCAATCGAGATACGTGAAGCGGAAAGGCGGAGAACTCCAAAAGACCATATACTTGCTATCTAGTTATGGGTGAGGATGGACATAGGATAGTGGGGCACCGGGGGCCGGCGTATAGTTCTCATTTTACAAGGTGTGCCTTTCATTAGTTGAGGGAGGGGTCAAGTGGGACCATAGCCACTGGAATAAAGACAGACCTTAGCATCTGCATCGGCAGATATCTGAAAGCTCCCGACCGAGTTCTGTATTCCTTGATTTGCCCTGTCACAGGACTCAGACCGCACATTACAGGACATGTGCATCTAGACAAGCGATAACGATTCGCGATACATGCGTGGGGAAGTATAGGAACCTATACCACTCTAGGTAGTGTGTCCTAGACTTGGGGGCATCGTTCGACAGGTAGCGTAATCCCTAGTTGGACTAGGTGGCATAAACCCTGAACTCAAGAAGCGTTCAGCAGATAGCGTAAACTCTAGTTAAATCTAGAAAGCACTTGATAGAAAACTGTGACGGCCCGCCCCGCACCAAACGACATTTACTCCAAAAGTGCGATGTACACATATCCAGTTAGCACAGAACGGGTCATTAGAAGGAAAAGGAAGAAGGGAATGAACTAAACGAGGAACCTGTAGAATGTCTCACAGCGCATGGGATAAAATATAATAATAACATACTTGACATAAAACAGGAGAGACAGTGCATAAGCTGATAACTAATAATCAATGTCAACATCAGAGCAGCGGAAATCCAAATACAGCTTATTACAACTTTCCAAATTTACTGTCTCTAACAAAAGAAAACTAAAGTAGAAGATGCACCACCAATGCCCAAGCAGTGATCTTCAACAACACAGGGAGAATACTATATATATTACGTGGAAGCCTCCTGCACGTCTCCGGATCATCTACCCGTGCATCACCAGCTAACCTGTCTCTAGTCTGCTCGTGTGAGCACCCAGAGTAATAAGAAGAGACAAAAACTCTGGGTCAGACATAAAGCCTGGTGTGAGCGATAAGCATCTAAACAGAATGATAACAGGTATACTAAACCATACCTGAACCTGGACCTGCAACCAAAGAGTTAGTACCACATACCGTACAATACTCCAAGGTGCCATAATGAATAGTGTAAAGAATACGGGGGTGGGGTGTGTATGTCATAATGATAGCAAACAAACCATCCATAGCAACCATCCTCACATCTCTCACTCAGTGCGTAAAGCATACGACATCTACCACTTTGGAACACTAGACAAAATTGAGGTAACGACGAATCCCGACTTGTAGAAACCCTGCTATGACCAAGCTAAACATATAGAGTCATGACCAAACATTTCAATGACCCACTTCATTGGTTGTAGCCCTTGGTTCTACCGATGCCATAATGGCCCTGAATCCGCCTTCGTACCTCCTACCATAGTGGTCCAAAGCTATAGACGTCGATAACCCCTTGGCACGCGTCCCGCAGCAAAGCCCAATCATGAAGCCCACTCATTGGTTCCCAGCTGGATCCTGAGTCAAAGCTCCTCATTTGGACTTCCTTTGCATCTCGGGTTTTGATCGAATTGGAGTGGGTCTTCAGAAGAGTTGTCGTGCAGTAGCAGCCCTAGAATACGGTTCGGTTCGGTGGTCATTACCCTCGTCGGTTCGGTTCGGTCCTCCTTCCTTGTCATCTTTCCATTCGGTTCGGGTCGGGTATTCCACTTCAGGTCGGGTCGGTGTCCTCCTCCGGGTCGGGTCGGGTGTCCTTCCTTCCAGCGCTCCGATCCACTCCCTTATTTCTTCACGCATTCCGATCCGATCCCTCCTTGCCATCTGATCCGCGTGGCCTTCCCTCTTGCTAGTTCTCCCAAATGTTTACTTCCGATCCGAGCCCTGCATCTCCAAGTCGATCCGATCTGGCCACCAATTATTCTTCCGATCCGATCCCCTTGTCCACTCCAACTCCAAGTAAACGGCCTTCCTTCTCGCCAAGACTCCTCCAGTGACAAGTTCCAATCCAGTTCGAATTCCCTTGGTCAGTTCACAAATCCAATCCGACCCCTTTCTCCGATCCGAACCGGTTCGGAACATGCACACTTCTACAACTTTCCAGCGAGCTTTCTACGCCATTCGACGGCATTTTCGACCAATCTAACTATTCTAATCAATCATAAAACATACCATAGAGTCATAGCAACATGTAAGAACAACCACGAACAGCTAACAACAATTCAAATGAACCAAAATGGATCAAAAGTGGCTAAAACCTCACATTTTCCTATAATCCCTCTTAATCATGTTTTAAGCATACGATTAGCAAAACACATCGAAATTAACCCAAATTTCTAACAGAGTCTTAAAACATTATTTTAGAATTTTAAGAATTTTTCCAGAATTTATTTACGTATAAATTCGCTAATCTTCACTAATTACCCTTAATCACCGTAATTAGTGCAAAAACTATGCAAATCACTCACCTTGGCCACAAATGAAACACCAAATCTGAAATACTCTCTGTTTTTGTCGAATTCCTATGTATAGCAGCAGCTCCAACCTTGCTTTGTTGCTATTTGGCCTTGCTTTGATGTAGTTTAGGCTTAATCTTCACTAAAAATGTGTTTTGGAGAGGTTTTAGAGGATGGGAGCCATTACTAAGGTCTCAAGAAGGTTTGTGGCGGCTCAAAACTGAAATGGAAGTGATAACCTAACCCTAATCAGTCCTCCTATACCTCTAAACCCGAAATTCCCCTCTGGGCCTAGCTGCTAATCACCCGGTTAAGCCCAATTAAGCTGTTTTTCACCATCTGAAACTTGTTACAGCCATATCTCCCAAACGGTGAGTCCGTTTGGTTAATGTGACCACTCTACGGAAAGAGAAACCATCATCCGGAGCTAATGGAAGTGGTTTCAGGTCAAAATTCCTTTCCAGTCAAAAGTTATGGCCAAAACAGTGTCAACTAGGGGTAAAATGGTCATTTAAAAATCGGGAAAAATCATGAACATGGGAAATGACCCCAATAGTCGTCTTCCCAAGTTACATGACCATACGACTTCGTCTGTAAAAGATAAATATCCTACGATCCTATGATGCGTAGAATACGGGTCGTTACATTCTCCCCCCCTTAAGAAATTTCGTCCCCCAAATTCCTTAACCCTAAACATACAAAGGATCCCGCATGCCTAACAACCACATACATCAATCAAACATGCAAAACAAGCAAAACAAACCTATCCTAGCTTGCGGAAAACTAAATCGAAGTCAAAATCTTACCAGGCAAAGTGTTCTGGGCGTGTCTTCCTAATGTCCTCCTCTGTCTCCCAAGTACAATCATTCTCGTCCTCGCCCCACTGAACCTTGACTAACTTCACCGCCTTCCTTCGAAGTTGCTTCATGTCGTGCTCGACAATACGGGCCGGCTTGCGGTTCCCAACCGCCTCGGGTTCTACTTCGAAGTCCTCTAACTGATCAGGTGAAATAGTCATATCTGAGTCGTGAACAAACTTCCTTAGTTGGGAAACATGAAATACGTTGTGAACTCCCGCCATCTTCTCTGGTAAGTCAATTCTATATGCCAAATTCCCGACTAGTTCAAGAACAGGGAATGGGCCAACGAATCTTGGTGCCAACTTGCCTCTCCTGCCAAATCGTATTACGCTCTTCAATGGAGAAATCTTGACAAACACCAAGTCGCCAACGGAGAATTTTAAGTCTCTCCTCCTCTTATCAGCATAACTCTTCTGCCTATCTTGGGCAGCCTTCATTCGTTGTTGAATGGTCCTGATTTTATCTGAAGTTTCCCTCACCACATCTGGTCCAAGCATAAACTTCTCGCCAGTCTCTATCCAACATGATGGTGAGCTACACGGTCTTCCGTACAAAGCTTCAAACGGAGCCATACCGATACTGGATTGGTAGCTATTATTATATGCAAACTCTACTAGATGCAAATGGTCATCCCATGATCCACCAAAATCCAATATACATGCTCTCAAGAGATCTTCCAAAATACGGTTCACCCTCTCCGTCTGACCGTCGGTCTGAGGATGATATGCGGTACTGAGATGTAACTCTGACCCTAGAGCCTCTTGTAAGCTCTTCCAAAACCCACTAGTGAACAACGGGTCTCGGTCGCTCACAATGCTTTTAGGTACTCCATGAAATCTCACTACCCACTTCATATACAATTCTGCTAACTTAGCTGCCGTTCTGGTCGATTTGACTGGTATAAACCTTGCACTTTTAGTCAGTCGATCTACAATTACCCAAATGCTATCATATCCCGATCTAGTTCTTGGTAAACCATCGATGAAATCCATCGAGACTTGCTCCCATTTCCATTCGGGAATTTCTAAGGGCTGTAACAACCCACTAGGCTTCTTTTGTTCGGCTTTAACTAGCTGGCAATTCATGCACTTGGATATAAACTTCCCAACGTCTCTTTTCATCCCTTCCCAGTAGTAAGTCTACTTCATATCTCGATACATCTTGTTACCACCGGGGTGTATAGTCAGCTTTGAGTGATGACATTCTCTAAGCACTTCATCCCTCAATCCATTGACATTGGGTACAACAAGCTTTCCATTCTTTCTAAGCCATCTATCTTGATCAAGCCCATACTTGTTCATCTCCTCATCGATACCCATCTCTAACTTGGAGATGATTTCCAATAGGTTAGGATCGTCCCTCTGACTAGAGCCGATCCGCTCAATCAAAGTGGGTCTGATCGTCAAACTTGCTAACATTTCTGGATCCAATTCGCACTTCGGTCTGAAATCAAACCCCGCGATATACTCCAGTTGCTTCCATTCAAGGAACATAGCCCCTAAGCTGGCATGTCTTCTACTCAATGCATCAGCCACCGCATTGCCCTTTCCCGGTGTGTATGCGATGTCAAAATCGTAGGAAGCTAAGAACTCTAACCACCTCTGCTGACGGAGATTTAAATCCTTCTGGGAGAATAGATACTTCAGCGACTTATGATCTGTAAACAGCTCAAATCTTTCTCCCAAGAGATAGTGTCTCCACATTTTTAACGCGAACACGATCGCTGCCAATTCTAAATCATGGGTAGGGTATCTTCTCTCGTGCGGTTTCAATTGCCGACTTGCGTAAGCTACAACCCTACCGCCTTGCATCAATACATCACCCAGTCCGGTACCACAGGCATCCGTGTATACCGTCATCTCTTCATCCCCCTTAGGAATGACTAACACTGGTGCGCTTTTCAACTTGTCCTTTAGACTTTTGAATGCATTCTCGCACCTTTCATTCCAGACAAAAGCTTGAGTCTTCTTGGTCAACTGGGTCAATGGTGCTGCTGTCTTGGAGAAACCTTGGATAAACTTACGATAATATCCAGCTAATCCCAAGAAACTTCTTACATCTGTTGCATTCTTGGGCATAGGCCAATCCTGTACCGTAGCCACCTTTGCCGGGTCCACGGCAATACCATTCTCTGATACAACATGGCCCAAGAACCTCACTTCCCTCTTCCAGAAGTGACACTTAGAAAACTTTGCTTTCAATTGGTGCTTTCTCAACACCTCCATCACTACTCTTAAATGTTCCTTGTGTTCTTCCTCTGTCCTCGAATAGACCAAAATATCATCAACGAACACAAGGACAAACTTATTCAACTGATCTCTGAATACCCTATTCATAAGATCCACAAAATATGCTGGGGCATTGGTCAGCCCGAATGGCATAACCAACCACTCATAAAATCCAGACGGCGTTCGAAATGCCGTTTTAGCTATACTTTCAGCTTCCACTCTAAGCTGATGAAAACCTGTCATGAGATCCAACTGAGAAAATACTCTCGCGCCACTCAACTGATCGAATAAATCATCTATCCGCGGTAGAGGATACTTGTTCTTCCTCGTCACTTTATTCAACTCGCGGTAGTCTACACACAAACGAAGGGAACCATCCGCCTTGGTAGCAAACACAACTGGTGCTCCCCATTCAGAAACACTCCTTCTGATAAATCCCTTCTTCAAAAGATCGCTGACTTGCACCTCGAGCTCTCGCTGCTCTCTTGGTGCCATACGACGAAGTGGCATCACTATAGGCCTGGCATCCTTTACCAAATCAATACGAAACTCAATCTCTCGGTGTGGTGGGAGTCCGGTCACTTCTTCGAAAACATCCGGATACTGGCCAACCATGGGCAAACCTGACAACTCACTATGCGGAATGTCGAGGGAGTTTAGAAAACTAGCCAATACCCCCTTACTAGGTAGACCACCAAACACTATCCTCCTCCCATCATCCGCTCTAGCTGTCACCAACAAGCCCTCACAGTCTACCACCACCCCGTATCTTTGGAGCCAATCTACTCCCAAAATAATGCCAAACCCAGTAAAGCCCAAAACAAAGCAATCACAAACAAACATGCATCCATGACTCGATAAGACCACATTACGACAAATCATGCTAAGGCTAGTCGAACCACCAATCGGGTTCGTCACTACTAAAGGTCTATCGACAATCTCGGGCTCCAATCCCAACCTATCTACCAGGTCACTAGATATGAAAGAACTGGAAGCTCCGGTATCAAACAAAACTCTAACAGGAACATCATAAACAGAAAGCATACCTTGAATGACGACATTCTTTCCCTTCTCCGCCGTTGTTGGGGCATTCGAAGAAGAAGGAATAGCATTAAGAGCATATGCTTTCACCATTTGCTTTTCCTTAGGGGGTTGTGGACACTTGTCCTTGTGATGTCCCATCTGGCCACAGTTGAAGCACTTCCTATCTGCTGGCTTGGCCCGACAATTACTAGCATAATGGCCCTTCTTACCACAGCTGAAGCACTCCACATCTTGCTTGTTCTTTTTCTTCTGGCCATCCTTAGTCTGATTCTGCTTTCTCTTATTCTGGGAACCACCCTTACCCCCACCACTTGCTTGTGGTTTTGGCTCTTCTGCAGATGCAACCTCAGTTTTCGGCTTAGGGTAGAGACTTTCTGACCTCAATGCTTTCCCCACAATCGACTCAAACGACTCATCGATGTGGTTAATAAGCCTTTCCCCTAAGTACTGATCCAAACCGGTTATGAATTTCTCATTCTTCTTCTCGGCAGTATCAATAAGAGATAACCCGTACTTCGACAAAGTGTCGAATTCAGCAATATACTCCGAGACAGCTCTGCCATTCTGCTTGAGCTCCAAGAATTTCTTAAACAGCACTGACTTTTGAGCAGCTGGAATGAACTTCTCGCTAAAGCGAGCTTTAAACTGCTCCCAAGTAATCTGATCTTCGGGAGTAGCTGCCTTTATAGCATTCCACCAATTCATTGCCCGCCCTTGCAGCTGACGGGACACTAGCTTTCTCTTCATCGCATCCTCGATACCCAAATCCTCGAAGATACGTTCGCAACTATCCAACCAATCTTGGACATCCGTGGCCGACTCCGTTCCGTGGAACGGCTTTCCACCAAGGCTAGTATAATCCTTATTCAGCTTGGCGAAGTCGACTCTTGGCGCCTGCACTATTGGACCACCACCATTTCCACCATTGGGAGCTGCCCTCTGCACATCTCTAAGCATCTCTCTCATGAGGTCAGTAAACATCGTCCTCATGTCAGCAGCATTCCCATTATTGGCCCCTCTACCGGTACCTCTAACATATCGGCTCATCATCAATCTGAAAAAGGAAACGATTAACGACCCCATAGTGGTGCTAGTGCAGTACGACTTCATCCTTATACTACTAATAGTATATATATAGCTTTTAAAAATAAAAATAATCACAAATACGCTCTCTCGTATACGTATATTATCTCTCCCTGATAACTTCCCTAGGTTAACTACGCAACCTAGGGCTCTGATACCAAGTGTGACGGCCCGCCCCGCACCAAACGACATTTACTCCAAAAGTGCACTGTACACATGTCCAGTTAGCACAGAACGGGTCGTTAGAAGGAAAAGGAAGAAGGGAATGAACTAAACGAGGAACCTGTAGAATGTCTCACAGCGCATGGGATAAAATATAATAATAACATACTTGACATAAAACAGGCGAGACAGTGCATAAGCTGATAACTAATAATCAATGTCAACATCAGAGCAGCGAAAATCCAAATACAGCTTATTACAACTTTCCAAATTTACTGTCTCTAACAAAAGAAAACTAAAGTAGAAGATGCACCACCAATGCCCAAGCAGTGATCTTCAACAACACAGGGAGAATACTATATATATTACGTGGAAGCCTCCTGCTCGTCTCCGGATCATCTACCCGTGCATCACCAGCTAACCTGTCTCTAGTCTGCTCGTGTGAGCACCCAGAGTAATAAGAAGAGACATAAAACTCTGGGTCAGACATAAAGCCTGGTGTGAGCGATAAGCATCTAAACAGAATGATAACAGGTATACTAAACCATACCTGAACCTGGACCTGCAACCAAAGAGTTAGTACCACATACCGTACAATACTCCAAGGTGCCATAATGAATAGTGTAAAGAATACGGGGGTGGGGTGTGTATGTCATAATGATATCAAACAAACCATCCATAGCAACCATCCTCACATCTCTCACTCAGTGCGTAAAGTATACGACATCTACCACTTTGGAACACTAGACAAAATTGAGGTAACGACGAATCCCGACTTGTAGAAACCCTGCTATGACCAAGCTAAACATATAGAGTCATGACCAAACATTTCAATGACCCACTTCATTGGTTGTAGCCCTTGGTTCTACCGATGCCATAATGGCCCTGAATCCGCCTTCGTACCTCCTACCATAGTGGTCCAAAGCTATAGACGTCGATAACCCCTTGGCACGCGTCCCGCAGCAAAGCCCAATCATGAAGCCCACTCATTGGTTCCCAGCTGGATCCTGAGTCAAAGCTCCTCATTTGGACTTCCTTTGCATCTCGGGTTTTGATCGAATTGGAGTGGGTCTTCAGAAGAGTTGTCGTGCAGTAGCAGCCCTAGAATACGGTTCGGTTCGGTGGTCATTACCCTCGTCGGTTCGGTTCGGTCCTCCTTCCTTGTCATCTTTCCATTCGGTTCGGGTCGGGTATTCCACTTCAGGTCGGGTCGGTGTCCTCCTCCGGGTCGGGTCGGGTGTCCTTCCTTCCAGCGCTCCGATCCACTCCCTTATTTCTTCACGTATTCCGATCCGATCCCTCCTTGCCATCTGATCCGCGTGGCCTTCCCTCTTGCTAGTTCTCCCAAATGTTTACTTCCGATCCGAGCCCTGCATCTCCAAGTCGATCCGATCTGGCCACCAATTATTCTTCCGATCCGATCCCCTTGTCCACTCCAACTCCAAGTAAACGGCCTTCCTTCTCGCCAAGACTCCTCCAGTGACAAGTTCCAATCCAGTTCGAATTCCCTTGGTCAGTTCACAAATCCGATCCGACCCCTTTCTCCGATCCGAACCGGTTCGGAACCTGCACGCTTCTGCAACTTTCCAGCGAGCTTTCTACGCCATTCGACGGCATTTTCGACCAATCTAACTATTCTAATCAATCATAAAACATACCATAGAGTCATAGCAACATGTAAGAACAACCACAAACAGCTAACAACAATTCAAATGAACCAAAATGGATCAAAAGTGGCTAAAACCTCACATTTTCCTATAATCCCTCTTAATCATGTTTTAAGCATACGATTAGCAAAACACATCAAAATTAGCCCAAATTTCTAACAGAGTCTTAAAACATTATTTTAGAATTTTAAGAATTTTTCCAGAATTTATTTACGTATAAATTCGCTAATCTTCACTAATTACCCTTAATCACCGTAATTAGTGCAAAAACTATGCAAATCACTCACCTTGGCCACAAATGAAACACCAAATCTGAAATACTCTCTGTTTGTGTCGAATTCCTATGTATAGCAGCAGCTCCAACCTTGCTTTGTTGCTATTTGGCCTTGCTTTGATGTAGTTTAGGCTTAATCTTCACTAAAAATGTGTTTTGGAGAGGTTTTAGAGGATGGGAGTCATTACTAAGGTCTCAAGAAGGTTTGTGGCGGCTCAAAACTGAAATGGAAGTGATAACCTAACCCTAATCAGTCCTCCTATACCTCTAAACCCGAAATTCCCCTCTGGGCCTAGCTGCTAATCACCCGGTTAAGCCCAATTAAGCTGTTTTTCACCATCTGAAACTTGTTACAGCCATATCTCCCAAACGGTGAGTCCGTTTGGCTAATGTGACCACTCTACGGAAAGAGAAACCATCATCCGGAGCTAATGGAAGTGGTTTCAGGTCAAAATTCCTTTCCAGTCAAAAGTTATGGCCAAAACAGTGTCAACTAGGGGTAAAATGGTCATTTAAAAATCGGGAAAAATCATGAACATGGGAAATGACCCCAATAGTCGTCTTCCCAAGTTACATGACCATACGACTTCGTCTGTAAAAGATAAATATCCTACGATCCTATGATGCGTAGAATACGGGTCGTTACAAAAACCCTAGATTAGATCTAGGTAATAAATAATAAATGTATGCCTAAAGGCAATGGAAACTACAGGGGTTGGGATCACGTTATCGTTACTAGTTGGAACACTAGTTAGGTGGTGCAAAGATATAGAAACCAGTATAACAAGGAAATCGCGAAGCGGCGTATTAGAGCATATCCAATCTATCTTAGCTTAGCATATCTTGTGATTATCTTGTCTAATCTTGTTGACCCTATCATCATGGTGTTATCTTGTATTCAGTTAATTCATGTCGTTTTGTTTTTCCATGTTCACATGCTAGAAGTTACTGAACTTACTCAGGCTTTATGTCTGACTCTGTTTTCCTTTCATCTTCTTTTCTTCCGTTCCCCCCCCCCCCCCCAGGTAGTAAAGGAGGGAATAGTATAGCTCAAGCTAGGTTGGACCGTCACTCTTTCCTAGCTTGAAGATTTGTCGAAGTTTTGCTTGGATTCTCTTTTCAGATGCTATGGCTGACTCTTGCTAAAATTGGGGAATATAAATGTACTTTTATGCTTCTTTTGTAAGACAGATGATACTCTGATATTGTAAAGAAATCATTGTACAAACTATTTTATCAATAAAGCAAAGTTTTATTTTTCGCTGTTTAATTTTTGTCTGTCTTGTAATTTATCTGCATCTTTTACCCTAAAATGCTCCACAGAACTTAGTGCATTCCATTTGTGAGTGACACTAACGGACGTGGGGTGTTACAATGAGTAAATTGGTTTCATAGAGTACAAAATCCGCTAAACACAACTTTTAACATTTGACAAGAGCCTAACACTTAGAAAAACTCTATTGCACTCTTGATCATTAATCATTGAGCCTTGGCACCTATACATGAATACATTGCAGCCCATATTCCTTTCATGAAGTTTTTCCATATATCAATATCATTTGCATAAGCAGTTTGAGATTTTAAAACACCTTTGTTCAATAAATCAGCACAGTTTGAATACATTTGAGCAAAGAATTTAAACCCGTGACGTGAAATTAAGCAATGCATCAAAACATCCATGTATAAGAACAAACACAAGATTTTACCCATGATTTAAAACCAAAATATATTGGATATGAAAGATAATGGATGCCTCTTTATTTTATGACTTAATGCCAATTATTATGAGTGAGATTGCTCACCAAAAACCTTCTTCTTCTAAGCTAAAAACCAGAGAACTTTCCCTTATTCCCAAGCCTTTTCCTTTGTATTCAAATATGATATATGAGTTTTCTCTTAATTTTCTAGGCAACCCAATTCTACCCATATACCCTCTACTTATATTGTTTCAATTTCTAGTGTTTTGTGTTACCTAAAGTCTGTTTTGCCCTCAATAGATCAAACCATTGAGTATTGCACACATTATTTTTTCCTTATTTTCTTATTGCTAGACATTCTGAATTGCTTTTCAGAAATAAAAGGAAGATTTCAAAGCATTTTCCCTCCATATATCAAGTCATGACAAAATGGTGACTTACATAAAATAATCTCCTCCACTAAATCTTCCTATACACACTTTCAAACTTGCATAACACATCCGTACCATATACATGTATATATATTATCTCAGATCTTCTTTACATCATTCGTTTAACTTGATTACATAATTTAGTTTAATGGAATACTTGTATGTGTTCAAACCATATCGTATTTTTAGGAATTCATAATTCTGCATTATATATATCCTAAGTGTACACAGGTACATAGACTTGCACACAGACAAGAAACTCTATCAATCCCTATTAATTCCAGTAAACATCGCATCTTCCTATTCCCTCCAGCCCATGCGTTACTTCCTATACCCTCCGGCCCATGCGCTACTTCCCTTTTTTCTCTTTTTTTTAAACAAATGGCCCGACCCAACATGGAATGAAGCCCACGTCTCCATATTTTATAGCCTGCCTTCCCTATTATCATCTTCCACGCATCTTGTTTAACTGCCTGCAACTACATGAACTTTCCATTTGCAAACCCGAAGCCAAAACTGGTCACGTCCACTTTATCACCTCACCACCGACCAACTTTTCCCCTGATATGCATAGCACAGTGACCCAACAACCGTACATCAACACCAAACCAGGTCTCCGCCCTTCCTGCATGCCTTGGCTCATCGACGTGCTCCATGAAGAACCCAGTTGAACTCGACATCACTCCTCCACCTCAACCTCACGCTGCAAGCTACAACGAGCCAAAAGCTACCAAATCTGTCAATCACCGCGTCTATCACTCAGGAACTCGCCAGCGACCTTGCTTCTCCTCCGGCACCTCTACCCTAGACTTTCACCAAAACACCCATACACCGCATCTCCTCCGCCCATCGGCTCCAACTCCAGGGTGTTGTAGTTTTGCCAGAAAACGAAAATGCAAGACTTCTGTTCAACAGGCCATTGCCCTGCCTCGAAGCGACTCGGCCCCACCATGAGACCCCTCATCTCCACCGCCACATCCAGTAGCACCATTGCCAAAATCTGCCGGTGACTCAGCTTCCCATGGCTTATTTTGATATTTGTTTTTGCTTTGTTAAGATTTTTGAAAGACCGGATGTATATCTTTTAGTTTGCTATGTTTTAGTTTTGGAAGGCATGAAGTTTATGTTTGCTGGATGAAGGAAATTTTCGAATGGGATAAGAGAAGAAGGAGATTTGGTCTGGTTTCCGAAGATTGTTCCCTTTTGTTTGATTTGATGTGTTGTTAAAATAGCCAAAAACAAGTTCGTTGATGTGACATACGATATTGTTCGTACCTACGGCCATTTCTTATTGGCATTTATAGGTTCCTACGCTCACATTCAAACTTCGTTCTCGACGAAAATGGACGTCATGGTATAATTCGATGTTACGATCATGATGAAATTTGTTTCGTCGAATTCCGAGTCTGTATGCTTAAAGGCGCTCGTTCGAGTCCAAATGGTCGATTTATTTACATTTAATTTTGCTACACTCATTGAATAACTTTAATTAGCGCGAAACTTGAAATCTAGCAATAATTAGCCCTTATGGTCTTAATAAAATTTGTTTCGCTGAAAACGATGGTCGTTTGAAGAAAGTTCCTTTCTAAGGGTCCGATTTAAATTAAAATAAATAAATTTTAAAATACCTTAATATAATAATATTAATATATTATAACTAGCCATACTTGAGCAAAATTTCATGTAGTTTCAAAATAAAATGCTTCGGGCTGAATTCCAAGCCAAATAAATACTCAATATTTTAAAAATCTGATTATCTTATATAAATAACCATTATAATATATAAACGAATTCTATAGCGACTATTTGAAAATTTGATTTATACATAAAACAAAATCTACAACATGAAAACTTGATTTTCACTTCCATTAGAAAAATATTATCCAATAGATTCGAACGTTTCTTGTTTCAAAAAGATCCGACTTATATTGGATCTTGTATGTCTGATTAAAGTTCAAAACGTTATATTACGAACTACTGAGCAGCTGCAGCTCGTTTTATAAATTAATTATAAATTAAACGTTCAAATGTCGTTTATTTAACGAATACGTTAATAATATTCAAAACCAAACAATAATAAATATTTCTATGTTATCCAATTTACATTAACTAATCACGACTATTTCAGAATTAAATTATTATCATGTTATTTATATTAATAAAATGTCCAAAACCATTAAATTAAATTTCAAAACAACATTTAAACCCATTTTTAAATATTAAAGTAGATAGTTAAAAATTTGGGTCGTTACATTCCTCCCCCCTTAAAAGAATTTCGTCCACGAAATTATTAAGGTAGAAAAAATGCAACAAACTCAGTACCTTTTCCCAAATTTAATTAACTAAAAATGCTACCAACTAATTTCTATAGAAAATAAATTCCAAAAATTTCCAAAAAGATTTGAAAATTTTCTAACGCTTAAATTTTGGAATTTTTTTGCCAGAGTCTCCACTATACGGAGGGGCTTCTGTAATATTGCAAGAACAAAAATAAATCCATTGACCCAAATGGTCGGAAAATCTAATTCAAAACTCAAATTAAACCAAAATTTTATATTTTGTGCAGGCGTACATTTTGCGAGCGTTATTATGCAATAAGAGATAAGCTATACTCGAGCTTGCTAAATTATTATGTAGCTCTAATCAAACATGATTCAAGCAGCTCAGAATTTAAGAAAATATTTGCTCGGCACCTGTTCTCAACTCAACGAACTTCCATTAATCTCAGAATCAGGTCAATAGGTTCAAACATCCATATTATCCACTCCAACCAAATTGTACATATCATTCAATTTTATTATCTTGAATTCATTCAATTTATTTATTCAAGACTGGTTCTAATCAAGCTCATTTAATTTTAAATCCATATGTCAATCATACAATTAAACTTGTTTTCATACATTCCATTTTGTATTTCATTAACTTAAACCTTTCCAACTTCATTCACAAATTTGAATTTCTATTCAAATCAACAAGCAAACCAATACTTATTATTTGAGAAAAAAATATGTTTATATATAAAAATATTATCAAGGCAAAAATAATCCATTTACCCTCTTTCCAAAACATATTAAGACGATTCATCGTATTCGAGTGTTTAGAAACCCCATATCGAAATTGTGGCGCCCCAACATCGACCAGAGTCTATGTGCCACTCAACCAATAAATCTCCACTATATAAAATCATTTTTATACAATCCAAAAATATGCTATCTCATGTGTGTATATATATATATATATATATTCAAACTCAATATAGGTGTTACTAGCCCCATTTCTATTGAGTTACACCACAGAGCCAAGGTTATCACTAAACCGTTGCTCTGATACCAACTGTAACGTACAGACTTTTACATACCCTTTGAGTTCACTAATTACACTATTGTCCAACCCAAAGTGCACGCAAAAGAAAATAGTTATGAGAAAGAAATTAGAGGGTGAGAGAAGGAAAAATATATTAGAATAGAAGAATAAGAAGATCAGAGTCTCACAGCGGAATGGACAAAATATAGTATATCAAATACTTTGTGCAAAAGAACTATGTATATATATGTGTGTGCGTGTGTGTGATAACAACATCAGAGTATACATTCAGATCTCGTTTTATCTTTCTAGAGAACATCTGGCCATTATTCACTTTGAATGCCACATCGTCAGATCCGTCAAATTACTAATTGATATCCAAAAATATACTCTGGGCGTTAAGCAAGAGAATTTCTCTACTACCAAACTTGGTATATTTGTAAAGATCAATGTACGTGGCCCTTAGGAAATACTCTGTTAGACATTCGTCCATACAAGTCATCCAGGAACTGGATGAACTTAAGGCACCCTCCTACCGCATCCTAGGAATCACCCTATAGATCAATAGCGAGTAGTCCTTGCAATCCATAGATTTCAGCCACGACAAAACCACTGTATATATCTAGGGATTGGCTAGAGATTTTAAATAGTTCTTTCGTTTTATGAAGATCTATGGTCTTCAATGCTCCATCTTTATAAATATCCCTACAGATTAGTTTCGAATGCTACATTGGTTTGAAGTGGTTTTGGTCTAGTTCCCATCCCGGTCTCTTCGAATCAACACGTCAAAAGGGTCGAATAATATATTTCATTGATAGTTTGGTGTTTTAACTATCAATCTCAAAAAATAGTACAGTCAAATACATTAGTAGCTCAGGGCTTAACATTCAAAATCATTCATTAACTCTTTAAAATCATTAGATCGATTTAAAATCGATTCCACTTATCTCGATAAAACCATATTCTTATCTCTTAGGAATATACGCATTTACAAATCTCCTATTTGTTTCTCTATACTTTGAAAACATGATCTCAATCCCTTAAAACTCTTTCTATTTCCATTATCTTGTAAATATTACTTGACGTTCTCAAAACCCCTTTGTATTCCATTAGTTTGGAAGTATCGATATATAATTAACTCAGTGGTGTAAAACCAATTGCCAATTCTTATACGGCTACACAGTATCAAGTGTCTTATTTATTATATAAACCAAATGGCTTTACCAACTTCACTTTGAAGATTATCCAAACTTAATACTGATTATTTATGGAAATATTAATTTCGAATATTTATTTCCATTCCCAAACCAATATGACCCTTTCACATTTCTTCAGAAAACAATTACCATTTATATATTGCTTATAATAAGCGTATCCAAACCATATTTTTCCGTTATCTAGAAACAGTGCCATATAATTGACATAAACATCCCCTTTCCGTCACAAACTAATATCGTCCCTTGATAATAGTGAAGTCGTCCAAGTTGGGTATTTTATTTACCTCTCAGACCTTAGTCGGCAACGTTCTTACCTCGAGATAGATAATAGTTCATAAATCAAAACCCAAATCTTATTTTCCTTTCAAAAATTTGTTTTATAAATCATATCATTACTTTTGAAATATTGGTCGATTATGACCATTTTACTAAACTCATCGCTTTTAACCCCTTTTACCAAATCGTTAGTAATTTCCTTTATATTCTGGAGAATCTCCCTTTTTCCAGTTCAAGTTTTAAATAAAATATTTAATTCAATACTTATCGCATTAGCTCAATTTCCTTAATAACCTCGTTTATATTATCCAATCTCTTCATAAATTTATTTCAAAATTAACTAATCGTATTACATATTTGATTATCTTCTTAAATAAATTTTGTTTAAGAAGAAATCATTTCAAATACAATTAACGTCATTATTTACCGAAGTAACAGCAGTTTACTTTTTCATTAACTAAAACCAGATCAGTTAATCACTTTTGAGATTAGTATTGTAATCTTTATAAAAATTAATTAAAAAGGTAATTTATATTGAATAAATCTGATTAAATATCATTAATAACCATTTTCGATCAAAACAATAGACTTGGTCAACTGTAAATCATTAGTTAATTCAATAACTGATTTTCATTACTTCTTATTATTATATTTACATAATTAATCTAATCATACCGCTAAATCGGTTACTTAATAAATAATTATTCCTGTAACGACCCGTATTCTACGCATTATAAGACCGTAGAATATTTATTTCTTTCACATATGAAGTCGTATGGTCATGTAACTTTGGGAGACGACTATTGGGGTCATTTCCCATGTTCATGATTTTTTACGATTTTTAAATGACCATTTTACCCCTAGTTGGTACTGTTTTGGCCATAACTTTTGACTAGAAAGGAATGTTGACCTGGAACCACTTCCATTGGCTCCGGATGATGGTTTACAATTCCGTAGAGTGGTCACATTAGCCAAACGGACTCACCGTTTGGGAGATATGGCTGAAACAAGTTTCAGATGGTGAAAAACAGCTTAATTGGGCTTAACCGGGTGATTAACAGCTAGGCCCAATGGGGGATTTCGGGATTAGGGTAAGGAGGAAGCTGAAATCAGTTAGAGAACGATCTTATCCTCATTTCCCAGCCGCCACTTTCTTTCTTGCAACCCTAGCAATGGCCTCCAACACCCAAATCACCTTCTAATCACTTTCTAATCAAGTTTTGGCTTAATCTACATCAAATTAAGGAGAGGAAACATGAAAGCAAGGCTAGAGCTGCTGTTAGACATCAGTATTCGCCCAAATCAGCAAGGTTTCAGTTCTGAGAATTTCGTTTGTGGCCAAGGTGAGTGATTAGCATCGTTTTGACACTGATTACAGTTAATTAAGGGTAATTAGTGAAGATTAGCGAATTTATACACTAATAAATTCTAGAAAAATGTCTATAAATTCGAAAATAATATTTTATGCCTCTGGTAGAAATTTGGTTTAATTTGATTAAGTTTTGTTAACCCTATGATTAGTTTTGCTTAAACATGCTTAAGGGAAATTATGGGGTTTTGGGTATATTTGATCCATTTTGACATGTAAATTCATTGTTTTGGTGTTTGTGATTAGTTTGCTATGTTGCTATGCCTGTTTGACATGATTTGTGATTGATTAGTATAGTTAGATTTGTCGAAAACGTCGTCGAATGGCGTAAACAAGTTGGTGGAAAAAGTTGCGGAAAGTTGTGCAGGGTTTCAGATCGGATCGGATATGGGCTCGGATCGGATAGAAGACCTGGGCAAGGAACCCGACCCGAACTGGAGCCTGGCACAAAAGAGGCTTGGCAAAAAGGAAGGCCATGTTGGTTAAGCTGGGGATCGGATCGACTTAGGGACGAAGGGCTCGGATTGGAACTTGGCACTTGGGAGAACTGGCAAGAAGGAAGGCCACACTAATTGAACTAGGATCGGATCAGATGAAGAAGGAGGGATCGGATCGAAGCACGTGGAGAACGAGGGAGCGGATCGGAGCGGAAGCACGAAATGGAAGGGAGATGGCACCCGACCCGACCTGGAGGAGGACACCCGACCCGACCCAAAGTGGGACGCCCGACCCTAACTGATGCAACGCCGTGGACCCGAACCGAACCGCTACAGGGGAAGACTACGAACAGAGCCAATTCAAAGTAGAGGACCCGACCCGAACCAATGGCTAGGAGGGGAACCCGACCCGACCCAGTATTGACCAATAACCTGAGATGCAAAGGTAGTCCAATATGGGAAGTTAGAGCTCAGGATCCAGTTGGGAACCGATAAGTTCACTTCATGATTGGGCTTTGCTGCGGGACGTGTGCCAAGGGGCAGTCGATGTCTATGACTTTGGATCACTATGTATGGGAGGTACGTGAACAGATTCAGGGCTGCAGTGGCCTAGGTGCGACTAAAGAGCTATAGACCAATGAAGTGGGGTCATTTGTAAAGATTTGTTCATGACTCCATGTGGTAAGCTTGGTAGTAGCAGTAGTTGTACAAGTCGAACTCCGTCACTACTTCGATGGGTCTAGTGATTGACAGTGGTGGACATCGTATGCTTTACGCACTGAGTGAGAGATGTGAGGATGGTTGCTATGGATGATTTGTTTGCCATCATTATGACATGCACACCCCACCCCCGTATTCTTACACTATTTATTATGGCACCTTAGAGTATTGTACGGTATGTGGTACTAACTCTTTGGTTGCAGGTCCAGGTTCAGGTATGGTTTAGTATACCTGTTATTGTTCTGTTTAGATGCTTATCGCTCATACCAGGCTTTATGTCTGACCCAGAGTTTTATGTCTCCTCTTATTACTCTGGGTGCTCACACGAGCAGACTAGAGACAGGTTAGCCGGTGATGCACGGGTAGATGATCCGGAGACGAGCAGGAGGCTTCCACGTAATATATATATATAGTATTCTCCCTGTGTTGTTGAAGATCACTACTTGGGCATTAGTGGTGCATCTTCTACTTTAGCTTTCTTTTGTTTAGAGAATAAGCTGTATTTGGATTTCCGCTGCTCTGATGTTGATGTTGATTTTAGTTATCAGCTTATGCACTGTCTCACCTGTTTTATGTCAAGTATGTTATTATTATTATATTTTACTCCATGCGCTGTGAGACATTCTACAGGTTCTTGATTAGTTCGTTCCCTTCTTTCCTTTCTCCTGACGACCGTCCCGTGCTAGTCGGGCATGTGTACAGCGCACTTTCGGAGGAAATGCAGGCTGGTGCGGGGCGGGCCGTCACACTTGGTATCAGAGCTCTAGGTTGCGTAGTTAACCTAGGGAAGTTATCAGGGAGAGATAATATACGTGTACGAGAGAGCGTATTTGTGATTACTTTGGTTTTTAAAAAGCTATATATATACTATTAGTAGTATAAGAATGAAGTCGTGCTGCAGTAGCACCACTATGGGGTCGTTAATCGTTTCCTTTTTCAGACCGACGATGAGCCGATATGTTAGAGGTACCGGTAGAGGGGCCAATAATGGGAATGCTGCTGACATGAGGACGATGTTTACTGACCTCATGAGAGAGATGCTTAGGGACGTGCAGAGGGCAACTTCCAATGGTGGAAATGGTGGTGGTCCAATAGTGCAGGCACCGAGGGTCGACTTTGCCAAGCTGAACAAGGATTATACTAGTCTTGGTGGGAAGCCGTTTCACGGAATGGAGTCGGCCACGGATATTCAGGATTGGTTGGATAGTTGCGAACGTATCTTCGAGGATTTGGGTATCGAGGATGCGATGAAGAGAAAGCTAGCGTCCCGTCAGCTGCAAGGGTGGGCAATGAATTGGTGGAATGCTATAAAGGCAGCTACTCCCGAAGATCAGATTACTTGGGAGCAGTTTAAGGTTCGCTTTAGCGAGAAGTTCATTCCAGCTGCCCAGAAGTCAGTGCTGTTTAAGAAATTCTTGGAGCTCAAGCAGAATGGTAGAGCTGTCTCGGAGTATATTGCTGAATTCGACACTTTGTCAAAATATGGGTTATCTCTTATTGATACTACCGAGAAGAGGAATGAAAAATTCATAACTGGTTTGGATCAGTACTTGGGGAAAGGCTTATTAGCCACATCGATGAGACGTTTGAATCGATTGTGGGGAAAGCATTGAGATCAGAAAGTCTCTACCCTAAGCTGAAGACTGAGGTTGCATCCGCAGATGAGCCAAAGCCACAAGCAAGTGGTGGAGGCAAGGGTGGTTCCCAGAATAAGAGAAAGCAGAATCAGACTAAGGATGGCCAGAAGAAAAAGAATAAGCAAGATGTTGAGTGCTTCAGCTGTGGAAAGAAGGGTCATTATGCTAGTAATTGTCGGGCCAAGCCAGCGGACAGGAAGTGCTTCAACTGTGGCCAAATGGGACATCACAAGGACAAGTGTCCGCAACCCCCTAAAGAAAAGCAAATGGTGAAAGCCTATGCCCTTAATGCTATTCCTTCTTCGTCGAATGCCCCAACAGCGGCGGAGAAGGGAAAGAATGTCGTCATTCAAGGTATGCTTTCTGTTTATGTTGTTCCTGTTAGAGTTTTGTTTGATACCCGAGCTTCCAGTTCTTTCATATCTAGTGACCTGGTAGATAGGTTGGGATTGGAGCCCGAGATTGCCGATAGACCTTTAGTAGTGACGAACCCGATTGGTGGTTCGACTAGCCTTAGCATGATTTGTCCTAATGTGGTCTTATCGAGTCATGGATGCATGTTTGTTTGTGATTGCTTTGTTTTGGGCTTTACTGGGTTTGGCATTATTTTGGGAGTAGATTGGCTCCAATGATACGGGGTGGTGGTAGACTGTGAGGGCTTTTTGGTGACAGCTAGAGCGGATGATGGACGGGGGATAGTGTTTGGTGGTCTACCCAGTAAGGGGGTATTGGCTAGTTTTCTAAACTCCCTCGACATTCCGCACAGTGAGTTGTCAGGTTTGCCCGTGGTTGGCCAGTATCCGGATGTTTTCGAGGAAGTGACCGGGCTTCCACCACATCGAGAGATTGAGTTCCGTATTGATTTGGTGAAAGATGCCAGACCTATAGTGATGCCACTTCGTCGTATGGCACCAAGAGAGCAGCGAGAGCTCGAGGTGCAAGTCAGCGATCTTTTGAAGAAGGGATTTATCAGAAGGAGTGTTTCTGAATGGGGAGCACCAGTTGTGTTTGCTACCAAGGCGGATGGTTCCCTTCGTTTGTGTGTAGACTATCGCGAGTTGAATAAAGTGACGAGGAAGAACAAGTATCCTCTACCGCGGATAGATGATTTGTTCGATCAGTTGAGTGCCACGAGAGTATTTTCTCAGTTGGATCTTGCGACAGGTTTTCATCAGCTTAGAGTGGAAGCTGAGAGTATAGCTAGAACGACATTTCGGACGCCGTCTGGATTTTTTGAGTGGTTGGTCATGCCATTCAGGCTGACCAATGCCCCAGCATATTTTGTGGATCTTATGAATAGGGTATTCAGAGATCAGTTGAATAAGTTTGTCCTTGTGTTCGTTGATGATATTTTGGTCTATTCGAGGACAGAGGAAGAACACAAGGAACATTTAAGAATAGTGATGGAGGTGTTGAGAAAACACCAATTGAAAGCAAAGTTTTCTAAGTGTCACTTCTGGAGGAGGGAAGTAAGGTTCTTGGGCCATGTTGTATCAGAGAATGGTATTGCCGTGGACCCGGCGAAGGTGGCTACGGTACAGGATTGGCCTACGCCCAAGAATGCAACAGATGTAAGAAGTTTCTTGGGGTTAGCTGGATATTATCATATGTTTATCCAAGGTTTCTCCAAGATAGCAGCACCATTGACCCAGTTGACCAAGAAGAATCAAGCTTTTGTCTGGGATGAAGGGTGCGAGAATGCATTCAAGATTCTAAAGGACAAGTTGACATGCGCACCAGTGTTAGTCATTCCTAAGGGGAATGAAGAGATGACGGTATACACGGATGCCTGTGGTACTGGACTGGGTGCTGTATTGATGCAAGGCGGTAGGGTTGTAGCTTATGCAAGCCGGCAATTGAAACCGCATGAGAAAAGATACCCTACCCATGATTTGGAATTGGCAGCGATCGTGTTTCACGTTGAAGATGTGGAGACACTATCTCTTGGGAGAAAGATTTGAGTTTTTCACAGATCATAAGTCGTTGAAGTATCTCTTCTCCCAGAAGGATTTAAGTCTCCGGCAACAAAGGTGGTTAGAATTCTTGGCTTTCTATGATTTTGACATCGCATATACACCGGGAAAGGGCAATGCGGTGGCAGATGCATTGCGTAGGAGACATGCCAGTTTAGGGGCTATGTTTCTTGAATGGAAGCAACTGGAGTATATCGCGGGGTTTGATTTCAGACCAAAGTGCGAATTGGATCCAGAAATGTTAGCAAGTTTGACGATCAGGCCCACTTTGATTGAGCGGATTGGCTCTAGTCAGAGGGACGATCCTAACCTATTGGAAATCATCTCCAAGTTAGAGATGGGTATCGATGAGGAGATGAACAAGTATGGGCTTGATCGAGATGGATGGCTTAGAAAGAATGGAAGACTAGTCGTACCCAATGTCAATGGATTGAGAGATGAAGTGCTTAGAGAATGTCATCACTCAAAACTGACTATACACCCCGGTGGTAACAAGATGTATCGAGACATGAAGCAGACCTACTACTGGGAAGGGATGAAAAGAGACATTGGGAGGTTTATATTAAAATGCATGAATTGCCAGCTAGTTAAAACCGAGCAAAAGAAGCCTAGTGGGTTGTTACAGCCATTAGAAATTCCCGAATGGAAATGGGAGCAAGTCTCGTTGGATTTCATCGATGGTTTACCAAGGACTAGATCGGGACATGATAGCATTTGGGTAATTGTCGATCGATTGACTAAAAGTGCAAGATTTATACCAGTCAAATCGACCAGAACGGCAGCTAAGTTAGCAGAATTGTATATGAAGTGGGTAGTGAGATTTCATGGGGTACCTAAAAGCATTGTGAGTGACCGAGACCCGTTGTTCACTAGTGGGTTCTGGAAGAGCTTACAAGAGGCTCTAGGGTCAGAGTTACATCTCAATACCGCATATCATCCTCAGACCGACGGTCAGACGGAGAGGGTGAATCGTATTTTGGAAGATCTCTTGAGAGCATGTATATTGGATCTTGGTGGATCATGGGATGACCATTTGCATCTAGTAGAGTTTGCATATAATAATAGCTACCAATCCAATATCAGTATGGCTCCGTTTGAAGCTTTGTACGGAAGACCGTGCAACTCACCATCATGTTGGATAGAGACTGGCGAGAAGTTTATGCTTGGACCAGATGTGGTGAGGGAAACTTCAGATAAAATCAAGGTCATTCAACAACGAATGAAGGCTGCCCAAGATAGGCAGAAGAGTTATGCTGATAAGAGGAGAAGAGACCTAAAATTCTCCTTGGCGACTTGGTGTTTGTCAAGATTTCTCCGTTGAAGAGCGTAATACGAATTGGCAGGAGAGGCAAGTTGGCACCAAGATTTGTTGGCCCATTCCCTGTTCTTGAACTAGTCGGAAATTTGGCATATAGAATTGACTTACCAGAGAAGATGGCGGGAGTTCACAATGTATTTCATGTTTCCCAACTAAGGAAGTTCGTCCACGACTCAGATATGACTATTTCACCTGGTCAGTTAGAGGACTTCGAAGTAGAACCCGAGGCGGTTGGGAACCGCAAGCCGACCCGTATTGTCGAGCACGACATGAAGCAACTTCGAAGGAAGGTGGTGAAGCTAGTCAAGGTTCAGTGGAGCGAGGACGAGAATGATTGTACTTGGGAGACAGAGGAGAACATTAGGAAGACATACCTAGAACTCTTTGCCTGGTAAGATTTTGACTTCGATTTAGTTTTCCGCATGCTAGGGTAGGCTTGTTTGCTTGTTTTGCATGTTTGATTGTTGTATGTGGCTGTTTGGCATGCAGGATCTTTTGTATGTTTTGGGTTAAGGAATTTCGGGGACGAAATTTCTTAAGGGGGGGGGGGGGGGGGAGAGTGTAACGACCCGTATTCTACGCATCATAGGACCGTAGAATATTTATTTCTTTCACATATGAAGTCGTATGGTTATGTAACTTTGGAAGATGACTATTGGTGTCATTTCCCATGTTCATGATTTTTCCCGATTTTTAAATGACCATTTTACCCCTAGTTGGTACTGTTTTGGCCATAACTTTTGACTGGAAAGGAATTTTGACCTGGAACCACTTCCATTGGCTCCGGATGATGGTTTACAATTCCGTAGATTGGTCACGTTAGCCAAACGGACTCACCGTTTGGGAAATATGGCTGAAACAAGTTTCGGATTGTGAAAAACAGCTTAATTGGGCTTAATCGGGTGATTAACAGCTAGGCCCAATGGGTGATTTCGGGATTAGGGTAAGGAGGAGGCTGAAATCAGTTAGAGAACAATCTTATCCTCATTTCCCAGCCGCCACTTTCTTTCTTGCAACCCTAGCAATGGCCTCCAACACCCAAATCACCTTCTAATCACTTTCTAATCAAGTTTTGGCTTAATCTACATCAAATTAAGGAGAGGAAACACGAAAGAAAGGCTAGAGCTACTGTTAGACAGTATTATTCGCCCAAATCAGCAAGGTTTCAGTTCTGAGAATTTCGTTTGTGGCCAAGGTGAGTGATTAGCATCGTTTTGACACTAATTACAGTTAATTAAGGGTAATTAGTGAAGATTAGTGAATTTATACACTAATAAATTCTGGAAAAATGTCTATAAATTCAAAAATAATATTTTATGCCTCTGGTAGAAATTTGGTTTAATTTGATTAAGTTTTGTTAACACTATGATTAGTTTTGCTTAAACATGCTTAAGGGAAATTATGGGATTTTGGGTATATTTGATCCATTTTGACATGTAAATTCATTGTTTTGGTGTTTGTGGTTAGTTTGCTATGTTGCTATGACTGTTTGACATGATTTGTGATTGATTAGTATAGTTAGATTTGTCGAAAACGTTGTCGAATGGCGTAAACAAGTTGCTGGAAAAAGTTGCAGAAAGTTGTGGAGGGTTTCGGATCGGATCGGATATGGGCTCGGATCGGATAGGAGACCTGGGCAAGGAACCCGAACTGGAGCCTAGCACAAAAGAGGCTTGGCAAAAAGGAAGGCCATGTTGGTTAAGCTGGGGATCTGATCGACTTAGGGACGAAGGGCTCGGATCGGAACTTGGCACTTGGAAGAACTGGCAAGAAGGAAGGCCACACTAATTGAACTTGGATCGGATCAGATGAAGAAGGAGAGATCGGATCGGAGCACGTGGAGAACTAGGGAGCGGATCGGAGCGGAACCACGAACTGGAAGGGAGATGGCACCCGACTCGACCTGGAGGAGGACACCCGACTCGACCCGAAGTGGGACGTCCGACCCGAACCGATGCAACGCTGTGGACCCGAACCGAACCGCTACAGGGGAAGACTACGAACAGAGCCAATTCAAAGTAGAGGACCCGACCCGAACCGATGGCTAGGAGGGGAACCGACCCGACCCAGTATTGACCAATAACCCGAGATGCAAAGGTAGTCCAATATGGGAAGTTAGAGCTCAGGATCCAGTTGGGAACCGATGAGTTCACTTCATGATTGGGCTTTGCTGCGGGACATGTGCCAAGGGGCAGTCGATGTCTATGACTTTGGATCACTATGTATGGGAGGTACGCGAACAGATTCAGGGCTGCAGTGGCCTAGGTATGACTAAAGAGCTATAGACCAATGAAGTGGGGTCATTTGTAAAGATTTGGTCATGACTCCATGTGGTAAGCTTGGTAGTAGCAGTAGTTGTACAAGTCGAACTCCGTCACTACTTCGATGGGTCTAGTGATTGACAGTGGTGGACATCGTATGCTTTACGCACTGAGTGAGAGATGTGAGGATGGTTGCTATAGATGATTTGTTTGCCATCATTATGACATGCACACCCCACCCCCGTATTCTTACACTATTTATTATGGCACCTTAGAGTATTGTACGGTATGTGGTACTAACTCTTTGGTTGCAGGTCCAGGTTCAGGTATGGTTTAGTATACCTGTTATTGTTCTGTTTAAATGCTTATCGCTCATACCAGGCTTTATGTCTGACCCAGAGTTTTATGTCTCCTCTTATTACTCCGGGTGCTCACACGAGCAGACTAGAGACAGGTTAGCCGGTGATGCACGGGTAGATGATCCGGAGACGAGCAGGAGGCTTCCACGTAATATATATATATATATATATATATATATAGTATTCTCCCTGTGTTGTTGAAGATCACTGCTTGGGCATTAGTGGTGCATCTTCTACTTTAGCTTTCTTTTGTTTAGAGACAATAAATTTGAAAAGTTGTAATAAGCTGTATTTGGATTTCCGCTGCTCTGATGTTGATGTTGATTTTAGTTATCAGCTTATGCACCGTCTCACCTGTTTTATGTCAAGTATGTTATTATTATTATATTTTACTCCATGTGCTGTGAGACATTCTACAGGTTCTTGATTAGTTCGTTCCCTTCTTTCCTTTCTCCTGACGACCGTCCCGTGCTAGTCGGCATGTGTACAACGCACTTTCGAAGGAAATGCAGGCTGGTGCGGGGCGGGCCGTCACAATTCCAAAATATTAACTCGTAGGTTAAATACAGTTTATTTCTCTTATAAAAAGATTTAAACATCAAATCCTGATCATATAACCATTTTATAATATTTTATACAAACCAATTTATAAACATCAACATATTTTTAAAATTTCATTATAATGTATAAAATATAATATAATTGAAAATCTTGTTTCAGTTATAAAATAAATTTCAAAACTTAACTTCGTTAATTCGCCGAACGACAAATCAATGTTTAAACAAAAAGGTGGATTTTAGGTCATTCGCTGCTAAACCCTCAATCAATACCGTCTATTGATTCAAATCATAACAACATTGAATTTCAATTTCACGTCAACATCTAAACAGGTTTTCAATGTCATTGGGGATCAATCAGTTTATATATAAATAATATAAAACAAACAACACACAATATTTAAGGAATTCAGTTGGATCCCTCCAACATGTCCTTCCTTGCATCACATATCATTATAATACAACATATAAAAATATATTAAATGACGATAGTATAATTAACGTCAACCATTCAATCAACAATAAGCATCAGAGGCATCCAATCAACCAATATATATTATAAACAATTAAATTTAATTATATGAATTTAATCAAATCATAGGATTCCAGAAATGTGTGAGAGCTAACTCACCTTTTATTTTTGATTAAGGATTGAGCATTTGTTTCGTTTAATTTTAAACAGACGTTTAAAATTAAACGAAAAACCTTATTGTCTCCCATCCCTTTCGAACTAGCAGGACAGTGTAGTACTTTTTGATATGATCCCAACACTCCCAGTTTCGCATGATTTTGATAACGTATGTACGAGATACCATTATCCCAAGTTTGTAAATTAACCACTATAAACAATATTAACTAATTAATAAAAGGGTGCATTTTTTACAGGTCCCTATTAACTTTCAAAATAGAAAAAAAAAACCGCTGATAAAAAGAACGTGAGATACATCCCTATTTTTGAATTTCCGCTCAAAAAATACCGGAAATAACCTTACGAATGAAAAAAATGTCCAACAACGACTCAATCAATTAAGCAGTCCTATTAAGTAGGATCCGCATCCTACTTTATTGCTTCCGCCTGCTGCATTATTTCTTTCGCCTCCTTCAGTTTTGAACAAAAAAAAAGCGGCAGCCAATAAAAAAAAAATTCTAAAATCTTAAAATAATCGCACCAGTCCACGAAAATTGGAAAAAAAAAGTTGCATATATATATATATATATATATATATGCAAATTTTGCGAATAGTCGCATACTTATATGCAATATTTGCATAAAAGAAATTAAGCAAATGTTTTGCCTGTAGATTTGTTACACATATGTGTGCATGTTTTCGCATTATTTGCATAGTCGAACGCAAATAAAAATGAACTGAATTTCACGGTTTTGAATTTGTGCAAAGATATTTATGTAGTTTCTAGACTGAATTTCTGGGGAGTTTTATGTACTGAATTAATTTCTTCTAATTTTAATTGATATTATGAAAATTTTCTTACTTGTATACAGTTATTCTTAATAATTGCATATTTATTTGCAAATATTATGAAATATTTAAAATATATGCATATTTGTATGCATATATCTAGAATATATGCAACTTTCCTGGATATAACCAAATATATATGCACGAGTTCTAACAAAAGTTGCATACATATGTGCTCATATTAACAATATTTGCATATTCTGAAACACGTATTAAGAACATAAGATCAAAAAAGATGAAAAAATAAGTAAACATCAGAGAAATTAACAATTTGTAGAAACCACATTAGAAAAAATAATTACAAACATATAGACGTACAATTTAGAAAAATAACAATAATATCTGCATATTTATATGCAAGTTTTCTAGATATATGCATACAAATATACATATATTTTATATTCTGGTATTTTCTGCATGTTTGATATAAAGTTGCATACAGATATGCATATATCAAGAGTAGATGCATATTTGAATGCAACTTTTTAACATAAATGCTAAAAACAAATATTTAAAAAATATGCATATATCTAGCATATATGCATACATATACGCAACTTTCCTGGATATAACCAAACATATATGCACGAGTTCTAACAAAAGTTGCATACATATATGCTCATATTAACAATATTTGCATGTTCTGAAACACGTATTAAGAACATAAGATCAAAAAAATGAAAAAATGACACATACGACTGTATGATCCAAAAAAACAAAAAAAAATATACAAAAATTGCATTAATTCCATGATCAAAGAATTCTCCACCTTCACAAATCTTGCATTCACATCTCCTCACTATTACATCATCGACTACTGCTCAAAAATTGCGACTTTCTGCAGCAATCTCCATACACATAACCAGAAAAATTGCAAACACCAGCTTCCCAAAACTTCCATTGCGACTCATCATTGAACCAGCCGTAATTATCTTAATCCATGCAAATTTCAATCGCTGCTTCTCTCTGCCAATGATCAACCCTAGATCTGACTAAACGGAAGGCGTCAATCCATCGAATAAATCTACGTTCGATATAATTAACGCACCCAAAAGTGAAAATTCATGACGGCGCCGCCATTGAGAACGAAATATAGGTTTCTTGAAAAAAAAAGGTTAATTACGTAATGAGATCCGACCTAGGTAATTACGGCGTGAATTAAGAAAAGGGGCAGTTTTGTAAAAATATTAGCCGCTGTTTAAAAATAGGGATGTAATTTATATGTTTTGAAATAGGAGGATGTGAGCCTAATTAAGTTTTATTTTAAGGATGTGACACTAATTTTCACTTAATAAAAATCCCTATATTACCATTCACTTTAAATGTCGTGATTTCCTTCTCAAACACGATCACCATGAACATTACTTAACATACGCGCCACGCCGCCCTTGAAGGCTTTACCATGGCTTTGTTAAATGCTGCTACATCATACTGGTCTTCATATTCCCTCTAGCCCATGCGTTACTTTCCTTTTTCCTTTTTTATTTCTTTTTTTAAACAAATAGCCCGGTCCAACATGGAAAAAGCCCACAACCCCACTATTTACAACCCGCCTCCCCTATTATCATCTTACCCACGTCTTGTTTAACTGCCTGCAACTCCATGAACTTCCCATTTGCAAACCTGAAGCCAAAACAGGCCACGTCCACTTTATCACCTCACCACCGACCAACTTTCCCCCTGATATGCATAACACGGTAACTCAACAACCGTGCATCACCACCAAACCAGGTCTCCGCCCTTCCTACATGCCTTGGCTCACCGACATCCTCCATGTAGAACCCAGTTGAACTCGACACTACTCCTCCACCTCAACATCGCATTGCAAGCTATAACGACCCAGAAGCCACCAAATCTGTCAATCACCGCATCTATCATTCAGGAACTCGCCAACGACCTTACTTCTCCTTCGACACCTCTACCATAGACTGTCTCCAGAACACCCATACACCGCATCTCCTCCACCCATCGGTTCCAACTCCAACATGTTGTAGTTTTGCCAGAAAATGAAAATGCAATACTTCCGTTCAACAGGCCATTTCCCTGCCTCCGAGCGACTCGGTCCCACCGTGAGACCCCCCCATCTCCACTGCCACACCATGCAGCACCATTGCCACACTCCGCCAATGACCTAGCTTCCCACGGCTTATTTGGATAATTATTTTTTCTTTGTTAAGAGTTTTGAAAGATCGGGTGTATATCTTTTAGTTTGTTGTGTTTTAGTTTTTGTGCGGATGAAGTGTTAGTTTGCTGGAAGAAGGAAATTTTCAAATGGAATAAGAGAAGAAGGAGCTTTGGTTTGGTTTTAAAAGATTGTTCCCTTTTGTCTGTTTTGCTGCGTTGTTTATATAGCCAAAAAGATGTGGCAGATGATCAGTTCACCACGTGCGGTAAAAAGTATGTGCAAAGATTTTTTTTTTTGATTTGTCTAAAGATTTTTATCTGATATGACGAATGATATTTTTCGTACCTATCGCCATTTTGTACCGGCATTTATAGGTTCCTATGGTCACATACAAACTCCGTTCGCGATGAAAATGGATGTCATGGTATAATTCGACGTTACTATCATAATGAAACTTGTTTTGTCGAATTCCGAGTCCGTTTGATCAAACGGCGCTCATTCAAGTGCAAATGGTCGATTTATTTACATTTAATTTTGCTATGCTCATAGAATAACTCTAATTAGTGCGAAACTTGAAATCTAGCAATAATTAGCCATTATGGTCTTAACAAATTTTGTTTCATTGAAAACCAAGGTCGTTTGAAGTAAGTTCCTTTTTAAGGCACCAGTTTAAATTAAAATAAATCAATTTTAAAACACCTCAATATAATAATAATAATAATAATAATAATATATTATAACTAGCCATACTCGAGTAGAATTTCATGTAGTTTCAAAATAAAATACTTTGGGTAGAATTCCTAGCCAAATAAATACTCGATATTTTAAAAATCCGATTATGTTATATAAACAGTAGTTATAATATATAAACCAAATCCATAGCGACTATTTGAAAATTTAATTTGGACATAAACAAAATCTACAACATGAAAACTTGATTTTTCTCTTCCATTAGAAATATATTATCCAATAGATTCGTATGTTTCTTGTTTCAAAGAAATACGCCTTATATTGGATCCTATATGTCTAATTAAAGTTAAAAACATTATATTACGAACTACCACTGCAGCTCGTTTTATAATTAAATTATAAGTCAAATGTTCAAACGTCGTTTAATAAACGAATACATTAATAATATTCAAAACTAAACAAAAATAAATATTTCTATATTATCTACTTTGCATTATACATCAAATTTAACCAATCCCAACTGTTTTAGAATTAAATTATTATCATGTTATTTGTATTAATAAAATATCCAAAACCATTGAATTAAATCCTAAAACAACATTTAAAACCATTTTTAAATATTAAATTAGACAGTTAAAAATCTGGGCTGTTACAAATATAATTTTTGACATTCTAGAAATGCAGAAAACAAGGATTCATTTTCAATTGTATATGTTAAAGCTATTTTCCAAATTGACCATTTTCCAATGTTTGCTCATGTTCCGTGCATGTTAGAATATATGTTGAAACCACAATACGCAATACTCTTTTTCAAACCAAACACTGCATAAGAGTCGCTAGCCTGACTCCGTAGCCCATGGAGGCTTTGTACCGTTCTCTCTATTCTTCTTTTAATTTAAGAACATAATTGCGACAACTAGGCTAAAGTGTAGCATATCTCACGAGCTTTAATCCAATCTTAAGCAACATTGTTGTAATCAGTCAATAGGCCACTTGAATAGTCGAAATAAAGAAGTATATCACCAGTAAGATTATCAGTTAAGCATGAAGTATAAAGTTATCTCTCAAAGCAATCTCCCAACTTCCTGAACTTTTGAAACTCAAAGCTCATTGTGTTAATGTTAATAACATTACTTGCCGAAAATCATTATGTATGTTACAATTGTATGACTCACTTTGTTGGATGCACTAAAAATTTTAGACTCAGAAGAAAATCAATGTAATATACCTGAAAATTCAGCAAAGCACGATGAACTGGCTAGCAAGTGAAAAATATACCACATATTCCTTCCTCCTCCTCCTTCTCTTTTCATGTTAGACACCTTGCATGTGTAGACATTGAAGCAAACACGTACTGGACACCAAAAGCAACGGATACAAATGAGACGCAATTCAATCATGCCACAAAATTGCATTTCAAAAATTCTCTATGTAGCAGCAGTAGTCTAAAACTATTAACGGTGACTTGTATGCATTACAGGTCCAAACATCACTATACGCAAATTCAAAGCAATTATATCCAAGTGTCGACTCAAGTTAATATACTAGGAAAAAATAGCGACATCAATATGTCATACTTTGAATTTAAAACAGAGATTATTGAGTCAAGGCTAAAATAAATGTTGACATTAAAAGTTGGTCACTAGTTACAGTCAACCCCCAATCATCAGGAAAACACACGAATATTGATCACAAAGTAAAAATAAGTAAAAAGAATAAGGAACACGCAAGAATTTTTATAGTGGTTCGACAAGGATGGTGCCTACGTCCACTTTATATGTATTGATTCTTTTTTTGTTACAAGTACAATGCTTTTTTCTGTTTTTTTTAGAAAAGAGGAAGAGATGGCTATCTTTGGACTTAGCTGTAGAAGAGAAGCTCAGCTAAAAAGTGAAGTAGCCAAAAGAAGTCTGGAGCAGAAGTTAAGAAGAAGTCTGGAAAGAAGGTCCTTTTCCATTTAGGGCTTGGTGGTATTTACAAGTGGAGTAGTGGGCTGAACAGGCCGCCACGCGGCTTTCCTATTTTTTGGAGCTTGGACACGTGGAGCTTGATTATTGGTTGTAGTTGCGACAGCGGGACCCGGTCCACTGCTGTTTAATAGTATCCTCGGAAATAGTGGCTTACGTGGCACTTGTGGTGAGGTGTATAAAAAGTAGAGCTTTGTCCTAGGGTGGTTGACCGCCTCTATTGCCTTGAGAGCTGGGTCGAGTATTTAATGACTTGGTTTGATATTTCCAAATGAATCCGAGATATCTAGTCAATCCGAATTTGATGGAAGCGGATAACTCGGTCAGTTGAGAAGAGCGATTCTTTGGGCTAGATAAGTTTTTACCTAAAGGAGACCTGCTCGAGTCAGCCTTAGTTTGGGTTGTTCCTGAAGGAAGCTGGCCTAGTCCTGACTTTGTCTGGGTTTTGCTGAAGCGTGGGTTGCTCGATCTGGTCGACTGACTGATGTTGAGAGATGAAATTCAGGGCATCAGGCTTTGATCTGAACTTTGATAGTTTTTTGCCAAAAAGTTCGTCAACACTTTGCCCTCATAATACATCTTTCTTGGTAAAGTAGGTGTGTTCTGATCCTTGTATCGAAGTCCAATATGCGGGTAGAGATGGTTACGGCAAACCGTATTAAGGCAAAAAGTCTGGTGATCTAGATGGTTCTATTAATACTAGAAAACCGACGATTGAGGTAAATTGTATTAAGGCCAGAAAACCGTTAACCATCAAGAACTGCATTAAGGCCGAGAATGTAATTGTTAACTCTAGTCTTGAGAGTCATCACCTGCAAAGATTGTAAGAGCCATCCTCGGTCCAGAGAAGGCTTTCGATTTATTCGGGCGAGTGTTAACCATACTCGGCTTGAAGTTCAGGTCTAAAGAAGGCTTTCGATTTATTCGGGCGAGTATTAACCATACTTGACTTACGGAGGTGGCGAGTATTAACCATACTCGGCTTATGGAAAGTGTCATCCATGCTCGACTTGTATAAGGTCGTTTGATAAGTCTTAGAAGGGACGAGTATAATCCATACTCAGTTTAAAGAGATCTGACCGTACTCGGCTGAAGGAGTAGGTTTAGAGACGGTGGCAGGATTTCGCACTGACCATATTCGGGGGGGGGGGGGGGGTTAGTCATGCTCGGCTTGAATCATTCAAACATAATTTATGTTTGCAAAAGAAATATCGCTGTTCACTAAGGAATTATTTACAAGAAATAAATTCTAAGAGGACGAATGTTGATTCCAGAGCATGCCTAGGAGCTAAATCCTAATCCCATACATGTGTACATCAACATATCCTTTTTATTGAAAGAAACAAAAATACATTGGAAATATGAAGTCTAAATTATATTAATTGATGATAATTCCATCAGTGCTAGTCTCGGGGTCCTTTCCTTTTCTAGGAGCTCGAGGACCGGCTTGACGGGCTTGGGCCGAGGATTGTGGCAGCATGGCATGTGGGTTTTTCTTGACATACTCCGGAAGTTCCCCTCACCTGACCCTATCCTCGATGAGATCCTGTAGATGCTTGCATTCATTGGTGCTATGGCCAACGATGTTGTGAAACATGCATTGCTTTCCAGAGTCGAGCTCTTTCTGGGTCGGCACGGCTCTCTTCGACGAGGCCTTGGGAAAGGCAGGCACCCTCATACGTCAATGTAGATGTCGAGCAAGGAAGAATTGAGCTCGGTATATTGATCGTACTTGTCCTCTCTTCAAGGTCGTACGTTGCGTTCATTCTTCTCCGGGGTCTTTCCTCTTCCTTTATTCATCCCATTGGTGTGAGATGGACCTCCTTGTTTGGTGGCTAGGACCTCGAGACTCTCCATCTCAGTGCTAGCGTCTTCTTGTTGGAGGAATCGTTCGGCCTCTATATAGAAATCTTCTATGTCCATGGAAGGATCTCATGTCAAAGAGATTGAGAATTTTGATCAGTTCTGAACACCAGCAATGGCGGCCATAAGCACCATCGATGGCTCGGGTCGATTGACTGATGCTACGGCCGCGTTGAATCTCTCGAGGAATGACCGAAGTGCTTCTCCTGGACGTTGCTTGACGGAGGTCAAGAACATGACACTCTTCGGTCGGGAGATGTGAACTCTGAACTGTTCGATGAAGCGGGTGACTAACGTACTCCAGCTGCTTATCGACTCTGTTGTTAGCTGTCGAAACTACATGCCGGCTATATCTATAAGGAAAAGTGGAAAGCACTTGGCCATGACATTGGTCGATGCATCGAGCACTTCCATATGTCGCGTGCATCGCATGAGGTGGATGGTTAGGTCAGTCTGACCATTGTAAGGCTCGATAGTTGGGAACTTGAAGTCCGGAGGATTGCAGGAATTTCTGGTCTCCCTGTTGAAAGGACTGCGGTAGATACTATCTATATCCTATTCAGAAGAGTTACCCCGGGTGAAACATCGGATAATGCTTGCAAGCTGGCTTCCATCTTCGAGGAGTCCTTGTCATGAATCCAGCTCTGCATTTGGGAGAACTCTAGCTGCAGGATCCAACGAAAGCATGCTCAGAAGATTGGCCATTAGTTGGGCTCGACCTCCGAGAGTTGAGTGAAGGTGAGGGCGAGGATGATCCCTAGCTGATGGTTTTGGGCATAATGGCTCCTCTTGAACCTGATGAGAAATGGACCGGGCCCTACCCATGATAGAAGGTCCGGTCTGATCCAGCATAGCATGTGATGTTTGGGGGTCAACATTACCCCCAGTTGGGGTGACGTTAGGAGGGTTTATGCATGTAGGTTAATGTCACTCACCAAAGGAATGCATTAAGTTTCGTGAAGCGCTATAGGTAAACAGACACAGAATAATTACAAGACAGATGTAAATAAGGCAACAGCGAAAAATTTAAATTTTTATTTCAACCATAAAGCATAATACCATGGTCCAAAATTTCATAAGTCATAAAAACCATTACAATAAAATAACTTCTGTCTTGCATCATCAGAGTACATAAGAATATGAAAAACATAATTTTCCCCAAATAAAAAGAGTTAAGCCATAGTAGAGACAAGACTTGAGCCATACTTCAGAAGTAGCTCCTAGTAAGATGATATTTGAGTCATGATTAAGTCTAAGTGTTTCCTCCCTGAGAACCAAGGGGGAAACGGAAGAAAGAAGGAGAAACAACAGGGTTAGACATAAAGTCTGGTGAGTCTAGTTACTTTTAGCCAGTAGATAAATAAAAGCAACATGATAGGTATATAAAGTGGATAAGAGAGATCACTACATAAATGGCAGGTGTGACAAGTTAAGCAAGATAAGGTGTATGTGCCTCACTAATGATTACTCTGCCTTATTACTAGTATAACTGAAATGAGATGACCCCTTCCACTATGAGTTGGTAGGCTCAGGCCAGACATCCAGGTATACCCTAACCACTACCCTAATCGATCGGCTCCCTACCTTGTAGATATCCTATGCTGGCCCTACAGTAGGAGGTATCACTTCCTAAAGTGGCAACCCATGGTGTGCACAACCATGTCTACTGGTGTCACGGTCGTCTTTGCCCCCTCTGCCCGGCCCGTAGACGCACCTGTCCCCGGTTGGTTTGCGCCGCCCACACCATCCGTCTCGTTTGGATTTATTACAATCAATTAGTAAGCGTCCCCCTTCTCCGCCTAGTACGGAGTTCTTTAATTGATACCAAGTCCGGGTTACTGACTGAAATGGGTCCCAAACAATATGATACAAGCTCTCCCCCTTGTCTTGTATCCCCACTAGGTTTTCCACTGACTATATACCCTTAGTTGTCTTTAATTACATAGCCCTATACCAGTTATGCTTACCCTAAAGGGTGTCTTTTATTACATAACTTCATTACATTATCTATCGGTTATGTATGCCACTAGGTGTCTTTAATTACATAACCTTATTACATTATCTACCAGTTATGTATACCACTATGTGTCTTTAATTACATAACCTTGTTGGGTTAAGCTCGTGGGCCTATATGTAAATATTATCCACTCCCTCTAATTTACTTAACCCACCCACTACCCTTCCAATTTTATTTAACCTTAATTTAAGTTCATAGTCATACAATCTTTATGGATTGAATTAGGTTAAGTAGTCCAATTCTTTACCATGTCCAATTATGGTTTTATAATGGGCTAGACCTCCCACATTAGGCCTACAACATGTGGATGTTGGATATGTCGGTCGGGTCCGGGCAGTATTATTCCACAGTTGGGCCTAACCTCGTGTCTTAGACCAATTCGTATTTGCGTACTTAGACCTCCCACATTAGGTTCAACATTAGTGGCTGCTGGATATGTCGGTCGGGTCCGGGCAGACTTCCACCACTAATGTAACCTAACCTTGTGTCATAAGTACAATTTACAATTCCTAATTGTAAATTACTAAACATTCCAAATTAATCCAAATCTACCTATGTTATTATAGGTAACTATTTCTATGTTTTTTTTCATTTGAATTACATGTCCCATTTCATATAATTATTACATAAATTATGCCAATTATAATCCCTTTTTCCATGTTTCCTCTCTAACGTATTCATACGTATTTTGGCGGCATCTAAACTATAAAGTAACCTAGGTACAACAATGAAAAGGGAATATGGCAAAAGTGAAAGCTTCAACATATCTTGGCATAAACATAAACATAAACTGGTATGATAACAAGGTGAATGGTTATGTAATCATCATGGCAAAGTAGACATAAAAATGATGAACTTGTAGCAACTACGATGTCAAAGCAACATAATGAGATCTAAATTAACCATAAGGTGTCCAATTATTTAGAACTAGCATAGTTAGGGTGACATAGTAACATGTTTAGATCTGAAAATGGATTTACATGTCAAGTTTACAATATATCTCAATGTATCACAATACGACAAGTGAAAGATGATGAACATAAAGATTTAGATCTAAGTAATGTTACAACTGTCCAAATTAATAGATGTACATCCATCATAATATGGTTACAAGTCAAGATCCACATAAGCAACATAATCGAATAAGCACAATTTTATTAGATCTAGGAAAATAAATCTGTTATGACATAATATAGAATTCCACATTAACACAGAATCATATTTTACAACATGTTCTACTCGTAGTCTTTCAAAATATACTTTTATTTATCTAAACCTAAAAACAACTAGAACTTACAGTGTTAGGTTTGGAGAATTGAGGAAGAACGGATCTAGAATTTCTGAATTGGATTTGTAGAATATATTATTGTAGAAAAACGCACTACAACAAAACAGTCATTTTACAAGGGGCAAAGACCGTTGTTACATGCTTTTCACAACGGGCACACGCTCGTCCTAATATGCGTCGTCGTAATAGGTCTTGACTATTTTACAACGGTTAGTGACTATTGTAAATGACCGTTGTAACTTTCTCTCTCACATGCAATGACTCTATGACAATGGCTATAAACCCGTTGTAATATCTAATAAATTAGCGCCTTTTTCCGTTGTAATACATTATATAACAACAGTTATCAACCGTTGTAATATTTTTTGCAACATGCATTGACCGTTGTAATATCTTCTATAACAACAATTAATGCCCGTTGTGAAATGCTGGAAGTTGCAATGGTTTTGAATATTACACATAATCTTAATAATATTTACAAGAATTGAACATTTAATTCAAAAATTATTTTTAAACAAATATTTATTCAAATAAATATTTATTACACTTTCAAACAGTACACATAGTGGTTCCTCTTTATTTACACAATCACTTGTACATACGCTTCCTCACTACATTTCACTCACAACCATATGACTCCCCACTATACACTTATTCACTCATATATACATACACAATTACTCTCACTCTCACTATAGTTTAGCCTTCGGCTTCTTGCTTCAGATTTTATACCAATCGTATAAGTCATATGATTGTGCTGCAGTCTAATAAGGCATAAAATTTAAATGTACCTTTTTCCAACATCCCAATTTGCTATCCAACAGTTCATTTTCAAGAGACAGTAAGCTTCACCCTTGAATCCTTCAAGTCCATTTATCTTTCACTGCAAAACACAAACTTGTAGTTAGTATGTAAGTAAAACCAATAAAATAAATCATGTTGAACTTGTATTCCGAAATTTAGCAAAATTAAACAATAAAGTAAACGGTTCACCAATAAATACATATTTCTTATGATGTTACAAACAAAACTACATTTAGGAAAAACTGCATTGAGCATGTTTACAGACCTCTATACACATTCCTTTCCTATGTATCTCACATAGTTCATGTGTTGTCTTCACTTTGATTTAAGATTGTTTCCATGGTGCATTGATGCATGTTGATTTCCAAATTGATCTACATTCCTGCATTGTTTCACAATTATGAGTACAGTCCTAAACTGTTTTGGTTGGATGGACAATTTTTTTTGATTATATTGTAAGAAAATATTATTTATTCAAAAGCACAAGTGATGAAAAGCACACCTGATGCATGAGTAAAATATGTTTATTTAATGTCTGACAAGGTTTATTAGAAAAAAAAATGTCATGTAATATAAACATGCCCACTCACCTAGTTCAGCTCTTTGTATTGAAATATATGTTAGAAGATTAAATAGGAATTCAATATGACCATACACAGTAGACAATTAGTAAGCTTTTTGCTCTAACCATACCTTATAAAATTGTTTACAAAGTATAAAAAAATTAGAAGAAACATGGAAACACATTCATTCTTTTCTATTAGGTATGCTTATCTTTTAACTGTAATTGGTTCGAGGAATGATATCCAAATATCAACGTATGGACATCCTGGATAAGGTTCACTTGTAGGTTCTAATAGGCCGATAACATAAATTATATTTATGTTCATAGAATTGTTTTGAACATGTAATAGCTTTTATTGTTATGTTCTATCACTTTTAACAAGCAGCCATGTCAAGATCTAACCTTGAATCCAAAAACACAATAAATTTGCATATGGAAAACAACTATTAAAACTCAACCATCATCTGTGCAAAACTCATTTCTTAGAATCATATTTTGTAATAAATAAGATAAACTTACCAACATGATCCACAGCTGGTAGGCACATAATTATCATGTCAAATCTTGGTAGCTTGGTTAAATTATCCAAAATGCTTACAGAAAATTCAGTGTCCTCCCTATAAAGTTATATAGACCAGAGTTATGATTTTATGTTATTATATCAATTAATTAAACAAGTCAGAGTGCAACAGATTACTTACCCAAAAATCGTAGATGTGCACTTGATAATCTCAATTAATATTGGAGCACACAAAGTGTTATTAGAAGTTTTGAGGTAACAAGGTCGGCTAGATTGCTTGAAAAAACACCATTATGTCTTCGTCAACAAAAAAATCAAAAATCAAAATAAAGCTAAGGGGAAAAAAGAAGGAAATAAATAGGAAATTGAAAATTAAAAAGAAAGGTGAGAAACAATTGTATAAAATTGACCTTTAGAAAATGAGGTTGATTTCCAAGATCACTAGAAAGAGATCTCCATGCAACTTTAAACGCATAAGCTAACTTTAGAAATGAGATATTCTCTGCTGCTTTTCCCATAACTTGACACAACATGGGATGCGACATTTTGAATTGGCACATGTTGATCTTGGATAACATCAATTAGAAATATTCAGCATATCAATCAGTATTAGTACTTAAAAGGGGACAATGTATTTTAAGTTCAACGATATACATATTAGTTTTAGTTAAATTGCAATTTGAATGCTTTTTTGTAACTTCATAAATAAAATAATAGGATAACCAACTTCACCAGAAACATGTACGACATTTAAGAATTATCAAGCCTACATTATGCCAATTTGTAATATGCCAATTGTCAATTTCCAAACTACATATAAGTACCTTTGTTCCTTTTCATCAAGCCAACAAGAAGTTAGTGAAGTCACAACCAAAGATCTATGCACAATTCACTTGTTGGTGTTGCCTATTTCTTGTAGTTATCTGATTTGCTGCTTACCCAAATATTAAAAATTGGAAGTATTATGCCTTCGATGTGTTGCGCCTCGGAGTGATATGACTCGGCATTATTCGCCGTAAGTATTGATGAAGTCTTGAATACAAGGATACCTAAAAAAAGAAAGACTAATTGGGTGAAACTTCAACCCACGAATACATTTAAGTCAGTGGGTCTTGACCATAAAAGTTTAAAGACATGAACTGCATTATCATAGTTTAGACATCTATCATAACAAATTTTCATTGATCAAACAAGCTTACAAGAGTATGTACTAAAAAATAAATCCATCTCGCACTGATCAAAAAATTTCTCTAGATTATTTATAGAACAAAGTATATTTGATCATCAAAAGGAAACCATTTGCAACTTCTTTTGTATGTAACTATTCGTAATGTATAATAAATTTTTGGTTCACTTTCTACTGGATTTGTATGTAACTATTCGTCGATTGCATACACTAAATAAACTCCAAAGGCAAGACAAATTATGTAGGAGCAATCATAATTCCAAGTTTTTGTAGAAACCATTTAATTGTGGCATAATTACTACATTTGAAGATTTTCAGGTGTAAACAGTAACCCGAATAAAGTATACAACATATTCAACTAACTATTATGTTTATTTAATGTCAATGGACTGCAACCGGCTTTTATGTCGATGCTAACCTGCGCATATGAACCAAAATGCTGAGGGTCATGACAGATGATTTCAATCACGTGGGATTACATTCAACACTATGCACCACTTGATTTAATTCCATGTTTGACACTAATGTTAATACAAGCGAAATTCTAATATTTTTATTCAATACGTTTAGTACTATACACAGTTGATCTTTTTTTCATTTTTTGAGGATTGATAGCTGGTTATAGGAACATACTATGAAAAGGATTTACAATTAATAAAAGATGCACTCTACTTTTCTATTTAAATAATATATACTATAATATTGTGCGTTGTAGTGCACATAAAATTTGAAAAAATAGACTTGGAAATTGATAGTGATATCACAAAATTCTTAGAAGATGGTGACTATAACCTTAACGTGGATTCTAACCTCAAATCAAATGATAAATGAATCTAAGACCATTATGCTAGCTCATCAACTGTAACATCATTTTTTTAGTTACAATACCCTCATAATGATATGAAAACTAGACCGCAAGAAAATAAAATTCTTCTCAGGTACATAGATATGATTGTATTGATGCTCCATCGAATACTAAATATTTTGTAAGAATTCTCATTTTTCACAAAGTAAGCCTGTAATTGTGTCTATCAAGATGTAAATAGTGTCAGATAGTGCTATAATCGTTTCCCCAAAACAAAATTCACATTCATATTTGTAATCACCAAATAAATTACTTTTTTGACTCAAAAACATGATGTCTTTCGCAGAATATTATTGACTTTCATCAACATCTCTGAATCACTATGAACTAAAAACGAAAAATTATATCATCAAAAAAAAAAAACGAGCAAACTATACACAAATAACCAATAACTACAGATCAGATAGAACCATTCAATGTGCTAATAAGTAAATTGCATCAAAGAAACAACAAAACAACGATAGGTAATAATTAGCATCGATTTAATATTAGATTGAGGATGACTAACCCCTATTCTCTCATTCCATTGTATAGTTTCTTCTGCGTCGGCACTGAAAGAGTCAATAATTTTTTCTCCAGCAGATGAGATTTGGGGTTTTCCCCCTTTTTCAGTAGACAGGTATTGGGAACAAACGAAGTGAGATTTGTTTTATTCTTTCAGCGGTGGGATATATGGGTGAGAAACAATGGTGGATAGTAGGGGAGGTAACGAAGTGGGTCTTCTTCATTGCGACCCGTTAACGACTCAGTTTTAGTTTTTAATAAGAGAACGTAAGAAAAAGTTAATTTGTTCATAACTGGCCTCATGTTAGTTGCCAAATTATTTAAAGGTATTTAATTTTAAGGACACATTTCAATAAAAAATTAGATTAAAGGACAACTAACTTTCATAATTAAATTAAGGACAGACCAAACTGAACTATATCAGCATGAAGTTCACTTTTTTTATCGCTACTAAATCGATTAAAGAATAAAAAATAACCCTCAAAATTTTTGTTAGAAATAATGTAATTTCAAAATTATTTTAGTTTATTAATGTAATTATAAACATATAAAAAAATCATCTCGGAAAGCTAAATGAATATAGCTGTATAACTTAAATATATAGCTTTATAACGTATCATGTGAACACATAACCAAAGTCATTTTAATGCTAATGTCGTTTACACCCAAAAAAGCTATATGTAAAAAGCAAAGCTATATTCATTTCGCTTTCCATCCTAACTTGTCTTATATTCATTTTTTTCTATATTTGTAAATCAAAAAACATTTTCTAATTAAATTTTATTATTTTTAATGTAATAATCACAGGAAAAACATTTTTTTATGAATTTTTATTATTTACAAGATGTCAATATGTATCCGTAATTTAAAATAATTGAACTTTTTTCAATTTAAACATAAAAGTTGTCCTTGATTTAGGTAGCAAAAGTTGATTGTCCTTGGATTTATTTATTTTGCTAAAATGTGTCCTTGAAACAAATATCCATATTATTTAATGTCTCTAAAACTGGTCTTAGCTTTGCCTTTTTGTTGTAGTGCATCCAAGAAAATGAAGAAGAAAAAACAACCTGGAAGTATTCATTGCTGGAAGAAGCCAATTGTGTGATTGGCGAATTTTAGCCTAAAAATATGATTCGCGGTGGAGGCGCTTGATTGAGATGGAGAATGCTGGAATGCGTGATTTTGATTTTAGGGACTAGGGCACATTGTAGGAAGCGGATCGAAATTAATGCACAGCTGGAGCCAAAATATTTGCTTTGGAGACAAAATTTGGGGCCAATTTCTTTAATTATGGAAATGGCGTTATTAAGAATATGATAGTTCAATCCGAATTAATTTCAATTTTTGAAAAAATCAAAAATTAATAACTTTTACAAATAAGTTTAATTTATGATGTAATCCTTTGCTTTGTGATTGTATTGAAGTGTTCTATGTACCATATTCATGTAGGTTATTGTATAAATTTATCAATGATGACTGGGTGAAACAAACAAACATCTCTTGGTTTTATTCGTCATATTCGTTTGTTATTTGAATAAAAAATTGAATAGTGAAAGTGATATGTCGTTCATCTAAGGGCGTTTCCATCCCTTTTGGAATTCACTTTGTAATGACAATCATTTTTTATAGTTTTATACAAAAACTTTCAACATAGTTGTTTTGAACTAAATCCAACAATTTAAAATTTTACAATTTTATTTGAAATATTTTTTAATTTTAATGAAATTTTGTAAAAAAATTCATGTCATTCGCCGTTATTAAACGCATATTACACAATTTAAAATAAATAATCAATTGATTATAAATCGGTTAAATTAAAAAGCATTAATTAAAATACCTTGATTAAGTGCTCTTCCAAATTATCTTTTTCGTAGCTGCAAACTTATACTTCATTCACCCATCGTTCTTGCTTAAAATGATATGGCACATATATTAAAAAAGTTTCACGTTCATTTGATCCTTTCATATGGCGAAGGTTCCCTCGAATGCTTTTACAAAGCGAATCAATTTATATAGTAGTAAATTAATTATTAATAAATAATAAATATTGGTGAAGTATGTTTAATATAACATTATTAATGATTAATAAATATTAATAACATATGATTAATGTAATAAATATTATTAGTAATGTAATATTATGGTTAGTAATTAATAACACATGATTAATATATATAATATTATTAATGATAAATTATTAAATAATAATAAATAATAAATATCAATTTTAAGAAAGCATTATAATGATAAATTATTAAATAATAATAAATAATAAATATCAATTTTAAGAAAGCATTATAATTATTAATTATTTATTACTGAAAATTCGCAGCTAACATTCGTTACAATGATGCTTTATGATTATCGTAAAATTCGCATCGGTTCAACGAGCATTTTTTGACCGTTGTAAAATTGGCACTTATTACAACGGTCACTTCTTGTCTGTTGTAAAATTGGCATATATTACAACGGACATTATGTGAACGTTGTAAAATTGACATCTATTACAACGGTCCAGAAAAGACCGTTGTAATAGAGTTCTATTACAACGGGCTTTCATTTTCCATTGTAAAATAGGTGTTGTATAGGGCATCTATTACAAGGGGCCTTAATGGACCGTTGTAATAGACCTCTATTACAACGGGCATCAATCGCCCGTTGTAAAAATGACGTTGTAATAGGGTATTTTTGTTGTAGTGACGGTTCAGTTCGCACTCCAGCAGCATATGGCCTCCATGTCTTCCAATGAAGAAAATATGAGAAATATGGCACATATATATAGCTGCCAGACCCCCTGAAATCGAGAGCCACGTCATCCCTAGGGGTGTCGACACCCTTGTTGGTGCCTAGGTCAACACCCTTCTAGGGGGGTCGACCACCTAGAGCGGGAACTCTACCGCTCAGAGGAATATTTCGAATTTGAATCTTTTGGGTAGAATTCTAACTCATCTCTGACTCACCTCTGACTCATGCTTATATATAAAATATTTCTGTGTGCATACAAACTTAAAACCCTCACAACTTCTTCATACACTGTCTGTTTTATGCAAACCAAATGTCTATCTTGACCAAAATTTTGAGATGGATGCAATGGTGCATTCCATTTCCTCTAATTCTGAATATTAATTTAATTTATTCTCTTTAATGTCATTAAAAATTCGGGGTGTTACATTCTCCCCTTCTCCAAAATCTCTAAGTTGAGAAGAATGCATATCCTACCATCCATCATCCATCTACTCATCCACCAATCACTGGCATCCATTGTCCTTAAATATTTCTAATGCTTATATGAATATATGCAAAGGTGTGTGTATATGTCCCAACACTAATGTGAAGATCAGGCAGTGTACTGATTCAATTGACCTCCTTAATGTAATGTATGTTAGTGCCATGAATCCAATATGTATGCAAATAAACCTATCATATCATATAAGTTCTATATGTATGCACATTCATTCGTCCAAATGCAACATCCATATGATAACTCATCCATTTCCATTCATAAAAGAAAAGAAATTGCACACACATCCATATGCAGTATGTGAGTGATTGAGCCAATCTTAGTGCCTAATGTGTGTATATGCGTCCACAGGCAACCACTAGCAAACACTTGCATCCATAACATATTTCAAGCACATGTTTACATCCATAGGATTCCTTTCTAAAGGTCGAAAATACGATGGAAAAGATATATTATATAGACAGGAACAAGTACTGATAAAACTTAGGAAAAAGAGTTAAGAACATACCCTCGAAAAGAAAAGAGTACGAAGCACGAATCTTTTCTTCGGTCTCCTAAGTCGCATCTTCTAGGTTATCTCCCCATTGAACCATTAGCAACTTGATCTCCTTATTGCGCAGCTTCTTAACCTCTGACCCAAGAATACGGGTAGGGACTCGTCTGACTGTCGCCTCCCATTCCACTTCGACTTCTTCCAACATACTCGGCTCAACTACTTCTGCGATGTCATGCAGGCACTTCCGCAGATGAGAGACATGGAAAACGTCATGAACACTGGATAGATTTTCTGGGAGCTTTACTCTGTGGCCCATTTGGCCAATCCTCTCGGTTATGGGGAATGGTCCCACAAACCTAGGTGCCAACTTCCTATTGATCTGAAGCGAACCACATTCCTTAGAGGTGATACTTTGATTAAAACTAGGTCTCCCATTTCGAACTCGATGTCAGTCCTTCTCTTGTCTGCAAAGGACTTCTACTTATCTTGAACTGTCTTCATCCACCGTCGAATAAGGTCAATCTTTTTGGAAGTTTTTCTAACCATATCTGGTCTAAGTAATAATCTTTCTGTAGATTCCTACCATCAAATTGGCGATCTACAGAGTCGTCCGTACAATGCTTTGAAGGGTGCCATTCTGATGCTAGCCTGAAAACGGTTATTATAGGCAAACTCTACTAAAGGAAGATGCTCTTCCAAAGTCCCTCTGAAGTCTAGGATACATAGCCTTAAATATCTTCTAGAATCCTATTCACCCTCTCTGTCTGCCCGTCGGTTTGAGGATGATAAGCAGTTCTCAAACACAACTGTGTACCTAATGCTTCTTGCAAACTCCTCCAAAATTCGCTGGTAAAGATGGGGTCATGATCGCTCACGATGCTGGAAGGAACTCCGTGGAGACGAACTATCTCTCAGACATAAATTGCTGCCAACCATGATGTCGTCCGCTTACTCTTAAGTGGAATAAAGTGAATGCTCTTACTGTGTATCCACTATCACCCAAATATTGGTATTACCTCTCTTCGATCTAGGCAAACCATCTATGAAATCCATAGAGAGGCTCTCCCATTTCCACTGCGGAACCTCTAACGGATGAAGTAATCCACCGGGCTTCTTTTGCTCAGCTTTGACTTGCTGGAAAACTAAACATTAAGAAACAAATTCGACCACATCCTTCTTCATCCCATCCCCAAAAGAAAACTCTCCTCATGTCCCTGTACATTTTATCACTGCCTGGATGAATGGTCATCTTTAGAATGGTGGGATTTTTCAAGGACTTCCTTTATCAAGCTTCCAGCTTGAGGAACACAAAGCCTTCCATCTCGTCGCAACCACCCCTTTTCATCTATGGCATACCTACTGAGGTGACTAGAAGTCTCCCCTCTTCTGAGCTTATCCATGATGTCTAGAATCTGTGGGTCACCCTGTTGCGATGCTCCTATCTAATCCATACGAGTCGGTCGTACCTCTAAGGATGCAAATAAATCAGGCAAAACCTCGATGGAGGGTCTAAAATCAAAAGCTGATATAAACTCCAAGTTCTTTCTCTCCATAAACAGAGTACTCAGGGCCATCCTCTGCCTACTTAGTGCGTCTGCCACTACATTACGCTTGCCAGGAGTACAAGCAATTTCAAAATCATATGAAGCTAAGAACTCCATCCACCGTTGTTGCTTTAAGTTGAGATCCTTCTGTGAGAATAGATACTTGAGAGATTTATGATCGGTGTATAATTCGAACTTCTCCCCAAGTAAATAATGACGCCACGTCTTTAACGCGAATACTATGGCAGCTAGCTCTAGATCATGGGTGGGGTAATTCTTCTCATGAACTCTCAACTGTCTACCCCCATAACATATTACTTTCCCTTCTTGCATCAAAACTGCACTAAGCCCTGTACCGCACGCATCAGTGTAAACAGTAAACACTTTACTCCCATTGGGCAAGGTCAAGACTGAGGCTATTGTCGGAGCCCTTTTTAGTCGTTGAAAAGCGACGTCACAGCCTATGTCCCATGAAAATGCCAAATTCTTCTTTGTCAGCCTGGTGAGAGGGGCTGATATCTTCGCGAAGTCCTTAATGAACTTCCTATAATAACCTGCCAACCCAAGAAAGCTTCTCACCTCAGTTGCATTTTTAGAAATCTGCCAATCTTACACTGCAACCATCTTCGCGGGATCTACAACTATCCCTTCTTTGGAGACTACATGCCCTAAGAATCTCACCTCCTTTCTCCAAAAATGGAATTTGGAGAACTTTTCTTTTAGCTGATGGTCACGAAGAGTTTTCAAAAATTCTCCCAAATACTGGGCAAGCTCTTCTTCACTCTTGGAGAAGATCAAAAAATCATCAACGAAGACTATGACAAATTTGTTTAGGAACTCCCGAAACACCCTACTCATCAAATAAACAAAATAGGAGGGTGCATTTGTCAACCCAAAAGGCATAACTAGCCATTCAAAGAAACCGTATAGAGTTCTAAAAGCAGTCTTATCTACGCTGTCCTCAACCACCCTCAACAGATGGGCCAAGTCCAATTGAGAAAATACCGAGGCACCAACAAGCTGATCAAATAAATCATCAATCCTCGGAAGCGGGTGCCTATTCTTCTTGGTGAGCTTATTTAACTCTCTATAGTCCATACGCAAACGAAGCGAACCATCCGCTTTAGTTGCGAATACTACTGGAGCACCCCACTCAGATATGCTTCGTCTGATAAACCCTTTTTCAAGTAGCTTCCCTAGTTGCTTAATCAACTCCCTCCTTTCTCTTGGAGCCATATAACGACTGGTAATGCAACTGGCTTTGCATTATCCACCAGATATATGCGGGAGTCGATCTCACACCTTGGAGGTAAACCCCGTACCTCATCAAAAACATCAGGATAATCTCGAACCACTAGAATATACTGCAAATCATCTATGGGTGCATCTAGAGACTCTAGGAAGCTAAGCATAACAGACCCTTAAGGGTCACAAGAAACTTCGAGGGTCTTCCCATGACAAGTCAGGAGTCTAACAACCCTCCTCTCACAATCCATAATGGCTCCATACATGGTAAGCCAATCCATTCCTAGAATCAACCATAGCCCATAAACCCGAGCACATACGCGTCGCATTCAAACTCGACGCCTAACACAGATATTTTCAAACTTCGACAAATCATCGATAAATGAGCCAAACAACCAATGGGGTTTGAAATAACTACGGGATCTACTACCATACTAGTAATTAAGTGCAAAGATTCAACCACAGAACTAGATATAAATGAGTGTGAATCACCAGAATCAAATAGCGTTCTAACTGGTTTGAAAGAGAAACAAAAATTTCTACGGAAATTTTTCTACCTCTTTCAGGATCATTGATCGCGAAAGCATGCACCTTCCCTCCATAAGTCCCTGCTCTTTGACCTTGTCCAAGCGATCCCTATTTCTTCGAGCACTCTTTAGAGAAGTGTCCGACCTCTCCGCAATTAAAGCAATTGGCCTTCCTTTTACAATCTTTGATCAGGTGACCCTCCTTTCCATAGTTATGACATTTTCTCTTATCCTTGCCTTTCTCATCTTTCCCTCCTTTCTTTTGTTGCTGTTGCTGTTATTGCTGCCACTTCTTGGGCCATACCTTCTTATTTTGCGATGTCCCCTCGGCTTTTGTTTCCTTCTTTTCTCCCTTGTCCTCCTCATGCATTAGGGCCACATCAACAAGATTTTCAAAGGTGGCCCCTATTGGAAGATGGGACATGGCTAAACCATGCAGAGGCTCATTCAAACCTTTAGAAAACCATAAAGCCCTTTTGTGCGGTGTGTCTACCAACTCTAACCCGAACCTTGCCAGCTGGTTGAACTTGTTCACATACTCCTTCACCATCAAATTTCCTTGTTTGAGAGTTAAGAACCTCTCCATCTATATATTTCTCTCTGCTTGGGAAAGAAATTTCATTTCGAACCTCTATCTAAAGTCTTCCCAAGTTTCTACTGGACGTCCAGCTTGGGTGACTTCCCACCTAAATGAGACTTTGTCCTTTAACAGCCAAGCAACTAGCTGGATCTTTCTTCGGTCCTCTACTTCAAATATTACGAATAAGTCCTCGGTCTCCTCAAGCCAATTCCGAGCTTCTACTAATGTCTCGTTCCCATGGAATGGCCTTCCTCCCATAGCCCGGAAGTCTTTGCAGATTTTGGCAAAGTTGTCAGCTTTTGGAGGGGGAGGAGGAATGACTGGTGCAGCTGGGGGAAGAACGTCTCTTTAGCCTTCGGCCGGCGCCGTGGCCTCGAAATACCTCCAAAACCGTCCGGGTATTGTGACGCCCCCAGGGATATCACGGATGCTTTGTTCCCCAGACATGCTAAAAAAGGGAAAAGGAAGAAATTTAGATAAAGGAACGAAGGATACTACATATGGCTTTTTGGGGAATGTTTTTCAAAATAGACTTTTATTTTGAAAATACTTTTCTTTTAAAACTTTTTTGAAAATAATTACCAAAATCTTTTATCTAATCTGGTAACCTTCAGCTCTGATACCAAGTGTGACACCCCACGTCCATTAATGTCACTCACCAAGGGAATGCATTAAGTTTCGTGAAGCGTTATAGGTAAACAGACACAAAATAATTACAAGACAGATGTAAATAAGGCAACATCAGAAAATTTAAATTTTTATTTCAACCATAAAGCATAATACCATGGTCCACAATTTCATAAGTCATAAAAACCATTCCAATAAAATAACTTCTGTCTTGCATCATCAGAGTACATAAGAATATGAAAAACATAATTTTCCCCAAATTAAAAGAGTTAAGCCATAGTAGAGACAAGAACTTGAGCCATACTTCAGAAGTAGCTCCTAGTAAGATGATATCTGAGTCCTGATTAAGTCTGAGTGTTTCTTCCCTGAGAACCTGGAGGGAAACAGAAGAAAGAAGGAGAAACAACAGGGTTAGACATAAAGTCTGGCGAGTCTAGTTACTTTTAGCCAGTAGATGAATAAAAGCAACATGATAGGTATATAAAGTGGATAAGACAGATCACTACATAAATGGCAGGTGTGATAAGGTAAGCAAGATAAGGTGTATCTGCCTCACTAATGATTACTCTGCCTTATTACTAGTATAACTGAAATGAGATGATCCATTCCACTATGAGTTGGTAGGTTCAGGCAAGACATCCAAGAATACCCTAAACACTACCCTAATCGATCGGCTCCCTACCTTGTAGATATCTTGTGTTGGCCCTACAGTAGGAGGTACCACTTCCTAAAGTGGCAACCCATGGTGTAAGCAACCATATCTACTGGTGTCACGGTCGTCATTGCCCCCTCTGCCCGGCCCGTGGACGCACATGTCCCCGGTCGGTTTGCGCCGCCCACACTATCCGTCTCGTTTGGATTTATTACAATCAATTAGTAAGCGTGCCCCTTCTCTGCCTAGTACGGAGTTCTTTACTTGATACTAACTCCGGGTTACTGACTGAAATGGGTCCCACACAATATGATACAAGCTCTCCCCCTTGTCTTGTATCCCCACTAGGTTTTCCGACTATGTATACCCTTAAGTGTTTTTAATTATATAGCCCTATACCAGTTATGCTTACCCTAAAGGGTGTCTTTTATTACATAACTTCATTACATTATCTATCGGTTATGTATGCCACTAGGTGTCTTTAATTACATAACCTTATTACATTATCTACCGGTTATATACCACTATGTGTCTTTAATTACATAACCTTATTGGGTTAAGCTCGTGGGCCTATATGTAAATATTATCCACTCCCTCTAATTTACTTAACTCACCCACTACCCATCCAATTTTATTTAACCCTAATTTAAGTTCGTAGTCATAAAATCTTTATGGATTAAATTAGGTTAAGTAGTCCAATTCTTTACCATGTCCAATTATGGTTTTATAATGGGCTAGACCTCCCACATTAGGCCTACAACATGTGGATGCTGGATATGTCGGTCGAGTCCGGGCAGTCTTATTCCACAGTTGGGCCTAACCTCATGTCTTAGCCCGATTCGTATTTGCGTACTTAGACCTCCCACATTAGGTTCAACATTAGTGGCTACTGGATATGTCGGTCGGGTCCGGGCAGACTTCCACCACTAATGTAACCTAACCTCGTGTCTTAAGTACAATTTACAATTCCTAATTGTAAATTAATAAACATTCCAAATTAATCCAAATCTACATATGTCATTATAGATAAATATTTCTATGTTTTCCTCATTTGAATTACATGTCCCATTTCATATAAATATTACATAAATTATGCCAATTATTCTCCCTTTTTTCCTGTTTCCTCTCTAACGTATTCATACGTATTTTGGCGGCATCTAGGCTATAAAGTAGCCTAGCTACAACAATGAAAAGGGAATATGACAAAAGTGATAGCTTCAACATATCTAAGCATAAACATAAACTGGTATGATAACAACGTGAATGGTCATGTAATCATCATGACAAGGTAGACATAAAAGTGATGAACTTGTAGCAACTACGATGTCAAAGCAACATAATGAGATCTAAATTAACCATAAGGTGTCAAATTATTTAGATCTAGCATAGTTAGGGTGACATAGTAACATGTTTAGATCTAAAGATTGATTCATATGTCAAGTTTACAATATATCTCAATGGATCACAATATGACAAGTGAAAGGTGATTAACATAAAGATATAGATCTAAGTAATGTTACACTTGTCCAAATTAATAGGTGCACATCCACCATAACATGGTTACAAGTCAAGATCCACATAAGCAACATAATCGAATAACCACAATTTTATTAGATCTAGGAAAATAGATCTGTTATGACATAACATAGAATTCCACATTAACACAGAATCACATTTTACAACAAATTCTACTCGTAGTCTTTCAAAATATACTTTTATTTATATAAACCTAAAAACAACTAGAACTTACAGTGTTAGGTTTGGAGAATTAAGGAAGAACGGATCTAGAATTTCTGAATTGGATTTGTAGAATATGTTGTTGTCGAAAAACGGTTCAGTTCGCACTCCAGTAGCATATGGCCTCCATGTCATATGAAGAAAATATGAGAAATAGGACACCTATATATAGCTTCCAGACCCCCTCAAATCGAGTGCCATGTCAGCCCAAGGGGTGTCGGTACCCCTGTGGGTGGGTTGACCCCTTGGTCGACACCTCTCTAGGGGGGTCGACCCCCAGAGCGGGAATTCTACCGCTTAGAGGAATTTTTCGAATTTGAATCTTTTGAATAGAATACTGATTCATCTCCGACTCACCACTGACTTATGCGTATATATAAAATATTTCTATGTGTATACAAACTTAAAACCCTCATAACTTCTTCATACGGTGTCTGTTTTATGCAAACCAAATGTCTATCTTGACCATAATTTCGAGATGGACACAATGGTGCAGTCCATTTCCTCTAATTCTGAATATTAAATTAATTATTATTTAATTTAATCTCTTTAATGTTGTTAAAAATTCGGGGTGTTACAGTTTAAGCGTAACAATGGTCTCCCTGGTTCGAAGGGAAGGCTCCACCAGCTCTTCGTGGAAGGGGAAGAGTCGTTAGACGAGTTTGCGGGAAGATACCGGGTGGTAATGGGAATCGCATTGATTCCGATGGACCCGGCAGTTGTTTGATTGATCCAAGGGTTCGAGCTGGTCCTCGAGGTGGAGGCAGTATGGTCGAATGACCTAGATCTTGATCGCGGGCCTCCTATGAATCTGCGGCTGCGCTTGTTGCTGGAAGTGATACTCCTGGCTGTGATTGGTCGAGAGGTGGAGCCGAGCCGAGAGGAAGCAACGGTGTGGCCTGATCAATGGCCTGATTCTGTGTAGACAAAAGATCAGTTGCTGCCCCATTCTCGGTTGGTAGGGGAATTGATGTTGAATCATTTAATCCCATCTCTACTTAACCTAGAAGATGATCCATCAACTATTGTTGTTATTTGAAGAGTTTACCCTGAGATGTCATTTAGTCGTTGAACCTGGGCAGAATCTTGTCTACATCGTCCCTAGTAATATATTAGGACACATCTTCATGAGTGGAGGCTTCCAGACTTGCTTGCAGCGTTTATTTTGGCTGCATCGACGTTTGTTGGGGCGAGAAGAAGTTTCATCTTTCTTCCGCTTGTTCGCCATGAACTGAAACTTGCTGAAGGTCGTAGGGTATGCTAGTGCGCTACCCCTACTTGGCATGCCAAGGTGTTCACATCAAAAGTTGGTCGCTAGTGACAGTCAACCCCAAATCGTGTGGAAAACACATGAAAATTGATCACAAAGTAAAAATGAGTAAAGAGAACAAGGAACACGCAAGACTTTTTATAGTGGTTCGGCAAGGATAGTGCCTACGTCCACTTTATATGTATTGATTCTTTTTTGGTTACAAGTACAATGCTTTTTTCTGTTTTTTTGAGAAAAGAGGAAGAACTGACTATCTTTGGACTTAGATGTAGAAGAGAAGTTCAGTCAAAAAGTGAAGTAGCCAAAAGAAGTCTGGGAGCAAAAGTTGAGAAGAAGTCCGGAAAGAAGGTCCTTTTCCATTTAGAGCTTGGACGTATTTATAGGTGGAGTAGTGGGCTGAGCGGGCCGCCACAGGGCTTTCCTCTTTTTCGAGCTTAGACACGTGGAGCTCGATTATTGGTTGTTGTTCTGGCGGAAGGATTCGGTCCACTGCTGATTAATATTATCCTCGGAAATAGTAGCTTATGTGACACTTGTGGTGAGGTGTATCAAAAGTAGAGCTTTGTCCAGGGTTGGTTGACCGCCTCTATTGCCTTGAGAGTCGGGCCGAGTATTTGATGACTTGGTTGGATATTTGCAGATGAATCCAAGATATCTGGTCAATCTGAATTTGACGGAAGCGGATAACTCGGTCAATTGAGAAGAGAGATTCTTTCGGGCTAGATACGTTGTTGCCTGAAGGAGACCTGCTTGAGTCAGCCTTGGTTCGGGTTGTTCTTGAAGGAAACTGGCGTAGCCCTGACTTTGTCTGGGTTTTGCTGAAGCATGGGTTGCTCAAACTGGTCGACCGACTGATGCTAAGAGACGAAATTCGGAGCGTTGGGCGTCGATCTGGATTTTGATAGCTTTTCGCCAAAAAGTTGGTCAACAATAAAAATACTTGAAAATGAAAATATTGTTTTGAAGCAAAATGATTTTGAAAAGAGAAAGATCGCAATTAATCATTGTTTCAATTTAATGAAAGAAAATAGTGGTCTTAAATCCAAAATTCAACGACTTGAATCAATATTGGCTAAATTTCCTAATGGAGAAAAATCGTTGAATATGTTGTTGAAAAACCAATTTTTGTAAAGAATAAGAAGGTCTTCGATTTTGATAAAATCAATCAAGTTGAAAAGAGAAATTCTAATGATTTCAAAGACCCTTCAAATAGATTTGGAAAAGATCGAATTGAGACTTTGAACTCTGAAAATGTCAAGGGATTTTTTGAAAATTAACATGGTGAATACTTGTTTAAAAACAATCTGATTAACGTGTTTGGATCCCAAAGAATAAGAAGATAGATTCGATTAAGATTAAATGAATTTGGGTTCCTATGGGCACTTTAATGAATGCTAATGTGATTTTGTATAAACAAAATGAATGCTAATGAATTTTTGTATAAACAAAATGTGTAAATAAAGTTAAGAGTGGTAAAATATCCTTTGTTAGACCATTCGATTCTGTAAACAATTAGGTACCAAAGGCGGTTAAGGAACAACTTCACAAAAAATTGAATTTAAGTTGTTCCATGTCATTGTTGAAACATTTTTCCTTAGCCAAGAATGTCAAGTTAAAGAATCCACAACGTTAAGGTAAGTCAGGTATGATCTCTAAACTCGTGTTTTTATTCTTAATTTTAATTAATGTGGATTCATGTTGACGCTGCTATAGTGTTCCTATTATATCTTGATCTTCCTAACTTCAAATTGAAAATTTCAAGATGTTATGGAAAACATATTCAATTATCTACAAATTTTATGTTTTAAGTATTTCCATATTAGGATCACCTCCTTTTCAGGGAGAGCTAATGCTTATGCTTGTTGGGTATTTAGGTTTGACACTGCTTCACACCCAAAAAGAAACTTAAATTGATGAAAAACTGCAATATATTTGCAGTATAGGCTACAGACTGTTCCCAAAATTTCTGATAGTGCTACGGTATTCTGATCATACCTTAAACTCTGTTACTCGAAATTCTGAAATTTTTGAAGTTTTGAAAGGCTAATGAAATTTCACACAACTTTTATATTTCGAGTTTCTGCTTGTTCTCCTTGATAAGTCTTGAAAAACTACACTCAATACAACGCACTACTTGGAAACCATTTAGATAAGTTGTGGTGATTTTATAGATTTTGGCTTGGCTTGGCTATTTTGATTTGAAAATCATTCAACATATGTTCATAAGTTGAATCTTGACACAATCATGTCCTTTGACTTATATTTGATCTCTGAAAATAAATCTCATCAAGTGATTTCTAATGATTTGTTTGTTATTTGAATCATTAATCATTCCTTGGGATTGATCAAATGCTATAAAGAAAAAATTTCTGGTGGATTTTTGTTTTGATGTCGAAATTCTGCTGCTTTGATAAAAGGGATTGAACCTGTTTAAGAGAGATTGATGATTACGAAATATATTAAAAAACCAGTGTCTGAGATACAATGTAGTGCAACTATGGGCAATCATAACTACAAGTGGTATCCGAGTTACAAATAACCCCTTTTACATAAAATTGGTATTAACATATTTCAGATGTTAAGAGTATTTTTGATTTTTTGCTTAAAAATTAAATGATTAACCAATTAACCCATTTTCAGAACTCATCAAACTTATTATTAGACTTATGAAATTGTGATGAGTAGTGACTATAATATATTTCTTAACAAGTGGAGATGTTATTTAGGATCTCATGATAACTGAACAGATTTTATAATATTTTTGAATTAGTGCTTATTTCATGATCATCTTATTTATCTACCATCTTTCTATCATTCATCATGATTTTATATAATGTGGAGAGTTTAATTTTTTTTTTTGCAAATAAGGAAATATTTTTAAAAAATATAATTTTATCCTAAGTATGTATCACTCTCTTTTAGAAGTCCTCACAGTTATGCATGAGTGAATACCTTAATCTCTATATATTTGCTTCTATTCTCATTTAAAAGTCCTTATGATTATGCACAGATGAAACTCATATAAAAGACATATAAAAGTTAAGTATTTTTCTAATCTCATTTAAAAGTCCTAATGGTTATGCATAGTTAGAAAATGCTTAACAATTTTTGTAAAGACCCGAAAATTCCCGCCCTTTGAATCGACCATAAACCACACAGGTCTGATCCAAAAAGTGGAAACCTTAGAATACTTTAACTTTGGGCATACAACACATTACAACAAATAACAGAAGACTTTTATAACACTATAATAAATGTCACATCAGAGTACAGAATATACATATCAGAGTACATGGGAATAAAATTACAGCGGAAGAATAAATTACAATAAATGAATACATTGCAGCGGAACTAATCTCGGTGGAAGGCTATCAACATTATGGCCACAGCTTCAGTCTTCAATCCAGGATCTTGTTTTATATATCTGTCAAATAAGCTACTCGACTGCCCGTGTGGAAAGAGGGCACCCGAGTTTGCAAAGTGAAACAAACTACAGGTCAGTCGTGGGACTGGTGTGAGAATTCTTCTTAACCTATATAATATAATAAGGCTAATCACAGGACCACGCCACTTTCGCGGAACGGGTTTTCTCCTATGGATTGCCAGTGCATGACTAAAGTAAATCGTCAAAATAACGCAATGCTTTTTAGAAAAATGAAACCATTATAAGACCCAAGTCCCATCACACAATGCAACGCAAACCGGAGGATAGGGTTTTACCTTATAATGATCAAAAGATGCTTGATACGATAAACACGGTATTATATAATAATAGTGTGCACCCAATTTGAAATACATCAAAGTAAATGTATCAATCCTAGACGGCATGAGTGCCCCATCCCACTATGTCGCCATATATAGGTATACAATCAAAACCGTGTGATGTCGTATTGGAAATTTGGGTTTCCATCTGAGTCAAGGCTAGGGAGGAGATCCTTACCGATTCGAGACACTCTAGCAATGCCCCAGGATTGGTACTCTGTCCAACCCTTGGATCCTGCAGGGCCGGTCCACACTTGCTTTTGTGGATTGGTTATGCCTGAACACACGCTTCCCGGTCCTTTTGGACCTATACTACGGCCAGTGGCGACCGCATAAACCCGAGGCCTCGAAAAATCCAACAATCACAATGAATAAATGCCAGTGCTGGTAGGTCCCTGGCACCACTCTAGCTAGAAAGAAACGTGTGCACTCCCTGCGTTCCCTTCTCCCGTTTTAGACTCTACCGGGCTGTGAGGCTCGCGAAGTCACGATATACACAAAGCTATGCCTAAATAGACTGTGCTTTGATCATCAACCACAAGGCCTGCTTTTCAACAAAGCCTTGATCAATTGCATCTTAGCATGCCACTTTGTCAGACTCTACTATATCATTGATCATCTACCAATATATATATATATATATATATATATATATATATATATATATATATAACCTCTAAGCTCATACGTCTTAGATAAGGGGGTTAAGTGAAGAATAAATTCTCTACCACCAAACAGAAATATATAATCAGTAGCGTTCAACAAATACAGTAGAAAAGAATACAATGTCAGACACACAATCCATTTACAAGTCCGCTCTGGGTCTGAGCGAAACAACGTGTCCGTCGATCTCCAAATGCGTTTGGATGATCATTACTAAATACCTTGCCTTGGGAGGCCAGTCCCAATTCAAGATACCGGTCATCATCATCCCAACGATGTGAAAACCTTCGGTCTTCAATCGCCGTCTTCATCTTCGACTCTTGATCGTCGTGATGATTATTCAAAATGGGTTAAACCCGGTCTTTCCGAATAACTCGCGTAATTGGTGATTAAAAATCAAATATTGGAAAATCACACATTACGCCACATTCCAACTCAGAATATTCGTTTAATAAGATATTCATATTTTAAAAGATTCTCATTAATTTTATCAAAGATAAATTAATAAATTAAATCATAAATCTTCCTTAAAAGATTTATTACAAATTCTAAATTTGATTTAATATCAAAAATCATTATTACAAGGTCATTTATTTTAAGGAATAAATCTTGTTTTAAGCAGGTTAAAGAACTGGTGTCATTTAAAACACAGTTCACGATAAACCCACAAATTAATTTCCAAAATAAGGAATTTCACAGAAATCAAATCAATACATAATCGATATAAATTTCTGTATCGGACTAACAGTATACATGGAATAACGGCAGAGCCTCTTAAATTCCATATATAATATCGGTCTCCTATTACAGAAGCCCATCTCGATTATTACCATTCGAATTTCCACTTAATTCCAATTTAATATATTAAATTGGAAAACTTGATTTTTAGGAAATACTCTTTTTAAATCTATACAATAGATTTATAAATTCCAAATAGTAATTTCAATGTAAATTGGATTAAAGGACGAATGTCATTTAAAAAAACACGGCCCACGATAAATCCACTTCACATCTCAATTAATTTCATATCATAAAATAAGATTGCAAATTCTAATAATCTTAATTAAAGGATTCCTCTTTAAATATTAATTATTATAAGAAAAACATATTTTAAATAATCATTAAAAATATCCTTATTATAACAGATTTTTATCTTTTACAAATATTCTTTATTATAACATATACTTAATTAAAATATCTTTTATGAAAATAAATCCTTTATATAAAAGAATTTCTAATGTAAGAATATTCTTATTTTAAAGAACACCTGAATCGAAATGCGACACAACCATTTACCATATAAATTGGGTTATATGGATTTCACACATCATATATATAACAATAACAATATAATCATCAAGTCATCCATTTACACCCAAAGTGTAACTTCCACTGTGTAAGCGTTAAAATTTAATAATAACGCTCATCACAGCCTGTCGATCTAACGATCAACATACAACTAAATATTGGGATTGGTGTATGTTAATTTTCGTCCCAACACCCGTGTGTGGTTTCAACCAACAAACAAATAATAAATTATTTGTGCACTTGCGCGATGTGTAAAAATTATCGATCCAATCACATAAACAAGTCAGTTAACTTGTCTATGGCAGTGTAATACACAATATATAATACAACAATAAAAATGTCTCTTTTATTTCTATTCTCTATCGCATGTAAAATGCCAATAAAAATGTAATCTTTATTTCTATTCTTTTATCGTATCTAAAATGACGATAAAAATATAATCTTCATTTCTATTCCTTTCATTGTAAATAAATGAAAAGAAAAATATAATCTTTAATCCCATTTGTAATAGGGAATACAATTAATAACCAAAATATAACTTTTCATTTCATGCTTATTTGCAATAGAGAATGCAAATAAAGATTTCAACTTTTTAATTTGATGTTTATTTACATAAAGGAATGTAAATAAAAATAATTGTAACTTTCATTTCATAATTTATTTGCATTAATGATTGCGAATGAAGATGTATCTTTTATTCTCATGTTTTATTTGCGTTGAGTAATGCAAATAAAAATGTAATATTCATTTTCTAGTTTTATTTACATCAAGAAATGTAAATAAAAGAACAACTTCTTATTTTATGTTTATTTACATCAAGTGAAGTAAATAAATAAATAAATAAAATGTAACCTTTATTTTACAGTTTTGTTCGCATTTAAGACATGCAACAAAAATAAAACATTTGTTTTTAATAAATTTGTTTGCATCTAAATTTGCAACAAAATGTAATTGTAATTTTTATTCTCTTGTTTGTTTGCAACTAAGGTTGCAAACAATAAATGAAATTTTATCTCTTTGTTTTATTTGCATGATGGAATGCAAATAATAAAAAAATGTAAATTAGTTTGCATCTAAATTTGCAAACCAAAAATGCAAATTTTATTTTCTTGTTTGCTTGCAACAAAATTTGTAAACAAAAATGTAATTTTTTCTTTCTTCTTTCATCTTTTATTTGCATGGAAGGATGCAAAAATGTATTTTTTTTTATTTCCTACGCTTCGTTTGCATTGTAGAACGCAAACAAAAATATAATTTTTATTTTCATGTATTGTTTACATTGTGGAATGTAAACAAAAATGTATTTTTAATGGTTTGCTCACATTGTGAATGCAAACAAAAATGTAATTCTTATTTTTAATGTTTCGTTCGCATTGTGAATGCAAACGAAATATTTTTTTTTTTTTTTTTTGTTAAAGTTTTGTTCGCATTGAATGCAAACAAAAAGGCCAATTTTATTTATTTCATGTTACATTCACATTGAAGAACATAATAAAAAGTTAACTTATTTCCTATGTTAGATTTGCATTAGTGAATGCAAAATAAAGAACAAATTTTGTTTTAATGCATAATTGCATTTGTGAGTGCAATTAAAAGAGCAAATTTATTTTCAGTGCATATTTGTATTTGTGAATACAAATGAAAAAGAAAAAAAATGAACTTTTGTTTCAATGTTTTATTTGTATTTGAGGATACAAATAAAATGACATATTTCATTTTAATGGTTTATTTGTATATGTAAGTACAAATAAAAGGGACAAACTTTATTTTCTATGTTCACTTGTATTTGTGAAAACAAATAAAAAGAACAGATTATTTTCAATGTTTTATTTGTATATGTGAATACAAATAAAAGAACAAATTATATTTCAATGAACAAAATTTCAACAAAAATGCAATCTTATTTTATAAACTCTTCATTTCAACAAAATGAAAATAAAGATATAATCTTTTTATTCTAATCTTTACGATGAAACCCAAATCACATTAAAAATGTATTTTTTAATGTAAAATCTTTCTATTGAAAACAATGAACACATAAAAATAAAACCTTTTACATTGCTTCTTTTTATGAAAACACTATTTCATTAAAAATGAAATTTTTAATGTTGCTTCTTTTTATGAAAACACTATTTCATTAAAAATGAAATTTTTATGTTGCAACTTTTTATGAATACACTATTTCATTAAAAATGAAATTTTTATGTTGCAACTTTTATTGAACATCAAATTGACAAATAAATTATGACTTTTGATTGAAAACTATTTTTACATAATAAAAAATGAAATCTTTTGTTTTCATTCTTTATAATGATAGAAAATCATATTAAAATATATTCTTTTTATTCATTCTTTTTAATGTAGACAAATTAAAATAAGAATGGATTTATCGCTCAATTTCTTTTGTAAATTCAACAAATAAAAATAAGCTTTCATTGTCGTTCAAGTTCTTATTATAATATCAACAAATAAAAATGAGTTTTTATTTGTCGATCAAATTCTATTATTCATTACAGAATAATAGAAATAATATTTAATAACATGAAATAAATTATAATAACTAAATCTGAATAAATATGATGTAATTCTGAATATGTAACGACCCAGGGTTTTCGGGCTCGAAAATCGACATAAATACCCTTTACCGTACTTATGCCGACCCTCTACACCGAAAACACTGGACGTTTATAGAAAGAAATTAGAGGGTGAGATAAGGCAGATAGAAATATTAGAATAGAAGAAGAAGAAGAACCTACACAGAGTCTTACATCGCAGCGGAACAAAATATAATACAGAAATAATCTTTGTTGAGAGCTTTTGAAAATACTTACAATATCAGAGTACAACACATATCTGAACAGTTTTTGATACTCTGTCCTCATATATATAATCACACAGCGGAATATAATTCATCTGAACATCTTCAGCTCGTCTCTGGACTTCTCAGTACCTGATAACCTGAACCTGTACACCTCGGCCTAACCCGAGCATTTACAAAACACCGGGTCAGTCTGGTGGACCAGAGTGAGAAAAACTCGCACAACATTTAGGTATCACACAACTTGATTTTAAAGTTAAAATCCCTTCGAAAGAAAAAGATAATCGTAAGACCGATCCACACATAAACACGGACGGTTTTTACCTTACGATAACCCAAAACATCTTTTGAAATCATATATCTTGATCTGATATTATGATAATGTCTAGATACAAATAATTAACAAATCTAGAGGAACGCTTGCATCTCACGCTCCCCGTATATAGTATACAATCGAAAACCGCGGGCGCTTATTGGATATTGGATTTCCAATTTGACAAGGTATGGGACCACCTTCCGCACGTGTATCTCTAGAGGCGAATACACTGGGTTCAACAAGAACATCTTGCAACCCGGCCCTCACATGACCGACCACTCATTTCGCTTGAGTGTATCGAATGTACATCACCAACGGTTGGACTCAAACCACCGTTCCCGAATGGGCAGAATCGATAGAATAAGAAACAAAAGGAATTTCTCTAGATAGGTGATTATACACCCTAATGGGAGCGACCCACATAGCCATGCTGCCTGCCCGATTTTTGTCATCTCCCGGTTGATGAGGCTTGAGGTCAGAACACATCTGATCATCATATACTTTGAATGCCACATCGTCAGATCCTCTGGATATCACTAATTGACGTCCACAAAAATACCCTAGTTGGGAGCGACCCAACTATGACACGTTTGAAGAAATCAACGTACGTGGCCCATTGGAAATACTATGTCAGACACTCGTCCATACAAGTCATCCAGGAACAGGATGAACCGAAGGTACTCTCCTACTGCATCCAATACAGGAATCACCCCATGGATCAGTAGCGATAGCCCTTGCAATCCATAGTTTCAACCACGACAGAACCCCCAGTATATCTCCAGGTCGAATCAGAGATTTTAAGTGGTCCTTCCGCTTTATGAAGATCTATGGTCTTCACATGCTCCATCTCAATCGTCGCTTGATCTCTTATTTCTATTCGTATTTGTTGGTCGGAATGGTTTTCGAATATATATTCGATCCCGGTCTTTCCATACAAACAATCGTAAAGGCCAGACTTGATAGTCGGTTATTTAACTATCAAGTTAACATCCATGAAATCACAAAAATAGATTCACTGGTCTAGTACTTAGCATCACTTGGCTTTTAATAGTTATTTCCCCATCCCCTTTCAATTCCATTACCAGGAAAATATCATTTCATATTATTTCCTTTACTTTGGAAATCTTATCGCACATTCTTGACATTACCAACTAGTGTTATCCTTGGATAATCCCGAAGTTGTTCAAGTTGGGGTATTTTAATTACCTCTCAGACCTTGACCAACCACGTTCTTACCTTTAGTTAAAGACAAGTTGTAATTCAAGATCGATGTTCAATTTAATACCAAAACACTTCCCACTTATCTTGATTATTAAAATGACTTTGGTTAAACTTGGATTTATCATTACAAATCCTATTTCAACTTTGTTTACCAAACTTAAATCGAATCTCTTTTTACCAACCTCTTTTCTTTTGGAAACTCCCTTTTTACCAATTTCCCTTTCCTTCGGAAAACCCCTTTTTACATCCATTGATTCAACTTAATGTCCTTCTTATGTGTTTCCAATTTAAAACAACGCTTTAATTCACATTTCCATTTATCAACCTTGTTTATCAATTTAATATAAACCCTTTCATTTCCCTTAACTTCACACATTAAGTAAAACTCTTCATTCAAGTGATATACATTCCTTTAAACCTCTTATTTGCCTCGTTACAAAACTCGTCCTTAGCCTCTTTTCAACATTCGACCCTTCCATTTCAAACTGGATTACTTAAGGGTATTTCATTACCATATCACTTATTTACTTTTATTTCAACATTTATCATTTAAATCAATTAACTCTTTATTTACTAGAATGAATATAAATTCCCTTTCCTGCCCCTTACTAAGATTAACCAACCATTTATTAAATAATTTCACCAATTTAAGGTCTAATCCAGTTTAAATGGTCGACACAAAACATGGTTATTCCTTTAACCAACTCTATTTAACCCCTTTCTTTAAATTGATTAAAAGATAATTAATTTAAATAACTTTATTTAATCATTCACGATTAAACCCTTAACTGCTAGGTTAATTCCTGCTTTTTGTTTATAATTCCTATCGACATAAGAAATTTGTTTTATAACAACCATTTCATAATTTTCTATATATAAACTTTACATAAATAAATAATTAAATAATTATTTCCCCTTTTTTTTTTAATATCCTTTACAGGCAATAACTTCCAAAAATCTATTTTCGTTATAAAATATATTTATAACTCAAATATCATCGATCCACTGCCGTTAAAACCATATTTTATAAATCGATTGATTTATAAGCCAGGTGATGCCAATTACTCAACCCATGCCATCCATCAGCATAAATGTTGAAAAATATTTCAACAGTCAATAATAACCAATCGTTTCTTTTTATTTGACTGGTAAGTCCTATATCGATCATCAATAAATCAACAATCAATTCAAAGCATTCAAACAATTTCAAACAAATTCAAACACGTTTATAAACGTGACCAATCAGGGGAATTTACTCTGTTCGGGTCAAATCATAACGATTAGTGTTTTACTGAAATTAAACGGCCGTTTAATTTCAGAAATTTAAATCAACAATAAATATATATCACTAGCAAACAGTCAATCACTAGAAATCAGAACACGCACTAATTTATATAAAATATAAATGGGAAGAGCTGAGTGAGTTTAACTCACCTGGATTTAAATCCGTTGATCACCAGTCTGTTTTAATCAAATTAAACTGACTTTTAATTTGAATAAAAATTCCAGTCACTTTGGATCTGGACTAGCCCTGCTCCATCTCGAAGTACTCGTCTCCACGGTCCTAACGCAACAGACCGCGCTTGAATCTGGGGTCGTATGTGCCAGAAATCATTATAAACAGTTCTATAATTCATTTAAATACTTAAACATGGATTTTAAATTTATAAATTAAAGTTGGGCCCTTACCTTCTCAACCGTCGGCCCAAACCCAACCCGATTATCACTTCAAAACCCTCTATCCGATCACTTCCCTTTTCATTAATCCGTCGCCTCAAATTTTTCTCAAAACCGAATTGAAGAAAAACCCTAGATCCCCTTTTCTTCCTCCGTAACACGAGATGACCGGCATCACAACTACCCCTTCGAGCTCCTCAATGATTCTCCATCAACCCTAAACCCCCACAGACCACCAGTTCGGCCATCGCCAGCCAACCCCCGAGCCTTCTAGAACCACGACGAGCGATCCTCGACTTAAGCTAAGTTTTTCTACTTCGATTTTTAGTATTATGGTATTATTTCGTTTCATTTTTCTGGTTTCTTTGATTCTTGAATTGGATGAAAATCTGTTGAATGGATGCGTGTATTTATAGTGCGATTGGGTTTAGATAGGGGTCATGTCCATTCGTAGCTTGATGTAGGAAATTCAGCTACCAATTTCATAGGCCATTGGTTTTTCTTCTTTCTGCAAATTTCGATTTTGGTGATGGTAGTTGATGTGGCGTGATACTTATAGCAGTGGATTTGAATTTTGTATTGAGTTTTTCAGTACTGTGTGGTATGAATTGTTATTTCAAAACAGAGATTTACATTGTAGGTTGGTAGATTTTAGGGTACGAGATCTGATGTGAATTCGATTTTGAAATATACACCGTACTGTGTAGGTTAGGCTAGGCTATGAATTTTACTGTTTTGGGTTAGCTGTTTATGCTCTGTTCCTTAGCTATTCTTGGACTTGATGTAAGAACATACATATGCCTGTCTTCGTTTAGCTCTCCTACCCTATCCCTTAGATGTTTATTTCCAATGCATATGATCTTAAATGTATACATAGATTTGTGCTCATTATCTTGCTTTCGATTTGATATATGAGTACATCTTATTTCTATAGCTATGCTATGTATTGTCTAATTACCGTAGTTGTTCTAGCCATGTCTTGTAAATTTTCAATCAGGGATTTCCTTGACTGCATTTTAGAGTTCTGTTCAGTTTTCAAATGTGCACAACAGTAAATTTGTATAAGGAATTTACTGTATGCATGTGACTTCCCTGCTTTATTTACTATTTTCTTGAATGGACAAAGCATGATGTACATAAAATTTAAAAATACCTTCTTTTGCTGTTACCTTTTTATTCTTCTTTGAAAGAAGACCACACATGACATTTATTTATAATATGAACACTTAGTTTTTTTGTTGGTTGTAAGTGCACAGACTATATGTATGAATATATGTTATGTGTTGGTCACCTTCCAGTTTTTGGCATGTAGTATTCCTATTTTCTTCTTTTAATATTTTCCCTTTCTCTTTTATGCTGTTTATTATTGTCGTGAAATACCCTTATTAATGGGTTTTCTCCTTCCTTTTTCTTTCGCAGATCTCAACCGATTGAGAAGGATTCACTGGTTTGGCAAAGCATGAAGAACAAATTTACATACATTGATTTTTCTTTGTGTTTGTATTCTAGGCCTGTATTGTATACAATTTGAACTTGTGTTGTAAAAACGATCTTTGTTCAAGATTTGGTGTAGATTTGGGATCTTCTTATTTTCTTGCAATATTATTAACCATATTAGTCTGTACCCATAATTCCTACTGTACATGCTGTTTGTACCAACAATGTATATATTTTGTGTATATTGTTCCTTGTATCGATCAATCCATAATTTTAATGATTAACATCACCATTGTATTGATTAACATCATCGTAACTCGATACCATTGTATCAACTGGTTTGAACAATATACAACCCAGTCAATCACTGTTTACGAAAAATAAATAGTATACTAAACGATTGGTATTTGAGACTGTGGTTGGGCAATTGATATAACAAATCGAAATGTAACCCCACCTGTATGCTAAGCAAATACAGTCTTGTTTCTTTCATATTGTATGTTGTATATGTTGTACCAGATTTTTAAGTGAGGTTATTGAAAAATCTTATACAATATTGTTACGCTATACATTGAATTCAAATGGCTAAATCTAATGATTAACATCATTGTATTGATTAATCAAACAACTAAAATTTTAGTCAATATAGAACCCAAAACTCAACCCTTAAAAATTATGGTTTTAAAAGATATTGCATTCACCTAAAAATCCTTTAAAATTTATAAATAAATCGTTAAAATTAAAAAAAAAAACGATTTCACAGCGACTATTTGGAAATTTGAATTGGACGTAACTTAAAATTTACAAGTCGAAATCTCGATTTTTCTCTTTCATTAGAAAAATATAATCGAACCAATTTAAACGTATCTCGTTTCACAGAAATCCGACTTATATCGGGTCCTGTATATTCCATCAAAGTTCGAATCGAAAATTTCAAACTACCGCGACGTTTCGAGCTCGTTTTAATTAATATATAAATATTTATATTCGAACTCTATTTAAATAAATAAATTCGATTAAAAATCTATTATAATTTAAATATAATATATAAACTCATTTAAATATTCGAATTTAAATGGCCGAAAAATCTGGGACATTACAGAATATAATATATTTTAGATCAAATTTTAGATCTAATTTCTAATCGTAAATAAAATTCAATATTAACTGCAATTTTAATACGGATCTAACACATCGTACACAACAAAACATATCGCAATCACAACCAATGATTCATACAACACCAGACATTTCAGAATTGAATAAACATCATCATGCAATTATTTTAAAGCGAGAAAATAATTTAATAATTAATTAAATAATAGAATTTTGAATTCTCACATTGAATTTTCGCTGAAATTCGACTGTCTCCTTTTCCGCTGCGGTCAGCGCCATCGCGAAGCTCTTAATTTTGTGATTCCAACGCAATTTACGGTTCGTCAATCGGACCTCGTATGAGAGAGTTATGAATTTTTAAAGATCGGGTAATTAAATAATTAAATAATAAAATAAAATAAAAGAGAAAACGCACCCTTTCTTCCTCACGTCGTTCTCACGGCCGAACCCATCTTGCTTCTCCTTCCTTCGCACGCACGCCACCACAAGCACCCGGACCACGATCAGAAGCCACCACCTCGTCGGCCACCTCGAGACACACATGCGCCGAGACCCGGGCCCCACTCGCACCCCCTAGGACCCACAAATAACCCGTAAACACAGCACCTTCTCAGCCAAAATCTGCAAAATCCGTGCACCAAAACCCGATCTTAACCGTATAGATTGAAAGGTCTCTGAATTCTCTTCGATTTGGTAGGTCATACGTCAATTTTCGTCGAACGGATTGAGAGATATTAACATTTGAAGTTGGAGCAATTCTGGCCATCAATTTCTGGGCGGCGGCTGGCCATTAGGGTTAGGGTTTTCGGATTTAATAATATTTTAATATTTAATTCCGAATTTCGTGAAATAAAGTGGATTTTTGGACTTTCTCGGATTTGGGCCTGCTTACTGTCGATCTTAACGTTTTGAGGCCTTCTGAACGCGATGGGCTATATCCCAATGTCCAATTCTGATGTCTACACGTTTTTTTTCGGTTTTAATTGAAAATACAATATTAAATTAATTATTTAATTCCTACCGTACATTTAAATATGCCGGGGTCACATACGACCTCAGAAAATTCTAAAAAAAATATTTTTAGCTTTCTTATGACGATACGAATCCAACAAAATTATTTTCGTCGAATTCTGAGACTGTTTGAAAAATGGCTATTTTTAAGGCGTTCAAATTTAACTGTAAATAGTCAAAACACATTTTATTTCGCCACGCTCACATATTAATTCGAAAAATTCTGAAAATTGAAACATAGCAATAATTTGACATTCCGGTTCCAACAAAAGTGATTTCGTCGAAAACCGAGGTCGTTTGAAGAATGACTATTTTTAAGGGCAATATATTTAATATTAAAAATATATTTTTAAACAAATAAATCCCGAAACTCAAAATATATAAGTGTTTACTGTTTTTCAATGTAGAAACATCATTCTGAACTCAATGGAAGTGGTTTCGAGTTCAAATTCCTTCGTATGCAAAAAGTAGCATTTTGACCTTTATAAATTTCATAACGACCTTTCTAAATATTGAATTGGCCATAACTTTTGATTTCCGCTATAAAATTTCAATTTTTCAGATTCGTTGGAAAGATATTTTTAAATAGATTCTAATATTTCTGGTTTCACTAAAATCCGTTAAATTTTGCATCCTGTACGGTCAGTCAAAGTTCAAGTTTGACTTTTCAAACTACCGCGTTATTTCTAACTCCTTTGTTAATTAAAATTAAATCATTCATTCTAACTTCGATTTAAATCAAATTTGTGATCATTATTATTTAAATAAATTATTTTATATTGTCAAAATTCATTAAAATTTTCTAAAATAAAATTTTAAATTGGTCCTGATTTTTGCGGGTTTTTACAATTTTTAAGTAACTACTAACTCCATTTAAAAGTCCTAACGGTTATGCGAGGTTAGTAAGTGCTTAAATAAAAACTTCATTTGAAATTGTTTGGAATTCATATTCTGATATTTGAAATTTAAAAACTCTCTCCATTTCATAAAATCGTTTGTAAATCCATCATTCTGAAAAGTGAATTTTGCTTATAATTTGAAGAATATTATGATTTTTGTTTGACAAAATTAGATTTACGATATATATTTTCCTTTTTGATTTGTATTTATAATTCTAGTCTATTTCGATTTCTATTATCCTTTTGATGATAAAAAAGGTGAGAATGGTTAAGATTTTGATTAATGAGTGAATAAATCAAGAATATTCCAATATTTGAAATTCAATTGAATTTAAATTTTTCTCATATGTATCTATCTATATAGGGAGAGTTTAGTTGTAGAGGGAGCATATAAATAGGAGTACTACATTTCATAGTCAAACACATTAATCAAAATTAAAATCTTAGTGTATGTTTGTCATCCACAAAAGGAGGAAATTGTTGGGTATAACAATATGATTTTTGTTTGATGATAACAAATATATATACTGTTATATGAATGTATTTGTATTTGTGCTATTCTACATTACATCTAATACAAAAATAAATACTTATATTGAATAAAATGTTATTGCATAGAATTTGATATCCAAACGATTATTCTATTCAATTAAATATTTTATTTCAATATTTAAAATAGTACAACTTCCTGACTCCACAATTGTACAACTCACTACACAGACACACCGATATAGTATGCATTCCTCACTACAGACTTATCACTCAGTTCACCCAATTACATATACAAATCACTCACATACACCATAACTCATCATTTATATCTCTAATCTTCGGTATTGCTCTAATTTCTGTCCAGTCGTCTGATGTATCTTACAAATTAGAAAAATGCAGTAAACTGGAAAACAAATGAGTTAATATGCAAATATAAAATTTATTTTTAAGTTTTTATTTACCTTAGTTATTCAGGTTGTTTCTCATCAGTTTTCTAGACATGGTCATATATATGCACATATGTCTTGATCAACGTATAATATTCATGGTGATACACTGTAAATATTATAGTTGTCAAGTACGTGTTATTTTCCCATGGAAAATTGCAAAGGTCAAATATTCAACATAGTGCAATTATATTTTGGCACGACGAATATTCATGAATTTCATGTCTACTGTTCATACATACATACATACATACATACATACATACATATATATATATATATATATATATTCAAACATATTTGTAAATGTTTTCAAACATATTTGTATATGTTTAAAAAAAAATTAACCTTTTTAAACAACATTTATAACAATACATATAATAAAATTCACATTTTCAAAAACACAATGTTTTACACAATAATTTGTCAAGACTTATAATTTTTTTACATTTCATAATTTAAAAAAATTTAGACAACACACTTAAAACATTCCTAACTCCTTTTAACAACTATTTTATTCTCACTCACCCAAATTTATATTTTACAATTAGTTGTACACTTCTACATCTTTTATTGACAAAGCCAGCATTGTAAGTACAAAATCGTGTAAATTCTAACTTCTTGTTAAAATAAACATTCAATGTTATTTAAAATATTTTAACATACCTAGATATTGATTTTAAATAAGTATTTACCTATTTCTCATTATATACAACTCAAACAAACTTAGAATTATTGACGTACATTAAAAATTCATTGATTTACTCAATTTTGAGATTTAATGTACCGAGTACATATAAATCTCCTAAACATTTATAATTTTATTTTATAAATCTTACAAAAACTTTTTTATGAGATTATTTGTTTTTAGTACACAATTATTTGTTGAAATAAACCCCTTTCATTGGTTTATTTAAGTTAACCCAACTCAACATTATTTATTTACCCAAAATTTCACCAAACTAATTCCAAACTCATTGAATTAATCAACATAGTCAATTTAATGATTAATTACTCAAATTTGCAGTTATTCTTTTGATTGTCCAATTAATGTTGGTTTATATTGTGTCTTAACGCAATTTAGTCACAATCTAATTTATTTCAACTTGTAACTCCCAATATCCTTAGTTTTAACAATTTAAGGATTTTAACGAGTTAATCTCCCCAAATCAATTTAAATCATTGATTAAATTCCAGTTAATTATCTTATAAACAATCACACAAAAGTCAAGGTTGTTACGAAATCAGCGAGATTCGTTCGATTAAAAATGAATAAACCCCTTCAGTTTAACCTGCCACTAGTACATGGTTTTGACCCATGTTTGGGTCGATCGCTCCTAATGATCAGTCGACCGCTAGGTTCAATCCATACCAAGGGCAGTCGATCCATATAGGTCAAGACGCATGACTTGTTGGTATTAAATTTCTGTCAATTTTTATTAAACTTTCTCAAAAACGTTAACTTGCTTCTTTATTAAGTTTTATAACGTTTTGTTATTATCGATTTCTTTTCATTTTAACGCACGTTTTTTTTTGCAAAAGGTAGTGAATCGCGAGATTCACACCTTACTTCATTAACAAAAAAGACTAGTACATAGTAGTTTCTAGCATACGTGTATTTACAAGAATATATACAGCCTAAAAAATATCACATGCACGTAGGCACGGTAATACAGTAGCCAAAAAATACAGGTACATAATATAACCACATAGAAACTAGATATCCGAACAAACTGAACCCAAGTCATCAAACTCGTCTGCCACGAGCGCGATCCATAACTCTTGCAGCTATGGTGTCCACAAGCTTCACTTCATCATTGCCTGACCATTGAGAAACAAATTGTAAGAACCTGTTACTTCCCCGTTAAGGAAAGAGCGGATACGTTGAGAACAACACACACAAGAACGCAGACAAAAGAACTTTTCATTGTATATTACAACAATTCCATCAGAATACAAGAATATACAGAGTATGAATGAATATAATACATTCGATAACTATTAGAGATTACAATAAATTACATAGCAGCGGAAAATAATACAAACACAACGGTAATACAGTAGCCAAAAAATACAGGTACATAATATAACCACATAGAAACTAGATATCCGAACAAACTGAACCCAAGTCATCAAACTCGTCTGCCACGAGCGCAATCCATAACTCTTGCAGCTATGGTGTCCACAAGCTTCACTTCATCATTGCCTGACCATTGAGAAACAAATTGTAAGAACCTGTTACTTCCCCATTAAGGAAAGAGCGGATACGTTGAGAACAACACACAAAAGAACGAAGACAGAAGAACTTTTCATTGTATATTACAACAATTCCATCAGAATACAAGAATATACAGAGTATGAATGAATATAATACATTCAATAACTATTAGAGATTACAATAAATTACATAGCAGCGGAAAATAATACAAACACAACTGAAAATAATACACGGATACAGAGCTTTCCGAGCATCGTTCCAGCTGTAAATCAGAATCCTATGAATATAAATCTGCAAAACCAAAACTACTAGCTGCCTGTGTCGAAAATAAGGGCACCCAGAGTTTAGGTCAAAACAATAAACTCCAGGTCAGTCATGTGACTGGTGTGAGAACTAAAATAGTTATTTAAAACTTTACTTCAAAAGAGAGTAATTCAAGGGACCACTCCGTATAACATGGAACGGGTTTCCTCCCAAGAATACCAGTGCATATAACAAAATAGCGCAATGCTTTTTGGAAAAATGAAGCTATTATAAGACCCAGGTCCCATCACACAATGCAACGCAAGCCGGAGGATAGGGTTTTCCCTTATAATAGCCAAACATGCTTGGTACGTTTAAAACAAATCATTTTGATATTGCTATAAGTGTATAGTTTCAAAACAATTTCAATCATAAATATCAATCATAGACGGCATGGTACCATATATCATGTCGCCATACTAGGCTCTACAAATAAAACTGAAATATCTCGTTTTGGAAATTGGATTTCCGTCATGAGTCGAGGCAAGGGGCAAGCTCCTCTCCGCTTCGAGACACTCTAGCAAATGCCTCGGGACTACACACTCTGGGTAACCCCTGGGTCTTCAGGGCCATTCCTCCTTTACGTTTGAGGATTAGTTATTCCTGAACACACGTTTCCCAGTCCTAACAGACCTAAAATCGAGGCGCCTCGCATCCAATAACCACATAGGTGAAAATAATATAAATGTCAGGGCTGGTAAGTCACTGACACCACCAAAGCTAGAAAGAAACGCCGTGCTCTCCCTGCAGTCCTTATCCCGTTTTTGACTCATATCGAGGTGTGAGGCTCGCGAATTCACGTTATACACAAAGCTACGCCACGTAGGCCGTGCTTTGATCATCAACCACAACACTCTGCTTTTCAACAAAAGCCTTGATCATTGCATCTCAGCGTGCCACACAGGCAATTCATGTTATGCGACTGATATCTATCAATATATAACCTCTGAGCTCGTACGTCTCAGAGAAGGGCGTTAAGCAAGAGAATAAATTCTCCACCGCCAAACAGATATATATATTTAACAGAAATCAATCAACCAAGAATAAAATCCAATGTCAGACACACAATCCATTTATAAATTCGTTCTGGGTCTAAACGAAACCGGAGGCACTTTTCTCGCATATCCATCGATCTCCAAGTACGTCTGGACGACCACCAACTATTTCCCTCCTCTTGGGTGTACAGCCCAATCAGGATCATCAGTAATTATCCAAACGATGTGAAGACTTCCGGTCTTCGACCACCGTCATCATCTTCGACTTATCGTCGAATCGGTTATTCAGAATGGGTATAAACCCGGCCTTTCCGAACAACCCGCGTATATTATAAACAAATGTTACACAAACACAACATATGCCTCATTCCAATTCATTAGTCACTAACCGTAAATCAGTAAGAGAGCAATTCCCCCAAATATTAACCCCGAAGGCCGAAACCAAGATCAGATCAATACCCAGGAAACCATTCTTCTTAACTAACCTACAGCTAGTTTCTAAATTTCACATTCTTAGAGAAAGGTTCCCATTAATTTTATCAAAGATAAATTCTTTAAAATTTATTCTTTAATCTTCCATTGGATGTCATATCAAACCAAATTATGGTTTTCCAAACTAGTCGAGATTAGCGAACGACACCGAAGTAATTATTTATTTTATTTCCCGATCCCAACCTATTCATCCCATGGAGCAAAACTGTTATTACCCCATAACTAACACCACGGTGTTATCGGTAAATTTAATTGCCATTTCACGTTTAAATCTAATTAAAGATTTAACTATCGCCCGGAGCAAAACTGGCGATACTCCATTCTCAATCCTTTTCTAGATTTGATAATTTATATTATCAATTCACATTTCAATCTAATCAAAGATTCATTAAAACTCCTTTTACTGGGTTAAAGAACTAATGTCGTTTAAAACATAGTTCACGATAAACCCACAAATCAATTCTAATTCAATTCCAATTAAATATATCAATTAATTGGTATATTTCATTAAATCTAAATAAAAAGATTTAATCTTTTCTCAACTGGGATTAAGAACAGTGTTGATGAAGACACCATTCACGACAAAACCCAAATCCCATTTGATATTAAATACAAGGCTCTGAATAGAAAACATATCGGCTTATATTCAGTATCAAATTCTAAAATCAACAAAAATCGTATTGGAAATAACGATATAAATATATCTTCCAAATTTCCATAACAATATCTGTATGATCCTGAATCCAATCATCGAAATATTCCGAAGATAATTCCGATTCAAATCCCTTCCAATTCATATATTGGAAATTTCTGATTATTTTTAAAACCATTCCAAATCCAGTTTATTTATTTTAAAAATATTGAATTTATACTTCTAGTTAAAACTAGTTCGTTTTGATAAAAATACACTTTTATCTTCTCAAATAGGGAATTTTCATCCCGGTTCTTTTCAGTTCATATATTATAATTTTACACAAATTATAGATATTTTTAATAATTTTATCAAGGCCCGTACAGTCGATTTCCATCTACGGCCATCGAACTGCACTTACAACGACCTTTTCTGAAATTGATTTGGACATATCTCCAAATCCAACTGTTAGATTTTTGATTTCTAATATTCATTGGAAATCTCTTTTCGATACGAACCCAACGGTTCCGGTTTTAGGAGAATCCGACGGCCGGATCTCCTGTAATGTCCGTTCGAAGTCAATGGTCGAAATTCACGAACTGCCACAGCGCGGCGCGTTCTATTCAGGCCATTATATTATATATATAATATATATTTCTTCGATTTCTATTTAAAAAGAATTTTATAAATCATTTCAAATTTGTTTTAAAAACAGTTTCAACTTCCATTTCAAATCAAATCAAAATTGAATTTTTCCTTATAAATTCGTTTTAAATTCATTTCAAATTGATTTCAATTTACATCGATTTCAATTCTATTTCAATTCGTTTTCAATTCAATTTGAATTCATTTTCTTTTCGAATTCATTTTATATTCAATTCAAACTTCAATTGAATTTGAATTCATTTTATATTCAATTCGAATTCGTTCTATATTCAATTCAATTCGAATTCGTTCTATATTCAATTCAATTCGAATTCGTTCTATATTCAATTCAATTCGAATTTCTTTTATATATATTCGATTTTTATCTCCTTTCAATTCTCATTATATAAACGAATATAATCGATATAAATATTGTCCGCGTCAAAATAGCGCATCTCTAATCAACACGGCTTTATATTTTTCAATAACATCGTTATTCTATTCAACAAATGAATCTATATTTCTTTCAACACATGACTAATCTCAACAAATGAGTACTGTCAACATGCGACTATTTTTGTAATTTATTATATTTTATAAAAATTATTGTATCTATCTTTTGATTTCAAATCAGACTCCAACCGTAAATTAGTAAGAGAACGATTCCCTAAATATTAACCCCGAAGGCCGAAACCAACATCAGATCAATATCCAGGAGACCACTCATCTTATCTATTTTCCAGTTAGTTTCTAATTTTATATATGATAAAGATGTAAATTTTATTGTTAAAATATTTCGTTCAACACATGACTAATCTCAACAGATGAGTACTGTCAATTCATGAACCTTTATTTTATAATATTCTTTATTTTCCCAATTGAAATGAGGCCCAATCAATTACCATTTAATGTTAATTATATGGATTGCATACAACACATGTATATAATAACAACGATAAACAATCAACCATCATCCAATGTGCACCACACAACTGCATAAGCATCAAATATAAATAATTAACGCTTACAAAGCATGTCGACCAATTGATCGACATACAATTAAATAATTGGGATTAGTGTACGCCAAATATCATCCCAACACCCGTGTGGAGTTTCAAATCAACAAACACTGAATATTGTTCGTGCAGTTGGGCGATGTGTAAAATTTATCATCCCAATCAATATCCTTCAAATAGGTGTACATAAACAAACCGTCCGGTTTGTAAATGAATATTTATTTATTCACATTCGCGTTAAAAATTATATTTCTAACGATAATTTATTTATTTCAACACATGAATATATTTTATTATCTATTTCACATCAACATCACAAATAATTTTCACAACACATCAATCAAACAAACAAGCCGTCCATGGTCTGTGGACGACGGGTGTCGGGTGCTACTAAACACCGTTTGCATCCTAGTATATAATTATACTAGAAAAGTAGATTTAAAGTGAGAAGTTCTCACCGACTAGCTAATCCAAACGCCTCGACTCTTCTTATGTAGGAAATCTTCATCGCGCTCGCCCCTAGTTATTTTCGTCATCCGCATTCACTACATATATAAAAATCACATTTTTATATTTTCTCTACTTCACGATAAAAGAAAGTTCAGATTTCTATTTCACTTCATAAATTTACAACGCTTCTTTCTATATAAAAATTATATTTTTATATTTCTACTTCTTTTATAAAGATTGAATTTTTATTATCATAACCATATAAAAATTATATTTTTATATTTCTACTTTAATAAAAACCATATTTTTAATACTCTACCTAAGTAAAAATCATTTTTTTATTATTCCATTAGTGTAAAAATTATATTTTTAACTTTTCTACATCATAAAAATTATATTTTTACTTTGCTAAAATATATATAAAAATCTTAACTTTATACTAGCATAAAAATCGTATTTTTATTTTACTTCTCATCTAACAAAAATCATATTTTTTTTATCGCTTCATTCAAATAAAAATCACATTTTTATCTCTCTATTCAAGTAAAAATCATACTTTTAATCTTCTACTATAATAAAAATTATATTTTTCTTCTTCTACTATAATAAAAATTATATTTTTCTTCTCTAACTTCATGATAGAAATCATAACTTTGTGCGTTTTCAAAATCCTAGCTTTTTATTTTGAAATCATACATAAAATCCATATTGTTATCTTGCTACTCTATACAAGGAAACTGATTTTTCAAAACTGATTTCATACAAAAAAACATAAAAGAAATATATAAATACTTACAGTATAATTAGCGGGGGGGGGGGGGGCTTTGCTGAGGTTAATCGCGACTTGGAGAGGTGCCTCGCGGTGGTGCAGGTCATTGGAGGTAGGGAGGGGGTGCGCACAGGTCCGTGGTGGCGACTAGTTGTGGAAAACGGGGCTAGGGCTTTAGAGGAAGGGAGAAGAGGGGCGTTCGAGGAGAGAAAGGGGCTGAAGAGGGTTTCATGCATCGAGGAATGATTTGGGGGGGGGGGGGGTCGTCGGCGCGGCGCCACTAGGGAGGCGCGAGGCTGCTCGATCGACGGGCTTTTGTGGGTTTTTTCTTTTTTCTTTCTTCCTGTCGGGTTTGATAGTGGGAGTGGGGGAGAGAGAAAGAAGGATAGGGTAGGGCCTATTTTATAATAATTTAATTTATTTATTTTTCCAAGGATGTTGACTTTTCACCCGATCCCCAAATCGAACCCAACGACTCTCGTCCCTAGCTAATTACCCCCATTTCAACACAATGGGATATGTATCGCAGGCCAATTCGACCGTTACGATTAGTTTCCGTTGAAATTCAAATATAACTCTATATATTCAATTTTAAACGTACATTTCAATTTACCGAGGTCACGTATGGACTTTGAAAATTCCAGAAAAATATTTTCTAGCTTCATGTTGACGATACGGTCCCAACAAAATTTATTTCATCAGATTATGAGACCGTTCGAAAAATGGCCATTTTCTAGTCTATTAAAATCAACTTAAAATGGTCAAACACGTTTTCCTTTGCCACGCTCACATATTGATTCGAAAAATTATGAAATTTGGAATCTAGAAATAAGTTGACATCGCGGATCCAACAAAAGTGGTTTCGTCGAAATCCGAGGTCGTTTGCAACATTTCCATTTTTGAGGGCCGAAATTCCATAGCGACTATCCTGAATTTCCAACTGGACATAACTTTTTATCCCCGCAATGAAATTTCAATTTTTCAGATTCGTTGGAAAGATATTATCAACTAGATTCTATTATTTTTGGTTTCACTAAAATCCGGTTAATTTTGCACCCGGTGCATTCATTTGAAGTTTGAAATCGAATTATCGAACTACCGCGCCATTTTCAATTCCTTTTATAATTTAAAATAAATATTTATTTTCTAACGATGATCTATATAAATATATACGTTCTAACTCTATTCAAAATAAATTTCTCGTCGTTATTATTTAAAATAATTCATTTTAAATATTCATAATTCGCTAAATTCGCCAAAAAAAATAATTAAATTGGCTCGCATTTCTGGTTTTTTACAATCTCCCCCACTTAAAACTTTTCGTCCCTGAAAAGGAACGAAGCCGAAAGTTGTTTAACTAATCAACTCAACTTTCATTATTTTCATTACGGCTTAAGTTCTTCAACTTTTCAGTTTCTAAGAACTTTTCAAATTTTTCAAAAATTTGGCTAACACCCTAAATTTTCGAAAAATTTCGCCATAACCTCCCCTGCACCGGGAGCACTGGGAAAATCCCGAAATTGCCATACAGGCCCTCTGATCTCAAAAAGAAAAAGAAAAAGCCAGGCGGCTCATAAAATCATCATCACCCAAACAAAACAGTAAATTATGGTAAACATGTACCTATTTGTCGGGCAAACAATTTTATTCTCTGCTCTAGCCTCCTTGCTATGACCTGTTCAATGTAAGTACATGTATATGCACGCATTGTAATCATTTTTCAATACAGTTCAAAATTCAGTTCAATTAGGCTAAATGGTTCAAAATTATCAAACAAATAAACAAACAACTCAAACATCAATCAATTAGTGAATTAACATTTCAAATTCATAATTTTGATATATATACAGAAAATCATGTTTTTGATGCCAATTCACAACAATAAATCTAGTTATATTTTGGTTCTCACACCAGTCTAATGGAAATATATAGATACCACACCTTCGTCACTCGAATATAAATACTGATAACACTGCATCCTTATCAGAATCATCCCCGGGCAACTAGAGTGTGATTCTATATCTATCCAGTATATTAAAACTTCGAATATACGTTCATGACGCGTATATGCAAAATCTTTATATATTGGATTGTCCAAATTCAATACAAATAAAATATTCAATACGTATAAAATGGTTTAAATTTTCAAAACAAAACTGTTTTCATTTGAAAAATATACTCTTCACACTCGTTCTAGGATACTACTGATCCTATCTCTAACGAGTCAATCTAATTGGATATTACTAATCCAATATCTGATGAATTCTTTCGTTCGGTTCTAATGTGTCTTGTTCTCGAGCTCTGTAAACCAAAGCTCTGATACCACTGTAAGAACACGTTACTTCCCCGATAAGGAAAGAGCGGATACTTCGAGAGAAACACACAAAAAACGCAGACAGAAGAACATTTCATTGTATATTACAACAATTCCATCAGAATACAAGAATATACAGAGTATGAATGAATATAATACATTCGATAACTATCAGAGATTACAATAAATTACATAGCAGCGGAAAATAATACAAACACAATTGAAAATAATACACGGATACAGAGCTTTCCGAGCATCGTTCCAGCTGTAAATCAGGACCCTGTGAATATAAATCTGCAAAACCAAAACTACTAGCTGCTCATGTCGAAAATAAGGGCACCCAGAGTTTAGGTCAAAACAATAAACTGCAGGTCAGTCATGTGACTAATGTGAGAACTAAAATAGTTATTTAAAACTTTACTTTAAAAGAGAGTAATTCAAGGGACCACGCCGTATAACACGGAACGGGTTTCCTCCCAAGAATACCAGTGCATATAACAAAACAGCGCAATGCTTTTTGGAAAAATGAAGCTATTATAAGACCCAGGTCCCATCACACAATTCAACGCAAGCCGGAGGATAGGGTTTTCCCTTATAATAGCCAAACATGCTTGGTACGTTTAAAACAAATCATTTTGATATTGCTATAAGTGTATAGTTTCAAAACAATTTCAATCATAAATATCAATCATAGACGGCATGGGTACCATATATCATGTCGCCATACTAGGCTCTACAAATAAAACCGAAATATCTCGTATTGGAAATTGTATTTCCGTCATGAGTTGAGGCAAGGGGCAAGCTCCTCTCCGCTTCAGACACTCTAGCAAATGCCTCGGGACTACACACTCTGGGTAACCCCTGGATCTTCAGGGCCGGTCCTCCGTTACGTTTGAGGATTAGTTATTCCTGAACACACGTTTCCCGGTCCTAACAGACCTAAAATCGAGGCGCCTCGCATCCAATAACCACATAGGTGAAAATAATATAAATGTCAGGGCTGGTAAGTCACTGACACTACCAAAGCTAGAAAGAAACATCGTGCTCTCCCTGCAGTCCTTATCCCGTTTTTGACTCATACCGAGGTGTGAGGCTCGCGAATTCACGTTATACACAAAGCTACGCCACGTAGACCGTGCTTTGATCATCAACCACAAGACTCTGCTTTTCAACAAAAGCCTTGATCATTGCATCTCAACGTGCCACACAGGGAATTCATGCTATGCGACTGATATCTATCGATATATAACCTCTGAGCTCGTAGGTCTCAGAGAAGGGCTTTAAGCAAGAGAATAAATCCTCCGCCGCCAAACAGATATATATTTAACAGAAATCAATCAACACAGAATAAAATCCAATGTCAGACACACAATCTATTTATAAATTCGTTCAGGGTCTGAACGAAACCGGAGGCACATTCCTCGCATATCCATCGACCTCCAAGTACGTCTAGACGACCACCAACTATTTCCCTCCTCTTGGGTGTACAGCCCAATCAGGATCATCAGTAATTATCCAAACGATGTGAAGACTTCCGGTCTTCGACCACCGTCATCATCTTCGACTTATCGTCGAATCGGTTATTCAGAATGGGTATAAACCCGGCCTTTCCGAACAACCCGCGTATATTATAAACAAATGTTACACAAACACAACATACGCCCCTTTCCAATTCATTAGCCACTAACCGTAAATCAGTAAGAGAGCAATTCCCACAAATATTAACCCCGAAGGCCGAAACCAACATCAGATCAATATCCAGGAAACCATTCTTCTTAACTAACCTACAGCTAGTTTCTAAATTTCACATTCTTAGAGAAAGGTTCCCATTAATTTTATCAAAGATAAATTCTTTAAAATTTATTCTTTAATCTTCCATTGGATGTCATATCAAACCAAATTATGGTTTTCCAAACTAGTCGAGATTAGCGAACCACACCGAAGTAATTATTTATTTTATTTCCCAATCCCAACCTATTCATCCCATGGTGCAAAACTGTTATTACCCCATAACTAACACCACGGTGTTATCTGTAAATTTAATTACCTTTTCACATTCAAATCTAATTAAAGATTTAACTATCGCACGGAGCAAAACTGGCGATACTCCATTCTCGATCCTTTTCTAGATTTGATAATTTATATTATCAATTCACATTTCAATCTAATCAAAGATTCATTAAAACTCCTTTTACTGGGTTAAAGAACTAATGTCGTTTAAAACACAGTTCACGATAAACCCACAAATCAATTCTAATTCAATTCCGATTAAATATATTAATTAATTGGTATATTTCATTAAATCTAAATAAAAAGATTTAATCTTTTCTCTACTGGGTTTAATAATAGTGTTGATGAAGACACCATTCACGACAGAACCCAAATCCCTTTTGATATTAAATACAAGGCTCTGAATAGAAAATATATCGGCTTATATTCAGTATCAAATTCTGAAATCAACAAATACCGTATTGGAAATAACGATATAAATATATCTTCCAAATTTTCATAACAATATCTGTATGATCTCGAATCCAATCATCGAAATATTCTGAAGATAATTCCGATTCAAATCCCTTCCAATTCATATATTGGAAATTTCTGGTTATTTTTAAAACCATTCCAAATCCAGTTTATTTATTTTAAAAATATTGAATTTATACTTCTAGTTAAAACTAGTTCGTTTTGATAAAAATACACTTTTATCTTCTCAAATAGGAAATTTTTCATCCCGGTTCTTTTCAATTCATATATTATAATTTTACACAAATTATAGATATTTTTAATAATTTTATCAAGGCCCGTACAGTCGATTTCCATCTACGGCCATCGAACTGCACTTACAACGACCTTTTCTGAAATTGATTTGGACATATCTCCAAATCCAACCGTTAGATTTTTGATTTCTAATATTCATTGGAAAGCTCTTTTCGATACGAACCCAACGGTTCCGGTTTCAGGATCATCCGACGGTCGGATCTCCCGTAATGTCCGTTCGAAGTCAATGGTCGAAATTCACGAACTGCCGCAGCGCGGCGCGTTCTATTCAGGCCATTATATTATATATATAATATATATTTCGTCGATTTCTACTTAAAACAAAATTTATAAATCGTTTCAAATTTGTTTTAAAAACAGTTTCAACTTCCATTTCTAATCAAATCGAAATTGAATTTTTCCTTATAAATTCGTTTTAAATTCATTTCAAATTGATTTCAATTTAAATCGATTTCAATTCTATTTCAATTCGTTTTCAATTCAATTCGAATTCATTTTATATTTGAATTCATTTTATATTCAATTCAAACTTCAATTCAATTTGAATTTATTTTATATTCAATTCAATTCGAATTCGTTCTAAATTCAATTCAATTCGAATTCGTTCTATATTCAATTCAATTCGAATTCATTATATATTCAATTCAATTCGAATTCGTTCTATATTCAATTCAATTCGAATTTGTTCTATCTTATATTCGAATTCGTTCTATATTCAATTCGAATTCGTTCTATATTCAATTCAATTCGAATTTCTTTTATATATATTCGATTTTTTATCTCTTTTCAATATTCATTTTAAAAACGAATATATCCGATATAAATATCGTTCGCGTCAAAATAGCGCATCTCTTATCAACACGGCTTTATATTTTTCAATAACATCGTTATTCTATTCAACAAATGAATCTATATTTCTTTCAATACATGACTAATCTCAACAAATGAGTACTGTCAACACGCGACTATTTTTGTTATTTAATATATTTTATAAAAATTATGGTATCTATCTTTTGATTTCAAATCAGACTCCAACCGTAAATTAGTAAGAGAACGATTCCCTAAATATTAACCCCAAAGGCCAAAACCAACATCAGATCAATATCCAGGAGACCACTTATCTTATCTATTTTCCAGTTAGTTTCCAATTTTATATATGATAAAGATGTAAATTTTATTGTTAAAATATTTCGTTCAACACATGACTAATCTCAACGGATGAGTACTGTCAACACATGAACCATTATTTTATAATATTCTTTATTTTCCCAGTTGAAATGAGGCCCAATCAATTACCATATAATGTTAATTATATGGATTCCATACAACACATGTATATAATAACAACGATAAACAATCAACCATCATCCAAAGTGCACCACACAACTGCATAAGCATCAATTATAAATAATTAACGCTTACTCAGCCTGTCGACCAATTGATCGACATACAATTAAATAATTGGGATTAGTGTACGCCAAATATCATTCCAGCACCCGTGTGGGGTTTCAAATCAACAAACACTAAATATTGTTTGTGCAGTTGGGTGATGTGTAAAATTTATCATCCCAATCAATATCCTTCAAATAGGTGTACATAAACAAACCGTCCGGTTTGTAAATGAATATTTATTTATTCACATTCACGTTAAAAATTATATTTCTAACGATAATTTATTTATTTCAACACATGAATATATTTTATTATCTATTTCACATCAACATCACAAACAATTTTCACAACACATCAATCAAACAAACAAGCCGTCCATGGTCTGTGGATGACGGATGTCGGGTGCTACTAAACACCGTCTGCATCCTAGTATATAATTTAAACTAGAAAAGTAGATTTAAAGTGAGAAGTTCTCACCGACTAGCTAATCCAAACGCCTCGACTCTTCTTATGTAGGAAATCTTCATCGCGCTCGCCCCTAGTTATTTTCGTCGTCTGCATTCACTACATATATAAAAATCACATTTTTATATTTTATCTACTTCACAATAAAAGAAAGTTCAGATTTCTATTTCACTTCATAAATTTACAACGCTTCTTTCTATATAAAAATTATATTTTTATATTTCTACTTCTTTTATAAAGATTGAATTTTTATTATCATAACCATATAAAAATTATATTTTTATATTTCTACTTTAATAAAAACCATATTTTTAATACTCTACCTAAGTAAAAATCATTTTTTTATTATGCCACTAGTGTAAAAATTATATTTTTAACTTTTCTATATCATAAAAATTATATTTTTACTTTGCTAAAATATATATAAAAATCTTAACTTTATACTAGCATAAAAATCGTATTTTTATTTTACTTCTTATCTAACAAAAATCATATTTTTTTTATCGCTTCATTCAAATAAAAATCACATTTTTATCTTTCTATTCAAGTAAAAATCATACTTTTAATCTTCTACTATAATAAAAATTATATTTTTCTTCTTCTACTATAATAAAAAATATATTTTTCTTCTCTAACTTCATGATAGAAATCATAACTTTGTGCGTTTTCGAAATCCTAGCTTTTTATTTTGAAATCATACATAAAATCCATATTGTTATCTTGCTACTCTATACAAGGAAACTGATTTTTCAAAACTGATTTCATACAAAAAACAACATAAAAGAAATATATAAATACTTACAGTATAATTAGCGAGGGGGGCTTCACTGAGGTGAATCGCGGCTTGGAGAGGTGCCTCGCGGTGGTGCAGGTCAATGGAGGTAGGGAGGGGGTGCGCTGTAAAGACCCGCAACTTCCCCGTAAAGGAAAGCGTCGGATAGTCCGAGAACAAACCACAACAGAACGCATACAGAAGAACGTTTCATTGTATATTACAACAATGCATCAGAATACAAGAATATACAGAGTATAAATGAATATTACACAGAAATATCAGAGATTTAAATTACATTTAAATACATCGCAGCGGAAAATAATACAATACACAACTAGAAGAGATATACGGATACAAAGCTTTCCGGATATCGTTCCAGCTGTAAACCAGGATCCTGTGAATATAAATCTGCAAAACCAAAACTACTAGCTGCCCGTGTCAAAATAGGGGCACCCAGAGTTTAGGTTAAAACAATAAACTCCAGGTCAGTCATGTGACTGGTGTGAGAACTAAAACAGTTAATCTTTATTTTTAAAGTTCGGTAAATCAAGGGACCACGCCGTATAACACGGAACGGGTTTCCTCCCAAGAATACCAGTGCATAAAACAAAAGCGCAATGCTAAATAAAGAAAAATGAAGCTGTTATAAGACCCAGGTCCCATCATACAATGCAACGCAGCCGAGGATAGGGTTTTCCCTTATAACAGCAAAAAAAATGCTTGATACGTTTAAAACAAATCGTTTGATACTATTATAAGTGCATAGTGTATAAAACAATTTCAAATCATAAGTATCAATCATAGGCGGCATGAGCGTCCCATGCCACTATGTCGCCATGTATAGGTTTACAAATAAAAACCGCAAATGTCACGTATTTGGAAATTGGATTTCCGTCTATGAACCGAGGCAAAAGATAGTCCCCAACCGATTCGTGACGCTCTAGCCCGCCCCTCAGGCAAGCGCGCAGGCAAGCCTTTAGATCCTCAGGGCCGGTCCACCGATGTGGATTATTATGCCTGAACACTACGTCTCCCCACCCTATGGGGTGTAAGTCTGGTTCGTCAGCCGACCAGAATGCATCGGTCGAAACCGATATAACCGAGGCGCCTCGCAACAGCAACAACCACATAAGTCAAACTCGTCAGGGCGTGTAAAACCACTGACGCCACTTCTAGCTAGAAAGAAACGCATGCCCTCCCTGACGTCCTCTCCCGTTTTTGGTTCACAACCGGGGTGCGAGGCTCGCGAATTCACGTTACACAAAGCTGTGCCACACAGGCTGTGCTTTGATCATCACCACAAGACTTCGCTTTTCAACAGAAGCCTCGATCAATTGCCACTTAGGCATGCCACACAGGCAATTCACTCCATGCGTTTGATATCCATCAATATATAACCCCTGAGCTCGTACGTCTCAGAGAAGGGCGTTAAGCAAGAGAATAAATTCTCCACCGCCAAACAGATATATATTTAATAGAGATCAATCACACAGACTAAAATCCAATGTCAGACACACAGTCCATTTACAAGTTCTTTCTGGGTCTGAACGAAACCGGAGGCACCTAGTACCCCGCATATCCATCGATCTCCAAGTACGTCTGGACGATCACCAACTGTTTCCATCTTCTTGGGTGTACAGCCCAATCAAGATCATCAGTTATCACCCAAACGACGTGAAGACTTCCGGTCTTCGACCACCGTCTTCATCTTCGACACCACGTCGAATCAGTTATTCAGAATGGGATAAACCCGGTCTTTCTGAATAACTCGCGTATATATTATAAAAGTGTTACATAAACACAACATACGCCTCATTCCAATTCAGAATATTCTTTTATTCCAATATTCCTATACTTTGGGAAAAGTTCCCATTAATTTTATCCAAGATAAATTATTTAAATTTATTCTTTAATCTCCTTTGAATATCAATTCAAACTAGTCGGGATTAGCGAACCACACCGAAGTAATCATTTATTTTATTACCCAACCCCAACCTATTCATCCCATGAAGTAAAACTGGTAATACTTCATATCTAACACCACAATGTTATCGGTAAATTCAATTACCATTTCACGTTCAAATCTAATTAAAGATTTAACTATCGCCTGGAGTAAAACTGGTGATACTCCATTCTCGATCTTTTCAATCTAATTAAAGATTCATTAAAACTTCACTTAGTTTTAATCTTTGACTGGGTTAAAGAATCAGTGTCATTTAAAACACGGTTCTCGATAAACCCAAAATCACATTCCATTAATTATCGGGTTAAAGAACGAGTGTTATTTAAAAACACTGTCCACGATAAACCCAAAAATCAATATCAATTCAATTCCAATTAAATATTATTTAATTGGCACACTTCATTAAATCTAAATAAAAAGATTTAATCTTTTCTCAACTGGGTTCAAGAACAGTGTTAGTGAAGACACCATTCACGACAAACCCAAATCACATTTGATATTCAATACAAGGCTCTGAATAGAAAATATATCGGCTTATATTCAATATCAAATTCTACGACCAACAAATATCATATTGGAAATAACGATATAAATATATATCTTTCAAATTTCCATAACAACATCTGTATAATCACGAATTCCAACATCGAAATATTCCGAAGACAATTTCGATTCAAATCCCCTCCAATGCAATCATTGGAAATTCTGGTTATTTTCAAAACCCTTTTCAAATTCAATTTATTTATTTAAAAATAAATAGAATTCTATTTCTAGTTCAAAACTAGTTTATTTCGATAAAAATCTATTTTTATCTTTTCAAATATGGAGTTTTTCATCCCAAATCTTCACAAATCATTTCTTATGATTTTACACAAATTATTACTATTTTTAATAATTTTATCCAGGCCTGTACAGTCGATTACCATCAACGGCCATCGAACTGCACTTACAGCGACCTTTTTCGAATTTGATTTGGACGTATCTCCAAATCCAACCGTTAGATTTCAAATTTCTAATATTCGTTAGAAAGCTCTTTTCGATACGAACCCAACGGTTCCGGTTTTAGGAGAATCCGACGGTCGGATCTCCCGTAATGTCTGTTTGAAATAAATGGTCGAAATTCACGAACTGCCGCGGCGCGGCGCGTTCTATTCAGGCCATTATATTATATATATAATATATATAATATATATTTCGTCGATTTCTATTTAAAACGAATTATATAAATAGTTTTAAATTCGTTTCAAAAGCAATTTCAACTTCCATTTCAATTCAAATCAAAATTGAATTCTCCTTCATAAATTCGTTTTAAAATTCATTTCTATTCAATTCAAATTTCAATTCAATTTGAATTCATTTCAATTCGCTTTCAATTCAATTTGAATTCGTTTTCAATTCCTTTCGAAATCGTTTTCACTTCATTTCATTTCGAAATCGTTTTCAATTCAATTCATTTCGAAATCGTTTTCAATTTAATTCATTTCAAAATATTCGATTTCGAAATCACTTTTCAATATTCATTTCATTTCGAAATCGTTTTCAATTCATTTCATTTCGAAATCGTTTTCAATTCAATTCATTTCGAAATCGTTTTCAATTTATTTCATTTCGAAATCGTTTTCAATTCAATTCATTTCGAAATCGTTTTCAATTTAATTCATTTCAAAATATTCGATTTCGAAATCACTTTTCAATATTCATTTCAAAATGAATAAAATCGATATAAATATCGTTCACGTCAAAATGGCGTCAATCTAATCAACACGGCTTCATATATTTCTATTTTCAAATATTCCATTTCGAATATTTCTATTTCAAAATATTTCGTTCAACACATGACCAATCTCAATGGATGAGTACTGTCAACACATGAACCTTTATTTTATATTATTCTTTATTTTTCAAATTGGAATGAGGCCCAATCAATTACCATATAACGTTAATTATATGGATTTTCATACATCACATGTATATAATAGCATTGAAAAATAATCAACCATCAACCAAAGTGCACTACACTGTATAAGCATCAAATATAAATATCTAACGCTTATAACAGCCTGTCAATCAATCGATCGACATATTTAATCAATCAGGATGAGTGAACTTCAAATTTCATCCCAACACCCGTGTGGGGTTTTCAAACAATCAAACACAGATTTTAGTTGTGCAGTTGGGCGATGTGTAAAATTTATCGTCCTAATCAATGTCAGTCAAATCAGTGTACATAAACAAACCGTCCGGTTTGTAAATGATATTTATTTATTCACATTCACGTTAAAAATTATATTTTTAATGATAAAACATTTTATTCCAACATATGAATTTCTATTCGGTTCATTTATTCAATAAAATGATATTTTTATTTTTCTAACATATTTTAGAAAATTTCGGCGGCATAACGGCACGATACTAGAAACGGGACGAGGCCTAGCCTTATCCCCGGTCTAGTGAAGGCCCACGCCATTCACACATCAATCAAATCACCAAACAACCAAATTCTAATCAAATCATATAACTAATCTACGCAACCAAACAAACAAGTCCATGGTCTGTGGACGATTGTGTCGGGTGCTACTAAGCACCGTCTGCATCCTAGTATATATATATAACTAGAAAAGAAATTTAAGAGTGAGAAATTCTCACCGAAAGCTATCCAAGCTCCACGGCACTTCTAATGCAGGAAATCTTCGCCAACTCGCCTTTCGTCGCTTTCGTTGTCCGCTTTCACTACATATGTAAAAATCGAATTTTTACGATGCTATTCAATATATAAAAATCTGATTTTTCTTTCGAAGTTCACTATATAAAAATCATATTTTTATTTCAGAGTTCACTATATAAAAATCATATCTTTAATTGGCTACATATATAAAAATCGAATTTTTACTATCTATATAATATAAAAATAGTATTTTTATTATCTACATTATATAAAAATTATATTTTTATTATCTTCCTTATATAAAAATTATATCTTTATCTTTCTACTTATATAAAAATTATATTTTTATTTCTTCTGCATCATGAAAATTATATTTTTCTTTCTATAACTATAAATAAAAATCATTTCCTTATTAACCTTACATACATAGAAAAATCAAATCTTTACTTCCAAATCATGTATTTTATATATTAAAAATTAGCTTTATATATATTTACACCTTCATATAAACTAATTCTATGTATAAACAAACTGAATTGACAAAATAAATAAACACAAAAGAAAAGCTCACTTTTTTATACGGTTTTCTTCACAGGAGGGTGCTCAGTTGAAGGCGGGGCGCTGAAGGTGGTGCAGAGGGTCCGAAGGGCAGGAGGAGATGGCGTACGAGGCGGCGGCGGGACCTGCATTCGCTGTGGGGTGCTGATTTGGGGCTGTGGTTCGATTTGGAAGTGGAGAGAGAGAGAAGGAAGAGGGGTAGTGGCCGGAGGAGATGCGGGTGCGTTGAGGGAGGCGATGGCTGTCGGCGGTGGGTGTTTTCCGGTGGATTTGGGGATCTTGGTCGCGGTTTGGAGAGAGAAGGGGCTGGAGGAGGTCGGCTTTGGAAGGGGGGGTCGCCGGAGAGGAGGGAGGCTGGAGGGGTGGCGTACTCGCCTGCGACGGCGGAGGGAGGCGACGTGGGGCATCGTCGATCGCCTAGCCCGATTGAAGAAGGAGAGAGAAAAAATTAGAATGGGGGGGGGGGGCTGATTTCAATCGGGGAAAATAAATGAGGAGGGGCGGGGGTTTATTGCAAAAGAAATATTATTAATTATATATTTTTCTCTTTCTATAAGGTTGACCTTTTATTTAAACACCAAACGAAACCCAATGACTATCGTCCCCAGCTAATTACCCCCATTCCGAACACAATGGGATATGTATCGTAAGCTGATTTGATCGTTTCGAGCAGTTTTCGTTAAAATCAAAATATAACTCTATATATTGAATTTGAACGCGCATTTCAATTTACTGGGCCCACATACGAACTCTAAAAATTCCAGAAAAATATTTTCTAGCTTCGTATTGACGATACGGTCCTAACAAAACTAGTTTCATCGAATTCTGAGACCGTTAGAAAAATAGCTATTTTCCAGTCGATTAAAATCAACTGAAACTGGTCAAACGCGTTTTCCTTTGCCACGCTCACATATTGATTCGGAAAATTATGAAATTTGAAACCTAGCAATAACTTGACACTGCGGATCCAACAAAACTGGTTTCGTCGAAATCCAGGTCGTTTGCAAAATGACCATTTTTAAGGGCCTGAATTCCATAGCGACTATTCAGAGTTTTCAACTGGACATATCTTTTGATTCTCGCTACGAACTTTTGATTTTTCGGATTCGTTGGAAAGATATTCACTATTAGATTCCATTATTTTTGGTTTCATTAAAATCCGGATTGTTTTGCACCCGGTACATTCAATTGAAGTTTGAAATCGAATTATCGAACTACCGCGCCATTTTCAATTCTATTTATAATTATATATAAATATTTATATTCTAACGACGACATATATAATATATACGTCGATTTATATTCAAAATAAATTTCTCGTCGATATTATTCAAAATAATCTATTTTAAATATTCAAAATTCGCTAAAATTGCCAAAATAAAAATTTTAAACTGGCCCAGATTTTCGGGTTGTTACAATCTCCCCCACTTAAAACTTTTCGTCCCCGAAAAGGAACAAAGTCGAAAGTGGTTTGATTAATCAACTCTACGTTCGATCTGGCTTCCATTCTCCAACTCTTTAGTTTTTGAGAATTTTCAAAATTTCAAAAATTTGGCTAACACCCTAAATTTTCGAAAAATTTCGCCATAACCTCCCCTGCACCGGGAGCATCGGGGAATTTCAAATAGCTTCCCCGGTCCTTCAGAGCTCAAAAAGAAAAAGAAAAAGCCAAGCGGCTAGCCAATAGGCTCATAAAATCATCATCACCCAAACGAAACAGGAAATTTTGTAGTAAACATGTACCTATTTGTCGGGCAAACAAATTTTATTCTCTGCTCTAGCCTCCTTGCTATGACATGTTCAATGATATATATGTATATGCAAGCAAATGCAACCAATTTTCAATACAATTCAATATTTGATCAAATTAGGCATAATGGTTCAAAATTATCAAACAAATAAACAAACAACACAAACATCAATCAATTAGTGAATTATCATTTCAAATTCATAATTTTTGATACATATAAAGAAAATCATGTTTTTGATGCCAATTCACAACAATAGGCCCTATCTAATTTTTGGTTCTCACACCAGTCTAATGGAAATATATAGATATCACACCTTCGTCCCACGAATATAAATTCTGATGATGAGTACTCAACCATCAGAATCCTCTTCGGGCCACTAGAGTATGATTCTATATCTATCCAATATATTAAAACTTCGAATACACGCGGATCAGACGTATACGCAAAATCTTTATATACTGGACTGTCCAACTCAATATAAATAGATAATCAGATACGAATAATTGATTTAAATTTTCAAAACAAAAATTGTTTTCATTTGAAAAATATACTCTTCACACTCGTTCTAGGATACTACTGATCCTATCTCTAACGAGTCATTCCCCTTGGATATTACTAATCCAATATCTGATGAATTCTTTCGTATGGTTCTAATGTGCCTTGTTCTCTGCTTTGTAAACCAAAGCTCTGATACCACGTGTAAAGACCCGCAACTTCCCCGTAAAGGAAAGCGTCGGATAGTCCGAGAACAAACCACAACAGAACGCATACAGAAGAACGTTTCATTGTATATTACAACAATGCATCAGAATACAAGAATATACAGAGTATAAATGAATATTACACAGAAATATCAGAGATTTAAATTACATTTAAATACATCGCAGCGGAAAATAATACAATACACAACTAGAAGAGATATACGGATACAAAGCTTTCCGGATAACGTTCCAGCTGTAAACCAGGATCCTGTGAATATAAATCTGCAAAACCAAAACTACTAGCTGCCCGTGTCAAAATAGGGGCACCCAGAGTTTAGGTTAAAACAATAAACTCCAGGTCAGTCATGTGACTGGTGTGAGAACTAAAACAGTTAATCTTTATTTTTAAAGTTCGGTAAATCAAGGGACCACGCCGTATAACACGGAACGGGTTTCCTCCTAAGAATACCAGTGCATAAAACAAAAGCGCAATGCTAAATAAAGAAAAATGAAGCTGTTATAAGACCCAGGTCCAATCACACAATGCAACGCAGCCGAGGATAGGGTTTTCCCTTATAACAGCAAAAAAAATGCTTGATACGTTTAAAACAAATCGTTTGATACTATTATAAGTGCATAGTGTATAAAACAATTTCAAATCATAAGTATCAATCATAGGCGGCATGAGCGTCCCATGCCACTATGTCGCCATGTATAGGTTTACAAATAAAAACCGCAAATGACACGTATTTGGAAATTGGATTTCCGTCTATGAACCGAGGCAAAAGATAGTCCCCAACCGATTCGTGACGCTCTAGCCCGCCCCTCAGGCAAGCGCGCAGGCAAGCCTTTAGATCCTCAGGGCCGGTCCACCGATGTGGATTATTATGCCTGAACACTACGTCTCCCCACCCTATGGGGTGTAAGTCTGGTCCGTCAGCCGACCAGAATGCATCGGCCGAAACCGATATAACCGAGGCGCCTCGCAACAGCAACAACCACATAAGTCAAACTCGTCAGGGCGTGTAAAACCATTGACGCCACTTCTAGCTAGAAAGAAACGCATGCCCTCCCTGACGTCCTCTCCCGTTTTTGGTTCACAACCGGGGTGCGAGGCTCGCGAATTCACGTTACACAAAGCTGTGCCACACAGGCTGTGCTTTGATCATCACCACAAGACTTTGCTTTTCAACAGAAGCCTCGATCAATTGCCACTTAGGCATGCCACACAGGCAATTCACTCCATGCGTTTGATATCCATCAATATATAACCCCTGAGCTCGTACGTCTCAGAGAAGGGCGTTAAGCAAGAGAATAAATTCTCCGCCGCCAAACAGATATATATTTAATAGAGATCAATCACACAGACTAAAATCCAATGTCAGACACACAGTCCATTTACAAGTTCGTTCTGGGTCTGAACGAAACCGGAGGCACCTAGTACCCCGCAAATCCATCGATCTCCAAGTACGTCTGGACGATCACCAACTGTTTCCATCTTCTTGGGTGTACAGCCCAATCAAGATCATCAGTTATCACCCAAACGACGTGAAGACTTCCGGTCTTCGACCACCGTCTTCATCTTCGACACCACGTCAAATCAGTTATTCAGAATGGGATAAACCCGGTCTTTCTGAATAACTCGCGTATATATTATAAAAGTGTTACACAAACACAACATACGCCTCATTCCAATTCAGAATATTCTTTTATTCCAATATTCCTATACTTTGGGAAAAGTTCCCATTAATTTTATCCAAGATAAATTCTTTAAATTTATTCTTTAATCTCCTTTGAATATCAATTCAAACTAGTCGGGATTAGCGAACCACACCGAAGTAATCATTTATTTTATTACCCAACCCCAACCTATTCATCCCATGAAGTAAAACTGGTAATACTTCATATCTAACACCACAGTGTTATCGGTAAATTCAATTATCATTTCACGTTCAAATCTAATTAAAGATTTAACTATCGCCTGGAGTAAAACTGGTGATACTCCATTCTCGATCTTTTCAATCTAATTAAAGATTCATTAAAACTTCACTTAGTTTTAATCTTTGACTGGGTTAAAGAATCAGTGTCATTTAAAACACGGTTCTCGATAAACCCAAAATCACATTCCATTAATTATCGGGTTAAAGAACGAGTGTTATTTAAAAACACTGTCCACGATAAACCCAAAAATCAATATCAATTCAATTCCAATTAAATATTATTTAATTGGCACACTTCATTAAATCTAAATAAAAAGATTTAATCTTTTCTCAACTGGGTTCAAGAACAGTGTTAGCGAAGACACCATTCACGACAAACCCAAATCACATTTGATATTCAATACAAGGCTCTGAATAGAAAATATATCGGCTTATATTCAATATCAAATTCTACGACCAACAAATATCATATTGGAAATAACGATATAAATATATATCTTTCAAATTTCCATAACAACATCTGTATAATCACGAATTCCAACATCGAAATATTCCGAAGACAATTTCGATTCAAATCCCCTCCAATGCAATCATTGGAAATTCTGGTTATTTTCAAAACCCTTTTCAAATTCAATTTATTTATTTAAAAATAAATAGAATTCTATTTCTAGTTCAAAACTAGTTTATTTCGATAAAAATCTATTTTTATCTTTTCAAATATGGAGTTTTTCATCCCAAATCTTCACAAATCATTTCTTATGATTTTACACAAATTATTACTATTTTTAATAATTTTATCCAGGCCTGTACAGTCGATTACCATCAACGGCCATCGAACTGCACTTACAGCGACCTTTTTCGAATTTGATTTGGACGTATCTCCAAATCCAACCGTTAGATTTCAAATTTCTAATATTCGTTAGAAAGCTATTTTCGATACGAACCCAACGGTTCCGGTTTTAGGAGAATCCGACGGTCGGATCTCCCGTAATGTCTGTTTGAAATAAATGGTCGAAATTCACGAACTGCCGCGGCACGGCGCGTTCTATTCAGGCCATTATATTATATATATAATATATATAATATATATTTCGTCGATTTCTATTTAAAACGAATTATATAAATAGTTTTAAATTCGTTTCAAAAGCAATTTCAACTTCCATTTCAATTCAAATCAAAATTGAATTCTCCTTTATAAATTCGTTTTAAAATTCATTTCTATTCAATTCAAATTTCAATTCAATTTGAATTCATTTCAATTCGCTTTCAATTCAATTTGAATTCGTTTTCAATTCCTTTCGAAATCGTTTTCACTTCATTTCATTTCGAAATCGTTTTCAATTCAATTCATTTCGAAATCGTTTTCAATTTAATTCATTTCAAAATATTCGATTTCGAAATCACTTTTCAATATTCATTTCATTTCGAAATCGTTTTCAATTCATTTCATTTCGAAATCGTTTTCAATTCAATTCATTTCGAAATCGTTTTCAATTTATTTCATTTCGAAATCGTTTTCAATTCAATTCATTTCGAAATCGTTTTCAATTTAATTCATTTCAAAATATTCGATTTCGAAATCACTTTTCAATATTTATTTCAAAATGAATAAAATCGATATAAATATCGTTCACGTCAAAATGGCGTCAATCTAATCAACACGGCTTCATATATTTCTATTTTCAAATATTCCATTTCGAATATTTCTATTTCAAAATATTTCGTTCAACACATGACCAATCTCAATGGATGAGTACTGTCAACACATGAACCTTTATTTTATATTATTCTTTATTTTTCAAATTGGAATGAGGCCCAATCAATTACCATATAACGTTAATTATATGGATTTTCATACATCACATGTATATAATAGCATTGAAAAATAATCAACCATCAACCAAAGTGCACTACACTGTATAAGCATCAAATATAAATATCTAACGCTTATAACAGCCTGTCAATCAATCAATCGACATATTTAATCAATCAGGATGAGTGAACTTTAAATTTCATCCCAACACCCGTGTGGGGTTTTCAAACAATCAAACACAGATTTTAGTTGTGCAGTTGGGCGATGTGTAAAATTTATCGTCCCAATCAATGTCAGTCAAATCAGTGTACATAAACAAACCGTCCGGTTTGTAAATGATATTTATTTATTCACATTCACGTTAAAAATTATATTTTTAACGATAAAACATTTTATTCCAACATATGAATTTCTATTCGGTTCATTTATTCAATAAAATGATATTTTTATTTTTCTAACATATTTTAGAAAATTTCGGCGGCATAACGGCACGATACTAGAAACGGGACGAGGCCTAGCCTTATCCCCGGTCTAGTGAAGGCCCACGCCATTCACACATCAATCAAATCACCAAACAACCAAATTCTAATCAAAACATATAACTAATCTATGCAACCAAACAAACAAGTCCATGGTCTGTGGACGATTGTGTCGGGTGCTACTAAGCACCGTCTGCATCCTAGTATATATATATATAACTAGAAAAGAAATTTAAGAGTGAGAAATTCTCACCGAAAGCTATCCAAGCTCCACGGCACTTCTAATGCAGGAAATCTTCGCCAACTCGCCTTTCGTCGCTTTCGTTGTCCGCTTTCACTACATATGTAAAAATCGAATTTTTACGATGCTATTCAATATATAAAAATCTGATTTTTCTTTCGAAGTTCACTATATAAAAATCATATTTTTATTTCGGAGTTCACTATATAAAAATCATATCTTTAATTGGCTACATATATAAAAATCGAATTTTTACTATCTATATAATATAAAAATAGTATTTTTATTATCTACATTATATAAAAATTATATTTTTATTATCTTCCTTATATAAAAATTATATCTTTATCTTTCTACTTATATAAAAATTATATTTTTATTTCTTCTGCATCATGAAAATTATATTTTTCTTTCTATAACTATAAATAAAAATCATTTCCTTATTAACCTTACATACATAGAAAAATCAAATCTTTACTTCCAAATCATGTATTTTATATATTAAAAATTAGCTTTATATATATTTACACCTTCATATAAACTAATTCTATGTATAAACAAACTGAATTGACAAAATAAATAAACACAAAAGAAAAGCTCACTTTTTTATACGGTTTTCTTCACAGGAGGGTGCTCAGTTGAAGGCGGGGCGCTGAAGGTGGTGCAGAGGGTCCGAAGGGCAGGAGGAGATGGCGTACGAGGCGGCGGCGGGACCTGCATTCGCTGTGGGGTGTTGATTTGGGGCTGTGGTTCGATTTGGAAGTGGAGAGAGAGAGAGAAGGAAGAGGGGTAGTGGCCGGAGGAGATGCGGGTGCGTTGAGGGAGGTGATGGCTGTCGGCGGTGGGTGTTTTCCGGTGGATTTGGGGGTCTTGGTCGCGGTTTGGAGAGAGAAGGGGCTGGAGGAGGTCGGCTTTGGAGGGGGGGGGGTCGCCGGAGAGGAGGGAGGCTGGAGGGGTGGCGTACTCGCCTGCGACGACGGAGGGAGGCGACGTGGGGCATCGTCGATCGCCTAGCCCGATTGAAGAAGGAGAGAGAAAAAATTAGAATGGGGGGGGGGCTGATTTCAATCGGGGAAAATAAATGAGGAGGGGGGGGGGGTTTATTGCAAAAGAAATATTATTAATTATATATTTTTCTCTTTCTATAAGGTTGACCTTTTATTTAAACACCAAACGAAACCCAATGACTATCGTCCCCAGCTAATTACCCCCATTCCGAACACAATGGGATATGTATCGTAAGCTGATTTGATCGTTTCGAGCAGTTTTCGTTAAAATCAAAATATAACTCTATATATTGAATTTGAACGCGCATTTCAATTTACTGGGCCCACATACGAACTCTAAAAATTCCAGAAAAATATTTTCTAGCTTCGTATTGACGATACGGTCCTAACAAAACTAGTTTCATCGAATTCTGAGACCGTTAGAAAAATGGCTATTTTCCAGTCGATTAAAATCAACTGAAACTGGTCAAACGCGTTTTCCTTTGCCACGCTCACATATTGATTCGGAAAATTATGAAATTTGAAACCTAGCAATAACTTGACACTGCGGATCCAACAAAACTGGTTTCGTCGAAATCCGAGGTCGTTTGCAAAATGACCATTTTTAAGGGCCTGAATTCCATAGCGACTATTCAGAGTTTTCAACTGGACATATCTTTTGATTCTCGCTACGAACTTTTGATTTTTCGGATTCGTTGGAAAGATATTCACTATTAGATTCCATTATTTTTGGTTTCATTAAAATCCGGATTGTTTTGCACCCGGTACATTCAATTGAAGTTTGAAATCGAATTATCGAACTACCGCGCCATTTTCAATTCTATTTATAATTATATATAAATATTTATATTCTAACGACGACGTATATAATATATACGTCGATTTATATTCAAAATAAATTTCTCGTCGATATTATTCAAAATAATCTATTTTAAATATTCAAAATTCGCTAAAATTGCCAAAATAAAAATTTTAAACTGGCCCAGATTTTCGGGTTGTTACATGCGCGCAGGTCCTTGGTGGCAACTTGTTGCGTAAAACGGGGCTAGTGCTTTAGAGGAAGGGAGAAGAGGGGCGTTCGAGGAGAGAAAGGGGCTAAAGAGGGTTTCGTGCGTCGAGGAAGGATTTGGGGGGGAGGGGGTTCGTCGGTGCGGCGCCACCAGGGAGGCGCGAGGCTGCTCGATCGACGTGCTTCCGTGGTTTTTTTTTCTTTCTTTCTATCGGGTTTGATAGTGGGAGTGGGGGAGAGAGAGAAGGATAGGGTAGGGCCTATTTTATAATAATTTAATTTATTTATTTTCTCCAAGGATGTTGACTTTTCACCCGATCCCCAAATCGAACCCAACGACTATCGTCCCTAGCTAATTACCCTCATTCCAGACACAATGGGATATATATCACAGGCCAATTCGACCGTTATGATCAGTTTCCGTTGAAATTCAAATATAACTCTATATATTCAATTTTAAACGTACATTTCAATTTACCGAGGTCACGTATGGACTTTAAAAATTCCAGAAAAATATTTTCTAGCTTCGTGTTGACGATACGGTCCTAACAAAACTAATTTCGTCAGATTCTGAGACCGTTCGAAAAATGACCATTTTCCAGTCGATCAAAATCAACATAAAATGGTCAAACACATTTTCCTTTGCCACGCTCACATATTGATTTGAAAAATTATGAAATTTGGAATCTAGTAATAAGTTGACATCGCGGATCCAACAAAAGTGGTTTCGTCGAAATCCGAGGTCGCTTGCAAAATTTCCATTTTTGAGGGCCGAAATTCCATAGCGACTATTCTGAATTTCCAACTGGACATATCTTTTTATCCCCGCTATGAAATTCAATTTTTCGGATTCGTTGGAAATATATTATCAATTAGATTCTAATATTTTGGTTTCACTAAAATCCGGTTTATTTTGCACCCGGTACATTCATTTGAAGTTTGAAATCGAATTATCGAACTACCGCGCCATTTTCAATTCCTTTTATAATTTAAAATAAATATTTATTTTCTAACGACGATCTATATAAATATATACGTTCTAACTCTATTCAAAATAAATTTCTCGTCGTTATTATTTAAAATAATTCATTTAAAAAATTCAAAATTCGCTAAATTCGCCAAAATAAAATTTTTAAATTGGCTCGCATTTCCGGGTTGTTACACAAATCTGAGAATGCAATATATAACTCTATTGGGCGGTTTCATTTTACATTTAAATTTTCGTGAGTTTCTTTCGTACCAAAGTATCCAAAAATAAGCAAAAATCAAAGTAGCAAACAATTTTCGTGAGTTTCTTTTCATTTTAACGCACATTTGATTTTCAAATTCAAACGTACTTTAATGGTTGGAATTTTTATATATGTATACATATGTAAAATATACATATACAAGCACACATTTACATATACAATTATTTCTAACGTCGAATTGCAAATGTCATTAACTTTCCCGTCTGAACTCCTGTCGACACATATTATATATGTAAATTGATTAGAAAATCACCGCGACCACAATAGTATAAGTTTCGCGGTCAAATTCCAAAAATTATAAAAATGTTTATTTTCTTAATTTGAAAATTAAATTATATTAATAATTTATTCTAAAAGTGTAGGTTGTCACAGATAATGTCTCACTAAAACTAATCTATATCTAATCATATGCATTCGACCGAACTCAAAGTCTTTGCTCACAGTCCAAATCATGTACTAAGGGACTTGAATATTCTAGGTAGCATCTCATCTGAATATACAACTCACTATAGAAAAACAACATGTCTTAGTCAGTTGACATTAGACGTCACTAGTCACACCGACTAACTCATTTGCTCTAAAAAGTGTGCCAAAAATGTCTATACTATCGAAATCTTCATAACCAAAGGCCATCGATCAATCTGAAGGACTCATTTCCTCTAAAAATGTGTTGTGTCTATCATCATCAAACGATGCACCAATGAACTTATTTTTTCTTAAATTCTAGTGGCTACATTGAAGAACCCATTTCCTTTAAAATATGTATTGCACTTTCCTCGTAATCACCATTGGTAGACATTACTATTAAAATTTGTGATACGCAAATCACAATTGTGAGCAATAAATTATCTATGTAGATCCATTTTTTTTGGAGAGATTTGTTGCTATATTTATGGGATATTTGAAAGTGAATGCAAGGATTATTTGGTGTTTATCCAATAGATTTTTGACATATATGAAGATAACTTAGGTGTCAAGAAAACTTGGGTATGAAGCAATTCATTCTATAAAAGGCCTAGTTTACACCTTCATTAGGTGTGGAAAATTTGATGGTTATTAAATAGAATCATTAGGGTTGGTGCCATTGTTCTTCATTGTCTTTCTCCTCAAATTTTTTAGTGATTAGATATTCTGTACCTATTTCTCAATAATGTTATTGGTTCAAGTTGTGTTTTTTTGTAACGATAGTTGATATCGGTTGTAAAGAATATTTTGGTGCATCAATAAAGATAGTGGTTGGGTGGAATATTGTGTGTGTTCATATCTCCGATATTGTTTGTGTTGTTCATTTGTCAATCACATTCATCTTTAAGTGATTGAGTGAAAAGGTTCGCTTTATTTTTCGGGTGTTTTGTCAAACTTCCACAGAGCACAAAACCCCAACAATTGGTATCAGAGCTCAGATCATATAGCTTGGAATGTTTGTTGGATTGAATATTGTAGATGTCGGAGATGATGACGTTTTTTAAGATGGCTATTTTGAATGGGAAGAATTGGGGTATATGGAAGCCGAAGATGGACGGCGTTCTATATCTCAATGATTTGCACGATTCCATTGATGAAGATGGGGAGAAGCCCTCGAATATGGCTGGTTGTGAATCCGCGAAAGCGTTATGGGACAAATTAGTATCGCTATATGAGTCGAAGAGTGCTACAAGTAAGGCTTTTCTAGTACGAAAGCTGATACAGTTCAGGTTGGATGAGGAAAAGTCGGTTGTAGAGCATTTGAACGAGTTTCAGGATATCGTCAATCAATTGGCAAACATGAAGGTCAATTTTGATGATGACTTGCAAGCTCTTTTGTTGATGAGTTCTTTTTCGAAAAGCTGGGAGACTTTGGTTGTTTCATTGAGTAATTCCAATGCTAATGTAACTATCTCTTTAGATACGGTTCGAAGCAGTCTTTTGAATGAGAAGCTAAGGAGAAAAGGGTCGGAGTTGAAATCAGTTCAAAGTTAGGTGATGGTAGCAAGACACTCGAAGGATACGATTTGGAAGAAAAATGGAGGCAAGGGTAAAGGTGCAATCACTTGTTTCTATTGCAAAAAGGAAGGTCACAAGCGCAATGATTGTAATTCATACATACGAGAAATGAAGAAGAAGAAGGTGCAAGGTGATAATAATAGTGATGAGGCACAAACAGGCTTTGCTAAAGGTACCAAAGGCGATTCTTCATAGGATGTCCTATTTTGTGTTGTGGAGCCTTAGAAGATGGATTCAAAAGCCAGTTTTCACATATGTCAAGATGTGAAAAGTTTTTCTTCAAATGAGAAGAGTGTTGGCATGATAAAGATGGCTAATGGAGCAGAACTACCAATTTATGGAGTTGGGGTTGTTAGTGTAACGACCAAGAGAATTCGACGCCCGAATTCCAACAATAATACACAAACCTGTATTACTTTCCAAACCCATGTATCGAAAACACCAGATAGTTAATGAAAGAAAATAGAGGGTGAGATAAGAAAGAAAGTAATAGTAGAATATAAGAAGAAGAAAAACCAACTAATCACCACAAAACAGAGTCTCACATCGCAGCGGAATAAAATATAATATAAAATTAAATTTTTTATTGAGTACTTTGAAATAAAACTTACAATCCTCAGAGTACATCGATACATTTGGATAGTTATAATAATCTGTCCTCATATACAACACACAACGGAAATAATACTATATATTATACGTATGAACTCCTCTAGCATATCTTCTGAAATTCGTAGCGTCCAGAACCTGAACCTGAAAACCCGGTCTAACCTGAGCATTACAAACGCCGGATCAGTCTAGTGAACCAGAGTGAGAAAACATACTAAATTTAAGGGTATCATCCAACTTGATTTTAAAGTCAAACAATTATTTTCAAAAGAAAAGAATAATCGTAAGACCAATCCATACATAAACATGGACGGTTTTTACCTTACGATAACCCAAAGCATTTTAGAATCATATACTATTCTGATATTATAATAATGTCCAAACACAAATAAATAGTAATCTAGCGGAACGCTTGCATCTCACGCTCAACATATATAGTATACAATCAAAACCGCGGGCGCATATTGGAGAATGGATTCCAACTGGCAAGGTATGGGACCACCTTTTGAGAGTGTATCTCTAGAGAGGAATACACCAGAATTCAATAAGAACATCTACAACCCAAGCTAAACTTGACCAGCCCCTTACTTCGCTTAAGATTAGCGTATGTATATCACCAACGGTTGGGCTCAAACCACCGTTTCCCGAAAAGGGACAGCATCGAAATAGATTTAAGATTGAAATGGATTATCTCTAGATAGGTGATTGTACACCCTACTTGGGAGCGACCCACTTAGTCATGCGACCTACTCGATTTTATACCATTTCCCGGTTGTAGAGGCTTGAAGTAAAACACTACCTTTAGAACATCACCTCATCAACACTTTGAATGCCACATCGTCAGATTCGTCAAATCACTAATTGGATTCAACAAATATACTCTTGGTATAAAAGAAGTTCCCTTATTTGCCACCAACTCGGTATTTTGTAAAAATCAATATATGTGGTTTTAAGAAATACTCTGTCAGACATTCATCCATACAAGTCATCCAGGAACAGGATGAACCGAAGGCACCCTCCTACTACATCCTAGGTATCACCATGTGATAACCCCAAACTCCCGTGCCATGAAAGAAACGATAATCATTGGAATATAACACATTTATCACATCAGCAAAATACAGATAATAGCATAACACATGAAATCATAGAATAATACTCATCATCATTAGAGTTGCACAAATACAGGATACTACTTAGTACATAAAAGGTTCCAAGAAGTAGATAATAAGTTTAGAACGTCATCAAATACAACATAGATAAGGTGATGCCTAAATATCCAAAATAAGAGATAAAATATAGTCTTCATCTTCAGCCAAAGAGCACCTCCTGCTACGGTGCATCCAAAATAAAGCCCGTTACCTGTTTATTTGGCTGCTCGTGTAAAAATAAGGGCCTCCGAGTTTGCAAGTGAAAACAAACTATGAGTCAGTCATGAGACTGGTATGAGAAATCTTACTTAACTTATTTAATAATAAGGCTAATCACAGGACCACGCCGCTAACGCGGAACGGGTTTACTCCATTGGATTGCCAGTGCATAAAATAAGTGAATCTTTTAAACAACTCGATGCTTTTCAGAAAAATGAAACCATCATAAGACTCAAGTCCCATCACACAATGCAATGCAAACTGGAGGATAGAGTTTTACCTTATAATGGTCAAATATGATTGATACGTATAAACAAAAATCATTTGATATTATTACTAGTGTCTAGTCAGTTTAAAACATTTTCAAAGTAAATGTATCAATCCTAGATGGTATAGTACCCTATCCTACTATGTCGCCATATATAGGTTTACAATCAAATCCATAATGTAGTATTGGAAATTGGGTTTCCATCATGAGTCAAGGCTAGGGATGGTCTCCTTACCGATTCGAAAAACTCTAGCAAATGCCTCAGGGTTCGGACGTTAGCGAACCCCTGGATCCTGCAGGACCGGTCCACACATACTTTAGTGGATTAGTTATTCCTAAACACACGTTTCCCGGTCCTATCGGACCTATCACTCGGCCAGTAGCGACCAGTATATTGAGGGACCTCACAATCCATCATCAACATAAGTAAAAATGTCTGGGCTCCATACCATGACACCACTTCTAGCTAGAAAGAAATGTCGTGCACTCCCTGCGTTCCCTTATCTCGTTTCTAGCTCTTACCGGGGTGTGAGGCTCGCGATGTAACGCCATACACAAAGCTATGCTAATTTAAGCCGTGTTTGATCATCAACCACAAGACTCTACTTTTCAACAAAAGTCTTGATCATTTGTATCTTAGCATGCTACATTGACCATCCACGCCATGCAACTGATGTCTATCAATATATAACCTCTAAGCTCTTACGTCTTAGAGAAGGGTGTTAAACAAGAGAATAAATTCTCCGCTACCAAACAGGTATGTATCTAATAGAAATCAATTAACACAGAACGAAATCCAATGTTAGACACACATCCATTTACAAATCCGTTCTGAGTCTGAACGAAACCGGAGACACCTTATTCCTCACCCCGTATGTCCAATACGGAAGAGAGGTTCTCGCATATCCGAACAATCGATAAGTACATCCGGACAACTACCACTTTAACCCTTTCCTGGGAGCTAACCACGTCTTCAATGTCTTCGACTTCTAATCGTTGTACAATTATTTAAAATGAGATTTTAACTCGGCCTTTTCAAATAATTCTCGAATATATATAAATAATTCAAAACATTACTTTCTTTGGTTAAATTTAATTCAATTTAATAAATTAATGTCAAATAAATCTAACCATCCACATTACTTTATAAACCAAGGGAAATTGATTTATTTTCATTTCATATCGTTTATAATATTTTATAACGATTTATCACTATTTTTGTTTATATAAAAATAGCCCATTTAATTTGAGCGACGCTTCAAGTCATTACGCGGCCCGGGCGCTGTTTTTACTCGGATTTGAATTACACGTTCCTCGAAATCTAACCGTTGGATCTTAATAAATTTAATATCGTTAGAAAGATCTTTCCAAAGCAAACCCAACGGTTCCAATTTTGGGAAAATCCAACGGTAGGATCTCTTGTATAATCATTTAAAGTTACGATTCCAAAACGTGAACTACCACGCGCAATTCGTTTAATTTTATTTTATATTTATATATACAAAAATATAATTTGTTCGGCGGTTTCAAAACTATTTACTTTATTTCATGTAAATTTTGTACAATTCATATTCATGTTAAAAATTATAGTTTTAACATACAAACATATATTTCAAGATATGTAAATTTTGGTACAATTCCTATTTATGTTAAAAATTATATTTTTAACATACGAACATATATTTCAGGATATGTAAATTTTGGTACAATTCTTATTTATGTTAAAAATTATATTTTTAACATACAAACATATATTTCAAGACACGACTATTTAATTCACTTCATTAACATGTTAAAAATAATATTTCAATCTAACAAAAATATTTTAACATTTGATTCTTTTATACCACCTCACTAACATGTTAAGAATAATGTTTTTAACTAACAAAATCATATTCTAACATATGATCCTTTTATTTTAACTTAACATGATAAAAATGACATTTTTTAATGACAAGCATGTTTTAACATATAATTCTTTTATTCTAACTTAACATGATAAAAATGACATTTTTAATGACAAACATGTTTTAACATATAATTCTTTTATTCTAACTTCGCTAACATGTAAATGACATTACTTTAATGAATTAATACATGTTTAACAAATGATTTTTTTCTAACTCTCTGACATGTAAATGACATTATTTTAATGAATTAATACATGTTTAACAAATGATTCTTTTTATATTAACATCGCTAACATGTTTAACGAATGATTCCTTTTATATTAACATCGCTAACATGTTAATGACATTTTTAATGACAAAACATATTTTAACATATAATTGTTTTTAACTTACTTAATACGATAGAAATGATGTTTTAGTCAAGCATAACAAATATTAACATGTAATTCTTTTAATCTAAACTAACATGTTAAAAGTGACATTTTTAATGAACAAATCATATATTAACATGTAATTCTTTTACTGTAACTAACATGTTAAAAGTGACATTTTTAATGAACAAATCATATATTAACATGTAATTCTTTTAATCTAACTAACATGTTAAAAGTGACATTTTCAATGAACAAATCATATATTAACATGTAACTCTTTTAATCTAAACTAACATGTTAAAAGTTACATTTTTAATGAACAAATCATATATTAACATGTAATTCTTTTAATCTAACTAACATGTTAAAAGTGACATTTTTAATGAATAAATCATATATTAACATGTAATTCTTTTAATCTAAACTAACATGTTAAAAGTTACATTTTCAATGAACAAATCATATATTAACATGTAATTCTTTTAATCTAAACTAACATTTTAAAGTTACATTTTCAATGAACAAATCATATATTAACATGTAACTCTTTTAATCTAAACTAACATGTTAAAAGTTACATTTTCAATGAACAAATCATGTATTAACATGTAATTCTTTTAATCTAACTAACATGTTAAAAGTGACATTTTCAATGTACAAATCATATATTAACATGTAATTCTTTTAATCTAAAATAACATATTAAAAAGTTACATTTTCAATGAACAAATCTTATATTAACATGTAATTCTTTTAATCTGAACTAACATGTTAAAAGTTACATTTTCAATGAACAAATCATGTATTAACATGTAATTCTTTTAATCTAAACTAACATGATAAAAGTTACATTTTCAATGAACAAATCATATATTAACATGTAATTCTTTTAATCTAGCTAACATCTTAAAAGTGACATTTTCAATGAACAAATCATATTTTAACGTATCATCATTTATATTGAATCGATAATACAATAAAAATATAATTTTTATTGTCCAATCATTTAATTTAAAACATGATTCTTTTTAATGGATCATTAATACAATAAAAACATAATTTTTATTAATAACATATTTTATTCAAAACATGATTCTTTTTAATGAATCATTAATATAATAAAAACATAATTTTTATTGTTAACGTTTTTTTTCAAAACATGATTCTTTTTAATGAATCATTAATACAATAAAACATAATTTTTTATTGTTAACATATTTTATTCAAAACATGATTCTTTCTAATGAATCATTAATACAATAAAAACATAATTTTTATTGCTAACATATTTTATTCAAAACATGATTCTTTTTAATGAATCATTAATACAATAAAAACATAATTTTTAACATATTTTATTCAAAACATGATTCTTTTTAATGAATCATTAATACAATTAAAACATAATTTTTATTGTTAACATATTTCATTCAAACAATGAATATTTTTGTTGAACAAAATATTATTTCAACATATGATCCTTTCTACACAATTTAATCAAATAATTCATCGCAACCACAATCAATCAATTTCAATTTCATACAGCACATATATGAATTTTATATAGCGTATATATATAAATTTATCATCACAATCACAACCAATTTTGTTTTAAACTCAAAAATCTCACATTGGTTTTGACTTCGCCCAAATTCGTAGCAAGCTTCAAAATTTCTCCGGTCTCTTCAAGGATGTAGAAGAATCACAATGGTTCTGTTTCATGTGAGTTCGACATCGTATCAAAAAGATATGATTTTTATAATTAAATCACAATTCGCAACACTTTTAAATGTTGAAAATGGTTTAAATAATTCACCTTCTTCTTCAGTTTCAAGGCCGACGTTTTTTTTGTTTTGTTCAAAACCAGGTTTTCGGGTTTTCTTCCAATCGGTTGCACGAGCTGATGATCGGATAGTGCCACGACGTGGGGCTAGGAAGCGCACGCCGATCAATAGTGGTCCTAGCGAACTTGACGGCGGCACGCCGGAATTCTGGCGGCGCGAACGGTGATGGTCTGGTGGCTCGGATCTCCACAACCACGCGATGATGGATACTAAAATTAAACCCATATGGATCTGAAGAGGGTTCAATTCTCTATGAAATTGCCTTAAGAAGGGAATGATTTCATTGAGTAGATCAAAATTTATTGAGGAGGGAAGACAGGAAGGTTTGCTGCGTTGAACACGAGAGGGGCGGCGGCTTCAAATGAAATTAGGGTTCTAGGAATTATCTCATTGGACGATATTTACAATATTTAATTCTTTAATTTCAAAAAGGTTCCATACAACTGCAAATCAAGCCTAGTGACTATTACCACTAGCAAAATACCCTCATTCCGGAAACAATAAACTATGTTTCGTAAGCCCATTTGACCTTTTCAGTCTGTTTTTCTTTAAATTAAAATATAAAACATTCAATACTAGTATTACCGTACAACGGTGGGAAAACTGACCGTTAGTGTTCAATATGAAATAAAAATTATTTGTTAAAACATTTTTCAAATTATATTTTATTTCAAAAATTATAAGGTAATTTAAGAGGAAATGAAAGTAATCAATGAAGTATAAATTTAATTAAACTGTATTTTACATGTAAACCAACTTGAGATAAGAATATACTATCAATGTATTGATTCGACTTTGTCACAAAAACGTACATGCATTTTTATTATATATCAAGTAAGATCAATATTATCTTAATGTTTAGTTATTTTGCAACTATAAACCATTAGGAATAATGAAATAAAAAGAGAAAGGAAACAAATATAAGCACAGAACATATCATTATATCAGTGAATATTTAATTGAAATAAAAAACACAAGATTAAGATGTAATATAAATCCCAAACTAATAGACTAATTTATTTAAATAAATCACTTAAAAGTACCATTATTATTTGAAAAAACTAAAACTGGTGAAATAAAAATAGGGAAGATAAAAGTAAATGTTGGAAGTAACTACTTTGACACAAGAAGCAAATATAGGGGTCAAATATGAATCTAAAATGCAATATTAGAATGCAATAGGTAAAACATTAATGTGTATTCTTTCTGCATTTACCCACTTTTGAAACATCTGAGCATTTGCTATTTTTTTTCTACTTGTAGTCAAAACATATTGAATACAAACCAAGGTGCAACATGACAAACTAATTAAACTAACCAAATAATCCTCTGCTCAGAGGACTTCGAAATGGTGGAAATGGTATTCTTACATTGATCCAGTTGCTTGGACAATTTGTGGATTAGCTGTATCTCAATTTGGTAATGTGGAAGAAAAAACTGAAACAGGAGAATCTGTGTCCGAGTATTTGAGGAACAATTTCGATTTCCTACATGACTGGCTAGGAATCATTGCAGCAATAGTATTTGGATATGGTTTTCTGTTTGCTTTTATTTATACCTTTGCTACTAAGTATATCAACTTCCTAAAAAGATGAACAAATCAGGCTAGGCACACTTCAGATAAAAGCATACATGATTTTTGACAATGGTCCTTATGGATAAATTTCTATCGATAGCACCGTAGTAGTGAAGGTAGTGTCAGCAAAACTAAATGAACATATAGTTTAAGACAAGATATTATTAGATGAAATAGTTTTTAAACAATAATATCATTGTAGTTCATGTAACAATTATATTACTCGATGTTGGATGTCCTCTGTTTAAAGATAATATTTGAGCCTTTTTTCTGGATGAATAATACTTGATGTCATATTATATCTTGGAATCATGATTTAACTACTTTGAAATTTATCTCAATTACTTGAAGAGGAAAATTCCTCCTGAATATGAATGCTTAGGAAATTTAATGGCTAAAAATATTATTGCATCTAAATAATCGGTTATCATATCAAAGTTATGTTCATCAAAAAATGGAATAATTCGAACTTGTTAACGCATCCATGCACAAACTAAACTATACAAGTTCAAGGAAATGGAATTTGTGATTTACTGGAAAATATATTTTTAGCAGTGACTTGGTTCCTTACCACCAACTAATAGACAAAATCTTAGCAATTACCAAGGGGCAAAAGCATATTACCCCTTCTAATCCGACCAGCATAATCCTCGAAACAGCTACTTCACCTGACCAAATAAATGCATTCACTCTTGCTCCATTATTATGAATGTAAGCAATGTTACATAACAGTGAGCGGGGAAAAAATTTAAAGAAAAAAAAAACACTACATTAAATCCGCACTAGATTACAAAGTAGATTAGAACATTCATGTGAGAATTCCAAATTATTTAAAAACTTCACTGTCGATTAGATACCAATTTTTTTAAGCCATGCTTATACAGTCAAAATAATTTAAAACCTGAGTTTGGGAAAATCTGAAAAGACACGTGAGTATAGAGATCAACTGCAGCAGCAACGGCGGCGGTCCCGTGAACAACAGCGTGCTCCCCTGAGAGTACAATCTTCTCGGGTGCTCATGATCAAACCTCCATAGAATTTAGTGATTTTGTTTGTCAGACTTTTTTGGTTTGAAGTATACATAATGAAAAGCAAAAGGAAATGAAACCGATCTCAGCTAAAACTTTTCAATCAACTTATAATAAACAAAAATATATCATTAACAACATTAGAAACTTAAGAAAACATACCAGAATGGAATCGAAAGGTTCAGTCTTGAGACTACAAGGCGCCTTGATAATGTTACCATGCATAGGATCACGGACCCAAGTGACAATCTGAGAAGCTCCTCTAACAATTTGGATCAAATGAGGAAGTTTCTCCCTCATGATCTCAGCTCCCATTCTTACTATCATAGTGATTTATCCTAGCTTGTTTCTCGAGTTTAATATTTGGATTAGCTTCAACAGTTCTTTTGGATCCATATCGTCACTTACCTACACCAACAAATAAAAAATAAAATAACAAATTAATCTAATAGGAACCCTTTTAACACTCGATAAAAAAAATGAAAGGCTCAAGGAATGAATCATGTCCAAACTTTCACATAGTTACAATTTGCCTAGAATCTCATTAAACATTAAACCACATTAGATAACTCCTGTAACCTAAATCAAATAGTGATATGAATAAGGCTCAATCAGTCAATAATTTTTAAACAATACTTCAACAATGTCGTACTAAAAAAATCTATAACGTCAGTGAAAACATGTAGTAACAGACAAATAATATTGTATTTTCTGAGTTGAAATCCAAATATGCTAAATTCAAAAATAGAAAAAAAATGTTAGAAATTTGAAGTTGAAGGAAAAAAATATAAGGAATGATAGAAAAATTCATGATTTAATTTACCCCACCTGAACCACTCCCCTTCCCATGGTCCCGGCCGGTGCCATCACCTCTCGTCGCCACTTGTTTTCCGGCATCCGAGCTCCGCCTAAGACATCTGCATAGTCGTAAGTCACGTGCTTGACCCTATGCGAAACCTTATAACCCTGACCAACCTTGCCGAAGGAGAAAAATCCGAGGAGTTCGATAAGGTTCGTGTGGCGGATCATTGCTAGGGTCACGAGTATGGTGCAGAACTCGCGGAAGCTATCGTGGTTGAAGGCGAACATGGGTTCGAGTTTACTCTAATGAATTTGAATTAGATTTCTGGAAGTAGAGAATGCAGGGGCGAAGAAAGAGGGATCCAATATGAAATATGAATGACATTGAATTAGATTTCTGGAAGAAGCAGTGGCGAAGAAAGGGGAAATATGAATTTAGAATTGAATGCGAGAAAAACCTGGAAGAAAAAATAATCTGGAGAGAAAATAGCACAGAGAAAGAAGGAAACACGAAATAAATACGGAACTTGTTTTTAGGCTTCAGAGAAATCCATTTTGGCCAAGTGATAGTAAGCAAACCGCCCTAACGGTCGGTTTGATTAAATTTGAATGTATATTTTAATTTAGTGGGGTCACATACTGATTCCAAAAATTCCTGAAAAATAAATCTATCTATGTTTTGACGATATGGTCCTAACAAAATTAATTTCATCGAATTTGGAGACCGTTTGAAAAATGGCTTTTTAATGGTCGATCCAATTCAATAGAAATTACCAAACGCATTTTCATTTACCACGCTCTTATATTAATTCCAAAAATTATGGAAATTTAAACCTAGCAATAATTTGACATTCAGGATCCAACAAAAGTGGTTTCGTCGAAAATGGAGATCGTATGAAAAACAGCTATTTTTAATAGCTTTGTTATTATTTAAAAATGGAATTTTTAAATTCTGACACATTTTCTGTTAAAATTTCTTAAAATAAATTTTTTAAATTGGTTTCGATTTTCCAGGTTGTTACAATCTCCCCCACTTAAACTTTTCATCCCCGAAAAGGAAACAATGGTAAAGTAGGAAGCAAAACGGAAAATGCAAAATATTGTAAATGTACCTCTACACAAGAGCTAGTCAGAGATATCCACTCTGCACTTGGGATAAGCCTATTTAACGCTATCCTCGGTCTCCCGTGTACAGTCTATAGGAACTCCGCTCCACTGCACTTTGACTAAGTGTATCTTCTTGTTTTTCAGCACTCGGGTTTCTTTGCCAATAATCTTTCCTGACTCTCTTCTCACTGCTAAGCTTGGAGTAATATCCAAATCTTGTTGCGCGGCTTCCTCCACAATCAGATCTGGATCATGTATATGCTTTCGAAGTTGAGACACGTGAAATACATCATGTACTCCTGGAAACATGTCAGGCAACTGAACCCTGTAAGCAAGAGTTCCAATTCTTTCAAGTATAAGAAATGGATCAATGAATCTAGGCGCCAGCTTCCCTATTTTCCCTAATCGGACTACTCTTCTCATTGAGGAAACTCTCAAATATACATAATCACCAACAACAAATGCTAAATCTCTTCTTCTCGAATCTGCATAACTATTCTGTTGGCTCTAAGTTGTTTGCAGTTGCTTCTTAATGAAATCGACTTTATCTTAAGCTTCTCGAATCATGTCGGGACCCAACACTAGTCGATTGCCTGATTCTACCCAACATGCGGGAGATCTACATGGCCTGCCATACAATTCTTCGAATGATGACATTTGCAAGCTTGCTTGGTAACTGTTATTATATGAAAACTCAACAAAATGCAAGTGATCTTCCTACGATCTGCCAAGATCAAGAATACATGCCCGCAACAAGTCTTCTAGTATACGATTCACCCTCTCAGTTTGGCCATTAGTTTGAGGATGATATGCGGTGCTTAGATTTAACTTTGTCCCCGGATCTTCTTGGAATGTATCCCAGAATTTACTAGCAATTATCGGATCACAGTCACTAACAATACTACTAGGAACTCCATGTAGTCTGACAATTTCTCTGAAATAAATTTGCACTAGACTTTGAGCTGTTCTTGTAGATCTAACATGAATAAAATGGCGGTCTTCGTGAAACAATCTACGATCATCCATATATTGTCATTGCCTTTCTTGGTTTGGGGCAAGCCATCTATGAAATCCATGGAGATTTGATCCCACTTCCAATCTGGAATCTCCAATGGTTGCAAATCCTGCGAGTTTTTGTTGATCATCCTTGACTTGTTCACAAGTTGAACACCTGCTAACATATATGGAAATGTCTCTTTTCACCGCCTTCCACCAGAATGTGCGCTTAAGATCGTGATACATCTTACTTACTATAACGACCCAGATTTATGGACAATTTATTTTAAATATTTAATATGGTTTAAATATCAAGTTGATAATATAAATGAATTTTTATATTAAGTTATAGATTTTAATAATCGATTTTGATTTAATATTGAATATATTAAATTATCGTAATACGAAAACAAAGTGTAATTTAATTCATAGTTAAAACTAAATCTAAAATAATTCAGAGTATCAATATAAATTATATGTGAATATAAAAAATGATAATAATAATTTATTATCCAGGAATTTAATCGTTTTGAATTTAATTTATCAATTTAAATTAATATCTTCCCTATATAATCGAACTGGACTTCGAATCATGTCCCAGTGTGTTCAGAATAGTGGTATAACGCTAGAAATGCCGGTTGTTGTGCTCAAATAGGAGTTCGTAACCGTGAAATATATTATTATAAATATAGTGGATAAGCTTAAACTCAAATCGTAGTTAAATCAAAGATCAAATCGAATTTAATTATATGTACTATGCACAGACTAATTCCTTCATCGTGAAGTATCCTCCATTTATTTAAACGCGACATCCTCTGCTATTTTCTTCATCAAAATCAGAGACTTCAATACAATGATAAATGGCCATCCTTTTTTAAATTCAAATCGCTTCTCCTTGTTTATAAAATACGCCTTCCCCTTTCTTATTATCAACTGCAAATCAAAACGAATCGGAAGCATTTACTTCGCTCTGCTCATTCATACTCCAGTGAATGAAATCGAGACCCATATGCTTTCCTTTCTCCTTATTCGAAATCACACTTAACATTTTTTGTATTTCTATTGCTTCCAGGCATTCGAAAATCAAATCCTTCGTTTAGAAAAAAAAGTGAAAGAAGAAATCGCATTTCTATTCTCGATCTAAGGTATCGCAAGTTCAACTGGAGCTTAACACAGTTCAATGCGCTCACGAATTGGAATTTAAAACCCCTGAGACCCTATAGCTCGAGATCTAACTAGAAATACTAGCGAATTAAGGTGGAATGGATGTCGTTTTTGAGGAGGTATTCGATTTGATGGGAGGCCAGAGTGTAGAAGTCGACGCTGGAAGTTGGTTGAACGGGAGGAGGTTTGAATGTTCGATGTGAAGTAGCGCGTGATGATGTTTGGGGTGAACACCACGTTGAGGACGGATGGTTGATCTGGGGTCTGCTGATGAGTTCGACAAAGAGTACGAAACTGGTCTAAAATGAGGAAGTTTGGAACTGTGTTGAATTGGGTGTTTAATTAGTGTTCGACAATAAAATGAAGAGAGTTCGGACAGTGATGGATACACTGAATCGAAGTGTTACCTAAAGGATTTGGTCTGAAATTTTTGGGAAATTATATAGTGGAGGAAGCTGTTCAGATCTGGAGGAGGTGCGAGTCATGGTGAAGTGAAGATGTGGCCAAGACTGTATATGTACACAATATTTGCAGTTCCATTTTAGAAAGGACAGTGAGGTAAAAATCAAATCTTCGACAATTTTAAAATATACATAGTAAATTTAGAAATTTAGGTAAATAATTAGTGGTAAATGATTATTAACAAAAATGTTAATTATATATATATAATTCGAACTTGTGAAATAATACAATCCTTTCATATGTTACCAGATTGGATCAAAGCAAAGGCATTAGACTCGTAGTAGATTTTGCGCATTGAAACCAATTTGAAAAGATTTTAATCAGAAACCGAATCGTTAATTGGGAAAATGAAATCAGGTGAGTAAATCTCACTCAATTTATTATTTAGAATTATTTTTAGATGTTAAAAATAATTTATGGTTGTTTAGTTGCATTGAAATATTATTGTGGCTATTATATATATATTAGTTATTTAGGATTGGTTGTTGTGGTTATCATATATATATTGGTGGTTGGATTTCCGCAGTACCATCAGCGGATGCCCGCAATATCATTAGTGGATGACCCTATACGCCCCACGCTATGATAGTGAATGACCTTTCATACCGCGATATCCTGCCTTGAAGTAGGATGGGTATTATTTATGTTGGCTAATATTTGTGGATGCAAGAAAACAGGTTGGAGGGATCCAAATGGATTCCTCAAAAATATTTTTAATTGTTTGTTTTCATATATATTATCATATATTATGTGCTAGAAAACCCGTGATTTGATAATTGGGTGTCTTGAATGTTCTAAATATCACTGGGCCCAAAATGTTGATTTATAAAAATATCGTGAAAAAGGATTTTGAGATTTAAATTGTAAATTCTATTTTATTAAATGGAATTCGAATTTCAAATGGGCTACAAAGATATTTACTTGTTTTGAATAAATAAAACAAGTACTGAATTTATAAATGATGTTTATAAATTAAATAATATAGAAAATTGAAGTGATGAATTTATAAACAATGTTTATAAATTAAATAACGTAAGAAATTGAAGCAAATTTATAAATGGTGTTTATAAATTAAATGGAATGATTTCCATTGGAAAATGCAGAGAATTTAAGTCAATTTAAAAATAGAGTTTATAACTGAAGTGGAAAAATTATCATTTGGATAATTTAACTATTTAAATTCAAAAATGAATTTAAATTGAGGAGTGGGAATCATGTTAATAAGGAATGAGGAAATTATTCCAATGGTTTGAATGAGAATTGAATTAAAATAAATCCGTATGGATTATGATTTGAATTCAATTAGTTCGAACTGATTTGAATAAATATTTTCAAAAAAATAAAAATATTTGGATTGTATTAAATAGAAGTTTAATTTTTTAAAATGAAAATAAATTCACTGTATATATATAATATATTATAAATAAAGTATTTCAGATATAGAAATTTGGTTTCAAATTGGTTTTGAAATGGAACTTGTTAATGTATAAAACAAGGAAGAAAATTTATAAACGATGTTTATAAAGTGGAATAATTATCATGGGATGAATGTGGGCTTATAAATTCAAGTATGAATTTGAAAGTGATCTGGAAATCGTTTCGAAAAGAGGGAACGATGGTTTTTATTTCGGAATTTGAAATATAAACTGAATTGGAAAAATCCAAAGGATATATATTTAGAATTCGATTTCATGAATTCTATATAATAATTTATTTCTAATGGAATTAGAAAATAATAACAGAAATAGAGTTTTAATTGAATTGATAACTGAGTAATGGAAAATCGACGATTAGAGATAATTAGAAATATTAAGTTGGATTTGAAAATTGGATTTAATATATATATATATATATATATATATATATATATATATATATATATATATAATATTAGAATGGAGTTGAAATTAATTATAAACGAAGTTTAAACGTTTATATTTAAATATAATTAAAACAAACTCGCCGCAGCGTGACATTTCGTAAATTGGCGTTTCGAACTTCAGTTGAGTATATAGAACTCAGTTTAAGTCAGAATTTTGTGAAACAAGAATCGTCAGGACCGGTTGAATAATAGTTTTCTAATGGAAGAGAAAGATCTGAATTTCATTGAATAAATTTTGAGTTATGTCAAAATCAAATTTTCAAAAAAACAGCGCCATAACCATTATAAAACCCTAACGATTTATTGAAATTATAAAAGGATCTTTAAGCAAATAAAAATCCGAATCTTCATTAGAAAAATCCAGATTTGAGTTATAAAATATATTTTAACTCAAATGGAGTAATGAAATGATTTTTGAATCAAAAATTTGATGTTAATTATTGAATAGAGTTAACTAGTTTGAAGAATAATTTGTTAATGGAGTTTGAATTGAAATTGGGCTTTGGATAAGTAAACTGGGTGTGTAAATTTATATTCGAAATTGAATATGAAACTCGAGTTGAAAAATGGAATTCGATTGATTTATAACCAAATTAAAAATAGTATATGAACGTGATAAGTTCAATTAGAAGTGGAATTGGCAAAAGAGCTAATTAAGAAAAAATTAGCGAATTGAGTTAAAATGGCCAGATTGAGTTGGAATAAATTGAGAATGGACGTATGTGGGTTAGACAGGTATGGAATGAAGTGTATAAAGATTATAATTCTAGTGCCCAACAAAAAGGTACACGTTTAAATTCCGTATGAGTTTTTATGCACCGAATCGACAAGCCACTTGGCTTTTTGATTTTCTTTTTTAATGGAAAGGGCCTAGAGAGGCGAGTTAAGGTTTGAACTACTGACCGGTACAAAGGAGGTTACGATGAAACTTTCCAGAAAATTTAAGGAGACAGAATATTTTTAAGAAAATTTGATAACTAGAAATCAATATATCGATATATATGGAATTCTATAAGGAAACGAACTTAAAAGAGAATATTATAAACAAAAAGGAAATCTATAATTAAATCTGGTAAAAATAGAAATATATATATGTTTTAAAAATGAATAATTGGTTTTTATGGTGTTGATTATTCGAGTTAAGTGGTCATGTCTGTTTTGAAGTTAATGATGTTTTCAGTCAAGGTCTGTGAGCTAGTTATACACCAACTTGATTGATTTCATTTTTAATAGATAAATAGCAAGATTCAGTCCCGAAGATAAATGTTTGAATAAGATTAGTTGAATGCAGTATTTTGGGTTGTCGTAACGATGTTTTATACAACATTCGTTCTTACCTAAGGAAGTGGAATTTTGGAAAATAATAATAAATATTTCCTAAGTATGGAGACAAACGAGTCGGGAAGAGAGATAAGTAACAGGAGTCTTTTCCAATTATAAACAGAAGATGTTTTCTATGTATAGAAAATAAAAGAAGGTGATATATGGAAATGTTTTCCAAACCTTGTCATAGTTGGAAATTCATTACCCAATAAGTGCTCGCGGTTTTGATTGTATATTATGTATGTGGAGCGTGAGATGAAAGCGTTCCACTAGATTCTATTTATTTGATTTAGACACTATTATAATATCAAAAGAGTTTTGATTTAAAGATTATCGTTTTCTTTCAAAAAGATTTTTAAAGTTGAATCAAGTGTCTTGGATTCTCATAAGGGAAAACCCGTTCCGTGTTATACGGTGTGGTCTTATGAGATATCGTTTATTTTTTTCAAACTGTTTTAAATTGTTTACTCATACTAGGACTGACCCAGAGTTTATTTTGTTTTGTTTTACCTAAACTCTTGGGTGCCCAAATTTGTACGGGTAGTCAAGTAGTTCAGGATTTTACAGATCTATCTAAAGGAGCTTGGAGGAGGAGGCTTTAGTGTTAGATATATAGTGTTTTTATTTCTACTGTGTTGTACTCTGATAATCGTATGTTATACAGTTGAAATTTTGTATTTCATAAAGTTATGATATATTATATTTTGTTCCGCTGCGATGTGAGATCCTGTGTTGTTATTTCTGTCCTTCTTCTACCTTTTTCTTCTAAAAAAATGATTCGTATTTTCGTGATATTTGGGTTGGACGTGTGGTGTATGTAGTCAACTCAGATAGTACTGATTTACGGGCCATTACAGTTGGTATCAGAACTTAGGTTGAGCGAATACCTTGACTTTGGTGGGGTTGTGCTCATTAGAGATAGGGTCAGTAGTACCCTAGAATGAGTTGAGTGTGTATATATACAAGAGAGCGTACTTGTTTATTAATATAAAAGTTGTTTTATATTGTTTTGATTTATTGGTTGAGTGAGTTATGAATTCAAATCGATATGTAGGATGCCACTATATTGACTAGAATTTATAAGCACTTGAACGCGATAAACTAATACATGATGTTTTTAAAAGGGTAGATGGAATAATTTTACCCAAAATTCTATTTTAATATAGAAAGAATAATTTTATAAAATTATTATTATATATGGATGTGTTGGTTGTTATTATAATCCGTTAAGATTATAAAATTGAAATGGTTGTATATATATAACCAAGTTGAATTTGTATAGAAATAAAATATAATAATGAGATTAACTGGAGTTAAATTCAAAATGTAGATTGTAATTTAAATCCTGGGAAGTTTGAAATTATTTTCTGAAGTATATTAAAATAATATAGCTTTGTTTAGAAAGGATTTTTGAATAGAAATTGTTTTGAATATATTTTGAAAGTAATAAAGCACTGAACTCACTTCGGTCACTGGGAATAATTCTGATGATGACTGCGAAATCATCAGTGTTCATTTTCGAGTTTCTAAATGATTAATTGGTACCTTAGAAAAGTTGTGTTGGAAATTTGTTTGAAAGAAAAACAAGTTGTTTTTGAAAATTCAAATGGTTTGAACTAGAGATGGAAATAAATAAATAAAAACCTTGGGATTTGAATTCTGGAATTTTAATTTAAGTTGAATGGAATAAAGTGAATAAATTGATCAGAATTTCGAATGAGATTGATTACATATGAATGGAATATGAATTAAATGTGAATATATTAATTGTGAATCATCCAAATTAAATGAATGCAAACATGTATGGGGTGCCATATGAATGAAAAACCAAATGTTTTGGTGAAATAAAATTTGTAGAAGTATGAAATGTTGAGATTCAAAATAAGCGAGTTTTTGAAAAGTTAATGGGTCTGAAGCATTTTTCTTACCTTAGTAATTTCGGGGACGAAATTCTTTTAAGGGGGAAATAATGTAACGACCCAGATTTATGGACGATTTATTTTAAATATTTGATATGATTTAAATATCAAGTTGACAATATAAATGAATTTTTATATTAAGTTATCGATTTTAATAATCGATTTTGATTTAATATCGAATATATTAAATTATCGTAATATGAAAACAGAGTGTAATTTAATTCAGAGTTAAAAATAAGTCAAAAATAATTCAGAGGTTCAATATAAATTATATGTGAATATAAACAATGATAATAATAATTTATTATCCAATAATTAATTGTTTTAAATTTAATTTATCGATTTAAATTAATATCTTCCCCATATGATCGAACTGGACTTCGAATCATGTCCCAGTGTGTTCAGAATAGTGTATTCTCCCCTAGAGATACACTATCGAAAGGTGGTTCCATACCTTGTCATGGTTGGAAATTCATTACCTAATAAGTACTTGCGGTTTTGATTGTATATTATGTATATGGAGCGTGAGATGAAAGTGTTCCACTAGATTCTATTTATTTGATTTAGACACTATCATAATATCAAAAGAGTTTTGATATAAAGATTATCGTTTTCTTTCAAAAAGATTTTTTAAGTTGAATCAAGTGTTTTGGATTCTCACAAGGGAAAACTCGTTCCGTGTTATACGGCGTGGTCTTATGAGATATCGTTTATTTCCTCAAACTGTTTTAAATTGTATACTCATACCAGTCCCATAACTGACCCAGAGTTTATTTTATTTGGTTTTACCTAAACTCTTGGGTGCCCAAATTTGTATGGGTAGTCAAGTAGTTCAGGATTTTACAGATCTATCTAAAGTAGCTTGGAGCAGGAGGCTTCAATGTTAGATATATAGTGTTTTTATTTCCACTGTGTTGTAAGCTTGTACTCTGATAATTGTATGTTATATAGTTAAAATTTTGTATTTCAAAAAGTTATGATATGTTATATTTTATTCCGCTGCGATGTGAGATCCTGTTGTAACAACCCGGAAATGCAAGCCAATTTAAAATTTTTATTTTGGCGAATTTAGCGAATTTTGATTATTTAAATTTAATTATTTTAAATAATATCGACGAGAAATTTATTTTGAATAGAATTCGAATGTATATATTTATTCGAATCGTCGTTAGAATATAAATATTTATTTTAAATTATAAATGGAATTGAAAATGGCGCGGTAGTTCGATAATTCGATTTCAAATTTCAATTGAACGTATAGGATTCAAAATGAACCGGATTTTAGCGAAACTGGAAATATAAGAATCTATTTGATAATATCTTTCCAACGAATCCGAAAAATCAAAATTTCATAGTGGGAATCAAAAGTTATGGGTCCTTACAGTTGGTATCAGAGCTTTAGTTTACAAAGCTCAGAGAACAAGACACATTAGAACCATACGAAAGGATTCATCAGAAATTGGATTAGTAAAATCCAATGGGAATGACCCGCTAGAGATGGGATCAATAGTATCCTAGAACGAGTGTGAAGAGTGTTGTTTTGAAAAATAAAAATGAAAACAATTTTTGTTTTGAAAATTTAAATCAATTATTCGTATTTGATTATTTATTTATATTTAATTTGGACAAACCAATATATAAAGATTTTGCATATACGCCTTGCAAACGTGTGTTCGAAGTTTTAATGTACTGGATAGTTATAGAATCGCACTCTAGTTGCCCGGGGATAATTCTGGTGGCGGGGCACCATCGCCAGTATTTATCTTTGAGTGACGAAAGTGAGATTTCTATATATTTCCAATTGATTGGTGTGAGAACCGAAACTAGATAGGGCTTATTGTTGTGATTTGACATCAAAAATGTGATTTTTGACTATATATCAAAGTTATGCATTTGAAATGATAACCAACTAATTGGTTGCTGATTGTGTTGTTTGATTATTGTTTGTTTAATTGAAAATTTGAACCATTTGACCAAATTGTACCGAATAGTGAATTGTATTGAAAATTTGGTCGCATTTGCTTGCATATACATGTACTTACATTGAACAGGTCATAGCAAAGAGGCTAGAGCAGAAGAATAAAATTGTTTGCCCAACAAATAGGTACATGTTTACCATAATTTACTGTTTTATTTGGGTGATGATGATTTTATGAGCCGATTGGCTAGCCGCTTGGCTTTTTCTTTTTCTTTTTGAGATCATAGGGCCTATATGGCAATTTCGGGATATTCCCGGTGCTCCCGGTGCAGGGGAGGTTATGGCGAATTTTTTCGAAAATTTAGGGTGTTAGCCAAACTTTTGAAAAATTTGAAAAGTTCTTAGAAACTGGAAAGTTGGAGAACTTAAGCCGTATTGAAAATAATGAAAGTTGAGTTGATTTTTTAAACAACTTTCGGCTTCGTTCCTTTTCGGGGACGAAAAGTTTTAAGTGGGGGAGATTGTAACAACCCGGAAATGCGAGCCAATTTAAAATTTTTATTTTGGCGAATTTAGCGAATTTTGATTATTTAAAATGAATTATTTTAAATAATATCGGCGAGAAATTTATTTTGAATAGAATTCGAACATATATGTTTATTCAAATCGTCGTTAGAATATAAATATTTATTTTAAATTATAAATGGAATTGAAAATGGCGCGGTAGTTCGATAATTCGATTTCAAATTTCAATTGAACGTATAGGATTCAAAACAAACCGGATTTTAGCGAAACTGGAAATATTATAATCTATTTGATAATATCTTTCCAACGAATCTGAAAAATCAAATTTTCATAGCGGGAATCAAAAGTTACGGGTCCCTACACATGTGTTGCTATTTATGTCCATCTTCTACCTTTTTCTTCTAAAAAAATGATTTATATTTTCGTGATATTTGGGTTGGATGTATGGTGTATGTAGTCAACTCAGATAGTATAGATTGCGGGCCATTACAGTTGGTATCAGAACTTAGGTTGAGCGAATACCTAGGCTTTGGTGGGATTGTTCTCAATAGAGATAGGGTCAGTAGTACCCTCGAATGAGTTGAGTGTTTGTGTGTGTATATATATATATATATGAGAGCGTACTTGTTAATTAATATAAAAGTTGTTTTATATTGTTTTGATTTATTGGTTGAGTGAGTTATGAATTCAAATCGATTTGTGGGACGCCACTATATTGATTGGAATTTATAAACATTGGAACGTGATAAACTAATACAATATGTTTTTAAAAGGGTAAATGGAATAATTTTACCCAAAATTCTATTTTAATATAGAAAGAAAAATTTTCTAAAATTATTATTATATATGGATATGTTGGTTGTTATTATAATCCGTTAAGATTATAAAATTGAAATGGTTGTATATATAACCAAGTTGAATTTGTATAGAAATAAAATATACAAATGAGATTAACTATATTTAAATTCAAACCATAGATTGTAATTTAAATTCTGGAAGTTTGAAATTATTTTCTGAAGTATATTAAAATAATATAGCTTTGTTTAGAAAGGATTTTTGAATAGAAATTATTTTGAATAGATTTTGAAAGTAATAATGCACTGAACTCACTTCAGTCACTGAGAAAAAATTCTGATGATGACTGCAGCATCATCTGTGTTCATTTTCGTGTTTCTAAGTGATGAATTGCTACCTAAGAAAAGTTGTATTGGAAATTTTTTTGAAAGAAAAACAAGTTGTTTTGGAAAATTCAAATGGTTTGAATTAGAGATAGAAATAAATAAATATGTGTATATTTATATGATTTCAAAAGAATATGAAATAAAAACCTGGGAATTTGAATTCTTGGATTTTAATTTAAGTTGAATGAATTAAAGTGAATAAATTGATTAGAATTTCGAATGAGACTAATTGCATATGAATGGAATATGAATTAGATGTGAATATATTTACTGTGAATCATCCAAATTAAATGAATGCAAACATATATGGGGTGCATATGAATGAAAAACCAAATGTTTTGGTGAAATAAAATTTGTAGAAGTATGAAATGATGAGTTTCAAAATAAGCGAGTTTTTGAAAAGTTAATGGGTCTATAGCATTTTTCCTACCTTAGTAATTTCGGGGACGAAATTCTTTGAAGGGGAAAAGAATGTAACGACCCAGATTTATTGATGATTTATTTTAAATATTTAATATGGTTTAAATATTAAGTTGATAATATAAATGAATTTATATATTAAGTTATCGATTTTTAATAATCGATTTCGATTTAATATCGAATATGTTAAATTATCGTAATACGAAAACAGAGTGTAATTTAATTCAGAGTTAAAACTAAATCAAAAATAATTCAAAGGATCAATATAAATTATATATGAATATAAACAATGATAATAATAATTTATTATCCAGGAATTTAATTGTTTTGAATTTAATTTATCGATTTAAATTAATATCTTCCCCATATGATCGAAATGGACTTTGAATCATGTCCCAGTGTGTTCAGAATAGTGTATTCTCCTCTAGAGATACACTATTGAAAGGTGGTTCCATACCTTGTCATAGTTGGAAATTCATTACCCAATAAGTGCTCGCGGTTTTGATTGTATATTATGTATGTGGAGCGTGAGATGAAAGCGTTCCACTAGATTCTATTTATTTGATTTAGACACTATTATAATATCAAAAGAGTTTTGATATAAAGATTATCGTTTTCTTTCAAAAAGATGTTTAATGTTGAATCAAGTGTTTTGGATTCTCACAAGGAAAAACCCGTTCCGTGTTGTACGGCGTGGTCTTATGAGATATCATTTATTTTCTCAAACTGTTTTAAATTGTTTACTCATACCAGTCCCATGACTAACCCAGAGTTTATTTTGTTTTGTTTTACCTAAACTCTCGGGTGCCCAAATTTGTATGGGTAGTCAAGTAGTTCAGGATTTTATAGATCTATCTAAAGGAGCTTGGAGCAGGAGGCTTCAGTGTTAGATATATAGTGTTTTTATTTCCGCTGTGTTGTAAGTGTTGTTCTCTGATAATTATATGTTACACAGTTAAAATTTTGTATTTCAAAAAGTTATGATATATTATATTTTGTTCCGCTGCGATGTGAGATCCTGTGTTGCTATTTCTGTCCTTCTTCTACCTTTTTCTTTTAAAAAAAATGATTCGTATTTTCGTGATATTTGGGTTGGACGTGTGGTGTATGTAGTCAACTCAGATAGTACGGACTTGCGGGCCATTACAGTTGGTATCAGAACTTAGGTTGAGTGAATACCTAGGCTTTGGTGGGGTTGTGCTCATTAGAGATAGGGTCAGTAGTACCCTAGAATGAGTTAAGTGTATATATATACGAGACAGCGTACTTGTTAATTAATATAAAATTTGTTTTATATTGTTTTGATTTATTGGTTGAGTGAGTTATGAATTCAAATCGATTTGTGGGATGCCACTATATTGATTTGAATTTATAAACTCTTGAACGCGATAAACTAATACAACATGTTTTTAAAAGGGTAAATGGAATAATTTTACCCAAAATTCTATTTTAATATAGAAAGAATAATTTTCTAAAATTATTATTATATATGGTTGTGTTGGTTGTTATTATAATCCGTTAAGAGTATAAAATTGAAATGGTTGTATATATAACCAAGTTGAATTTGTATAGAAATAAAATATACAAATGAGATTAACTGGAGTTAAATTCAAACCGTAGATTGTAATTTAAATCCTGGGAAGTTTGAAATTATTTTCTGAAGTATATTAAAGTAATATAGCTTTGTTTAGAAAGGATTTTTGAATAGAAATTGTTTTGAATAGATTTTGAAAGTAACAAAGCACTGAACTCACTTCAGTCGTTGGGAAATAATTCTAATGATGACTGCTAGGGATGGAACTGGGGTGGATAATATTTGGGGAATACATCCTCCGCCTCCATCCCCACTACCATTTATGTCCTCCATACCCACCATATCCCCTCTTAATACTTAACGGATTCGGGTAGGGGAATACCCAACGGTTATGGATGACCGTCAGGTAACCAATAACCATTAACTCAAGTGACTTGAATGGTTTACAGCTTAAATGCTTCCAGGCATGTATATAATTATATTTATGCTAACATTAAATTGTCGAATGGTTTCATTTTATTTTTCACACCTCAAATTCCAAATACAGTAACTTCCATATGCAAAAACATCAGATTCCAGATTTATCATTTCGGATTCCAAGCTAGGCATTTGTAACTTGTAAGTATCATTCTAGATTATATCATTCAAGTTTCAACCAAATGCATGAACAACAACTATTATAGGTTACAGCTAAAAAAAACTTTGACAATTCTTTGAATTTTACACTGTCTTCAAAACAAAGCAGCATGTTGCACCATCTACAGACAATATCTTCATCTTTCAAATCCAGAATCACCATTCACCATTACCTTTGCACCTTTATTTGATCTTAATGATTTAAGCATCAAAATTCACAAAACTTGGACCCTATGCCGTTAAAAATGAAATAAAGTCAGTACCCATTGTTATAAATATGAAAAAAAACACAAATAAACTCACAGCTTCATCATCTGTTATGTCTTCAAAAAATGTTTGATATTTTTCTCCATCTGAATGTGTATCTAGAAAACAAAAAGTATCATCTAAATTAACTTTTTTGTAGAAAAAAAAGAAATTACAGGAGAATCAACGAGCAAAAGCATACCAAATTTGTCATCCTATAACCAATCTTGTGCACATACTAAAGCTTCCAATGTATAAGGATGCCGCCTATTACGATGAGGAGTAACATGTCTTCCACCGATACTAAAAGCGGACTCAGAAGCAACAGTAGACACTGGTACAGCTAAACTATCTTTAGCAACTCGCTTAATGTTGGATACTTGAGACCATTTGTCTTCCACCGTGCTAGAATATCAAATTCTGCATTTCTTGGCAAAACAGGTTCTTCCAAGTAAAAATCTAGCTCAGACTTACATGTGTCAATAGTTGATGTGCTACTTACAAACAAATTATAACCAGCCAAAAAATCTGTAGTGTCATCAACAACCATACCACGCTCAAAACTATGCAATGAAGAATCAAGAGGACCAAGAGTTTCTTTACCGCTATTTTGTTTGTATTCTTTCACCAAATCATAACTCGGATTTCTAATGTGCTCAATTTGAGTTGGTGAATCATCATCATAAATTTGAGGAAAGTAATATTCAATCAGTTTCATCCTAAACCTAGGATCCAAAATAGTTGCTATAGCTAGAATTGCATGTATGACAAACCAATATTGATCAAATTTTTCAATCATATTTGTATCCATCTTCTTAATCTCCACACATGATGATCTAAGGTACTCCCTTAGCAGCAATCAAATTTCACAAATTTTAGGAAAGAATATATTAGAAGTGGGATATTTGGTGCCAGAGAACATTTCTGTCACATTGTAAAACAACTTCAACTTGTCACACATCAATTTTGCTACAAGCCAATCTTGATCACTAGGTGATTGTTTGTAATTTTTCTCGGTGTGTATTAGACGATTAAAGACATCCATATACCCACTGGCACTCGTAAGCATCAAATAAGTAGAATTCCACCTAGTTTTACAACCAAGAATTTACTTTCTCTTATTTGGAATAGATAATCCATCCTTAGCCTCCTCAAAATTTTCCACTCTTTTAGGTGTTTCAGTCCAATAAACTACACTATCACGAATAGTTTCTATATGACTTTGAATTGCACCTAATCCTTGCTGAACAATCAAATTCAAGATATGAGCACAACATTTCATATGCAATATTTCTTCTTTCAACAATAAATTATCATTTCTCAACTTTTCTTCCATCTTATCCATCATGGAAATATTAACACTACAGCTATCTAAAGTTAAAGTAGATAATTTACGATCAATAAACCACGCAACCAAGCACTCCATTAATTCTTTTGTTAATACTTTAGCTGTATGCGGAGCAGGCACATATATAAACCTATAATTATGAGAAAAAGTCTATTTAATTAGTATACACATAATCAATCATGAATCAAAATTCATATTCTTTTAAGAAGAAGTAGCAAGTTACCTAATTATTTGACTACGCAAAATCCATGAATCATCAATATAGTGTGCAGTTACCACCATGTATCCACTTTTTTGATTAGTGGCAGTCCACATATCAGTTGTGACTGCAATTCTACCCTGATTAGTACTCAGTGCTTTCTTTAGCTTTGTCTTCTCACTCTCATATATTTTTATGATGTCACTCCTAATGGTGGGACGAGATACATGCTTAAATAATGGTTGAATTGAGTTAAAAAATCTCCTAAATCCAACGTGTTCCACCATATTAAGTGGATACTCATGCAAAATGATCATTGTAGCGAGTTCTTCCCTTGAAAATTGTTGATCAAATGTGTGAGAGCGAAATGTTGTAGTTCCATCGTTTTTCTTAATAGGATTCAAGATAGATTGCTTTATGTCTCGATGCTTTCTAAGAGGACATATCTTGAAATGGTCATGCAAACGTGTAGTCCCGTTTTTGCTTCTTCCACTTAATTTCTTCCCACAGTAGTTGCAAATTGCCTTATCAACTCCATTGACCTTTTGCTTCTTAAAGTGAAGCCAAACAACAGAAGTTTTTCTTTTATTTTTTGTTTCGCCACCGATCTCACAATCTATAATTGCTGGCGGGGTACTGGTATTAGAATCAGATAGTGGCACAGAAGCATCTACTGTGATTGGTGGTGGTGGAGTGCTGTTACTAGAATATGCAGCTGGGGTTGGGGTGGATTCATTATTTTGTCCAGTTGTAGATGGAAGATCATTTGTTGTAGCTTGTGGAGAATTTCCAGTCTCACATATTGTTAGACTAAAAAGAAAATAATAATAAACAGCAAACAAAATATTAAATTGAGCCGATGAGCTGCTAAGAATTTGAGTCGATTAGCTGCAAACAAAAATGCTAAAAAGAACAAAACAATAAACAACAAATAAACAGCAAACAAAACAATAAACTACTAAGAATATATTTTTCTTTTATATATAAAAATTGATGAGGACGTTGTCTACCACCTTTACACACCTTATAAGCCGAAGGCTTAAGTAATTGCTAGAGAGCAATAGCACATGCAAAAGCTATATGTAAAAGTGAATGCTTTATTTGAGGAAGGGAGGATTGACTAATAAAGTGATTTGAAAAGAAAAAACATATTTAGTGTTCATTCATGTGAGATGAAAAGGCATATAATTAAAGGCACCAGAAACATTATCGTGAACATGCATGCAATTAAGAAGTAGGAAACTGAATGGACACATGCACAACAAACTAAGATGCATGATATGAATAGGTATTAAATAACATTTAATAAGCACCTGTCCAGCCGCATGTGAAACTTGAAAGGATACAGTTTGTTAAAGTTTAACAGTTAAACTAAATATACACAGTCAATAGTCACACAGAATATATATCGGGTCGGATATTAGGCGAATAGTATTGCCTCCGTACCCGCCCCGTGCCCGCTTCAGGTATTGAAATCATCCTCCGTCCCCACCCCATTACCCGCTAAGTTGGGGAATCCCCACCCGATTAGGCATGGGTCTCCGCGGGTACCCATCCCCGCGGGTTAAATTTCCATCACTAATGACTGCAGCATCATCAGTGTTCATTTTTGAGTTTCTAAGTGATGAATTGCTACCTTAGAAAAGTTGTGTTGGAAATTTGTTTGAACGAAAAACAAGTTGTTTTGGAAAATTCAAATGGTTTGAATTAGATATGGAAACAAATAAATACGTATATATTTATATGATTTGAAAAGAATTTGAAATACAAACCTGGGGATTTGAATTCTGGAATTTTAATTTAAGTTGAATGGGTTAAAGTGAATAAATTGATCAAAATTTCGAATGAGATTGATTGCATATGAATGGAATATGAACTAGATGTGAATATATTAATTGTGAATCATCCAAATTAAATGAATGCAGACATATATGGTGTGCCATATGAATGAAAACCCAAATGTTTCGGTGAAATAAAATTTGTAGAAGTATGAAATGTTGAGTTTCAAAATAAGCGAGTTTTTGAAAAGTTAACGGGTCTGAAGAATTTTTTCCTACCTTAGTAATTTCAGGGACGAAATTCTTTTAAGGGGGAAGGAATGTAACAACCCAGATTTATGGATGATTTATTTTAAATATTTAATATGGTTTAAATATCAAGTTGATTATATAAATGAATTTATATATTAAGTTATCGATTTTTAATAATCGATTTCGATTTAATATCGAATATGTTAAATTATTGTAATACGAAAACAGAGTGTAATTTAATTCAGAGTTAAAACTAAATCAAAAATAATTCAGCGGATCAATATAAATTATATGTGAATATAAACAATGATAATGATAATTTATTATCCAGGAATTTAATTGTTTTGAATTCAATTTATTGATTTAAATTAATATCTTCCCCATATGATCGAACTGGACTCCGAATCATGTCCCATTGTGTTCAGAATAGTGGTATAACACTAGAAACGCCAGTTGTTGCGCTCAAACAGGAGTTCATAACCATGAAATATATTATTATAATATATAGTCGATAAGTTTGAATTCAAATTACAGTTAAATCAAAGATCAAATCGAATTTAATTATATTTGCTATACACAGACTAATTCCTTTATCATGAAGTATCCTCCATCTATTTAAATGTGACATCCTCAGCTATTTTCTTCAGCAAAATCAGAGACTTCAATATAATGAAAAATGGCCATCCTCTGTTAAATTCAAATCTCTTCTCCTTGTTTATAAAATACGCCTTCCCCTTTCTTATTATCAACTTCAGTCAAAACGAATCAGAAGCATTTACTTCGTTCTGCTCATTCATACTCCAGTGAATAAAATCGAGACTGTATGCTTTCCTTTCTCCTCATTCGAAATCACGCTTAACCTTTTTCCTATTTCTATTGCTTCCAAGCATTCAAAAATCAAATCCTCCGTTTAGAAAAAAAAAGTGAAAGGGGAAATCGCGTTTCCATTCTCGATCTAAGGTATCGCAAGTTCAACTGGAGCTCAGCACAGTTCAATGTTCTCACAATTGGAATTTAAAACCCTTGAGACCCTGTAGCTCGAGACCTAACTGGAAATACTAACGAATTAAGGTGGAATGGATGTCGGTTTTGAGGAGGTATTCGATTTGATGGGAAGAGAGGCACCGCGATTCAGGAAGGCCAGAGTGTGAAAGTCGACGCTGGAAGTTGGTTGAATGGGAGGAGGTTTGAATGTTCGATGTGAAGTAGTGCATGATGATGTTTGGGGTAACATGATGTTGAGGACAAATGGTTGATTTGGGGTCTGCTTATGAGTTCGACAAAGAGTATGAAACTGGTCTGAAATGAGGAAGTTTGGGACTATGTCGAATTGGGTGTTTAATTAGTGTTCGACAATAAAATGAAGGGAGTCCGGTCTGTGTTGGATACACTGAATCGAAGTGTTACCTAATGGAGTTGGTCTGCGAATTTTGGGAAATTATACAGTGGAGGAAGATGTTCAAATCTGGACGAGGTGCGAGTCACGGTGGAGTGAATATGTGGCCAAGACTGTATATGTACACGATAGTTGCAGTTCCGTTTTTGAAAGGACAGTGAGGTAAAAATCAAATCTTTGACAATTTTAAAATATACATAGTAAATTTAGAAAGTTAGGTGATTAATTAGTGGTAAATGATTATTAACAAAAATGTTAATCATATATATATATATATAATTCGAACTTGTGGAATATTACAACCGTTTCATACGTTATCAGATTGGATCAAAGCAAAGGCATTAGATCGTAGTAGATTTTGCTCAATGGAACCAATTTGAAAAGATTTTAATCAGAAACCGAATCGTTAATTGGGCAAATGAAATCTGGTGAGTAAATCTCACTCAATTTATTATTTAGAATTATTTTTAGTCGTTATAAATAATTTATGGTTGTTCGGTTGCGTTGAAGTATTATTATGGCGATTAAATATATATTAGTTATTTAGGATTAGTTGTTGTGGTTATTATATATATTGGTTGTTGGATTCCCGCGGTACCATTAGCGGATGCCCGCAGTATCATTAGCAGATGACCCTATACGCCCCATGCTATGATAGTGGATGACCTTTTATACCGCGATATCCTGCCTCGAAGCAGGATGGGTATTATTTATGTTGCCTAATGTTTGTGGATGCAGGAAAATGCGTTGGAGGGATCCAAATAGATTCCTCAAAAATATTTTTAATTGTTTGTTTTCATATATATTATCATATATGATGTGCTAGAAAACACGTGATTTGATAATTGGGTGTCTTGAATGCTTTAAATATCACGGGGCCCAAAATGTTGATTTATAAAAATATGGTGAAAAGGGATTTTGAGATTTAAATGGAAAATTCTATTTTCTTAAATGGAATTCGAATTTCGAATGGGCTATAAAGATATTTACTTGTTTTGAATAAATAAAAGAAGTATTGAATTTATAAACAATGTTTATAAATTAAATAATACAGGAAATTGAAGTGATGAATTTATAGACAACGTTTATAAATTAGATAACAAAAGAAATTGAAGTAAATTTATAAATGGTGTTTATAAATTAAATGGAATGATTTTCATTGGAGAATGCGGAGAATTTAAGTGAATTTAAAAACGGTGTTTATAACTGAAATGGAAAAATCATCATTTGGATAATTTAAATATTAAGTTCAAAAATGAATTTAAATTGAGGATTGGGAATCATGTTAATAAGGAACGAGGAAATTATTTAAATGGTTGGAGTGAGAATTGAATTAAAATAAATTTGTATGGACTTATGATTTGAATTCGATTAGATCGAATTGATTTAAATAAATATTTTTAGAAAAAGAAAAATATTTGGATTGTATTAAATAGAAGTTTAAATTTTTAAATATGAAAATAAATTCACTATATATATATATATAATTTATTATAAATAATGTATTCCAAATATAGAAATTTGGTTTCAAATTGGTTTGGAAATGGAACTTGTTAATGTATAAAACAAGTAAGAAAATTTATAAACGATGTTTGTAAAGTGGAATAATTATCATGGGATGAATGTGGACTTATAAACTCAAGTATGAATTTGAAAGTGAATTGGAAATCATTCAAAAAGAGGGAACGACAGTTTTTATTTCGGAATTCGAAATATAAACTGAATTGGAAAATTCCAAAGGATATATATTTAGAATTCAATTTCATGAATTCTATATAATAACTTATTTCTAATGGAATTAGAAAATAATAACAGAAATGGAGTTGTAGCTGGATTGATACTGAGTTATGGAAAATATGATGATTAGAGATAATCGGAAATATTAAGTTGGATTTGAAAACTGGAATTAATATATATATATATATATATAATATTAGAATGGAGTTGAAATTTATTATAAACGAAGTTTAAATGTTTATATTTAAATATAATTAAAACGAACTCGCCGCAGCGCGACAGTTCGTTAATTGGCGTTTCGAACTTCAATTGAGTATATAGAACTCAATTTAAGTCGGAATTCTGTGAAACAAGAATCATCAAAACCGATTGAATAATAGTTTTCTAATGGAAGAGAAAGATCTGAAATTCGTCGAATAGATTTTGAGTTATGTCAAAATCAAATTTTCAGAAAAACAGTGTCATAACAATTATAAAACCATAACGGTTTATTGAAATTTATAAAAGGATTTTTAAGTAAATAAAAATCCGAATCTTCAATAGAAAAATCCAGATTTGAGTTATAAAATATATCTTAACTCAAATGGAGAAATGAAATGATTTTTGAAACAAAAATCTAATGTTAATTATTGAATAGAATTAACTAGTTTGAAGAATAATTAGCGAATGGAGTTTGAATTGAAATTGGGCTTTGGATAAGTAAACTGGGTTTGTAAATTTATATTTGAAATCGAATATGAAACTCAAGTTGAAAAATGGAATTCGATTTGTGACAACCCGCCCCGCACCAGCCGACATTTCAATGAAGGTGCGTTGTGCCAATGTCCAACCAGCACGGGACAGTCGTCAAAAAAGGAAATGGAGTTTGAACTTCCTGGTGAACTAACAAGGAACCGGTAAGAATATCTCACAGCGCATGGAATAAAATATAATAATAACATACTTTGACATAAAACAGGCGAGACAGTGCATAAGATGAAAACTAAACATCATAGCAACGGAAAATAGAAATACAGCTTATGTTCCACATCATCATTATTACCACTTTTGAAAACTGTCTCTAAAGCAAAAGAAAGGAAAGGTACACTACTAATGCCCAAAGTAGTGACCAGCAGCGACACAGAGAGAATATCTATATATATCATACGTGGGAGCCTCCTGCTTGTCTCCGGTACAGCTACCCGTGCATACCACCTAACCTGTCTCTGGTCTGCCCGTTTAAGAGCACCAGAGTAATAAGAAGAGACATAAAACTCTGGGTCAGACAAAAGTCTGGTATGAGCGATAAGCATCAAACAGAACAATAACAGGTATACCAAACCATACCTGAACCTGGACCTGGACCTGCAACAAAAGAGTTAGCACAACATACCGCTCAATACTCTAAGGTGCCACTAACATATGGTGTAAAGAATATGGGGGTGGGGGTGTGCATGTCATAGTGAAAGCAAACAATCAAACATAGCAACCATCCTCGCATCTCTCACTCAGTGCATAAAGCATGCGACATCCACCACTTTGATCACCCTATTCCTTGCTATGATCACTCTGCCCCATGGAGTCATAATGACATCACTGCACAGATCCATAGCCACTAGACCTTGCTATGTCCACTCTGCTCCATGAAGTCGTAACAATTCCACTGCACTTGCTCATAGCCATGCTACGATCACTCTGCCCCCATAGAGTAATAACTATCCCAATGCACTGATACGTAGCCTAACATCTGTTTTGATGGTGAATCAAAGCTATAGACGTCGATAACCCCTTGGCACGCATCCCGCAGCAAAGCCCAATTCATGGAGTTGACCCGTTAGTTCTCAACTAGATCCTGGGTATAAACTTCCCATTTGGACTACCTTTGCATCTCGGGTTTTGGTCTTCTCCGGATCGGTTCGGGTCTTCACTTTACTTTGCTTCAGATCGTGCTCCTTGAAGTAGTCCTATTCGTGATCACCCACGTCGGGTCGATTCATGCCCCCTCCATCGGATCGGGTCGTGGTTCCCCAGCTGGATCGGTTCGGGTGCATCCCCCCAGGCCTTTGCTTCCATCCGTGTCGGAGCTTCTGGTTCGTAGTTGGCACTTCGATTCGGGTCGGGTGCTCTCTACGGATCGTGCCACCATGCTAAGGTCGGATCGAATGAAGCAGTTCATGAGTGGCATCGGTTCGAATCGGAGCTCCTTCTCTCAAGCGGGTCGGATCATGGAGCTTCCAGGGCGAGCGGTCGGATCATGCTTTCCCCTTCTGATCCGATCCGGTCCGGTAATTTCCTGCACTTCTTTCCATCGACCGTTTTACGCCATTTGATGGCGTTTTCGACCAAACTAACTTTTCTTATCAATCGCAAAACCTACCATACAATCATAGCAACATATAGAACTGACCACTAACACCAAAACGACAATTTGATAGGTTAAAACGAATCAAACATAGCCAAAATCCCATATTTTCCCTTATGCATGTTTAAGCAAAACTAATGATATGATTAGTAAAACTTAACCAAATTATCCAAATTTTATAATAGAGGCCTAAAACAATATTTCAAAATTTATAAATATTTTTCTAGATTTTTAACATGTATAGATTCGCTAATTACCACTATTTAACCATAATTAGTGAGGAATTATGCAAATCACTCACCTTTGCTACAAATAGAATACAAATCTGAAATGATTCTCCATTTGGCATTATTCCCAAGGCTATACAGCAGTTCTACCTCGATTCTTGTGCTAATCCGCATTGATTTGATGCAGATTTGGCTTAATTAGCGATTAGAAGGTGATTTGGGGTGTTTTAGCAAGTGGAGGCCATTGCTAGGTTGAAAGGAATGTCTTAGGCGGCTGGAAAATGAAGTAAAATTCGTTTTCTAAACCCTACAGCCCTCTTATACTCTTATTCCCGAAATTCCCCAGTGGGCTTAGCTGTTAGTCACATGGTTAAGCCCAACTAAGCTGTTTTTCACCATCTGAAACTTGTTTCAGCCATATCTCCGAAACGTTGAGTCCGTTTGGCTAATGTGACCACTCTATGGAAAGGTAAACCATCATCGGGATCTAATGGAAGTGGTTTCAGGTCAAAACTCCTTTCCAATCAAATGTTATGGCCGAAACAAGATTAGCTAGGGGCAAAACGGTCATCTAAAAATCGGTAAAAGTCATGAACATGGCAAATGACCCCAATAGTCATCTCCCAAAGTTACGTGACCATACGACTTCGTATGTGAAAGAAATAAATATCCTACGATACGTAGAATGCGGGTCGTTACATTCTCCCCCTCCCCCCCCCCCCCCCCCCCAGGAAATTTCGTCCCCGAAATTCCTTAACCCAAAACATATAAAGGATCCCGCATGCCTAACAATCATTTACAACAATCAAACATGCCAAACAACAAAATAAACCTTTCCTAGCATGCAAAAAGACTAAATCGAAACTGAAATCTTACCAGGCTAAGAGTTCTGGATACGTCTTCCTAATGCTCTCCTATGTCTCCCAAGTACAGTCATTCTCATTCTCGCCCCCACTGAACTTTGACTAGATTCACTGCTTTCCTTCGAAGGTTCTTTATATCGTTCCCAACAATACGCATAGGCTTGCGGTTCCCAACCGCCTCAGGTACAACCTCGATATCATCCAACTGATCAGGTGAAATAGTCACATTGGGGTCGTGTACGAATTTCCTTAACTAGGAAGCATGAAATACGTTATCAACTCCTGCCATCTTCTCTGGTAATTCAACTTTATATGCTAGATTCCCAATTTGCTCAAGAACTGGGAATGGACCAACAAATCTTGGTGCTAACTTGCCTCTCCTGCCAAATCGTATCACACTCTTCATCTGAGAAATCTTGACAAACGCCAAGTCGCCAGTGGAGAACTTTAAATCTCTTCTCCTCTTATCAGCATAACTCTTCTGCCTATCTTAGGCAGCCTTCATTCGCTGTTGGATAACCTTAATCTTAGCTGAAGTTTCTCTTATCAAATCGGGTCCAAGCACAAACTTCTCACCGGTTTCTAACCAACATGACGGTGAGTTGCACCGTCTTCCGTACAAAGCTTCAAATGGAACCATACCAATACTGAATTGATAACTATTATTATATGCAAACTCTACTAGATGCAAATGGTCATCCCATGATCCACCAAAGTCTAATATGCAAGCTCTCAAGAGATCTTCTAATATACGATTCACCCTCTTTGTCTGACCGTCGGTTTGAGGATGATACACGGTACTGAGATGTAATTTTGATCATAACGCCTCTTGTAAGATCTTCCAAAATCCACTAGTAAACAACGGATCTCAGTCGCTCACAATGCCTTTGGGTGTTCCATGAAATCTCACTACCCACTTTACATATAGTTCAGCTAATTTAGCTGCCTTTCTATTCGACTTGACGGGTATAAATCTTGCACTTTTGGTCAATCGGTCTACAATCACCCAAATGCTATTATGGCCTGATCTAGTCCTTGGTAACCCGTCAATGAAATCCATTGAGACTTGTTCCCATTTCCATTCTGGAATTTCTAATGGTTGCAACAAACCACTAGGCTTCTTTTTCTCAGCTTTATCTAGCTGGCAATTCATGCACTTGATATAAACTTTCCAACGTCTCTTTTCATCCCTTCCCAGTAGTAAGTCTGCTTCATGTCTCGATACATTTTGTTACCACTGGGTTTTATAGTCAGTTTTTAGTGATGACATTCTCTAAGCACTTCATCTCTCAATCCATTGACATTGGGCACACCAAGTCTTCCAATCTTTCTAAGCCATCCATCTCGATCAAGCCCATACGTGTTCATCTGCTCATCGCTACTCATCTCTAACTTGGAAATGATTTCCAATAGGTTAGGATCGTCCCTCTGACTGGAACCAACCCGCTCAATCAAAGTGGGTCTGATCGTCAAACTTGCTAACATTTCTAGATCCAATTTGCACTTTGGTCTGAAATCATACCTAGTGATGTACTCCAATTGCTTCCATTCTAGAAACAAAGCCCCTAAACTGGCATACTCAATACACCAGCCACCGTATTGCCCTTTCCTGGTGTACATGCGATGTCGAAATCATAGGAAGCCAAGAATTCTAACCATATTTATTGTCGAAGATTTAGATCCTTCAGAGAGAAGAGATACTTTAACGATTTATGATTGGTAAACAACTCGAATCTTTCTCCCAAGAGATAATGTGTAGCGACCCAGAATTTCGACACTTGAATTCAGACACTAATGCACCTCATGTCCAAAATTCCAGTATCGAAAACCCAGAAAGCTAATAGAAAGAAGTTAGAAGGTGAGAGAAGAAAGAAATATTAGAATAGAAGAATAAGAAGATCAGAGTCTCACAGTAGAATAGACAAAATATAATAATCAATAATACCTTATAAAAGAACTGTATATTACAACATCAGAGTATACATTCAGATCAATATAACACACAGTGGAAATAAAATAGTACCAGTAAATATATGGAATATGTCTCGGCTTCAACTCCTCTTCTAAAGCTCCAAGCGATACCTAACCTAGAAATGTACTCGGTCTGACCCGAGCACATTTGATTTAAAACAAAATCCACCCAGATCAGTTTGGAATACTTTCGGTGATAAATTCATATAGAAAATAGCTTGTTTAACTTTGAAAATCCTTTATGAAACAAATGATAATAGTAAGACTAGTCCACACATAAACACGGACTGTTTTTACCTTACTATAACCCAAAACATTTTGAAATCAATATCACATTCTGATATTATGATAATGTCTAAATACAAGTAAATAGAATCTAGCAGAGCACTTGCATCTCACGCTCCACATATATAGTATACAATCAAAACCGCGGGCGCTTATTGGAGATTGGATTCCGACTATGACAACCAATAGTGTATCTCTAGAGGCGAATACACTGGGTTCAACAAGAACGTCTTGCAACCCGGCCCACACGTGACCGACCACTCATTTCTCTTGAGTGTATCGAATATTTTGTCACCTCACGGCTGCGCAGCTACCGTTTTCTCGGGAGATACAGAATGAAAAGGAGTAACAAATATGAATATTTTCTAGATGGTGACAATACACCCTAATGGGTGCGACCCACGTAGCCATGCCGCCTACCCAATTTTTTTCATTTCCCAGTTGATGAGGCTTGAGGTTGTAATCGACTTTTGAAACATCTTGCCACCATTCACATCATCCATATAAGTCATCCAGGAACAGGATGAACCGAAGGTACTCCCCTACCGCATCCAATAAAGGAATCACCCCATGGATCAGCAACGAGAAGTCCTTGCAACCCGTAGATTCCAATCACGACATAATCACAGTATATCTCTAAGGATCAGCCAGAGATTTGTAAGTAATCCTTCCGTTTCGTGAAGATCTACGGTCTTCAATTGCTCCATCTCGATCAGCGTCTTCGACATATTCGTATTTATTGATCGGAATGGTTTTCGAATATAAATTCGATCCCGATCTTTCCATACCAATAATGTTGGGTCAGATCTTGATAGTCGGTTATTTAACTATCAAATAAACAACCATAAAAGTAAACAGATCCATTGGTTTATACACAGCATCACTTGGCCATTTAAAAATAATATATCACTTGAAATACCATAAAATAATATGTTGGTTTAAATATGTTAATATTTTCAAATCCGTTTACTTATATCCCAATAAAATATCTTAAAATCATATCTAATTTAACCTTTAACTTACATTTCAAAATATTTCTATACATCTCTTATTATTTTATCGATTCAGTTTATCATTCGTAAACAATCATTACGACCCCTTCTTTGGCTTCATTATTTGAACACCAAAATCACCACTCATCCCTTTTGGAATAAACCCCTTTAAATCTCATTTCATAACTTTGAACATACCATTATATTTCCATCAATCTCCTTTTTATTTCTTTATTTATGGGGATATCATTTCGTACCATCACCCCTTTTAATTTCCTTGTATGTTGGAATCTCATTATAAATATATTTCCAAATCCTTCAAATAACGTTACACTTGTTATTTTCCCAAAATAATTTACCCTAACACCTTCACCATTACGACTGATATCATCCTCTGATAGTCCTGAAGTTGTTCAAGTTGGGGTATTTTAATTAGCTCTCATACCTTGATCAACAACGTTCTTATCATAAGATAAATATCAGTTGTAATACAAAACTGATACTCATTTCCACATATCACAACCAATCCCATTTTAAATTCCATCTTGATGAAATATCATCTCTTTTTTAAAATAGCGGTTCTTTATCGCATCTTTATAATGTATCTCGTTTAACTACTCTGATCTAATTTGGGTTTACATTTGATTTCCCATTTCAAATCTCCACTTGTTCCTAACTGTAAATCAATCAGGAAATAACTCTCTAAATATTAATCCTGAAGGCCGAAACCAACATTAGATCGACGTTCAGAAAACACTAATTCCCAGTTAAGTTCTAATTCTTAAATTTCCAATCCTGGCTTTTACCCTATTCCAATGTCCCTTCTAATAACTCGTTCCATTTATATATTCGATAAAACTCGGGTTATATCTTTGTATAACTTGGATCCATATATTCCAATATAAATATAATTCAGTCGGAATCAAGTTAAAACTTCGACCCCACATTATAAATATTAAATCGCCTTATTAACTATAAACATGACTTCCTTACTATATTTTACATTCCAAATTATTACTTTGATTATTATTTAAATGACTAATAATCAAGTTTTCAATATGTATTAAAATAAAACTGGGTTACTTTATCATTAACTACTCTCCTTAAATTAATGAACTAATTTAATAAACAATTTCAGTTAACGCTGTTAACTTGTTCAACTCTAAAAATGATTAACCCGTTAGTCAATCGTTTAGTCAATCGTTATTGATCTCTCTATTTAATTTTTTTAATAATTAATTAATTTGAAAATCCTATTTACTTTGATTTTCATTAAATCAATATCAATATAAACCCATTCCGTTAATCCTGGTTACTTAGATTAGCTAAATAAGATCGTTTTATAATCACTTGATAAGCATGTGCTTCGTGCACAGTAGATTTGATACAAAAATGGTAATTTGTGGTTAAATCAATTAATGCATATCTATGGCCGGATTTTTCTTCTTTTTAAAACTTCATTTAAAATAATATATAAAAAAAGATATATTTGATTGTAAAATAAATTCCATATCTTCATTTCTAGTGATTCACCTGACGGTGAATTGATCTTTATAAAATGGTGTATATCTGGGCCATCTGTTGTTTATTCTATAATCACTACTATATATTGATTCAAAGCTCAACCACAATCAACAACCAACAGGGCTTTAAAACCAACGGGTTTTAAATAGTTCCTATAAAATATGAAATAACAGCATACTAAATATTTGAGGAATCCGGTTTGATTCCTCCTACCTGTTCTTCCCTGCATCATAGATCAGCATATAATTTATAACAGCATATGATTTTAATTTAACGATGATATAATTCACATCAACCATATAAATCAACCATAGGCATTCAAGGCATCCAATCAACCAATTATCAATGATGTGATATAATTATATGAATTTAGCACATCCTAGTATTTCATAAAGGTGTGAGAATTAACTCATTTCAATTTCAATCGACGGTTCACATGTCGCCTTGTTAAATTTTAAACCAGCATCAAGAACTAATCGGTAAATCTGGTTGCTCCCGTTCCATTATGAATTAACACAACCGTATAGCACTACTCGATATGATCCCATCACTTTCGGTTTTGCGTGATTCTGTGCACGAACGACCAAGAAATTATCGTTATAAAATTGAACATGTTAAAAAAATAGTTACTAAAAGTTTATCGCCTTAACTAATTATCTTTGTTAGGGCTTAAACCAGGGATTTTCCTAATCTAATGTAAATTAAAAATAGAAATGTTATTTAATTAATTACCTTTACTAATATTTGGCTAGGTCATTAGCATATTTAACAAACATATTGTCTGTCGTTCCCTTTAGCTTGAATCCCGATCTGATCCTTACTACCTTCATGTTCCCTTTTATATTCATTTTTTTTCTTCACTAAAAAAACGCTCAGCTCCCCCATGGTTTCATGCAACAGACTTTCACCCACCTGTTCTCTTTCGTTTCCACGTTGCAACCATTTCACCCCAACTGTTTTGCTTTGCTTCTTCTTTTAATTTTCTACTACTTTTTCCCACAAAACTCTCCCCATGTTCTTCCTTTCAAACCATGAAAGCACACCCTTCTACAGCCTACCTTGCTTTATTTCTCCCTTCCACGTAAAGAACACAATGCCCACTCCTACAGACTTCCCCATACTCAAGAACGCCTGCTATTTTACACACTGAAACCCTTCCGCAGACCATCAATATCCCATTTTCACGCAAGTACTGCTCGCCGAAAGCCTCCATCAATACTAACCACCGCATTCATGAACCCCGAACATTACAGTGACGAGCTCAACTTTGTCGCGTTCCCACCAACCTCACCTCACGTATCATTCCATGCAATACTCCCCATACAACCCTTTCCTCTCCTTACCAGTAGCATGCGAACCCTGCGCCACTTCTCACAGTCTTCAACACATCACCATTACCCTTGTTTCAATGCCTTAATATAACAACAACCACTTAAACTCTTTCTTCACCATCTATCGCTAATTTACTACACAAAGGCGCCACGGCATTTGTAACACCCCGAATTTTCTGTTAACTGTAACTTAACAAATTAAAGTATAATTAATTCTAAATGATGAAATCAAGGGAAATGGGTTACGCCATTGCGTTCATCTCAAAATTCTGCTTGAGATAGAGTCCAAGTTTGCATAAAACGGATAACGTATGAAGAAGATATGGACGAACGAAGTTAGGCAGAAAAACCAAAAACGGGTCAGAATGCACTGGCGCACTTGGGAAGTGCGCCAGAACAAAATTGAACTGGCGCACTTGGGAAGTGCGCCAGTACAATTTTAGCACTGGCGCACCTGCCAAGTGCGCCCAGGTTAGAAAGACCTGTTGGTCAGGCCCTGGCTGGCCTGGTCAGGGTCTGGTCGAATTCTGAGGCTTGGCTGAGTCACTAGGGCTTACATGTCACTTTCTGATTGGCTTCTCTTGAGATGGATGGTTTGGATTCACTCTAGCTTCATCGACGGCTCTAATTAGATTGAAATTCTATAAATACAACTTAAGTCTAACCCTAAATTCACATAAATAATATAATACTAAAGCCGTCATGCTACTGGAAAGAAACTAGGAGTGGCCGTCAGTTAGAAAGCCTAAAGACAAGCCAATACTAAAGCAAAACACGAATCAAAACAACGTTAGTCTACCCAAAGGAAAGCATATCAAATCCAAAATTCAGAATCCAGAATCCAAGATTCTCGTTCGTTGTAAGTATAGTGATTTTTCCGATGAGAATAAAACTAAGACTTGATTCGATGTAAATTGGAAGTGGAATTGTGCTATTATGTAACGACGATGTTAATTAATATCTATTTATTGAAATGATTGTGTTGCGAATGAAATTGGGATGTTTGTGGTATAATTAAGATTTATGTTGATCCTATTGTACTTTTAGAATGACAACAACATCACAAGCAAGTTGTATAGTTCATGTTTATATGATTATATAGGTTGTTTGTGATGAGAACCTCATGTATATATATTTTATGCAAGAACCTTTATGCCTAAATGGTTATGTTTATATACATTCCCCTATGTTTATACCAAAGTTGCAAGTTTCTAATTTGATCTATGTCATGATCCACTTTAGTACATGTTTCATGTTGTAATTAGATATGCGATTGGATCTAGTTCACACCCTTGTCATAAAGTTATACATATTTATGAAAATGTCATATTCTTGTCATGTGCTAGTGATGTTCGATGTTATGCCTAGATCCAAAAACAAGTTTAGACCTATGTTGTATAAATCATATGTTAATTCATGTGACACCTATTTGGTTAAACCCTTATTTCAATGCAAATTCACATATATGTAAAATTGATTTAGGCTATGTTGCAAATTCACATATATGTATATTGACTATTTTGCAAGTTCACATCTATGACATTCATGTTGGCTATTTTGCAAGTTCACACCTATGATGTTCATAATGACTATGCCAAAAATGCCAAATTTACACCTATGTTATGTTTATGTTTACGAATTCCCTTATGCCTATTTGTGTGCGCTAAATTAGGCTAAGTTTTTAGCCTAATATTATATGTTAAAACTATGCGAATGAAAATTAGGCTAAGATTCTTAGCCTAATGTTTAAACGGGGTAACGTTGGGAATATTAGTAAAACTTGACATAAAAATATATGAAATTGGCATGTTTGTCACATGCCAAAATTGGTGGCATTTTAAACGGTATAAATTGTTAAACCAAAAATGTTAAACTTGGAAAGTGGGCCACAACATTTAATTGTTGACAAATTTACATATATTAAGTAATAAAGACAAATATGTAAATTTAGAAAATACGAATATGGTTAACACGAGGTTGGATTGAGTTGTGATGTAAACCTACCCGGACCCGCCCGGCTGTCCAGTAGTCACAACAATACATATCCAATGTGGGTGGTTAAGCATTGAGCCCAATAAGGACCCGAGGTTAGACTGAGTTACGGTGTAAATCTGCCCGGAACCGACCGGCACATCTAGTAACTGTAACAATATCTGTCTAATGTGAGTGGTCGGTGCTTAAAAAGGCTAAGAACAGACAAGTCAAGATGGTAGGGTTAAGTTAAATAAAACACTTAACCAATTCAACATGTTAATGAAATTGATGGGTGGAGTTAGGTAAATATAGACACTTAACCACTTAGCATGTTTGACTAGAAAACCCTAGTAACGGGGACCCATTTCAGCAGTAACCCAATTAGGTATCATGGTACCCTGAAACTAGGCAGGGTGGGGCACGATTACTAGGCTGATTGTAAGCGGTCAAAGCGACGGCGGTGGGTGCAACAGTGTGGGTTCTCACAGAGTGCGGGAGTGCACACACTTCGGAGCAAACAAACAGGGCACTGGGAGCACCAGTAGTATAACCTATGCATTCCAAGGTTTGTGTCGGGTCGCCACCATGGGACTTGATACACCCCATGGTGGGGCCAGCATATGTATCTACAATCTCTGGGGGCCATAAGACACAGATGATTATGCGAGTAGGAGCCGATCTTTAGAAAAGGGGATCACTTTACCTCCAGCATGGGGTTACAGTTAAGATAATACAAGTAGGTGCAGAGATATAGTGTGCGGTGCGATAGTATATTCGTTTCAGAACTGCCTTATCTTAGCTTATGATACTTTCCTGTTTCCAGTTTATACCTATCATGCCCTTATTCTTATTCTCATACTGAAGAGTCACTAGACTTACCAGGCTTTATGTCTGACCCTATTTTCTTTCATCTTCTTTTCTTCCGTCCCCCCCACCAGGTCCACAGGGAGGAAATAACTCAGCTTAGTCAGATTCTTTAAAAGCTTCAAGATAGTTGATGTTAGGTTTGGAGTCTCTTCCTTGGCTATGGCTGTTGGTCACACTCTATGGGGATTTATGCAGTTTTAATCACGTTTTATGCTTCTTTATTTAAAAACCAAGACAGAAATGATGTTGTAATGTTTTGGAAGTTGTTATGAGACAATTATGGAAATGTGTTGTATGAACAAGTATTTTATGAAATAAAAGTCTGATGTTTTCCGCTGCTTATATATATATATATATATATATATGTGTGTGTGTGTGTGTGTGTTTATATCTGTATTGTGTTTTATCTATGACTTTTACTTATAAACCTCCACCAAAGTCAAGGCAGTCCCTTGTGAGTGACCTTAATGGAGGGTGGGGTGTTTCAGCATCTCACCTCTCGCCCCGGCGCACTGTTCTCCAACCTTTTCTCATCTCCTTCCAGATGCAACGCCACCTTAGCAACTCACTATGCACCCCATGAACCCACGTAAGCATTCATGTTTCCATCTCCGCACAAGCCTCCTTCGAACTTCCCTACTTCAACCACCAAATTCGGCTCGAGTTTATATGCTTGCGGAGTTAAGAAACGAGAAGGAAACATACTGTTTGCATTAGCAAGGTGATAAACGAAGTCATAAGAATTTCTCTCTTTTTATTTGCGACGGACCCTAAGCTAAAGGCTTCTGGAAGGTAATGTTTCGATTGAACTGGAACGGAGGTTTCATTTTTCTGTAACGAAAACATGGGGGAGGCCATCTGTATTTATAACAAGGGCTTTCGTGGTAGCCATGTTGTGTATAAATAATTATATATTATAGCATTAAATTTTGATTGAAATATGTCACTGTAGTGTACAATATAGGACTGTTGTTGCGTGAGGCTTCAGAAATTTGGGAACCAAGGAGTCGATTGTTTGGCAGCCAAGAAAGAAGAAATTTGGCTAGCAAGAAAAAGTAAAAAGATCGGGGTACAAGGAATGTACAGTGAGGAGGTGTTTTCAACGAGATTAGATTGGGTATGGCAAGATTGCAGTGAGGCTTCATTTCACTGGTAGGTTAGAACTGGGTACAGTTGTAGTGAGACTTTGGTTTTTACTTAGGGTGCACATATTTGGGATAGGTAGATTTGTACCAACGCAGAACAAGTATGGTGTATGGGTTGAAATTAGTGTGCATGCTATTTTAGGGTAGGGGCACTTAAGTTTACTGTTTTGTATTTTATATTTCGTGTCACATGTTCACTGGCCGATCCACGCCACAATATAGGATAGAATTTGAAAATGAATAGCGTAGAAGTTGAAAATCTATATAGCATGGTATGGTTGTGTCACTTTAACATTTCAAGAGGAATGGCCACGTTTGTAACGACTCGAAAAATCTGAACCAATTTAATAATTTTAAATTGGCTAAAATAGCGGATTTTAAATATTTAAAATAAATATTTTAAATAATAACGATGAAAAGTAAGTTTGAATCGAAATTTGAAAACGAATATAATTAATTCTAATTATAAACAAGGCCTGAAATGGCGCGGCAGTTTCAAATTTTGAATTCAAACTTTGATTGACTGTACCAGGTGCAAAACAAAACGGATTTGAGTGAAACCAAAAATATTTAAATCTGTTAGTGAATATCTTTCTAACGAATCTGAAAAATCGAAGTTCCATAGCGGAAAGCAAAAGTTATGGCCAAATGAATTTTCAGAAAGGTCGCTATGGAATTTATATAGCCCGTGAAAATGGCCATTTTGCAAACGACCTCGGAATTCGACGAAGCCACTTTTGTTGGATCCGGGATGTTAAACTATTGCTAGGTTTCAAATTTTATAATTTTTGAAGTTAATATGTGAGCATGGCAAAGGAAAACGTGTTTTGGTCAATTAGAGTTAAATTAGATCGACCAGAAATGGGCCATTTTTCAAACAGTTTCAGAATTCGACGAAACTAGTTTTGTTGGGACCGTATCATCAAAATATAGCTAGATTTATTTTTCGGCAATTTTTAGAATCAGTTTGTGGCCCCGGCAAATTGAAATATACGTTCAAATTAATTATTGAATGTTTTATATTTTAATTTGAAGGGAAACTGACTGAAACATTCGAATGGGCCTTCGAAACATATCCCATTGTGTTCGTAATGGGGGTAAAATGCAAGGGACGACAGTCGTTGGATTTGGATTGGTGTTCGTGTGGAACATGGGGTAATTTTGGATTTTTAAAAATTTACAAATATAAAAAAAAAATCTCATTAGTCTACATCAGCCCCCCCTCCCCCGCCTTTCTCTTTCCCCGTAACTCAATCGAAGGCGGAAAACCGCTCCCCCTTTCCCGTTCATTTTCTGATCAATCCACGCAAAATTAGCCCCTCCTCCAGTTGAAGATTTTGAAGAGCTCGGGAAGATCTTCAAATCCATATATAGTTCGGATTATTTTCATTGAGTGGTTTGGGAGAATCGACGCCTGGAAGTTTCGGGTTTCAAACCGCCGCCACCACCGCTACAGTGCGTCGCACCTGACCGCACCACCAGTGCCTAGTGCGCCCCTCCACCCTCTTCCTCGTGACGCAGGCCGATCGTCATATAGTTGCGCGGATTTCGAGAAAAGTGCAAACCTAGTTTTGAACGAACGTGCGAGGTAACGGCTGAAACTATATTATAGCAGTTTAAAGCGCTACGGTTCTTGATTTCAAAAATCATATCTTTTTCGTTTGTTGACGAAATTCAGTGAAACAAGAGACAGTGGACTTGTGTGGACGTCTTCTACATTTTAGAAGAGACCGCATATTTTTCTGAGCCTTCTGCTATTTTTGGTGGAGTGGAACCCAATGTGAGATTTCTAATTTGTAAACGATATGGAAAACGACGATGTAGAAATTATATAGTCGATGTATGAGTTATATAAGCGTTGTACACCTCTTGTATAAGCGTTGTATAAGTTGTACGTTCGATGTATAAGTTATATATGCGTTGTAAAAATTATATATGTGTTGAAAGAGAAGTGAAATGCTTATATATATATATATATATATATATATATATATATATATATATATATGCACCTCGTCCACAAACCATGGACGATATTTATTGGTTGTGATTGGTGTGAAAATTGGTTGATTACGAATGATTGATTAGAATTGTTTGTGGTTGAAATTGATTGATTGTGGTTGAAAAATACCCGTTTGTGGTTGAGAAATATTTGGTTGAAACCACATAGGATTAGTTTGTGGAAATGAAAAAAATATACATGCCGCCTGCGTGCAAACTAGATGCATGAATCCCCATTATCAAAAGCTGCGAAGTTTTAAGGTAGAGCGAGGAGCCGTACTAGGGACGGCCCCGGTTTTAACTACCCTGCCGTTATGCTACCGAAATTTTGAATAATATTCATGTGTTAGAATTATTTTCCTGTGTTGAAACTATATTCGTGTGTTGAATAGAAATTCATTCGTTGAATAGAAATTCATGTGTTGAATGGTATTCGTGTTTTGAAATAAATTGTTTTATAATAAAAATCATATTTTTAACATCTATATGAACTATATAAAATAATCGTGTTTTGAAATAAATTGTTTTACAATAAAAATCACATTTTTACTATATATATACAAACTATAGAAAACCTTCATGTGTTGAATAGAAATTCATTCGTTGAATCATATTCATGCGTTGAATGGTATTCGTGTTTTGAAATGAATTGTTTTACAATAAAAATCACATTTTTACTATATATATACAAACTATAGAAAACCTTCATGTGTTGAATAGAAATTCATTCGTTGAATCAAATTCATGTGTTGAATGGTATTCGTATTTTAAGTAAATTGTTTTAACAATAAAAATCACATTTTTACTATATATATACAAACTATAGAAAACCTTCATGTGTTGAATAGAAATTCATTCGTTGAATAGAAATTCATGTGTTGAATGGTATTCGTGTTTTGAAATAAATTGTTTTATAATAAAAATCATATTTTTAACATCTATATGAACTATATAAAATAATCGCGTTTTGAAATGAATTGTTTTACAATAAAAATCTTATTTTTACTATATACACGAATAGTTGAAAATAGCGAAGTGTTGAAATAATTGTCGGTTGGTTAAAAATATCATTTTTATCAAATGTATGAAAAGAATATAGTTTTGAAATCGAAGAATCGATATACATATATATATATATGGAATTGAAATATATCGAATAGCGAAGCTGCAGTTCGTATTTTGAAACCGTAATTTCAAATGATTAGTGCGGGAGATCCGACCATCGGATTTTCCCGAAACCGAAACCGTTGGGTTCGCTTTGGGAATATCTTTCCAACGACACCAACTTTGTGAAGATCCAAAGGTTGGATTGTCTGGAACGTTTAATTCAAATCTGAAGAAAAACAGCACCAGAATCGATTATATTTATATAAATATGTAAATATAATTAAATTAAATCGAATAACGACGATGTAGTTCGTATTTTGAAATCGAAACTATAAACGAGTGTACCGGGAGATCCGACCGTCGGATTTTCCCAAAACTGGAACCGTTGGATTCGTTTTGAAAGGATCTTTCTAATGATATAAATTTTGTGAAGATCCAACGGTTAGATTTTCAGATATGTGTAAATCAAATCTGAAGAAAAACAGTGCCACGGCCGCGTTATGGCCCGAAGCGTCGTTTGAATGAATTGGCTATCTTAAAAATAAAAAAAATAGCGATAAATCGTTATAAAATATTATAAACGATATGGAATGTGAAATTTAGAAATTAACTGAAGGTTAGCTAAGTCGAATGGTTTCCTTGGTTTTGATCTGATGTTGGTTTCGGCCTTCGGGGTTAATATTTGGGAAATCGTTCTCTTACTGATTGACGGTTAGTGACTAATGAATTGGGATGAGGCATATTTTGTGTTTGCATAGCACCAGTTATTTATATACACGAGTTGCTCAGAAAGACCGGGTTTATCCCATTCTGAATAACTAAATCGACGATAAGAAATCGAAGATGAAGACGGTGGTTGAAGACCAGAAATCTTCACCTCGTTTGGATGGTAACTGATGTCTTGATTGGGAGGCATCTCGAAATATGGATAATGAGTGGTGATCGTCCAGACGTACGTGGAGATCGATGGGTATGCGAGGTATATAGTGCCTCCGGTTTCGTTCAGACCCAGAACGAACTTGTAAATGGACTGTGTGTCTGACATTGGATTTTATTCTGTGTCGATTGATCTCTATTAAATATACATCTGTTTGGCGGCGGAGAATTTATTCTTTTGCTTAACGCCCTTCTTTGAGACGCACAAGCTCAGAGGTTGTATATCGATGGACATCAGTCGCTTAGCATGAATTGCTAGTGTGGCGTGCCTAAGCGGCAAATGATCAAGGCTTCTATTGAAAAGCAAAGTCTTGTGGTGATGATCAAAGCACCGTCTGTGTGGCGTAGCTTTGTGTATAATGTGAATTCGCGAACCTCACACCCCGGTGTGGACCAAAAACGGGAGAAGGACCTCAGGGAGGACATGTGTTTCTTTCTAGTTAGAGGTGGTGTCAGTGCTTAAACTGGCTGACATTTATATTATTTTCACCTATGTGGTTGTTGCTGTTGCGAGGCGCCTCGGTTATATCGGTCGATCCAGGACCGATGGAGCCAATCGTTGGCTCATTTACGCCCCAAAGGGTGGGGAAACGTAGTGTTCAGGCATAATAATCCACATCGGTGGACCGACCCTGTCGCTCCAAGGCTTGCCTGCGCGCTTGCCTGAGGCTCGGGCTAAAGAGTCTCGAATTCGGTAAGGACTATCTTTTGCCTTGGTTCATGACGGAAATCCAATTTCCAAATACGTGACTATGCGGATTTGATTGTGTGTGTGTGTGTGTATATATATATATATATATATATATATATATATGGCGACATGATATATGGTACCCATGCCATCTATGATTGATAGTTATGATTGAAATTGTTTTTGAAACCTATAAACACTAGTAATAATATCAAATGCTTTTGTTTTATTCGTATCAAGCATATTTTGGCCATTATAAGGTAAAACTCTATCCTCCGGTTTGCGTTGCATTGTGTGATGGGAACTGAGTCTTATAATGGATTTATTTTTATAAAAAGCATTGCGGTGTTTAAAAGAATTATTTGTTTTAAAGCACTGGCGATCCGATGGAGTAAACCCGTTCCACGAAAGTGGCATGGTCCTGTGATTAGCCATATTTTAAATGTGTTGAGTAGATTTCTCATACCAGTCCCATGACTGACTCATAGTTTGTTTCACTTTCAAACTCGGGTGCCCCTTTTTCTACACGGGCAGCCTTGTATTCAGGTTTTAGCTGGCTCTTTCTGGATAGCTAGAGCAGAAGAATTTTTTTATTATTTATCTCTTTTTATGCTGTTCAGCTCCTATTGTACATATTATGTTTGTTTTCCGCTGTAGACATTTATGTATAGCTGAACTGTATTTGTACTAAGTATGATCCTGTATACTGTGTAACTCTGATGAATTTCATTATCCAGTATATTCTATTGTGCATTATCTGGTGTATTTATTTATTTCTGTTCTGCTATTATCTGTTTATGTGTTATATTCCAAAGATTACCATTGTCACCATCAGTACGGGATTTGGGGTCGTCATAACGTGGTATCAGAGCTTTGGTTAAGCTTAGTGCTAGGATATAACATATTAACGAACTCGTCAGAAATAGAACCAGTAATGTTCTAGGACGAATATCTCATTACAGATAGGATCAGTTATATCCTAGTATGAGTAGCAGAATGAAATAACTCCTCAGTAGACACATTTACATTTGAGGTATTTGTCTCTATGTTTTGAAATATCTTTTCTGTTGACCTGACACTTTGTCTGCTAATTGCAGACACACTAGAAAAATGAGTGATAGGAACAGAAGAAATAATCGAATGGCTCGACAAGCTAATGAGCCAGTTGTGCTCCCGTAGCCAGAATCCGATATAGAAGTTACATTCAAGAGATTTCGGAATCTGGGTGGATCGCCATTCTTAGGCAAAGAGTCCATTATGGAAACACAAGCTTGGATTCGTTCTGCAGAGAAAATCTTTGAAGGTTTAAAGCTGAGAGATGACCAGAAAAGATTACTGGCGTCTTGGGCACTCAAAGAAGAAGCTTTGTTTTGGTGGGATTCGACTATCAAAGATAATCCATAAGGTGATATCACCTGGGATAGATTCAAAATGATTTTCCTAGAAAGATTTACTCCTCCTGAAGCGACTGAGCGATTATGTGATGAATTCTCTTATCTGATACAAGGAGATATGACTATTCCAGAATATCATAAGAAATTCAATGAACTTTCTCACTTTTCTCCTCATCTGATTCAAGATCCAAAGAGGAAGAATCTGAGGTTTATTCATGGCCTACAAAGAAAATATCAGAATAGTGTAATGAGGAATGTGAAGCTTCCTTTTTCTGATATGATATACATGGCTTACCAGTACAAAGATCTCGACAAGAAAGGTATGTTACACTACGAAGAGGAAGTCAGTTCTAGTAATAAAGGTGAGTCTGAAAATGATAATCCTGAGGCCAGTACGGTGTCTGAGGTCAGTAAGAAGCCCAGTGCCAAGAGAAAAAGGGCTAAATCCAGGAAAGAACTAGTAACAACTGCTATATGTTCTAACTGCAATCAAAAAGGTCATCTGTCCAGGAAATGTAAGGCTTTGAGAAACAAACGAAGAAAGGATGGGTTCAAATCCAAGAGGGGATTTCAAGAGAATAGAAAGTGTAGCCATTGCCATCAGGTCGATCACCTTTCCAAGGCCTGCCCGCTATTCAGAAAACCTGAAGCAGTACATGTGAACGAAGTGGCAGAAGTGCCTGCATCTTCATCTATTCAGGAAGGCCAGATGTTTTAGAAGGCACGCTAATTGTCAAAGATATCCCAGTTAAAGTACTGTTTGACACTGGCACGTCGCGAAGCTTTGTTGCTAAGAATGCGGTTAAGAAACTGGATTTAAATTTGAAGAAGCTCAAAGAACCAATGACTGTCCATAATCTGGTTGGGGGTTCCCTCGATCTCAGTTGGGTTTGTGGAGTGCTGGTTTCTTTTTCTCGTTATCGGTTCCCTACCATCGCGGTCGTCATGAATTTTACAGAATTTGATCATATCTTGGGGTTAGACTGGTTGACCAAATATGAAGCTAAGGTTAAATGTGCCGACAGAGTCGTTAAGGAGAAGATTAAATCAGGTGATTATATAACCATTCCCTGTGAAGGTCAGAATTCTAATAGAAAGGATTTCTAGGAAGCGTTGGATGTTTCTCCTGCTCAAATTGAAGATATCCCTGTAGTCATAGAGAATATTCCTGACCTCGTAAAAGATATTCCTATCGTCAAGAATTATGCGGATGTGTTCGAAGAAGTTGTTCGCTTACCTCCGCAGAGGGAAATTGATTTCAAGATCGCTTTAATCCCGAATGCATGGCCAGTAGTTCACGCTATTCGAAGAATGTCCTTGAAAGAGAAAGAGGAATTAGACAATCAAACAAGACAGCTTGTATGGAAGGGTCTGATCAGGCCTAGTTTCTCTGATTAGGGTGCAGTAGTGGTGTTTGTCCCAAAATCTGACGGTGCTCTACGGCTATGTGTGGATTATCGTGATTTGAACAAGAAGACCATAAAGAATAAATATCCATTGTCGCGAATTGATGATTTATTGGATCGTCTAAATGGAGCACAGGTATTTTCAAGGATGGACCTAGCTACAGGCTTCCATCAGCTTCGTATTGCCGAAGAGTATGTTCCTATGACAGCATTCAGAGGGCCGGACTTGTTCTATGAGTGGTTAGTAATGCCGTTCGGCTTATGTAACGCTCCAGCTTACTTCGTCGATTTGATGAGGAGTGTTCAGAGGAGTGCTAAATAAATTTGTTCTGGTTTTTATTGACGATATTCTAATCTTCTCTAAATCAAAGGCCGACCATGAAAAGCATTTGGAACAGGTTCTAGAAATTTTGAGAAGGAATGTATTAAAAGCTAAACTGTCCAAATGTATATTCTGGCAAGATGAAGTGAAATTTCTTAGCCACGTCGTATCGAAAGAAGGAATTGCTGTGGATCCAAGTAAAATCACAGCTATTCAAAATTGGAAACAGCCTAGTACTCCTACAGAGGTTCGCAGTTTTCTTGGATTGGCTAGTTATTACCGGAAGTTCGTTAAAAACTTTTCGAAGATAACTGGTCACTTGACGAAGCTTACAAAGAAGCACTCGAAATTCAAATGGACTCCAGAGTGTGAGGAGGCTTTTGAGGAGCTAAAATTAAGATTAACAACTACTCCAGTGTTAACGATAGTCGATGGCAATCAGGACTTGAAAGTCTGGACGGATGCCTTTAGAGAAGGCCTCGGCGCAGTATTAATGCAAAGAGTTCAAGTGATCGCTTATGCTAGCCGTCAGCTGAAGCCACACGAGAAAAACTACGTCACTCATGATCTTGAGTTGTTGGCTATCGTGTTTGCTTTGAAAATCTGGAGACACTATCTTTTGGGTGAGAAATTCGAACTGTTTACAGATCACCAGTCATTAAAGTATCTGTTCGCCCAGAAAGACTTGAATCTGAGGCAACAACGTTGGCTAGAGTTCCTTGCAGCATATGATTTTGAGATTCTATACACTCCAGGGAAAGCCAATGTCGTGGCCGATACGTTAAGCCGAAAGAATGAAATGATCGCCAGTTTTATTATCACGACTTCATTGATAAATAAAATATCTGCTCTTCAGAAGGATGATCACTTCATTCAGAAGATCAGAGAGATAATTCAGAAAGGCGAACCCTCGAGTTTTCAAATTGATAATGATGGGATTCTAAGGCTAAAAGGTCGAATCTGTGTCCCTAACATTGCTGAGCTCCGAAAGGAAGTGTTGGATGAATGCCACAAGTCAAAACTTAGTATCCATCCGGGAGTAAGCAAAATGTATAATGACATCAAATTCACTTTCTGGTGGAAATCGATGAAGAGGGACATTTCTTTATATGTTAGCCGATGCCCTACTTGCCAGCTAGTCAAAAGCGACCAACAGAAACTGGCTGGATTGTTGCAACCGCTGGACGTTCCAGGTTGGAAGTGGGAACATATTTCCATGGACTTCATAGATGGTTTGCCCAGAACCAGAAAAGGAAATGACAGTATTTGGGTGATCGTAGACCGCTTCACGAAGACCGCCCATTTCATACCTGTCAGATCAAACAGGACTGCTCAGAGTCTGGCGCAGATATACTTCAAGGAAATTGTAAGGCTACATGGAGTGCCGCTCAGTATAGTCAGTGATAGAGATCCAATATTTACTAGGAAGTTCTGGGGAAGCATTTCAAGTAGAACTGGGAACAAAGCTGAACTTGAGCACCGCCTATCATCCTCAGACAGATGGTCAGACTGAGAGGGTGAATCGGATTTTAGAAGATCTATTGCGGGCTTGTGTTCTAGATTTCGGTGGATCATGGGAAGACCATCTACATTTGGCTGAATTCTCATATAACAACAGCTACCAAGCGAGCCTGACAATGTCACCATTCGAAGCATTGTATGGTAGACCGTGTCGATCTCCTGCTTGTTGGTTTGAACCCGGTAATAGACTTGTGTTGGGACCAGATATGATCCGCGAGGCTACCGACAAAGTCGATTTCGTTAAGAAACGATTACTCGCCGTTCAAAGCCAACAGAAGAGCTATGCTGATTCGAAAAGAAGGGATTTGGCTTTTTCTGTTGGTGATTATGTGTATATAAAGGTTTCTCCGATGAGGGGAGTGATTCGATCTGGAAAAACTGGAAAGTTGGCGCCTAGATTTATTGGTCCATTCCCTATTCTTGAACGGATTGGAACCCTCGCTTATAGAGTTAAATTGCCTGATTGGTTGCCTGGAGTGCATGATGTATTTCACACATCTCAACTTCGAAAACACGTTCATGATCCAGACTTGATCGTGGAAGAAGCAGCGCAACAGGATATTGAAATTACTCCAGAATTGGCTGTGAGAAGAGAGCCGCTAAAGATTATCGGCAAAGAAACCAAAGAACTGAGGAACAAGAAGGTTCACTTAGTCAAAGTGCAATGGAGTGGAGATCCGCGAGATTGTACTTGGGAAACCGAGGAGAGCATTCAGAAAGCCTATCCTAAGTGTCGAGTGGATATCTCTGTTTGACTCCGGTGCAAGGTACATTTACCATATTTTGAAATTTCCATTTAGTTCTCTACTCTGTTGTTATTTTCTTTTCATAGATGTAAACTTTTAATTCTATATTCTGAATGATTTTAAAGGAGTATAGGAATTGATTAGTATATTTTTGAAAAGTAAAAAAAACAATTTAATTGTTGTTTGTGTTGTGTGATAGGAGGTTTGGTTAATTAAATTATTAGAACAATAGTTAATTTAATCAATGAGTGAATGAATGGTAGAATTTATTCGATTAAATCACTCATTGAACTGATATGAAAATAGATAGAAATATATACATGTGCATCATATATGTTTGAACAGGTAAATGGATTAGCTGTTGAGTAAAAAATTATTTGCGTGCCCGACAAATAGGTAAACCTTAATAAGTTGGATGCGAAATATTATTATATCAACTCCTGTGGATGCCATTGGATGCGGAGTGCTGGTTATTTTTGTGTAATAATAAACGTCGCCATAGGATAGTAACAATTAATTTTGAACTACATTACATGGCATACTTCTCGAAGATAGGCATACTTCATCATATACCACATAAGCATTTGGAGCTTGCATGACGAGGTGGAAGATTTACCATACGAGCGAGAGGCTTGTATGGCGATGACTATATTTTATAGGGTGAACTGATGACTGATATGACCATATAAAATTATAACGATAAATTGCCAGAATAATAAAACCCCACACGGGTCTGGAGTTGACAATAATCACGTCCCTCTAGTCATTAGATACGGCACATGGATTATTTATTTCCCATACGGGATGAGGTGACGAGAATTTATTCTCTGGATCAATTAAAATACACACTCCCTTAGGCTTTGACAAGGTGACGAGAATTTATTCTCTGGAGTTATAATCTATACACGCGTCCCTATAAAAACCAGAATATATCACTATAAATATGTGTATGCTTTATAGGATTTATTGGGTACCTAATACGGCCCAATAAATGTCCAAACCCTCCCCGTACAAAGGAGGTTATGGCGAAATTTTTCGAAAATTCCGGGTGTTAGCCAAATTTTTGACGAATTTGAAAATTCTCAGAAACTGAAAAGTTGGAGAATGGAAGCCATATTGAACGTAGAGTTGATTAATCAAACCACTTTCGACTTTGTTCCTTTTCGGGGACGAAAAGTTTTAAGTGGGGGAGATTGTAACGACCCAAAAAATCTGAACCAATTTAAAATTTTTAAATTGGCTAAAATAGTGGATTTTAAATATTTAAAATAAATATTTTAAATAATAACGATGAAAAGTAAGTTTGAATCGACATTTGAAAACGAACATAATTAATTCTAATTATAAACAAGGCCTGAAATGGCGCGGCTGTTTCAAAATTTGAATTCAAACTTTGACTGACTGTACCAGGTGCAAAACAAAACGGATTTTAGTGAAACTAAAAATATTTAAATCTGTTAGTGAATATCTTTCTAACGAATCTGAAAAATCAAAGTTTCACAGCGGAAAGCAAAAGTTATGGCCAAATGAATTTTCAGAAAGGTCGCTATGGAATTTATATAGCCCGTGAAAATGGCCATTTTGCAAACGACCTCGGAATTCGACGAAACCACTTTTGTTGGATCTGGGATGTTAAACTATTGCTAGGTTTCAAATTTCATAATTTTTGAAGTTAATATGTGAGCGTGGCAAAGGAAAACGTGTTTTGGTCAATTAGAGTTAAATTGGATCGACCAGAAATGGGCCATTTTTCAAACAGTCTCAGAATTCGACGAAACTAGTTTTGTTGGGACCGTATCGTCAAAACATAACTAGATTTATTTTTCAGGAATTTTTAGAATTAGTATGTGGCCCCGGCAAATTGAAATATACGTTCAAATTAAATATTGAATGTTTTATATTTTAATTTGAAGGAAAACTGACTGAAACATTCTAATGGGTCTTCGAAACATATCCCATTGTGTTCGGAATGGGAGTAAAACGCTAGGGACGACAGTCGTTGGGTTTGGATTGGTGTTCGTGTGGAATAGGGGGTAATTTTGGATTTTTAAAATTTTATAAATATAAAAAAAATTCTCATTAGTCCACATCAGCCCCCCTCCTCCCGACTTTCTCTTTCCCCGTAACTCGATCGAAGGCGGAAAACCGCTCCCCCTTTCCCGTTCATTTTCTGATCAATCCACGCAAAATTAGCCCCTCCTCCAGTTGAAGAATTTGAAGAGCTCGAGAAGATCTTCAAATCCATATATAGTGTGGATTTTTTTCATTGAGTGATTTGGGAGAATCGACGCCTGGAAGTTTCGGGTTTCAAACCGCTGCCGCTACAGTGCGTCGCACCTGACCGTACCACCAGCGCCTGGTGCGCCCCTCCTCCCTCTTCCTCGTGGCGCAGGCCGATCGTCATATAGTTGCACGGATTTCAAGAAAAGTGCAAACCTAGTTTTGAACAAACGTGTGAGGTAATGGCTAAAACTATATTATAGCAGTTTAAAGCGCTACAGTTTTTGATTTCACTGTAAAAATCATATCTTTTTCGTTTGTTGACGAAATTCAGTGAAACAAGAGACAGTTGACTCGTGTGAACGTCTTCTACATTTTAGAAGAGACCGCCTTCTGCTATTTTTGGTGGAGTGGAACCCAATGTGAGATTTCTAATTTGAAAACTATATGGAAAACGACGATGTATAAATTATATAGTCGATGTATGAGTTATATAAGCATTGTACACCTCTTGTATAAGCGTTGTATAAGTTGTACGTTCGATGTATAAGTTATATATGCGTTGTAAAAATTATATATGTGTTGAAATAGAAGTGAAATGCTTATATATATATATATATATATATATATATGTATGTATGCCCCTCGTCCACAAACCATGGACGATATTTATTGGTTGTGATTGGTGTGAAAATTGGTTGATTACGAATGGTTGATTAGAATTGTTTGTGGTTGAATTGATTGATTATGGTTGAAAAATACCCGTTTGTGGTTGAGAAATATTTGGTTGAAACCACATAGGATTAGTTTGTGGAAATGAAAAAAATATACATGCCGCCTGCGTGCGAACTAGATGCATGAATCCCCATTGTCAAAAGCTGCGAGGCTTTAAGGTAGAGCGAGGAGCCGTACTAGGGACGGCCCCGGTTTTAACTACCCTGCCGTTATGCTGCCGAAATTTTGAATAATATTCATGTGTTAGAATTATTTTCCTATGTTGAAACTATATTCGTGTGTTGAATAGAAATTCATTCGTTGAATAGAAATTCATGTGTTGAATGGTATTCGTGTTTTGAAATAAATTGTTTTATAATAAAAATCATATTTTTAACATCTATACGAACTATATAAAATAATCGTGTTTTGAAATAAATTGTTTTACAATAAAAATCACTTTTTTACTATATATATACAAACTATAGAAAACCTTCATGTGTTGAATAGAAATTCATTCGTTGAATCATATTCATGTGTTGAATGGTATTCGTGTTTTGAAATGAATTGTTTTACAATAAAAATCACATTTTTACTATATATATACAAACTATAGAAAACCTTCATGTGTTGAATAGAAATTCATTCGTTGAATCATATTCATGTGTTGAATGGTATTCGTGTTTTAAATAAATTATTTTAACAATAAAAATCACATTTTTACTATATATATATACAAACTATAGAAAACCTTCATGTGTTGAATAGAAATTCATTCGTTGAGTAGAAATTCATGTGTTGAATGGTATTCGTGTTTTGAAATAAATTGTTTTATAATAAAAATCATATTTTTAACATCTATATGGACTATATAAAATAATCGTGTTTTGAAATGAATTGTTTTACAATAAAAATCACATTTTTACTATATATACGAATAGTTGAAAATAGCGAAGTGTTGAAATAATTGTCAGTTGGATAAAAATATCATTTTTATCAAATGTATGAAAAGAATATAGTTTTGAAATCGAAGAATCAATATATATATATATATATATATATATAGAATTGAAATATATCGAATAGCGAAGCTGCAGTTCGTGTTTTGAAACCGTGATTTCAAACAAATAGTGCGGGAGATCCGACCATCGGATTTTCCCGAAACCGAAACCGTTGGGTTCGCTTTGGGAATATCTTTCCAATGACACCAACTTTGTGAAGATCCAACGGTTGGATTGTCTGGAATGTTTAATTCAAATCTGAAGAAAAACAGCGCCAGAATCGATTATATTTATATAAATATATAAGTATAATTAAATTAAATCAAATAAAAATTCTGCAGTTCGTATTTTGAAATCGAAACTATAAACGAGTGTACCGGGAGATCCGACCGTCGTATTTTCCCAAAACTGGAACCATTGGATTCGTTTTGAAAAGAACTTTCTAATGATATCAATTTTGTGAAGATCCAACGGTTAGATTTTCAGATACGTGTAAATCAAATCTAAAGAAAAATAGTGCCATGGCCGCGTTATGGCCCGAATTGTCGTTTGAATGAATTGGATATTTTAAAAATAAATAAAAATAGCGATAAATCGTTATAAAATATTATAAACGATATGGAATGTGAAATTTAGAAATTAACTGAAGGTTAGCTAAGTCGAATGGTTTCCTGGGTTTTGATGTGATGTTGGTTTCGGCCTTCGAGTTTAATATTTGGGAAATCGTTCTCTTACTGATTGATGATTAGTGACTAATGAATTGGGATGAGGCGTATTTTGTGTTTATGTAGCACTAGTTATTTATATACGCGAGTTGCTCAGAAAGACCGGGTTTATCCCATTCTGAATAACTAAATCGACGATAAGAAATCGAAGATGAAGACGGTGGTTGAAGACCGGAAATCTTCACCTCGTTTGGATGGTAACTGATGTCCTGATTGTTAGGCATCCCGAAATATGGATAATGAGTGGTGATCATCCAGACGTACGTGGAGATCGATGGGTATGCGAGGTATATAGTGCCTCCGGTTTCGTTCAGACCCAGAACGAACTTGTAAATGGACTATGTGTCTGACATTGGATTTTATTCTGTGTCGATTGATCTCTATTAAATATACATCTGTTTGGCGGAGGAGAATTTATTCTTTTGCTTAACGCCCTTCTCTAAGATGCACGAGCTCAGAGGTTGTATATCGATGGACATCAGTCGCATGGCATGAATTGCTAGTGTGGCATACCTAAGCGGCAAATGATCAAGGCTTCTGTGGAAAAGCAAAGTCTTGTGGTTATGATCAAAGCACCGTCTGTGTGGCGTAGCTTTGTGTATAACGTGAATTCGCGAACCTCACACCCTGGTGTGGACTAGAAATGGGAGAAGAACCTCAGGGAGGAATGTGTTTCTTTCTAGTTAGCGGTGGTGTCGGTGCTTAAACTGGCTGACATTTATATTATTTTCACCTATGTGATTGTTGCTGTTGCGAGGTTCCTCGGTTATATCGGTCGATCCGGGACCAATGGAGTCACTCGTTGGCTCATTTACGCCCAAAGGGCGGGGAAACGTAGTGTTCAGGCATAATAATCCACATCAGTGGACCGGCCCTGTCGCTCCATGGCTTGCTTGAGGCTCGGGCTAGAGAGTCTCGAATTCGGTAAGGACTATCTTTTGCCTTGGTTCATGACGGAAATCCAATTTCCAAATACGTGATTGTGCGGTTTTGATTGTATATATATATGGCGACATGATATATGGTACCCATGCCGTTTATGATTGATAGTTATGATTGAAATTGTTTTTGAAACCTATAAACACTAGTAATAATATCAAATGCTTTTGTTTTGTTCGTATCAAGCATATTTTGGCCATTATAAGGTAAAACTCTATCCTCCGGTTTGCGTTGCATTGTGTGATGGGAACTGAGTCTTATAATGGCTTCATTTTTATAAAAAGCATTGCGGTGTTTAAAAGAATTATTTGTTTTAAAGCACTGGCGATCCGATGGAGTAAACCCGTTCCACGAGCGTGGTCCTATGATTAGCTATATTTTAAATGTGTTGAGTAGATTTCTCATACCAGTCCCATGACTGACTCGTAGTTTGTTTCACTTTCAAACTCGGGTGCCCCTTTTTCTACACGGGCAGCCTTGTATTCAGGTTTTAGCTGGCTCTTTCTGGATAGCTGGAGCTAAAGATGGATTCTATTATTTATCACTTTTTATGTTGTTCAGCTCCTATTGTACATATTATGTTTGTTTTCCGCTGTAGACATTTATGTATAGCTGAACTGTATTTGTACTAAGTACGATCCTGTATACTGTGTAACTCTGATGATTTTGTTTATCCAGTATATTCTATTGTGCATTATCTGGTGTATTTATTTATTTCTGTTCTGCTATTATCTGTTTATGTGTTATATTCCAAAGATTACTGTAACACCCCACACCCGCTAAGGTCACTCGCTAAGGGAATGCCTTAACTTCGGTGGAGCATTTTAAGTGAATATAGAACAGAAAAATTACACAAGACAGATATAAATACTTGAAAATCTAAAACATCATTTCATTGCAGCAGAAGGTAAACATGTTTAGTTACAATACCATAAAGAGTCAAGTACTAAATATCCATCCTGATAAAAACATAAGTACATAATCCCACTACATAACAATAGCCATAAAAGAAAAGATAAGCTGGGCTTTACATCACGGTCCAAGCTCCAGAAGATAGATAAAGAAATCTGATCAAAGCCCACTAGTGCTAGGCCCAACCTGAGGACCTGAGGGGAAAAAAAGATAAAAACAACGGGGTCAGACATAAGTCTGAGTGAGCCCTATAACTTTAACCACACAATTATCAAAGTAATTAGGGTATGATATAAACTTGGTACGGGATGACTGGGGATAAATGACTACACTAAGTAGCCAACTAGACATAGGATGAACTAAGATAACGGTAAAGACGCATCTACCCACCCAAGGATAATTACTAACTGCACCACACCAGTCATTTCTACTTAAAGGTTGATCCCTCCCAAGGACTTAGAAACTTTACCCAGTAGTTTCGTGTACCCCTAGCTGACTACATAGGTTCGTCTGCCCCTATCTCCACTAGGTGTACCCACTACTCCCAAGCGATCGCCTCCCTACCGTAGATACCCGTGCTGGCCCCACAATGGGGTGTATCACTCCCCAAAGTGGCAACCCGATACAACAAATGGTGGACGGCTTATACCTACACGATGCAACAACGTCTTACCTACCAGCCCGGGTCCACACACGCATATGAAACCCGTTGGACTCGCGTTGCCACCGCTACCTCGTTTTGGCCTCTTATAATCAAGCCCAGTACGCATGTCCCGTCCTCGACATGGGTCGAGCCCAATAAGATACATATGGGTTACTGGTTGAAATGGGCCCCCACAAGCTACCACCTAAGCTTGTCAATTTATCTAGTGCATCCCAATTAACCCTTTAATCATGTTTAATTACATGTTTCCACTTGGTTAAGTCATCTAATCGTATTTTCTATTGCCACCCAAGGCAACCCACTAGAATTCCTCATGCCACCCAAGGCACTAACTTGATTTCCACATGCCACCCAAGGCACCCACTTAACCCCTCATGCCCACTACATGCTTATCTGGTTAAGTGTTTCTTGATTGATTAAGAACGTAACCGTTGTAAAGACCTCTCACATTAGACTATCTTTTATGGCAGCTGGATTTGCCGGTTGGGTCCGGGCAGCATTACGCCATAACCGAGTCTAACCTCGTGTCTTTACACTTGTCACGTATACAGTTTGTGCCTAAGACCTCTCACATTGGGCCAATCATTTGTAGCCGCTGGATTTTTCGGTCGGTTCCGGGCAGTCTTATGCTACAAAAGGGTCCAACCTCGTGTCTTAGTCGATCAATTACACCTAATTAATCACCCCTGAATTAATTTTCCCTAATTAATTCCAATTTTAACGATGTACATAATTGACTCAATTATGTCCATCACTTTATGGTATGCATAATCATAACAACTTCACACCATTTCATTAACATGTATATTAACCCCATCGTTCCCCACGTAATTCGCTAACATGACATAAAAGGGAAGATTCATCATAAATATAATGGGTTCAACTTGCATAGCATTAGCATCAACATGGGTTTAAAGGTGTCAACATGCATATAGCATCAACCCAACTAGCATAAATAATCAACCCAAACTTGCATGAATCACATATGTCATAAGGAAACTTGCATAAGTTATTTATGTCATACAAAGGGGTAAACTTGCATATGTATGTATGACATACAAAGTGGTTAACTTGCATATGTATGCATATCATTCTAAGGTGTAAACTTGCACATGTTACTTGCATATCATCAAACACCAAACTTGCATAACATGTCATATGTGAACTTGCATATAATCATACACCAAACTTGCATAACATATCATATATGAACTTGCATAACATGTCATATGTGAACTTGCATATAATCATACACCAAACTTGCATATCATGGTGTCATAATGGATCAATGTTTCTCATATGATTTGCATAACTTGCATAACATCATGAACATGTAGCATATGACTTGCATAACTTGCATAACATCATGAACATGTAGCATATGACTTGCATAACTTGCATAACATCATGAACATGTAGCATATGACTTGCATAACTTGCATAGCATCATTAACACATAGCATATAACTTGCATAACATGCATAGATCCACATTCATAGCCATAACCTCATTATATCCTATCATAATCATTTCAATAATTGGTCATTAAGGCTATAGAAAACCCACAACTTGTTGATTAGCACTCCTAAGAAGAAGATTAAGTTGCTAGAGTTGATTAGAGATTGATTTGAGATGCTATCTTCTTCTACAAATTGATGGAGGCTCCTTCAAGTTGCATTTTGACGGCATGACGGCATTGTATCTATTTTTAGTATGAATTAGGGTAGTCTTAGGGAGTATTTATAGAGTAGTTAGGTGTTTTAGGCCATTAGATTAACCCTAAATTAGATTAGAGCCGTCAGATCACGTCCTAGCCACTAAAACACAACCCAAAAGACAAGCTGGTGCACCCAGGTTACCTGGGCTCGACCAGGGAGGTCGACCCCCAGGTCGACCCTAGGGTCGACTCCCCAGTCGACCTAGGGGGGGAGGTCGACTCCCCAGTCGACCCCCAGGTCGACCCCCTGGGTCTGGCGGGAATTTTCCCGCCACTTCTGAAAATTGAAAATTTTGTTTTTAAATCTGAATTTAAATTTTTGAAAACTTCTTCGGGCCATATCTGGGTCATACGGACTCCGATTTTCGAAAACTCGGACTCTATTTCGCGTATTTTTCCGAGACGAATGCAATGGCATAGCCCGTTTCCCCTGATTCAGATTTTTAAATTTAATTCTGCCCTGTTTTATATTATAGCAAGTTATTCAACATACGGGGTGTTACATTCTCCCCTACTTTAAGGATTTCGTCCCCAAAATCTCTAAGTTAGGAAGAACGTATCCTACCAACCAAACAACCATCTACTAAACCATCAAACACTGGCATCCATTGTCCTTAGAGTTTCTAATGCTGTATGAACATATGCACAGAGTGTGTGTATATGTTCCCTGTCTAATGCAAAATTAGGCGGTCTACTGATTCAGTTGACCTCCTTAATGCAAACCATGATAGTGCCATGCATCCAATATGTATGCGAAAGAACCTTATCGACACATACCATTTCTACATGAGTGCACAATCATTCACCAAAATGCATCATCCATATGATAACACAACCATTATACATCCATTAATATAGCTACCTACACACAATTTTATGCAATATGCAATATGAAGTGATTGAGCCGATCTAGTGCCTAGAGCGTGTGTATATGCATCCACTAGCAACCACTAGCAAACACTTGCATCCACACGCATCCATCAAACATAACATGTCTCAAACACATGTTTCAACCATAGGTTTTACCCTATCTAAAGGTCAAAGGTACTAATGAGAGGACATACTAAAGATAAGATAAGTACTAGACAAACGATAAAGGAGAAGTTAAAAGACATACCCTCAAAAAGGAATGGGTATAATGAACGCATCTTCGCTTCTGTCTCCCAAGTAGCATTGCTCTCATCTTCTCCCCATTGCACTTTGACTAGTCGCACCTCTCTGTTCCTCAACTTCCTAATCTCTGACCCAAGGATGCGTGTAGGAGCTCGTCGAATAGTCGCATCACGCTCTACCTCCACTTCTTTAAGTAAGCTCGGCTCTACCACCTCTGCGGTCTCATGTAGGCACTTCCTCAAATGTGACACATGGAATACGTCATGTACCCCACTAAGTCTCTCGGGTAAATCCACTCTATATGCCATCCGTCCAATCCTTTCCTTAATAGGACACGGCCCAACAAATCTTGGAGCTAACTTCCCAACGGACCCAAAGCGAACTACATTCCGTAATGGAGATACTTTGACAAAGACCATGTTCCCAACCTCAAACTCCAGATCCGTCCTCCTCTTGTCCGCATAAGATTTTTGCCTATCCTGCGCTGCTTTCATCCTTCTTCGAATCAAATCAATCTTTTCCGAAATCTCTCTAACCATATCAGGCCCAAGCAAGATCTTATCCGTAGATTCCCACCAACATGTAGGTGATCGACAAGGCCTTCCATAAAGAGCTTCGAAAGGAGCCATACCAATGCTGGACTGAAAGCTGTTATTATACGCAAACTCCACCAATGGAAGATGCTCTTCCCATGTACCTCCAAAATCTAGGATACACAGCCTCAGAAGGTCTTCTAGAACACGATTCACCCTCTCGGTCTGGCCATCCGTCTGAGGATGATATGTGGTGCTCAGACACAATTGAGTCCCCACTGCTTCTTGCAAACTTTTCCAAAACTCGCTAGTGAAGATAGGATCTCGATCACTCACTATGCTAGAGGGTACCCCATGCAATCGAACTATCTCTCGAAGATATACTGAAGCTAGCCATGGAGCAGTCCTCTTGCTCTTCATGGGTATAAAATGGGCGCTTTTAGTAAGTCTGTCTACCACAACCCAAATTCCCGTATTACCCTTTCTCGATCTGGGTAACCCGTCAATAAAATCCATCGAGACGCTATCCCACTTCCATTGCGGAACTTCCAATGGGTGAAGCAACCCACCTGGTTTCTTTTGCTCCGCTTTCACCTGTTGGCACACCAAGCATCTAGCGACATACTCGGCCACATCTTTCTTCATACCGGTCCAAAAGAAAACTCGCTTCATGTCTTGGTACATCGTGTCCCCACCGGGATGAATGGTCATCCTAGAACGGTGTGCATCATCCAGAATAGCCTTCCTCAAACCCTCGTCTTGCGGTACACAAAGTCTACCGTCTCTACGCAAGCACCCCCTATCGTCTAGGGTGTACCTACTCAAATGGCTGGACGACTCCCCCCTTATGAGCCTCTCTACCAACTCAACCAACTGTGGGTCGTCCCTCTGTGCTTCTCCAATCCGCCCCAAAAGAGTAGGTCTGACCTCCAAGGATGCTAGCAAATCGGGTACATAATCAACGGAAGGTCTGAAATCAAACATCGAGATAAATTCCAAGCTTCGTCGTTCCACGAACAATAGACTCAAGGACAACCTTTTTCTACTCAAGGCGTCCGCCACCACGTTACCCTTACTAAGGGTATATGCTATCTCGAAATCATAGGATGCTAAGAACTCCATCCACCTTTGCTGTCTCAAATTCAAATCCTTCTGAGAAAACAAGTACTTCAATGATTTGTGGTCAGTGAACAATTCGAATCCTCTCCCAGAAGATAATGACGCCAAATCTTAAGCGCAAAAACAATAGCGGCCAACTCTAAATCATGGCTAGGGTAATTTTTCTCATGCTTTCTCAACTGCCTTCCACCATAGGCTATTACCCTTCCCTCTTGCATTAAGACTGCGCCCAGTCCAGTCCCACAAGCATCGGTATAGACAACAAATGGCTTGCTCCCATCTGGCAACACTAAGACTGGAGCTGTGGTTAAAGCTCTCTTTAACCGTCGGAACGCATCATCACAATCTATGTCCCATGCGAAGACTAGATTCTTCTTCGTCAAGCGAGTTAATGGGGCTGATATCTTCGCAAAGTCCTTGATAAACTTCCTATAGTAGCCAGCCAACCCCAAGAAACTCCTCACCTCGGTAGCATTCTTCGGAACCTTCCAATCTTGGATGGATACTACCTTCGCGGGATCCACAGCTATCCCCTCCTTGGAGACCACGTGCCCCAAGAACCGCACTTCCTTCCTCCAGAAGTGACATTTAGAGAATTTAGCCTTAAGGCTATGTGCTCGAAGAGTCTCCAACACTTCCCTAAGATGTAGGGCATGCTCTTCTTCACTCTTAGAAAATACTAAGATGTCATCCACAAAGACCACCACGAACTTATTAAGGAACTCCCTGAACACCCTACTCATCAAATCAACAAAATATGCAGGGGCATTCGTCAAACCAAATGGCATCACCAGCCACTCATAGAAACCATCCGGAGTCCTAAAGTAGTCTTGTCTATGCTATCCTCAGCCACCCTCAACTGATGAAACCCCGTGGCTAAGTCCAACTGAGAAAATACTGAAGCGCCAACCAACTGATCGAAAAGATCATCAATCCTCGGCAATGGGTGTCTATTCTTCTTTGTGAGCTTGTTGAGTTCTCTATAGTCTACACAAAGTCTGAGGGACCCATCCGCCTTCGTAGCAAAAACTACTGGAGCACCCCACTCCGATATACTTCGTCTTATGAACCCCTTCTCAAGCAACTCCCCTACTTGCTTATGGAGTTCCCTCCTCTCACGAGGAGCCATGTGGCGCACTGGTAAAGATACAGGTTTAGCATTATCCACCAGATATATTCGGAAGTCTGTCTCCCGCTTCGGAGGTAAGCCCTTCACCTCCTCAAACACATCCGAGTATTCCCGGACCACTCTAACAGATCGCAAACTCTCGACCGAAGCGTCAAGCGATTCAAGATAACTTAGCATAACAGATTCCATGGGATTACAAGAGATCTCGAGAGTATTCCCCAAACGAGTCATAAGCCTAACAACTCTCCTTTCGCAATCAAGAACGGCACCATTACTGGATAACCGGTCCATGCCCAAAATCAACCCATAGCCCGTGAAGCCCAAAACAAAAGCATCACATCTAAACTCAATGTTAAGTATAGAAATCTTCAAACCCAAACATATCATGGACAAATAAGTGGAGCCCCCAATTGGGTTTGAAACAACCAAGGGACCATCTACTAGACTGGTGTCTAAGTGCAGTAACTCAACTAATGATGATGAGATAAACGAATGCGATGCGCCAGAATCAAACAATGTATGGACAGGATGATCAAATAGAAAAACCAGACTTTCAACGGAAATAGTTCTACCTCTTTCCTGAATTGGTGGAACCGCGAGAGCCTGAACTTGCCCCCTTCCCTGACCCGGTGCCATAAGAGCTTTCACCTGTCCTCCTGAGGTAGATCCCGTCCTTTGCCCCTTCTTGGTGCAATCCTTCACTAGATGCCCTGCTTCACCACAGTGGTAGCAGCCAGTCTTCTTCTTCTTCCGACAATCTTTGCTTATGTGGCCTGGTATCCCGCAATTGAAGCACTTCTTCTTCCCCTTGCCACCGTTGCCTTTCCCACCTTTGTTTTGTTGTTGTTGAGGTCTCTTTTGATCTCCCTTTTTCTCGGGTGCCTTATTAGCATTGGGACCCTTCTCTTCCTCATGCATGAGTGCCATGTCAACTAGCTTCTCAAAGGTGGCCCCCATAGGGATATGAGTCATAGCCAATCCATGCATCGGTTCATTCAAGCCTTTAATGAACCTCAAAGCCTTCTTCTCCGGTGTATTCACCATGTCTATGCCAAACCTTGCCAATTGATTAAACTTGTTGACATATTCCTTCACCGAGAGATTTCCTTGCTTTAGAGTCAAGAACCTTTCCATATACAAGTTTTCCTCCGCCCTTGAGAGAAACTTTGCCACAAATCTTTGCCTGAAATCCGCCCAAGAGTCAACGGGGCGTTCTCCATTAGTGACCTCCCACCAGAATGAGGCCTCTCCCTTCATTAACCAAGCAGCTAACTTGACTTTCTTTCCTTCTTCCATCTCAAAGATATCTATCAACTCTTCCACCTCCTTAAGCCAATCACTAGCCTCCACAAAAGTTTCTGATCCTTGAAAAGGTTTCCCTCCCATAGCTTTAAATTCCTTGCAAGTCTTAGCAAAAGTATCCGTGCGAGGAGGAGGAGGGGGAGGAGGAAGATCGGGTGCTACGGTTGGTGGAGGAACATTTGCTGGACCCGCAGTGGCGGCCCTAGCCTCCATCAATCTCCTATACCATACTGGTATCGCCACACCCTCCGGAAAGTTAAGATCTTCAGCCATGCTGAAACGAAAAAAGGGAAAGATTCAAACCGGAGAATTCGAAAGATAAAGATATGGCTATTGGGGATTATGCTTTTCTTTCAAAAACCTTTCTCTTTTAAAAACATGTTTTTGAAAATACTTCTTCCAAAAATGTTTTTAGAAAAATAGTTTTCTAAAAATTTTATCTGTTCCGGTAACCCTCGCCCTGATACCACGTGTAACACCCCACACCCGCTAAGGTCACTCGCTAAGGGAATGCCTTAACTTCGGTGGAGCATTTTAAGTGAATATAGAACAGAAAAATTACACAAGACAGATATAAATACTTGAAAATCTAAAACATCATTTCATTGCAGCAGAAGGTAAACATGTTTAGTTACAATACCATAAAGAGTCAAGTACTAAATATCCATCCTGATAAAAACATAAGTACATAATCCCACTACATAACAATAGCCATAAAAGAAAAGATAAGTTGGGCTTTACATCACGGTCCAAGCTCCAGAAGATAGATAAAGAAATCTGATCAAAGCCCACTAGTGCTAGGCCCAACCTGAGGACCTGAGGGGGAAAAAGGATAAAAACAACGGGGTCAGACATAAGTCTGAGTGAGCCCTATAACTTTAACCACACAATTATCAAAGTAATTAGGGTATGATATAAACTTGGTACGGGATGACTGGGGATAAATGACTACACTAAGTAGCCAACTAGACATAGGATGAACTAAGATAACGGTAAAGACGCATCTACCCACCCAAGGATAATTACTAACTGCACCACACCAGTCATTCCTACTTAAAGGTTGATCCCTCCCAAGGACATAGAAACTTTACCCAGTAGTTTCGTGTACCCCTAGCTGACTACATAGGTGTCGTCTGCCCCTATTTCCACTAGGTGTACCCACTACTCCCAAGCAATCGCCTCCCTACCGTAGATACCCGTGCTGGCCCTACAATGGGGTGTATCACTCCCCAAAGTGGCAACCCGATACAACAAATGGTGCACGGCTTATACCTACACGATGCAACAACGTCTTACCTACCAGCCTGGGTCCACACACGCGTATGAAACCCGTTGGACACGCGTTGCCACCGCTACACCGTTTTGGCCTCTTATAATCAAGCCCAGTACGCGTGTCCCGTCCTCGACATGGGTCGAGCCCAATAAGATACATATGGGTTACTGGTTGAAATGGGCCCCCACAAGCTACCACCTAAGCTTGTCAATTTATCTAGTGCATCCCACTTAACCCTTTAATCATGTTTAATTACATGTTTCCACTTGGTTAAGTCATCTAATCGTATTTTCTATTGCCACCCAAGGCAACCCACTAGAATTCCTCATGCCACCCAAGGCACTAACTTGATTTCCACATGCCACCCAAGGCACCCACTTAACCCCTCATGCCCACTACATGCTTATCTGGTTAAGTGTTTCTTAATTGATTAAGAACGTAACCGTTGTAAAGACCTCTCACATTAGACTATCTTTTATGGCAGCTGGATTTGCCGGTTGGGTCCGGGCAGCATTACGCCATAACCGAGTCTAACCTCGTGTCTTTACACTTGTCACGTATACAGTTTGTGCCTAAGACCTCTCACATTGGGCCAATCATTTGTAGCCGCTGGATTTTTCGGTCGGTTCCGGGCAGTCTTATGCTACAAAAGGGTCCAACCTCGTGTCTTAGTCGATTAATTACACCTAATTAATCACCCCCGAATTAATTTTCCCTAATTAATTCCAATTTTAACGATGTACATAATTGACTCAATTATGTCCATCACTTTATGGTATGCATAATCATAACAACTTCACACCATTTCATTAACATGTATATTAACCCCATCGTTCCCCACGTAATTCGCTAACATGACATAAAAGGGAAGATTCATCATAAATATAATGGGTTCAACTTGCATAGCATTAGCATCAACATGGGTTTAAAGGTGTCAACATGCATATAGCATCAACCCAACTAGCATAAATAATCAACCCAAACTTGCATGAATCACATATGTCATAAGGAGGTTAACTTGCATAAGTTATTTATGTCATACAAAGGGGTAAACTTGCATATGTATGTATGACATACAAAGTGGTTAACTTGCATATGTATGCATATCATTCTAAGGTGTAAACTTGCACATGTTACTTGCATATCATCAAACACCAAACTTGCATAACATGTCATATGTGAACTTGCATATAATCATACACCAAACTTGCATAACATATCATATATGAACTTGCATAACATGTCATATGTGAACTTGCATATAATCATACACCAAACTTGCATATCATGGTGTCATAATGGATCAATGTTTCTCATATGATTTGCATAACTTGCATAACATCATGAACATGTAGCATATGACTTGCATAACTTGCATAACATCATGAACATGTAGCATATGACTTGCATAACTTGCATAGCATCATTAACACATAGCATATAACTTGCATAACATGCATAGATCCACATTCATAGCCATAACCTCATTAAATCCTATCATAATCATTTCAATAATTGGTCATTAAGGCTATAGAAAAATCACAACTTGTTGATTAGCACTCCTAAGAAGAAGATTAAGTTGCTAGAGTTGATTAGAGATTGATTTGAGATGCTATCTTCTTCTACAAATTGATGGAGGCTCCTTCAAGTTGCATTTTGACGGCATGACGACATTGTATCTATTTTTAGTATGAATTAGGGTAGTCTTAGGGTGTATTTATAGAGTAGTTAGGTGTTTTAGGCCATTAGATTAACCCTAAATTAGATTAGAGCCGTCAGATCACGTCCTAGCCACTAAAACACAGCCCAAAAGACAAGCTGGTGCACCCAGGTTACCTGGGCTCGACCAGGGAGGTCGACCCTAGGGTCGACTCCCCAGTCGACCCCCAGGTCGACTCCCCAGTCGACCCCCAGGTCGACCCCCTGGGTCTGGCGGAAAATTGAAAATTTTGTTTTTAAATCTGAATTTAAATTTCTGAAAACTTCTTCGGGCCATATCTGGGTCATACGGACTCCGATTTTCGAAAACTCGGACTCTATTTCGCGTATTTTTCCGAGACGAACGCAATGGCATAGCCCGTTTCCCCTGATTCAGATTTTCAAATTTAATTCTGCCCTGTTTTATATTATAGTAAGTTATTCAACATACGGGGTGTTACAATTACCCTTGTCACCTTCAGTACGGGATTTGGGGTCGTCATAACGTTTTTAAGGACACTACACGTTTGCAGAAATATTTTTATTACTATGACTAATGATTTCATTGTAATAAATTTAAACGTGCACCGCAATATAAAACTCTATCTGCATACGACGTGCTATCGACAAAAAAATAAAAATATTGTCGCGCACAGCAGTGTGCCCCGATCACAACCATAAAATAAAATAAACTGGTTAATTAATTCTGTGAAATCCCAAAATACTTATATAGGGTGTAAAACACTTCAAATAAAAAGTAGCTTATTTTACAAAATAAAAATTATAGTAAAATTAAAAAAATTTAAATTATAACTACGCCCCAAACATCTTGTCCAAAATCGCAACCAATATCCAATTATATTAAATAAACCGTTATGGTCCATGAACGATCTATAGCGACTACTTCTGAATTTGATTTAGACACAAAACGAAATCTACACTATGAAAACTCGATTTCTCTGCTTCATTAGAAATTTATTATCAAATATATCCGGATGTTTCTTGTTTCACAGAAATCCGACTTAAAACGGATTTTGTATGATCAATTGAAGTTCAAACTCGATTTTACGACCTACCGCGCCGTTTTGAGTTCGTTTATAATTTGAAATATAAATATAAATGCTCAGTCGTCATTTGATTATTGATTTCAGTATTTACTTCCATAAATAAAATATTTAAAATAAATTAAAATATTCAAATCAAATAGCTGTAAAATCCAGATCGTTACATTCTTCCCTCCCTTAAAAGAATTTCATCCCTGAAATTGCTAAGTAAGAAGAATGCTTCAAACTCCGAATATTACCCAAAATAATTAATTTAAAATATTATCAAAAATGTTCCTCAATATTAATAATTTACGAAAAATTCGCCAGCACCTCCTCTGTACTGTTCGATCTAAACAACTAAAATGCCACTCTGGGCCTCTCATATTGATCCAAAGAAAATAAAGCCAAGCAGCTACCCATCTTGGGTATAAATTCAAACATCCAATTATTAATATTAAGGTTTACCTCTTTGTCGGGCAGCCAATACTCGAATTACGAAGTTTGGCAACTAATAGAACTTCCATTTTCAACCTGCACTCAACTCGATATATATTGGAAATAAATAATATAGGGTTAAATCCTTTCAGTCTTGTTTCATATTGATTTTACACCGAAATTTATTTCAAGTTTTTAGTTCATTCAACTGTAGAGGATTTTTCTTATAATCGATTAACCTAGCAATCAATAAACAAACAATACACAATCACTTTAACCAAATCATTTCATTTGCCTTTTTAATTTTTTTTATTTAACTTGTCTTTAGTTTAATATTTAATTCCATATTCAAATTTTGTCCACCAGTTCTATAATTTAAGTTTCCTTCTGGTTTTACTAGGCCATTCAAAATTTTGTTACCCCTGAATCTCATTTTAACAAGCCCATCTCATTCATTGGTTCTAAATTCAATTCAAATCCATATCCAGATTCATGCTTATGAAATTTATTCCAAACATAAAATCCAACAAATTCCCATTTATTCCGTATGGATTCATTCACTTTTATTTTACCCAACACAAGTCAAATTCTTGTTGGCTTGTCTCAATTCCAATTCAAAGGATTCATTTTAACCCATACAAGTTAAAATTTATTCCCATTTCATATTTGAAATGTTTCCAACTTCATACAAGCTTTGAATTAAATAATATTTCGAGAAAATCATAAATTGTACCTTCTTATAAAATATATTGGGTCAAAACAATATAAAAATAATTTTATATTCAAGTTACAAATACGCACTCTCGTATATATATACACTCTACTCGATCTAGGGTATTACTAACCCAATCTCTATCGAGTTACACCACAGAGCCAAGGTTATTCCTAAACCATTGCTCTAATACCAACTGTAGCGACCTAGAATTTTGACACTTGAATTCAGACACTAATACACCTCGTGTCCAAAATTCCAGTATCGAAAACCCAGAAAGCTAATAGAAAGAAGTTAGAGGGTGAGAGAAGAAAGAAAGAAATATTAGAATAGAAGAATAAGAAGATCAGAGTCTCACAGCGGAATAGACAAAATATAATAATCAATAATACTTTATAAAAGAATTGTGTACTACAACATCAGAGTATACATTCAGATCAATACAACACACAGCGGAAATAAACTAGTACCAGTAAATATATGGAATACATCTCGGCTTCAACTCCTATTCTGAAGCTCCAAGCAGTACCTAACCTGGAAATATACTCGGTCTGACCCGAGCACATTTGATTTTAAAAAAAAAAATTCACCCGGATCAGTCTGGAATACTTTCAGTGATAAATTCATACAGCAAGCAACTTGTTTAACTTTGAAAATCCTTTTTGAAACAAATGATAATAGTAAGACCAGTCCACACATAAACACGGACTGTTTTTACCTTACTATAACCCAAAACATTTTGAAATCAATATCATATCATAAATATTATGATATTATGATAACGTCTAAATACAAGTAAATATAATCTAGCAGAACGCTTGCATCTCAAGCTCCACATATATAGTATACAATCAAAACTGCGGGTGCTTATTGGAGATTGGATTCCTACTATGACAAGGTATGGAACCACCTGCCGATAGTGTATCACTAGAGGCGAATACACTGGGTTCAACAAGAACGTCTTGCAACCCGGCCCACACATGACCGACCACTCATTTCTCTGGAGTGTATTGAATATATTGTCACCTCATGGCTGCACAGCTACCATTTTCTCGGGTGATTGTAACAACCCGTAAAATGCGAGCCAGTTTGAAATTTTTATTTTGGCAATTTTAGCGAATTTTGATATTTAAAATGAATTATTTTAAATAATATCGACGAGAAAATTTATTTTGAATAGAATTCGACGTATATATTATATACGTCGTCGTAAGAATATATATTAATTATATATAAATATAAAAGGAATTGAAAATGGCGCGGTAGTTCGAAAATTCGATTTCTAATTTCAAATGAATATACAGAATTCAATATAAGTCAGAATTGAACGAAACAAGAAATATTTGAATCTGTATAACTATATCTTTGTAACGAAGTTAACAAACTGAGATTTCATCTTAGAAATGATAAGATATGTCCAGTTTAAAATTAGAAATAGTCGCTGTGGAATTTATATATATTTTTATATATATAAGGCCCTTAAAAATAGCAATTTTGCAAACGACCTCGGATTTCGATGAAACCAGTTTTGTTGGGTCCGGGATGTAAAGTTATTGCTAGGTTTCAAGTTTCATAATTTTTCGAATCAATATGTGAGCGTGGCAAAGGAAAACGCGTTTGACCAGTTTCAGTTGATTTTAATCGACTGGAAATTGGCCATTTTTCCAATGGTCTCAGAATTCGACGAAACTAGTTTTGTTAGGACCGTATCGTCAATACGAAGCTAGAAAATATTTTTCTGGAATTTTTCTAGTTAGTATGTGACCCCGGTAAATTGAAATGTACGTTTAAAATTCAATAAAGTGATTTAAATGTAAATTCAACGGAAACTGATCGAAACAGTCGAATCAGCTTGCGATACATATCCCATTGTGTTCGGAATGGGGGTAATTAGCTAGGGACGGCAGTCGGTGGGTTCGATTTCGAGTTGAAAATAAAAGGTTGCTGTTGAAATTTAAAATAATTAAAAAAGAAAATATAATAATAATAAAAAAAAAACTTTTTCTTTTCATATAAACCCCCCCCCCTTCGTTATCTTCCCCGATCAAACCCATTTCCACGTTTCAGAAAAACATCGAGCCCCTAAACCCTAGCGCCACCCACGTTCAGCCCTTCCCTTCACCGACGATCGTCCTCCACCACCCTCCGACCTACTCGCGGGCACCCCCTCTGACCTCGCGCCCTTCTCCTTCTCTATTATCTCTCCTCACGAGCCCGTTTTTCTGGCAACCAGGACCATCGAGCCACCTCGATTTCTGCAAGTGGGGAGGAAGTGTTGCGCCGCTCCATGTGGCGTCAGCCGATTCAGCTCCGTTGGCTCCTGTCAGGCGGCGCTGGCGATCTTCTTCCGCGATGAAGGAGCGTCGGGTTCAGCAGTGCATAGCCGTGATGAAGGTGGAAAGGTAGCGGTTTTTAATCTTGTTTTTAAAACGTTGTAGATATAATTTTTAATTATATAAATAGTATTGTTTTAAAAAAATGAGATTTCTTGTTTATAAAATAAAATATAGCATTATTTTTACTTTGCTTTGAAAATCTGAAAATATACTTTGTTTTGATAATGTGAAAATATAAGTAATGATAATATGAAAAATATGAATATACTTTGTTTTTATAAATATAATGATGTGAAATAAAAATAGATTTGTTTAGAAATAAAAATAGATTTGTTTAGAAATAAAAATAGATTTGTTTAGAAAAGAAAAATAGCATTGTTGTAGAAAAATAGCATTGTTATAGAAAAAATAGAAACCTCTTTCATTTGAAAACAAATACATACATTGTTTTGAAAGAAAATATATTTTAGATTTTTAAACAAGTAAAAGACTGGATTTTTGAAATAGAAAAGAACAAATTTTTGAATCGGAAAATATATGATTTGCTAATAAAAACTTATAGAAAAAATTGACTTCTAGTTCATAGGAAAAGACTTGATTTCTAAAGTAAAGAAAAATAGAATTTTTATATATTGAACTTCGATAGAAAAATGGAATTTTTATATATTGAACTTCGAAATAAAAATATATTTTTATATATTGAAAGTCGTAGTAAAAATTCGATTTTTACATATGTAGAGAATACGGGCGAAAGCGACAAAAAGGCGAGGTCGACGAAGAATTCTGCAAAGGAAGAGCCGTGGAGCTAGGATAGCTATAGGTGAGAATTTCTCACCTTTCAATTTCTTTTCTAGTTTTATATATATACTAGGATGCAGACGGTGCTTAGTAGCACCCGACACAATTGTCCACAGACCATGGACTTGTTTGTTTGGTTGCATAGATTAGTTGAATTATTTGTTTGAATTGAATTGTTTGGTGAGGTGAAATTGATTTGATTGATGTGTGAATGGCGTGGGCCTTCACTAGACCGGGGATAAGGCTAGGCCTCGTCCCGTTTCTAGTATCGTGTCGTTATGCCGCCGAAATTTTCTAAAATATGTTAGAAAAATAAAAATATCATTTTATTTAAAGAATGAACTGGGTAGAAATTCATATGTTGGAATAAAATGTTTTATCGTTAAAAATATAATTTTTAACGTGAAAGTGAATAAAATAAAATATTCATTTACAAACTGGACGGTTTGTTTATGTACACCTATTGGAATGACATTGATTGGGACGATAAATTTTACACATCGCCCAACTGCACAAAAAAAATCTGTGTTTGATTGCTTGAAACCCCACACGGGTGTTGGGATGAAATTTGAAGTTCACTCATCCTGATTGATTAAATATGTCGATCGATTGATTGACAGGCTGTTATAAGCGTTAGATATCTATATTTGATGCTTATACAGTGTAGTGCACTTTGGTTGATGGTTGATTATTTTTCAATGCTATTATACATGTGTTGTATGAAAATCCATATAATTAACTTTATATGGTAATTGATTGGGCCTCATTCCAGTTTTTAAAATAGAAATATTTTAAATAGAAATATTCGAAATAGAATATTTGAAAATAGAAATTTATGAAGCCGTGTTGATTAGATTGACGCCATTTTGACGTGAACGATATTTGAATCGATTTCGAAATGAATTGAATTGAAAACGATTTCGAAATGAATTGAATTGAAAACAATTTCGAAATGAATTGAAAACGATTTCGAAATGAATTGAATAGAAAACGATTTCGAAATGAAATGAATTGAAAACGATTTCGAAATGAATTGAATTGAAAACGATTTCGAAATGAATTGAAAACGATTTCGAAATGAATTGAATTTAAAACGATTTCGAAATGAATTGAATTGAAAACGAATTCGAATTGAATTGAAAGTGAATTGAAATGAATTCAAATTGAATTGAAATTTGAATTGAATAGAAATGAATTTTGAAACGAATTTATAAAGAAGAATTCAATTTTGATTTGAATTGAAAAGGAAGTTGAAATTGCTTTTGAAACGAATTTAAAACTATTTATATAATTCGTTTTAAATAGAAATCGACGAAATATATATTATATATATTATATATATAATATAATGGCCTGAATAGAACGCGCCGCGCCACGGCAGTTCGCGAATTTCGACCGTTGATTTCAAACGGACATTACGGGAGATCCGACCGTCGGATTCTCCTAAAACCGGAACCGTTGGGTTCGTATCGAAAAGAGCTTTCTAGCGAATGTTAGAAATTTGAAATCTAACGGTTGGATTTGGAATTATGTCCAAATCAAATTTGAAAAAGGTCGCTATAAGTGCAGTTCGATGGCCATTGGTGGAAATCGACTGTACGGGCCTTGATAAAATTATTAAAAATAGTAATAATTTGTGTAAAATCATAAGAAATGATTTGTGAAGAATTGGGGTGAAAAACTCCATATTTGAAAAGATAAAAATAGATTTTTATCGAAATGAACTAGTTTTGAACTAGAATTATAATTCTATTTATTTTTAAATAAATAAATTGAATTTGAAATGGTTTTGAAAATAACCAAAATTTCCAATGATTGCATTGGAGTGGATTTGAATCGAAATTGTCTTCGGAATATTTCGATGTTGGAATTCGTGATATTACAGGTGTTGTTATGGAAATTTGAAAGATATATATTTGTATCGTTATTTCCAATACGACATTTGTTAGTCGTAGAATTCGATATTGAATATAAGCCGATATATTTTCTATTCAGAGCCTTGTATTGAATATCGAATGTGATTTGGGTTTGTCGTGAATGGTGTCTTCACTAACACTGTTCTTGAACCCAGTTGAGAAAAGATTAAATCTTTTTATTTAGATTTAATGAAGTGTACCAATTAAATGATATTTAATTGGAATTGAATTGGTATTGATTTTTGGGTTTATCGTGAACAGTGTTTTAAATAACACTTGTTCTTTAACCCGATAATTAATGGAATGTGATTTTGGGTTTATCGTGAATCGTGTTTTAAATGACACTGATTCTTTAACCCAGATAATGATTAAAACTAAGTGGAGTTTTAATGAATCTTTTAATTAGATTGAAATGATCCAGAATGGAGTATCACCAGTTTTGCTCCAGGCGATAGTTAAATCTTTAATTAGATTTAAACGTGAAATGGTAATTGAATTTACCGATAACACCGTGGTGTTAGATATGAAGTATAACTAGTTTTACTTCATGGGATGAATAGGTTGGGATTGGGAAATTAAAACAAATGATTACTTCGGTAAGGTTCGTTAAATCCCGACTAGTTTTGAATTGATATTCAAAAGTAGATTAAAGAATAAATTCAAGGAATTTATCTTTGATAAAATTAATGGGAATCTTTCCCTATGAATGTGAAATTTAGAAACTAACTGTCGGTTAGCCAAGCAGAATGGTTTTCTGGATATTGATCTGATGTTGGTTTCGGCCTTCGGGGTTAATATTTGGGGAATTATTCTCTTGATTAATTTACGGTTAGTGACTAATGAATTGGAATGAGGCGTATGTTGTGTTTGTGTAACACTTATTTAAAATATACGCGAGTTATTCAGAAAGACCGGGTTCATCCCATTCTGAATAACTGATACGACGATAAGTCGAAGATGAAGACGATGGTCGAAGACCGGAGGTCTTCACGTCGTTTGGGTGATAACTGATGATCTTGATTGGGCTGTACACCCAAGAAGATGGAAACAATTAGTGATCGTCCAGACGTACTTGGAGATCGATGGATATGCGGGGTACTAGGTGCCTCCGGTTTCGTTCAGACCCAGAACGGACTTGTAAATGGACTGTGTGTCTGACATCGGATTTCATTCTGTGTGACTGATATCGGTTGCATAGGATGGCTTGCCTGTGTGGCATGCTAAGATGCAAATGATCAAGGCTTCTGTTCAAAAGCAAAGTCTTGTGGTTGATGATCAAAGCACGGCCTTTGTGGCATAGCTTTGTGTAACGTTTACCTCGCGTGTTTCACACCAGGTATGAACCAAAAACGGGAGAAAGGACCTCAGGGAGGGCCTGCGTTTCCTCCTAGCTAGAAGTGGCGTCAGTGGTTTTACACGCCCTGACGAGTTTGACTTATGTGGTTGTTGCTGTTGCGAGGCGCCTCGGTTAGATCGGACGATCCGGGTCCGATGGAGTCATTCGTTGGCTCGCTTACGCCCCAAAGGGCGGCGAAACGCAGTGCTCAGGCATTTTAATCCACATCGGTGGACCGGCCCTGTCGCTCCTAGGATCACTCGAGCTCTGATCCTGAGACTCGGGCTAGGCAGTCTCGAATCGGTTGAGGACTATCTTTTGCCTCGGTTCATAGACGGAAATCCAATTTCCAAATACGTGACATTTGCGGTTTTAATTGTAATCCTATATATGGCGACATAGTGGGATGGGGCGCTTATGCCGCCTATGATTGATACTTATGATTTGAAGTTGTTTTATACACTTATAATAGTATCAAATGATTTGTTTTAAACGTATCAAGCATTCTTTGGCTGTTATAAGGGAAAACCCTATCCTCGGCTGCGTTGCATTGTGTGATGGGACCTGGGTCTTATAACAGCTTCATTCTTCGTTATTTAGCATTGCGCTGTTTGTTTTTGCACTGGTATTCTTGGGAGGAAACCCGTTCCGTGTTATACGGCGTGGTCCCTTGATTTACCTAATGATTTAAAATAAAGATTAATAACTGTTTTAGTTCTCACACCAGTCCCATGACTGACCTGGAGTTTATTGTTTTAACCTAAACTCTGGGTGCCCCTATTTTGACACGGGCAGCTAGTAGTTTTGGTTTTGCAGATTTATATTCACAGGATCCTGGTTTACAGCTGGAACGATATCCGGAAAGCTTTGTATCCGTATATCTCTTCTAGTTGTGTATTGTATTATTTTCCGCTGCTATGTATTTAAATGTAATTTAAATCTCTGATATTTCTGTGTAATATTTATTTATACTCTGTATATTCTTGTAATCTGATGCATTGTTGTAATATACAATGAAACGTTCTTCTGTATGTGTTCTGCTGTGGTTTGTTCTCGAACTATCCGACGCTTTCCTTTACGGGGAAGTTGCGGGTCTTTACACGTGGTATCAGAGCTTTGGTTTACAAAGCCTAGAGAACAAGGCACATTAGAACCATACGAAAGAATTCATCAGAAATTGGGTTAGTAAAATCCAATGGGAATGACTCGTTAGAGATGGGATCAGTAGTATCCTAGAACGAGTGTGAAGAGTATATTTTTCAAATGAAAACAAATTTTGTTTTGAAAATATAAATCAATTATTCGTATTTGATTATTTGTTTATATTGATTTTGGACAATTCAGTATATAAAGAATTTGCATATACGCCTTGCAAACGTATATTCAAAGTTTTAATATATTGGATAGATATAGAGTCACATTCTAGACACCCGGGGATAATTCTGGTGATGTGGCCACATCATCAGTATTTATATTCGTGTTTCGAAGATGTGATATCTATATATTTCCATTAGGCTGGTGTGAGAACCAAAACTTGTATAGTTAGAATACATTGTTGTGAATTGGCATCAAAAACGTGATTTTCTATATATGTATCAAAATTATGAATTTGAAACTCTAATTCACTAATTGATTGATGTATGGGTTGTTTGTTTATTTGTTTGATAATTTTGAATCATTATGCCTAATTTGATCGAATAATGAATTATATTGAAAATTGGTCGCATATGCTTGCATATACATATACTTACATTGAACAGGTCATAGCAAGGAGGCTAGAGCAGAGAATAAAATTTGTTTGCCCGACAAATAGGTACATGTTTACTACATAATTTCCTGTTTTGTTTGGGTGATGATGATTTTGTGAGCCTATTGGCTAGCCGCTTGGCTTTTTCTTTTTCTTTTTGAGATCTGAAGGACCGGGGAAGCTATTTGAAATTCCCCGATGCTCCCATTGCAGGGGAGGTTATGGCGAAATTATTCAAAAATTTAGGGTGTTAGCCAAATTTTTGAGATTTTGAAAATTCTCAGAAACTAAAGAGTTGGAGAATGGAAGCAAGATCAAGCGTAGAGTTGATTAATCAAACCACTTTCGACTTTGTTCCTTTTCGGGGACGAAAAGTTTTAAGTGGGGGAGATTGTAACAACCCGTAAAATGCGAGCCAGTTTGAAATTTTTATTTTGGCAATTTTAGCGAATTTTGATATTTAAAATGAATTATTTTAAATAATATCGACGAGAAAATTTATTTTGAATAGAATTCGACGTATATATTATATACGTCGTCGTAAGAATATATATTAATTATATATAAATATAAAAGGAATTGAAAATGGCGCGGTAGTTCGAAAATTCGATTTCTAATTTCAAATGAATATACAGAATTCAATATAAGTCAGAATTGAACGAAACAAGAAATATTTGAATCTGTATAACTATATCTTTGTAACGAAGTTAACAAACTGAGATTTCATCTTAGAAATGATAAGATATGTCCAGTTTAAAATTAGAAATAGTCGCTGTGGAATTTATATATATTTTTATATATATAAGGCCCTTAAAAATAGCAATTTTGCAAACGACCTCGGATTTCGATGAAACCAGTTTTGTTGGGTCCGGGATGTAAAGTTATTGCTAGGTTTCAAGTTTCATAATTTTTCGAATCAATATGTGAGCGTGGCAAAGGAAAACGCGTTTGACCAGTTTCAGTTGATTTTAATCGACTGGAAATTGGCCATTTTTCCAACGGTCTCAGAATTCGACGAAACTAGTTTTGTTAGGACCGTATCGTCAATACGAAGCTAGAAAATATTTTTCTGGAATTTTTCTAGTTAGTATGTGACCCCGGTAAATTGAAATGTACGTTTAAAATTCAATAAAGTGATTTAAATGTAAATTCAACGGAAACTGATCGAAACAGTCGAATCAGCTTGCGATACATATCCCATTGTGTTCGGAATGGGGGTAATTAGCTAGGGACGGCAGTCGGTGGGTTCGATTTCGAGTTGAAAATAAAAGGTTGCTGTTGAAATTTAAAATAATTAAAAAAGAAAATATAATAATAATAAAAAAAAACTTTTTCTTTTCATATAAACCCCCCCCCTTCGTTATCTTCCCCGATCAAACCCATTTCCACGTTTCAGAAAAACATCGAGCCCCTAAACCCTAGCGCCACCCACGTTCAGCCCTTCCCTTCACCGACGATCGTCCTCCACCACCCTCCGACCTACTCGCGGGCACCCCCTCTGACCTCGCGCCCTTCTCCTTCTCTATTATCTCTCCTCACGAGCCCGTTTTTCTGGCAACCAGGACCATCGAGCCACCTCGATTTCTGCAAGTGGGGAGGAAGTGTTGCGCCGCTCCATGTGGCGTCAGCCGATTCAGCTCCGTTGGCTCCTGTCAGGCGGCGCTGGCGATCTTCTTCCGCGATGAAGGAGCGTCGGGTTCAGCAGTGCATAGCCGTGATGAAGGTGGAAAGGTAGCGGTTTTTAATCTTGTTTTTAAAACGTTGTAGATATAATTTTTAATTATATAAATAGTATTGTTTTAAAAAAATGAGATTTCTTGTTTATAAAATAAAATATAGCATTATTTTTACTTTGCTTTGAAAATCTGAAAATATACTTTGTTTTGATAATGTGAAAATATAAGTAATGATAATATGAAAAATATGAATATACTTTGTTTTTATAAATATAATGATGTGAAATAAAAATAGATTTGTTTAGAAATAAAAATAGATTTGTTTAGAAATAAAAATAGATTTGTTTAGAAAAGAAAAATAGCATTGTTGTAGAAAAATAGCATTGTTATAGAAAAAATAGAAACCTCTTTCATTTGAAAACAAATACATACATTGTTTTGAAAGAAAATATATTTTAGATTTTTAAACAAGTAAAAGACTGGATTTTTGAAATAGAAAAGAACAAATTTTTGAATCGGAAAATATATGATTTGCTAATAAAAACTTATAGAAAAAATTGACTTCTAGTTCATAGGAAAAGACTTGATTTCTAAAGTAAAGAAAAATAGAATTTTTATATATTGAACTTCGATAGAAAAATGGAATTTTTATATATTGAACTTCGAAATAAAAACATATTTTTATATATTGAAAGTCGTAGTAAAAATTCGATTTTTACATATGTAGAGAATACGGGCGAAAGCGACAAAAAGGCGAGGTCGACGAAGAATTCTGCAAAGGAAGAGCCGTGGAGCTAGGATAGCTATAGGTGAGAATTTCTCACCTTTCAATTTCTTTTCTAGTTTTATATATATACTAGGATGCAGACGGTGCTTAGTAGCACCCGACACAATTGTCCACAGACCATGGACTTGTTTGTTTGGTTGCATAGATTAGTTGAATTATTTGTTTGAATTGAATTGTTTGGTGAGGTGAAATTGATTTGATTGATGTGTGAATGGCGTGGGCCTTCACTAGACCGGGGATAAGGCTAGGCCTCGTCCCGTTTCTAGTATCGTGCCGTTATGCCGCCGAAATTTTCTAAAATATGTTAGAAAAATAAAAATATCATTTTATTTAAAGAATGAACTGGGTAGAAATTCATATGTTGGAATAAAATGTTTTATCGTTAAAAATATAATTTTTAACGTGAAAGTGAATAAAATAAAATATTCATTTACAAACTGGACGGTTTGTTTATGTACACCTATTGGAATGACATTGATTGGGACGATAAATTTTACACATCGCCCAAGTGCACACAAAAAATCTGTGTTTGATTGCTTGAAACCCCACACGGGTGTTGGGATGAAATTTGAAGTTCACTCATCCTGATTGATTAAATATGTCGATCGATTGATTGACAGGCTGTTATAAGCGTTAGATATCTATATTTGATGCTTATACAGTGTAGTGCACTTTGGTTGATGGTTGATTATTTTTCAATGCTATTATACATGTGTTGTATGAAAATCCATATAATTAACTTTATATTGTAATTGATTGGGCCTCATTCCAGTTTTTAAAATAGAAATATTTGAAATAGAAATATTCGAAATAGAATATTTGAAAATAGAAATTTATGAAGCCGTGTTGATTAGATTGACGCCATTTTGACGTGAACGATATTTGAATCGATTTTGAAACGATTTCGAAATGAATTGAATTGAAAACGATTTCGAAATGAATTGAATTGAAAAAGATTTCGAAATGAATTGAAAACGATTTCGAAATGAATTGAATAGAAAACGATTTCGAAATGAAATGAATTGAAAACGATTTCGAAATGAATTGAATTGAAAACGATTTCGAAATGAATTGAAAACGATTTCGAAATGAATTGAATTTTAAACGATTTCGAAATGAATTGAATTGAAAACGAATTCGAATTGAATTGAAAGTGAATTGAAATGAATTCAAATTGAATTGAATAGAAATGAATTTTGAAACGAATTTATAAAGAAGAATTCAATTTTGATTTGAATTGAAAAGGAAGTTGAAATTGCTTTTGAAACGAATTTAAAACTATTTATATAATTCGTTTTAAATAGAAATCGACGAAATATATATTATATATATTATATATATAATATAATGGCCTGAATAGAACGCGCCGCGCCGCGGCAGTTCGCGAATTTCGACCATTGATTTCAAACGGACATTACGGGAGATCCGACCGTCGGATTCTCCTAAAACCGGAACCGTTGGGTTCGTATCGAAAAGAGCTTTCTAGCGAATGTTAGAAATTTGAAATCTAACGGTTGGATTTGGAATTATGTCCAAATCAAATTTGAAAAAGGTCGCTATAAGTGCAGTTCGATGGCCATTGGTGGAAATCGACTGTACGGGCCTTGATAAAATTATTAAAAATAGTAATAATTTGTGTAAAATCATAAGAAATGATTTGTGAAGAATTGGGGTGAAAAACTCCATATTTGAAAAGATAAAAATAGATTTTTATCGAAATGAACTAGTTTTGAACTAGAATTATAATTCTATTTATTTTTAAATAAATAAATTGAATTTGAAATGGTTTTGAAAATAACCAAAATTTCCAATGATTGCATTGGAGTGGATTTGAATCGAAATTGTCTTCGGAATATTTCGATGTTGGAATTCGTGATATTACAGGTGTTGTTATGGAAATTTGAAAGATATATATTTGTATCGTTATTTCCAATACGACATTTGTTAGTCGTAGAATTCGATATTGAATATAAGCCGATATATTTTCTATTCAGAGCCTTGTATTGAATATCGAATGTGATTTGGGTTTGTCGTGAATGGTGTCTTCACTAACACTGTTCTTGAACCCAGTTGAGAAAAGATTAAATCTTTTTATTTAGATTTAATGAAGTGTACCAATTAAATGATATTTAATTGGAATTGAATTGGTATTGATTTTTGGGTTTATCGTGAACAGTGTTTTAAATAACACTTGTTCTTTAACCCGATAATTAATGGAATGTGATTTTGGGTTTATCGTGAATCGTGTTTTAAATGACACTGATTCTTTAACCCAGATAATGATTAAAACTAAGTGGAGTTTTAATGAATCTTTTAATTAGATTGAAATGATCCAGAATGGAGTATCACCAGTTTTGCTCCAGGCGATAGTTAAATCTTTAATTAGATTTAAACGTGAAATGGTAATTGAATTTACCGATAACACCGTGGTGTTAGATATGAAGTATAACTAGTTTTACTTCATGGGATGAATAGGTTGGGATTGGGAAATTAAAACAAATGATTACTTCGGTAAGGTTCGTTAAATCCCGACTAGTTTTGAATTGATATTCAAAAGTAGATTAAAGAATAAATTCAAGGAATTTATCTTTGATAAAATTAATGGGAATCTTTCCCTATGAATGTGAAATTTAGAAACTAACTGTCGGTTAGCCAAGCAGAATGGTTTTCTGGATATTGATCTGATGTTGGTTTCGGCCTTCGGGGTTAATATTTGGGGAATTATTCTCTTGATTAATTTACGGTTAGTGACTAATGAATTGGAATGAGGCGTATGTTGTGTTTGTGTAACACTTATTTAAAATATACGCGAGTTATTCAGAAAGACCGGGTTCATCCCATTCTGAATAACTGATACGACGATAAGTCGAAGATGAAGACGATGGTCGAAGACCGGAGGTCTTCACGTCGTTTGGGTGATAACTGATGATCTTGATTGGGTTGTACACCCAAGAAGATGGAAACAGTTAGTGATCGTCCAGACGTACTTGGAGATCGATGGATATGCGGGGTACTAGGTGCCTCCGGTTTCGTTCAGACCCAGAACGGACTTGTAAATGGACTGTGTGTCTGACATCGGATTTCATTCTGTGTGACTGATATCGGTTGCATAGGATGGCTTGCCTGTGTGGCATGCTAAGATGCAAATGATCAAGGCTTCTGTTGAAAAGCAAAGTCTTGTGGTTGATGATCAAAGCACGGCCTTTGTGGCGTAGCTTTGTGTAACGTTTACCTCGCGTGTTTCACACCAGGTATGAACCAAAAACGGGAGAAAGGACCTCAGGGAGGGCCTGCGTTTCCTCCTAGCTAGAAGTGGCGTCAGTGGTTTTACACGCCCTGACGAGTTTGACTTATGTGGTTGTTGCTGTTGCGAGGCGCCTCGGTTAGATCGGACGATCCGGGTCCGATGGAGTCATTCGTTGGCTCACTTACGCCCCAAAGGGCGGCGAAACGCAGTGCTCAGGCATTTTAATCCACATCGGTGGACCGGCCCTGTCGCTCCTAGGATCACTCGAGCTCTGATCCTGAGACTCGGGCTAGGCAGTCTCGAATCGGTTGAGGACTATCTTTTGCCTCGGTTCATAGACGGAAATCCAATTTCCAAATACGTGACATTTGCGGTTTTAATTGTAATCCTATATATGGCGACATAGTGGGATGGGGCGCTTATGCCGCCTATGATTGATACTTATGATTTGAAGTTGTTTTATACACTTATAATAGTATCAAATGATTTGTTTTAAACGTATCAAGCATTCTTTGGCTGTTATAAGGGAAAACCCTATCCTCGGCTGCGTTGCATTGTGTGATGGGACCTGGGTCTTATAACAGCTTCATTCTTCGTTATTTAGCATTGCGCTGTTTGTTTTTGCACTGGTATTCTTGGGAGGAAACCCGTTCCGTGTTATACGGCGTGGTCCCTTGATTTACCTAATGATTTAAAATAAAGATTAATAACTGTTTTAGTTCTCACACCAGTCCCATGACTGACCTGGAGTTTATTGTTTTAACCTAAACTCTGGGTGCCCCTATTTTGACACGGGCAGCTAGTAGTTTTGGTTTTGCAGATTTATATTCACAGGATCCTGGTTTACAGCTGGAACGATATCCGGAAAGCTTTGTATCCGTATATCTCTTCTAGTTGTGTATTGTATTATTTTCCGCTGCTATGTATTTAAATGTAATTTAAATCTCTGATATTTCTGTGTAATATTTATTTATACTCTGTATATTCTTGTAATCTGATGCATTGTTGTAATATACAATGAAACGTTCTTCTGTATGTGTTCTGCTGTGGTTTGTTCTCGAACTATCCGACGCTTTCCTTTACGGGGAAGTTGCGGGTCTTCACAGTGATACAGAACGAAAAGGAGTAACAAATATGAATATTTTCTTGATGGTGATAGTACACTCTAATTGGTGCGACCCACATAGACATGTTGCCTGCCCGATTTTTGTCATTTCCCGGGTGATGAGGCTTGAGGTTATAATCGACTTTTGCAACATCTGGCCACCATTCACATCATCCATAGAAGTCATCCGGGAACAGGATGAACCGAAGGTACTCTCCTACCGCATCCAATATAGGAATCACCCCATGGATCAGCAACGAGAAGTCCTTGCAACCCGTAGATTACAATCACGATAGAATCACAGTATATCTCTAGGGATCAGCCAGAGATTCGTAAGTAACTCTTCCGTTTCATGAAGATCTACGGTCTTCAATTGCTCCATTTCGATCAGCATCTTCGACCTATTCGTATTTGTTGGTCGGAATGGTTTTCGAATATAAATTCGATCCCGGTCTTTCCATACCAATAACATTGGGTCAGATTTTGATAGTCGGTTATTTAACTATCAAATAAACAACCATAAAAGTAAAATGACCCATTGGTTTATACACAGCATCACTTGGCCATTTAAAAATAATATATCACTTGAAATACCCTAAAATAATATATTGGTTTAAATATGTTAATATTTATTAATCCTTTTACTTATATCCCAAGAAAATATCTTAAAATCATATCTAATTTAACCTTTAACTTAAATTTCAAAATATTGTTATACATCTCTTATTATCTTATCGATTCAAACACCTCCATCACTATCCCAAAGTGTTCCTTGTGTTCTTCCTCTGTCCTCAAATAAACAAGGATATCGTCTACGAACACAAGAACAAACTTATTCAACTGATCTCTGAATACCCTATTCATAAAATCCACAAAATATGTTGGTGCATTGGTCAACCCGAATGGCATGACCAACCACTCATAAAATCCAGACGGCGTCCGGAAGGCCGTTTTAGCTATACTCTCAGCTTCCACTCTAAGCTGATGAAAACCCGTCGCGAGATCCAACTGGGAGAACACTCTCATGCCACTCAACTGATCAAAAAAATCATCTATCTGCGGTAGAGGATACTTATTCTTCCTCGTCACCTTATTCAACTCGCGGTAGTCCACGCACAATCGAAGGGAACAATCTGCCTTGGTAGCAAACACAACTGGTGAACCCTACTCAGAAACACTTCTTCTAATAAATCCCTTCTTCAAAAGATTTCTCACTTGCACCCCGAGCTCTCGCTGCTCCCTTGGTGCCATATGACGAAGTGGCATCACTATAGGTCTAGCATCTTTCACTAAGTCAATACGGAACTCAATATCTCGGTGTGGTGGAAGTCCGGTCACTTCCTCGAAGATGTCCGGATACTGGCCAACCACGGGAACATCTGACAACTCATCATGCGGGATGTCGAGGGAATTTAGAAAACTAGCCATTACCCCATCATTAGGTAGACCACCAAACACTACCCTCCGCCCATCATCCGCTTTAACTGTCACTAAAAAGCCCTCACAGTCTACCACCACCCTGTATCTTTGGAGCTAATCGACTCCCAAAATAATACCAAACCCAGTAAAGCCCAAAACAAAGAAATCACAAACTAGCATGCATCCATGACTCAATAAGACTACATTACGACAAATCATGCTAAGGCTAGTTGAACCACCAATCGGGTTTGTCACTACCAAAGGTCAATCGACAATCTTGGGCTCCAATCCCAACCTATCTACCAGGTCACTAGATATGAAGGAACTAGAAGCCCCGGTATTAAACAATACTCAAACAGTAACATCATAAACAGAAAGCATACCTTGGATAACAACATTCTTTCCTTTCTCCGCCGCAGTTGGGGCATTCGACGAAGAAGGAACAACATTGATAGCATATGCTTTCACAATCTGCTTTTCCTTAGGGGGTTGCGGACACTTGTCCTTGTGATGTCCCACATGGCCACAGTTGAAGCACTTCCTGTCCGCTGGCTTAGCCTGACATTCTTTGGCATAGTGGCCCTTCTTACCACAACTGAAGCACTCAACATCTTTCTTATTCTTTTTCTTCTGGCCATCCTTGGTCTGACTCTGCTTTCTCTTATTCTGAGAACCATTCTTGCCTCCACCTCTTGCTTGTGGCTTTGGCTCCTCTGCAGATGCAACCTCAATCTTCAACTTAGGGTAAAGACTCTCTGACCTTAATGCTTTCTCCACGGTCGATTCAAACGTCTCATCGATGTGGTTAATAAGCCTTTTCCCCCAAGTACTGATCCAGACCTGTTATAAACTTCTCGTTCTTCTTCTCGGGAGTGTCAATGAGGGATAATCCATACTTTGATAAAGTATCGAACTTAGCAACATACTCCGAGACAGCTCTACCATTTTGCTTTAGCTCCAAGAACTTCCTAAATAACTCTGACTTTTGAGCAGCTGGGATAAATTTTTCACTGAATCGGGCCTTAAGCTGATCCCATGTAACTTGGTCCTCTGGAGTAGCTGCCTTAATTGCATTCCACAAATTCATCGCCCGTCCTTGCAGCTGACGGGACGCTAGTTTTCTCTTCGTCGCATCCTCGATACCTAAGTCTTCGAAAATACGTTCATAGCTATCCAACCAATCCTAAACATCCTTGGCCGATTTCGTTCCGTGGAATGGCATTCCATGAAGACAAGTGTAATCCTTGCATAGCTTGGCAAAATCGGCCCTAAGCGCCTGCACCGCCGCATCACCACCATTTACAGCATTGGGAACTGCTCCTTGCACATTTCTGAGCATCTCCCTCATGAAGTCAATAAACATAGCCCTAATGTCAATAGCATTTCCATTATTGGCTCCTCTACCAGCACTCCTCGTATATCGGCTCATCGTTCAATCTGTAAAGAGAAACGATTAACCATCCTCTTTGTGCTGTTGGTGCAGTGCGACTTCATCCTTAGCTATACTAGTAGTATATATATAGCTTTTAAAAACCAAAATAATCAAAATTACGCGCTCTCATATACGTATTATCTCTCCTTGGTGTCTTTCCCTAGGTTAACTACGCAACCTAGAGCTCTGATACCAAGTGTGACGACCCGCCCCGCACCAGCCGACATTTCAATGAAGGTGCGCTGTGCCAATGTCCAACCAGCACGGGACAGTCGTCAAAGAAACGAAATGGAGTTTGAACTTAATGGTGAACTAACAAGAAACCTATAAGAATATCTCACAGCGCACGGAATAAAAAATAATAATAACATACTTTGACATAAAACAGGCAAGACAGTGCATAAGATGAAAACTAAACATCATAGCAGCGGAAAATCCAAATACAGCTTATGTTCCACATAACCATTATTACAAATTTTGAATACTGTCTCTAAAGCAAAAGAAAGGAAAGGTATACTACTAATGCCCAAAATAGTGACCAGCAGCAACAAGGGAGAATATATATATATATCATACGTGGGAGCCTCCTGCTCGTCTCCGGTACAGCAAACCGTGCATATTACCTAACCTGTCTTTAGTCTGCCCGTTTAAGAGCACCCAGAGTAATAAGAAGAGACATAAAACTCTGGGTCAGACAAAAGTATGGTATGAGCGATAAGCATCAAACAGAACAATAACAGGTATACCAAACCATACCTGAACCTGGACCTGCAACCAAAGAGTTAGCACAACATACCGCCCAATACTCTAAGGTGCCACTAACATATGGTGTAAAGAATATGGGGGTGGGGGTATGCATGTCCTAGTGAAAGCAAACAATCAAACATAGCAACCATCCTCGCATCTCTCACTCAGTGCGTAAAGCATACGACATCCACCACTTTGATCACCCTATTCCTTGCTATGATCACTCTGCCCAATGGGGTCATGATGACACCACTGAACTGATCCATAGCCACTAATCCTTGCTATGTCTGCTCTTCCCCATGAAGTCGAAACAACTCCACTGCACTAGCTCATAGCCATGCTACGACCACTCTGCCCCATGGAGTAATAACTACCCCACTGCACTGATACGTAGCCTAACATCCGTTTTGGTGGTGAATCAAAGCTATAGACGTCGATAACCCCTTGGCACACGTCCCGCAGCAAAGCCCAATTCATGGAGTTGACCCGTTGGTTCCCAACTGGATCCTAGGTACAAACTTCCCATTTGGACTACATTTGCATCTCGAATTTTGGTCTTCTCCGGATCGGTTCGGGTCTTCACTTTACTTTGCTTCAGATTGTGCTCCTTGAAGTAGTTTTATTCGTGATCACCCACGTCGGATCGGTTCGTGCCCCTCCATCGGATCGGGTCGTGGTTCCCCAGCTGGATCGGTTCGAGTGCATCCCCCTCAGGCCTTTGCTTTCAACTGGGTCGGAGCTTCTGGTTCGTGGTTGGCACTTCAGTTCGGGTCGGGTACTCTCTACGGATCGTGCCACCATGCTAAGGTCGGATCGGATGAAGCAGCTCGCAAGTGGCATCGGTTCGGATCGGAGCTCCTTCTCTCAAGCGGGTCGGATCATGGAGCTTCCAGGGCGAGCGGTCAGATCGTGCTTTCCCCCTCCGATCCGATCCGGTTCGAGTAATTTCCTGCACTTCTTTCTAGCGACTGTTTTACCACATTCGACGGCGTTTTCGACCAATCTAACTTTTCTAATCAATCACAAAACATACCATACAGTTGTAGCAACATATAGAACTGACCACTAACACCAAAATGACAATTTGATAGGTTAAAACGAATCAAACATAGCCAAAATCCCATATTTTCCCTTAAGCATGTTTAAGCAAAACTAATGATAGGATTAGTAAAACTTAACCAAACTATCCAAATTTTCTAACAGTGGTCTAAAACAATATTTTGAAATTTATAAATATTTTTTCAGATTTTTAACATGTATAGATTCGCTAATTACCACTAATTACCCTTAATTAACCATAATTAGTGAGGAATTATGCAAATCACTCACCTTTGCTACAAATAGAATACCAAATCTGAAATGATTCTCTATTTGGCGTTGTTCCCAAGGCTATACAACAGTTCTACCTCGATTCTTGTGCTAATCCGCTTTGATTTGATGTAGACTTGGCTTAATTAGCGATTAGAAGGTGATTTGGGGTGTTTTAGCAAGTGGAGGTCATTGCTTAGTTGAGAGGAATGTCTTAGGCGCCTGGAAAATGAAGTAAAATTCATTTTCTAAACCCTAGCAGCCCTCTTATACTCTTAATCCCAAAATTCCTCAGTGGGCTTAGCTGTTAATCGCCCGGTTAAGCCCAATTAAACTGTTTTCACCATCTGAAACTTGTTTCAGCCATATCTTCCAAACGGTGAGTCCGTTTAGCTAATGTGACCACTCTACGGAAAGGTAAACCATCATCCGGATTTAATGGAAGTGGTTTTAGGTAAAAACTCCTTTCCAATCAAAATTTATGGCCGAAACAAGATCAACTAGGGGCAAAAAGGTCATCTAAAAATCGGCAAAAATCATTAACATGGGAAATGACCCCAATAGTCATCTCTCAAAGTTACATGACCATACAACTTCGTATGTGAAAGAAATAAATATCCTACGATCCTTCGATACGTAGAATGCGGGTCGTTACACGATTGGTTTATAACCAAATTAAAAATATTATATGAAAGTGATACGTTCAATTAAAAGTGGAATTGGCAAAAGAGCTAATTAAAGAATAAATTAGCGAATTGAGTTAAAATTGCCAGATTGAGTTGGAATAAATTGAGAATGGACATATACAGGTTAGACAGGTATGGAATGAAGTGTATAAAGATTATAATTCTTGTGCCCGACAAAAAGGTACACGTTTAAATTCCTTATGAGTTTTTATGCGTCGAATCGGCAAGCCACTTGGCTTTTTGATTTTCTTTTTGAATGAAAAGGGCCTAGAGAGGCGAGTTGAGATTTGAACTATTGACCGGTACAAAGTAGATTATGGCGAAATTTTTCGGAAATTTAAGGTGATAGAATATTTTTAAGAAAGATTGATAACTAGAAATCAATATATCGATATATATGGAATTCGATAAGGAAACAAACTTAAAAGAGAATATTATAAACAAAAAGGAAATCTATAATTAAATCTGGTAAAAATAGAAAGAGAAATGTATATACGTTTTAAAAATGAATAATTGGATTGTATGGTGTTGATTATTCGAATTAAGTGGTCTTGTCTGTTTTGAAGCTAATGATGTTTTCAGTCAAGGTCTGAGAGGTAGTTATACCCTAACTTGATTGATTTCATTTTTAACTGATAAATAGCAAGATTCAATCTCGAAGACGAATGTTTGAATAAGATTAGTTGAATGTAGCATTTTGGGTTGTCGTAACAATGTTTTATACAACATTCGTTTTAACCTAATGAAGTGGAATTTTGGCAAATAATAATAAATATTTCCTAAGTATGAAAACAAACGAGTCGGGAAGAGAGATAAGTAACTGGAATGTTTTCCAATTATAGATAGAAGATATTTTCTACGTATAGAAAATAAAAGAAGGCGATATATGGAAATGTTTTCCAAATAGCGTAAGAGGCCAAGATGGTTATTGAAAATATCATGTTAACGAATATGTATATGGAAATGGAGAAGTGTTTTAGCTAATGAAATATTAATTAAAAGGCCCAGTGATTTGTTTGATGCTTTGAATGAATGTTTATTTTTCTTCGATAGTTAAATAACCGACTATTGAAGTGTTTACCAATATCATTGTCAATATGGAGAGACCGGTTGGATTATTATTCGAGAACCACTCCGTATTGGCAGTAGCGTTGCGAATCAGATTATATGAAGACAATCAAAGACGGAGTAGAGTGCAAGGGCTTTTTCTATTAATAGAAATTGTGCCTTCGGTTTTGTTCAATCCTAGAACGAACGTATATAGACGAATGTCTGACAGAGTAATTCCAATGATCACATATGATTGTTCTGTACAAATATATATGGCGGTGGAGAATTTATTCTCTTAGCATAATATCCAGAATATATTTGTGCAAACCAATTAACGATCAACGGATCTGACAATGTGACATTCAAACTGATTGTGCTATCAATGAATAATAAGTAATCATAGCCTCAGGCCTCAACAGCTGGGAAATAACAAAAATCGGGCAGGCAACATGGCTAAATGGGTAGCTCCCAATTAGGGTGTATTATCATCTATCTAGAAAATCCATTTAATTCCTTATTCTATTCGATGTTGTCCCATTCGGTAAACATTTGTTGATCCCAACCATTGGTGATATACATTCGATACACTCAAGAGAAATGAGTGCTTGGCTATGTGTGGCCAGATTATAAAATGTTCTTGTTGAACCCAGTGTATTCTACTCTAGAGATACACTATCGAAGGGTGGTTTCATACCTTGTCATAGTTGGAAATTCATTACCCAATAAGTGCTCGCGGTTTTGATTGTATATTATGTATGTGGAGCGTGAGATGAAAGCGTTCCACTAGATTCTATTTATTTGATTTAGACACTATTATAATATCAAAAGAGTTTTGATATAAAGATTATCGTTTTCTTTCAAAAAGATTTTTAAAGTTGAATCAAGTGATTTGGATTCTCATAAGGGAAAACCCGTTCCTACAGCGTGGTCTTATGAGATATCATTTATTTTCTCAAACTGTTTTAAATTGTTTACTCATACCAGTCCCATGACTGACCCAGAGTTTATTTTGTTTTGTTTTACCTAAACTCTTGGGTGCCCAAATTTGTACGGGCAATCAAGTAGTTCAAGATTTTACAGTTATATCTAAAGGAGCTTGGAGCAGGAGGCTTCAATATTAGATATATAGTGTTTTTATTTCCGCTATGTTGTTAGTGTTGTACTCTAATAATTGTATGTGAGATCCTGTGTTGGTATTTATGTCCTTCTTCTACCTTTTTCTTCTAAAAAAAATGATTCGTATTTTCGTGATATTTGGGTTGGACGTGTGGTGTATATAGTCAACTCAGATAGTACGGATTTGTGGGCCATTACACTTACTCCTGGATGGATGCTAAGTTTAGATTTGTGTCATTTATACATCACCTCTCTTTTGAGTTTGGGAATATCCGGAACATAGATTCGCCCTTGTGATCTAAGAGTCCCCTTACTATCAATTTGGAAGCTTGAAACTTCGCCCTTTCAAACTCATACGCTAATCATCTGAATAAGCTTATCGTCTTTCTGAAGAATAGAGATCTTATCAATTAATGAAGGCATAATAATAAGATTGGCGATGATCGCATTCTTTCTACTAAGCGCATCAGCTACAACATTGGCTTTCCCTGGAGTATACAAAATATCCAGATCGTACGCCGCAAGAAATTCTAACCAATGCTGCTGCCTCAAATTCAAGTCCTTCTGGGTGAATAGATACTTCAATGATTTATAATCTGTATATAATTTGAACTTCTCACCCAAAAGATAGTACCTCCATATTTTTAAAGCAAACACGACGGCTAATAACTCAAGATCATGATTAGGATATCTCTTCTCATGCGGCTTCAACTGACGTCTAGCATAAGCAACTACTTGGCCTCTTTGCATTAATATCGCATCAACACCTTCGAGAGAAGCATCTGTATAGACTGTCAAATCTTGATTGCCATCAATAATAGACAACACTGAAGCAGTAGTCAATCTTAATTTCAGCTCTTGGAAAGCTTCCTCACACTCAGGCGTCCAATTGAACCTTGTATGCTTCTTGGTAAGCTTTGTTAATGGACTAGATAACTTCGAAAAAATTTAATGACTTTCCAATAATAGCCAACCAATCTTAGAAAACTTATGACTTCTATAGGCATGCTAGGCTGCTTCTAATCTCAAATGGCTATAATCTTGCTTGGGTCTACTGAGATTCCTTTCATCGATACTACATGACTAAGGAACTTTACTTCTTCTTGCCAGAATATGCATTTAGAAAATTTGGCTTTTAAAACATTTTTTTTTAGAATTTCCAAAACTTCTTCCAAATGCTTTGTATGCTCGGCAGTTGACTAAGAGAAGATTAAAATGTCTTCAATGAAAACCAGCACAAATTTATTCAAGACATCGTGGAATACTCTGTTCATTAAATCGACAAAATAAGGAGCGTTACATAAGCCGAACGACATTACTAACCACCCATAAAATAAGTCTGGACCACTGAAATTTGTCAAAGGAACACATTCTTCGGCAATACGCAATTGATGGAAACCCATACCTAGGTCCATTCTAGAGAACACTTTCGCTCCATTCAAGCGATCTAATAAATCATCAATACAAGGTAATGGATATTTATTCTTTAGTGTCTGCTTATTGAGGTCCCGGTAATCCACACACAATCTGAGAGTACCGTATGACTTTGGAGCAAACACTATTGCTGCACCCCAATTTGAAAAGCTAGGGCCGATCAGGCCTTTCCATAAAAGCAACTGAGTTTGATTACTCAATTCTTCTTTTTCTTTCAACGTCATTCTTCGAAAGCATGCACAACTGGCCTTGCATTCGAAACTAAGTCGATCCCGAAGTCAATTTCTCTTCGCGGAGGTAAACTATCAACTTCTTCAAACACATCCGCATAATCTTTAACTATAGGAGTATTCTCAATAGAAGTAGGAGTAAATTCTAGAGCAGACCTAAATTCTTTCCTATCTTAATCTGATCCGTGACATGTTATAACTATTATATCCCCAAATTTTGTTTTAATTTTAACTATTCTTTCGGTGCATCTAACTTTGGCCTCATATTTCGTTAGCCAATCCAATCCAAGAATGATATCAAATTCAGAAAAATTCATGACGATCAAATTAAAAGGGAACCGGAAATAGGAAAAGGAACAGGCACTCTATAATATAAACCGAGAACAAGAGAACCTTCTATCGGATTATGGACACTAATCAATTCTTGTAACACCCCACCTCCATTAAGGTCACTCACAAAGGGAATGCCTTAACTTTGATGGAGCGCTTTAGTAGACAGAACATAATATAACAAGATAGATAAGTAGTACTTGAAAAAAAATTATAACTTTATTACAGTAGAAGCAGAAATAAGTTTGGTCACATTTTTCTAAATCACAATACCGAAACTCAAGTACACAATTACCAGTCTTATACAAAATCCTTCAGAATGTAAAGTTTCAAAGCCATAATCCCCAACATAAACTGCCATGAAAAGATAGAGTCAAAGCCAAGCAATACTCCAAGCACTTCAAGCAGAGAGAATCAGAATCAAGCTCCTATGTTTCCACCCTGAGCACCTGGGGGGAAACGGAAAGAAAAGAGGCGAAAAAACGAGGTCAGACATAAAGTCTGCCGAGTCCAATGACTTCCAGCATATAAACATATAATATTATCATGACACGTAAATAAAGCTGGATAAGAGATTACATCAACAGGAATAACAGATATATTTTAAGTTAACAGAAGAAATAGAATGATGTAAACCAAGTTATGTTCCTTACTTACATCTTACTTCTCTGCACTAATACTAGTGTAACAGGGTTAGGTTTTACCCTAATGTCTAAACTGAAACAGAATCGAAACAGAATAATCTATACAGAAACAGAATGCTATTAATGGGCCTTCACCACCCCAACAGACAGAAGGTACAGAAGCAGAATACTAATAATGGGCCTTTACTACCCCCAACAGACAGAAGGTACAGAAACAGAATACTAATAATGGGCCTTTACCACCCAACTAATGGGCCTTTACCACCCCAACAGAAAGAAGGTACGGAAACAGAATCGGAAACGGAATCAGAGATGGAAACAGAATAATCCCTACGGAAACAGAATGTTAGAATTAGGTGTACACTAGTAATGGGCCTTTACCACCCCAACAGACGGTACCACGCAGAAATAGACAGGTGTTACCACCCAACAGAAACAGACGGTACCAACAGAAACAGACAGAACTAAGTGTACCCTAAGTCCTACCCCAAGCGATCGGCTCCCTAATACATAAATACACTGTGTCGGCCCCACAATAGGGTGTATCACTCCCTAAAGTGGCAACCTATTGGCACAAACCAATTAACAGATGTCACGATGTCTTACATCCTCAGAGAAGGCCGGATCAATGCATGCACATGACCCGGTTGGAACGCACCATCAACACCCCTCGCCATTATCAAAATGAACCGCTTGTAATTAGTTCAATAAGCGTGCCTGGACCCCTATATAGCATGGGGTCAAATTTTTTGATACCATAAAGGGTTACTGACTAATATTGGTCCCAAACAACAGATGACACAAGTATTTCCCCTCCTAACCTTGTGTCCCCAGGCTAATAGAGTTCAGATTAACTTGTTTACAAGTTTCAGACATACAGAGTTCAGATTTACTAGTTCATAGATCAAAAAATCAAGTTAACAAGTTTTCAGACTAACGGATCAAATGTACATTTTTAACAGACTTACACATGGTCTAACTTTGTATTGGGCCTACAGATTCACGAAACGGGTTTGTTAAATTCATCAGTCCAGTTGGTTTAACCCTATCCACCCAACACGTTTTAGACATCATAATTATCTCAGATTTGCATTAATTAAATATTAATGCACAGACCTCTCACATTAGGTCGGTAGCTTGTGGCCGATGTATATGCCGAGCGGTTCCGGGCAGACTTCTGCCACAAGCCAGACATAACCTCGTGTCTAAGCATATTTTAGTTATGCCTACGACCTCTCACATTAGACTGACAGTTTGCGGTCGTTGGTTAAGCCGATTGGTTCCGGGCAGGCTTCTACCGCAAATGGAGTCTAAACTCGTGTCATAGCCAATTTATTCCAATACAGATTATATAGATATCAGACTAATTATGTCCATTTAACAAATTAAACTTCTTTACAGGTTACAGCAGATTAATCAAATTTCTATGTATTAGTCAACCTTAGATCGAGCCTATGGATTTTCATACCCAAATTACAATTATTCAGCTTTCAACATATTAAGCAATTCAACAAATAACAGATCTAGCAGATTAGACGATTCAACAGATTTAGCAGATAACAGATTCATTAGATTAGGCAATTCAATAGATTAAACATTTCAAAAATACTGTTTACATATCTTGCCTAATCATAAATTAAGCCTAAGCTTTCATGCCTAAATCATGGTCACAATTCACAATACAACATATGCCCAAATTTTTAGTTAAACTTTGCACAGTACAGAATATTCTCTAAAAGCCCCCAAATTATGACATACCATATGAATTATGCCAAATTATTGCCTTTAATGCCAAATATCCAAAAATCCACTTTTAGGTGTATTCACATTGATAGTTATCCTATTATAATATAGGTCTCTATGCCTAAGTCACATATTCCTTTTTCAAGTCATGAATCGTTACATAAAATTTACCCAAAAATCTAGATCTTTAAATCATAACACTTCAAAATCAGATCTTAATTTTAATATGCGTTATGTCCCCAAGTTTCAAGTCACATGTTATCATACAATGTTTCCTCTTCTTCTAAGTCACAGAGTATGCACAGATCTAGATCTAATTTACAACATATGTCCCTTTTCTCAAATTAGTCACAGATCAGTCATGTCCAATTATGCATCTGGTCGACGCTAGTCTATGAATTAGAAAAGCGCGACATTTAAATTAAATTCTGCAAGCATACAGGTGTGTAGCATACAGGTCGAACACAGGGAGGTGAATTAAATCAATTATTTATCTAATCTCTTGGGCGAGTCAGACAAAGCTTAGAGGTTGATTTTTTTTCGCAAAGCAAAATAAAAACTGAAACTACGAATAAAAGATGCAATTAAATTCACTACAGATTCGAATCTAATCGGATCTGTAATAAATTCAATGATTAAAATAAAATAGAACACTGGAAATAAAATTGCAGAAAAGAAATCAACAACTGAAAATAAAAACTAGGATTACCGCTGAATCTAATCAGACGGTCAATCACTAGTAAGAAAAATAGAAGCAATAGCAAATTGTGTTCTAGCAAATCTAATTGACTAGACAACACAATTTGCCACGAAAATAAAATGCAGAAACTAAAGAAAAGAAAGCTTTATTAAAACTAAAAGAGAGTACAGAAGAATGAATGATTTTTACAATGGTTACAACACATATTTATAGATGAGAATGGGAAAACCATAATTAGGTCTATGAATAAATGGGCCTCCTCATTCATGATTATCTCTTGCCTTCCTTGACTAACTTGATTGGAGATAATCTGGGCATATCATGGTAAATATTTTCCATATCTTTCAATTCTACCATGTGGCTAATTGATTGATAAAAGATTGCAATTAATTCTTCCAAACAAGGACGCTTATCAGACTCTAAAGGCAATATAAGATAAAATCTTCAAAACTGATTTTTCTTCTTGGCAACAATTCAATCAGAAATTATTCTAATTGAAATTGAATGATTTGAATTTAATTCCATGATAAGAATATGGCTATTGCTGAAATGTTAATTGGTGCACATCATACATACACATGAATATGTGTATGTATATATATAACATAACACTAATCCAAATATTTCTCAAAGCAAAGGGCCAGTGTGAACGCGCTCCGTTTCTTTGGCAAAAAGTGAGCTTGATGGGGTTCGAACTCAGGTCTCTCAGCACCAATTCCTATGCCTTTACCAGTGAGCTACTACTTCTTTTGCAGTTGAAATGAATTTGATGTGAGGAAGTAGCTCTTTCTTGTAGTTGGCCTTTGATTTGAATTGAAGGAGGCAACGCTTGAAATCTGTAAAAACACATAAAAAATACCCAAAGTATCATTTATTTATTTACAAAAGATAAAGCATAAGAGTCATAAAATAAACATTTTTCAATGTCAATCAGCATCACTCATTATTTTTCCCAAAATTTAGCGTTCGTGAATTAATCTCTTATGAGATTTGGCTCAGGCTCATGGTAGCCTGGCTATAGATCAGAAAGAAGAAAGAGATACAGAATAGTCGCAGAAAAACAGATCTAATAGGTAAGAATATGCATAACCTCAGATTCAGATTTATAACCATGTCAAGATCATAATAAAAGTTTATATCTGAAAATAACTATACTCACAAAAAGGGAACGATTCTTGTATTCTGGAATCTGTATTCTGACATTGAATAGCTCTCCTTTGACGTAGACTATCGATTAGATTAGAAAATAGTTGTTCTCTTTTAATTCTATTCAGATTGGAAGAAGATGCATTAATCCTAGTTTTGATTCCAGCAGAGTAGCGATGCCATTTTTATTTTTAATTAGAATAGAGGCAGAGTACAGGCAGAATGGAATTATGTGGAGAGAAAGCTAGGTTTGGGGGTGTTTAAATAGCATAGGGGCCACGAATCTAGTCAAAACAGGCGTCCAAATACAGAAAAATGTATATGTCCACGGATCTGGAAATAGGGGGTTGGTCGACCCTAATGTCGACCTGTTTACCCAGGTCGACCCTAGTGTCGACCTAGGTCCTGGGCGGGAATTTTCCCGCCCAGCCCGGGTGTCTGTTTTGAATTTCGAAATAAGGATTTTTTGAATTTCTTCTGGTTTTTAATCAAACTTCTGGAGGCCATATCTTCTTCATACGGAGTCCGGTTTACGCAAACTTGGACTCTTTCCCAAGCAGAATTTTGAGACGAACGCAATGGCATGACCCATTTCCCTTAATTATTCTATTACAATTTAATTATTCTCTGATTTGTTACTCTTATGTTCACAGAAAATACAGGGTGTTACATTCTCCCCTCCTTAAAGGATTTCGTCCCCGAAATCTTCAAGTTAAGAAGAATGTGTCCTACCATCCAATCACCCATCTACTCAACCATCATCCACCAGCATCCATTGTCCTTAGAAACTTCTAATATTGTATGATCATATGCAAAAAGTGTGTTTATATGTTTCTTATCTAATGCAAAGATTAGGCGGTCCACTTATTTAGTTGACCTCCTTAATGCGAATTATGTCAGTGCCATGAGTCCAATATGTATGCAATTTTCCTATTTGATACATATCATTTCTATATGAGTGACAACCATTCATTCATATGCAACATCCTTGTGCTGAGTCAACCATTTTGCATCCATAAAAATTGGAAATGCATACACATCCATATGCAGTATGAGAGTGTTTTTGAGCCGATCTAGTGCCTAGTGTGTGTATAAGCATCCACGAGCAACCACTAGAATCCACTTGCATCCACTTGCAACCATCAAACATAACATGTCTCAAACACATGTTTACACCCATTAGTTTCTACCTATTGGTCGAAGACTCGATCGATAGGATGCAACCGAGTGATAGAAGCAAGTACAATTAAAACAAAAGTTCTGTTCCCATTAGACATCGGTTTAAGAGAATAAACCCCTAAGTATCAACCCGAAGACTGAAATCAACATCAGATTGACACTCAGAGAATTACTCCCATTAAACAAATGTCAAACTGGAAATCTACTTCACGCTTTGAGTAAAAAAACCTAACCTTATCAAAAATATTCAGATACTTACAGACTACTGGTACATATCAGATTATCAAATGATTCTTAGGAAACTCTGCATGATAAAACCCCACCATATCCCACAAAAACCAGAATGTATGCGTCACAATCAACTTAACGCTTAACACAGATACCTTCAAACCCCAACTTATCACAAACAGATGAGTCGAAACCCTCATGGGATTTGAGACTATAGCGGAATCAGAAACAAGACTAGTATTAAAGTGCAGAGTTTCAATTACAGCATCAAAATGCCAGAATCAAAGAGAGTTTTAACTCAATAATCAGATAAGGAAATTAACCCTTCTACAGAAATTTTCCTATCTCTACCTTATCTACCAGTCACTTGAGTATTCGCCTGTCCTCCAGAAGTAGGTTCCGCCCTCTTCCCTTGCCCACGTTTCTTCGGGCAGTCCCTAGTGAAGTGTCCCTTTTCTCCACAATTGAAGCAAGTACCCTTCCTCTTTCTGCAATCCTCATTTAGATGAGTCGAGCTTCCACAAGTAAAGCACTTTTTCTCCTTCTTATCTTCGGACTTTTCATCCTTCTTTTCTGTTTCCTTTTTGGGCCCCGCCTTCTTGTTTTGTGGTCCTTCGAGCTTTCCCTCTTTCTTTTTACTTTCGGCTTCCTCTTCATGCATTAACGCCATGTCCACCAATTTCTCGAAGGTTGCCGCCATAGGAATGTGGGACATCGCCAATCCATGTAGTGGCTCAATCAATCCTTTAGCAAACATCAGTGCCTTTTTATGCGGTGTATTTACCAAATCTAAGCCGAATCTCGCCAATTGATTAAATTTGTTGACGTACTCCCTAACTGATAAGTCCCCCTGCTTCAATGCCAAGAACCTCTCTACGTATAGACTCTCTTCCGCTCGTGAGAGGAATTTCATCTCGAACCTATGCCTGAAATCCATCCATGTCTCTACCGGACGCTCTCCATTTGTAACCTCCCACCAAAAAGAAGCTTCATCCTTAAGCAACCATACCGCCAACTGTATCTTCTGCCTATCGTCCACCTCGAAGATAACAAACAGATCCTCAGTTTTTTTGAGCCAGTTCCTTGCTTCCATGAATGTTTTAGTTCCCTTAAAATCCTCTCCGTCCATGGCTTTAAATTCTCTACATATCTTTGACAAAGCATTTGCACGAGGAGGAGGAGGAACCCCTGCAGCTGGGGGAGGAGGGACGTCTGTTGGGCCCGCATCATTAGCCCCAGCTTCTAGATACCTTCTAAACCAACTAGGTACCGGTACGCCCTCTAGAAGGTTAAGATCCCAGACATACGAAAACGAAAAAGAAAAGGAATTCAAAACGAAGAAAGGATAGATATATGGCTTTTGGGGATTATGTTTTTCAAAATAAACTTTACTTTTGAAAATACTTCCTTTTTAAAACCTTTTTGAAAATAGTTTTCAAAAAACTTTTATCAAATCTAATAACCTACAGCTCTGATACCAAGTGTAACACCCCACCTCCGTTAAGGTCACTCACAAAGGGAATGCCTTAACTTTGATGGAGCGCTTTAGTAGACAGAACAGAATATTACAAGATAGATAAGTAGTACTTGAAAAAATATTTATAACTTTATTACAGCAGAAGCAAAAATAAGTTTGGTCACGTTTTTCTAAATCACAATACCGAAACTCAAGTACACAATTATCAGTCTTATACAAAATCCTTCAAAATGTAAAGTTTCAAAACCATAATCCCCAACATAAACTGCCATGAAAAGATAGAGTCAAAGCCAAACAATACTCCAAGCACTTCAAGCAGAGAGAATCAGAATCAAGCTCCTATGATTCCACCCTAAGCACCTGAGGGGGGAACAGAAAGAAAAGGGGTGAAAACAAACGAGGTCAGACATAAAGTCTGGTGAGTCCAGTGACTTCCAGCATATAAACATATAATATTATCATGACATGTAAATAAAGATGGATGAGAGATTACATCAATAAGAATAACAGATATACTTTAAGTTAATAGAAGAAACAGAATGATGTAAACCAAGTTATGTTCCTTACTTACATCTTACTTCTCTGCACTAATACTAGTATAACAGGGTTAGGTGTTACCCTAATGTCTAAACTAAAACAGAATCGAAACAGAGTAATCTATACGAAAACAGAATGCTAGTAATGGGCCTTCACCACCCCAAGAGAAAAAAGGTATAGAAACAGAATACTAATAATGGGCCTTTACCACCCCAACAAACAGAAGGTACGGAAATAAAATACTAATAATGGGCCTTTACCACCCAACTAATGGGCCTTTATCACCCCAACAGACAGAAGGTAAGGAAATAGAATCGGAAACGGAAGCAGAATAATCCCTACAGAAACAGAATGTTAGAATTAGGTGTACACTAGTAATGGGCCTTTACCACCCCAACAGACGGTGCCACCCAGAAACAGACATGTGTTACTAACCCATAGAAATAGACGGTACTAACAGAAACAGAAAGAACTAAGTGTACCCTAAGTGCTACCCCAAGCGATCGGCTCCCTAATACATAAATACCCTGTGTCAGCCCCACAGTAGGGTGTATCACGCCCTAAAGTGGCAACCTATTGGCACAGACCTATTTACAGATGTCACGGTGTCTTACATCCTCAGAGCAGGCCGGATCCATGCACGCACATGACCCGGTTGGAACACACCATCAACACCCCTCGCCATTATCAGAATGAACCACTTATAATTAGTTCAATAAGCGTGCCCGGACCCCTACATAGCGTAGGGTCAAAGTTTTTGATACCAGAAAGTGTTACTGACTAATATGGGTCCCAAACAACGGATGACACAAGTATATCCCCTCCTAACCTTGTGTCCCCAGGATAACAGATTTCAGATTAACTTGTTTACAAGTTTCAGATAGACAGAGTTCAAATTTACTAGTTCACAGATCATAAAATCAAGTCAACAAGTTTTCAGACTAACGGATCAGATGTACAGTTTTAACAGACTTACAGATTGTATAACTTTGTATTGGGCCTACAGATTCACGAAACGGGTTTGTTAAATTCATCAGTCCAGTTGGTATAACCCTATCCTCCCAACATGTTTTAGACATCATATTTAATTCAGATTTGCATTAATTAAATATTAATGCACAGCCCTCTCACATTAGGTCGGTAGCTTGTGGCCGCTGGATATGCCTGGCGGTTCCGGGCAGACTTCTGCCACAAGCCAGACCTAACCTCGTGTCTAAGCATATTTTAGTTATGCCTATGACCTCTCACATTAGACTGACAGTTTGCAGTCGTTGGTTAAGACGGTTGGCTCCGGGCAGGCTTCTACCGCAAACGGAGTCTAACCTCGTGTCATAGCCAATTTATTCCAATACAGATTATATAGATATCAGACTAATTATGTCCATTTAACAGATTAAATTTCTTTACAGGTTACAGCAGATTAATCAAATTTCCATGTTTTACTCAATCTTAGATCGAGCCTACGGATTTTCATACCCAAATTACAATTATTCAGCTTTCAACATATTAAGCAATTCAACAGATAAAAGATCTAGCAGATTAGACGATTCAATAGATTTACCAGATAACAGATTTAGCAGATTAGGCAATTCAATAGATTAAACATTTCTAAAATTCTATTTACATATCTTGCCTAATCATAAATTAAGCCTAAACTTTCATGCCTAAATCATGGTCACAATTCACAATACAACATATGCCCAAATTTTTAGTTAAACTTTGCACAATACAGAATATTCTCTAAAAGCCCCCAAATCATGATATACCATATGAATTGTGCCAAATTATAGCCTTTAATGCCAAATATCCAAAAATCCACTTTTATGCGTATTCACATTGATAGTTGTCCTATTATAATATAGGTCTTTATGCCTAAGTCACATATTCCTTTTTCAAGTCATGAATCGTTACATAAAATTTTCCCAAAAATCTAGATCTTTAAATCGTAACATTTCAAAATCAGATCTTAATTTTAATATGCATTACATCCCCAAGTTTCAAGTCACATGTTATCATACAATGATTCCTCTTCTTCCAAATCACAGAGTATGCACAGATCTAGATCTAATTTACAACATATGTCCCTTTTGTCAAATTAGCCATAGATCAGTCATGTCCAATTAAGCATCATTTATTATTTTTCCCAAAATTTAGCGTTCGTGCGTTAATCTCTTATGAGATTTGGCTCAGGCTCGTGGTAGTCTGGCTATATAGCAGAAAGAAGAAAGAGATACAAAATAGTCACAGAAAAACAGATCTGACAGGTAAGAATATGCATAACCTCAAATTCAGATTTATAACTATGTCAAGATCATAATAAAAGTTCATATCTGAAAATAACTGTACTGACAAAAAGGGAACGATTCTTGTATTCTGGAATCTGTATTCTGACACTGAATAGCTCTCCTTTGACATAGACTATCGATTAGATTAGAAAATAGTTGTTCTCTTTAAATTCTATTCAGATTGGAAGAATATGCATTAATCCTAGTTTTGATTCCAGCAGAGTAGCGATGCCATTTTTATTTTTAATTAGAAAAGAGGCAGAATGGAATTGTGTGGAGAGAAAGCTAGGTTTGGGGTGTTTAAGTAGTATAGGGGTCACGAATCTGATCAGAACGGGCGTCTAAATACAGAAAAATGCGTCTATCCACGGATCTGGAAATAGGAGGAGGTCGACCCTTGTGTCGATCTGTTTACCTAGGTCGACCTTAGTGTCGACCTGGGTCCTGGGCGGGAATTTTCCCGCCCATCCCGGGTGTCTGTTTTGAATTTCGAAATCTGAATTTTTGAATTTCGGCTTGTTTTTATTGAAACTTCTGGAGGCCATATCTTCTTCATACGGAGTCCGATTTACGCAAACTTGGATTCTATTCCAAGCAGAATTTCGAGATGAACGCAATGGCATAACCCATTTCCCTCAATTATTCTGTTACAATTTAATTATTCTTTGATTTGTTACTCTTATGTTCACAGAAAATACTGGATGTTACAATTCTTTAAGATCACTTGGTTTCAAATTTAACATTTTAACTGTGTTACTAGAAATGAAACTTCGTGATGCACCAGTGTCAAATAATACTATAACATGAATATTTTTAATAGTAAGGGTACCTCCCAAAACATCTGGTTTACCTGCTCCTTCAGAAGAAGCTAGCGCACTTGCCCTATCTTACGCATGAGCTACTTCAGACTTCTTCAGCAATGGACAGTTCTTAATAAGAAGCCCTGACTTGTGGCAATTTAAGAGCTCTCTAGTGCCATGAGGATTCTGACTAGTATTCCTCCTTGGCTTCTTTGGAGCTTTGCATTCAGTATTATAATGTCCGAATTGTTGGCAGTTGAAGATTTGACCTTGGCTTTTCTATTCTTTTGAGGCTTGGTGGCTGCAGTGTTGCTCGCCCCGGGCTTCTTATCAGAATGTTTTCTTTTGTTATTAGCTTGATTTCTCTTGTGGTCTTGCTGAGAATTCCTCTTGTCGATTTCTTCGTATCTACAAGCCATTTCAATCACCTTGGTAAATGGAAGCTCGATTTGTGCAATCACTCGGTTGTGGTACTTTCTCGAAAGACCGTTTATGAATCACTTGTCCTTTTGGAGTGGGTCTTGAATCAATTTGGGTGCATAGCGGGAGAGCTCTTCAAATCTTCTAACATACTCATTAATGGTTCGATCCCCTTGCTGGAGATTAGCAAATTCATCATGCAAGCGCTCGACTTCTTGTCGAGGGATGAACTTCTCATAAAGAGTTCTTTGAACTTAGCCCAAGTCATATCAACATCAAGAACGCCAATAGTCGTTGTTTCCCACAATATCAAAGCCTCATCCTTAAGTTGCCAAGATGCCATGAACTTCTTCCTGTGATCTTCTAACTCTAGGCCCACGAAGATCCGTTCGCATGTCTTTAACTAAGCTAGAGCCCCAGTTACAGTTTCACGGTCAGTGAATGGCATGCCTCCCAAATTCTTTTACTTCTTAGCCACTTTATCAAGATCGAACGGTTGCGGGGGGTCGTGGCACTACAGCCTCTAGATTAGGTTGGTTCTAAGCAGCGGGGATTTCACCCCTTCCTTGGCCTCTGCCTGCTCTACCTCTAGCTCTAGTGCACATCTCATTTAGTTCTGCACCAGCAAGGAAAGAGTCAAACCAACAGAAATGATAATTTTTAAGCAATGGTAAAAGAAGAAGGACATATGGAAAAACGATGATGTAATGACTGATTATTATGCTATTCTGCTATGCACATTCTAAGACATTATTAATCCTATCTCTAATGAGCTATCCGCCTTAGAATACTATTGATTCTATTTCTAGCGAGTTGTTTTAAATATGTCATACTCCGGAGCTAAGGTTAACCTAAGCTCTGATACCAACTGTGATAACCCCAAACTGCGTACCATGAAAGCAAGGATAATCATTAGAATATAACACATTTATCACATCAGCAGAATACGATAATAGCATAACACATGAAATCATAGAATAATATTCATCATCATAGCAGCGGAATTATAAATGTCATCATCATTAGAGTTGCATAGATACAGGATACTACTTAGTACATAAAAGGTTCCAATAAGTAGATAATAACTCTAGAACGTCGTCAAATACAACATAGATTTGGTGATGTCTAAATATTCAAAATAAGAGATAAAAGATAGTCTTCGTCTTCAGCCAAAGAGCACCTCCAACTACAGTGCATCCAAAATAAAGCCCGTTACCTATTTACTTGGCTGCCCATGTAAAAATAAGGGCACCCAAATTTGCAAGTGAAAACAAGCTACGAATCAGTCATGAGACTGGTATGAGAAATCTTATTTAACTTATTTAATAATAAGGCTAATCACAAGGCCACACCGCTAACCAGGAACGGGTTTACTCAATTGGATTGCTAGTGCATAAAATAAGTGAATCTTTTAAACAACGCAATGCTTTTTAGATAAATGAAACCATTATAAGACTCAAGTCCCATCACACAATGCAACGCAAACTGGAGGATAGAGTTTTACCTTATAATGGTCAAATATGATTGATACATATAAAACAAAAATCATTTGATATTATTGCTACCGTCTAGTCAGTTTAAAACATTTTCAAAGTAAATGTATCAATCCTAGACGGCATAGTACCTCATCCTGCTATGTCGCCATATATAGGTTTACAATCAAACCCGTAATGTCGTATTGGAAATTGGTTTTCCATCATGAGTCAAGGCTAGGGATGGTCTCCTTACCGATTCGATACACTCCAGCAAATGCCTCAGGGCTTGGACGCTGCGAACCCTTAGATCCTGCAGGGCCGCTTCACACATACTTTAGTGGATTAGTTATTCCTAAACACACGTTTCCCGGTCCTATTGAACCTATCACTTGGCCAGTACGACCAATATATCGAGGGCCCTCACAATCCATCTTCCATATAAGTAAAAATGTCTGGGCTCCATACCATGACACCACTTCTAGCTAAAAAGAAATGTCGTGCACTCCCTGCGTTCCCTTATCATGTTTCTGACTCTTACCGGGGTATGAGGCTCGCGAAGTAACGCTATACACAAAGCTATGCTAATTTAAGCTGTGCTTCAATCATCAACCACAAGACTGTGCTTTTCAACAAAAGGCTTGATCATTTGTATCTTAGCATGCCACATTGATCATCCACGCCATGCAACTGATGTCTATCAATATATAACCTCTAAGATCGTATGTCTTAGAGAAGGGTGTTAAGCAAGAGAATAAATTCTCTGCCACCAAATAGATATATATTTAATAGAAATCAATTAACATAGAAAGAAATCCAATGTTAGACACACATCCATTTACAAGTCCGTTCTCGTTCTGAACGAAACCAGAGACACTTTATTTCTCGTCCCATATATTGAATACGGAAGAGAGGTTCTCGTATATCTGGACAATCGACAAGTACGTCTGGACAACTACCACTTTAAGCTAACCAGTCTAGGGCATCAATAGTCATCCATTCGATGTGAAGATCGTCGGTCTTCAACCACCGTCTTCGATGTCTTCAACTTCTAATCGTCGTATAATTATTTGAATGAGATTTTAACGCGGCCTTTTCAAATAATTCTCGAATATATGTATAATTCAAAATACTTCTTTCTTTGGTTAAATTTAATTCAATTTGATAAATTAATGTCAAATAAATCTAACCGTCCACATTACTTATAAACCAAGGGAAATTGTGACGACCCCAAACCCCGATGAGATGGTGCAAGGGCAATCTTTAGAAGATAACACATAAACAGATAACAATAAAATAGAAATAATTAAATACACCGGATAATGTACAATAGAATACACTGGATAAATATAATCATCAGTGTTACACAGTATATAGGATCATACTTAGTACAAAATACAATTCAGCTATACATAAATGTCTACTGCGGAAAAGAAAACATAATATGTACAACAGGAGCTGAACAACATAAAAAGAGATAAATGATAGAATCCATCTTCAGCTCCAGCTATCCAGAAAGAGCCTGCTAAAAACTGAATACAAGGCTGCCCATGTAGAAAAAGGGGCACCCGAGTTTGCAAGTGAAACAAACTACGAGTCAGTCATGGGACTGGTATGAGAAATCTACTTAACACATTTTCAAATATGGCTAATCACAGGATCACGCCATTTTCGCGGAACGGGTCCACTCCATTGTATTGCCAGTGCTTTAAAACAAATAAATCTTTTAAACATCGCAATGCTTTTTATAAAAATGAAGCCATTATAAGACTCAGTTCCCATCACACAATGCAACAAAAACCAGAGGATAGAGTTTTACCTTATAATAGCCAAATATGCTTGATACGAGGAAAACAAATCATTTGAAATGTAAATTTTATCATTTAATTCTTAATCATACTCCAACCGTAAACTAGTAAGAGAACGATTCCCTAAGTATTAACCCCGAAGGCCGAAACCAACATCATACTAATACCCAGGAAACTATCCGTCATAGCTCGTTTCCAGTTAATTTCTAATTTTAGATACAATCATAAATATCAATCATAAACGGAATGGGTACCATATATCATGTCGTCATATATATATATATATACAATAAAAACTGCACGGTGTCGTATTTGGAAATTGGATTTCCATCATGAACCGAGGCAAAGGATAGTCCTTACCGAATTCGAGACAATCTAGCCCATGTCTCAGGATCAGAACGCATCGACCCTTGGATCTTCAGGGCTGGTCCACAGATGTGGATTAGACGAAATCCTGAACACTACGTCTCCCCGCCCTATGGGGCGTAAATGAGCCAATGAATGACTCCATCGGTTCGAGAACAACCGATATATTCGAGGCGCCTCGCTATCCATCATCCACATAATTAAAATGTCAGGCCGTGTAAAAACACTGACACAACTCCTAGTTAGAAGTAAACGCATGTTCTCCCTGTAGTCCTCTCCCGTTTCTGGTTCATACCGGGGTGTGAGGCTCGCGAATTCACGTTATACACAAAGCTATGCCACACAGGCGTTGCTTTGATCATCCACCACAAAGCTCTGCTTTTCAACAAAAGCTTTGATCATTGCATCTCAGCATGCCACACAGGCAATTCATGCCATGCGACTGATGGCTATCGATCACACGGAATGAAATCCAATGTCAGACACACAGTCCATTTACAAGTCCGTTCTAGGTCTGAATGAAACCGGAGGATCTTTATTCCTCAAATATCCGTACAATCAACATGTACGTCCGGACGGCTACTACTTCAACCCCTTCTAGGTAGCTACTCCTATCATGAGCATCTGTAGCACCCCTCCATTCGACGTGAAGATCATCGGTCTTGCATCATCTTCATATCTTCGATTTTCGATCATCAATCAATTATTTGAAATGAGAATTAACTCGGCCTTTTCAAATAATTCACGTATATTTAGAATTTCAAATCAGTTCATTTCAATGGTTAAATTATTCGATATTACTAATTTTGTTCTTTAGTGTAATTTTCACGCCAAACACATTCAATCATCAAATATCATATAAACCAAGCGAATTCAGTTTATTTTCATTCCATATCGTTTATAATATTTTATCATGATATATCGCTATTTTTATTTATTTAAAAATAGCCAATTCATTCAAACGACGCTTCAGGCCATAACGCGGTCGTGGCGCTGTTTATCTCCAGATTTGATTTACACATATCTGAAAATCTAACCGTTGGATCTTCACAAATTTTATATCATTAGAAAGATCTTTTTAAAATGAATCCAAGGTTCCAGTTTTGGGAAAATCCGACGGTCGGATCTCCCGCACTAATCGTTTGAAGTTACGATTTCAAAATACGAACTGCAGCGTCGTTATTCGATTTAATTTAATTATATTTATATATATAAATATAATCGATTCTGGCGTTGTTTTTCTTCTTATTTGAATTGAACATTCAAGATAATCCAACCGTTAGATCTTTACAAAGTTGGTGTCGTTGGAAAGATATTTCCAAAGCGAACCCAACGGTTGTGGTTTCGGGAAAATCCAATGGTCGGATCTCCCGCACTAATCGTTTGAAATCACGGTTTCAAAAAATGAACTACAGCTTTGTTATTTGATTTATTTTAATTATATATATATAATCCTCTTTGATTTCAAAACCTTATCCATTTCATACATTTGATAAAAATGATGTTTTTATCCAACAAAACATTTGTTTTAATACTTCTCTATTTTTAACAATTCATATATATAATAAAAATGTGATTTTTATTGTAAAATGATTTAAAACAAGAGTACCATTCTACGCATGAATTTCTATTCAACGAATGAATTTCTATTCAACACATGAATGTTCTCTATAGTTCGTATATATAATAAAAAGGTGATTTTCATTGTTAAAGCAATTTATTTAAAACACGAGTGCCATTCAACACATGAATTTCTATTCAACGAATGAAGTTCTATTCAACACATGAATGTTCTCTATAGTTCGTATATATAATAAAAAGGTGATTTTTATTGTTAAAGCAATTTATTTAAAACACGAGTGCCATTCAACACATGAATTTCTATTCAACGAATGAATTTCTATTCAACACATGAATGTTCTCTATAGTTCGTATATATAATAAAAATGTGATTTTTATTGTTAAAGTAATTTATTTCAAAACACGACTATTTTATATAGTTCATATAGATGATAAAAAATATGATTTTTATTATAAAACAATTTATGTCAAAACACGACTATTTTATATAGTTCATATAGATGATAAAAATATGTTTTTCATTATAAAACAATTTATTTCAAAACACGACTATCATTCAACACATGAATTTCTATTCAACGAATGAATTTCTATTCAACACATGAATGTTTCAACACATGATAATAATTTCAACAAACGAAAATTATTGTAACACATGAATATTTCAGAAAATTTCGGCAGCATAACGACAGGGTAGTTATAACTGGGATCGTCCCTAGTACGGCTCCTCGCTCTACCTTAAAGTCCCGCAGCTTTTGACAATGGGGATTTCATGCATTTAGTTCGCATGCAGGCAGCATGTTTATTTTTATTTTTCCACAAACTAATCCTATGTGGTTTCAACCAAATAATTCTCAACCACAAACGGGTATTTTTCAACCACAATCAATTAATTTCAACCACAAACAATTCAAATCAACCATTCGCTATCAACCAATTTTCACACCAATCACAACCAATAAATACCGTCTATGGTCTGTGGACGATGGGAGTATGTATATATATATATACGTATATAAATATATTTCACTTTCTTTTCAATATTTCAATGTCATTTCATCGCATATATAATTTTTACAACGCATATATAACTTATACATCGAACATACAACTTATACAATGCTTATACATGTGGTTTACAATGCTTTTATAACTCATACATCGACTATATAATTTATACATCGTTGTTTTTCCATATCGTTTATAAATTAGAAATCTCACATTGGGTTCCACTCCACCAAAAATAGCAGAAGACTCAGAAAAATATACGGTCTCTTCTAGAAGTAGAAGACGTCCACCCGAGTTCACTGTCTCTTGTTTCACTGAATTTCGTCAAAAACGAAAAAGATATGATTTTTACAGTGAAATCGAAAACCGTAGCGCTTTAAAGTGCTATAATATAGTTAAATTAAAAATAGCCGTATACCTCACTATTTCGTTCAAAACTAGGGTTGGATTTTCTGGCCAAAGCGTGTAGTGTGGTGACGATCAGACCTCACCACGTTGGAGAGCTAGGAGGCGGGCATCAGAAGAGGTAGGTGGGGCCCAGTTCGACGGTGCCAGTCGACGGCGACGGCGAGATGAACTTCCGAACTTTGGAGGCTCGATTCTGGCGCTACAGGTGACGATAGGAGGTGGGATTAGGTCGGATTTGAAGAGGTAGGAGAGGGCTACAAAAAGCTCAACAGGAGTGGGGGTCAACGATGAACGAGGCGGTCGGGTTTGAGGAGAGAAGGAAAGAAGCGGCGTCTGTCGTTTATCGTGGGGGGAGAGAGAAATTTACGGGGAGAGAGAAATTATGTGGCCCAATCATATTTTTTTCCTTTATTTATATATTTTTAAATTTCGAAAATACCCCCTTTCACACACGAACCCCAATCCAGACCCAACGACTGTCGTCCCTAGCTAAATACCCCCATTCCGAACACAATGGGATATGTTTCGAAGTCCCATTCGACTGTTTCAGTCAGTTTCCCTTCAAATTAAAATATAAAACATTCAATATTTGATTTGAACGTACATTTCAATTTGCTGGGGCCACATACTAATTCAAAAAAATCCAGAAAAATAAATGCAGCTATGTTTTGACGATACGGTCCCAACAAAACTAGTTTCGTCGAATTCTGAGACTATTTGAAAAATGGTCATTTTCTGGTCGATCCGATTTAACTGTAATTGACCAAAACACATTTTTCTTTGTCACGCTCACATACTGGCTTCAAAAATTATGAAATTTGAAACCTAGCAATAACTTCACATCTCGGATTCAACAAAAGTGGTTTCGTCGAATTCCGAGGTCGTTTGCAAAATGTCTATTTTCAAGGGCGATATATTCTCTATAGCGACCTTTCTGAAAATTCATTTGGCCATAACTTCTGACTCCCGCTACGAAACTTTGATTTTTCAAATTCTTAGAAAGATATTCACTAACAGATTTAAATATTTTTGGTTTCACTAAAATCCATTTTATTTTGCACCCGGTACAGTCAATCGAAGTTTGAATTGGAATTTCGAAACCGCCGCGCCATTTCAGGCCTTGTTTATAATTCAAAATAATTATATTTATTTTCAAACCTCGATTCAAACATACTTTTCTTCGTTTTCATTTAAAATATTTATTTTAAATATTTAAAATCCACCAAAATAGCCAATTTAAAATTTTCAAACTAGCTCAGATTTTCCGGGTTGTTACAGAAATTGATTTATTTTCATTCCATATCGTTTATAGTATTTTATAACGATTTATCGTTATTTTTGTTTATATAAAAATAGCTCATTTAATTCAAGCGACGCTTAAGGTCATTACGCGGCCCTGGCGGTGTTTTTATTTGGATTTGAATTACACATTTCTCGAAATGTAACCGTTGGATCTTATTAAATTTAATATCGTTGGAAAGATCTTTCCAAAGCGAACCCAACGGTTCCAGTTTTGGGAAAATCCGACAGTCAGATCTCTCGATATAATCGTTTAAAGTTACAATTCTAAAATGCGAACTACCGCGCGCGATTCATTTTATTTTAATTTAATTTATATATATATATATATATATATATATATATATATATATAATTCGTTCGGCGATTTCAAAACCATTTATTTTATTTCATGTAAATTTTGTACAATTCATATTCATGTTAAAAATTATATTTTTAACATACAAGCATATATTTCAAGATATGTAAATTTTGGTACAATTCCTATATATGTTAAAAATTATATTTTTAACATACAAACACATATTTCAAGATATGTAAATTTTGGTACAATTCCTATTTATGTTAAAAATTATATTTTTAACATACAAACATATATTTCACGACATGACTATTTAATTCACTTCATTAACATGCTAAAAATAATATTTCCATCTAACAAAAATATTTTAACATTTGATTCTTTTATACCACCTCACTAACACGTTAAGAATAATGTTTTTAGCTAACAAAATCATATTCTAACATATAATCCTTTTATTTTAACTTAACATGATAAAAATGACATTTTTTTTAATGACAAACATGTTTTAACATATAATTCTTTTATTCTAACTTAACATGATAAAAATGATATTTTTTTAATGACAAAGATGTTTTAACATATTATTCTTTTATTCTAACTTAACATGATAAAAATGACATTTTTAATGACAAACATGTTTTAACATATAATTTTTTTTATTCTAACTTCGCTAACATGTAAATGACATTATTTTAAGGAATTAATACATGTTTAACAAATGATTTTTTTTCTAACTCTCTAACATGTAAATGACATTATTTTAATGAATTAATACATGTTTAACGAATGATTCTTTTCATATTAACATCGCTAACATGTTTAACAAATGATTCTTTTTAAATTAACATCGCTAACATGTTAATGACATTTTTAATGACAAAACATATTTTAATATATAATTCTTTTAACTAACTTAACATGATAGAAATGACATTTTTGTCAAGCAAAACATATATTAACACGTAATTATTTTTAATCTAAACTAACATGTTAAAAGTGACAATTTTAATGAACAAATCATATATTAACAGGTAATTCTTTAATCTAACTAACATGTTAAAAGTGACATTTTTAATGAACAAATCATATATTAACATGTAATTCTTTTAATCTAACTAACATGTTAAAAGTGACATTTTCAATGAACAAATCATATATTAACATGTAATTCTTTTAATCTAAACTAACATGTTAAAAGTTACATTTTTAATGAATAAATCATATATTAACATGTAATTCTTTTAATCTAACTAACATGTTAAAAGTGACATTTTTAATGAATAAATCATATATTAACATGTAATTCTCTTGATCTAAACTAACATGTTAAAACTTACATTTTCAATGAACAAATCATATATTAACATGTAATTCTTTTAATCTAAACTATACATTTTCAATGAACAACTCATATATTAACATGTAATTCTTTTAATCTAAACTAACAAGTTAAAGTTACATTTTCAACGAACAAATCATATATTAATATGTAATTCTTTTAATCCAAACTAACATGTTAAAAGTTACATTTTCAACGAACAAATCATATATTAACATGTAATTCTTTTAATCTAAACTAACATGTTAAAACTTACATTTTCAATGAACAAATCATATATTAACATGTAATTCTTTTAATCTAAACTAACATGTTAAAAGTTACATTTTCAATGAACAAATCATATATTAACATGTAAATTTTTTAATCCAACTAACATGTTAAAAGTGATATTTTCAATGAACAAATCATTTATTAACATATAATTCTTTTAATCTAACTAACATGTTAAAAGTGACATTTTCAATGTACAAATCAAATTTTAACCTATGATCATTTAAAATGAATCATTAGTACAATAAAAATATAACTTTTATTGTTAACATATTTTATTCAAAACATGATTCTTTTTAATGAATCATTAATACAATAAAAACATATTTTTATTGTTAACATATTTTATTCAAAACAGTGAATCATTAATACAATAAAAACATATTTTTATTGTTAACATATTTTATTCAAAACACGATTCTTTTTAATGAATCATTAATACAATAAAAACATAATTTTTATTGTTAACATATTTTATTCAAAACATGATTCTTTTTAATGAATCATTAATAGAATAAAAACATATTTTTATTGTTTACATATTTTATTCAAAACATGATTCTTTTTAATGAATCATTAATACAATAAAAACATATTTTTTAACATATTTTATTCAAAACATGATTCTTTTTAATGAATCATTAATACAATAAAAACTTAATTTTTATTGTTAACATATTTTATTCGAACAATGAATATTTTTGTTGAACAAAATGTTATTTCAACATATGATCCTTTCTACACAATTTAATCCAACAATTCATCACAACCACAATCAATCAATTCCAATTTCATACAATACATATATGAATTTTATATAGTGTATATATATAAATTTATCATCGCAATCACAACCAATTTTATTTTAAATTTAAAAATCTCACATTGGTTTTGACTTCGCCTAAATTCGAAGCAAGCTCCAAAATTTCTCCAGTCTCTTCTAGAATGTAGAAGACGTAGTCACGATCACAATGGTTCCTGTTTCATGTAATTTCGACATCGTATCAAAAGGACATGATTTTTATAATTAAATCACAATTCGCAATGCTTTTAAATATTGAAAATGGTTTAAATAATTCACTTTCTTCTTCAGTTTCAAGGCTGACTTTTTTTTTGTTCAAAACTAGGTTCCGGGTTTTCTTCCAATCGATTGCACGAGCTAATGATCGGACAGTGCCACGACGGGGGGCTAGGAAGCGCGCGTCGATCGATGGTGGTCCTGGCGAACTCGACGGCGACACGGCGGAGTTCTGGCGGTGCAAAAGGCAATAGTTTGGAGGCTCAGATCTCCACAACCATGCGACGATGGATACTGGAACCCGTATGGATCTGAAGAGGGTTCAATTCTCTATGAAATTGCCTTAAGAAGGGAAAGATTTCATTGAGTGGATCGAAATTTATTGAGGAAGGAAGATTGGAAGGTCTACTGCATTGAACACGAGAGGGGCGACGACTTCAAATGAAATTAGGGTTTCAGGAATTATCTCATTGGCCGATATTTATAATATTTAATTCTTTAATTTAAAAAAGGCCCGTTAATCCATACGAACTCCAAATCAAGCCCAACGACTGTCGCTCCTAACTAAATAACCCCATTCCGGACACAATGGACTATGTTTTGTAAGCCTATTTGAATGTTTCAGTCTTTTTTTCTTTAAATTAAAATATAAAACATTCAATATTAAATTTAAATGTATATTTTAATTTACCGGGGTCACATACTAATTCCAAAAATTTCCGAAAAATATATCTAGCTATATTTTGATGATACGGTCCTAACAAAATTAATTTCGTTGAATTTGGAGATCGTTTAAAAAATGGCTTTTTTAATGGTCGATCTGATTCAATAGAAATTACCAAAAGCATTTTAATTTACCACGCTCACATATTAATTCCAAAAATTATGGAAATTTAAACCTAGCAATAATTTAACATTCCGGATCCAACAAAAGCGGTTTTGTCGAAAATGGAGATCATTTGAAAAACAGCTATTGTTAATAGCTTTGTTATTATTTAAAAATGGAATTTTTGAATTCTGACATATTTTCTGTTAAAATTTCTTAAAATAAAATTTTTAAATTGGTTCTTGATTTTCCTGGTTGTTACACACTGTACGATTCAATAGCGAGTAGTCCTTGCAGTCCGTAGATTTCAACCACGATAGAATTACAGCATATCTCTAGCCTCTAAACCAGAGATTTTAAGTAGTTCTTTAGTTTTATGAAGATCCAAGGTCTTCAATTTCTCCATCTTGATCAATATCTGATATCTTTAACATTTCGTATTCGCTAGTCGGAATGGTTTTCGAATATAATTCGATCTCGGTCTTTCCGTACCAACAATCGTATAGGCCAGATTTGATAGTTGGTTATTTAACTATCAAATAAACAACCATTCAATCATAAAATAAAAATAGTTTTACTGGTCTAGTATTCAACATCACTTGGCTTCTTTAATTAAAAATATTTAACGAACGGTTAATTTAAATAATATAATAGTTGGGAACAACATTTCACTTCTTACTAATACTCGCAAGACCCTTGCCTTTTAATACTTAGAAAAATATATTATAACAATATCCAATATTCCATTTGACCGTCATTTGCAAAATATTTATTACAACATTACTCATTATTTATAACTGGGAAATCATTTTGACTTATTATTCGTAAAACAATTATTACGAAATTCTCTTTTGTTTCCTTACCCTAAAAAATAATCGATACTTACCTTTTAAAATAAACTTATTTTAAATACTCATCTCTTTAACTCCTTTTACCTTGAAAATACCATTATATTCCCACAAAATCTCCTTTTGTTTCTGTTATTTTGGAAATCTCATCATATATATTCTCGAGTCCTTTTATTTCCTTTTTCTTTAGAAACATCATCTCATATTCTCAAACCCCTTATTATTTCTGATACTTTTGAAATATCAATATACATATATATGTGTGTGTGCGTGTGTGTGTAATTTCTCAAATCCTTTTTATTTCCTCTATTTTCTTTAATCTCATTATACATCCTCAAATCATTCAACTAACGTTGCATTATTATTTCTCTTATGGAAATAATAAATTAATTTTAACATTCTTAACATTATCAACTAACATCATCCTTGGATAATCTTGAACTCGTTTAAGTTGGGGTATTTTAATTACTTCTCAGACCTTGATCAACAACGTTCTTATCTTAAGATAAATACGGGTCGTAATTAAAAAACTGATATTTATTCAAATATCAAATACATACCATTTAACTATTTTTATTAAAAATATAGTTTTATAACTCTTCTTATCTTCTTGGAAGTCTCTTTTATAAATATAACTAATATTACTTAATTAGTAGATTAAATAATTGCTTACTAAACATTACCTTTTTAACTCTCAACTCAATTAAATAGTTTGATTCATAAACCAGGTTTTTATTACAAACCCTACCACTAACTCCTTTTACCAAACTCAATTTGTAACGACCCGCATTCTACATATCAAATGATCGTAGAATATTTATTCCTTTTTCATATGAGGTTGTATGGTCGTGTAACATTAGGGAACGACTATTGGGGTCATTTCCAATGTTCACGATTTTTGCCGATTTTTAAATACCGTATTTCCCCTAGCGAATCTTGTTTTGCCCATAACTTTTGATTGGTAAGGAGTGTTGACCTGAAACCACTTCCATTGGATTCAGATGATGGTTTACCTTTCCGTAGAGCGATCGCATTGATTAAAAGGACTTACCGTTTGGGAGATATGGCTGAAATAAGGTTTAGAAAGTGAAAAATAGCTTAACCGGGCCTAATTAGGGTGATTAGCAGCTAGGCCCATAACCTTTCGGGATTAGGGTTATGGGGAGGCTAAAATCAGTTAGGAAACGATCTATTTTCATTTTCTCAGTCGCCTAAAACATTTCTCTAACCTTAGCCATGGCCTCCACCTTCTAAAACACCTCCAAATCACTTTCTTTTTGAAGATTAAGCTAATTAGCATCAAGTCAAGGCAAATCACCATCAAATCAGAGTTGGAGCTGCTGTATTGCATAGAGATTCGGTCCAAATCGGAGATATTTTCATATCTAAGTTTTATTTGTGGCTAAGGTGAGTGATTTGCATTGTTTTCCACTAATTACGGCTAATTAGGTGTGATTAGTGTTAATTAACGAAATTATACATGATTAAATTCTGGAAAAAATGTTTAGAAATTCTTAAATATTATTTTAAGCCTCTATTAAAAATTTGGGTTAATTTGGATTTGTTTTTCTAATCCTATCATTAGTTATGGTTAAGCATGATTAAGGGGAAATTATGGGTTTTGGGTATGTTTAATCCATTTTGACATGGTTATTTATCATTTTGGTGTTTATGGTTGATGTTATATGTTGCTATGACTGTTTGGTATGATTTATGATTGCTTAGAACAGTTAGAATGGTCGAAAACATCGTCATATGGTGTAAACAGTAGTTGGAAAAGTTGCAGGAAACAGTGCAGGATTTTGACCTGGACCAAATTGGATCAGTGGGGGATGAACCGACCCGCTCTTGAAGCATCCACCTAGTCTCGCACTTAAGCTCCACGACCCAAACACTCGCCGAAGTGTGCCACCAGCAGGAACCCCGATCCGAACTGATGCCATTCGCGAACCATGGGACTTGACCAAACTGAAGGCGCCTCAAGACCACAAGCCGACCCGATGCTTGGAGGAGACCACGACCCGATTCGCTTCTCCAAACCGAAGCACCATGGCTGGAGCATCATGACCCGACCAAGAGGAGAAGCAACGAACCAGTGGAGACCCGAGCTAGATGGAGATCGAACCTATGGGTGATTACGATCCGAAGCGAAGTGAAGGGCCGAACTGATTCAGAGAAGAACAAAACCCGAGATGCAAAGGTAGTCCAAATGGGAAGTAGAACTCAAGATCCAGATGGGAACCAACGAGTTAACTTCATGAGTTGGGCTTTGCTGCGGGACGTATCCAAAAGGGTTATCGACATCTATAGCTTTGACTCACCACTAAGAGACGGATGTTAGGCTATGGATCAGTGCAGTGGGGTAGTTATTACTCCATGGGGAAGAGTGATCATAGCATAGCTATGAGCCAGTGCAGTGGAGTCGTCATGACTTCATGGGGCAGAGTGGACATAGCAAGGGATTAGTGGCTATGGATTAGTGCAGTGGAGCCATCATGACTCCATGGGGTAGAGTGATCATAGCAAAGGATTTGGGTAGTCAAAGCGGTGGATATTGTATATTTACGCACTGAGTGAGAGATGTGAGGATGATTGCTATGTTTGATGTTTGCTATCACCATGACATGCACACCCCCTCCCATATTATTTTCACACCATGTGTTAGTGTCACCTTAGAGTATTATACATCCTGTTGTGCTAATTCTTTGGTTGCAGGTCCAGGTTCAGGTATGGTTATGTATACCTGTTATTATTATGTTTCGCCGCTTATCGCTCATACCAGACTTTTGTCTGACCCAAAGTTTTATGTCTCTTCTTATTACTCTGGGTGCTCTTAAATGGCAAACTAGAGACAGATCAGGTGATTATGCATGAGTAGCTGTACAGGAGACGAGCAGGAGGCTTCCACGTATGATATATATACATATCTATATATATAGGGAGCGGCTATTGGGACACAAAATAAAACACACAACTTTAAACACAGAATCCTGACGTTGGATTCTTTTGTCTTTACATGAGAGGTGCAAATCATGGGAAGATCTAGTAGTCTAGATTCTGTATGTTTAATTTTGTGTCAAAATTTTGTGTCCCTTTAGACTTTCCCAAATATATATATATATAATCTCCCTGTGTTGTTGTTGGTCACTACTTTGGGCATTAGTAGTGTACTTCTTTCTTTTGCTTTAGAGACAGTATTTCAAAGTTGTAATTATGTTAGTTTGGATGATAAGCTATATTTTGGATTTCCGCTGCTTTAATGGTTTAGTTTTCAGCTTATACACTGTCTCGCCTGTTTTATGTCAATGTTATATTATTATTATATTTTATCCCATGCGCAGTGAGACATTCTACAGGTTTCTTGTTAGTTCAAATTCCTTTCTTTGGCAACCGTCCCATGCTGGTCGGGCATTGACACAACGCACTTTCATTGGAAATGTCGGCTGGTGCAGGGGCGAGCCGTCACACTTGGTATCAGAGCTCCAGGTTACGTGGTTAACCTAGGGAAAGACACCAGGGAGAGATAGTACATATACGCGAGCGCGTATTTGTTATATTTTGGTTTTCAAAAGCTATATATATACTATTAGTATATCTAAGGATGGAGTCGCACTGCACTGGCACTACTGAAGAGATAGTTAATCGTTTTCTCCTTACAGATTAAACGATGAGCCGATATACGAGGGGTACTGGCTCAGGAGCCAACAATAGGAATGCTCCTGATATGAGGACGATGTTCACTGACTTCATGAGAGAGATGCTTAGGGATGTTCAGAGGGCAACTCTTAATGCTGCAAATGGTGGTGGTGCAGCGGTGCAGGCGCCTAGGGATGATTTCGCCAAGCTCTGTAAGGACTACACTAGTCTTGGTGGGAAGCTGTTCCACGGAACAGAATCGGCTATAGAAGTTCAAGATTGGCTTGATAGTTGTGAGTGCATCTTCGAGGACTTAGGGATCGATGATGCGATGAAGAGGAAGCTAGCATCCCGTCAGCTGCACGGATGGGCTATGAATTGGTGGAATGCTATCAAGGCAGCTACTCCTGAGGATCATGTTACTTGGGATCAGTTTAAGGCCCGATTCAATGATAAGTTTATCCTAGATGCTCGGAAATCAGAATTGTTCAAGAAGTTCTTGGAACTTAAGCAGAATGGTGGGGCAGTCTCGGAATATATTGCTGAGTTCGATACTTTATCAAAGTATGTATTATCCCTTATTGACACTCCCGAGAAGAAGATTGAGAAGTTCATAACTGGTTTAGATCAGTACTTGGGAGAAAGGCTTATAAACCATATGAAACACCCCACCTCCGTTAGGGTCACTCTCAAAGGGAATGCCCTAATTTTGGTGGAGGTTTATAAGTATAAGTCACAGATATACAAGACAGATATAATAACACATATTTTTGAACAGCGGAAAACAACAACTTTTATTTCACCAAAATACGTGTTACACAAACCATGTCATAATTGTCTTACAATACTTCCAAATATCATAACTGTCTTGATTACGTTATTTAAAGAAGCATGAAGAAAACATAAATAAACTGCAAAAGTCCCCTAATTGCTGTCCAAAGCCATAGTCCAAAACGGAAAAGATCCAAGCAATACATTCTTTCTCTTCAAGCTGGATGTGAAAATTGGTCAAGCTGCGGTATTCCCTCCCTGAGAACCTGGGGGGGAAACGAAAGAAAAGGAGGCGAAAGGAAAAAGGGTCAGTCATAAAGACTGGGTAAGTTCTAGTGACTTTCAGTGTAGAAACGGTTAAAACAACCTGTCATGTATGAACTGGAACTAAACTTAAGAATGGTGTCAAGGTGAAAAAGATAGACTAAGGTGATCAGGATAAGTCAAGACAAGTCAAGTAAAGCATCACATGTTCGAGATTCGTTGCATCGACTGTACTAGTATACTAAGCCCATATCACAAGTTAATCACGAAATAAATCCCACAGCCCAATGTCATGAAATGACCCTGAAACGGGGTCTGACCCAAGTACGGGGTCCTACGGAGCGATTATCTAGTCGATCGGCTCCCTACAAGTTCTAGCTCGTCAAGTGTCCGTGTCATACGGCTAATCACGAATGTAGTCACCTGTGCTGGGTCCACCTTCGGTTGTATCAGCCCTAGGGTTTCAACCCCTGACACGGTTCAAGATGCACAGATAAATCTACGGATACCCAGTGTCTGCCCCGGATACGTGCACGATCGTAGTCCACCGAACCTACACTGGTGTACCCCACTGCCGTCGTTCACCTCTTACAATCAGCCCAGTAATCGTGCCCCACCCGGCCTAGCCCCAGGGTACCTTGATACTTCTAGAGGGTTACTGCTGAAAGGGGTCGTGTCTAGGGTTTCGCCTAATAGATTAGGTCATGTAATTCGTGACCAAACCCGCCTAACAGATTAAGTCATGTAATTCGTGACTTAATCCTTTTCCAGTCTAGTCATGTCAAGATGGTTAAGTATGTCATTTCAGTTCACGACTTAACCCGCCTACGTGTCATGTCAAGTTGGCTAAGTGTTGTCGTTTTCAAGTTCATGACTTAGCCCTACAAATCGTGTTCAAGTTGGTTAAGTTGTCTTTTCATGTTCATGACTTAACCCTAATTGGCATTAATTGATTCGTTAATACACCGAACCACTCACATTGGATCCTATTGTTCGTAGCCACTGGATTTGTCGGGCGGTTCCGGGCAGGTTTACGCTACGAACTCAACCCAACCTCGGGTTTCAAGCGCGATGTGACCAACTACCCACATTGGATCCTATTGTTTGTAGCAACTGGATTTGTCGGGCGGTTCCGGGCAGATTTACACTACAAACTCAACCCAACCTCGAGTTGGCCACTTTCTTGTTTTCTAAAGTCATGCCCATGTTCTTATCAGATTTTGCTATTTCCACATCATGTTCATATATCAACTTGGTGCCCAACTAAGGCATGTTTAAAGTCAAGTTATGGCATGTTCAAGTCAAGTTTTCGTGCCATATTTCATGTTCTACTTATGCCAAATTTCACAGTTTATACTTATAATTAATTCAAGTTTTGCATATTCTACCCAATCGTATCCCCAACGTATACAAACGTACTTCGTTCTCAAGCATAAACAATTTAAGAGATAGAGGGGAATAACACCAAACATGTGATAGGCATATGTAACAATTCCAACATCACTTGCATAATAAATAGACTATAACATATCACATGGTTTCAATGCTAGCATGATGATAACTTGGCATAGTAATGATTCCAACTTAGTTTAACATGATGATTTCAACTTTACATCATAGGCATAATAATCATTGCGGGCATAATGATAATTTTATTACAAACATGAAACATTAAAGGCATAGTAATCCTAATAGGCATAGTGGATTCCAATTTAGCATTTTTAACATAATGATTCTCATAGACATAATGATTCCAATTTATCATAATGATTCTCATCTAACATTATAAACATAATGGTTCCAATTTAGCGTTTTTAACATAATGATCCACAACTAACATTATAGACATAATGATTCCAATTTAGCGTTTTTAACATAATGATTCTCAACTAACATTATAAACATAATGGTTCCAATTTAGCATTTTAACATAATGATTCTCAATTAACATTATAGACATAATGATTCCAATTTAGCATTTTTAACATATCTAACATTATAAACATAATAATTCCAACTTTTCATCATAACCTAGCAATACCCAATTTTTCATTAATCATGATGGATATATTAACATCACAGGCATAATTCCATCAATAGTCATAGCCATGGTTTAATTAGCATCATAGGCATGGTTTAATCAACATAAAGATTTCAATAAACATAGTGATTCCATGGACATGTATTAGTCCAACTTGCCAAACAATTAATCCCAAGTGATTCATAACAACATCAAAATCATGACAAGTTTAACTTGCAACGTTGCCATAGCAATATCCCCAAATTATAATTCAAAGGTAAACAATATAAATATGGATTAACAATAGTTCCTAAATCCGGTTTCAATTCATGGCATGTCCATATTGTTTTAGCGTTTTTGCCTAAAAAGTAACATAGAACTTACAATATGAAGCAAATAATCCAAATAAAAATCCCAAATCAAATAGTCCCAAATTCGTTGTCTAAAGCGTCGTAGTTGTTGTAGCTTCTAGTTGTAGTCTTCAAGAATCGTCCTCCATCTTCTATAATTTTATTCTTTGTATTTTTAATTCAGAGCTCTAGGTTTAATGGCGGCGGCCTGAGGCTAAAATGAATTAGTATGATTTAGGCTAGGTCTAGGTGTTATTTTATAGGTGAATAGGATGATTTAGAGCCTTCAGATCAGTCCAGAAGTCATCAGAATCGCACAGCTCGAATACACATCATCTAGCCACTCAAAAGAAGACACATCACCTCAGAACACTCCAAAATTCGGTGCTGGATTTGTACGGGCGCACTTGGCAGGTGCGCCAGTGTATTTTTGTACTGGCGCACTTCACAAGTGCGCCAGTGTATTCTGGACTGTTTTCGGTTTTTCTGCCTAACTTCGTTCGTCCATATCTTCTTCATACGGTATCCGATTTTCGAAAACTCGGACTCTATTTCGCGTATTTTTCCAAGACGAACACAATGGCGTAACCCATTTCCCTTGATTTCATCATTTATAATTAATTATACTTTAATTCGAGAAGCTTAATGTTATAGAATTCACGGGGTGTTACATTCTCCCCCACTTAAAAGGATTTCGTCCCCGAAATCTTCAAGTTCAGGAAGAATGTACATCCTAACATCCAAACATCCAACTACTCATCCATCAAACACAAGCATCCATTGTCCTTAAAAAAACTTCTAATGCTTTATGATCATATGCGAAGTGTGTGTATATGTTCCTTAGCTAATGCTAATGATCAGGCCTGATTGATCTTCTAAATGCAAAATATGTTTAGTGAAATGAATCCAATATGTATGCAAATTTTTTCTATTATAATTCATAATTTCTACATGAGTGCTCGAACATTCAATCATATGCAACAACCAAATGATAGCACAACCAAGTTTCCAAAATAAACACTCATGCATATGCAACATGAAAATGTGTCTGAGCCGATCTAGTGCCTAATGTGTATTCATGCATCCACGAGCAACCACTTGCGACCACTTGTAACCATTTCGCAATCATAACATGTTTCAATTACATGTTTACATCCAAAAAGATTCTACCTATGGTTCTCAAGATAGAATCGAGGAGAGAAATAAGATAAAACAAAGCATCTAGAATAAGTTAACGATGTACCGCCAGAAGGTCCGGTCTGCTTCTCAGGGCAGTCTTTGCTGATGTGTCCAGTCTTCCCACAATGAAAACATTCACCTTGCTTTCTCTTCCTCTTTCTACAATCCTTGGCTATGTGCCCTTCCGTACCACAGTAATTGCATTTCCTTTTATCACGTGAGTTGTTGTTCTTGCCTCCTTTCTCGGAGTCTACCTTCTTATTCTTAGAATCGTTGGGCTTGACCTCTTTCTTCCCTTGAGAGTTTTCTGCCTCTGTCTCCTTCTTGCCCTTATCTTCCTCGTTCAGCAATGCTATCTGCACCAACCTTTCGTACGTAGCTCCCATGGGTATATGGGTCATGGCCAAACTGTGTAATGGCTCATTCAACCCTTTGACAAAGCGGAGAGCCTTCTTGTGCGGGGTGTTGACTAGGTCCAGTCCGAACCTAGCCAGCTCATCGAATTGATTAATATACTCTTTGACTGTCATATTCCCTTGCTTAAGAAATAAGAATTTTTCCAACTGAAGACTCCTTTCAGCTTCTGAGAGAAATTTAGCCTCAAACCTTGCCCTAAAGTCCTCCCATGTTTCCACTGGTCTTTCTGCATTAGTGACTTCCCACCAGTAGGAAGCCTCGCCCTTTAGTAGCCACACTGTCAGTTGTACTTTCTGCCTATCTTCTACCTCAAAGATGATGAATAAGTCCTCGGTTTCTTTCAGCCAATTCCTAGCTGCCACGAAAGACTCAGTTCCATGAAATTCCTTTCCTCCCATAGCCTTAAAATCTTTACATATCTTAGCAAAAGTGTTTCCCCGCGGAGGAGGTGGAGGAAGAGGTGCTGCTGCAACTGGATGATTTCCTGCAGCTGGGGGAGGAGGAACGGTAGGACCTGGCTGGGTGGCCCTTACTTCTAAGAATCGTCTAAACCAACCAGGTATTGGTACACCCTCTGGCAAGTTAAGTTCTTCGGACATGCTGAAATAAAAGGATAGATTCAAAACGAAGGATAAGAGATAATACCTATGGCTTTGGGGGACTTTGCCCTTTTTAAAATAAAATAATATTTTATCTTTTTAAAAATGCTTCTTTAAATTTTATTTTGAAAATAAATTTTTGAAACTTTTATCTTATCTGGTAAACCTATGCTCTGATACCAAGTGAAACACCCCACCTCCGTTAGGGTCACTCTCAAAGGGAATGCCCTAATTTTGGTGGAGGTTTATAAGTATAAGTCACAGATATACAAGACAGATATAATAACACATATTTTTGAACAGCGGAAAACAACAACTTTTATTTCACCAAAATACGTGTTACACAAACCATGTCATAATTGTCTTACAATACTTCCAAATATCATAACTGTCTTGATTACGTTATTTAAAGAAGCATGAAGAAAACATAAATAAACTGCAAAAGTCCCCTAATTGCTGTCCAAAGCCATAGTCTAAAACGGAAAAGATCCAAGCAATACATTCTTTCTCTTCAAGCTGGATGTGAAAATTGGTCAAGCTGCGGTATTCCCTCCCTGAGAACCTGGGGGGGGGGACGAAAGAAAAACAGGCGAAAGGAAAAAGGGTCAGTCATAAAGACTGGGTAAGTTCTAGTGACTTTCAGTGTAGAAACGGTTAAAACAACCTGTCATGTATGAACTGGAACTAAACTTAAGAATGGTGTCAAGGTGAACAAGATAGACTAAGGTGATCAGGATAAGTCAAGACAAGTCAAGTAAAGCATCACATGTTCGAGATTCGTTGCATCGACTGTACTAGTATACTAAGCCCATATCACAAGTTAATCACGAAATAAATCCCACAGCCCAATGTCATGAAATGACCCTGAAACGGGGTCTGACCCAAGTACGGGGTCCTACGGAGCGATTATCTAGTCGATCGGCTCCCTACAAGTTCTAGCTCGTCAAGTGTCCGTGTCATACGGCTAATCACGAATGTAGTCACCTGTGCTGGGTCCACCTTTGGGTGTATCAGCCCTAGGGTGTCAACCCCTGACACGGTTCAAGATGCACAGATAAATCTACGGATACCCAGTGTCTGCCCCGGATACGTGCACGATCGTAGTCCACCGAACCTACACTGGTGTACCCCACTGCCGTCGTTCACCTCTTACAATCAGCCCAGTAATCGTGCCCCACCCGGCCTAGCCCCAGGGTACCTTGATACTTCCAGAGGGTTACTACTGAAAGGGGTCGTGTCTAGGGTTTCGCCTAATAGATTAGGTCATGTAATTCGTGACCAAACCCGCCTAACAGATTAAGTCATGTAATTCGTGACTTAATCCTTTTCCAGTCTAGTCATGTCAAGATGGTTAAGTAAGTCATTTCAGTTCACGACTTAACCCGCCTACGTGTCATGTCAAGTTGGCTAAGTGTTGTCGTTTTCAAGTTCATGACTTAGCCCTACAAATCGTGTTCAAGTTGGTTAAGTTGTCTTTTCATGTTCATGACTTAACCCTAATTAGCATTAATTGATTCGTTAATGCACCGAACCACTCACATTGGATCCTATTGTTCGTAGCCACTGGATTTGCCGGGCGGTTCCGGGCAGGTTTACGCTACGAACTCAACCCAACCTCGGGTTTCAAGCGCAATGTGACCAACTACCCACATTGGATCCAATTGTTTGTAGCAACTGGATTTGCCGGGCGGTTCCGGGCAGATTTACACTACAAACTCAACCCAACCTCGAGTTGGCCACTTTCTTGTTTTCTAAAGTCATGCCCATGTTCTTATCAGATTTTGCTATTTCCACATCATGTTCATATATCAACTTGGTGCCCAACTAAGGCATGTTTAAAGTCAAGTTATGGCATGTTCAAGTCAAGTTTTCGTGCCATATTTCATGTTCTACTTATGCCAAATTTCACAGTTTATACTTATAATTAATTCAAGTTTTGCCTATTCTACCCAATCGTATCCCCAACGTATACAAACGTACTTCGTTCTCAAGCATAAACAATTTAAGAGATAGAGGGGAATAACACCAAACATGTGATAGGCATATGTAACAATTCCAACATCACTTGCATAATAAATAGACTATAACATATCACATGGTTTCAATGCTAGCATGATGATAACTTGGCATAGTAATGATTCCAACTTAGTTTAACATGATGATTTCAACTTTACATCATAGGCATAATAATCATTGCGGGCATAATGATAATTTTATTACAAACATGAAACATTAAAGGCATAGTAATCCTAATAGGCATAGTGGATTCCAATTTAGCATTTTTAACATAATGATTCTTATAGACATAATGATTCCAATTTATCATAATGATTCTCATCTAACATTATAAACATAATGGTTCCAATTTAGCGTTTTTAACATAATGATCCACAACTAACATTATAGACATAATGATTCCAATTTAGCGTTTTTAACATAATGATTCTCAACTAACATTATAAACATAATGGTTCCAATTTAGCATTTTAACATAATGATTCTCAATTAACATTATAGACATAATGATTCCAATTTAGCATTTTTAACATATCTAACATTATAAACATAATAATTCCAACTTTTCATCATAACCTAGCAATACCCAATTTTTCATTAATCATGATGGATATATTAACATCACAGGCATAATTCCATCAATAGTCATAGCCATGGTTTAATTAGCATCATAGGCATGGTTTAATCAACATAAAGATTTCAATAAACATAGTGATTCCATGGACATGTATTAGTCCAACTTGCCAAACAATTAAGCCCAAGTGATTCATAACAACATCAAAATCATGACAAGTTTAACTTGCAACGTTGCCATAGCAATATCCCCAAATTATAATTCAAAGGTAAACAATATAAATATGGATTAACAATAGTTCCTAAATCCGGTTTCAATTCATGGCATGTCCATATTGTTTTAGCGTTTTTGCCTAAAAAGTAACATAGAACTTACAATATGAAGCAAATAATCCAAATAAAAATCCCAAATCAAATAGTACCAAATTCGTTGTCTAAAGCGTCGTAGTTGTTGTAGCTTCTAGTTGTAGTCTTCAAGAATCGTCCTCCATCTTCTATAATTTTATTCTTTGTATTTTTAATTCAGAGCTCTAGGTTTAATGGCGGCGGCCTGAGGCTAAAATGAAATAGTATGATTTAGGCTAGGTCTAGGTGTTATTTTATAGGTGAATAGGGTGATTTAGAGCCTTCGGATCAGTCCAGAAGTCATCAGAATCGCACAGCTCGAATACACATCATCTAGCCACTCAAAAGAAGACACATCACCTCAGAACACTCCAGAATTCGGTGCTGGATTTGTACGGGCGCACTTGGCAGGTGCGGCAGTGTATTTTTGTACTGGCGCACTTCACAAGTGCGCCAGTGTATTCTGGACTGTTTTCGGTTTTTCTGCCTAACTTCGTTCGTCCATATCTTCTTCATACGGTATCCGATTTTCGAAAACTCAGACTCTATTTCGCGTATTTTTCCGAGACGAACGCAATGGCATAACCCATTTTCCTTGATTTCATCATTTATAATTAATTATACTTTAATTCGTGAAGCTTAATGTTGTAGAATTCACGGGGTGTTACACCATATTGATGAGACTTTTAAATCTATTGTTGGGAAAGCATTGATATCTGAGAGCCTTTATCCTAAGACCAAGACTGAAGTCGTTGTTGCATCTGCAGAGGGGCCAAAGCCGCAAGCAAGCGGTGGAGGAAAGAATAATTCTTAGAATAAAAGGAAGCTGAGTCAGAACCAAGCTAAGGATGGTTAGAAGAATAAGAAAGATGTTGAGTGCTTTAGCTATGGCAAGAAGGGCCATTATGCTATGTCGAGCAAAGCCAGTGGACAGTAAGTGCTTCAACTGCAGCCAAGTGGGACATCACAAGGATAAATGTACGCAACCCCCTAAAGAGAAGCAGATTGTTAAAGAATATGCCATTAATGTTGTTCCTTCTTCGTCGAATGCCCCAATTGCGACGGAGAAAGGAAAGAATGTCGTCATTCAAGGTATGCTTTCTGTCTATGATGTTCTTGTTCGAGTACTGTTTGATACTGGGGCTTCCCATTCCTTCATATCTAGTGACCTAGAAGATAGGTTGGGATTGGAACCCGAGATAATCGATAGACCTTTAGCGGTGACAAACCCGATTGGTGGCTCGACTAGCCTTAGTATGATTTGTCATAATGTGGTCTTATCGAGTCATGGATGTATGTTTGCTTGTGATTGCTTTGTTTTGGGCTTTACTGGGTTTGGCATTATTTTGGGAGTCGATTGGCTCCAAAGGTACGGGGTGGTGGTAGTCTGTGAGAGATTTTCGATGACTATTAGAGCGGATGATGGACGGAGGGTAGTGTTTGGTGGCCTACCTAGTGATGAGGTGATGGCTAGTTTTCTAAATTTCCTCGATATCCCGTAGGACGAGTTAGCAGGAATTCCCATTGCTGGTCAGTATCTGTATATCTTCGAGGAAGTGATCGGACTTCCAGCACACCGAGAGATTGAGTTCCATATTGATTTGGTGAAAGATGCCAGACTTATAGTTATGCCACTTCGTCGTATGGCGACAAGGGAGCAGAGAGAGCTCGGGGTGCAAGTAAGAGATCTTTTGAAAAAGGGGTTTATCAGAAGAAGTGTCTCCGAGTGGGGAGGACCAGTTGTACTTGCGACCAACGCAGATGGTTCCCTTCATTTATATGTGAACTATCGAAAGCTGAATAAGGTGACTAGGAAGAATAAGTTTCCTCTTCCATGGATAGATGATTTTTTTGATCAACTGCAAGGTGCAAGAGTGTTCTCCCAGTTGGACCTCGCGATAGGATTTCATCAGCTCCGAGTAGCAGCTGAGAGTATTCCTAAAACGGCATTTCGGACGCCGTTTGGATTCTATGAGTGGTTGGTCATGCCATTCGGGTTGACTAGTGCACCAGCATACTTTGTGGATCTTATGAATAGAGTATTCTTAGATCAATTGAATAAGTTTGTTCTTATATTCGTGGACGATATACTTGTTTATTCGAGGACAGAGGAAGAACACAGGGAACATTTGAGAGTAGTAATGGAGGTGTTGAGAAAACACCAATTGAAAGAAAAAATTTCTAAATGTCACTTCTGGAGGAGAGAAGTGAGATTCTTGGGCCATGTTGTCTTAGAGAATGGCGTTGCCGTGGATCCTATGAAGGTGGCTACGGTACAAGATTGGTCTATGTCCAAGTATGCAAAAAAACGTAAAAAGTTTCTTGGGATTAGTTGAACGTTATCGTAAGTTTATCCAAGATTTCTCCAAGATAGCGGCACCGTTAACTCAGTTGACCAAGAAGAATCAAGCTTTCATTTGGGACGAGAGGTGTGAAAATGCATTCAAGAGTCTAAAGGAAAAGTTGACACGTGCGTCAGTGTTAGTCATTCCTAAAGGGAATGAAGAGGTGACAGTATACACAGGTGCATGTGGTACCGGACTAGGTGTTGTATTGATGCAAGGAAGTAGGGTTGTAGCTTATGCAAGTCGGCAACTGAAACCGCATAAGAAAAGATACCCTACCCACGATTTGGAATTGGCAGTGATCGTGTTCGCATTGAAGATGTGGAGACATTATCTCTTGGGAGAAAAATTCGAGTTGTTTAACGATCATAAATCGTTAAAGTATCTCTTCTCTCAGAAGGATCTAAATCTCCGATAGCAAAGATGGTTAGAATTCTTGGCTTCCTATGATTTCAATATCACATATACACTAGGAAAGGGAAATGCGGTAGCTGATGCATTGAGTAGAAGACATGCCAGTTTAGGGGCTATGTTTCTTGAGTGGAAGCAACTAGAATATATCACAGGGTACGATTTCAGACCAAAGTGCGAATTGGATCTAGGAATGCTAGCAAGTTTGACGATCAGACCCACTTTGATTGAGCGAATTGGTTCCAGTCACAGGAACAATCCTAACCTATTGGAAATCATCTCCAAGTTAGAGATGGGTATCGATGAGGAGATGAATAAGTCTGGGCTTAATCGAAATGGATGGCTTAGAAAGAATGGGAGACTAGTTGTACACAATGTTAATGGATTGAGAGATGAAGTGCTTAGAGAATGCCATCACTCAAAACTAACTATACATCCCGGTAGTAACAAAATGTATCGAGACATGAAGCAGACTTACTACTGGGAAGGGATGAAAAGAGACATTGGGAAGTTTATATCCAAATGCATGCATTGCCAGCTAGTTAAAGCTGAGCAAAAGAAACCTAGTGGTTTGTTGCAACCATTAGAAATTCCAGAATGGAAATGGGAACATGTCTCAATGGATTTCATTTATGGGTTACCGAGGACTAGATCGGCCAATGATAGCATTTGGGTGATTGTGGACCGATTGACCAAGAGTGCAAGGTTTATACCCATCAAGTCGAATAGAATAGCAGCTAAGTTAGCAAAACTGTATATGAAGTAGGTAGTGAGATTTCATGGGGTACCCAAAGGCATTGTAAGTGACTGAGATCCGTTGTTCACTAGTGGATTTTGGAAGAGCTTATAAGAGGCTTTAGGATCAGATTTGCATCTCAATACTGCGTACCATCCTCAAACTGACGATCAAACAGAGAGGGTAAATCGAGTATTAGAAGATCTATTGAGAGCTTGTATATCATATTTCGGTGGATCATGAGATGACCATCTGCATCTAGTGGAGTTTGCATATAATAATAGTTATCAATCTAGTATTGGTATGGCTCCATTTGAAGCTTTATGCAGAAGACCATGTAACTCACCATCATGTTGGTTAGAAACTGGTGAGAAGTTTGTGCTTGGGCCAGATGTGATAAGAGAAACTTCAGACAAGATCAAGGTTATCCAACAGCAAATGAAGGCTGCCCAAGATAGGCAGAAGAGTTATGTTAATAAGAGGCGAAGATAGTTGAAATTCTCCATTGGCGACTTGGTGTTTGTCAAGATTTCTCCGTTAAAGAGCGTGATTCAATTTGGCAAGAGAGGCAAGTTAGCACCAAGTTTTGTTGGTCCATTTCCAGTTCTCAAACAAATTGGGAATTTAGCATATAAAGTTGGATTACCTGACAAGATTGCAGGAGTTCACAATGTATTTCATGTTTCCCAATTAAGGAAGTTTGTGCATGACCCCGATATGACTATTTCACTGTATCGGTTGGATGACATCGAAGTAGAACCCAAGGCGGTTGGGAATCGCAAGCCGATCCATATTGTCAAGAGCGATACGAAGCAACTTCGAAGGAAGGCGGTGAAACTGTTCAAGATTCAGTGGGGCGAGAATGAAAATGACCGTACTTGGGAAACAAAGGTGAGAAAAAGGGAACCGTATCTAGAACTCTTTGCCTGGTAAGATTATAATAGTGACAATTTCTTCCCTTGTTAGTAAATCGCATGCTAGGGTAGGCTTGTTGTCCTTGTTGTGTATGTTTGATTGTTTGTGAATGACTGATAGGCATGCGGAACACCTTTGTATGTTTTTGGTTAAGGAATTTCGGGGACGAAATTTCTTAAAGGGGGGAGAGTGTAACGACCCGCATTCTACGTATCGAAGGATCGTAGAATATTTATTTCATTTTCATATGAAGTCGTATGGTCATGTAACTTTGGGGAACGACTATTGGGGTCATTTCCAATATTTACGATTTTTGCCGATTTTTAAATGACCATTTTGCCCCTAGCGAATCTTGTTTGGCCCATAACTTTTGATTGGTAAGGAGTTTTGACTTGAAACCACTTCCATTGGATTCGAATGATGGTTTACCTTTCCGTAGAGTGGTCACATTGATTAAAAGGACTTACCGTTTGGGAGATATGGCTGAAATAAGATTTAGAAGGTGAAAAACAGCTTAACTGGGCCTAATTAGGGTGATTAGCAGCTAGGCCCATAACCTTTCGGGATTAGGGTTATAGGGAGGCTAAAATCAGTTAGGAAATGATCTATTTTCATTTTCTCAGCCGCCTAAAACATTTTTCTAACCCTAGTCATGGCCTCCACCTTCTAAAACACCTCCAAGTCACTTTCTTCTTGAAGATTAAGCTAATTAGCATCAAATCAAGGCAATTCAACATCAAATCAGAGTTGGTTCTACTATGTTGCATAGATATTTGATCCAAATTAGAGATATTTTCAGATCTAAGTTTTATTTGTGGCTAAGGTGTGTGATTTGCATTGTTTTCCACTAATTACGGCTAATTAGAGGTGATTAGTGTTAATTAACGAAATTATACATGATTAAATTCTTGAAAAATGTTTAGAAATTCTTAAATATTATTTTAAGCCTCTGTTAGAAATTTGGCTTAATTTGGATATGTTTTGCTAATCCTATCATTAGTTATGGTTAAGCATGATTAAGGGGAAATTATGGGTTTTGGGTATGTTTGATCCATTTTGACATGGTTATTTATCATTTTGGTGTTTTTGGTTGATGTTATATATTGCTATGACTGTTTGGTATGATTTATGATTGCTTAGAACAGTTAGAATGGTCGAAAACGCCGTCGTGCGGCGTAAACAGTAGCTGGAAAAGTTGTAGGAAACAGTGCAGGATTTTGACCCAAACCAGATCGGATCGGTAGGGGACGAACCGACCCGCTCTTGAAGCATCCACCCCAGCTCGCGCTTAAGCTCCACGACCCGAACCCTCGCCAAAGTGTGCCACGAGCAGGAACCCCGATCCGAACCGATGCCATTCGCGAACCATGGGACTTGACCGAACTGAAGGCGCCTTAGGACCACGAGCCGACTCGATGCTTAGAGGAGACCACGACCCTAACCGCTTCTCCGAACCGAAGCACCGCGACTGGAGCATCACGACCCGACTAAGAGGAGAAGCAACGAACCAGTGGAGACCCGAACTAGATGGAGATCGAACCTATGGGTGATTACGATCCAAAGCGAAGTGAAATGAAGGGTCGAACCGATCCGGAAGAGACCAAAACCTGAGATGAAAAGGTAGTCCAAATGGGAAGTAGAACTCAGGATCTAGATGGGAACAACAAGTTAACTTCATGAGTTGGGCTTTGCTGCGGGACGTGTGCAAAGGGGTTATTGATGTATATAGCTTTGACTCACCACTAAGAGACGGATGTTAGGCTACAGATCAATTCAGTGGGGTAGTTATTACTCCATGGGGAAGAGTGATCATAGCATGGCTATGAGCAAGTGCAGTGGAGTCGTCATGATTTCATGAGGCAAAATGGACATAACAAGGGATTAGTGGCTATGGATTAGTGCAGTGGAGCCATCATTGACTCCATGGGGGCAGAGTGATCATAGCAAAGGATTTGGGTGGTCAAAGCGGTGGATATCGTATACTTTTTGCACTGAGTGAGAGATGTGAGGCTGATAGCTATGTTTGATGTTTGCTATCACCATGACATGCACACCCCCTACCCCATTATTTTCACACCATCTGTTAGTGTCACCTTAGAGTATTGTACATCCTGTTGTGCTAACTCTTTGGTTGCAGATCCAAGTTCAGGTATGGTTATGTATACCTGTTATTATTCTGTTTTGCCTCTTAACGCTTATACCAGACTTTTGTCTGACCCAGAGTTTTATGTCTCTTCTTATTACTCTGGTTGCTTTTAAACGGGCAGACTAGAAACAGGTCAGGTGATTATGCACGAGTAGCTGTACCTGAGACGAGCAGGAGGCTTCCACACATGATATATATATATATATATGTATGTATATATATATATATATAATTTCCCTGTGTTGTTGCTTGTCACTACTTTGGGCATTAGTAGTGTACCTCTTTCTTTTGCTTTAGAGATAGTATTTCAAAGTTGTAATAATGTTAGTTTGGATGATAAGCTGTATTTTGGATTTCCACTGCTATAATGGTTTAGTTTTCAGCTTATACACTGTCTCGCCTGTTTTATGTCAAATTTAAGGTATTATTATATTTTATCCCATGCGCTGTGAGACATTCTATAGGTTTCTTGTTAGTTTAAATTCCTTTCTTTTCCTTTCTTTGGCGACCGTCCCGTGCTGGTCGGGCATTGGCACAATGCACTTTCATTGGAAATGTCGGCTGGTGCGGGGCGAGGCGTCACACTATTACAATTTCATTTTTACCAATCCAATTTCCTCTTTGAAAATGTCATTCCAAATCTATTGATTTGACTTAATTCCATTATTAGGTATCGCCAATTCAACATCAACGTTTTAACTTCACATCCCTTTTATAAACCTTGTTTATAAATTCAGGTTTAATATAAACCTTTTTTTATCTCACTTTCTTTTACTTAATTCAAATGATAAGTAAATATTTAATTTAAGCTATCGTATTCGCTTAAATCCCTTTTATGACTTAATTCTTGAAAACTTGGGTTTTTAAAATAAATCCGATCATAAACTCATTTCACAATTTAACTATAACTCATTTCCAACTCGATCACTTACTTAAATGATTTCCATTTAAAAAGTAATCTCTAAAATCTAAATAATAATTTATTTCAACATTAACTATTGTAATTAGTTAACTACTTTATTAACTAAAATAAATAATAAATTTCCTTTTTAAAGTCTTATTAAAATTAAACAACTATTCGATAAGCTATTCCATTTGATTAATTAAAAGCATATTAATCAAATGACCATTTCAATTAAAATAATTGAATTAGTCAACTCAACCCATGATTATCTCGTTAATCAATTCCAATTAATCCTCCCTTTAAATTAATTAATATTATTATTAATTTAAATAACTTCATTTAATTGTTTCTTAAAACAATTAATCCAATTCTTAACCGTTACTTTAAATTTTGCTCAACTGCTTGTAAATCTTATTAATAAAAGAATTTTCCTTATAAGACCATTTAATAATTACCTAAGGCAATTAGCCTTACTTAATCTAAGTTAGCATTGTATCATTTGGATGAGAATGGTGATTCTTTTAGTTGGGGTATGGATAAGAGTTTAATTTACTCTGTTAATTTTATGTATAATTTTATTAATTTTTCTGGTGTTTCTTTGCTACCTTTTAAGTTTATTTGGAATTCTAATTCTCCTCCTAAAGCTAAGTTTCTTATGTAGTTGATTATTTATAAAAAGCTTAATACAGTCGAGCTATTAAAGAAGAAGAATATTATTTTTGATGTTAAGTGTTGTTTTTGTAGTCTTTTGGATGAAGATGTTGATCATTTATTTTTCTCTTGCAATTTTACCAATTATATTTTAACTATGTGTTTAAGGATTTTTGTTTTTGGTTGTTTTAATTCTTTTAGTAGCTGTGTTGAGTATTGGGATCGTTGCAGATTTGGCTATAATCCTAGACAGAGGTATGTGTTAGACTCTTTAGTTATTACCATCAGTTGGTTTATATGGTTGGAGAGGAATCAGATATTTTTTTCATTCTAGTTCAGTGTTCGCTGATAATTTAATCATTAAGACAGTTAATTACTGTCTGGATTGGATGTCCAACTCGTGCTCTAAGTCTTATGGTAATTCGCGTTTGGTTGTTTTTAGCTTAAGGTTAGGTTTAATTTGAGTTTATTTATTAGAATCAATAGTTATTTTAAAGGTGATAGACCTTGCATCTGTTGTTAATTTCTGTATTTTGGTATAGCCTTTTTGTCTCTTTTTCTTTCTTCTTCACATATATGTTATGAATATATATATATATATGTGTGTGTGTGTGTGTGTGTGTGTGTGTATATATATACATATATATATATTCATATTTATATGTGATGGGTATTTATGGTTTTCCTAGTTTCTTTCGGGTTTGTAACGACCCGGGTTTTCGCGATCCTGGATATCGGCATACAACCCTATGTCAACTATTCAAGCATCGGAGATACCGGATAGTCCATGAAAAAAATTAGAGGGTGAGAATAGGTAAGATAGAAACTTAGAATAGAAGAAGAAGAAGAAAAACATACAACATTAGAGCAACACGAATCTCACAGCGGAACGAACAACATATAATAGATAACATATCTTTGAAATAAAATCAGTATATGTATACAGTAACATTATCAGAGTACAACACTTACAACACAGCGAAAATAACTATAGCTATATAATCCTGAAGCCTCCTGCTCCAAGCTCTCCAAGTATATCTGCAAAATCATGACTACTTGACTACCCGTACAAAATTGGGCACCCAAGAGTTTAGGGAAAACAAAACAAAATAAACTCTGGGTCAGTCATGTGACTGGTGTGAGTAAACTCAAATCATTTGTTTAACTTTTCAAAATCCTTTCTAAAGAAATGATAATCGTAAGACTGATCCACACATAAACACGGATGGTTTTTACCTTACGATAACCCAAAATATTCTTTATATCAAGGCTCTTCTGGTATTACATTAATGTCTAAATACAAGTACTTAGCAATCTAGCAGAAACGCTTTCATCTCACATTATACATATATAATATACAATCAAAACCATGGGCTCTTATTGGGTAACGGATTTCCAACTATGACAAGGTATGGATCCACCTCCCGATCAGTGTACTCTAGAAGCGATACACTGGAGTTCAACAAGAACATCTTACAACTCGGCCACACATAACCGACCATTCATTTCTCTTGAATGTATCGAATATATTGCCACCCTTCGGTTAGTATTCCAACATAATCGTCCCCGGGAGATACAGAATTGAAAGAAGTACAAATATGAATATTCTCTAGATGGTGACAATATACCCTAGTTGGGTGCGGCCCACTTAGCCATGTTGCATGCCCGATTTCTGTCATTTCCCACTTGATGAGGCTCGAGGTCAAAATGTATCTTTTAACAGATCACTCCTCCATTTACTTCGAATGTCACATCGCCATACCCGCCAAATCACAAGTTGATTTCCTCAAAAATATCACGGGTATAAAGCTAAGAGAAACGAATTCCTCCACCACCAAACGTAAATACATTTGAAGAGATCAACTTCCGCGATCTATTAAATATACTCTGTCAGACATTCTTCCATACAGGTTTCCCTGGGATTGGACAAACCGAAAGCACTATTCAGTACATCCATCTTAGGCAATCTCTACCTAAGATTTATACAATAGTCCTTGCACTTTACTCTGTCTTCAATATATTCGGCATACTTGGTTTGCAACGCTTATGCCAATACGGAGTGGTTCTTCGGATAATAATCCAACTGGTCTCTCCATATTAACAACGTTAAAATGGTCAAAACTTTGATAGTCGGTGATTTAACTATCAAATGAAAAATGTCCTTATACACACAACGATCTTATTTCCACATGGAATTATCGATCAAATCATCAAACATATATATATATTCATATTTCCTTATTTTCTATGTTTAGAAAATATATGTTATTAACACTGGAAAACGTTTCCATAGCTTATTTACGTATCACTATTCTTCTACAACTATCAGTCTCTGACAGTAAACTAGTATGAGAACAATTCCCTAAGTATCAATCCCGAAGGTCGAAACCAACATCAGAAAGACACTTAGAAAACTATTCAACTTAACTAATCTCCAGTCAGTTTCTAATTTAGCTTAATTCCATTTCTTAACTCCTTATAAATAAATCATTCCATTTTCTATGTTTAGAAAATATCTCTGATTCTATATTTAGAAAATGTTTCCAAAACTCATTTATATGGATTTCAAACTATCGTTGTATAAAACATCGTTATGACCGCTCAATCCATAAATCGCTTATTACTTAACTGTATTTCTAACTAATTCTCGCCATTGAACCTCATTGTTTCTTAGTTAAGTAAGGAAGTCAATCAAGTTGGGGTATAATTACCTCTCAGACCTTAATTGAACGACGTTCTTAACCTTGCAATAGACAAAGTTCACCGCTCCAATTTCTACAATCATTTGCTTACGCAAATTCTCAGATTTGGATTATGTATCCACTTCTTTTATGAAAAACATTTATTATAACGCTAACGTTATAAACTCTACTTTCGAAATATCTGACTTCAAATATAACTTTTATTCTTTAATTTGAATAAATAAATAAACACCTAATTTATAAATAAATAAATCTTGATTTAAAAATCGGAAAGTATAAGTATTTTCGCGAATTCGATATAATCGAATTCGACGATTAACTCCCTTCGAATAACTAATATTCGATTAACTCACTTCGAATAACTAATATCCGATCAACTCCTCTCGAATAACTAAATTCGATTAACTCCTCTCGAATAACAAATATTTGATGACTCCTTTCAAATAACACTAATATTTGATACTCCTTTTCGAATAACTAATATTCGATAACCTCTTTTAGAATAAACTATATTCGATTAATCCTTGTTCGAAAAACTAATATTCGATAACCACTTTCGAATAAACTATATTCGATTAATCCTCTTCTTCGAATAACCTTATTCGATTACTCTTTCTTCGAATAAACTATATTCGAACAACTTTAATCTGACTACCTCTAATTCAATTAACTCTGTTCAAATAACTAATATTCGATAGTCTCTCTTCGAATAACTAATATTCGATAACTCCTTTCGAATAACATTAATTTGATTTAACTCTAACTGGTAAACTCTAATTGATTAACTCTAACTGGTTAACTCTAACAGATTAACTCTAACTGATTAACTCTAACTGGTTAACTCTAACTGATTAACTCCGGTTAACTCCAACTGATTAACTCTAGCTGGTTAACTCTAACTTGTTAACTCTAACTGATTAACTCCAACTGATTTACTCCAACTGATTAACTCTAACTGGTTAACTCTAACTGATTAACTCTAACTGATTAACTCTAACTAATTAACTCTAAATGGTTAACTCTAACTGGTTAACTCTAACTGGTTAACTCTAACCGATTAACTCTAACTGGTTAACTCTAACGGATTAACTCTAACTGGTTTACTCTAACTGATTAACTCTAACTTGTTAACTCTAACTGATTAACTCTAACTGATTAACTCTAATTGATTAACCCTATCCAATTTACTATTCATCCATATTCAGTTTCAAATATCGATGTTGAAATCGATTCTTACTTCTCTATATAAGTCCTAACTTATGTATTCCATTTATCCAATGATAAATATTTTATTAAATTTATAAAATATCATTTATAAATTAATCTTCTTACTTTATCTGTTAAAACAGATTTCTCTTTAATGTTCACTTTGAATTCATATTTTTTTATACCCGTGTGCGAAGCACGGGTCTAAACCTTCCTAGTGTAAAATTCTCTTTTTATACCATTCTATTCATTTTTCAAGTATTTCCTTTTATGATCTATTTATTTTCTAAATAAATATTTCTTTTATAATTCTATTTATTTTCTAAACAAATATTTCTTTTATAATTTCTATTTATTTCCCAAATAAATATTCTTTTATCTTTCTATTTAATATGGTTCAAAAATATCTCCTTTTCAAATCTATTTGTAAATGGTTTACAAATATCTCCTTTTATAATTCTCTGTATTTATTTTCTAAATAAATATTCGATTAACTCCTTTTATATTTGTTTCACAAATATTTTTAATTCAATTTTATTTGTTTTATAAATATAATTAAATTTCAATATACACTTTGAAAAATCCCTATGTATATTCCAGTATTTCTTATGTATTTCAAATATCATATATCAATGTTCAGTATCGCCCAGACACACACAATCAACAACGTATTGTATATCACCTCATATATCACAATACATACAAAAACAGTAAAATAAATGTTGAGGAATCCAGGTGGATCCCTCCAACCTTTTTCCCTGCATCCACGGATGTTAAACAATATAATCAACATCAATTTTGTTTCACTATGAAATATTCTGCTAAACAGAATCAATTTATGTATATATATATATATATATATATATATATATATATATATAACCAGATCTATTATTTCAACCAACTACTTAGCAGTTCAACCAAACAGTCAATACACAGAAATTAACAGATAATTATGAGTTCTAAGAATACATTATAAAAATATAACTGTTCAGAGTTGGTGAGTTTTACTCACATTGGACGATCATTGTTAATAACGATAATCATCGCTTGATTTGATTCTAACAATTTATTTCACTATAAATTGTAACGAGCTCGAATTCACTCCTAGTCAGTTCCATTGTGTAGCAGCTGTCCATACGATCCCAACGGATCTGACTGTTCAAAATTCTGGTTATGTATGACAAAGATATTGAATTTATAAGTTCGAACTATTTAAAATAAAAACAAACTTAATTAATTTTAACTAGGCCTCACCCCCAATTTTCCCTGGCCCAAATACCCACTCATGCCCGCAAGGAAAAGTGCTCGTCTTCCATAAACTCGCAAGCTCCAGGAAACAATGAAGACCAAGGCCGGATTTTTAGAAAATCACTGCTACTTCCATACTTCATTAAAAATCAAGATAAAACTACCAAAAATCATGTCATCGATTCCTCTCTCTCCTTCTACCATCGAACTCCAACTCGCCATCATTATTGCCAATGCATTAAAGCAGTCCTCGCACCGCTACAGTTTATCGATCGACATAAATACGAACCAGAATCCCCCAAACTCCTCAACGAGAAGCTCAACCTCCTCACAAATCCGAATACGAACTCAAACTCAAACTCGATGCACCAAAACCCACAAATTCGAAATCCCTAGGTTTACTATCTTCAATATCGAACTCAAAAAATGAGCGTCGAACCCAACAATACTCACATAGAGTTAAAGCAAATCTCAAGGGGGATTCAATCATATATGTTTTATGATTTCCAGAATTTTATTTCATTTTCTTTTGATTTTTATTTTGATCGAAACTTTTACAGGAGATATAAAACATGCGGCGCATTTTGGTTGACCACTGAAATGAAATTAGGTTAGAAAAGTATGTGTTCTATTTATAGGGTAAGTATATATTTTTTTTATTCGAATTTTATATTTATTTTTGATCAACTGCTAGTTGTATTTGTCCTATAAAATTCCTGTGATCACATACAATACCCAAAAATCACGAAAATTGACATACAACTACAGTTCGACATTACGGCTCCAACGAAACTGGTTTCGTCGAATTCCGACTCCATTTGCTCACACAGCGTATTTTTAAAGTCAAATAATTGACTGTATTTCACATCAAAATCCCGTACGACCACATACTGACTTCAAAAATCACGTATATTGAAATCTAGCAATAATTTGATATTGCAGATCCAACAAAATTAGTTTCGTCAAAAAGAGAGGTCATTTGCAAAACTGGCTATTTTTAAAGCTCTAAATAACCCATTTTAAATATAAATATATTTAAAAATAATTAAATTAAATATTTATAAATTAATATTATCGTATATATATTCATATACGGTATCATACAGCTCTAATATATTTCTAACAGGATTTACAGCTCGATATTTCAAAGTTCCCAATTATATCGATATTCGATTTATATTAAATTCCTCTTATAATATAAATAAATCGATATAAATTATAAAGGAATTCCATAGCGACTTTTCTAACATTTGATTTGGACATAAATCAAATTCTACACGACAAAATCCCGATTTTTCTCTTCCATTAGAAAAATATACTTCACCAGCTCCGAACGTTTCTTGTTTCACAGAAATCCGATTTAAAACGGCTTATGTGTATTCGTTTAAAGTTCAAATCGACAAATCACGAACTGCAGCGCTATTTCGAGCTGGTTATAATTATAATATAAATTATACGTTCAAATGGCGTTTATAAATCAATTCGTTAATATAATTCAAATCTAAACTGAATTATATATTTTAAATGATCCAGTTCACACAGTATTGTGAATTCAACTATTCCGACCATTTCGGAAATTATAATATATTATTATATTATAAATATTAATGAAATATTCATTATTATTTAATTAAATAACCATATAAAATCTCTAAACCATTATTTAAATAATTAAATAAATTTATAATTACATCGTAAAAATAAGGGACATTACATTCTTTCCCACTTAAAATGATTTTGTCCTCGAAATTGCTCAAGTATAAAACTAACCCTATTAACTGGTTAAAAATTATTTTTCTTCTTTAACTTCAGTTTCACTATATAGATTAATTTTAACTAAATTATTAATTTATTCCTACTAACGAAAATTTCCATAAACTCTGAAAATTTTCTAACACCCAAAATTTCCGAAAAATTTGGCCGGCACCTCCTTTGTACTAGTCAATCAGTGCAACTACAACTCGCCTCTCTGGGCCATCTCCAACCCAAAAGAAAATCAAACAGCCAAGCAGCTTGCCAAATCGGCTCATAAATCCCATACTGAATGAAACGTGTACCTTTTTGTCGGGCATATCATTGTATTCTTTCCATTTGATGCTAATTCAGCATATACCAATATCATCCCAATCAAACTCAAATCAATTTTATATCCAACACAACCATTCATTTATCCAAGCCAAATTCCATTATCGGTCTCAACTACCATTCTTGATTTTCAATTTAGCTTCCCAAATTTCCATCTAATTTGTTTTAATTCAAACAATCCATTTCTGGGAGTTTCTAAACAACTTTGCTTTTCAAAAATCAAATTTCATTTCGGAATATCAAACAACTCTTTTTCCCAAAATACTTCGAAAACAATCTCTTTGCTAGTAATCCGTCACTTACAACTCGAAAATGAATACTAATGATGTCATGATCATCATCGGAATCTATTTCCAGCTATCAAAGTGAGTACAATACTATATCACTTTCAAAACCATTTCTAAACACTTTCATTTTGAAATCCATTTCAAAATATCCTTTTCAATGCTTGTAACAAATTTAAAATCTCCTAGGATTTTAAAAATTCACATATATTTAACCCAGATTCATTTACAACACATTTCATGTTTCAGAATTTTAATTCCAGTTCTGATTTAAATTCAGATTTAATTCATCTGGTTTCATATATTATACTTATATGAATTTTAATTGGCTATTTACATAACTATTTCAATTATAATCAACCAACACATCCAATATACTATATTTCCAATATATATATCTTCTTTATATCAAAATATAATTTGGGTAAAATTACCCTCTTTTCAAAACACATCATGTCGGTTCATCGTATTCGAGTGCTTATAAACTCCTACTGATATAGTGGATCAAACTGATCGACCAGAACCCATAAACAACTCAATCAATAAATCTCCACAATATAAATTTTATATTTAATAATGAATACGCGCTCATATATATACACTCAACTCAATCTAGGGTATTTCTAACCCTATCTCTACTGAGTCACGCCACAGAGTCAAGGTAATTACTTAACCTTAAGCTCTTATGCCAACTGTAACGTCCCGGAAATTTGTAATCTTTGGTCATCGACATAAAACCCATGTCGATTATCCAAACATCGAAAATACCGGTAGTTAATGAAAGAAATTAGAGGGTGAGAATAGATAAGATAGAAACTTAGAATAGAAGAAGAAGAAGAACATACAACATCAAAGTAACACGAATCTCACAACGAAACGAACAACATATAATAGGTAACATATCTTTGAAATAAAATCAGTATATGTATACAGTAACATTATCAGAGTACAACACTTACAACACAGCGGAAATAACTATAACTATATAATCCTGAAGCCTCCTGCTCCAAGCTCTCCAAGTATATCTGTAAAATCCTGACTACTTGAATACCCGTACAAAATTGGGCACCCAAGAATTTAGGGAAAACAAAACAAAATAAACTCTAGGTCAGTCATGTAACTGGTGTGAGTAAACTCAAATCATTTGTTTAACTTTTCAAAAACCTTTCTAAAGAAATGATAATCGTAAGATCGATCCACACATAAACACGGATAGTTTTTACCTTACGATAACCCAAAATATTCTTTATATCAAGGCTCTTCTGACATTACAATAATGTCTAAATACAAGTACATACCAATCTAGCAGAAACGCTTTCATCTCACGTTCTACATATATAATATACAATCAAAACCATGGGCTCTTATTGGGTAATGGATTTCCAACTATGACAAGGCATGGATCCACCTCCCGATCAGTGTACTCTAGAAGCAATACACTAGAGTTCAACAAGAACATATTGCAACTCGGCCACACATGACCGACCATTCATTTCTCTTGAATGTATCGAATATATTGCCACCACTCGGTTAGTATTCCAACATAACTGTTCCCGGGAGATACAGAATAGAAAGAAGTACAAATACGAATATTCTCTAGATGGTGATAATATACCCTAATTGGGTGTGGCCCACTTAGCCATGCTGCCTGCCCGATTTCTGTCATTTCCCAGTTGATGAGGCTCGAGGTCAAAACATATCTTTTAACAGATGACACCTCCATTTACTTCAAATGTCACATCGCAAAACCCGCCAAATCACAAATTGATTTCCTCAAAAATATCATGGGTATAAAGCTAAGAGAAACGAATTCCTCCTCCACCAAACGTAAATACGTTTGAAGAGATCAACTTCCGCAATCTATTAAATATACTCTGTCAGATATTCTTCCATACAGGTTGCCTTGGGACTGGACAAACCAAAGGCACTATTCAGTACATCCATCTTAGGCAATCTCTACCTAAGATTTATACAATAGTGCTTGCACTTTATTCCGTCTTCAATGCATTCATCATACTTGGTTTGCAACGCTTATGCCAATACAGAGTGTTCTTCGGATAATAATCCAACCGGTCTCTCCATATTAACAACGTTAAAATGGTTAAAACTTTGATAGTCGGTGATTTAACTATCAAATGAAAAATGTCCGTGTACACACAATGATCTTATTTCCACATGGAATTATCGATCAAATCATCAAACATATATATATATATTCATATTTCCTTATTTTCTATGTTTAGAAAATATATGTTATTAACACTGGAAAACGTTTCCATAGCATATTTATGTATCACTATTCTTCTACAACTATCTGTCTCTGACTGTAAACTAGTATGAGAACAATTCCCTAAGTATCAATCCCGAAGGTCGAAACCAACATCAGAACGACACTTAGAAAACCATTCAACTTAACTAATCTCCAGTCATTTTCTAATTTAGCTTAACTCCATTTCTTAAATCCTTACAAATAAATCATTCCATTTTCTATGTTTAGAAAATATCTCTGATTCTATATTGGAAAACGTTTCCAAAACTCATTTATATGGATTTCAAACTACCGTTGTATAAGACATCTTTATGACCGCTCAATCCATAAATCGCTTATTACTTAACTGTATTCTAACTAACTCTCGCCGTCGAACCTCAACTATTTCTTAGTTAAGTAAGGAAGTCAATCAAGTTGGGGTATAATTACCTCTCAGACCTTAACTAAATAACATTCTTAACCTTGCAATAGACAAAGCTCACCACTCCAATTTCTATAATCATTTGCTTACGCAAATTCTCGGATTCAGATTATGAATCCACTTCTTTTATGAAAAACATTTATTATAACGCTAACGTTATAAACTCTACTTTCAAAATATCTAACTTCAAATATAACTTTTATTCTTTAATTTGAATAAATGAATAAACACCTAACTTATAAATAAATTAATCTTGATTTAAAAACCGGAAAGTATAAGTACTTTCGCGAATTCGATATAATCGAATTCGACGATTAACTCCCTTCGAATAACTAATATTCGATTAAGTCACTTCAAATAACTAATATTTGATTAACTCCTCTCGAATAACTAAATTCGATTAACTCCTCTCGAATAACTAAATTCGATTAACTCCTCTCGAATAACTAATATTTGATGACTGCTTTCGAATAACACTAATATTCGATACTCATTTTCGAATAACTAATAATTGATAACCTCTTTTCGAATAAACTATATTCGATTAATCCCTCTTTGAATAACTAATACTCGATAACCACTTTTCGAATAAACTATATTCGATTAATCCTCTTCTTCAAATAACCTTATTTGATAACTCATTCTTCAATTAAACTATATTCGAATAACTTAATCTGACTAACTCTAGTTCAATTAACTCTGTTCAAATAACTAATATTCGATAGTCTCTCTTCGAATAACTAATATTCGATAACTCCTTTCGAATAACACTAATTCGATTTAACTCTAACTGGTTAACTCTAATTGATTAACTCTAACTGGTTAACTCTAACTGATTAACTCTAACTGGTTAGCTCTAACTGATTAACTCTAACAGGTTAACTCTAACTGATTACCTCCAACTGGTTAACTCTAACTTGTTAACTCTAACTGATTAACTCTAACTGGTTAACTCTAACTGATTAACTCTAACATATTAACTCTAACTGATTAACTCTAACTGGTTAGCTCTAATTGGTTAACTGTAACGGGTTAACTCTAACTGATTAACTCTAACTGGTCTAACTGGTTAACTCTAACTAATTAACTCTAACTGATTAACTCTAACTGGTTAACTCTAACCCTAACTGATTAACTCTAACTGACTAACCTTATCCAATTTACTCTTCGTCCATATTTTGTTTCAAATATCGATGTTGAAATCGATTCTTACTTCTCTATATAAGTCCTGACTTATATATTCCATTTATCCAATGATAAATATTTTATTTAATTTATAAAATATCATTTATAAATTATTCTTCTTACTTTATCTATTAAAACAGATTTCCCTTAAATGTTTACTTTGAATTAATATTCTATTATACCGTGTGCGAAGCACGGGTCTAAACCTTCCTAGTGTAAAATTCTCTTTTTATACCATTCTATTCATTTTTCAAGTATTTCCTTTTATAATCTATTTATTTTCTAAATAAATATTTCCTTTATAATTCTATTTATTTTCTAAATAAATATTTCTTTTATATTTTCTATTTATTTCCTAAATAAATATGCTTTTATCTTTCTATTTAATATGGTTCACAAATATCTCCTTTTCAAATCTATTTGTAAATGGTTTACAAATATCTCCTTTTATAATTCTCTATATTTATTTTCTAAATAAATATTCGATTAACTACTTTTATATTTGTTTCACAAATATTTCTAATTCAATTATATTTGTTTTACAAATATAATTAAATTTCAATATACACTTTGAAAATCCCTTTGTATATCAATGTTCAGTATCACCCAGACACACACAATCAACAACAGATTGTATATCACATCATATATCACAATATATATGAAAACAGTAAAATAAATGTTGAGGAATCCAGTTGGATCCCTCCAACCTGTTTCCCTGCATCCATGGATGTTAAACAATATAATGAACATCAATTTTGTTTCACTATGAAATATTCTGCTAAACAGAATCAATTTATATATATATCTAACCAGATCTATTATTTCAACCAATTACTTAGCAGTTCAACCAAACAGTCAATACACAGAAATTAACAGATAATTATCAGTTCTAAGAATACGTTATAAAAATATAACTGTTCAGAGTTGGTGAGTTTTGCTCACATTGGACGATCATCGTTAATAACGATAACCATCGCTTGATTTGATTCTGACAATTTATTTCATTATAAATTGTAACGAGCTCGAATTCACTCCCAGTCAATTCCATTGTGTAGCTGCCGTCCATTCGATCCCAACAGATCTGACCGTTTGAAATTCTGATTACATGTGACAAACATATCCAATTTATAAGTTCGAACTATTTAAAATAAAAACAAACTTAATTAATTTCAACTGGGCCTCACCCCCAATTTTCCCTGGCCCAAATACCCACTCAAGCCCGCTAGGAATAGTGCTCATCTTCCACAAACTCGCAAGCTCCAAGATACAACGAAGACCAAGGCCGGGTTTTCAGAAAATCACTGCTACTTCCATACTTGATTAAAAATCAAGATAAGACCACCAAAAATCATCTCGTCGATTCCTCTCTCTCCTTCTACCATCGAACTCCAACTCACCATTATCATTCCCAATGTGTCGAAGCAGTTCTCGCACCGCTACAATTTATCGATTGACATAAATACGAACCAGAATCCCCCAAACTCCTCAACGAGAAGCTCAACCTCCTCACAAATCCGAATACGAACTCAAAATCAAACTTGATGCACCAAAACCCACAAATTCGAAAACCCTAGGTTTACTGTCTTCAATATCGAACTCAAAAAATGAGCGTCGAACCCAAAAATACTCACATAGAGTTGAAGCGAATCTCAAGGGGGATTCAATCATATATCTTTTATGATTTCTATAATTTTATTTCATTTTCTTTTGATTTTCTTTTAATCGAAACTTTTACTGGAGCCATAAAACATGCGGCGCATTTTGTTTGACCATTGAAATGAAATTAGGTTAGAAAGGTATGTGGTCTATCTATGGGGTTAGTATATATTTTTTTTATTCGAATTTTATATTTATTTTTAATCAACTACTAGTTGTATTTGTCCTATAAAATTTCTATGATCACATACAATACGCAAAATTCACGAAAATTGACATACAGCTACAGTTCGACATTACGGCTCCAACAAAACTGGTTTCGTCGTATTCTGACTCTGTTTGCTCACACAGCGTATTTTTAAAGTCAAATAATTGACTGTATTTCACATTAAAATCCCGTACGGCCACATACTGACTTCAAAAATCACGAATATTGAAATCTAGCAATAATTGGATATTGCGAATCCAACAAAATTAGTTTCATCGAAAACAAAGGTCATTTGCAAAACTGGCTATTTTTAAAGCTCTAAATAACCCCATTTTAAATATAAATATATTTAAAAATAATTAAATTAAATATTTATAAATTAATATTATCGTATATATATTCATATACGATATCATACAGCTCTAATATATTTCTAACTGAATTTACAGCTTGATATTTCAAAGTTCCCAATTATATCGATATTCGATTTATATTAAATTCCTTTTATAATATAAATAAATCGATATAAATTATAAAGGAATTCCATAGTGACTTTTCTAAAATTTGATTTGGACATAAATCAAAATCTACACGACGAAATCCCGATTTTTCTCTTCCATTAGAAAAATATACTTCACCAGCTATGAATGTTTCTTGTTTCACAGGAATCCGATTTAAAACGGCTTCTGTATATTCGTTTAAAGTTCGAATCGCCAAATCACGAACTGCAGCGCCATTTCGAGCTCGATTATAATTATAATATAAATTATACATTCAAACGGCGTTTATAAATCTATTCGTTATTATAATTCAAATCTAAACTGAATTATATATTTTAAATGATCCAGTTCACACAATATTGTGAATTCAGCTATTCCGACCATTTCGGAAATTTTAACATATTATTATATTATAAATATTAATTAAATATTCATTATTATTTAGTTAAATAACCATATAAATCTCTAAACCATTATTTAAATAATTAAATAAATTTATTATTACATCGTAAAAATACGGGACATTACAAGGTTTCAGGTTGCTGACTATTGCTGAGGAGATTTGTGGATTGCTTTCTGGATTGGTGACTATCATTAGCTTTAGAGTTCTTTTTGTGTTTGGTTATGGAGTGTTTTTTGGGTTGTACTGTTTATTTTTATTGTTTTTTCTTGGAGAGATTGGTTTATTGTATTGGAGTAGATATACTTCACTATCGGGTGGTGGCTTTGCCGAAATTCGATATTGGAGTATGATGGGCGGTGGTTTATCTGGAGCTCATCTATCTACTATCCTTTACATTCTTAGAGTCGGGTTATGTTTTGTTTTGAATCATTTTGTTATGTTGTCGGATATTGTAGTTTTTTGTTTTTATTATATATGTGTGCTCTCTTCTTTTCAGAAGAACACGCATTTTTGTTTTCAAAAAGAAATTACTTATAACTAAATAATAAATAACTATTTCCTTTTAAATAACTTTTATTCTAATTTATAGATTTAAAAATCTATCTTCGGTTATAAAATAAATTTTATAACTTTATTTCTGTTGATTTACCTAATGGTAAATCCATATTTATAAAATGATTGATTTATAGGCTATGTGATGCCAATTACCCAACCAATATTGCCCATTGGTTAATATCATAACAAATGTTGAAATACGATTCAACAATCAATAAACAAATCAATCATCTAACCAGGTTAGTCATATAGTTTATATAATGGTTCATATAATGGTAATATGAAAATGATTAATAAATTTGAGGATTCCAGTTGGATCCCTCCAACCTGTTTTTCCCCGCATCCAAATATGTTACCTCAAATAATATTATTCAATTCAATATTAGATGTAATATTCACAATAAATAAATAATAGGAATCCGATCATCTATATTATAATTTAATACATATATATATTATTATTGACGTAGCCAAGAGGTAAGTTACCTTGTTTGGAAATAATCATTAAAATACTATTTGATTACATTTAAATTAAATTAACGTTTTAAATCAACCAATATATATATTCAGCAAACAACAAACAATTTATCAACCATAGCACACAAAATAAATCCAACTTATATAATATAAGTGGGTAAAAACTGAGTGAGTTATACTCACTTTGATTAATTCGTTGAAATGGTTTAGTTACGGCTAAATTAAACAATCGTTTAATTTAAGTGTAAACTTCAGCTATCACCATCTCTATCCAAAATAGCTCCATAGTGTTATGTTCGTCAATATGATTCCAGTGTCTCTTGTCTGGTTCAATTATGATAATGTCACAAAAAGTTATACAGTTATAAGTGTATACGATATTAATTATATTAATTAATTTCCTTAATTAACAATTTCTAAATTTTAATTACTTTTACTTTAAATTAACGGTTAATTTCTCTCTTATTCCCAGTCATTCAATACAACTTTAGCTTGCATGAACAATCACCACGCTATCACGATTCACGCATCCAAATCTTTCATGGATTTTAAAACCACACATCATTCTTTAATAATTATAATTAATTGTTAACATATTTATTTACTTCTGTTTAGGCACCAAGCTGACTTTATTTTCAAATTTACCAGGACGGTTCAAATGAATTTCCACCCCCCCCCCCACTTGCCACGTGTTGTCTTCTTCTACCCCACTATTCCTTTCGAAAATGTTCTTGTCTCCCCTTTTGTTCACGTTAAAACCAAACTGCAAAACATTGAAATGCTCCAATTCGGAAATTTTTCCCATCTCTCCTTATAATTTGCATGTTGCTCTTCGTTCCCTTCACATACTATACCCACGCCATGCCATTTTGCCCCTTCCTCACTTTAAGCTTTCACTCATTCTTTACGTTGCCTGCTTCACCTTTTCCAACTTTCACAGTAAAAACACGTACGCATTAAACTTTCCCTTACCAATGTTTCTTTGCAACGTCTCATGCTTCCAGTCTCCCATTGTATTATTCATGAAACATACCCTATCCATTATTTCACCACACAAAAAACCACTCACCATTGTTGTGCCCTCCGTCCACCACTTGAGTGCCATCAGGCTTCGCCACTTCGACCACCGCAAGCTCCACCCATTACACCGTGAACCAATTTCCTCTCGATGTTGACCTCTGTCCGATAACAGCCCCCGAATGCTGAGCTTCTCACACAATTTCTGACCACCTCGCTCATTAAAAATTCATCACAACTGGTCGAGCTCATAGAGTACTACGGATTTGGTGTTGAACGATTTTCGAATTGATCTACGGATATGGAGAGATTTGAGGAAGAATTGGAGAGTGTTGTCTTCCCTTAATTTATAAACTAGTGGTGCTATAAATAAGTTGCGTTGACCACGCGTGAAATAAAATTAGGGTTACTGAAGGTGTTGGCATTTATATAGGGTAGGATTTATATTAAAATAGTATTTAACGAAACTTCACCATGAAGTAACGCGATAAAACACTCACGTCGACCTCTAATTGAGATGAAAATTGTAATTCTAGAATAAAATAATATTCCAGACATGTTGGGACAAGTTTCATTGAATTTTGATATCGTTTGTGAAAAGTTCTTTATAAATCACAGGTGAAAAACACGCGTTTAAATTTACCACGATCACAAATAAAATCCAAATAACTTGAAACATTAAATTTTAAACACGACAACACCTAATCATTACGTACTCAATAAAATTATTTTCACTGAAAATAGAGTTTGTTTGCATATCGATTATTCTATTTTACGCATAAAACAATGCTATTTTAGACACCAAAATACCCGGTTCTCCGAAAATAACAAACAATATATTTATCCCAACTCTAAACGTCAATACGAATTCAACGAAATTCATTTCATGGCCAAATTCGATCATTATCTCAAGTTATGTACAAAAACTCTTTTAAATCAAATTAAATTATTAAATTAATTGCTATATTTTATAAATAATTCCATAATGACTATTTGAAAATTTGAATTGGACATAACTAACAATCTATAACATAAAATCTTAATTTTTTCCCTTCATTAGAAAAATATTATCGAATCAATTTCACTGAATTCCGACTTATATCGGATTCTATATATTCAATTGAAGTTCAAAATACAAACTACCGCGACGTTACGAGCTCGTTTTATAATTATATATAAATTAAACGTTTCAACCCATTACTAAGGTAGAAGAAATGTTTCAACCCATTAACTTTTCAAAACTCCAATTTATTTTAAATCCAAAACCAATACATTATTGTTATCAAAAAAATTCATAAATACCGAAAATTTTCTAACAAATTAAATTCCCAAAAAAATTTGGCAGAGTCTCCAATGTACGGAGTGACTTCTTTGATATCGCAGGAACAAATAATATATATACATTGATTCACACGGTCGAAAAACATAATTCAAAACCCAAAACTTTATATTTTCGTGTAGGTGTACCTTATATAAGCGTTACTGAGCATACTTGCTCAAGTTACGTGCAACTCACTCAACCAAACTCAATCCTCAACCTTCTGCCTCATGTACTCAACTCAATTTAACATGTAAGTAATATATAAATGTAGTTCTTAAATAACATTGCATTAATCAATAGCTAACCAATTTCCAAAATTCAACATATAACATCGTTCATATGCAAATGCAGGGCTTAATCATTAATTTTAATTCATATGCAATTCCATTCAACTTTACTATACTGGAATTCAGTTTTCAACTCATCCAACTCTTTATATCAACCCGATGTTAAATTATATACCGAACCTATCGTCCAACAAACAAGTAATGCACAATCAAGTTAACCAAATCAATTGAATTCACATCAATTGTAATATTTACTTGGTTATCTTCACCTCGGTTATCAATCGATTAATATCCAATTGACTTCAATAATTATTATTCGTACGATTTCCAAATCTCAAATTTATTTATTTAGTTCCAACTCAACATCCATTCTTAAATTATTTCTTACTTAAGTTAATTTTCAATTCCAATATTCAATTGACTACTTTATTTACAAAATTAGTTTATATCCGTTTAAAAATCCAAATTCTACTTCATATTAATTCTAAATTAAAATTCTCATTCACAAATTCCATATATGATATCTCTTCGGGTTATATTAAACCATTTCAAAACTCCATTTCAATTTGAATTCCATTTAAATCAATCAAACAAATCAATATCCAAATAATTTGATAAAATTATTTCTTTTCTATTCTATACAAAATATAATTTGGGTAAAATTATTTCATTTACCCACTTTACAAAACAATACCATGTCATTTGCTAGTTCCAATGCTTCTCAACACTTGAACTAATCAAACAACACAATATAAAACATTTTTATATAATCTACAAATAAGCGCTCCTAAATATATACACTCAAACTCAATCTAGGGTATTGCTAACCCCATCTCTATTGAGTTATACCACAGAGCCAAGGTTATTACTTAACCTTATGCTCTGATACCATTGTAACGACCTAGAGAATTCGACGCCCGAATTCCAACAATAATACACAAACCTATATTACTTGCCAAACCCAAGTATCAAAAACACCTGATAGTTAATGAAAGAAAATAGAGGGTGAGATAATAAAAAAAGAAATATTTGAATAAAAGAAGAAGAAGAAGAACCAACTAATCAACACAATACGGAGTCTCACATCGCAGTGGATTAAAATATAATATAGAAATAAAAACTTTATCGAGAGCTTTGAAATAAAACTTATAATCCTGAGAGCACTTCAATACATCTGGACAGTTATAATAATCTGTCCTCATATACAACACACAGCGGAAATAATACTAGAAATTATATGTCAGAACTCCTCCTGCACGTCTTCTACAATTCGTAGCGTCCAAAACCTGAAAAACCTGGTCTAACCCAAACATTACAAATGCTGGATCAGTCTGGTGAACCAGAGTGAGAAAACACACTAAGTTTAAAGATATCATCCAACTTGATTTTAAACTCAAACATTTCTTTTTGAAAGAAAAGGATAATCGTAAGACCAATCCACACATAAACACAGACGATTTTTACCTTACGATAACCCAAAGCATTTTAGAATCATATATTATTTTGATATTATAACAATGTCTAAACACAAATAAATAGTAATCTAGCGGAACGTTTGCATCTCACGCTCCATATATATAGTATATAATCAAAGCCACGGGCGCTTATTGGAGAATGGATTCCAACTGGCAAGGAATGGGACCACCTTCCGATAGTGTATCTCTAGAGAGGAATACACCAGGATTCAACAAGAACATTTTGCAACCCAGGCTAAACATGACTGGCCCCTCAAGTACTGAATGTATATCACCAACAATTGGGCTCAAACCACCGTTTCCGGAAAAGGACAGCATCGAAATAGATTTAAGAATGAAATGGATTTTCTCTAGATAGGTAATTATACACCCTACTTAGGAGAGACTCACTTAGCCATGCAACCTACCCAATTTTATACCATTTCCCAGTTGTAGAGGCTTGAGGTTAAACACTACCTTTAGAACATCACATCATCAACACTTTGAATGCCACATCGTCAGATTCGTCAAATCACTAATTGACGTCCATAAATATATCTTGGGTATAAAAGAAGTGCCCTTCTTTGCCACCAACTCGGTATGTTTATAAAAAACAATGTATGTGGTTTTTAGGAAATACTCTGTCAGACATTCATCTATACAAGTCATCCAGGAATAGGATAAACCGAAGGCACCCTCTACTACATCCTAGGTATCACTGTATGGTTTAGTAGTGAGAAGTCCTTGCAATCCGTAGATTTAAACCATGATAGAATTACAGTATATCTCTGGCTGCTAAACCATAGATTTTATGTAGTTCTTTCGTTTTATGAAGATTCACGGTCTTCAATTTCTCTATCTTGATCAGTATCTGATATCTTCAATGTTTCATATTCGCTGGTCGGAATGGTTTTCGAATATAATTCGATCTCGGTCTTTCCGTACCGACAATCGTATAGGCCAAATTTGATAGTCGGTTATTTAACTATTAAATAAACCACCATTCAGTCATAAAATAAAAATAGATTTACTGGTCAAGTATTCAACATCACTTGGCTTCTTTAATTAAAAATATTTAATGAATGGTTAATTTAAATAATATAATAGTTGGGAACAACATTTCACTTCTTACTAATACTCGCAAGACCCTTGCCTTTTAATACTTAGAAAAAATATTATAACAATATCCAATATTCCATTTGACCGTCATTTGCAAAATATTTATTACAACATTACTCATTATTTATAAATGGGAAATCGGATAAACTTATTATTCGTAAAACAATTATTATGAAAATCTCTTTTGTTTCCTTACCTGAAAACAATAATCGATACTTAACTTTTAAAATAAACTTATTTTAAATACTCATCTATTTAACTCCTTTTACCTTGAAAATATCATTATATTTCCACAAAATCTCCTTTTGTTTCTGTTATTTTGGAAATCTCATCATATATATTCTCAAGTCCTTTTATTTCCTTTTTAAACATTATCTCATATTCTCAAACCCGTTATTATTTCCATTACTTCGAAAATATCAATATATATATAAACATATTTTTTTTTCCCAAATCCTTTTTATTTCCTTTATTTTCTTTAATCTTATTATACATTCTCAAATCATTCAACTAACGTTGCATTATTATTTCTCTTATGGAAATAATAAATTAGTTCTAACATTCTTAACATTACCAACTAATATCATCCTTGGATAATCCTGAACTCGTTTAAGTTGGGGTATTTTAATTACCTCTCAGACCTTGATCAACAAAGTTCTATATACAACAATGATACTTTCAACATATTATGAACATATTTAATACCTAATTTCCGCAATTATCAATTGTTCAGCAGATTAAATATAATGGGGAATACAAACGATAAATACACCGTTATTTAAAATGGTATAATTTAGATTCACTCACCTAACATCTTCCTAATCCATGAATCTGATCCAGATCTGTTATTCCATGGTCTTCCTAACTGAATCTATAATCCAAATAACCATGGATTCAAAAATCTGATACTAAAGAAGTGGGGAAAAAGAAAGAAACCTATATAGACCAAATTCAAAGACTTACCTCACGCTGATCAGAATTCTGAACACACATTTGTAGATATATATATATATATATATATATATATATTCTTTTTCTCCAAATCTTGAATCAGAATTTCTAAGACTAATTCTTCTATTTTCTGAAGAGATTTGAGGAGGAAAAAGAATGGAAGAGCCTAGGCAGCATGTTAGAAAATATGAGATTTAGGATAGGCCCTGCTAGCCTATTTATAGGTATACAAGAAAGTTTGGACCATCGGATTTAGTCCCTTAAAATCCAAACCGCACATATTAGAGAAACCACGTCATAAAAACATATCTGGAATGGCTTGGGTCAACCCAGCCCATCTTGGGTCCTCCCATGCAGCACGTGGTTCGACCCATCTGGGTCCACGTGTGTTTTCGGGGATGCTATTTCTGAATTTAACGTTTTTAATTAACAACGTTTAATTACTTTCCCTTTTTTTACTTCTTTGATTTGTTTTATACATTTTATACAACATCACTAAGTTTGAATTTCACTTATATACGTATATACACACACAACCTCCTAATTTTTTAATTCATTGTTATTTTTTGTATACCTGCTCCGTTTTGGTCATGCCATATATACCAAAATGAATCAGAAAATCATCACGAATGCATTGGTAAATGTTTTAGGGTCAAATTCTGAAAAATATAATCTTTTATATTTTCTTTTTTATTATTAACATAAAAATACGAGGGATTACAGTAAACTTCCTAAAAACCAACGCCTCCACTGGCATCGCGACTCCGCCCTACATGACGGCTCCGTCGAAGGCGTCGATTTGAGTATGGGATACTATGACGTCGGTGACAATGTGAAATTCGGCTTTCCAATGGTGTTCTCTGCCGGTCCCATAGCTTGGAGCATCATCGATTTCGGAAGAATTTCGGGCCCCATCTTGATGAATTTCTAGGGTTTTACTAGATCGATATATTGAGGTATTTGAATTTGCTGATAAATACAGAGGAGCATATAGTAGCCGCTTACAATCAATAATGTGTCTGTTCTACTATGACTTCGATAGGTACCAAGATGTGTCATTGTCGGGATTGTGGTGGTTGTAATGAAAATGGGCTTGCTAGATGTATGGATTGTTGTTGAATATGGTGGTTGCAATGAAACGAGATATGTTTGGTTTAGTGTCTGTGAAGCAACTGCCTGAGTTCAACTTGTCGGTCACTACGGTGTATGTGAACGAGCTTACTGTTGATATTTTGACTGCTTGGGGAATTGTTTTTGGGGTGTGGAGTGTGAATAGAGACTGCTTGGTTGTGGTAAGTCTGTTGCAGTTGCCTTTTGATCCTGCGTTGGCAGTTGGCAACGCAATGTTTTTAGTTTGGCAGGATACTGGGTGGTATGTGACTGGGCATCAGAGTGGCGGTTAAGGTTTGGAAATTGGTGCACTACTCAGAAGATGAGAGCTTACCGAGCACTGACGGAGGGTTGAAATTAGGAGATAAGCTACTAGAATATAGGTGACGGTGATAAGACAGAAGTGGTTGTGGATTTTGGATGAAGATGTTTGATATGGGAAAGTTAAAGGTTTGAAACCGGCTAAACAGGTCAGTAGGTAAATGGGATCAATATGGGAAGGGACCCCAAACTTGGGATTAGTTAAAAATAATCAAACTCTGGATTAATATGGGAGGACACGTGAAACATGGGATTAATCGTGTCAATTTTCCCTTTTAGTTATTATCATATTCAAGGATTTAAATCTCGGATATCGGTCGTGTTTCGTCTCGGAGATTTTATAGACTCAGTCTCGTATCGGGGGAGATCTCGGACGAGACGAGTCTAACTCAGGAGTTCGTCTCGGATTTTCATCTCGGGTCTGAAAGTTCATATCGGAACAATCCTGGGGTACATGATATGTTAAAAATGATATTTTAACAAAATGATTTTTAAGAATGCTATTAAAAACATAGTAACTTAAACTTAAAATGCAAAATAAACTTATTATTCTTTATTTTGCAAAAGATCATTCATACTCCAAATCGTAGTATGCTTAAAACAGAAATATTGTTAGACAAGAAACATTAAAAGGATCCAAAACAATAAAAAATTCAGCATAAATAGACCATAAAGTACATAATTTCATAAGTAACATGTATGTAAAACGACGAACATGAAAATCATAAGCATTGTAAAACTTATACGAACATACAATATAGTCTTTAACATGCAAAATGTAAAATAGCAAAAGATTGCTACGGCTAGATTTGAATTTTTTATTTATTATTCTAGTTCAGGCTCAGATTTAAATTTTAACAAAAAAAAACTAGGATCTCAAACAATATTCCAGTATTTCATCTCGGTCGATATATATCGTTCGATATTGCAATATCTCGGGCGATATATTCGAAAGGAGATTTAGAATGATATTTGCTGTTTCGTTTCGGAAGAAGCCCAAAACGAGATCTTGGAGGAGATCTCAGGCGATATTTGCGAGATTTGAAACAGTGATCACATTATTTAACTTGGTTTAAGATCATAAGAGTAAGCTATCATTTTTGCTAGCATTATATAAAAATACGATAAATCTCACTTATCGATTAGTCTTTGCATCCTTTTCGATTCAATCAAAATTCTTCCTTGCTTTCACCACCTACAAATTGGACGGTTTGAAATGTTCAAAGTTGAGGATATCATGGTTATATTTGCGTAGATTACTTCACGGCGATCGATTGCATGTAATAATTTATTAAATCTGAATTTTATTTGAGTAAATTGTAATTGATTTATTTGACTGAATTAGATTTATAAATTAGGGTTTTAGAAGGAATGGTAGGATTTTACCACTAACAATAATGAAATTAAAAATCTATTTATATATTTAGACTCCGTTTGTTTAATATGCCGAATTCTGAATTCTGATTGCTGAATTCTGAAGTTTGAGTGTTGATTGCTAATTAATGTTGAATTCTGAATTATCCCATACTTGTTTGTTTGCATTTAGCATTCAGACCAAAAATCAATATTCAACATTCAGAACAAAAAATAAGAACTAAAATTATTCTGAATTATTTTGTCTGAATAGATGGTTTTATTCAAAACACGGATAAAAAACAAATAACTTAAAAAGTTCTGATTTATAAATCAGAACTTCTTTCAGAACTTTATTTAAAAAACAAACGCAACCAAAAAAATACTAATATATATATATATATATATATATATATATATATTTGCATTCAATATATTTACAAAAACATCGCTGGATTTACTCTTTGAAATTTCTAGTCCGTTCAGCCAAATTTAGCAAGTTATATATGTTTTTTGAACGGAAATGGTATATTAGCAATGAAATAAGTCTCAAAAGTGTCACATTTCAACTCATGTCGAAATTTACTATTTTGTCATCTAAGTTAATTAAATTAAGACTTTAATTTAATTTTTTGTTTAGTGAAATTATAGGATGTTACATGTTTGTTATTGTTGGACCTGAGCATTTTTATGTCTTTTGTTGCTTAACTGTTCAAAATGCTAGTCGTGGTCCCCAGCTGTTGTTCAATTGTTCAAAATGCAAGTCTAAGTTACTCACGAGGTTTTTACTTCCTGGTATTTTGGGAATGATTTCCATGTTCCCATCAGGTGTTTCGAACGTGCTTAGTATTGACAACATCAGTCTAACTTATTTAGAAAGGGAGTCAACTTTCATCGGGTTGTAACCTCATGGATGTATAGGAATAGCTTACGAAGTTGTTCCAAAGATCGTTGTTTATGCCAGGGATCAAAATGACGTAGTTCACACCAGTTCTGTCCCTATATGTTGGAAGTGCAATTGGGGTCATTAGGTTGGTAACTTCCTACAGTGTGCACCATGGCATGGCTTTGTAATAGGGTCGAATGTTAATGCTGGGGTTCTGACTTCTGGCCCTTTTTATAGCCGTACAATGTCAATGCAGATACTTGGCCAATGTCCAAGTTCCTATATTATGGAAATCAACGAGTATAAACTAAAAATGGATGTGAGTAATGGGAGAAATTCACTTAATGTTAATTGTTCAAAAGCATACCTTGCCTTCGGAATATCTCCAAACCATTGGATGTTGAGAAAAGGCTTAGAATGGACTCTCCACTATTGATATATCCTCCATTACATGTTCTTGTCATGCTTCAAATGGGAAAACACGCTCTAATTAGGGAATTTGATGTTGTAGCCATCTTATTTGTCCTGGCCCTTAAGCGTTTCCTTGATATGCACAACAAAATGTGTAACAGTAAGCTCGCGGGCATCAAGCTGAGACTGGCAATAGTGAAGCACAAATATATATATATATATATATATATATATATATATAGGCCATGCTTTGAGCCAATCCATTTATTGCACAATTTTTTTACATATGACCACTAATCGCCGGCTTTGTGTTTCTTATGCGAAAATTTGCACAACTCATATGTAATGGCAGAATGGGAAGTGCAACTCCCCAGTGAATATTTTAAATCAATGCATTTGGAGAGAGTTTTGGATCACATGATTTTCACAGCTACAGCCTAAAACATATGGCATGAAACCCTGAGAGAAACTTCATATTGCATAAGAAAACTATTAAAAATAGCAGAAATGGAAATGAGAAACTCGAAAAGATTACTCTATTTATTATCCAACGGAAGATATATATATATATATATATATATATATATATATATACACACACACACAATACAAAACCTAAACGTGAAAATAAGAAACCGCATAAAACTAGGACAAACTATAACTAAATATGCTAATAATCCCTAAAGAGTAAGGGCAACCAATCAAAGAGTCATTATTTCTAACACCCTCCCTTAAACTAGATGTGCTAACATCCAGCTTACAAATCAATGAACTGTGCTTCTCAATTTCTTCATCGTCTTGCACAGACAAACTTGGTCACATATCTCATCTCTACCTGCTTGGACATGCGCAACTGTTTACGCTGATTGGTACTTTACACCATCAACAAAACTCTTGGTTTCCGCTTAGGGATCCACTGACCTCCCCATTCGGGTCATTCCCTGATACTATTGTATCTGTCATCTCCCCAACAAGTGAGAACCGCAGCTCTTCTTCCTTACTTGTTGGATGACACAAAACCAAGTCTTTTTCACTCAGCCTACTTCACACGTAAGCATGTCTATCTTCTTATAGACATATTTTCAAACAATTCCTCTTGAGCACTCCATATATATCCAACCACATAACCAAAATTCTACCCTTCTTCGTCTTCGTTTTATACTCATATCACTTCCACACAAGCAAGCTGCCAATACATCAACACCTCCTCTGCCGATAATTACTTCAGCATATCTACAAAACTTACCACTGCATCACAGTCATCTCAATCTAAACGGTGCACCTACATTTCCACGGGATTAACATGAAACCATCTCTTTGCTGCCATACTCCAACTTTCAATATTGCTTCCTCGCAGGATCCACTACACTAAATATCCACAACTCACTGCCTTTTCCTCCTATGCTGCCTTTCACTCACCATCACCGCTAATAGCCTAACCTGAACTGCCAAACCTTCAGCTAATTCAACCCGTTACCACAACTATTAAAAAAACATGGCTACTCCTAACAACCACCCTCAGCAAAATATGTTCATCACCATCACAACCTGAAACAATCCTTGCCATACACCCGATCACCTGCTTACTGCGACCACTCACCACCAAAACAACACTCCTAATTGTAATCTACCACACAAGTAGAAAACCACATCAACAAAGCAACCTGCAACTTCATTGTTTTCACCATTCTACATTACAAGAACCCCTTCAACCTTCTTCACAAACGAAAACCGAGTCTCTTTCGTAATCTCTATGTTTGTTCTTATTGCTCTCTTCTTTCTCACTGGTGCTATCTGAGTCAGAGCTTCTTTTGCTTCTTAACAGATGGTGCTTTTTCTTGTGTTTTTTTTCTTTCTCCGATGTTCAGTATCTTCATTATTGCGTTCTTTTTTCCTCTTTCATAGATTTGCGAATCATGGACATTTTGATTGGATTATTTTTAACACGAGCAAGTGCTTCCTGTTCACGTTGTCGAATGAGCAGTAACGGATCAGAATGGAGTTTCCACCAAGCATCGTTTGCTGATTGAGGTTTTTTTTTAAACAATGCTTCTCGTTCTGCTGCCTTTAATGAAGTAGCCTCGGCATTGGCGGATGCGGTAGCTGTTGGAGAAGGTGTCTTCAGTGCTTTAAAACCTTTTGAAGCTTTCCCCACTCCTAATCCTGACTCATACAAAAAAATCCAATCTCTCTTGTCATGGAATGAGCCCAGCCTGTTCTTGGAGCAGTCTGAACTCGGCCTTTTCACGTTCTTCACGAATCTGTTTGCGAAGCTCTTCCAGTTTCAACTGCTCTGCGTTGTGTTTTTGCTCTCCTTTCCATATGTTTTTGTAGCTCCTCCAACATTTCTTCAATGTTATGAGCAATAATACATTGAGATTTCAAAACATCCCCAGGAGTTTTCATAAAAAGAGTAATTTCTTTTATTCTTTTAACCACATAACCCATTTGAGCCTGCATCGCTTCCATGAACCATTATTTCAGTTTACCACCTACAACCAGAAGCCTCTCCTAAGCCAAACAATTTGATTGGATCGCAATCTCAACCTCCAATTCAAATGCTGAACATATCCAATTTGGTTCCAATCAGATGACTTAAATCACATCAAAAACTTGCAGATCTAGCAACATAGAAACAACATTGTATTCATCAGATCCAACCCAAATTCAAAAGGACATTAACACCTCGGATGACGCAGCTCACAAGTATGAGCGGGTCTCTTTCCTCGGCAGCGGCAGCTGGTTCTAACAGGCGTAGATCTTCGTTGCCTTCTGCAGCAACATCAAACTTTATTCATGATCTAATAAACACGATATTGGCAACCCTAATCCAGCGGACGATAGCCTTAAACGGTGGCTACCGTCACCAGAGTGGAACACTCAGAATTGAAAAACTCGCATGAGAATTTGGCTTCGATACCAATTGTTAAAAATAGCAGAAATAAAAATGAGAAACTTGAAAATATTACTCGATTTATTATCCAACGGAAGATATATATATACAATACACAAACCTAAAGGTGAAAATAAGAAATCGCATAAACTAGGACAAACTATAACTAAATATGCTAATAATCGATCCCTAAAGAGTAGAACAATTAATGAAAGACTCGTTATTTCTAACAAAAACAACATTAACAAAGGAATAAAGATGGATTTAAATAGATAAATACAGCAACATCATATTGCCAAAATCGATGTAGAAAACTACAGAGAAGTAGAGAAATGAAATCTAATACGAGAAGTTGGAAATCAGACCTTCGTCGTGTTGTTGATAACAAAGATATGGAAGAATATCTGCAAGGTTCCATCTATTAGCACCCCACAATTTGCTCTTCCCACCCCGGTAATTTTAAAAAACAGTATTCACCCCAGTTTTTTCTTTTATCACTCCGTTTATTCCTAAAATGTCCTTGTTCTTTCATTATCTGTGTTTCTTTTCTTTCTTTTTTTACTTCATTTTATTGTTTTTCGTTTCTTCATCAAAACAATAATAACTTTACAATCTATTATCCGCAATGAAAAAAAAAACAAACAACAGGAAAACAAATATGCCAAAAAATATCAAAACAGCGGCATCATAGTGGTTTTTAATTTGTTTTTTCATTTTGATCGAAGTTAGAAAACGATTTCACTGAATTGCATTTGAGGACTGAATTGATTAAATCAACCCGCCTTCGAAATGTTGGTTGATTTCGATTAATGTCATAGTGAACAATAATTAAAATTATTAATTACATTTAACAAAATAGATAATTAATTGTTTGAAGGCAAAATTGGTATTATTAATTCACTAATTTGGATGGGGGGTGAAGAGCAATTAATGGGGGGCTAATAGACACAGCCTATCTGCAAAGCTGTATATGACTTTGATATGTGATATGAACACCTCCAGTGTACTCGAGCTAAAGGGAGATAACTGACCGAATCCAACATTCAAATTACCACAATAACTTGGAAAATCACATATCAAGTACTATTTCATCAATAGTAGAACTTCGAACGAAGTAGAAGTATCAAGGAAGTCGATCAGTTTGCCTATATTCTTCGGATCTGTTGTGCACATGAGTTTCCTTGCAAAAATTTAGAATCTGAAAGGTATTTTCGAAGTTAGAGCATCACAAAAAAGTTGGAAATTACTCAGTAATATGCATATGAGGATTAGCTTGAATGATAATCTTTAGAAATGGAAGTGTGGTAAAGGGAAATATGTAAAGTATGGTGACAAATGTCGAGCTTGGTTTTTCGTTTAGAAGAAACCATGCTAACTGGCAAGCTTTTTGAGTCTTTGCTTTGTTATATGCAGTGTGGCGCAATGGTGTTTTTTTTAATGTTTAGAGGTAAATATGTGTGTCAAAGTACAGCTGTGTCCAAACTTAATTTTTGTAACTGGCTTTATTTTCCTATCAACTTTGAAAAAACTAGGAGGAAGAAAATCAATAACAACATATACATTACAAACTGAAGAATCCAAATGTTATGAGAAGTTAAGACTTAAGAGCATACACAAATTTTTACATGAGAGCATCTAAGTCATTTGTCCTCCTTACTCATCTTAGATTTTTATTTTTATTTCATCATTTTTTGATACAAAATATGTATTATGCATACAGAAAAAGAGACGGAAATCTCAAACAAAATAATTAAGATTAACAAAGGTTGAATTGTAAATAAAAAGAAATAATTGTACATCAAATAAGCTATCATCAGCAAAACCTGATCATATGATCATTATCTAAACCCAACCACATAAAACTTGGTAATTTACCTCCTAATCCTGTAAAATCCATCCAAACTTCATTTACATCTCCTCTCACATGTAACATCAAAAGTATCAATAAATCAAACTATGCCATTAAGGGCATTTAAAAAAAACAATATTGAAATGAATGGGAAACAATGTCAATTGGTTTGTTTTTGGTCTGGATTTTCAATTGTCCAGTATTTCTTCACTGCAACCAAGATCTTCTCCCGTTGGTGGGGCCCCTTTTCGTGGTCAACTAGTTGGCTGTTCCATCTCATCCCATCTGTTAAACTCTTTACTTTAACTAATATGTCTACGTCGTCTCTGAATATCACGGCCCCTTCTGGTCTCAGTATTCTGTCCATCTCTAGCAATATATCCTCCATATCACACCTGTTATTTTCAAAAAAAAGCAGTTCTAATCTCCCACTACATGATAATTCATACTTGCAATTATTAGTTGTCGCTATATTCAATTATTATTTGATGACTTTGAGTCTTTGAGCCAAGTCCATTGTATATTTCATAACATATATGCACAGATCTGATATATATATGGTGTGCACGTTCTTATTCTGTCTATCATATATCAAGAAGCATATACGAAATAGTTATATATGCCTTATGGTGTGTGTGATCTTATTCATTTATTGTATTAGACAAACTTTTAGATTTCCCATTTTTAAATAGCTTTAAACATTAACTTCTTCTTATCTAATCAAAGTGACAAAGCAGTACCTGTCTTTGTAGAGAGTGAACAAAGAAGAGGCATGAATCAGATCATAAGTTCTTGGGTAAGTAGACATTGCCTCACACCTGAAATTCAGAACAGTTTTTAAGATAATATTTGTTGTATGATAAGTGTGAGTTACATGGCATGGCATGTACACAGTAAGATCGGCACAATATTCTGTTTGTAATTTTCTGTTTTATAACACAAATAATTCTCTGCATATATTAACGTATTATTTATATCCCTTTTTAATAAGTGCATAACCAACAATCCGTTCTGCTCACTTTTTCTCTTTCATCCAAACAAACCACCAAACACTCAGCAATACAAAACAAGTCATAAACCGTTTTAAAAATATATTATATAATACAAACAGTATAAAATAACAAACAACCCTTTCATTCAATATTACCTCTGTTCACAACAGCAAACAGCCTTTGCATGTTTGTTTATTATTAAAAATTTATAACGGCAAAGACTTTACCGTTATAAACTTATAACGGCAAAGACTTCGCCGTTATAACCACTAACCTCTATCACTCAACCAGCCACGAACCAAGTCCAAACTAGCCATACCTACTTGCTCTATGGCTTGTTTAGTCACGGAACAAGCTATTGTTGGTATCGTTCTAATAAAATTTACTACAAGAGCATCTCCAACAACTGATTTTAACTAGAACCCCAAACCTTCCTCCAATAGGAGGTTATGTTTTCGGGGGTACTGGTCCTAAATCTGTAATCACGATGGACGCCAATGGAACAAGTATCTAACAATTAGACGTATATTCAACAAGTGTCTAATGTTGGGAATGAAGTATTAACTATATATCAAAAATTTGCTGAACGTACGTACTCTCATTCGCCTATTGAATACATAACTAACACTGGCGTTTGTTCAAGAGATGTTTGAATCATGAGTATATAATAGTGTTGGAGATGCCCTGATAGCGCTCATCTGATCAGGTCATAACAATGGAACAAAATGTGTCGCTCAAAAATTTGCGGGCAGTGCACAGTTTATTGCGGTAACAAGAAAATTAGAGTAAACGTAAGGCAAACTCACCAGTCCTGATATGTCCCAATCAATCCACGCTCATACACTACTCCAAGAGTACTAATATTGGCAATGGTGGGCACAACATTCATAACCCATAGCGGATCATCGACCAGGGCAGCAGCAAAGCCACCCAAATTCGCATTCATATCAAGCACATTTCTATATCTACCCTTCTGCCCTAGGCTACTAACAACCTTCTTGTAATGTTCGACTCTCTTCTTCCAAAGCTCTGTATCCTGCATGAACATTTCCCCATTCACTCCATCCACACTCCCACTGCTGATTCTTGGAGGCACTGCAGTCAATCTTTCTGGCCATCTTTTTAACTCTCCCCCTGCAATTTGTTTTATATCTCCCACATTCGGCATTTCTGTTATGCACGCCTCCATCGTAGTATACCTGATACACAATATCTTCCATTATGTCACGAAGAAATGTATGAGTACTATGAAGTATGAACCACATAGAGGTATATCAATGTACCAGGCAGAATCAGGATTCTGAACAGGGCAGAAAGGAGGGGACTTGATGACCTTCCGGTTCATTTTACAATGCACATGATTTGTCGGTTTTTGCCAAATCGCGATATCACGAACCTCCTTAATCTTCTTCCAGCAAAGGTTTCTAGCGACAGTTTCAATGGCAGTTTGCTCCCGTTGCAGATCCTCTTTTGTTCTTTCCCAGCCTTTCCAGTGAGTTTTCCAGTTAATGGGTGGACCGGAAAGGATCCAATATCCACCGGGTCTGAGGATACGGTCCACTTCTGTTAGGAAGAGACCGTCGTACTGATGCCATGGGATAAGGCAGCGTGAGCAGTGTGCCATGTCAAAGGCGCGTGATGGGTATGGAAGTCTTTTTGATGCCATCACTCCGATCAGTGCTGGAACTCCCCGCTCTAGCGCAAACTGAACTTGTGCTTCATGGTTGTCTCTAGGTGCAAATGACATTGCCATTATGTCTCTAGATTGCAGGTATGCTCCCCAACTCGCTACCTGCGATTTCAATGTCATTTGCTTTTAATGTTACGAGCAACCGAAATAATAGTATAATATTGATATTGTAATTGTATGCCCTAAGAAATTTTGGTTATTTGAGAATAATTAAAGCATCTCCAAAGCTACTTTTGAAACCTAAGTTAAGAATTATTTATGCATCCATATCAATTCCACAACATGAAATATATAAAATAAGCTTCTAAAATAAAATTTATGATTTCTATCCAATGCAAATATCTAATAATACAAAATTTTATACTTATGTCATTTAAGGAATATATAAAAAATAAATGACTAAATAATAGTGGTTATATACATTTTTACGTTATTGACTACAGCGTTGCTACTATTTTAAACTGATTTGTAAATATTTTGACACATAATCTTCTATATTCATTCAAACAAATTCAACAAAAATTATTAATCAATGACGTGTATTTAATTTTACATTTTAATTAACGAAGTAGATGATCTTATCTTTGTGTTTGAGAATATTGTCCATTCAACATGGATAGGCGCATACGAAGTCTAAACCGCATATTATAAGGAAGGTTCACATGCGAACAAGGACTGCATATTTTAGTTTGAAAAACAAATATTATTATACTTTCTTAATACTTCAGAGAAACGTCCTTGTGATGTACGATAATTCTAGTAAAAATTCGTCATAAACTTCCGATCCTTCTATTATGAGACTATGACCTCAAATTCAAAATTAGAAACGTGCGGAACTAAAGTAGCAGATAACATATATGTTATAAAGAATTTTCCGTTAACAAAATATTCATGGCTGTCGTTGTTGTGGCTTTATTGTTCTAGGTTTACTGTATCATTTGACAGTTACGTAGGAATATTTTATTATGCTGAAATTTCTATCCGTTTTTCCAAAAAACTAAAAAAGTTTGATTAACTGAAGAAAAAAAAAGAACAAAATAAAAATAAGAAACGCTAACGTATCCCAACACAGTTTTAACTGATTTATTTTTTGAAATGTTACCCAACAAAATAAAAAAGTATGAATTGTCTTTTATTTTTCTGTTATGTCCTAAAATTAGGAAAATAAAGAAATACTATTTTTTTCGGAATACCATTTTCAAAACGGTCATTTTTACAATATAAATGAGTTGTTTCCACTTTTGTATGTATAAAATCTCAAACTTAGAATTAAACAAGATAAATCCAACCTCACGGCTAATATCGGTTGAGTAGTAGTTTATTGCTTTAGTCAAACCTACTCATGTTGCCAATTCAAGATTTTGCGGGGATTCACACTTCTAATATACAATACTAGTTTGTTGAAACCACTTTATATGGTGTCAACATGACTCCACTTCTCCATTGGTGAAAATCAGAAGAATTCATATGGATCCCTCTGATTTTCACAAATGGAGGACCGAAGTCATGGTGACACCAAATAAAGTGGTGTCAACAAACTCAATCTTTCTAATATAGATGGATAGCCAAGTTTATGTGCAGTGCCTACAGCATTCATGGAACAAAATGGTACTTCTTCTTCTTATACACATCTCAAAATAGACTAATACCCCTAAAATGGCTATAACATTAAAATAACAAGCGACTATCGAGCTTCAATGCATTCATAGTAAAATACTATAAATAGTATAACCCAACAAGTCAAATTTCCTCACTGAATACAAAAAAATAAATACCTTTCTCAAGAAAATTACAATAATTTAATTATGTTGCTTCCTAACTCAGCATGTTCATGCACCTGCTTCATTTTTGACAACCCATTGAATTAATACGTAACTCCTAAAACCGTGTTAATCCACGTGAGAATGCATTTTCTTAATTACTCTCCTTAATTCATTCATTTATTGTCTAATCCTCCATTAACTTGTACAATCTACATCATCCATTTTCTTAATCTACCGACGTGATGTCACTTTTTGCCAGAGAATATTTGTCCTCGGAATCTAACTTACGTAAATTCCGTTTAAAAAAAGGATTAATACCGAAATTAAAAAAAAAAAAAAAAAAAAAAAAAACTCACCCCACAGCCGGTATCAATGGCAGTACGAATCGAACCGTCCCGCAAATTGATCAATTTCCCGATATCGTCTATGTACGCGTCAGCCCCATGCGGGAACATCGTACCGCCACCGGGAAACCGAAACTTGTCCCCTTCCGTCCTGATCCAGTTCTGCACGGCTTTCTCGACCGTGAGCTCCTTGTGCGGCACATTATCGAACCATGCAAAGTCCCTGCTCACGGGCCACGGGAACGGGTTCTTGTACCCGTACGGCGCCGGGATCAGGCACTTCAGAAGCTCGTGCTTGGCAGGGCAGTGTCTCTCCACGTAGATCAGCCTCTCCCGTTCGAACTTGAACGAACGCTCCCGGTCCTCGCACGGGGTGTACTCCGAGTACTTGGGGTCGCAGGGAGGGAACTCCTTCCGGGTCTGCAGCTGCTGGCCGACCGTCGACTCCTCGGCGTTGTGGTGGGTGCCGAAATCCAACGTGGTGGCGTTAGCGGACGACACGTGGCAGGGGAGGGAGGGGGAGGAGAGGACGGTCGGATTGGCGTCGCTGCCGATCGTGCGGCTGTAGAAGACGCCGAGGAGGTAGGAGAACGTGCACAGCAGAATGATGATGGTGACGGAGTAGATGTTCAGGCGGCCGACGTTGAGGTTTGGCCTGTGGTTCTGGGGCTTCGAGTGGGGAGAAGCCATGGCGGTTGAATTTGAGTAGAGGGAGTTTGGAGGAGGAGGAGGAAGAGAGGCGATATATGAAGAGAGGGAAGCAGGGGCAGGTTTGGAAAATGTGAAATTGTGTGCTTTGGTGAAATGGTGAATAGTCGAGGAATGTAATTAATGAGTACATATTGGGTGTAGGATTAGGAGATGAATGTTAGTAGCCTTTCATTATGTGTATAAAAAAATAAATGTGGTAATTTTGGTTAGGAATTAGTGCGATTAAAGTATTTGCTATTTTTTTCGAAAGGTATATATAGGTTTGAGCAAGTAACAACTGGGGTAGGGTTTTATGGGCATGCTTCCCATTTTGTCTAGATTTTTGTTTGCGTCGTTTACTTCTTTTTTATGGTTTGGATTTTGTTGATCATTTGTGGTTTTTCTAACTATTGAAATTTACATGTTTGTTGATAAATTTTCCTTGAATATAGTTGACTAGTTTTATTTAAGATGTTTCGTTATTAAATTGCGCTAATGTAACTCCTGTGATTTCACTCTTTTAATCAGTAACATCAAAATTAATGCAGGAGACCACGTACAAACAATTTAAGTTAGTGTTAATACTAAATACATCAAAAAAATATTCCGTATAATTAATGTTGGTGTGGACACAAACTCCACATTCATTTTGACAAACCACTCGCACAGAACAAACAAAATGGTGCGAGAAACCTTTCTGTATGATCTAGACATAACAGATATTAAAAAGTACAGCTATTCAATTTGAAATATTGAATTGTTCCATAAGTTTGGAATATTGGATTTAAATGAATTAATTTGGAGTTGTGTCCAAATCAAGTTTTAACTTAAATCGCGGTTTTGTAGTTCGGTGACCAAAATTGAAAACAGTTATAAATGGCTTTATAAATTTATTAAAAATATGGAAAAATTATGATAAACCATTATAAATGATTTTAAAGTGATTTGGATGAGAAATATGAAGTTTTGATATTAATTTGAAAATTTGGGTTTTTCAGCCTAGCTAAGAGCAGAACCAGATACTGTAAAAACAATGTTTTGGAAATCATATTTTAAATGGACCAAAGTTTTCAAATTTTACGTTCATTGGATTTGGTTAGAGATAATCTTTGAATATTTGATACTAATTCCGTAGATATACTGTTATTCCTAGGGGGAGGAATATTCGCTTCAAACCAAATTAACCGACCAAACCGGTTCATTTCGATCGCTTCGGTTTCAAAACTAAATCGGTTTGAATTCAGTTTCTAATTTTTTATGTTATCGGTTTAACCAGATTAACCGAACTTTTAATTTATTATCTAATTTTACGGTGTTGCGGTACTTTAAATAATTAGTTTAGTGATTAAATACAAAGGCATGTGTTGCAAACAGGCTAAATTTTATTGCAAACATAAAATTTACTATATAAAGTTTCTTCAAACATGAATATATATTTTACTTTAAGTGAATTCATTATTTAAATAATAAGACATCCTTCAAGTTCAGTTAAATCGGTTACCGACCGAGTTAACCTAAACTAATTTGGTTTAGTTCGGTTTGGAAAATTTTTGATTCTATTTCGGTATAGGGTTTTTTTTACCTTAAAAAAAACTGAACCGACCAAATGCTCATCCTAGTTATTCTACCAACAGTATCTGTTTAATACAGGAGTTGGTACTGAATATGAGCGGATATGATTTCTATCTAAATCTTATATTTAATATCAACTCGTTTTGGGTTTATTGTGAATGGTATCTTGAATAACATCATTCTTTAACCCAGCTAAGATTAATCCATGTCTAGAGTTTAAGAAGGTTTATAATCTTTTAATTAAAGGTTAATTAAAGTGATATTTATCTTTGATTTAAAGATGGGTCTTAAAAGGAAAAGCCAAAGTATAAAGGGTTTACGAATCTTTGTTAAAGATTGATTATTAAGATTAATGAGGCTTAATTATTTTTGGTTTAAAAGATATGTTTAAGAGGAATTTAAGGAACTAATCTTTGGGAATATGAGTTTAAAAGGAACCTTGGTTAAGGTTAACGAATCTTAGCTTAAAGATTTAAATGGATAAAAATTTAATTAAAAAAATAGTTAAGGATTTTGTTAAAACCAAAGTAAGATAATGATAAACCTTTAATGAATGATTTGGTATTTAAGATTAAAGGAAAACATTTGGAAAATTTTGATTTACCAAGTTCAAAGTGGAAGAGATTCAATTGAGATTCTATGTAATCCATATTGTTTTCATAACCTACGATTATTATTCAAAGAGACCAGAGTCATATAAGGGGAGTGCCTATCTGAAAACCACTTTGAATAATTCTACGATGTTATTGAAGAAAATAGAGATATTAAAGACGACGAAAGAAGATCGGAAATCTTCACATCAAAGGGATTGCTTGTTGATGTCTCGGTTGGGCGGCCACCCAAACGAGTTCATTTATAGCAGCGGTCCCAACGTACTTGAAGAGATTCAGATTTTGCAAGGGTGTCTCTCCTTTTCTGGACAAGGAATAAAGCACCTTCGTTTTCATTCAATCCCAGAACGAACTTGTATGGACTTGTATCTGACATTGTATTTTGTAATGTATTGATTGATATTTACTAAACATATTTATGTTTGGTGGCGGAGAATTTATTCTCTTAGCTTAACACCCTTCTTTGAGACTTATGATCTCAAAGATGATATGGTTAGTAATTATCATTTGTATGTTATGAAATGACAATACGGCATGCGAAGGGTAAAGTGTTGCAGATGATCAAGGCAGGGCTTAGTTAAGCCAAAATTTGTGTTTAGTGAGACCTCAAGCCTCAGAACCCAGTAAATGACCTAAAATAGGATTATTGTATTCTCTTTTGTGTTTAGTGCTACCATCTACCGGGTTAGCTTATAAAGATGGTATGGATTTGTGTAGCAGAGAAAGCATGAGTTGTTTTCTCACGGGTGGATCCCTCTAGCTGTGTTTCCATCGGTTAACGAAGATCCTTTTCCTTGGTCATTGTTGGCATCTAATACTTCATTACGAACCTACAATTTTCAAACTAAAGGCATAATATCCACCGGAATTTAACCAGTGTAACAATTTCGGATAATTCAATCATGTTTATTCTAAATGGTTTTCGAAAGTTTATACATTAATGATAATACTAGTGGTTTTGATAAAGTAGGTATTTTGGTTATCATAAGGGAACACCTGTTCCGCATTTACAGCGTGGTCTTATGAAATGCCTTTCTTTTTTTTGTTTTCAAAGCAACTGTTTAAGTTTCTCATACCAGTCTCATGATTGACTCGGAGTTTATTGTTTTCCTTCTAAACTATGGGTTCCCTTATTTTTCCACACGGTTAGCCAGGTTGTAGTCAGGTAGCTGGAAGTTGTGTTATGGAGCATCTTTTGGGAAGAAGCTAGGAGTTGAAGATGGACATTTTTTGATTGATTTATGTTATCTTATGTAGTTTCGGCTGTATATATTGTTTCACTCTGATGTATTTGTTGTATCACTCTGATGTATCTGTTGTACCTTATGTGTAAATGATGTAAATTATTTATGAAGTAATGAAATTATCAGTTTTTTCTGTTCTAATGTGTTATCACCCCAAAGAATCCACCTTTCTGATGCATGGGTTTCGGCACTTGAATACCGTGGTTGTAATAAGGGTCGATTCTTGAGGGTTAAAAAGGCGAGTCATCACATTCGGTATCAAATTTGGTTTGCACAAAGCTATGTGGTATAACCATTAGAATTAGGTTAGTAATTGCCCTAAGGAAACAAAAACCTAAAATTTAAAATGAGATTTAAAAAGTACATAATGAACCTTTCCTATCGATTTGAGCTGTTAGCATATTCCTAAGATATCCGTCTGAATGCCAAAACCATTTTCTTACTATGGGAAAATAGTAGAAAAAGATGAGTGGTAGAAGAGGACGTGGTCGGGGAAGGAGTAGTACCACTACAAATGGTGACAACCTTAACGTAGCAGAAACTAGAGAAGCAATTGCGCAAGTTTCCATCCAACCTGATTTAGCAGATTTGTATACAAAGTACACAAATCTAGACAACAAGCAATTTAAGGGTTCTGAATTTTTTATTGAAGCTCAATCTTGGCTCTGTGCATGCAAAAGGATTTCCAATGGATTGGGTATAGAGGATAAGAAGAATAGGCTATTAGAATCCTGGCTACTCCAAAATGAAGCTTTGATCTGGTGGGAAATGATCACCCAAGAGAAACCAGAAGATGAATTATCTTAGAAGCAGTGCAAAGTAGCTTTTGAAAAACAATATATACCGTCTACAGGAATATCTCGGTTATACCATGAGTTTATGGATTTGAAGCAGAATGGCATGTCTTTTAAAGAGTATGTGAATATGTCTAATGATTATCTCATTTTGTGCCAAAGTTGATTCACACATCATTGAAAAAGAACGAGATGTTTATTAAGGGAATGGAGAAGAAGTATAGGAGGCGGATGACTACACATGCAAAGAAATCTTTTGTGGATTTAGTGGACATGGGACACTGTTATGCAACTCTAGAAAAGCAGGATGCAACTGAAGAGAAAAGAGGGAATAATTGGAATAATTGGAAGAAGAGGAAATTCGTGGGAAATAAGAGGCATAACAAGTCAAAGGAGGATCACTTGAAGGAGGTGACTTGTTATAATTGCCAAGAAAAAGGTCATTATTCAAACAAGTGCCAAAAGCCGAAGAAACCAAGGAAGCAAGGTCAAGGCCAAGGAGCTAGGGAATGCTACAACTGCCATACGCCAAGACATTTGAAAAAGGATTGCTCTCTGATGAAGGATGCAGATGTGGCCAAATTTTATGTTATTTAGGATGAGCCATCAACCTCGAAGGACGAGAAAGGAAAGGAAGCGTTAGAAGGTAACATCCTTATTTATGTTAGATAAGTTAAAGTTGAATCTGATACTTTGCATAGTTTAGAAAATTTAGAATGATTGAAATTTAGACCAGAACTTATTAGGTGGCTAGTTAAAAATCTATGTTAGGAATTATATCCATGGTAAAAGGATTTGCAAATAATTTGAGGAAGATAATTATTTGAGAATTAAGTATTGTTTAAGGGAAAGAAAGAATCGTTGAAAGGTATAATACAACTTAGTCATTCAGGAGAAGAACCAGCAGTAATATTAATTAACATATTATTAAGTTTTGGGTAACTTAGGTTTATTTCTACACTAAGTTTTCATTCAAATTTCAAGGAAGAAATATCCTTAAGGGGGTAATGAAACAACCCAATTTTTTGTCAACTTGAAAATCTGAATTTAAAGTAATTTTATATGATTTTAAGGATAATAAATATAATTTTAAAAGTTGAAAATTATTTAAAATAGTTATTTTTAACTATTTAATTTAATCGGGAGAATATATCGATAGCATCATCGAGTTTTGTCAAAACTAGTTATTCGAAAGCAAAAATAACTTAATAAATAACTACTGAATCAGTTTCCAAATTGAATTTAGTATCTAGGTTTATTTAATAAACCATTTATTTTAAACTATTAAATAAATTTTGTTTAACGTACCAATAAAATAGCTGAATTTGTTTGAATAGTTGTTTTATTGTTGTGCTTGTTGAATAAGTTAAGTAGTAACATAGAAAATTGTAACACAAATGAATGTAGCATATTTGTAACATAAATAAGTGTAGGAAAAAGTGTTACAAAACCTTACCTACCCAGGTGTCAACATGCATGCCATAAGGCTTCCTAAAGGGGCAAGTGTCCCATGCTAAATTTCCTAAACTACCCCTCCCCATTCCTATAAAATTCACCCTCCCCTTCTCATTTTTCACCACTTCTCCGTTCTTCCTCCTCTCCTTCTTCTTCCTACTTCTCCTCCTTCTTCCCCCTTGCATTTCGGCCGTCCTCCCCTCTCCTCTTCTTCCTTCTCCTCCTCCTTCCTCGGCCATACTTCCCTCCACCACCCACTTCGGTCATCATACAACGTACAAGCCCTCACCCTACCCTCCACCCCCACCATGCCACGACCACCACCATCCCTCAGTCACGGCCACCACTTCCACCTTCCCTCGGCCCTCCTTCACGTCACCACCCTAGGCCGAACCTCCACCTCTCCTCCTTATAAAAAAGGAAAATAATATATATAAGTGTATATATATATATACATATATATTTGGTGGAAGGAAATTCACAAGTCGGTGTGTAGTTACATTGTCTAAGTAAGCAGTTGGTGTCCACAACCTAGGTTTTGGTAATGAAAAGATTAGATGGAATGGTACCCTCGGTGGGAAACTTTTTATTTACAAATATATAGTTAATTATTAGGTAATTTGATTGATATATGTGTGATTTGTAGGAATGGTTGTTAGTGTAGATATATAAATAATTGTTACACATTAATCATCGTAACGCTTATACTGTAGAAACAGTTATTGACATTGTTAATGGTTGCTATAGATGGTTATATGCTTGTTATTGGCTGTTATGGTTGACATGTCGCTTCCCACATGTATACCCTAAATTATGGCATTATACAAATATTAGTTAAGTCTCTTCCAAATCGATTATTATATTCGGTTAAGTAAGGAGAAGAATGGAAATTGGAATTCTATATTCGAAATGGGTTAGAAATGAAATTAAATTGATTTCAAGAAACTTTTGTAGATGTGGGATTGAATTTAAAAGAGTTTTGATTATAAAATGGTTTGTTCAAATTTGAAATGAATAGTAAATCGATTTTGAACAGTAAATTCAAAACTGAATTTGAGTTAGGTATGTAAATGGTGGTATAAACTCAAATTGATTTTTCAGATAAGCTTATATAACATTTAATTTGATTTCTACAAAGTTTAGATTTCAAAAGATTTAATTTTGAAAAATATTAATATTTTATTAATATAATAATATTAAAGTATTCAATTTTGGTAAATAATTGAATTTGAGGCTGAAATTTGAAAATAATGTTTTGAAATGGGTTTATATATGTTTTTAAAGGTTTATAAACACAAGTAAAGTAAATCGAACGAATTTTAGTTTGAAGTTGTAATATGTTTAGAATAGGGTTTCGATCATAAATTTTAAACGAATATATCCAATGCAATTTAAATCGGATTTCCTCGAAACAAAAATCATTTGTTTTCTAATGATAATAGTTTTCGAATAAAAAAACAAAAGTTTAGATTTAAATGAATGAATTTAGAGTTACATCCAAATCAAGTTTTAAACAAATTCGCGGTTTTTGTAGTTTAGTGACTGAAATTGAAAACTATTATAAATAGCTTTATAAAAATTATTAAAAAATATGGAAAAATTATGATAAATCATAATAAATGATTTTAAAGTGATTTGGATGAGAAATATGAAGTTTTGAAATCTAATTTTAAATGGTAGATATACCATTATTCAAATTTTGGAAATCTAATTTTAAATGGACCAAAGTAGAACCGAATACTTTAAAAACGATATTTTGGCGATCTAATTTTAAACGGACCAAATTTTTCGAATTTTTAGTTCATTGGATATGGTTGGAGATAATCTTTGAATATTGGATGTTAATTCCATAGATAGAACTCATACTACTCGAGGAATTTAAAAGGTAGATATATCGTTATTCCACCAATAGTATCTGTTGAATACACGAGTTAATATTGTACATGAGAGAATATGATTTTTATCTAAATGTTGTATTTAATATCAACTGGTTTTGGGTTTGTTGTAAATGATCTCTTGAATAACATCATTCTTTTACCTAGTTAAAATTAAGCTACGTTTGGAGTTTATGAAGGTTTATAATCTTTTAATTAAAGGTCGATTAAAGTGATATTGAATGATCTTTGATTTAAAGATGGGTCTTAATAGGAAAAACCAAAGTATAAAGGGTTTATGGATCTTTGTTAAAGATTGATTATTAAGATTAATGAGGCTAAATTATCTTTGGTTTAAAAGATATGCCTTAAATAAGGAATTTATGGAACCAATCTTTTGGAATGCGAGTTTAAAAGGAACCTTGGTTTAGGTTTTTGTATCTTGGTTTAAAGGGATAAAATTTCAATTAAAAAGTGTAATAATTGAGGATTTTGTTAAAACCAACGTAAGATAATTATAATCCTTTAATGAATGATTTGGTGTTTAAGATTAAAGGAAAACATTTGGAAGATTTTGATTTACCAAGTTCAAAATGAAATAGATTTAATTAATATTTTGTGTAATCCATATTGTTTTCATAACCCACAATAATTATTCAAAGAGACCAGAGTCGGATAAGGGGAATGTCTATTTAAAAACCACTTTGAATAATTTTACGACTTTATTGGAGCAAATAAAGATATTAAAGACGATGGTAGAAGATCAGAAATCTTCACATCAAAGGAATTGCTTATTAATGTCTCGGTTGGGCGTCCACCCAAACGAGGTTGCTTATAGCAGCGGTCCCGACATACTTGAAAAAATTCAGAATTTCCAAGGGCTTCTTTCTTTTATTGTATAAGGAATAAAGCGCCTTCGGTTTCGTTCATTCCCATAACGAACATGTATGGATGTGTGTGTCTGACATTGTATTTTTTAATGTATTGATTGATCTTTACTAAACATATTTCTGTTGGTAGTGGAGAATTTATTCTCTAAGATGAACGCCCTTCTTTGAGACATATGAGCTTAAAGGTGATATCGTTAGTAATTATCAATTGTATGTTATGAAATGACAATGTTGCATGGGAACGGTAAAGTGCTGCAGATGATCAAAGCGAGGCTTAGTTAAGCGTAGTGTTGTGTTTAACGGGACCTCAAGCCTTACAAACAGTAATGACCTAAAACATGATTATTGTAGCAATGCTATGTGGGTCGTTCCCATTAGGGTATGATCATTCCTTTCTAGATAAAAATTATACCAAGGTATGGAGCCTAGGTATCTACTTATATGGAAATTCTACTTTATGTGGATGATGGAAGGCGAACGCTTGGTTAAAGGTCGGTTACGACCGGGGAATAGTCATTTTCATGTTGTCGTCTAGCAGATAAGCATATAGAGATGACCTGGATTTGTATAGCAGAAAAAGCTTGAGTTGTTTTCTCATGGGTGCATCCATCTAGAGGTGTTCCATCAGTTAAGGAAGATCCTTTGCCTTGGTCATTGTTGGCATCTAATACTCTAATACGAACCTACGATCTTCAAACTAAAGGCACAATATCCACCGGAATTTAACCAGTGTAACAATTTCGGATAATTCAATCATGTTTATTGTAAATGGTTTTCGAAAGTTCATACATTAATGATAATACCAATGGTTTTGATAAAGTAAGTATTTTGGTTACCATTAGGGAAAAACCCGTTCCGCACTTGCGGCGTGGTCTTATGAGAAATCTACAATAATCATTAAACCTAGTATGCATAAACATGATATTATTTGATCTTGTTATATAATATTAATTAATATTCGTTTATTCTATACAAATAATGTGAGAATGATAATTGATTATTTTTAAATAATTTATTTTACATCTAATTAACGTTTTTGCACTTCCGCTGTATCCCTGTTATTTCCTCGCTACACCTTTTTACACATTCACCGCTATAGAACCGTTAAGCGCTTTAACTACACAACACCACCCTAGGTCGAACCTCCACCCCTCCTCCTAATAAAAAAATAGGAAAATAATATATATATATATATATATATTTGGTGGAAGGAAACTTAAAAGTCGGTGCGCGGTTACACTATCCAAGTAAACAGTCGGTGTCTGCAACTCAAGTTTTGTTAGTAAAAAGATTAAACGGAGTGGAACCCTCAGTCAATTTATTTTTTATTTACACATATATAGTTAATTGTTAGTCAATTTGACTAATATACGTGTGATTTTGATGAATGGTTGTTAGTTCAGAACTAGATAATTGTTAAGCGTTAATCATTGTAACGCTTATGCTATAGAAACAATAATTGACATTGTTAATGGTTGCTATTAATGGTTATATGCTTGTTATTAGCTGTTATTGTTGACATGTCACTTTGCACAAGTATACCCTAAATTATTGCATTATGCAAATATTAGTTAAGTCTCTTCCAAATCAAATAATATAAACGAATATTATTTTTGGTTTAGTAAGGCGAAAAATGAAAGTTGGAATTTTATATCCGAAATGGGTTAGAAATGAAATTGAACTGATTTCAAGAAATAATTGTAAAGGTGGAAACAAATTTGAAAAAGTTTTGATTATAAAATGGTTTATTCAAATTTGAAATGAATAGTAAATCGATTTTGAATAGTAAATTCAAAATAGAATTTGAGTTAGGTATGTAAATGATGGTTTAAAATCAAATTGATTGTTCGAATAAGCTTATATAATGTTTAATTTGATTTCTACAAAGTTTGGATTTAAAAAAGATTCAATTTTGAAAATATTAATATTTTATTAATATAATGATAGTAAAATATTCAATTTTGGTAAATAATTGAATTTGAGGTTGACATTTGAAAATATTGTTTTAAAATTTGTTTATATATGTTTTTGAAGGTTTATAAACACAATTGAACTAGATCAGACGAATTTTATTTTGAAGTTATAATATAGTTAGAATAGGGCTTGTCGCATTGTGGCAATTCGCGAATTTCGACCATAAACTTCAAACGGATATACCACATGCAATTTAAATTGGAGTATATCGAAACAAAAAGCATTTGTTTTCTAATGATAATAATTTACAGAAAAAAGGAAATTTCAGGTTTAGATGAATGAATTTGGAGTTGTGTCCAAATCAGGTTTTAAATAAAATCGCGGTTTTGCAGTTCGGTGACAGAAATTGAAAACAATTATAAATGGCTTTATAAAAATTATTAAAATATGGAAAAATTATTATAAATCATTATAAATGATTTTAAAGTAATTTGGATGAGAAATATGAAGTTTTGATATTAATTTGAAAATTTGGGTTTTTCATCCTAGTTAAAAGGAGAACTAGATGCTGTAAAAACAAGGTTTTGGAAATCTACTTTTAAATGGACTAAAGTTTTCAAATTTTAAGTTCATTGGATTTTGCTGGGGTCTTCGAATATATGATACTAATTCCATAGGTAGAACTTATACTACTCGAGTAATTTAAAAGGTAGGTATACCTTATTCCTCCAATAGTATCTGTTGAATACATTAGTTGATATTGAATATGAGCGGATATGATTTTTATCTAAATCATGTATTTAATATCAATTGGTTTTGGGTTTTTTGTGAATGGTGTCTTGAATAACAACATTTTTAACCTAGCTAAGATTAAGCTATGTTTGGAGTTTAAGAAGGTTTATAATCTCTTAATTAAAGGTTAATTAAAGTGATATTGAATGATCTTTGATTTAAAGATGGGTCTTAAACGGAAAAGCCAAAGTACAAAGGGTTCATGAGACTTTGTTAAAGATTGATTATTAAAATTAATGAGGCTTAATTATCTTTGGTTTAAAAGATATGCTTTAAAATAGGAATTTATGGAACTAACCTTTTGGAATACGAGTTTAAAAGGAATCTTGTTTAAGGTTATTGAATATTGGTTTAAAGATTTAAAGGGATAAAATTTTAATAACTGAAAATTTTGTTAAAACCAAAGTAAGATAATGATAAACCCTTAATGAATGATTTGGTATTTAAGACTAAAGGAAAGAATTTGGAAAATTTTGATTTACCAAGTTCAAAGTGGAAGAGATTTGATTGAGATTCTGTGTAATCCATATTTTTTCATAACCCACGATAATTATTCAAAGAGACCGGAGTCAATTAAAGGGAATGCCTATCTGAAAACCACTTTGAATAATTCTACGATGTTATTGGAGAAAATAAAGATATTAAAGACGATAGTTGAAGATTAGAAATCTTCACATCAAAGGGATTGCTTGTTGATTTCTCGGTTGGGCGTCTACCCAAATGAGATTATTTATAGCAACGGTCCTGACATAGTTGAAGAGATTCAGAATTTGCAAGGGCTTCTCTCCATTATTGGATAAGGAATAAAGCGCCTTCGATTTTGTTCAGTCCCAGAACAAACTTTTATGGATGTGTGTCTGACATTATATTTTTTAATATATTGATTGATCTTTACTAAACATATTTTTGTTTGGTGGTGGAGAATTTATTCTCTTAGCTTAACACCATTCTTTGAGGCGTATGAGCTCAAAGGTGATATGGTTAGTGTAACACCCCATAAAAGTATACCTAAAACTAATTGAGGATAAATAATGAAAATTTACAATAAAATAATAAAATATAAATGAGCTGAAATATAGAATTTTGCAGTATTAAGAATTTGGCCACAAAAATATTTTATTTGTGTTCATGGTGAAATTTTGATACGTTTTCATATATAATATGTTGAAAACGGTGTCCGTATGAAGAAATTACAATTTAATGAAACTATATGGAAAATGTGCATATATATATATATATATATATATATATATATATATGTGTGTGTGTGTGTGTGTGTGTTTGATTGAATTAATAAAATATATATCTAAGAGATAAATAATTTGGATAATAATAACATTCCCTTAGGTGGGTTTGAATTTCAAACGAAGAGATAAAGACAAAGGGAGAAGAATAATGTTTATAAGGAAAGAAACAAACTAAATCGATTAACGTTATATAATAAAAATCTTTCCAGTCCCATATACATTTACTTGGCAAAACTGCGACCAAGAGGTCGACCGCCCTTCTAGGAAAGCGGTCGACCACTTGGTGCAGCATATGCTCAGTAAGGCTGGGCTTGGGTTAGGTTTTGGGGTTAATTTATAAGATTTAACAACTAGGATTAAATCTTAATAATCCTACGGTTCTTATTTACACACACACACATCTATAAACAACACCCTAGACTCCAGACCCAAACCTAGCCACTCTCTCTACCTGTGCCTTCACTCTACCATTGCTTCTAGAGAAATTCATAGTAGGTTTTCTTCTTCTCTTAAAATATATTCTTCTTTTTCTAATATCTTTTTCTTATAGGATCTGAATTAAAATGTAGATCTAAAATCACAAGATTTATATGTATAAGAATTCTAAATATTAAATTCTTATATATATACATATATGCATATATATATATATATGTGTATATATATATATATATTTCTAGGGATTGGATGAGACGGCCCGAAATCCCACTTACGAGAAAGCCCAGATTGCTTTGAGAACACGACTCATCAGAACACAAACAATAGAACATTTCATTGTTATTACAACAATTACATCAGAGTACAAGAATATATTAGAGTATGAATAAATATTATACAGCGGAAAATACATATCAGGGATTTACAAATTACAAAGCAGCGGAAAATATATACATAAATATAATGTAAAGCGAAAATAATCTACAACCACAACTGAAAGAGATATACGGATACAAAGCTTTCCGAATGTAGCTCCTGTTGTAATCCAGGATCCTGGGAAAAGAAATATATGCGAAAACCAAAACTATTAGCTCCCGTGTGGAAAATAAGGGCACCCAAAGTTTAGGTTAAAACAATAAACTCCAGGTCAGTCATGGGACTGGTGTGAGAACTAAAACAGTTATTAAATCTTTACTTTAATAGTTGGGAAATCATGGGACCACGTTGTATAACACAGAACGGGTTTACTCCCATGAATACTGTGAAATAAAACAACTTGTAAACAATGCAATGCTTTTCAAAAAATGAAGCTATTATAAGACTCAGGTCCCATCACACAGTGTAACGCAAGCCGGAGGATAGAGTTTTACGTTATAATAGCCAAACATGCTTGGTACGTTTTATATCAAATCATTTTGATATTACTATAAGTGCATAGTGTCAAAACAACTTCAAATATAAATGTATCAATAATAGATGACGTAGGTACCATATATTATGTCGCCATACTAGTTTTACAACTAAAACCAAAAAATGTCGTATTGGAAATTGGATTTCCATCATGAACAAAGGTAAGGGATCTCTCCTTTCGATTCGAGACACTCTATCCCGTGCCTCAGGATTCAGTCGCAACTGCACCTGGAATCTGGCAGGGCTAGTCCACACTTACTTTAGTGGATTAGTTATTACTGAACAATACATTTCCCTGCCCTATGGGGCACAAAATCCGGTCAGTATGTCGACCATATCTAGAGCCACTAGGGACTCAAATCCAAGGTACATCGCTTTCCAACATCCATATAAGTAAATTGCCTGGGCTCCGTATCATGGCATCACTCCTAGCTAGAAAGAAATGCATGCTCTCCCTACGGTTCCTCATGCCGTTTCTGGTTCATACGGGGGTTTGAAGCTCGCAAATTAACGATACACAAAGCTATGCTAATTAAAGTTGTGCTTTGATCATCAATCACAAGACTCTACTTTCCAACAAAATCCTTGATCATTTGCATCTCAGCATGCCACACTGTCAGTCCATACCGTACCACTGATTTCCACTAATATATAACCTATAAGCTCGTATGTCTCAAAGAAGGGTGTTAAGTAAGAGAATAAATTCTCCGCCACAAAACAGATATATTTTTAAAAGAGATCAACGAATACAGTATAAAGGAATACAATGTCAGACACACTATCTATTTGTAAGTCCGTTCTGGGTCTGTACGAAACCGGAGGCACCTTATTCCTGGTCCCGTATGTCCAATACAGGAGAGAGGCCCTCGCATATCTGGTCGATCTCCAAGTACGTCTGGACGATCACCACTTATTACCTTGTCTTGGGTATACATCCCAATCAAGACATCAGTAATCATCCAAACAATGTGAAGATCTCCGGTCTTCAACCACCGTCTTCATCATCGACTTTTATTTGTCGTATCAATCATTCAGAATGGGTTAAACCTGGTCTTTCCGAATAATTCGTGTATCTTATAATCAAGTGCTATAAAAACACATCATACGCCTCATTCCAATTCAGAATATTATTTTATTCAAATATTCTTTTCACCATTTAAAACAAACTAAGGTTTATCCAACTAGTCGGGATTATCGAGCCTTACCGAAGTAATCATTTATTTTATTTTTCCAATCCCAACCTATTCATCCCATGGAGCAAAACTGGTAGTGCTCCATATCTAACACCCACTGTGTTATTGGTAAAATTAATTACCATTTCTCATTTCAAATCTAATTAAAGATCTAATTATCAACTGGTGGTACGCCATTCTCGATCATTTCTCAAATTCGATAAATTTAATTATCCCATTCTCATTTCAATCTAATTAAAGATTCATTAAAACTCCACCTTGGTTTTAATATCAAAAATCATTACTCTATGATTATTCACTTTAAGAAATTAATCTTATCTTTAATTGGGTTAAAGAACCGATGTTATTAAAAATACAGTTCACAATAAACCCAAATCATCTTCCATAAAACGGAATCTTCACGAAAAGTATATAATCAATATAAATTTCTGTATCAGACTAATACTGTAAACAGAATAACGGCTAGGCCTTTTAAATTCCATATATAGTAACGGTCTTCCTTCACAAAAGCTCATCTCGATTAGTACCAAATCGAATTCCATTCAATTCCAATTTATTATATTAAATTTGAAAACTTTTCTTTGGAAAATTCCATTAATCTTATTTAAAAGATTATATATTCCAAATCATATCTTCACTGTTAATTGGGTTAAAGAACGAATGTCATTTAAGACATTGTTCACGATAAACCCTATTTTAATTCAACTCCAATTAATATTAATTAATTGGTTAACTTCTCTAATCTTAATTAAAATATTTATTCTTTTCTCATTGGGGTTTAAGAACAGTGTTATTTAAGACACCATTCACGACAAACCCAAAATCCAATTTCAGTTCAACTCCAATTAAATTAATTAATTGGTAAACTTCTCTAATCCTAATTAAAAGATTTATTCTTTTCTCAACTGGGTTTAAGAACAGTGTCATTAAAGACATCATTCACGACAAACCCAAAATCCAATTTGATATTAAATACAAGGCTCTAAATAGAAATTATATCGACTTATATTCAATATCAAATTCTGAAACTAACGGATATCGTATTGGGAATAATGATATCTCTATCTTCCAAATTCCTCACAATATTCGTATAATCGCAGAATCGAATATCAAAATATTCCGAAGATTATTTCCATTCAAATCTTTTCTAATTCATACTTTGGAAAATTTTGGTTATTTCCAAACCCATTTGCCAATCCAATTTATTTGTTTAAAAACATTGGATTATTTATTCTGGTTATTTCCAAATCAATAATTATGATTTTACATAATTTTTTCATATTTTTTTTAATAATTTTATTAAGGCCCTTACAGTCGGTTTCCAATAACGGCCACCGAACTACAATCATAACAACCTTTTCTAAAATTGATTTGGACATATCTCAAATTCTAACTGTTAGATTTCAAATCTCTTATTTTCATTCGAAAGCTCTTTTCGATACAAACCCAACAGTTTTAGTTTTAGGATAATCCGACAGTCGGATCTCCCGTTACATCCATTTGAAGTCAATGGTTGAAATTCGCGAACGGTCGTTGCGCGGCGTGTTCTATTCAAGCCATTTAAATATATATATATATATATAATATAATATAATATATAACGTCGATTTCCATTTAAAACGTATTTTATAAATCGTTTATAAATTCGTTTTAAAAAGATTTCAACTTCATTTTCAATTTTAAATCAAAATTGAATATTCCATATCATTATAATATTAAAATGATAATATTTTCAAAACATCTAATTTTGAAATCCGTTTCCCTTTCGTATCCATTATAAAATGAATAAAATCGATTAATAAACCAGTTCAAGTTAAAATGGCATTTACTACTTAGCACGGCTTCACATTTCAATATTTTTTCGTGTCCATCCAAAATCGGACATCAAAATCTTATTTTAATTCTTCACTGAATACCCTTCTTTGTTTCGTTTAACTAACTTTGTTTCTTTTAATTTTGTTCTGATTTGATGAAGTTACATCATTTTAAACGTTAAACAATTTAATAAAGGAGTAGTTAAAAATAATTAACCACTTATTACAGGTTTAACCTTAATTAAGATTTTGGCCATCGTTTACTTCTTCCAGGTTATTCACGCTATCGACTAACCCAAAACTCGACAAAGTACGACGCCGCCGCACCTCCAACGAAACCCTAGCCGTCGATCTGACGAGTCCACGTCGTACCCCTCGCCATGCTCCTCCAATGCCCTCCTCAGCTCGCCACTCAAGCTTATCGTGACCCCAGAAACTAGGTGTGAACGCAGCTAATTGGGACGCCATAATCAAACAAGATACATCATGATTTTCGATCTCGTCCATATGGATGGAGAGATTTTGAAGCTCTATGATTTCTGTACTGAGGTTGGATTGAAATTTGAATAGGAATTAGAGAGATTTAGGATTGAAAATCGCAGTTTTTGGCCGTTAAAATTGGATAGAGGCGTCTGGGAGAAGTTGACCACGCAGGATATTAATGAGGGTTTGACCGTGCTTATATATTTATATTATTATTTAATATAATTCAAAAAAGTGATTTCGCATTTGAACTCCAAATCAAACTCAACGTGTAACACCCAACATTTTTAAGATAATAAAATAAGAATAACTTAATTAAATATCTGGAATTAAGTAAAACAGGTTGCGCCATTGCGTCCGACTCAAAATTCTGGTCAAGATAGACAACTGGTTTGCGTAAAAGGGACACCGTATGAAGAAGTTATGAGCATTAGAAGTTTGTATACATATAAGGAACATATGTGTATATAAATTAAATAAATATATCCACAAAGTTCAAAAATCAAAATTCACAAGGCAGAAAGTTGAGCGGGAATTTTTCCCGTTGGGGGTCGACCCATATGAAGGGGGTTCGACCCATGGGTGAAGGTGGGTCGACCACGGGGTCGAACCCATGGCAGATCTAGGTAGATCCCTGAAAATGGACGTGGACCGTTTTCTAGTCTAAATTCGTTGGCTCTAGGCTATAAATAAGCCCCCATTTCTCTTGTTTCTCCACACCAAAATCAATGGAGAATAAGATGTTGCCTCTGCCCAGACTAAATCAAACCATTTCTTCTTCAATAATCAACTAAAGCCAATTAGTTAGAGTTTAGAGATCTACAAGCCTTCTTATATCACAGCGAATCTACGTTAATTTTAGATCTCTTATCGAAGTGAGTAATCCTAGATCTGGTCTATTTTTCAATTCCCTTCTCTTTTCTTCCCTTTTTCTTTTAGTAAATATTATAAATCTATGGTTATTAGGTTCTGAATCCAGTTAGGGAAAACCATAAAAGGATAAATCTGGACCAGATCCGGGATTTGGAAAGCTTGCGAGGTGAGTGGATTTAAGCCATATTATTTTAGATAATGGTATATTACCGTTTAGCATTCCACATTACGACAAATTGATATATGACATGTTAAGATGCTTAAACAAATTTTAATAATGATTAAAATGTTGAATGTGACATGTGGGAATGATTAACATGATACGCCATCAAATTGTTGGAAAGAAAAAGTCCATATGTTGAATCAGTTAAAGTTTTGAAATGTTTATGTGTTGAAAGACAAACTTGTTAGAATATGGGCAACGACTACTATTGTTATAATTATATGATTCATTTGTGGCATATTATAGAGTAAATGACATGTTAACCTATTAGATTTGAACAATTATCCGATTAAATGTTTACATGTCAAAATAGAGTTAAATACATGTTAAAAAGATATGTGACATAATATATGTATAATTTGACGACATGTAAATTAGACTGTAGAAACCATATGGAAAGGGTAATATGCCTAAAATTTGTAGCAAATAGGAATAATTATTATAGAATGGACATGACTAGATTAACAGTAATTAGAAACTGTAACCGCGCTGAGACACGAGGTTAGATTACACTTATGGTAGAAGTCTGCCCGGACCCGCCTGACATATCCAGCAACCACGAGGGGCAAATCTAATGTGAGAGGTCTAAGTGCATAAACACAAGACGTGCCAAGACACGAGGTTAAGTCCGACTTGTGGAAGAAGTCTGCCCGGATCCACTCGACATATCCAGCATCCACAGGTTGTAAGCTTAATGTGAGAGGTCTGGTACATGTATACATACATACATACATATATATATATATATGTGTGTGTGTGTGTGTGTGTGTGTGTGTGTGTGTGTAAAGAGCAGGATTGATAAACAATATTAATTGTAATTAATGGAAATAAATGGAATTGAATGAAAGAAAGATACAACAGTAAAGCAAAAGGGAAAAATAATAGCCTATTATAAATAAATGACATTAATAAGAATGTTGTATAATAGGTAGACTTATCCTAGGGACAAGTGAAGATTATAACTTAGGTTATAATAAACTAGTAAGGAAATGAGATAACTTGTGAAATGAGGTAAGTGACACTTAATTGTAAAATTAAGTAATCAGTAAATGGGGAAAACCTGAAACCTGTTGAGAAAAGGGGGAAGTTTATGAAATGTAAGAAGTTGTACTTAATTACAAATTAAGTAATTTGTAAAATTGGAAGTATGAAACCTGCTGATAACACGTTTAGATTTGTCCTAGGGACAAGTTGAAATTATAACTCAGGTTATTATAAACAATAAAGGGAATGGAATAACTTATGTAAGGAGATAAGTCATACTTAATTGCAAATTAAGTCATTTCTAAGAACAAGAATCTGAAATCTACGGATGAGGACAACATAAGTTATATTTATGGGAAGAGAAATTGAGTAGTGGACCTTAGTTTAGAGAACTAAGTTAATAAATAAACAACGATAAGTTGTAGTAACGGTGTAAATGGGATTATGATTAAATGTGAAAGGATGAGGGAACTTATAAAACGAAATAAATTATATTTAATCATAAATGGTAAGTGACGTTTTAATTAGAAAACATGTGAAATGAGATATACTAAGTAGAACATGTTATTGTAATGATGAAATCAAGCAAGAATATAAGAAAAGATTGTGGATTACAGACCTTGGGCAACAATCAAGAGAATAACATGTTATGGGCTTATTAATAAACTTAATGGGTTAAGTTATATAAATAAAGTTAATAAGCAGGAGGAACTTGGTAACTTGATTAAGAATTCAATGTGAATAACCAAGTTAAGTGGAAACCTGATGAAGTAAGGCAAGCACGTAAAAGAATGTTTAGATGTAGGGTCTAACAACATATTAAAGGGAGGCGCTTGGACCAGTCCGCATGTTTTAGGGTGAATAACCCAACGGGGTAGATCATCATGGTGTTATAAGGCACGAAGGGAGTGCACATTCATCTGATTGTTCTGACGGCTCTGAAGGACTGGAAGGGGAAGCACGCGGCTTCCTGAGATACGTAAGGTGCTTCTAGTAGTCCTCTATGCAGTTTCAGATGTTTAGGCTGTGCTCGTAGAGGTTGGGTCTGCGCGTAACTACTAGGTGTGTGGGCCTTGACTGCAGAAGTAGCTATGCAGTCAGAATGCTATGACGCGCTGACACCACGGTGATTCAGCGGTCACCTCAATGGGGAGGCGAAGAGTCACGACCAACAAGGATAATAGATCATCGCATACCTGTCATCGGCAACCAGTGGGATGCGGAAAGACTAGAGCTAAAACCAATAGACCATTCACCCTTCGCTATCGGGGTAGGGTGGTTGAGGGAAGACGCCAAATGGATGTTTAGATTGTTTTCTTTAGGGGAAGTTGTTTAGCTTTTGTAGTCTTTACTTGTTGAGGGAGGGACCGAGGTGGGGCCATAGCCACCGTGAAAACAGACCCTAGGTATATATGTATATAGAGGCTCTTAAAGACGGACCTGTACAGATATGGAAAAGCTCCCGACCGAGTTCTGTGTTTCTTGTATCGCCCTGCCACGGAACTCGGTGCACATTAGAGGAAGTGCGGTTAAGGCATCGAGCTACAATTGAAGATATGTAGCATGTCAGCTCTGGGTGGTGTATCGTAGACTTGAGGGCATTACTCCGGTATGAAATTTGATTCGATCGACGGTGGCAGTCCGTACGCTTAATAGCATAGTAATGACAGATATGCGTAGAACGTAACATTGTTATGTAGAGATCTGTACGTCACTTCGGCGTAGGATGAGGGGATGCGTTCATTTCTATGGTACTACGGTGGAGACCGTGCGAGTGGGGTACCATGGTGTGTACCTTAATATTGGGGGTAGCTACATATATATTGTATTAGGTTAATCCACTGGGAAGTAAATGGGTACGACGCATGTGTAAGCCTTAAGTGCTGTTAACCCAAGTAACCTAATAAATAAGAAAAATATGATTGAGTGGTATATGTAGGATTATCCAAGTATAGTTTAAATCCAATCACCGGAACTTGTGTTCTGACCCCCTCCTCATAACATACTCGCATGTTAGATTTGTGGTAGTGACATCATAGCTTTGGATACTGGTTATGCAATATTATTAACACGGTAAGGCTATATTTCGATTACATTATATTTTATCCATTCCGCTGTGAGATATTTTCTGAGTTCTGACATATTTTATGTCTCTATCTTTTCTGCAGCATACTAGAGCAAACCAATCCGGGTTTCGATAGATAGGAATTTTGAAAAAATTCGGTCTGTCAGAGTTTGGGTTGTTACATCTGGTATCAGAGCTTAGGTTAAGGATTCCTGTATAGATAATGATTGAACGTATTTGTATTTTTAAAAATAAAGATATATCTGTTATACATATATATACCTAGATCCATAGAGGAACCCACTAAATAGAAAGAGCATAATATGATAAGAAATGGGATATTTGTTTTGTACACTAAAGGAATGAATATGGAAATTTGAGACCCTTAGGAAATTTCGGTGGAAAGTGTACAATATATTTTGTATGGAAGGAAGGTGAATCCTATATGATTAGTATTTTGGGTTAGTGGGTTTGACATTGAAACCTTATACATTGGAAAAGGTTGAAGATAAAAAATGGACTAGGAATATATATAGTTGAGAGAATTAACCTTGGGGAGTGTCTAGGAAAAGCCTAGAAAAATTGGAAACCCGCTTTGAGTCTAACCCCATTGTTAACTTTTAAGAACTCGAAATTATAAAAGTTTTGGGAAAATGGTTTATGGTGTTTTCAAGTTTTAATCTTAAAAGTTATAGTTTTAAATATGTAAAGTATACATATTGGGTTTTGAAGTAAAATGGGGTATATTTTATAAATAGTGATTTTCTTTCGAAAACTTTATCAAAAGTAAAATTCTCTTAGTAAAAGGTGCATACTATAGAGAATGTATAGCTCGTTAGTTTTCTTGTTATATTTCATACAAGAATCTTTAATAAAGAAATTTTTGAAGTCTCTATTCTTTTGACAATCATTTTTGATAAATTGTTTAAAAGAAAAAATTTTGTTGGGTTGACAAAATAAGTCATAGAAATTAAGAATAGAGTAGATGTTTGCACCTTATAGAAAGAGACCGAACTGACCTTATTGGTAAGAACAATTCATAAACCCGATTGAGAAATAGTTGTCCTTAACTACTCCAGTTTTTGTGATCTGAAAAAAAAATGATTTACATTTTTGATGACATGCTTTTATGGTTTGGCAAGAGAAAGTTTTCATGAGAAAAATAAAGTCTTGACACTTCTAAATTTTTGGAAGAAAGTTTAAATGAAAAGGCCAAACCGTGTTTTAAAAGTATGAAGTAGGTGAGGATTAGTGCCTAGGGAAGACGGGAAAAGTTTAGAGGCTATGAAGCAGATAGCAAGAATTATCTTGGAAATAATAGTAAGTTCCCATAGAATGTGTAAGCATTGAAAAGACTAGGGTTTTGCTTAAAAAATTGTTGGTACACAGCTAGAATTAGTAGTGACTACTAGATTGTAAAGGGCAAGTAAGTGTTTAGATCTTGTTGCTAATTTCCATGTTAGGGGTAAAACCCGGTACTACATTTCTGTTGGGGCCGTTCCATTATCTTGTTCTTGTTTGGTAGTTAGGGTAACACCTAAACCCGTAGTGAATCCCATAGCTTGGACTTTTCTGTTTGAGGGGGGGAGGGGACATAGTTCCGAGATTTTTGGCCCTTAGTAGTAGCTGTATAGGGTGTCTGTTCTCCTGTTTTAGTTGAATGACTAAAAAGCTTATTTAAATCTAAACCTAGACCTAATAATTAAATAAGCTAAGAAAAGAGAAAAGGTACAACTAAAAAGGAAACAACAAATTCAGTAAAGCAACAAACATGATAAATTATGAGAAAAAATGGATAAAGAAAAAAAGAAAAAAAAATCCAAGATAAGATGAAAAAGAAAATCAGTGACAAAAGAAATTTTTCTTATGTGGGATGCGCTTGGATAGGAAAATATGGAATCTTTATAAATACTTACCTCAAATCCAAGTACAGTTGGAAAAAGGTGTATAAAATAAATTCGGAAGATGTAAAATTTTCCGTTTTCCACCTTTTTGTAACATAAGAAATCGAATTTAGAAAATTAGATTTTTCTGAAATTCGAAAAATAAAGTTGGTTGGTAGGATTACGGATGCAACAATTGGATGAACTACGCTCTTACTCCATAAGAGTGTGGGAAAACTTGGATGAAAAAGTATTTTGATTTTCAAAATATTGTATTCATGTAGAACTGCCAGTATATTTAGGATGTGAGCATCATGTTTTAAAAGGATTTTTGAAAATTTGTATACACATAGGAGGTATTGCTTAGGCATACATGTATTATTATGTTGTACTTCATTTTGCGCAAGTGCACAATGTTTGCAAAAATTGGATGCACACATGATAGATGGATATTATGCGAGTGGTTATTTGATTTTTACCCTTATCAAATTTCGGGGACGAAATTTCCAAAGGGTGGAAGAATGCAACACCCAGCATTTTTAAGATAATAAAATAAGAATAACTTAATTAAATATTCATAGTTAAGTAAAACGGGCTGCGCCATTGCGTCCATCTCGAAATTCTGGTCAAGATAGACACCTGGTTTGCATAAAACGGACACTGTATGAAGAAGTTATGAGCATTAGAAGTTTGTATACACATAAGGAACTTATATGTATATGTATTAAATAAAGGGTCCGTTTTTCATAGGTCCCTATTAAGTTTCAAAATTAGGCTCACATCCGGTGCTAAATTTATTGTAAATTAGGTCCCTTTTTTTTGAAAATTCATCAAAAATTCATCAAAAAAATCACGAAAATTCATTATTAAATAAAACACATTCACGCCAAGAAATTCAGGTGGGAAAAAAGTCGAAAATCAAGTCGAAACCCAAAATAATACAAAATCAGCGAAACAGCAAGGTTTTGCATCAAAAGATGCACCTATTCAGAAACAGTTGCAAACATTCATGCTTATATTTCAGCCTTGCGCCAAACTGCAGTATAAATGCATACATGTATGCAGCTAAACAGTATTATACGCATCCTTTTATGCATATATTCAAATTGGGCCTGTTTTTCCGAGCATTCGCCGTTTTCAGACATTGTTGTATGCATTTATGCTCTTGTACAGAATACGTGCATGCATTCATGCACATATTCAGAAGTCGTCGTTTCTTTTAAATTTGTTGCACACATGCATGCATACATAAGCAATAGTTGCATTCATGTATGCACCATTCGTAACACATGAATCTCAGTTCAACTTTATATGCATATATGTATGAAGTTATTTGCTAATAGTTACATACATGTATGCGTATATTGGTCCAGATTTTCAACATAAATACACTATATGAATATATGCATACATATATGCTACTATAGGCAATAGTTGCACACAAGTATGCAACTTTTTTTTTGTGTTTTTGCGAATGCTTCTGAGAATATTTCCTATTTTTTGGAAATTTTTTTTAGTGTGTGGCGCATTTTTTTGGGGTCAATACAGGTAGAAGGCGGAAGTGGGATGTCCAGAAGGCGGAAAGGATCAAAATTTTTGGGCGGCCTCTTAAAATAGGGACCAGAAATGTAGAAAAACTTTGGGGGGGGGGGACGTGCGCCTATTTTAAAACTAAAATAGGGATGTGGGCCTAATTTTCACTTAAATAAATATATCTAGAAAATTCGAAATTCAGTTCAAAAATCAAGTTTTGAAGGAGGGAAGTTGAGCGGGAATTTTTCCCAATGGGGGTCGACCGATCAACAGGGGGGTCGACCCACATGAAGGGGCGTCGACCCCACCACAGATCTGGGCAGATTCCTGAAAATGGACGTGGACGGTTTTCTGATCTAAATTCGTTGGCTCTAGGCTATAAATAAGCCCCAATTTCTCTTGTTTCTCTACACCAAAATCAATGGAGAACTAGATGCTGCCTCTGCCCAGACTAAATCAAACCATTTCTTCTTCAATTATGAACTAGAGCCAATCAGTTAGAGTTTAGAGATCGACAAGCCTTCTTCTATCACAGCGAATCTACGTTAACTGTAGATCTCTTATCGATGTGAGGTAATTCCTATATCTGGTCTAATTTTCAATTCCCTTCTCTTTTCTTCCCTTTTTCTTTTGGTAAAAATTATAAATCCATGGTTGTTAAGTTCTAAATCCAATTAGGGGAAAATCATGAAAGGATAGATCTGGACCAGATCTAGGATTTGGAAAGCTTACAAGGTGAGTGGATTTAAGCCATATTATTTTAGGTAATGGTATATTACCGTTTTGCATTCCCCATTATGACAAACTGAAATATGACATGTTAAGATTCTTAAACATATGTTAATAATGATTAAAATGGTGAATATGACATATGGGAATGATTAACATGATATGACATCAAATTGTTGGAAAGAAAAAGTCCATATGTTGAATCAGTTAAAGTTTTGAAATGTTTATGTGTTGAAAGACAAACTTGTTAGAATATGGGCAACGACTACTATTGTTATAATTAAATGATTCATTTGTAGCATATTATTGAGTAAATTACACGTTAACATGTTAGATTTGAATAATTACCCGATTAAATGTTTACATATCAAAATAGAGTTAAATACATGTTAAAAAGGATATACAACATAATATAGGCATAATTTGACGACATGTAAATTAGATTATAGAAACCGTATGAAAAGGGTAATATGCCTAAAATTTATAACAAATAGGAATAATTATTATAGAATGGACATGACTAGATTCACAGTAATTAGAAATTGTAACCGCGCTGAGAACGAGGTTATATTACATTTGTGGTAGAATTCTGCCAGGACCCGCCCGACATATCCAGCAACCACAAGTGGTGAATCTAATGTGAGAGGTCTAAGTGCATAAACACAAGACGTGCCAATACATGAGGTTAAGTCCGACTTGTGGAAGAAGTCTGCCCGGACCCGCCTGGCATATCCAGCATCCACAGGTTGTAGGCTTAATGTGAGAGGTCTGGTACATGTATATATATATATATATATATATATATATATATATATATATATATGCAAATAGCAGGACTGATAAACAGTATTAATTGTAATTAATAGAAATAAATGGAATTGAATGAAAGATAAAATAGTGAAGGAAAAGGGGAAAATAATAGCCTATTATAAATAAGTGACATTAATAAGAATGTTGTATAATAGGTAGGCTTGTCCTTGGGACAAGTGAAGATTATGACTTAGGTTATAATAAACTAGTAAGGAAATGAGATAACTGGTGAAATGAGGTAAGTGACACTTAATTGTAAAATTAAGTAACCAGTAAATGGGGAAAACTTGAAACCAGTTGAAAAAGTTTATGAATGTAAGAAGTTGTAATTAATTACAAATTAAGTAATTTGTAAACTTGGAAGTATGAAATCTGCTGATAACATGTTTAGATTTGTCCTAGAGACAAGTGGAAATTATAACTCAGGTTATTATAAACAATAAAGGGAATGGAATAACTTATGTAAGGAGATAAGTCATACTTAATTGCAAATTAAGTCATTTCTAAGAACAAGAATCTGAAATCTACGGACGAGGACAACCTAAGTAAGTTATATTTATGGAAAGAGAAACTGATTAGTGGACCTTAATTTAGAGAACCGAGTTAATAAGTAAACAACGATAAGTTGTAGTAACAGTGTAAAATGGGATTATTATTAAATGTGAAAGGATGAGGAAACTTATAAAATGAAATAAGTTATATTTAATCATAAATGGTAAGTGACATGTTAATTAGAAAACATGTGAATTGAGATATACTAAGTAGAACATGTTATTGTAATGATGAAATCAAGCAAGAATATAAAAGAGATTGTGGGTTACTGACCTTGGGCCACAATCAAGAAAATATCATGTTTTGGGCTTATTAATAAACTTAATGTGTTAAGTTATATAGTTGGAGTTAATAAGCAGGAGAAACTTGGTAACTTGATTAAGAATTCAATCCGAATAACCAAGTTAAGTGGAAAACTGATGAAGTAAGGCAAGCGCGTAAAAGAATGTTTAAACATATGGTCTAACAACATATTAAAAGGAGGCGCTTGGACCAATCCACACGTTTGAGGGTGAATAACCCAACAGGGTAGATCATCATGGTGTTATAAGGCATGAAGGGAGCGCACATTCATCTTATTGTTCTGACGGCTCCGAAGGACTGGAAGGGGAAGCATGCGGCTTCCTGAGATACGTAAGGTGCTCCTAGTAGTACTTTGTGCGGTGGCAGATGTTTAGGCTGTGCTCGTAGTGGTTGGGTCTGCGCGTAACTACTAAATGGGTGGGCATTGACTGCAGAATTAGTTATGCAGTCAGAATGCTGTGACGCGGTGACACTAGGGTGATTCAGTGGTTGCTTCAACGGGGAGGCGAAGGGTCACGATCAACAAGGATAGTAGATCGTCGGATACCCGTCATCAGCCGCCAGGGGGATGCGGAAAGACGCCAAATAGATGTTTAGATTGTTTTCTTTAGGGGCAGTCGTTTAGCTCTTGTAGTCTTTACTAGTTGAGGGAGGGGCCGGGGTGGGGCCATAGCCACTGTGAAAACAGACCCTAGGTATATATGTATATAGAGGCTCTTAAAGACGGGCCTGTACAGAAATGGAAAAGCTCCCGACTGATTTCCGTGTTTCTTGTATCGCCCTGCCATGGAACTCGGTGCACATTAGAGGACGTGTAGTTATGGCATCGAGCTATAATTGAAGATACGTATGTGGGTCATTCTATATACATGCATGTCGGCTCTGGGTGGAGTATTGTAGACTTTAGGGCATTACTCCGGTATGAAATCTGATTCGATCGACGGTGGCAGTCCATACGCTTACATAGCATAATAATGACAGATATATGCAGAACGTAACATTGTTATGTAGAGATCCATACGTCACTCCGTCGTAGGATGAGGGACTAGGTTCATTTCTGTGGTATTATGGTGGAGGCCGTGTGAGTGGGGTGTCATGTGGTGTACCTTAATATTTGGGGTAGCTACATATATACTGCATTAGGTTAATCCACAGGGAAGTAAATGGGTACGACGTGTGTGTAAGCCTTGAGTGTTGTTAACCTAAGTAACCTAATAAATTAGAAAATATGATTGAACGGTATATATAGGATTATCCAAAGTGTATAGTTTAAATCCAGTCACCATAACTTGTGTTCTGACCCCCTCCTCATAACATACTCGCATGTTAGATTTGTGGCAGAGACATGATAGATTTGAACACTGGTTAGGCAGTATTATTAACATGGTAAGGCTATATTTTGATTACATTATATTTTATCCATTCCCCTATGAGATATTTTCTAAGCTCTAACATATTTTATGTCTCTGTCTTTTCTGCAGGATATCAGAGCAAACCAATCCGGGTTTCGATAAATTGGAATTTTGAAAAAATTTCGGTCTGTTGGAATTTGGGTTGTTACACAACGACTGTGACGGCCCGCCCCGCACCAACCGACATTTACTCCAAAAGTGCGTTGTACACATGTCCAGTTAGCACGGGATGGATCGTCAGAAGGAAAGGGAAGAAGGAAGTGAACTAACAAGGAACCCGTAAAATGTCTCACAGCGCATGGAACAAAATATAATAACAACATACTTGACATAAAACAGGTGAGATAGTGCATAAGCTGAAAACAAACTAACATAGCAGCGGAAAATCCAAGCACAGCTTATGATCCAAAGCTAACATTATTACAACTTTTCAAACTGTCTCAAAAAGAAAAAGCAAGACAAAGGAGGTACACTACTAATGCCCAAGTAGCGACCACCAACGACACAGGGAGAATATCTATATACTACTCGCCTCCGAATCAGCTACTCACGCATCACCAGCTAACCTGTCTCTAGTCTGCTCGTGTGAGCTTCCAGAGTAATAAGAGGAGACATAAAACTCTGGGTCAGACATAAAGCCTGGTATGAGCGATAAGCATCTAAACAGAACAATAACAGGTAGACTAAAACATACCAGAACCTGGACCTGCAACCAAAGAGTTAGCACTACATACTGTACAACACTCTAAGGTGCCATTTCAAATGGTGTAAAGATAACAGGGATGGGGGTGTGCATGTCACAGTGATGACAAACAATCAAACATAACAACCATCCTCACATCTCTCACTCAGTGCATAAAGCATACGATATTTACCACTTCGATCACCCAACATACCTTGCTATGATCACTTTGCCCCATGAAGTCATAAATGGCTTCACTGCACTGATACATAGCCACGAATCCTTTGATATGTCCACTTTGCCCCCATGGAGTCACAATGACCCCACTGCACTGGCTCATAGCCTCACTAATCCTTTACTATGTCCACTCTGCCCCATGGAGTCACAATGACCCCACTGCACTGGCTCATAGTCTTACTACGCATCATTTTTCCCCTCGAGTCATAATGACTCTATTGCACTGATAACGTAGTCTTGCTACCATCACCTTGCCCCTCGAGTCATAATGACTCTACTGCACTGATAAGTAGCCCATCATCCATTTTCAGTGGTGAATCGAAGTTATGAACGTCGACAACTCCTTAGCACGCGTCCCGCAGCAAAGCCCAACCATGAAGTGAACTCATTGGTTCCCAACTGGATCCTGAGCTCTAACTCCCATTTGGACTACCTTTGCATCTCGGGTTATTGGTCATCACCGGATCGGTTCGGATCTACCGCTAATCATCAGTTCGGTTCGGATCGGAGTGCTCCTTCTCTTCTGGATCGGATCGGGTCATCTCCACCTCAGCGGATCGGATCGAGACTCCACGTCCAGTCGCCATCACCGGTTCGGGCCGGGGTCCTCCAGTTTGCCACGGTTCGGATCGGCTTCTTCTTTCCTAGTCTCGTCGAAGTACGTCGGTTCGGGTCGGGGTGCCATGGCGGATCAGGTCGGAGAACACCAAGCGGGTCGGATCGGATGATGCGTGCCACGAGAAGTACAAGTGAATCAGAGTGTGGAGTGTGACGGCGGATCGGGTCCTCCTACCGATCCGTTCTGGTTCGGATGCCTTCCTGCACTTCTTCCAGCAAGCAATTTACGCCACTCGACGGCGTTTTCGACCAATCTACCTATTCTAATCAATCACAAAGCATACCATACAGTCATAGCAACAAGTAGAAGTGACCTCAAACACCAAAACATCAGTATGATAGGTTAAAATGGATCAAACTTACCCAAAACCTCATATTTCCCCTTAAGCATGTTTAGGTGAAACTAATGATATGATTAGCAAAACTTAACCAAATTAACCCAAACTCATATCAGAGGTCTAAAATGATATTTCAGAATTTTAGAATATTTTTCCAAATTTTAATCATGTTTAAATTCGCTAATTAACACTAATTACCCTTAATTAGCCATAATTGGTGAGGAACTATGCAAATCACTCACCTTAGCCACAAATAAGACTTTGATCTAAAGTAAATCTCTAATTTGGTGCGAATCCCGATGCTAAACAACAGCTCTAACATTGATTTGGTGTAGATCTCCCTTGATTTGATGTTGCTAAGCTTAATCCTTGATTAGAAGATGATTTGGAGGTGATTTAGAGTTTGGATGCCATTTTTAGGGTTTCTAAGAGGTAAGTGGAGGCTAGAAAACTGAAATGGAATGATTCTCTAACTCCTTTCAGCCTCCCCATAACCCTAATCCCGAAATGGGTTATGGGCCATTCACTAATCACCCTATTTGGCCCGGTTAAGCAGTTTTTCACCTTCCAAACCTTATTTCAGCCATATCTCCCAAACGGCGAGTCCGTTTGGCTATTATGACCACTCTACGGAAAGGTAAACCATCAAACGAATCTAATGGAAGTGGTTTCAGGTCAAAATTCCTTTCCAGTCAAAAGTTATGGCCAAAACAAGATCAGTTATGGGCAAAACGGTCATTTAAAAATCGACAAAAATCATGAGCATAGGAAATGACTCTAATGGTTGTTTCCCAAAGTTACATGACCATAAGACTTCATATGGGAAAGAAATAAGTATTCTACGATCCTCCGATGTGTAGAATGCGGGGTGTTACATTCTCCCCCCCTTAAGAAATTTCGCCCCCAAAATTCCCTAACCAAAACACACAAAGGGTCCCGCATGCCTATCGACCATAAAACAGCAATCAAACATGCAAAACAAGCAAAACAAGCCTATCCTAGCATGCGGAATAACTAAATTACAAGGTAAATCTTACCAGGTAAAGAGTTCTGGATATGTCTTTCTAATGCTCTCCTCTGTCTCCCAAGTACAGTCATTCTCGTTCTCACCCCACTGAACCTTGACTAGCTTCACCGCCTTCCTTCGAAGTTGTTTCGTATCGTGCTCGACAATACGAATCGGCTTGCGGTTCCCAACCGCCTCAGGTTCTACTTCGAAGTCCTCTAACTGATCTGGTGAAATAGTCATATCTGGGTCGTGAACGAACTTCCTTAGTTGGGAAACATGAAATACGTTGTGAACTCCCGCCATCTTCTCTGGTAAGCCAACTCTATATGCCAAATTCCCAACTTGTTCAAGAACAGGGAATGGGCCAACAAATCTTGGTGCCAATTTGCCTCTCATGCCAAATCGTATCACGCTCTTCAACGGAGAAATCTTGACAAACACCAAGTCACCAACGGAGAATTTTAAATCTCTTCTCCTTTTATCAGCATAACTCTTCTGCCTATCTTGGGCAGCCTTCATTCGTTGTTGAATGGTCTTAATCTTATCTGAAGTTTCCCTCACCACATCTGGTCCAAGCATAAACTTCTCGCCAGTCTCAATCCAACATGATGGTGAGTTGCACGGTCTTCCGTACAAAGCTTCATATGGAGCCATACCGATAGTGGATTGGTAGCTATTATTATATGCAAACTCTACTAGATGCAAATGGTCATCCCATGATCCACCAAAATCCAATATACAAGCTCTCAAGAGATCTTCCAATATACGATTCACCCTCTCCGTCTGACCGTCGGCCTGAGGATGATACGCGGTACTGAGATGTAATTCTGACCCTAGAGCCTCTTGTAAGCTCTTCCAAAACCCACTAGTAAACAACGGGTCTCGGTCACTCACAATGCTTTTTGGTACTCCATGAAATCTCACTACACACTTCATATACAATTCTGCTAACTTAGTTGCCATTCTAGTCGATTTGACTGGTATAAATATTGCACTCTTAGTCAATCGATCCACAATTACTCAAATGCTATCATATCCCGATCTAGTCCTCGGTAAACCATCGATGAAATCCATCGAGACTTGCTCCCATTTCCATTCGGAAATTTCTAATGGTTGCAACAACCCACTAGGCTTCTTTTGCTCGGCTTTAACTAGCTGGCAATTCATGCATTTGGATATAAACTTCCCAACGTCTCTTTTCATCCCTTCCTAGTAGTAGGTCTGCTTCATGTCTCGATACATCTTATTACCACCGGGATGTATAGTCAGTTTTGAGTGATGACATTCTCTAAGCACTTCATCTCTCAAACCATTCACGTTGGGTACAACTAGTCTTCCATTCCTTCTAAGCCATCCATCTCGATCAAGCCCATACAAATTCATCTCCTCACCGTCGATGTCCATCTCTAACTTGGAGATGATTTCCAATAGATTAGGATCGTCCCTCTGGCTGGAACCAATCCGCTCTATCAAAGTGGGTCTGATCGTCAAACTAGCTAGCATGTATGGATCCAATTCGCACTTTGGTCTGAAATCAAACCCCGCGATATACTCCAGTTGCTTCCATTCAAAAAACATAGCCCCCAAACTGGCATGTCTCCTACTCAAGGCATTGGCTACCGCATTACCTTTCCTAGGTGTGTATGCGATATAAAAATCATACGAAGCCAAGAACTCTAACCATCTCTGCTGACGGAGATTCAGATCTTTCTGAGAGAAGAGATACTTTAACGATTTATGATCGGTAAACAACTCAAATCTTTCTCCCAAGAGATAGTGTCTCCACATCTTTAATGCGAACACAATCGCTGCCAGTTCCAAATCATGGGTAGGATACTTCTTCTCATGCGGCTTTAGCTGCCGACTAGCATAAGCTACAACCCTACCTCCTTGCATCAACACAGCACCTAGTCCGGTACCACAAGCATCCGTGTATACAGTCATCTCTTCATTCCCTCTAGGAATGACTAATACTGGCGCACGCGTCAACTTTTCTTTTAGACTCTTGAATGCATTCTCACACACTCCGTCCCAGACGAAGGACTGATTCTTCTTAGTCAACTGAGTCAACGGTGCTGCTATCTTGGAGAAGTCCTGGATAAACTTACGATAATATCCAGCTAACCCCAAGAAACTTCTTACATCTGTTGCATTCTTGGGCGTAGGCCAATCCTGTACCGTAGCCACCTTCGCAGGGTCCACGACAATACCATTCTCGGAAACAACATGGCCCAAGAATCTCACTTCCCTCCTCCAGAAATGACACTTAGAGAATTTCGCTTTCAATTGGTGTTTCCTCAACACCTCCATCACTATCCTCAAGTGTCCCTTGTGTTCCTCCTCTGTCCTTGAGTAAACAAGGATATCGTCTACGAACACAAGAACAAACTTATTCAACTGATCTTTGAATACTCGATTCATAAGATCCACAAAGTAGGCTGGTGCATTGGTCAACCCAAATGGCATGACCGACCACTCATAGAATCCAGACGGCGTCCTAAAGGCCGTTTTCGGAATACTCTCATCCGCCACTCGAAGCTAATGAAATCCTGTCGCGAGGTCCAACTGGGAGAACACTCTTGCTCCTTCCAGTTGATCAAACAAATCATCTATCCGTGGTAGAGGATACTTATTCTTCCTCGTTACCTTATTCAACTCACGATAGTCCACACACAAACGAAGGGAACCATCTGCCTTAGTGGCAAACACAACTGGTGCACCCCACTCGGAGACACTTCTTCTAATAAATCCCTTCTTCAAAAGACTGCTGACTTGCACCCCGAGCTCTCGCTGCTCCCTTAGTGCCATACGACGAAGTGGCATCACTATAGGTCTGGCATCTTTCACTAAATCAATACCGAACTCAATCTCTCGGTGTGGTGGAAGCCCGATCACCTCCTCGAAGACGTCCGGATACTGGCCAACGACGGGCACATCTGACAACTCATCCTACGGGATGTCGAGGGAATTTATAAAACTAGTCATTACCCCATCACTAGGTAGACTACCAAACACTACCCTCCGTCCATCATCCGCCCTAAATGTCACTAAAAAGCCCTCACAGTCTACCACCACCCCGTATCTTTGGAGCCAATCGACCCCCAATATAATGCCATACCCAGTAAAGCCCAAAACAAAGCAATCACAAACAAACATACATTCATGACTCGATAAGACCAAATTTCGGCAAATCATACTAAGGCTAGTCGAACCACCAATCGGGTTCGTCACAACCAATGGTCTATCGACTATCTCGGGTTCCAGTCCCAACCTATCTACCAAGTCACTAGATATGAAGGAACGGGAAGCCCCAGTATCAAACAAAACTCGAACTGGTACATCATAAATAGAAAGCATACCTTGAATAACGACATTCTTTCCTTTCTCCGCCGCAGTTGGGGCATTCGACGAAGAAGGAACAACATCAATAGCATATTCTTTCACAATCTGCTTCTCCTTAAGAGGTTGTGGACACTTATCCTTATGATGTCCCGCTTGGCCACAGTTATAGCACTTCCTATCTGCTGGCTTGGCCCGACATTCTTTAGCATAATGGCCCTTCTTACCACAGCTGAAGCACTCAACATCTTTCTTATTCTTTTTCTGGTCATCCTTAGATTGGTTCTATTTCCTCTTATTATGAGAGTTATTCTTGCCTCCACCGCCTGCTTGTGGCTTCAGCCCTTCTGCAGATGCAGCCTCAGTCTTTGACTTAGGGTAAAGACTTTCTGATCTCAAAGCTTTCCCCACAATCGATTCAAAAGTCTCATCGATGTGGTTGGTAAGCCTTTCCCCCAAGTATCCATCCAAACCAGTAATGAACTTCTCATTCTTCTTCTCAGGAGTATCGATAAGAGATAGTCCATACTTCGACAAAGTGTCGAACTCAGCAATATAGTCCGAGACTGCCCTACCATTCTGCTTGAGTTCCAAGAATCTCTTAAACAACACTGACTTCTAGGCAGCTGGAATGAACTTCTCGCTAAAGCGAGCCTTGAACTGATCCCAAGTAACCTGATCTTCTGGAGTAGCTGTTCTAATGGCATTCCACCAATTCATCGCTCGCCCTTGCAGCTGACGAGACGCTAGCCTTCTTTTCATCGCATCCTCGATACCCAAATTGTCGAAGATACGATCACAGCTATCCAACCAATCCTGAACATCTGTGGCCGACTCCGTTCCATGGAACGGCTTCCCACCAAGGTTAGTGTAATCCTTGCACAACTTGGCGAAATCGACCCTAGGCGCCTGCACTACTGGGCCACCACCAATTCCGGGATTGGGAACTGCCCCTTGCACCTCCCTAAGCATGTCTCTCATGAGGTCAGTAAACATCGCCCTCATGTCAGCAGCATTCCCATTATTGGCTCCCCTACCAGCACCTCTTGCATATTGGCTCATCGTCAATCTGTAAAAGGGGAAACGATTAACGACCCCATATTGGTGCTAGTGCAGTACGACTTCATACTTATACTACTAATAGTATATATATATATATAGCTTTTGAAAACCAAAGTAATCACAAATACGCTCTCTCATATACGTACTATCTCTCCCTAGTGTCTTTTCCAAGGTTAACTACGCAACCTAGAGCTCTGATACCAAATGTGACGGCCCGCCCCGCACCAACCGACATTTACTCCAAAAGTGCGCTGTACACATGTCCAGTTAGCACGGGACGGATCGTCAGAAGAAAAGGGAAGAAGGAAATGAACTAACAAGGAACCTGTAAAATGTATCACAGCGCATGGAACAAAATATAATAACAACATACTTGACATAAAACAGGTGAGACAATGCATAAGCTGAAAACAAACAAACATAGCAGCGGAAAATCCAAGCACATCTTATGATCCAAAGCTAACATTATTACAACTTTTCAAACTGTCTCGAAAAGAAAAAGCAAGATAAAGGAGGTACACTACTAATGCCCAAGTAGCGACCACCAACGACACAAGGAGAATATCTATATACTACTCGCCTCCGAATCAGCTACTCACGCATCACCAGCTAACATGTCTCTAGTCTACTCGTGTGAGCACCCAGAGTAATAAGAGGAGACATAAAACTCTGGGTCAGACATAAAGCCTGGTATAAGCGATAATCATCTAAACAGAACAATAACAGGTAGACTAAAACATACCTGAACCTGGACCTGCAACCAAAGAGTTAGCACTACATACTGTACAACACTCTAAGGTGCCATTTCAAATGGTGTAAAGATAACGGGGGTGGGGGTGTGCATGTCATAGTGATGGCAAACAATCAAACATAACAACCATCCTCACATCTCTCACTCAGTGCATAAAGCATACGATATTCACCACTTCGTTCACCCAACATACCTTGCTATGATCACTTTGCCCCATGAAGTCATAAATGGCTTCACTGCACTGATACATAGCCACGAATCCTTTACTATGTCCACTTTGCCCCATGGAGTCACAATGACCCCACTGCACTGGCTCATAGCCTCAATAATCCTTTACTATGTCCACTCTTCCCCATGGAGTCACAATGACCCCACTGCACTGGCTCATAGTCTTACTATGCATCACTTTGCCCTTCGAGTCATAATGACTATACTGCACTGATAACGTAGTCTTGCTACCATCACCTTGCCCCTCGAGTCATAATGAATCTACTGCACTGATAAGTAGCCCATCATCCATTTTCAGTGGTGAATCGAAGTTATGAACGTCGACAACTCCTTAGCACACGTCCCGCAGCAAAGCCCAACCATGAAGTGAACTCATTGGTTCCCAACTGGATCCTGAGCTCTAACTTCCATTCGGGCTACCTTTGCATCTCGGGTTATTGGTCATCACCGGATCGGTTCGGATCTACCCCTAATCATCAGTTCGGTTCGGATCGGAGTGCTTCTTCTTATCTGGTCGGATCGGGTCATCTCCACCTCAGCGGATCGGATCGAGACTCCACGCCCAGTCGCCATCACCGGTTCAGGTCGGGGTCCTCCAGTTTGCCACGGTTCGGATCGACTTCTTCTTTCCAAGTCTCATCGAAGTACGTCGGTTCGGGTCGGGGTGCCATGGCGGATAGGGTCGGAGAACACCAGGCGGGTCGGATCAGATGATGCGTGCCACGAGAAGTACAAGTGAATCGAAGTGTGGAGTGTGAGGGCGGATCGGGTCCTCCTACTGATCCGATCATGTTCGGATGCCTTCCTGCACTTCTTCCAGCAAGCAATTTACGCCACTCGACGGCGTTTTCGACCATTCTAACTATTCTAATCAATCACAAAGCATACCATACAGTCATAGCAACAAGTAGAAGTGACCTCAAACACCAAAACATCAATATGATAAGTTAAAATGGATCAAACTTACCCAAAACCCCATATTTCCCCTTAAGCATGTTTAGGTGAAACTAATGATATAATTAGCAAAACTTAACCAAATTAACCCAAATTCATATCAGAGGTCTAAAACGATATTTCAGAATTTTAGAATATTTTTCCAGATTTTAATCATGTTTAAATTCGCTAATTAACACTAACTACCCTTAATTAGCCATAATTGGTGAGGAACAATGCAAATCACTCACCTTAGCCACAAATAAGACTTAGATCTGAAGTAAATCTCTGATTTTGTGCGAATCCCGATGCTAAACAGCAGCTCTAACGTTGATTTGGTGTAGATCTCCTTGATTTGATGTTGCTAAGCTTAATCCTTGATTAGAAGATGATTTGGAGGTGATTTAGAGTTTGGAGGCTATTTTTAGGGTTTCTAAGAGGTAAGTGGAGGCTAGAAAACTGAAATGGAATGATTCTCTAACTCCTTTCAGCCTCCCCATAACCCTAATCCCGAAATGGGTTATGGGTCCATTCACTAATCACCCTATTTGGCCCGGTTAAGCAGTTTTTCACCTTCCAAACCTTATTTCAGCCATATCTCGCAAACGGTGAGTCCGTTTGGCTGTTATGACCACTCTACGGAAAGGTAAACCATCAAACGAATCTAATGTAAGTGGTTTCAGATCAAAATTCCTTTCGAGTCAAAAGTTATGGCTAAAATAAGATCAGCTAGGGGCAAAACGGTCATTTAAAAATCGACAAAAATCATGAACATAGGAAATGACTCTAATGGTTGTTTCCCAAAGTTACATGACCATACGACTTCATATGGGAAAGAAATAAATATTCTACGATCCTCCGATGCGTAGAATGCGGGTTGTTACAACGACTGTCGTCCCCAGCTAAATACCCCCATTCCAGACATAATGGGATATGTTTCGTAAGCCAATTCGATTGTTTCAGTTAGTTTTTCTTTATATTAAAATATAAATTAATATATTGAATTTTAAACGTACATTTTAATTTTTTGGGGCCACATACCGACTCCAAAAATTACAGAAAAATAAATTTAGCTATGTTTTGATGATACGGTCCTAACAAAACTAATTTCTTCGAATTTGGAGTCCGTTTGACAAATAGCCTTTTTTCTAGTCGATTAAATTCAAAGTCAAATGACAAAACACATTTAAATTCACCACGCTCACATACTAATTCCAAAAATTATGAAATTGAAACCTAACAATAATTTGACATTCTGGATCCAACAAAAGTGGTTTCTTTGAATACAGAGGTCGTTTGCAAAATGGCTATTTTTAAGGGCTATATATAAATTAGAATATACATAAATTAAAATATATAAAAATTCCATAATGACTATTCTAAATTTTAAACTGGACATAAATTATCATTTACAAAGTGTAATATCAGTTTCTTACATTCGTTAGAAAATTACCGTTCAAAATATTCGTACATTTCTTGTTTTCTCCAATTTTGATTTATATTGAATTCTATACATTCAATTGAAATTTAAAATCGAAATTTCAAACTACCGCGCCATTTCGAGTTTGTTTTATAATTAAAATAAATTAATACGTTCTAACTTCGATTTAAATAAATTTTTAGTCGTTATTATTTAAAATAAATCATTTTAAATATTCAAAACCTATTAAAATAGCTAAAATAAATTTTTTAAATTAATTCAGAAATTCCGGGTTGTTACATTGGAGTTCGCATCAAATAAGCAGATATCGTTAGATCTACGACATTTCCAATCACTGTAAGTGGAAGTAGTAATTGTTTAAGCATATTCTACATTTGTAGATTATCATATGAATTATTATGCCTAGTGAGATTTGGAATAATGATAATATCAAACTATAAAATCCATAAATCTCCTATTGTTATATATATCTCGCATGAATTGTCAATTGATATTGGGTTTGTGAATTTGTTTTTGTAGTGGATAAGGAGTATTTGGGTGATTTACTTTTATTTGATTTGATTTTTTTCTTTTTAGCTAAATTTTGTTTGTGATGTAAAAAGGTTTAGATTTGATTAGTTTTACTATTTGAACAGGTTTGGATTTCCATTGTAAATGGATAATTTGAATGTATTTAGATTTGAAACAAATCAAATATCAACGTTTTTATCTACAACATAAGAAAGGGTAAATTAGATAAATAAAGGTCTGTGTGTATATATATATGTGTGTGTGTGTATGTGTGTATGTATGTATATATATATATATACGATGTAGGAAATTTATGTTGGAGAGTGCGGAATGGATCTTAAGACAAAACTAACACAAGAGGGGGTGAATAGTGTTTCAAGGAATTTAAGAAAATCTAAAACTTATATGATCTACTATTTGAATCACACAACACAGAGATAATCACAGACACATAATAGAACACAAACACGTAAATAAACAAAAATAAAATACAGAAATGGAAAGAACACACCAGATTTTATACTGGTTCGGATTGCTCCTGTGTCTAGTCCCACACAATGCTGGATTGCGCAGAATTTTATTACTAGATCAAAATCTAAGTACAATCCCCTTGATTTCACGGCTACAAGGTTAACACCGTTTCCACCACCCTTGATTTCCCGGCTACAAGGTTAACACCATTTCCTTCTCTTGATTTCATGGTTACAAGGAACACATTGTTTCCCAAACAACCCCAAATGATTACAACAACCCTATAACTCTTCAATAACACTTTGATTCAGAGAGTAATGAGTAGAGAGTAAGAAGAGAAGAAGTTTTATGTATTTAGAATAGAAATCGGCAGAGTAAAAGTGCATAAATCATAAAAATGTGAAATAATAATGGTGGAAAGAAAAGGGATGAAGATGGAGAAGAAGAATAGTTGAAATATTCGAAATCAACCCCTATTTATAAGATTTGAAAGGTTGCAATGCTTCTGGAACGTTACAAATGATGAAAAGACACTTTCTTTCAAAACTGAAAATACGTGTATGTCATCATACCCTCGTATGTATGTCGACATATGTGTTTTTGAAAATTTGAATTTTGAGTATTTTTCAAGTGTTTTACTATATATATAATTCTAGAAATTCTTGAATTAAATCACAGTGATATATATAAGTATTATAAAGTAGAAAATCATATAAAATCATAAATATAAACTATATAAACATATTTATAAAATTATAAAGTTTAAAACTATATAAATTTAGAAGTATAAAAGTATATAACTATATAAATATATATAAACTTATAAACTTTGAAACATAAGTTTAAAATCAAGGGTAAGAAAGAAAAACTAATTAAAAATAGAATTTGAATTTGGAAATTAGAATTTGAAAACCAGAATTTGAATTTGAAAATCAGAATTTGAATTTGAACCTGGAGTGCTATTCAGAGTCTTACATGTAAACTAGACTCTATTGCTACATTTACCTTGAACCCTTGAACTCTTGATTTCTTGATTACTCATGAGTCTTGAATCTTCTCTGAATTCTGAATCTCTTGAATAACTAAAAATGTACAGTCTTCGGTATTAATTCCTGTATAAAACTCCTACATATATGTGTGTATATATATATTTTATAATCAATTAATATGTAAATAAGGTTTTATTGGACAACAAAGAATTTCGCTCGATCCGAATCGATCGCTAAACCGACCCAGACCGTTCGAAACGCCTGATCGTTCGAGAACACGACAAAATAGAACGCAGATGGAAGAACATTTCAGTGTTAATTACAACAATTCCATCAGAATACAAGAATATACAGTATAAATAAACATTACACAGAAATATCAGAGATTTAAATTACATTTAAATACATCGCAGCGGAAAATAATACAATACACAACTAGAAGAGATATACGGATACAAAACTTTCCGGATATCATTCCAGCTGTAAACCAGGATCCTGTGAATATAAATCTGCAAAACCAAAACTACTAGCTGCCCGTGTGGAAAATAGGGGCACCCAGAGTTTAGGTTAAAACAATAAACTCCAGGTCAGTCATGCGACTGGTGTGAGAACTTAAACAGTTATTTATCTTTATTTTCAAAGTAAGGTAAATCAAGGGACCACGCCGTATAACACGGAACGGGTTTCCTCCCAAGAACACTAGTGCATAAAACAACAGCGCAATGCTAAATAAAGAAAAATGAAGCTATTATAAGACCCAGGTCCCATCACACAATGCAACGCAAGCCGGAGGATAGGTTTTTTACCTTATAATAGCCGAGAATGCTTGATACGTTTAAAACAAATCATTTGATACTATTATAAGTGCATTGTATATAAAACAACTTCAAATCATAAGTATCAATCATAGACGGCATAAGCGCCCCATCCCACTATGTCGCCATACTAGGCTCTACAAATAAAACCGCAAATGTCACGTATTTGGAAATTGGATTTCCATCTATGAACCGAGGCAAAAGATAGTCCTCAACCGATTCGAGACTCTCTAGCCCGAGCCTCAGGATCAGAACGCATCAACCCTTTGGATCGTCAGGGCCGGTCCACCGATGTAGATTATTATGCCTGAACACTACGTTTCCCCGCCCTTTGGGGTGTAAATGAGCCAACGAATGACTCCATCGGACCCGGATCGTCCGATCAAACCGAGGAGCCTCGCAACAGCAACAACCACACAGGTGAAAAGTATATAAATGTCAGGGCTGGTAGGTCACTGACACCACCCTAGCTAGAAAGAAACGCATGCCCTCCCTAAGGTCCTCTCCCGTTTCTGGTTCACAACCGGGGTGTGAGGCTCGCGAATTCACGTTACACAAAGCTATGCCACACAGGCGGTGCTTTGATCATCAACCACAAGACTTTGCTTTTCAACAGAAGCCTTGATCATTTGCCACTTAGGCATGCCACAGAGGCAATTCACTCTATGCGTTTGATATCCATCAGTATATAACCCCTAAGCTCGTACGTCTCAGAGAAGGGCGTTAAGCAAGAGAATAAATTCTCCACCGCCAAACAGATATATATTTAATAGAAATCAATCACACAGACTAAAATCCAATGTCAGACACACAGTCCATTTACAAGTCTGTTCTGGGTCTAAACGAAACCGGAGGCACCTAGTACCCCGCATCTCCATCGATCTCCAAGTACGTCTGGACGATCACCAACTGTTTCCATCTTCTTAGGTGTACAGCCCAATCAAGATCATCAGTAATTATCCAAACGATGTGAAGACCTCCGGTCTTCAACCACCGTCTTCATCTTCGACACCACGTCAGATCAGTTATTCAGAATGGGATAAACCCGGTCTTTCTGAATAACTCGCGTATATATTATAAAAGTGTTACACAAACACAACATACGCCTCATTCCACTTCAGAATATTCTTTTTATTCAAATATTCTTATATTTTGGGAAAGATTCCCACTAATTTTATCAAAGATAAATTCTTTAAATTTATTCTTTAATCTCCTTTTTGAATATCAATTCAAACATGTCGGGATTAGCGAACCACACTGAAGTAATCATTTATTTTATTTCCCAATCCCAACCTATTCATCCCATGAAGTAAAACTGGTAATACTTCATATCTAACACCACAGTGTTATCGATAAATTCAATTACCATTTCACATTCAAATCTAATTAAAGATTTAACTATCGTCTGGAGCAAAACTGGTGATACTCCATTCTCGATCTTTTCAATCTAATTAAAGATTCATTAAAACTCCACTTAGTTTTAATCTTTAACTGGGTTAAAGAATCAGTGTCATTTTAAAACACGGTTCACGATAAACCCAAAATCACATTCATTAATTATCGGGTTAAAGAACAAGTGTTATTTAAAACATTGTTCACAATAAACCCAAAAATCAATACCAATTCAATTCCAATTAAATATTATTTAATTGGTACACTTTATTAAATCTAAATAAAAAGATTTAATCCTTTCTCAACTGGGTTCAAGAACAGTGTTAGTCAAGACACCATTCACGACAAACCCAAATCACCTTTGATATTAAATACAAGGCTCTGAATAGAAAATATATCGGCTTATATTCAATATCAAATTCTACGACCAACAGATATCGTATTGGAAATAACGATATATATATCTATATCTTTCAAATTTCCATAACAACATCAATATAATCACGAAATCCAACATCGAAATATTCCGAAGACAATTTCGATTCAAATCCATTCCAATGCAATCATTGGAAATTCTGGTTATTTTCAAAACCATTTCAAATTCAATTTATTTATTTAAAAATAAATAGAATTATAATTCTAGTTCAAAACTAGTTCATTTCGATAAAAATCTATTTTTATCTTTTCAAATATGGAGTTTTTCATCCCAATTCTTTCTAAATCATTTCTTATGATTTTACACAAATTATTACTATTTTTAATAATTTTATCAAGGCCCGTACAGTCGATTTCCATCAACGGCCATCGAACTGCACTTACAGCGACCTTTTTCAAATTTGATTTGGACATAATTCCAAATCCAACCATTAGATTTCTAATTTCTCACATTCTTTAGAAAGCTCTTTTCAGTACGAACCCAACGGTTCCGGTTTTAGGAGAATCCGACGGTCGGATCTCCCGCAATATCCATTCGAAGTCAATGGTCGAATTTCGCGAACTGCCGCGGCGCGGCGCGTTCTATTCAGGCCATTATATTATATATATAATATATACTTCGTCGATTTCAATTCAAAACGTTCTTTATAAATCGTTATAAATTCATTTTCAAAACGGTTTCAACTTCATATTCAATTTCAAATCATAATTGAATATTCCAATATAAATTTGTTTTAAATTCATTTCAAATCGATTTCAATTCAAATCGATTTCTAATTCAATTTCAGTTCGTTTTCAATTCAATTTCAATTCGAATTCATTTATATTCAATTTCAATTCGAATTCATTTCTATGCACTTTCAATTCAAATTCACTTCTATTCACTTTCAATTCGAATTCATTTCTATTCACTTTCAATTCGAATTCATTTCTATTCACTTTCAATTCGAATTCTAATTCTTTTCAAAATATCAGATTTTGAAATCACTTTCGATATTCATTAAAAAATGAACAAAATCGATATAAATATCGTTCACGTCAAAATGGCGTCAATCTAATCAACACGGCTTTATATATTTCTATTTTCAGATATTCTATTTCAAATATTTCTTTTTCAAATATTTCTATTCAAAACTGGAATGAAGCCCAATCAATTACCATAGATTTTATTTCTATGGATTTTCTATGACACATGTATACTATAACAACGATGAATAATCAACCATCATCCAAAGTGCATTCTACACTGTATAAGCATCAAATATAAATATTTAACACTTATAACAGTCTGTCAATCAATCGATCGACATACAACTAATTATCGGGATTAGTGTATGTCATATATCATCCCAATACCCGTGTGGGGTTTTCAGACAATCAAACACAGATTTTATTTGTGCTGTTGGGCGATGTGTAAAATTTATCGTCCCAATCAATATCAATCAAATCAGTGTATATAAACAAATCTCCGATTTGTTTATAAATATTTATTTCATTTCATATACACGTTAAAAATTCTATTTTTAACTATAAAATATTTTCCACTATAAAATATTTTATTTCAACTATATAAATATTTCATTTCATTTCACATCACACAGTCAACTACACATCAAAATCAAACAAACAAGTATATAAGCCGTCCACGGTCTGTGGACGACGGGTGTCTGGTGCTACTAAACACCGTCTGCATCCTAGTATATAATTTAACTAGAAAACAAAATTAAAAGGTGAGAAGTTCTCACAGATTAGCTAATTCAATCCCACGACTCTTCTTATGTAGAAATCTTCGCCGTTTCTTCTTTCGTCACTTTCATCATCCGTAATCACTACATATATAAAAATCACATTTTTACTTCGCTATTCAATATAAAAAAAGCAAATTTTTACTTTGCTATTCAATATATAAAAATCGAATTTTTACTTTGCTATTCAATAGATAAAAATCGTTTTTTTACTTTGCTAATCAATATATAAAAATCGAATTTTTTACTTCGCTATTCAATATATAAAAATCGGATTTTTACTTCGCTATTCAATATATAAAAATCGGATTTTTACTTCGCTATTCAATATATAAAAATCGAATTTTTACTTCGCTATTCAATATATAAAAATCGAATTTTTACTTCGCTATTCAATATATAAAAATCGGATTTTTACTTCGCTATTCAATATATAAAAATCGGATTTTTACTTCGCTATTCAATATATAAAAATCGGATTTTTACTTTGCTATTCAATATATAAAAATCAAATTTTTACTTCGCTATTCAATATATAAAAATCGAATTTTTACTTCGCTATTCAATATAAAAAAATTGAATTTTTATATTTTCTATAAATTAAAAATCCTTCCTTTTTAACTATAAAAATCATGCCTTTTTAACTATAAAAATCCTACCTTTTTAACTATAAAAAACATGTTAATTCAGTTTTAAAAATCATGTTAATTCAGTTTTAAAAATCATGTTAATTCAGTTTTAAAAATCATGTTAATTCGGTTTTAAAATAAAAAGAAGAAGAAGAAAGGAAAGGGGGGACTCACAGTAAATCGGTTGGAGGAGGGAGCATCGATGGGGGGAGAGGGAACCTGAACGGAGGCGGCGGTGGTTGCTGAGGCCAGCGGTGGGCGGTTTCTGGCGGGTTTACGAGAGGGGGGGTTGCGACTGAGTTATTGGAGCCAGAGGGAAGTTCGACGGAGGTGGGTGAAGGCCAGGGAGGGGCGCTCGATCGGTGCGGTGGCTTTTCTGGTGAGTGGCGGCGGATCTGGGTGAAGGCGACGGGGGAATCGGGTCTGGGAGGGGACGATTTTTTCTTTTCTTTTATTTATTTAATTATGTTCTGAAGTCAATGGGGGAGGAAGAGAAAAGGGATATATAATAATATATATTATTTAATTTAATTAATTTCAAAAAGCAACTTTTTATTTCGACCTCTAAACGAGACCCACCGCCTGTCATCCATAGCTAATTACCCCTATTCCGAACACAATGGGATATGTATCGTAGGCTGATTCGACTGTTTCAATCAGTTTTCGTCAAAATCAACATATAACTCTATATATTGAATTTGAACGCGCATTTAAGTTTACCGGGGTCACACACGAACTCTAAAAATTCCAGAAAAATATTTTCTAGCTTCGTATTGACAATACGGTCCTAACAAAACTAGTTTCGTCGAATTCTGAGACCGTTTGAAAAATGGTCAATTTCCAGTCGATTAAAATCAACTGAAACTGGCCAAACGCGTTTTCCTTTGCCACGCTCACATATTGATTCGAAAAATTATGAAAATTGGAATCTAGCAATAACTTGACATCGCGGACCCAACAAAAGTGGAATTTTCAACTGGACATATCTTTTGATTCCCGCTATGAAATTTCAATTTTTCGGATTCGTTGGAAAGATATTCTCAATTAGATTCTAATATTTTTGGTTTCACTAAAATCCGGCTTATTTTGCACCCTGTACATCCATTTGAAGTTTGAAATTGAATTATCGAACTACCGCGCCATTTTCAATTCCTTTTATAATTTTAAAATAAATATTTATATTCTAACGACGATCTATATAATATATACGTTCGAATTATATTCAAAATAAATTTCTCGTCGATATTATTTAAAATAATTCATTTTAAATATCCAAAATTCGCTAAAATTGCCAAAATAAAAAATTTAAACTGGCCCAGATTTCCGGGTTATTACAATCTCCCCCACTTAAAACTTTTCGTCCCCGAAAAGGAACAAAGCCGATAGTTGTTTAACAATTCAACTCAACTTCCATTATTTTGACTACGGCTTAAGTTCTTCAACTTTTCAGTTTCTAAGAACTTTTCAAATTTTTCAAAAATTTGGCTAACACTCTAAATTTTCGAAAATTTTCGCCATAACCTCCCCTGCACCGGGAGCACGGGAAAATCCCGAAATTGCCATACAGGCCTTCTGATCTCAAAAAGAAAAAGAAAAAGCCAAGCGGCTCATAAAATCATCATCACCCAAACAAAACAGTAAATTATGATAAACATGTACCTATTTGTCGGGCAAACAAATTTTATTCTATGCTCTAGCCTCCTTGCTATGACCTGTTCAATGTAAGTACATGTATATGCAAGAAAATGCGACCAAATTTTCAATACAATTCACTTTTTTGATTCAATTGGGCTATATGGTACAAATTTAAATAAATCAACCAATAATCAACAACACAACCATCAATCAACTAGTTGTTTAGCTTTTCAAATTCATAACTTTGATACATAGTCAAAAATCAGATTTTTGATGCCAAATCACAACAATAAGCCTTATCTAATTTTGGTTCTCACACCAGTCTAATGGAAATATATAGATATCACACCTTCGTCACTCGAACATAAATTCTGATGATGATGCATCAATCATCAGAATTCTCTCCGGGCAACTAGAATGTGATTCTATATCTACCCAATATATCAAAACTTCGAATACACGCGGATCAGACGTATACGCAAAATCTATATATACTGGATTGTCCACATCAATATAAATAAATAACCAAATATGAATAATTGATTTAAATTTTCAAAACAAAAATTGTTTTCATTTAAAAAAATATACTCTTCACACTCGTTCTAGGATACTACTGATCCCATCTCTAACGAGTCATTCCATTGGATATTACTAATCCAATATCTGATGAATTCTTTCGTATGGTTCTAATGTGTCCTGTTCTCTGAGCTTTGTAAACCAACGCTCCGATACCAACTGTGACAACAAAGAATTTCGCTCGATCCGAATCGATCGCTAAACCGACCCAGACCGTTCGAAATGCCTGATCGTTCGAGAACACGACAAAATAGAACGCAGATGGAAGAACGTTTCATTGTTAATTACAACAATTCCATCAGAATACAAGAATATACAGAGTATAAATAAATATTACATAGAAATATTAGAGATTTAAATTACATTTAAATACATCGCAGCGGAAAATAATACAATACACAACTAGAAGAGATATACGGATACAAAGCTTTCCGGATATCATTCTAGCTGTAAACCAGGATCCTGTGAATATAAATCTGCAAAACCAAAACTACTAGCTGCCCGTGTGGAAAATAGGGGCACCTAGAGTTTAGGTTAAAACAATGAACTCCAGGTCAGTCATATGACTGGTGTGAGAACTAAAACAGTTATTTATCTTTATTTTCAAAGTATGGTAAATCAAGGGACCACGCCGTATAACACGGAACAGGTTTCCTCCCAAGAACACCAGTGCATAAAACAACAGCGCAATGCTAAATAAAGAAAAATGAAGCTATTATAAGACCCAGGTCCCATCACACAATGCAACGCAAGCCGGAGGATAGGGTTTTTACCTTATAATAGCCAAGAATGCTTGATACGTTTAAAACAAATCATTTGATACTATAATAAGTGCATAGTGTATAAAACAACTTCAAATCATAAGTATCAATCATAGACGGCATAAGCGCCCCATCCCACTATGTCGCCATACTAGGCTCTACAAATAAGACCGCAAATGTCACGTATTTGGAAATTGGATTTCCATCTATGAACCGAGGCAAAAGATGGTCCTCAACCGATTCGAGACTCTCTAGCCCGAGCCTCAGGATCAGAACGCATCAACCCTTTGGATCGTCAGGGCCGGTCCACTGATGTGGATTATTATGCCTGAACACTACGTTTCCCCGCCCTTTGGGGCGTAAATGAGCCAATGAATGACTCCATCGGACCCGGATCGTCCGATCAAACCGAGGCGCCTTGCAATAGCAACAACCACACAGGTGAAAAGTATATAAATGCCAGGGCTGGTAGGTCACTGACACCACCCTAGCTAGAAAGAAATGCATGCCCTCCCTGAGGTCCTCTCCCGTTTCTGGTTCACAACCGGGGTGTGAAGCTCGTGAATTCACGTTACACAAAGCTATGCCACACAGGCGGTGCTTTGATCATCAACCACAAGACTTTGCTTTTCAACAGAAGCCTTGATCATTTGCCACTTAGGCATGCCACACAGGCAATTCACTCTATGCGTTTGATATCCATCAGTATATAACCCCTGAGCACGTACGTCTCAGAGAAGGGCGTTAAGCAAGAGAATAAATTCTCCGCCGCCAAACAGATATATATTTAATAGAAATCAATCACACAGACTAAAATCCAATGTCAGACACACAGTCCATTTACAAGTCTGTTCTGGGTCTGAACGAAACCGGAGGCACCTAGTACCCCGCATCTCCATCGATCTCCAAGTACGTCTGGACGATCACCAACTGTTTCCATCTTCTTGGGTGTACAGCCCAATCAAGATCATCAGTAATTATCCAAACGACGTGAAGACCTCCGGTCTTCAACCACCGTCTTCATCTTCGACACCACGTCGAATCAGTTATTCAGAATGGGATAAACCCGGTCTTTCTGAATAACTCGCGTATATATTATAAAAGTGTTACACAAACACAACATACGCCTCATTCCACTTCAGAATATTCTTTTTATTTAAATATTCTTATATTTTGGGAAAGGTTCCCATTAATTTTATCAAAGATAAATTCTTTAAATTTATTCTTTAATCTCCTTTTTGAATATCAATTCAAACTAGTCGGGATTAGCGAACCACACCGAAGTAATCATTTATTTTATTTCCCAATCCCAACCTATTCATCCCATGAAGTAAAACTGGTAATACTTCATATCTAACACCACAGTGTTATCGGTAAATTCAATTACCATTTCACGTTCAAATCTAATTAAAGATTTAACTATCGCCTGGAGCAAAACTGGTGATACTCCATTCTCGATCTTTTCAATCTAATTAAAGATTCATTAAAACTCCACTTAGTTTTAATCTTTAACTGGGTTAAAGAATCAGTGTCATTTTAAAACACGGTTCACGATAAACCCAAAATCACATTCATTAATTATCGGGTTAAAGAACAAGTGTTATTTAAAACATTGTTCACAATAAACCCAAAAATCAATACCAATTCAATTCCAATTAAATATTATTTAATTGGTACACTTTATTAAATCTAAATAAAAAGATTTAATCCTTTCTCAACTGGGTTCAAGAACAGTGTTAGTCAAGACACCATTCACGACAAACCCAAATCACCTTTGATATTAAATACAAGGCTCTGAATAGAAAATATATCGGCTTATATTCAATATCAAATTCTACGACCAACAGATATTGTATTGGAAATAACGATATATATATCAATATCTTTCAAATTTCCATAACAACATCTGTATAATCACGAAATCCAACATCGAAATATTCCGAAGACAATTTCGATTCAAATCCATTCCAATGCAATCATTGGAAATTCTGGTTATTTTCAAAACCATTTCAAATTCAATTTATTTATTTAAAAATAAATAGAATTATAATTCTAGTTCAAAACTAGTTCATTTCGATAAAAATCTATTTTTATCTTTTCAAATATGGAGTTTTTCATCCCAATTCTTTCTAAATCATTTCTTATGATTTTACACAAATTATTACTATTTTTAATAATTTTATCAAGGCCCGTACAGTCGATTTCCATCAACGGCCATCGAACTGCACTTACAGCGACCTTTTTCAAATTTGATTTGGACGTAATTCCAAATCCAACCGTTAGATTTCTAATTTTTCACATTCATTAGAAAGCTCTTTTCGGTACAAACCCAACGGTTCCGGTTTTAGGAGAATCCGACGGTCGGATCTCCCGCAATATCCATTCGAAGTCAATGGTCGAATTTCGCAAACTACCACGGCGCGGCGCGTTCTATTCAGGCCATTATATTATATATATAATATATATAATATATACTTCGTCGATTTCAATTCAAAACGTTCTTTATAAATCGTTATAAATTCATTTTCAAAACGGTTTCAACTTCATATTCAATTTCAAATCATAATTGAATATTCCAATATAAATTCGTTTTAAATTCATTTCAAATAGATTTCAGTTCAAATTGATTTCTAATTCAATTTCAGTTCGTTTTCAATTCAATTTCAATTCGAATTCATTTATATTCAATTTCAATTCGAATTCATTTCTATGCACTTTCAATTCGAATTCACTTCTATTCACTTTCAATTCGAATTCATTTCTATTCACTTTCATTTCGAATTCATTTCTATTCACTTTCAATTCGAATTCTAATTCTTTTCAAAATATCAGATTTTGAAATCACTTTCGATATTCATTAAAAAATGAACAAAATCGATATAAATATCGTTCACGTCAAAATGGCGTCAATTTAATCAACACGGCTTTATATATTTCTATTTTCAGATATTCTATTTCAAATATTTCTTTTTCAAATATTTCTATTCAAAACTGGAATGATGCCCAATCAATTACCATAGATTTTATTTCTATGGATTTTCTACGACACATGTATACTATAACAACATGAATAATCAACCATCATCCAAAGTGCATTCTACACTGTATAAGCATCAAATATAAATATTTAACGCTTATAACGGTCTGTCAATCAATCGATCGACATACAACTAATTATTGGAATTAGTGTATATCATATATCATCCCAATACCCGTGTGGGGTTTTCAAACAATCAAACACAGATTTTATTTGTGCAGTTGGGCGATGTGTAAAATTTATCGTCCCAATCAATATCAATCAAATCAGTGTATATAAACAAATCTCCGATTTGTTTATAAATATTTATTTCATTTCATATACACGTTAAAAATTCTATTTTTAACTATAAAATATTTTCCACTATAAAATATTTTATTTCAACTATATAAATATTTTATTTCATTTCACATCACATCACACAGTCAATTACACATCAAAATCAAACAAACAAGCATACAAGCCATCCATGGTCTGTGGATGACGGGTGTCGGGTGCTACTAAACACCGTCTGCATCCTAGTATATAATTTAACTAGAAAACAAAATTAAAAGGTGAGAAGTTCTCATAGATTAGCTAATTCAATCCCACGACTCTTCTTATGTAGAAATCTTCGCCGTTTCTTCTTTCGTCACTTTCATCATCCATAATCACTACATATATAAAAATCACATTTTTACTTCGCTATTCAATATATAAAAATCGAATTTTTACTTTGCTATTCAATATATAAAAATCGAATTTTTACTTTGCTATTCAATAGATAAAAATCGAATTCTACTTTGCTATTCAATATATAAAAATCGAATTTTTTACTTCGCTATTCAATATATAAAAATCGAATTTTTACATCGCTATTCAATATATAAAAATCGAATTTTTACTTCGCTATTCAATATATAAAAATCGAATTTTTACTTCGCTATTCAATATATAAAAATCGATTTTTTACTTTGCTATTCAATATATAAAAATCGAATTTTTACTTCGCTATTCAATATATAAAAATCGGATTTTTACTTCGCTATTCAATATATAAAAATCGGATTTTTACTTTGCTATTCAATATATAAAAATTGAATTTTTACTTCGCTATTCAATATATAAAAATCGAATTTTTACTTCGCTATTTAATATATAAAAATCGAATTTTTATATTTTCTATAAATTAAAAATCCTTCCTTTTTAACTATAAAAATCATGCCTTTTTAACTATAAAAATCCTACCTTTTTAACTATAAAAAATATGTTAATTCAGTTTTAAAAATCATGTTAATTCAGTTTTAAAATAAAAAGAAGAAGAAGAAAGGAAAGGGGGACTCACAGTAAATCGGTTGGAGGAGGGAGCATCGATGGGGGGAGAGGGAATCTGAACGGAGGCGGCGGTGGTTGCTGAGGCCAGCGGTGGGCGGTTTTTGGCGGGTTTACGAGAGGGGGGGGTTGCGACTGAGTTATTGGGGCCAGAGGGAAGTTCGACGGAGGCGGGTGAAGGCTAGGGAGGGGCGCTCGATCGGTGCGGTGGCTTTTCTGGTGAGTGGCGGCGGATCTGGGTGAAGGCGACGGGGGAATCGGGTCTGGGAGGGGACGATTTTTTCTTTTCTTTTATTTATTTAATTATGTTCTGAAGTCAATGGGGGAGGAAGAGAAAAGGGATATATAATAATATATATATTATTTAATTTAATTAATTTCAAAAAGCAACTTTTTATTTCGACCTCTAAACGAGACCCACCGCCTGTCATCCATAGCTAATTACCCCTATTCCGAACACAATGGGATATGTATCGTAGGCTGATTCGACTGTTTCAATCAGTTTTCATCAAAATCAACATATAACTCTATATATTGAATTTGAACGCGCATTTCAATTTACCGGGGTCACACACGAACTCTAAAAATTCTAGAAAAATATTTTCTAGCTTCGTATTGACGATACGGTCCTAACAAAACTAGTTTCATCGAATTCTGAGACCGTTTTGAAAAATGGTTAATTTCCAGTCGATTAAAATCAACTGAAACTGGCCAAACGCATTTTCCTTTGCCACGCTCACATATTGATTCGAAAAATTATGAAAATTGGAATCTAGCAATAACTTGACATCGCGGACCCAGCAAAATTGGTTTCGTCGAAATCCGAGGTCGTTTGCAAAATTTTCATTTTTAAGGGCCTGAATTCCATAGCGACTATTCAGAATTTTCAACTGGACATATCTTTGGATTCCCGCTATGAAATTTCAATTTTTCGGATTCGTTGGAAAGATATTCTCAATTAGATTCTAATATTTTTGGTCTCACTAAAATCCGGCTTATTTTGCACCCTGTACATCCATTTGAAGTTTGAAATCGAATTATCGAACTACCGCGCCATTTTCAATTCCTTTTATAATTTTAAAATAAATATTTATATTCTAACGACGTTCTATATAATATATACGTTCGAATTATATTCAAAATAAATTTCTCGTCGATATTATTTAAAATAATTCATTTTAAATATCCAAAATTCGCTAAAATTGCCAAAATAAAAATTTTAAACTGACCCAGATTTCCGGGTTATTACAGTTATCATCAAAACTCTATTCTCCAACAATCTCCCTCTTTTTAACGATGATAACCTTAGTTTATAAAAAATTCATACATGTTCATACCTGTTGACGCTGATCCTTCTAATACTCCCCCTGTCAATATGAATCCTATATATTCCACTTAAACTAAGTCTATATTTTATAATTTCTCCCCTTTTGGCATTATCAAAAAAAAAATCTAAAAATACTCCCCATAAATCCAATATCTATCCATACATATCCTATAATTAATACTATACTAAAGTGTGTGTATATATATAACTCCGCCTAAATTTATGCCTATATTATACTAAGTATATAAACAAATCAATCCAAGTATCATAATTACATATGTTTCAAATCATATATACAAGCAATCAAATCAATCCTATTTACATATGTTTTAATATATATATGTTTCAAGTCAAGCAAACCAATCACTACAAAAGTTCAAACAAAATCAAACTAATCAAATCATGCCAAACAATCAAACGTTTCTTGGGACTTCTACCCATTCGTCTTCTCCAAAGATCGGATCCTTCTGGATGACTTCCGAGTCTTCATCTTCTTTCGTTGGTGGTGCCTTAGTGAAATTGTCATCTTCGTCTTTGAAAAGAGAAGAAATTAGCCAATGGATGGCATCAAAGTGCTTCTCTTGTTGTTCAAACATCTTTATTTGGCTTAATTCAAGGTGACGCTGGTTTCGTATTACTATGGAAAGAATGTTCTTGAAGGAATTCAATGTCTCTTCAAGATTTTCGCTCAAGTTATGAATTGGATTTTTCATAATTTTGATAAGAATTGAATAGAGAAGAAGGAGGAATGATAAAATGAATTTTTCTAGAAGAAGTCAGCTTAAATAGGGTCTGGAATTCTTGGATTTGAATGGACATGAGTTAGTTATTCAATTTGAATTTTTTTGAAAAACTGGCAGTTATATGTCGACATAAGCAATTATGTATGTCGACATACTTAGTTAAAATTTTTGAAAATTTTCAGATTTTGAATCTTTTGTTATTATATTATATTTAATTCTAAAGTTTTTCACAGTAACTTAAAGATGATTTGGCATAAATAAAACTCCATTCTTAACTTCTTAAAAAGCATATATATCCAACTAATTATGACACACTATGTAACGACCTGAATTTCCATACCCTTTGAGTCGACTAATCCCACCAGACGTCCAACCCAAATTGTACAGAATATGAATCATTATAAGAAAGAAGTTAGAGGATGAGAAATAGAAGAAAGAGAAATTAGAATAGAAGAAAACGAGGAACACAAATCTCACAGCGAAACGAATAAAATATATTATTTAACATAACTTATGAAATACAAATTAGTAACTGTGTACACATACCATCATCAGAGCACAATAGTTATTTCTGGAACAGTTATATACACCTATTTCCAGATACAACATAGTACACAACGGAAAATGTGATAGTCTATAGCTAACTGATGAAGCCTCCTGCTTCAAGCTCCTCCAAGTGAATCTGTAAAATCCCAACTACTTGACTGCCCGTACAAATTTGGGCACCCAAGAGTTTAGGGTAAAACAAAACAAAATAAACTCTGGGTCAGTTATGGGACTGGTGTGAGTAAACTCCAACCATTTTGTTTAACTTTCAAAAATCCTTTTCAAAAGAAAAGATAATCGTAAGACCGATTCACACATAAACACGGATGGTTTTTACCTTACGACAACCAAAAATATTTTTGATATCAAATCCAGTGATATTATAATAATGTCTAAATCAAATAAATAACAATCTAGCGAAACGCTTGCATCTCATGCTCCATATATAATATTAAATCAAAAACCGCATGGTGCTTATTGGAGATTGGATTCCGACTATGATAAGGTATGGAACCACCTTCCGATCAGTGTACTCTAGAGGGGATACACTGGGGTTCAACAAGAACATCTTGCAACCCGACCACGCATAACTGATCACTCATTTAACTTGAGTGTACCGAGCGTATTATCACCAACGGTTGTGATCAGCAACCATTAATACAGCAGTGAATAGAATAAGAAGCAAAAAAATGAAATTTCTCTAGATCGGGTGATAATATCCCTAATGGGAATGACCCACTTGGCCATGTTGTCTGCCCGATTTTTGTCAATTCCCGGGTGATGAGGCTTGAGGTCACGATTATTCTTTTATAATATCTTGCCACAATTTGCTTTGAATGCCACATCGTTAAACATTCGTCCATATACGTTGTCCTGGGACTGGACAAACCGAAGGCACCATTTTATTAATCCATCTTAGGAAATTTCTACCTAGGGTTAATAGAACAGCTCTTGCACTTTACACCGTCTTGAATTATCTTCAGCATAAGTTGATTCATAGCGCTTATGCCATTATAGAGTGGTTCTCAAATAATAAATCTGATCCCAGTCTCTCTGTATTGACAACGGAGGTATAAAATAAATTAAATATTTGATAATCGGTGATTTAACTATCAATGGAACACCCATACAATCAATGATCCTATTTCCAAATTGAATTTCTACTGATCAACCATCAAACAATGTTGGCCACTTTTTAAATCAATTTCTTATTAAATTACATTTCCCAATTTCCCATATCTTTCCAGATATTTCTCAAAGCACGTTTAGCCTCTCATGATTCTTGGAAAACATTTCCATTTATTTATACTCTTATTTTCCATATTTTAGAAGATATACATTTTTAATGTCGGAAAAATATTTCCAACTCTTCACATTTCTTATTTCCCATATTTAGAAAATATACATTATTAATATTGGAAAATATTCCCAACTTCTATTTCTAACTTCTCATTAGTTAAATCATTTCAGTTTCTATACTTAGAAAATACCTCTGCTTTAGGTTCGGGAAACGTTTCCAAAAATTCTTTTTATTCGATTAAACTGATATTATATTGAACATCGTTATTATAACTCAACAAATTTATCATTCATTAACCAAACGTATCACTAACCAATCCTTACCACCGAACCTTAACCATTTCTCAGTCAATCATGACGTCAATCAGGTTGGGGTATAATTACCTCTCAGACCTTAACTGAATGACATTCTTAACTTCGAAATAGTCAAAGCTCACAACTTCAAACAAAACATCGCTTATGCTACTCTCGGATTCAATCTAAGAATCCACTTCTTTTACTGAAAAACATTGATTATAACAGTAGCGTTATAATCGTTGTTTTCAAATATATGATTTATAAATCATTAATTACAATGGTAGCGTTAAAATTGCTATTTAGATTTACACAACATTTATTATAACGCTAGCATTAAAATCGCTATTTAGATTTACAAAACATTTATTGTAATGGTAGCGTTAAAATCATTGTTTCCAAATATTTGGCTTATAAAAATATAACTTGTACTTATTAATTTCAATAAATAAATTAATAAGTAAATAAATAAATAAATAAATTTGATTCAAACGGAGAGTAAAAATAACTACTTCCCTAAATTTGATATAATCAAATTCCAATAAATACCTTTCTATTGAATAATCTATATTCGGTTTATATTCCGAACTTCGGAATTTATCTACCATTTCAGGTTAATTTAAATTCCGAATTCACTTTTGAATTTATCCTTTTCAAATAATCACCAAATTCCTTTATAACCATTCCATTCTACAAAACATTATCACATTTTATTTTATATTCCAAATTTTGAACTAAACTCGTCATTTTCTTTTAAAATGATTACCCATTTCCCTTTTCACTCAATTTCCAATCTGGGTTCATATTTCAAATCAAAATTTCCTTTAGAAATATTTCATTTGCAAATTATTTTCTTTAAACCATTATTCACTGTAATCGTGAATATATTTCTCTTGTATATAGTCAAATTAGTTTGATTTTGCACTAATAAAAAATATCTTAAACCTAAATTCTATTTATAACTTCTATTCATAATTTTCCCTACAAATCTCATTTTTTTTTAATTCCAATCATTTAAAACCTTGTTTATAATTTCCTTTATAATTTGCTAATTTCAAATCTCATCTCAAATATTGTTTCAAATCCGATTTCCACTTTTCCATATAAATTCAAATTTGAATTTATATTTCAATTTATCCAATGATAAATAATTCACTTAATTTATAAACTCGTTTAAAAATCAACTTCTTGTTTTAATAAAACAAGTTTATACTTTTAAACACCATTTGAAATTACACTTCAATTTTTGGAAAAATATATTCCCTTTTAATCTCAAATTTCATTTGCCATATTCGAAAATATATTACGGTATTTAAATATCAAAATTCTAGGGCCAGTGATATCTAGTCACAACAAGATCAATCACAGAATATATATCAGATCATATATCAGAATAAATGAAAAACAGTGATATAAATGTTGAGGAATCCAGTTGGATCCCTCCAACCTATTTCCCTGCATCCACGGATGTTAATCAACATAAATAACAATAATCTCATTCAATATGAGATATTATAGTAAATGGAATCAATATATTTAATCAACGATCAGTATATATAACTATATCAATCATTTCAACCAATTTATTAACCATTCATCCAAACAATCATAACAGAGTATAAAATTACTATATATAAATTAAAAACTCATATATAAAAATATAAACAAGTCAGAGTTGGTGAGTTTACTCACTTTGGTTTGCAGTTGATGATTCGGCTTTTGTTTCATTTAAAATCAAGCAGGCATTTGATTTTGTTACGAAATTCCAGTAGCTCTATTCTCAGCCACGCTAATGCTATAATATTGATTTCGTTGCACCGATTCCAATGTGACCGGGTTTGCTTGATTCTGTGTTCCACATGCACAGGTTATACATATTTTAATATATGATTTTAAATAAAATTAACTAACTTCTTAATTATAAATTTAATTATTTTAATCACTTTACATAAGAGTTTAGACTAGTCGATTACGGAGAGAACCCGTCTTCGCTGATTTCATCGTTTGCCATATGATTCGAAAATGAAGACTGCTCCATCCTTTCTTCAATATTCATAAAGCTCCTAGCAATGTCACCCATCAATATACTTTGAAAATCATGGATCCCTCTCATCTTCCCTTTTTGCTGAAATAATTCAACTGCGCTGCTTCATCTTTTACACGACTGGTTTCAAACTCCTTTGCACCACAATACTCACAGTTGTACAAACTCAAATGTTTGTCCATTTCACATACTTGATTTCGTCCATGCTACTACTATTCAACATGGACAAATAAACATCCATTCGTGAAATCATAAAATATGAGAACATTTCTTCTTGTTCTGATGCAAGGGACCATGTTTCACAAAAACAACTCGGCACTTACTTCTTCTTTACCGTATAATCTTCTTCCCAAATTTCTTTTCACCAGTTCAAAACCATTACTGAAAAAATTTGGTCAAACTCCTCCATCAATTTAAAATATAGAACCTTTACCTACCACCATGACAACCCAGTTCTGACCCTTCCCATGCCAAGATCATACCACCAGAACCGGTTGAACCCCCTCCCCCTCCATCACAATCCCGTTCCTTCTTCATCTTACCCCCTCATCTTCATCACAACAATGATAAAAACCAGCTCACCTATATTCCAGTGAACCTACACCATCACTAAGCTCAGACAAACCCCAAAACGGTTACGCAACTTCTTCATGTCACCACTCCCTACCTTCCATCGCCACATCTTGACACTGATTCCCTCATCTCCTCACAATCATGACAGCCAACTCGCCATGATCTCCGACGTCGGCTACCTCGCTACAGAGTCGCGAAAAGTTTCTCAGTGGAATCCTTCAACAAAAATCATCGCCAAGTCGCTTGCTCTCCTATTTATGGAACTAATCTTGGATTCGCGAGTTGTTGCCTCGCTCTTCATCAATGACATGCCCTAGTTTCACTATAAAAACCATTATCGAACTAATCGTTGCCTTAGGGCTGCTGCCCAAAACCTGTTGCCAAGAGGTTGACGTTGCACTTGAAAAGATTGGTACCATGCTGAAGTTATCGAGACAAGAAGACCGACAAACCCAAAATTATTGGATTTTTCCAAGATTTCAATTTGCGATAAGTCTAGAATTCGTGATTTTCGTAGAAGAAGAGGAAAAATTTGTGGCTGCGCTCATTTTGAACAACGAAAGAGAATGGTCAAGAGGGTTAAGGAGTTGAGATATTTTATAGTAAGGGTTAAATATATTCCTAGAATATACCATCGCTATTTTATGTCAAACGCTTTAAATCCATACGATTTCATACAACATCCGATTGTGATAAAAATTTATATCCTGGTATATTTTGACATTATGATCTTAACGGAACTTGTTTAGCTGGAAACGGGGACAGTTTGGAAAATAGCCAATTTTTAAATATTGAAATTTTCAATTAATTCACGTTTAATTTTTGTATGCTCACATAACAATTCCAATTTGTTTGAAATTTGAAATCTTACAATAATTAAATATTCCAGACACGATAGAACTGGTTTCGTCAAACATGGAGGTCGTTTGAATAATAGCCCTTTTTAAGGTCCATTTTAAATTAAAATAAATAAATTTTAATATACCTCAATATAACAATAATAAAATATTGCAATCGGGCATATTCGGGCAGAATTTTTTACAGTATCAAAATAAAATACTTCTGGTTGGGTTTCGAACCAAATCAATATTCAGTATATTAAAATTTTCATTTATTTTATATAATAAATCGTTATATTTTTAATAACGAATTCCATGGTAACTATTTAAAAATTTGATTTGCACGTAAAATAAAATCTACAATATGAAATCTTGATTTTTCTCTTCCATTAGAAAATTATTATCAAATAGATCCAAAAAATTCTTATTTCAAAGAAATCCGACTTATTTTGGATTATGTATATCCAATTGAAGTTCAAAATGTTAAATTACGAACTACCGCGACGTTACGAGCTCGTTTTAAATATAATTATAAATTATACGTTCAAACTTCGTTTTAATAAATTAATTTCTTACAAAATCATTTTATATTTCCAATATAACATTTAAAACAATTTTAAATGTTCAAAATTAACCGCTAAAAATCTGGGTCGTTACACAATAAATATGAGATTCGAATGAAAATACAAGAAAATACTAAAGATAACTTAAACTAGATAGGATAGATTTTAGTGGATGATGAGGAGGAAGATGAAATTCCAAGTTTTCTTCCTATCTTTCTCATGAATGTAGTCATTTTGGTAAAACTCATTTTGAGCTTCTTTTGATTTTCGACTATCTTTGCTTGATTTTGAACAATCATTTCTTTGGAAATGGTTTAAGTGTGGATTGGACACTCAACACTTTCCAAAGAAGTTTCTTCTTCTTCTTCTTCTTCTTTGATTTCCATAGGTTCTTGTTCTTGTTGCATTCGAGCTTGTTTAACTTCAAATGTCTCATAAGGTATGAAAGTGTGCAGAATTTGCATAAGGTGTATATTTGTGGAGTCAAACACTTTTATTGATACAAACTCTTCTCCGTGAAGATCAACTCCAAAATATTTGAAAATACGTGTGAGATAAATTCATAATAAAGAGTGTTTTCTCTTTTTGATGTTTCTATGGGTTTGAATTCGTTTAAGATCATGTCGGCCCAATTAATGTTATATCCACCAATAATAGCAAAGGCTGCTTTTTGGACCTTGAGAGTTGGGTTGTTAAAATTTTCGGAACGAGAAGTGATTGTATATTGAAGGAGAAGGTTTATGATTCTTGTTCTTGGGCAGAAATGCAATTTTTGAATTCCGTGTGAGCATCGCTTTCAAATATGTGGTGATAAGTTTCTAAATCGGTTTCATCAATTTTGAAATTCGGAAAATCCATGCCCATGCTTCTATAATTCAAGATATTGCCCAATATTTCGCAATCTAGAACAATTTGAGTGCTTTTTGCACTACTCCAAATTTGATCTTCATTTCCTTCGTAAAAGCGATGATTAAGATTTGCGTTGAATATTTTGACAAGCTTTGGGTTATACACTTCATTGTTATCCCGAGTGTCAATTAAGCTCAATACTTCATTGTGATTGAAAAGATAAGTAAGATCATAGGATGGAAAGTCTTTAAAGATGGCAAAAGCTCCCGTATTGACTTTTACAATTGTTATATAATCAACATAGGTTTTGATTGCTTCTCTACCATTGTGGAGATAACCTTTGATGGTTTTGGTTATTTCAATTTCTGGGATGTGCTTGAGGAAGCCATTGGAATGTTTGTTTAGAAGAGTATAGATATGAAGAATATAGTTTGAATTTTGAATGAGAGGTAGAGAGAATAGATGTATAAACAGAAATTGAATGGATATGAATTGAATAGGCACAACTTTTCAGAAATCAATGACACCTTGTCAGAAATTGGGAGTTAGTGAAAAGTTGGAGGAAGTTTGAAAGTTTAAACCTTTGAAATTGAAAATATTAATTTCATTTTACACGCTGATATGTCTACATATAGACATATGTTTGTCGACATACATGTGTAAATTTCTTAAGGAATATGATTTTGTGACTTTTGGTTTTAAATTATCGATTTATATTTCAAGTTTAATTATTTCCTAAATTAATACTAATCCTAGCAAACACCCAAAATTTATTTTATTATTTTATTAATTATTATTTAATTATTATTATTTTGAATTCCAAAATTCAAAATTAAATTTGAATTTTAAATTTCAAGTTTGAATTTTAAAGTTTAAATTTCAAAATCGAAACAAAGCAAGCAATCAAAGCATCCATTCAACCAAAAGAAAGTTTAAAAATTAATTATGGCATACCAGGTTTTTAGATCCATTTCTTGGATATTTTCTGAATTTTGAATTGCTGTAAAGCACATGTTCGAATTTCCAGTTTTTGGCTTTTCATCACTTGATAATGAATCTGAATCATCTAAAGTTGATGTGTATGCTCTCTTTCTTTTCTTTGATGAATTGCTATTGTCTGTTTGTTGAATTAATTTGTTTGGATATGGACATATTCTCTACATATGGCCTGGTTTATTGCAGTTATAACATCGATTATCATTTCTTCCTGAACTTCCTTGGTTATTACTTTGAAAATTATTTCTCTTTCTATATTTCAGAAATTTTCTGAAATGTCTTGTTATTATGGTCGTTTCTTCATTGTCTTCACTGCTCGAGCCCGAACCATTTGTTTTCGCTTTGAATGCACTAGATTTCTTTTTAGTTGGTTTATATTCTTTTCTGTAGTTGGACTCCAAAAGATATCAGATCTCTGATTAACTCCTCAATTCTCGTTCCACTGACATTATGGGCTTCTTCAATCACCAAAGTTTTTTGATCCCATTCTGAAGTCAATGAACACAATATTTTTCTGACTTAATCTTCTTCAGAATAAGTTTTTCCAAGTGTTATTAATGAATGCACTATCTCTTGAAATCTGCAATACATATCGGAGATAATTCATTCTTGTTCATTTTGAATAACTCAAACTGATTAATTAACATTGATATCTTTGTTTGTTTAACTTTACTAATTCCTTCATGAGTAACTTGTAAAGTTCTCCAAATTTCATAAGCAGATTTACAAACTAGCACTTTATTAAATTCATTCCTATCTAATGAACAAAATAACATATTCATGTCTTAGAATTGCTTTATGCAACAGCCTTTTGTTCATTAGTCCATTGTGCAAAATTTGTTGTGGGTTTGCATATTCAGTCTGTGTGATATTCCATGTGTCTAATCCGACTGATTGTATATATATTTTCACTCTACTTGCCTAATATGAGTAACCACTACCATTAAACAATGGTGATCTAACAGTGGACTGACCCTCTACAAAAGAACGGTTATTACCAGTGTTGGTTTCAATTTAATATTTCCAGAAATCATATTACGAAATTTTTGAAAGACCTTGCTCTGATACCACTTGTTAGGAATGCAAAATGGATCTTAAGAAAAACTAACACTATACAGGGGTGAATAGTGTTTTCATAGTCAAACACCACATAGATAACCACAGACATATAGTCAAACACAAACATAGAAATAAACAAAAATAAAATACAGAAAGAGAAAGAACACACTGGGTTTTATACTGGTTCGGATTGCTCCTAGGTTCAGTCCAACGCAACGTTGGATTGCTCAAAATTTTATTACTAGATCAAAATCTAAGTACAATCCCCTTGATTTCACGGCTACAATGTTAACACCGTTTCCACCACCCTCGGTTTCCCAGCAAAAAGGTTAACACCGTTTCCTTTCCTTGATTTCATGGCTACAAGGAACACTGTTTCCCAAATAACCCCAAATGATTACAACAGCCCTATAACTCTTCAACAGCACTTCGATTCAGAGAGTAATGTGTAGAGAGTGAGAAGAGAAGAAGTTCAATGTATTTAGAATAGAAATCGGTAGAGTACAAGTGTACAAATCATAAAAATATGAAATAATAATGGAGGAATGAAAAGGGATGCAGATGGAGAAGAAGAATAGTTTAAAAATTCAAAATCAACCCCTATTTATAAGATTTGAAAGGTTACAACGCTTTTGGAACGTTATAATGGTGAAAAGACACTTCCTTTCAAAACTGAAAGTATTACGGTTGTATGTCGACTTCCCTTCATATGTATGTCTACATATGTGTTTTAAAAATTTGAGTTTTGAGTATATTTCAAGTGTTCTACTATATTTATAATTCTGGAAAGTCTTGAATTTATACTTAGTGATATAAATAAGTATTATAAAGTAGAAAATCATATTAAATCATAAATATAAACTATATAAACATATTTATAAAATTATAAAGTTTAAAACTATATAAATATAAAAGTATATAACTATATAAATATATATAAACTTATAAAATTTTAAACTTAAGTTTAAAAATCAAAGGTAAGATAGAAAAACTAATTAAAATTAGAACTTGAATTTTGAAAAAAGAATTTGAAAACCACAATTTGAATTTGAAAATCAGAATTTGAATTTGAACCTGGAGTGCTATTCAGAGTCTTACATATAAACTAGAATTTATTCACATATTTATCTTGAACTCTTAATTTCTTGATTACTCGTGAGTCTTGAATCTTCCATGAATTCCGAATCTTTTGAATCTCTAAAACAGTACAGTCTTTAGTATTAATTCATGTATACAACTCCTGCATATATGTGTGTGTGTATATATATATTCTAGATAGAGATGTTAGTATATCTTTTATAATCAATTAATATTTAAATAAGGTTATTGTCATCAAAACTCCATTCTCCAACAATTTACACCATGTTCTTGATTCATTACCAGAGTTACTCTAACGAGACTAAGATAGAAGTTTTGATTGTATGTTGTATTTTTTCCATTACTGCTATTAGTAGTTATACCACTATGCAATGTATATAGCGGTTTGATGAAGGAATTAACTTGTAGGCTTTGAATATAGACCAAGTAGACAATTTCACCTCGTTAAATTATTCCTTCGTTCATACGAAAAATTAGCGTAATTTATACGTACTAATTATTCTATTTATGTAGCGTAATTAGCGTAATAATGACGTAATAAATGTGATTAGGATAAGGTTTGATTTTGAAAAGTCCCCATATAAATTTTTGTTTGTGCGTGTGTATAAATGGCTTATCTATATATTAAATAATGACACACGAACATGAGGTTAGTTGCCACTTGTGGTAGAAGTTTGCTCGAAACCGACCGGCAAATCCAATAGGCACAAATGAGCTCGACAAATGTGAGAGGTCTAGGTGTCACGAGCCACTTAAATTAGTACACTATGACCCAAGGTTTAGTTCACTTATAGTAGAAGTCTGCCCGGAATCGGTAAAGTATTTACTTAGGAGGAGATTAAGACCTATTTTGAAACTAACTTCTTACCTAATGCCGAGATGAGTTTATAGATGAAGAAGTTTGTTCAGCTAAAGCAAAAGGAGTTAAGTCTAACGCAGCATGTTGCAAAATTTATGGAGTTATTTAAATTTGGAAGAGTATTGGTAGATAACCATATGAACAAAGCATTTAGGTTTGTTAAGGGACTGAATCCTCCATTAAGGGAAATGTTATTCGCTCACGTGATTTTTGAAGCTAGTGTAACACCCCGTAATTTCAAAGAACACTATAATGATTAACTAAATAATACTTAATTAAATATTGGGAATTAAGGGAAATGGACTATCGCCATTGCGTTCGTCTTGAAACTCTTCTTAAGATAGACCCTAAGTTTGCATAAAATGGACATCGTACGAAGAAGATATTAAGGTTTGAAGTTTGTATACGTAAAAGCATAATATATATAAATAAAACAAATCCATAAATCAAAATCACGAAGCGGAGAAGGGAGGGAAATCGACCCGTTAGGGGTCAACCTCGTCCCTTATGGGTGTCGACCCCCCTACGGGGGTGTCGACCCCGGGGTCGACCCCACCGAGATCTGGGGCAGATTCTTCCCCCGCACATGGACTCATGTCTTGACTAGATTCGTTGACCTTAGGCTATAAATAAGATCTCATTCCCATTGTTATATTCACCAAAAACAATGGAGACAATGATGTGCTGCCCCAACTCAAATTAAACTAGCCTGTTCGTCTGCAACAACAAGTTATACGTATCCAAGAATCTCTGCTTCAACATCAACAATCACTTCTCTATTCTTTAGATCTAGTCACAGTGAGTTTATGTTATTTTTAGATGTGAACATGTAAAAAGTAATCCTGACATGTTTATAGGTTGGATCTAAATCGGTGCCTGTTAATAACCTGAATCATAACTAATCAGATCTGCTATTACTTGTTCACCTAATTTGCTGATTAGTTTTCATATGCCTATTCCTGATATGCCTGTTCTGTTATCCTGCCTAATTTTGTCATCATATGCCCATTATGCCTATTTCTGTCACCATATGCTTATTCAATTAGTATAACTATTTCTGACATAGTATGCATGTTTTGTTATTTTGCTTATTCATGTTCTCTTGTCTCCCTCCTTCCCTTTTTATTTTATAGCCAAGCTACTTTTGAGCCTAGGCCTATTGCTGAAATATGCGAACATACAAAATTGGGAATGGTTGGGAATGATAATCTGGGGCATAACTTATATGGTAAAACATTATAAGGATTTAGGGCATAATCTACACCTTGATCTAAAACTTTAATTTGGGGAATAACTTATCAGATTGGGATTTGGGGCATAACCTTGGGTAAACATGAAAAATGGAAAATAATGAACATGCATAGATTTACAGTAATTAGAAACTGTAACCGCACTTAGACATGAGGTTAGATTACACTTGTGGTAGAAGTCTGCCCGAAACCGCCCGGCATATCCAGCATCCACAAGTGGTCAATCTAATGTGAGTGGTCGAGTGCATAAATGTAGACGTAACAGTGCTAAGGCATGAGGTTAAGTATGACTTATGGTAGAAGTCTGCCCGGAACCGCCCGGCATATCCAGTATCCACAAGTGGTAGACTTAGTGTGAGAGGTCTAGTCCATTATTAGCCATAAATGGAATTATGATAATAACATGTTAACTGGAAATACTTGACCTGTTTAAAATATGTGGGGGTTACATGAACATGTCGAATTGGGTAGGGGTTAAGTAAACTTGCTTGAATCAGTGGGGTAAAGTTAATCTTGTTAAAGCCCGACAATTTAACCTGTATTACATGTTGGGGTTATGCAACCTTTTTAAACTACTAGGCATAAACTACCAAAATTCTAGTACTAGGGATGCAAGCCTAAGGGGTAGCTTGCATCATCTGTCGTGTGGGACCCGTATCAGTCAGTAACCCATTTTGGTATCAATCTGGGAACCCCAAACTAGGTCGGGATCAGGGCACACTTACTGAGTTGATTATAAGAGGTTCATATATAGGTGGAGGTGTCGAAAGCGCGGGATCTAATGGAGTCATGTGCGTGCATGGGTCTGGCTTGCTCGTGAAAATTAAAATGCCGTGACATTAGTATATGGTTGTGCATCTCGCTAATAAAGGGGTTGCCACTTTAGGAAGTTATACATCCTACTGTAGGGCCAACACAAGGTGTCTACAGGGTAGGGAGCCGATCGATTGGGGTAGTAATTAGGGTACATCTAATCTTGCTTGTTTAGAAGCCCATTATTCTTGTTAGGGGTAACACCTGTCATCTCTACTGGGATGCCTGTTATTCTTGTTGGGGGTAAAATTCGTCACTAGAAGTACACCTAAGTCTACATTTGTTTCTATAGGGACCATCTTGTTTCTATTATACCAGCAGAAGCGTAACCTATTATGTCCTGGTTATTCTACTTATCTTGCTCATTCTGTTATATCTATGTTATGATACTGTAACATCTCTCATCCAGTTTATATGCCTGTCATGATGCTTTTACTTATTTATATGCTAAAAGTAACTGGAGTCGCCAGACTTTATGTCTGACCCATTTTGTTTCCTTTTCTCTCTCTTTCGTTCCCCCTCCAGGTTCTCATGGTGGGAATACTCAGGCTTGATTTGGATTCTCTCTTTCATTCTACTTAGAGCTTCTTAGATGTACCGCTTTGATTTCCTGTCTTCTCGGATATGGCTAAATTTTGGGGACTACGCTTTTTATATATTATTGTACTTTGATGATTTTAGTACAAGGCAGCTACTTTAAATTGATGTAATGGGTTTTTTGTATTTCAGACTAATGTTGTAAGTTAATTGGACCACGATGTTTTCTATTTGGAAAATAAAGTTTTAAATTCCGCTATTATTTTATGTCTGTCTTGTGATGTTTCTGTTTCTTTTTACCTATAACGCTTCACGAAACTTAATGTTGTTAAAGAGTGGCATTAACGGACGTGAGGTGTCACATTTGGTATCAAAGCTGAAGGTTACCATATTAGATAAAAGATTTTGAAAATTGTTATCAAAAAGGTTTTAAAAGTAAGTATTTTCAAAGAAAGGTCTGTAAACATATTCCCCAAAGCCATATAAAATATCTCTCGATTCTCCATTTGAGTCCCTTTTCCTTTTTCTTTTCAGCATGTCTAAGGAACCGATTCTTCCCAATGGGTGTCCTCATTGCAGCATGGTTCCTTGGCATGTTAAAACTACAACACAAGTTGAAGGGCAAGGAAGTGCCTAACCTCCATCTGTAGCCGTAGTAGTCTCACCTACGGCTAATTTTCTCTCAAGCTTCGTAAGGATTTCCATGCGATGGAGGCAGCTTTCGAGAGACTTGTTAGCATGTTACTTAAGGATGATAAAAAGAAGAATAAGGGAGTTTGGGATAAAAAGCACAGCCCAAGGATTACAAAAATGGTGGCCCATGAAGGGAACATAGATAAAGTTCAAATAAAGGCAAGGAGAAATGTCATGAGCACTTGTGTCATTTGGTCAAGCAATGCAGAAGAAGGAATAACGCTTGTTTTAACTATGGCAAAGTTGGACACTACACTAGGGAGTTACCGAAGAAGCAAGGATAGGGCCAAAAAGCAGGACCTTCTAGAGGGCAGATGCATGATTTCGTGGCCGGTGTACCGGATAGAGGTAGGAAAGCTTCTTTTGAAGGTTTGATTTCTCTTTCCAATCATCCTGTTAGAACTCTTTTTGATTCTAGCGCTTCGCATTCTTTTATATCTGATTCTATAGTTGAGCCTCTGCACCTTAGTATTAGTATGGTTTTGGATCTCGTTGTTGTCTCAAACCCCATTGATGTACAACTCATTTGTCTATGATTTGTCGAGGTTTGAGAATATCTGTGTTAGGCGTCGAGTTTGAGTGCGACAAATACGTGCTTGGTTTCATGGGCTATGATTTGATTCTAGGGATGGATTGGTTAGCCATGTATGGTGCCATTCTGGATTGTGAGAGGAGGGTCGTTAGACTTTTGACTTGCCATGGGAGGACCCTCGAGATTTCTTGTGACCCTAAGGGGTCTGTTATGATTAGTTTCCTAGAGTCACTTGATGCATCTTTCGATGATTTATGATCTGTACCAGTATTCTGTGAGTATCCTGATGTTTTTTAGGAGGCTCGAGGCTTACCTCTGAGGCACGAGATTGATTTCCATATATACTTGGTGGACAATGCAAAGCCAGTTGCATTGCCTGTGCGCCATATGGCTCCGAGAGAAAGGAGGGAGCTCATTAAGAAAGTAGGGGAGCTACTCGAGAAAGGGTTTATTAGGCGAAACATATCTAAATGGGGTGATCCAGTAATATTCGCCACTAAGGCGGATGGTTCGCTTTACTTACGCGTGGATTATAGGGAGTTGAATAAGCTCACTACCACCTTCTGAGGATAGATGATCTGTTTGACCAGCTTGTTGGTGCATCTGTTTTCTCCCAGTTTGACTTGGCCACATGATTCCATCAGTTGAGGGTGACCGAGGACAGTGTAGACAAGGATGCCTTTAGAACTCCAGATGGTTTCTTTGAGTGGCTGGTGATGCCTTTTGGTATGACGAATGCACCTGCCTATTTTGTGGATCTGATGAGTTGGGTGTTTCGGGAGTTTCTAAATAAGTTCGTTGTGGTCTCTGTTGATGACATCTTGATTTTCTCAAAGAGCAAGGAAGAGCATGACCTACATTTAAGAGAGGTTTTGAAAACTCTTCGAGCGCATCAGCTAAAAGCAAAATTCTCCAAATGTCATTTTTGGATAAAGGAAGTGATATTTCTAGTGCATGCGGTCTCTATGGATGGGATAGCAATAGATCCCGCGAAAGTAGTTGCAGCTCAAGATCGGCAGATTCCAAAGAATGCAACGGAGGTGAGGAGTTTTCTTGGTTTAGTAGGCTATAATAGGAAGTTCATTAAGGATTTCTCAAAGATATCAGGCCCACCCACCAGATTGATGAAGAAGAATCTGACTTTTTCTTGGGGTGTTGACTGTGAAGATGCTTTTCAGTGATTGAAGAGGGCTCTAACAACAGCCCCAATCTTGACCTTGCCTGATGGGAACAAAGTGTTCACTGATGCATGTGGTACAGGGCTTGGTGTGGTTCTGATGCAAGAGGAAAGGGTAGTATGTTATGGGGGTAGGCAGTTAAGAGTACATGAGAAGAACTACCCTACCCATTATGTAGAGTTGGCTACCATAGTATTCACACTTATGATTTAGTGCCATTATCTACTTGGAGAGAAGTTCGATTTGTACGCTGATCATAAATCTCTCAAGTGCTTGTTCTCGCAGAAGGATCTCAATTTGAGGCAACAGAGATCATTGGAGTTCCTAGCGTCCTATGAATTTGAGATTGCTTATATCTAGGAATGGTAATTTGGTGGTGGACGCACTAAATAGGCAGAGGATGACATCGAGCCCACTATTCGTAGAAAGGGAGAGCTTGGAGTATATATCGACCTTTGATTTTAGGCCATCTATGGATCTTATACCTGGTTTGTTGGCATCGTTAGAAGTACGACCTACTCTTATGGATCAAATAGGAACTTCGTAGCGAGAAGATCCACAGATAGCAGACATCTTGGATAGGCTCGGTAGAGGGGAGACTTCCAGTCACCTCGGTAGATATTCCACGGATGAAAATGGTGGTTGCGGCGAGATGGAAGGCTTTGTGTCCCTCGAGTTGGGAGTTTGTTGAAGACAGTCCTTGAGGAAGCCCATCATTCTAGGATGACTATTCATCCTGGCGGTGATAAGATGTATAGAGATATGAAGAGGGTTTTCTTTTGGGCTGGAATGAAAAAAGATGTATTGGAGTTTGTTTCTCGATGTTTGATTTTCCAACAAGTCAAGGCTGAGCAAAGGAAGCCCGGTGGTTTACTTCATCCTTTGGAGGTCCCGTAGTGGAAGTAGGAGAGCATCTCTGTGGATTTCATTAATGGTTTTCATAGATCAAGAAAAGGCAACACAAGTATTTGGGTTATAATTGACAGGCTTACTAAGTGCGCTCATTTCATTCCCGTTAAGAGTAAGAGGACGTCAACATGGTTGGTAGTTGTTTATCTTCGTGAGATAGTCCGTCTACATGGAGTACCTTCGAATATAGTAAGTGATCGTGACTCCATATTCACTAGTGAGTTTTGGAGGAGCTTGCAGGAGGCATTAGGTACACAGTTGTGTTTGAGCATTGTCTATCACCCTCAGACCAATGGATAGACGAAAAGGGTGAATAGGGTCCTTGAGGATCTTTTAAGACTGTGTATCCTAGACTTCGGAGGGACTTGGGAAGAACATATTCCATTGGTAGAGTTCGCCTACAATAATAGTTATCAAGCTAGTATTGGCATGGCACCCTTTGAGGCATTTTACGAACGACCCAGTAGATCACCGACTTGTTAGTGGGAGTCTACATAAAGGATTCTACTTGGACCTGAGATGATTAGGGAGACCTCGGAAAAGATTGATCTTATTCGCAGATGCATGAAGACAGCTTAGGACAGGCATAATTCCTACATAGATAAGATAAGAACCAATATCAAGTTTGAAGTAGGAGACATGGTTTTCATCAAGGTATCACCTTTGAGAATGATTTGTAGGACCATTTCCCTTAACATAAAGGATTGGTTAAATGGCTTATAGAGTGAAGTTACTAGAGAGGCCGACCGGTGTTGATGATGTTTTCCACATTTCTCATTTACGGAAGTGCTTACATGGTACCGCAGAAGTAGTGGAGCAAAGCATGCTTTAGGAAGTAAAGGTGGAAAGGGAAACAACAGTTAGACGAGTTCCTATCCATATTCTTGGATCAGAGGTCAAGAAGTTACGCAACCGAGAGGTCAAGTTGATGAAAGTTCAACGGGGATAAGATCCCGAAAATGCAACTTGGGAGACTGAAGATAAGATTCGCGCTTCGTACCCTTTTCTTTTCAAGGGTATGTTCTTTACTTCTTTTTCCAAAGCTTTTATTCGAACTTACTTCTGTCATTAGCGTATATCCTAACAATCGAATCTTCGACCTTAAGGTAGGAAACTATAACACCCCACCTCCGCTAGAGTCACTCACAAAGGGAATGCACTAGTTTTGGAGGAGTGTTATCGAGGTAAACAAACACAGAAATATTACAAGACAGAACATAGATAAAACAGCGGAAGAATCAAAAGGTAAATTTCATTACTTTCAAAAAGAGTCAAAACCTTTTACATCAAATAGCCAAGGTTATTATTTTCCATTACATCAAATTCTGTCTTGCACAAATAAAGAAGCATAAACTTAAAACATCAAAAGTAGCTTAATTCCCCAAAGGTAGCAGAAATGCAGCCATAGCAGAGCTCAAGATCAAACCGTACATGAGCTGAACCGAAAGCAAGCGAAATAAAAGCTAAGTGCTAGAGTTTCCTCCCTGAGAACCTGTGGGGGGGGGGGGGGGAGGGAACAGAAGAAAAAGAGGTGAAAGAAAACAGGTCAGTCATAAAGACTGGTAAGTCCTAGTGACTTTCAGCATAAAACAGATAAAGGTAACATGAAATGTATAAACTGAAAGTAAACATACAGATGATGAAAAAATGGGCAAGATAGACTAAGATAACATGATAAATCAAGTATAAATCAAGTATAGCATCACGTATTCAAGGTTCGCTGCATCAACTGTACTAGACTCCCAACCCATGTCTTATAATAATCATGGAATGATCCCTTGGCCCAATATAATGAAATGACCCATTTCTAGGTCCAACGAAATGATCCACTAGTCGATCGGCTCCCTACAAGTTCTAGCTCATCACGTGTGTCTGTGTCATACGGCCATATCATGAATGTAGTCACCTGTGCTAGGTCCACCATAGGGTGTATCAAGCCATAGGGTGCCAACCGCCGACACGAATCAAGAATGCACAGATAAACCTACTGATGCCCAATGCCTGCTTTTTCAACTCCGGACCACGTGCACGACTATAGCCCGCCTGAACCTACACTGGCGCACCAACACAGCCGTCGTTCTGGTCGCTTACAATCAGCCCAGTAATCGTGCCCCACCCTGCCTAGTCCCAGGGTACCATGATACATCTAGTGGGTTACTGCTGAAACGGACCGTGTAACTAGGGTTTCCGTCCAATAGGTTAAGTGTTGTCATTTAAATTCGTGACTCAACCCTTATTTGTCTAGCATGTCAAGTTGGTTAAGTGTTGTCTTACATGTTCATGACTTAACCCTATCATGTGGCATTAATTCATTAATGCACCCCAACCTCTCACATTAGACATGTTGTTGTGGTCACTGGATATGCCGGGCGGTTCCGGGCAGAATTACACCACAACTCAGTCTGACCTCGGGTTTTCAAGTGCGATATGACCAACTACCAACATTGGATCCTATTATTCGCAGTAACTGGATTTGCCGGGCGGTTTCGAGCAGAATTACACTGCAAACTCAACCCAACCTCGAGTTGGCTATTTTCAAGTTCATTCTAGTGTCATGTCCATGTTCAAGATTCATGTCAAGTTCGTGTCAGGTTTTCAAGGTAAGTTTCATACCAAGTTTCCTATAATTACCAATTTTTCCCAACGTTACCCCGTCTAAATATTAGGCTAACAATCTTAGCCTAATTTCTCGTCCGCATGATTTTTGACATATAATATTAGGCTAAAAACTTAGCCTAATTTAACGTACGCAAAATTGGCATAAAGCAATTCATTAACATAAACATGACATAGGTGTAAACTTGGCATTTTCGGCATTGTCAATATGAACATCATAGGTGTGAACTTGCAAAATAGTCAACATGAATATCATAGGTGTGAATCTTGCAACGTAGACTAAACAACATACATATATGTGAACTTGCAACATAGACTAAATCAACTTACATATATGTGAACTTGCAAATCAGTCACGAGCATATGGATAAGTGTGAACTTGAAATATGACATAGGTTTAACATATACACATAAACATGTAGATCTAACATTTGGTCACATATGTGATATGATTTTACAACCTAAAACTTGCATATCATGATAAACTACACAACTTGTCATAACGGGTTATACTTCAAGTTCCTATACATATGAATAGACTTATTCATTAATTCTCAATTCAACATGATAATAAAATAGAACCACAGGCATAAATCAATATCATTCAATAACATAATCAATCTATTTTCAAGGTATGACATAACTGAATAAATTGATTAAAACATCACAGGCATATAAATCTGATAACATTACGAACATAAAAAGGCTTGAATACTAATCTAGATTCAAGAACATGGATAGATCTAACTTAAATAGAAAAATCCCCAAAATTGAGATCCAAGGACAAATAAAGAAAATAGGTCTGAATAGAAAGTCAAGCTTAGATCCAATTTCATAGTCATAATCCTAGGCAATGAATCATAGGTGATTAACCACAATTGTACTTATCATAGTCATAGGCAATAGTCTTATTGTTCATAGTCATAGGCAGTCTTATGTTCACCGTCATAGTCATAGGCATAGTCTTATTAGTCATAGGCAGTCTTATGTTCACCGTCATAGTCATAGGCATAGTCTTATTAGTCATAGGCAGTCTTATGTTCACCGTCATAGTCATAGGCATAGTCTTATGTTCACCGTCATAGTCATAGGCAAAATCTTATGTCCACAGTCATAGGCATAGTCATAGTCTTATGTCAATAACAATAGTTTCAACGTCGTAGGCAATATTACCAATAGTCAAGATCCAAGAAGAAACCAAGAATAGATATGAATCATACATAAATCACTTCCAAATTATACCATGCACATATTAGATTTATAGTTTTTATCTAAAAGTAACTGGAACTTACAGATCGTGGTTTAAGAAAGATGTAGAAGTCGAATCTATCAACTAGTCATCGAATTGTTGAATCGTTGAATCTTGATTTGATTGTAGAAGCAAATCCCCAATTCCTAGCCGTAGTCTTCAAGAAATAATCTTCATGTTTTATTTTTAATTTAATTTAATTTAGAGGAAGAAGAAGAAGCCATGATCATCAAGAGTTCGAGCAGCATAAGGTTAGAGAAGAATGGTGTAAAGAGAATGAGGCTAGGGGGCTGTTTATATAGAGTTTTAAACTAATTAGAGTCGTCGATGAAGCTAGGGTTAATCAAGGCCATCCATCTCAAGAGAAGCCAATCAGAAAGTAAAAAGTTAGCCCTAGTGACACAGCAAAGCTCAGAAATTCGACCAGAACCCGACTAGGCCAACCACGGTCAAACCAGAAAGCTGTGCAGGCCTGTTGCTCGGCCTGGGCGCACCTGCCAAGTGCACCAATGCAAAATTGCATGGGCGCACTTCCCAAGTGCGCCAATGCAATTTTGTTCTGGTGCACTTCCCAAGTGCGCCAGTGCATTTTGGCCTGTTTCTGGTTTTTCTGCCTAACTTTATTCGTCCATATTTTCTTTATACGACATCCGTTTTACGCAAACTCGGACTCTATTTCAAGCAGAATTCCGAGACGAACGCAATGGCATAACCCGTTTCCCTTGATTCTTATTTTAAAAATTAATTCTTCCTTGATTTATAGTTTTAACACGTTATAAAAATTTGGGTTGTTACATTCTTCCCTCCTTAAAGGATTTCGTCCCCGAAATCTTCAAGTTAAGAAGAATGCATCCTATCATCCAATCAACCATCTACTCAACCATCATCCACAAGCAACCATTGTCCTTAAAAGATTTCTAATGCTATATGAACATATGCAGAAAGTGTGTGTATATGTTCCTTATCTAATGCAAATGATCAGGCCTGATTGATCTTCCTAATGCAAAATATGTTTAGTGTCATGAATCCAACATGTATGCAAATAGTCCTAGTCATACAAACACTATATGTTTGCACAAACATCCATCCATATGCAACATCCACATGATAACACATTCAATTTCATCCATAAACAAGTATAAACACTCATGCATATGCAATATGAAAATGTGTCTGAGCCGATCTAGTGCCTAATGTGTGTTATGCAACCACGAGCAACCACTTGCGACCACTTGCAGCCATTTGCAAACATCAACCATAGCATGTTTCAATCACATGTTTACATCCAAAAGGGTTCTACCTAAGGTTCTCAAGATAGGATTGAGAAGATAAGTAAGATAAAACAAAGTATCTAGGAGAAGAAGTTAAAGATGTACCCCCCAGAAGGTCCTGCTTGCGAGGCTTGCCCTTGCTTCTTAGGGAAGTTCTTGCTGATATGTCCAGTTTCACCACATTGGAAGCATGCTCCCATCTTCATCTTCTTCTTTCTACAATCCTGAGCTATATGCCCCTCAATACCACAGAAGTGGCATTTTCTTTTCTCGCGTGTCTTATTATCATTGTTGTTGTTGTTGTTGTTGTTCTTGCCTCCTTTCTCGGAATCTACCTTCTTGTTTTGAGATTCATTCGCCTTGACCTCCTTCTTGTCATTCTTGTCTTCTTCACTTAAGAGTGCCACGTCTACTAGCTTTTCGTAAGTAGCCCCCATAGGTATGTGGGTCATAGCCAAGCTGTGAAGTGACTCATTCAATCCTTTGACAAAACGGAGACCCTTCTTATGAGGGGTATTCACCAAGTCTAGTCCAAATCGAGCCAGCTGATTGAATTGATTGACGTACTCTTTGACCGTCATACTTCCTTGCTTAAGAGATAAGAATTTTTCCAGCTGTAGACTTCGTTCAGCTTGCGAGAGGAATTTTATCTCGAACCTTGTTCTAAAGTCCATCCATGTTTCAACAGGACTCTCGGCGTTAGTGACTTCCCACCAATAGGAAGCTTCATCTTTGAGCAACCATACCGCCAACTGTACCTTCTGCCTATCGTCCACCTCGAAAATAACGAACAGATCTTCAGTTTCATTGAGCCAGTTCCTCGCTTCTACGAATGATTCAGTTCCCTTGAAATCCTTTCCACCCATGGCCCTAAAATCTTTACAGATCTTTGAGAAAGCAATTTCACAAGAAGGTGGCGGAGGAGGAGGAATCGCTGCTGCTGGAGGAGGTATATCTGCTGGGCCTGCATCGTTGGCCCTAGCCTCTAAGTACCTCCTGAACAAGCCAGGTATTGGCACGCCCTCTGGAAAGTTAAGATTCCCAGACATGCTAAAATGAAAAAGAAGAGATTCAAATGAGGAAACAAAGGATAACGCTAATGGCTTTTGGGGAATAGACTTTAAATAAAACAAGACTTTTCTTGAAAAATGCTTCTTTGTAAACGGTTTTGAAAATAATTTCAGAAGGTTTTTAAAAACTTTTGCCCAATCTGGTAACCTTCTGCTCTGATACCAAGTGTAACACCCCACCTCCGCTAGAGTCACCCACAAAGGGAATGCACTAGTTTTGGAGGAGCGTTATCGAGGTAAACAAACACAGAAATATTACAAGACAGAACATAGATAAAACAGCGAAAGAATCAAAAGGTAAATTTCATTACTTTCAAAAAGAGTCAAAACCTTTTACATCAAATAGCCAAGGTTATTATTTTCCATTACATCAAATTCTATCTTGCACAAATAAAGAAGCATGAACTTAAAACATCAAAAGTAGCTTAATTCCCCAAGGGTAGCAGAAATTCAGCCATAGCATAGCTCAAGATCAAACCATACATGAGCTGAACCGAAAGCAAGGGAAATCCAAGCTAAGTGCTAGAGTTTCCTCCCTGAGAACCTAGGGGGGAACGGAAGAAAAAGAGACGAAAGAAAACGGGTCAGTCATAAAGACTGGTAAGTCCAAGTGACTTTCAGCATAAAACAGATAAAGGTAACATGACATGTATAAACTGAAAGTAAACATACGGATGATGACAAAATGGGCAAGATAGACTAAGATAACATGACAAATCAAGTATAAATCAAGTATAACATCACGTATTCAATGTTCGCTGCATCAACTGTACTAGAATCCCAACCCATGTCTTATATTAATCATGGAATGATCCCTTGGCCCAATATCATGAAATGACCCATTTCTAGGTCCAACGAAACGATCCACTAGTCGATCGGCTCCCTACAAGTTCTAGCTCGACATGTGTGTCTATGTCATACGGCCCTATAATGAATGTAGTCACCTGTGCTAGGTCCACCATAGGGTGTATCAAGCCCTAGGGTGCCAACCACCGAAACGAATCAAGAATGCACAGATAAACCTACTGATGCCCAATGCCTGCTTTTTCAACTCCGAACCATGTGCACGACCATAGCCCGCCTGAACCTACACTGGCGCACCAACACAGCCGTCGTTCTGGTCGCTTACAATCTGCCCAATAATCGTGCCCCACCCTGCCTAGTCCCAGGGTACCATGATACATCTAGTGGGTTACTGCTGAAACGGACCGTGTAACTAGGGTTTCCGTCCAATAGGTTAAGTGTTGTCATTTAAATTTGTGACTTAACCCCTATCAGTCTAGCATGTCAAGTTGGTTAAGTGTTGTCTTACATGTCCATGACTTAACCCTATCATGTGCCATTAATTCATTAATGCACCCCAACCTCTCACATCAGACTAACTACCCACATTGGATCCTATTGTTTGCAGTAACTGGATATACCGGGCGGTTCCGGGAAGAATTACACTGCAAACTCAACCCAACCTCGAGTTGGCCATTTTCAAGTTCATTCTAGTGTCATGCCCATGTTCAAGATTCATGTCAAGCTCGTGTCAAGTTTTCAAGGTAAGTTTATACCAAGTTTCCTATAATTACCAATTTTTCCCAACGTTACCCCGTCTAAATATTAGGCTAACAATCTTAGCCTAATTTCTCGTCTGCATTATTTTTGACATATAATATTAGGCTAAAAACTTAGCCTAATTTAACGTACGCAAAATTGGCATAAAGCAATTCATTAACATAAACATGACATAGGTGTAAACTTGGCATTTTCGGCATAGTCAATATGAACATCATAGGTGTGAACTTGCAAAATAGTCAACATGAATATCATAGGTGTGAATCTTGCAACGTAGACTAAATCAACATACATATATGTGAACTTGCAACATAGACTAAATCGAATTACATATATGTGAACTTGCAAATCAGTCACGAGCATATGGATAAGTGTGAACTTGAAATATGACATAGGTTTAACATATACACATAAACATGTAGATCTAACATTTGGTCACATATGTGATATGATTTTACAACCTAAAACTTGCATAACATGATAAACTACACAACTTGTCATAACGGGTTATACTTCAAGTTCATATAAATATGAATAGACTTATTCATTAATTCCCAATTCAACATGATAATAAAATAGAACCACATGCATAGATCAATATCATTCAATAACATAATCAATCTATTTTCAAGGTATGACATAACTGAATAAATTGATTAAAACATCACAGGCATATAAATCTGATAACATTACGAACATAAAAAGGTTTGAATACTAATCTAGATTCAAGAACATGGATAGATCTAACTTAAATAGAAAAATCCCCAAAATCGAGATCCAAGTACAAATAAAGAAAATAGGTCTGAATAGAAAGTCAAGCTTAGATCCAATTTCATAGTCATAATCCTAGGCAATGAATCATAGGTGATTAACCACAATTGTCCTTGTCATAGACATAGGCAATAGTCTTATTGTTCATAGTCATAGGCAGTCTTATGTTCACTGTCATAGTCATAGGCATAGTCTTATTAGTCATAGGCAGTCTTATGTTCACCGTCATAGTCATAGGCATAGTCTTATGTTCACCGTCATAGTCATAGGCATAGTAAAAATCTTATGTCCACAGTCATAGGCATAGTCATAATCTTATGTCATTAACAATAGTTTCAACATCGTAGGCAATATTCCCAATAGTCAAGATCCAAGAAGAAACCAAGAATAGATATGAATCATACATAAATCACTTCCAAATTATACCATGCACATATTAGATTTATAGTTTTTATCTAAAAGTAACTGGAACTTACAGATCGTGGTTTAAGAAAGATGTAGAAGTCGAATCTATATACTAGTCGTCGAATTGTTGAATCGTCGAATCTTGATTTGATTATAGAAGCAAATCCCCAATTCCAAGCTGTAGTTTTCAAGAAATAATCTTCGTGTTTTTATTTTTAATTTAATTTAATTTAGAGGAAGAAGAAGAAGCCATGATCATCAAGAGTTCGAGCAGCATAAGGTTAGAGAAGAATGGTGTAAAGAGAATGAGGCTAGGGGGCTGTTTATATAGGGTTTCAAACTAATTAGAGCCGTCGATGAAGCTAGGGTTAATCAAAGCCATCCATCTCAATAGAAGCTAATTAGAAAGTGACAAGTTAGCCCTAGTGACACAGCAGAGCTCAGAAATTCGACCAGAACCCGACCAGGCCAGCCAGGTTCAAACCAGAAAGCTGTGCAGGCCTGTTGCTAGGCCTGGGCGCACCTGCCAAGTGCACCAATGCAAAATTGCATAGGCGCACTTCCCAAGTGCACCAATGCAAAATTGTTCTGGCGCACTTCCCAAGTGCGCCAGTGCATTCTGGCCGGTTTCTGGTTTTTCTGCCTAACTTCGTTCGTCCATATTTTCTTCATACGACATACGTTTTACGCAAACTAGGACTCTATTTCAAGCAGAATTCCGAGACGAACGCAATTGCATAACCCGTTTCCCTTGATTCTTATTTTAAAAATTAATTCTGCCTTGATTTATAGTTTTAACACGTTATAAAAATTCGGGTTGTTATAGAAACCCATGGATGTAAACATGTGTTTGAGACATGTTATGTTTGATGGATGCAAGTAGTTGCATGTGGATGCATACACACACACATTAGGCACTAGATCGACTCAATCACTCTCATACCACATATGGATGCATGTGCATATTTCCTTTTATGGACGAAAGCTATTGTATCATCATATGGATGTTGCATTTGGATGGATGGTTGTGCACACATATAGCGTTTACATGATATACTAGGACTATTTGCAATCATGTTGGATTCATGGCACTAACATACATTGCATTAAGGAGGTCAACTGAACCAGTAGACCACCTGATCTTTCGCAGTAGTGTAGGGACATATACACACACCTTTCCATTTGTTCATATAACGATTAGAAATATTTTAAGGACAATGGATTCATGTGATTGATAAATGAATAAATGGATGTGGATGTTATGATATACATTATTCTTAACTTGGAGATTTCAGGGACGAAATCCTTTAAGTAGGGGAGATTGTAACACCTTGTAATTTTAAAGAACACTATAATGATAATCTAAAGAATACTTAATTAAATATTGGGAATTAAGGGAAACAGACTGTGCCATTGCGTTCATCTCGGAATTTTGCTTAAGATAGACCCCAAGTTTGCGTAAAACGGACATCCTACGAAGAAGATATTAAGGTTTGAAGTTTGTATACGTATAACCATAATATATAAAAATAAAACAAATCTAGAAATCAAAATCTTGAAGCAGAGAAGGGAGGGAAATCGTCTCGTTATAGGTCGACCCCGTCCTTATGGGTGTCAACCCATGGGTCGACCCCGAGGTCGACCCCACTGAGATCTGGGGCATATTCTCCCCCTGCATGTGGACTCATTTATTGATCAGATTTCGTTGATCTTAGGCAATAAATAGGACCTCATTTCCATTGTTTTATTCGCCAAAAACAATAGAGACAACGAGGTGCTTCCCCAACTCAAATTAAACTAACATATTCGTCTGCAACAACAAGTTATACGTATTCAAGAATCTTTGCTTCAACATCAACAATCACTTCTCTGTTCATTAGATCCAATCACAGCGAGTTTAAGTTATTTATAGATGTAAACAGGTAAAAAGTAATCCTGACATGTTTATAGGTTGGATCTAAATCGATGCTTGTTAATAACCTGAATCATAACTAATCAAATCTGCTATTACTTGTTCTCTAATTTACTTATTAGTTTTCATATGCCTATGCTTGATATGCCTGTTTTTTATCATTCCTAATTTTGTCATCATATGCCCATTATGCCTATTTCTGTCACCATATGCTTATTCAGTTAGTATGCCTATTTATGACATTGTATGCCAGTTTTGTTGTTATGCTTATTCATGTTCTCTTCTCCCTTTCCTTCCTTTTTTATTTTTATTGCCAGGCTACCTTCGAACCTAGGCCTATCACTAAAATATGTGAACGTACGAAACTGGGAATGGTTGGGGATGATAAATTAGGGCATAACTTATATGGTAAAACATGATTGGGATTTGGGGAATAATCTACAGCTTGATCTAAAACTTTAATTTGGGGAATAACTTATCAGATTGGGATTTGGGGCATAACCTTGGGTAAACATGAAAAATGGGTTAATAATGAACATGCCTAGATTTATCGTAATTAGAAACTGTAACCGCACTAAGACACAGCTTAGATTACACTTGTGGTAGAAGTCTTCCCGGAACCACCCGGCATATCCTGCATCCACAAGTGGTCAATCTAATGTGAGGGTCGAGTGCATAAATGTACACATAACGGTGCTAAGACACCAGGTTAAGTCCGACTTGTGGTAGAAGTCTGCCCGGAATCGCCCGACATGTCCAGTATCCACAAGTGGTAGACTTAATGTGAAAGGTACAGTACATTAATAGCCATAAATGGAAATAAGATTATAAATAGTTAACCAGAAATACTTAACCTATTTAAAATATGTGGGGGTTACATTAACCTGTTGAATTGGGTAGGGGTTAAGTAAACTTGCTTGAATCAGTGGGGGTTAAGTTAATCTTGTTAAATCCCAACAAACTTAACCTGTATTGCATGTTGTGGTTATGCAACTTTGTTAAACTGTTAGGCATAACCTATCAAAATCTTAGTAGTTGGGATGCAAGTCTAAGGGGTAGCTTGCATCATCTGTCGTGTGGGACACGTATCAGTCAGTAACCCATCTTGGCATCAAACGAGGAACCCTGAACTAGGTCGGGGTCAGGGCACGCTTATTGAGTTGATTATAAGAGGTTCATATAGGTGGAGGTGTCGACAGCGCGGGATCCGACGGAGTCATGTGCGTGCATGGGTCCGACTTACTCGGGAAAAATTAAGACGCTGTGACATCAGTATATGGTTGTGCCTCTCGTTAATAAAGGGGTTGCCACTATAGGAAGTGATACATCCTACTGTGGGGCTAACACAGGGTGTCTACAGGGTAGGGAGCCATTCGATTGGGGTAGTAATTAGGGTACATCTAATCTTGCTTGTTTATAAGCCCATTATTCTTGTTGGGGGTAACACCTATCATCTCTGTTGGGCTGTCTGTTATTCTTGTTGGGGGTAAAACCCGTCACTAAAAGTAAACCTAAGTCTAACATTTGTTTCTGTAGGGATCATCTTGTTTTTATTATACTAGTATTGGTGCAGAGAAAAAATTATTAGAGAAGCATAACCTATTCTGTCCTGATTATTCTACTTATCCTGCTCATTCTTTTATACCTGTCTTATGATACAGTTACATCTCCTATCCAGTTTATATGCATGTCATGATGCTTTTACTTATTTATTTGCTAAAAGTAACTAGACTCGCCAGACTTTATGTATGACCCACTTTGTTTCCTCTTCTCTCTCTTCCGTTCCCCCTCTAGGTTCTCAGGTGAGAATACTCAGGCTTGATTTGGATTCTCTCTTTCATTCTTCTTAGAGCTTCTTAGATGTACCGCTTTGATTTCCTGTCTTCTCGGATATGGCTATGTTTTTAGGAATACGCTTTTTATATATTATTGTACTTTGATGATTTTAGTACAAGCCAGCTACTTTAAATTGATGTAATGGGTTTTCTGTATTTCAGACTAATGTTGTAACTGAATTTGGACCACGATGTTTTCTATTTGGAAAATATAGTTTTAAATTACGCTGTTGTTTTATACTTGTCTTGTGATGTTTCTGTTTCTATTTACCTATAACTCTTCATGAAACTTAATGCATTCTGTTAAAGAGTGACATTAATGGACGTGGGGTGCCACAGCTAGGTTCGAGGCGCTTGTTGAGATAACTATCTTGTATATGACTAACTAAAAGATGGAATTTAAGAATGAGAAAGAGGAATGTGCTTCTGATTTTGGAAAGAACAGAAAGAAAAGTTTTTGGCTAAAGAAGAAGAAAAGTAGAAATTTTAAGAAGAAGGCTAAGGTGTGTTCGAAGTGCCATGATGCCAAGGAATGTAGGGTGAACCTAGCAAAGCTTGAATTCAATGGAAAGTTCCTCAATTTTCATGCGGATGGACACTTAGCAAGGAACTACCCTAAACCTAAAGGAGGACAAAGTGGGAAAAACTACGCTTTGGAGGTAGCACCGCTTCATAGTCACCCCCAAGAAATCACAGACAACCAACTTTGGAAGGTACAATCTTTATTTTAGGAACTTCTACGTGTACCATGTTTTATTCGGGAATATTCCACTCCTTCATTGCTAGAAAGAGTATTGATTTCTTAAATATTCCTTTGCCTTTTGCTAGTAGTCTGAAAGGGGTGTCTAACCCTATAGGAGGAGCTAAGCAACTTTCGCTTATGCGTAAAACATAATATTAGACATTGCCGTTGTCGATTTCTTTTGCATGGCGTATGTACTAGATTTTGAGGGGTATGGTCTCATATTAGGAGTGGATCGAATATCATTTTATGGGGTCATCCTTAACTGTGATAAGAGAGTTGTTTGCTTGAGAAATCATGGAGGTTGTAGGTTAGAGATCCCTTATAGGACTGGAAATAGGATTCAGGCTTATTACATTTTCTATCATCTAAATTAGGAGGACCATCATTAGTGCCTATTGTGTGCGAATTTATAGATATCTTTGAGGAAGTCATGGGACTTCCACCCTACAGAGAAATCTAGTTTAGGATAGACCTCGAGAAGTGATGCCGGTAGCATTGCCGTCAAGGAACTTGGCTTTTAGAGAAAGGAGAAAGTTGGATAGGAAAATCTCTGATTTATTGCAGAAAGGGTTTATTTGAAGGAGTACGTCCGAGTGAGATGTGCCAGTGGTGTTTACCACCATATACGATGGGTCACTAAGGTTATGTGTAGATTATTGGTAACTCAACAAGCTAATTAAGAATATATACCCCCTTCCTAGGATTGATGGCCTATTTGACCATTTGGTAGATGCCCGCATATTTTCACAATTTGATCTAGCAATATGATTTCACCAGCTGAGAATTTCTGAAGAGAGTAAACCTAAAACAATGTTTAGAATGCCTGATGGATTATTTGAGTGGGAGGTGACGCCCTTCAGTTTGATGAATGCCCTGGCTTTCTTTGTGGATCTTATAAGCAGGGTATTTAGGGGCATTCACAATATGATAGTTGTCGTATTTGTAGATGACATTCTTATCTTTTCTAAGGACTTTAAGGGGCATGAGGATCACTTAAGAAAGGTCTTAGTAATTTTGAAGGAAAATCAACTTAAGGCAAAGTTTCCGTAATGTTGCTTTTAGAAGAAAATGTCAAATTTCTTGTACACATTATTTCAGGGAAAGGATTTTCCGTAGACCTCGCTAAGGTAGAAGTTGTTCAAGAGTGGAGGATACCCCGCAATGCGATGAGGTTAGAATTTTTCTTGGGCTAGCGGGCTAGTACCGAAAATTTATTAAGGACTTTGTGAGGATTGCATCTCCTTTAACTCAGTTAATGAAAAAGAATCTTGAGTTTTTGTGGAGTGAGAACTGTAGTATTGCTTTTGAAAGATTGAAGGAATTTCTTATGAGTGGGTATATATTTATTGTTCCAGGTGGAACGAAGATGTTCACAGTCTTCACCGATGCATGTGGGGTTGTCTTAGGAGTGCTACTCATGCAAAAGGGTAGAGTAATTGCCTATGTAAGTAGACAACTTAAGGATCATGAGAAGAGGTACCCTGTCCATGAATTAGAATTAGCAACTGTGGGTTTTTCCCTGAAGATGCGAAGACACTAACTTTTAATGGAGAAGTTTGAGCTCTTTACGGACCATAAGTCTCTTAGATATTTGTTTTATCAACGAGATTTGAACCTTCGGCAGTAACAGTGGATGGAATACCAAGCATTGTTCGACTTTGCTATTCAGTATACCTTATGAAGGGCAATTTCGTTGCCGATGCTTTAAGTCAGAGGCATGCTACCCTACGTACAATTACTAAGTGGAAGCAGTTGGAGTTTTTTTCTAGTTTCAATTTGCATTCGCCGTCTGAAGCAGCTTGAGGATTTCTCGAAGTTATGTCAGTTCTGGTAAAAAGAATTAAGAGTGAGCAAGATCTTGATGATGAGTTGATGATGTTAAAGGAAAAGATTTCTATGGGAGAAAAGATTTCTCATTTGGATAGATATTCTATTGATATTGTAACACCCTAAAAAATAAAAAACTATAACCGCACATTAATATGATAATTTGGGTATAACTTAATTAAATATTCAGAATTAAGTGAAACCGACTGCATTCATCTCAGAATTCTAGTTCAGATAGACCCCAAGTTTACATAAAACAAATAACATATGAATAAGATATGGGCATTAGAAGTTTGTATGCATATAAGGAGCCTATATATAGATATAACGTAAAATAAAAATCCAGAAAAATCAAATGAACGAAGCGGGAAAATGAGCAGGAAATAGGCCTTTGGGGGCCGACCAATGCTCAGCCCAGGTCGACCCACAATAGATTTGGGTGGATTCATCCACCGAACCTAGACTGTATTGTGGATTTATTCATTGCTAACTCAACCTTATGTGTACGGTTTGGATTTAAAATCTAGAATCTAAAGGCTAATGTTGATTTTATGAAACTATAAATAAGTGGCCTCTCCCATTTCCAATTCGCATAAATTCTTCATATCTTCTTCTTCCTTTATGAAATTATTTTGAAAAATATGAATATATAATGGGTGAATGCTTTTGAGATTGGATCAAACAGAGACAACATTAGGACTTGCATATGTACAACTCGGATTGGACTTTCTTCTACGACATAGTTATATATATAAGAGATTTATTATCTTCTTCACCAAGACCCACTGTGAGTTCTATGTGATTTTCAGATTTGATTATTTAAAAGGGTTTTGGACAGTAAATAAGATTGGATCTGATATAAACAGTGCCTAAAATAATTCCTATATATGTTTACACATGTTTTTCTATTCAGGTCTACAAGTTATATTATAAACCTTAATCTGCCTTGTCCCTATTATGCCTTCCATTTGTTTACAGTCTTCTATTATGCCTGTTGAGATATGTTTTCTACCTTTTTTCGTTTTTATTCTTTGTGGAACCTAGACTGCCCAAGCCTAAACTATTACATTAATTGCGTATAAAGGACATAAAATGGAATAATTAGATAATGACACATAAATGGGGAAAAGCAGGCATAATATGTACTAGTACCCTTGACTGTAAGAATTGGGATAATTACATGTTAACCTATTAGGTTTGGATAATTACATGTTAGTCTATTTGGGATAATTACATGTTATCCTTTTAAAGTTGGGTTAATTACACGTTAGGAAGAACATGCGATATGATAATCAGTTAAATTGGACTTAATGTGATATTAAGCATGACGTGTAAGAATAAGATAGTACCAGATGTGAAAACTAAGTAAATTTCTATTGTACATCAAGCCAGGTGCTTGTTAGGGTCGTACACTAATAACATTTAGATAAATGTAATTTTATAACATGGCTTATTATTGAAGTTAAACCTGTTAAGTTGCACCTGTTAAATAATAAGCTAAAAAGAGATCCCAAGTCTAGTTGTTGTATCAGGTTTTCGGTGAATCTTAAATCCTAGGTACATGGGGACACAAGTCTAGGGGTTGGCTTGTGTTAGGTTTTTGGACACAAGTCTAGTTGTTGTATCTGTTGTCGTTGGCGTAGCTGTCGCCATATGAGTGTTGAAGGGGACGGTGATGTTTTTAATGAGGCTAAACCTTCTTCCTCGACGTGGGCCCCTAGCTTTAAAAGGAGAAATTCCCAACGCGGTGCACTGCGACTGGGCGCAGCTCTAAGCAAGCTGAAGTAGAATGACGATGTGTCGACTTTCCAGAAGTTGGCGCATAAGGTTGATGTTAATCTTCAATGCCTAGCGCGAGAGTTGCATTCTCATATTTCTCATTAATCATGCGAATCAGTGCTTGAGTCGCAGGAGCTTCGGGGGCCACAAGTAGAAGGAGATCTGTTTCCAGCGGGTCCTATGCTGCTCGGGACTGGCGAGAGGTACCAGGGTCAATTACGACCAATGTGGTAAGCGTTTGGTTTTGCTGGAATTCTTCTTAATGCCGGTAAGAGTCATGATGCTTTTTGGATGTACTGCTCAAGGCGCTTCTCGCGGATAAGCTTTTCAATTACGTCTTTGAATTGATGACAATTATTGGTATTATGCCCGTACATGTCGTGGTATTAACAGTACTGACCAGTATTCTTCTCATGATTAGTGGATTCCCTGTTGTATGGCTTCTTGTATTGAAGCGCGTTGCACGTTTCCTGGTAGATTGTTTCCAAGTCTTCATCCAGCGGGGTGTAGATCTCATATGTCCGGTGAGATCCGGGCTTCTGGGGTTCCGTAGGAACCTGGCCGTTGTTGCGGCCGTCATGCCTACCGCTATTCGGCCTTTGTTTGTAGGGTCTTGCCCCTTGTCCTTATCGAAGAGCTTTTCTATTTGTTTCCCTTTGACACTGCCATTTCTGGTATTTGCATGTGGATTGTTGGGAAGACCGGCCCGGGAGAGTCGGTTACATCTCGATTCATCTTGACATAAGTATTGTCTAGCCTTCTCATGGAAAATGTTGTGGCTTTTTGGCTGCTTCCGATCAATCCAACCCCAAATTCGGAAGTGGGAAGTACGCCATTCGCTAGCTGGAAGAGTATGGTGCGAGGATCTGGATTCTCGACCTCGGCGAGGGCGACATTGAACCGGGAGAGATAACTTCTGTGGGACTCGGCGGGTCCTTGGTATAAATTGGACAAGGTGAGGGCGCTCTTTGGAGTTGGAATATGCATCCTGAATTGTTTGACCAATTGTGTCGCTAACTGGCCGAAGTTGTCAATGGAATCAAGTGGGAGGTGAGAGAACCAAAATAGAGTGGTTTCCGATAAAAAGACTGGAAAGCACTTGCATTTGACCGAATCATTGCCTCAGCTCGAGTCCATTTGCCATTCATATCGATTTAGGAAGGCATAGGGATCTGTGGTGCTGTCGTAGAGCGACATCTGCGGCATGCTGAAGTGTTGCGGCCATTCATCTTCTTTCACCCTTCTTGTGAAGGGGTTGCGCCTAATGTGTGCTTCCCATGAATCATGCACGTTCCCTCGCACTTCCCTCATTATTCTTCGGACCATGTGGGGAAGGTAAGTTGGATGGGGAACCACCATTAGGAACCATAGGTTTTGGCGAGGTTCCGAAGTCCTGTTGCGAGGTCGCCTTCTATGATGGATGTCCGGATCGTCTTCCTCCATGTCCTCGACATCTATGATTGGGTCTTGGTGTGGACGATGAGGTGGAGCGGGGTGATGTGGATCCTGTTTTGGAGGAGCTCGGGCCATTGGAATAACGGGCCCATCACCCTGAATAGCGACCATTGAGTTGTGTCGAGGAAGAGGTTGGTTTGTAGGATCTGGTCCGTCATCGATAATCAAGCGAGAGCGGTCTTGGTACTGTGCCCCTTCGCTATATGTGACTGTAGCTCGGTCGCCATTGCCATTCACATTATCATTGGCGTGGACATTGCCATTGCCGTTGTCGACAGCGTTGGTGCGAACGACGACATTGTTAATGAGACTAACCTCCTTCTTTGATGCGGGCCCCATGATTCGGAAGATGAAGTTTCTGATACATTTTGTCGAGGTCGAGCGTTGTTCCGAGTTAGTTGAAGTTGAGTGATGACACGCTGACTTTCTTGAAGTTGTCGCATAAGGTCGATGTTATTCTTCAATGCTTGGTAAAGCTCGACCACTGTGTTCTCATATCTTTCATTATGCGCACGGATTTGAGCTTGTGTCGCGGGGTCTTCGGGGTCCACAATAGGAGGGACGGTTTCATTAGTGGTCGGGACGTCCGTTGGTTTAGGTGGTTGGGAGGTAGCGGCCTCGGCTGTGGCTGAAGAGCCGACCATTGCGTTCTTTGACCTCTTTACCATTGTAATCAGATTCAACAGCAGGTTGAGCAGGGAACCTTAAGCTCGTTGAAGTCGAGATGATAATGTGGAAGAAAGATGCAAATCTTGAGTTCAATTCTTAGTGAAAGCAGCAAATGTTGACAGCAAAAAATGTCGTAAACACCAAAGATTCCTATTGCTAGGAATAGTTAATTTGGTCGCGAGACTAGGTAAGAGAAAGCGGTAAATGACATGAGAATTTATAGTGGTTCGGCCGCGGATTAGGCCTACGTCCACTTTGGAAGGGTGTTGAACTTTTATTAATCACTCAAGAATTACAAGGTAGAGCCATGCTCATTACATTCACTTTTACAATTGCCATATGCCAGGTATTTGGGAAAAAGAATATTTAATTCTCCTTCTTCCTCAAATAGGAGACGCCATTTATGAGGGTCATGAAGCTCTAGGAAGGTCTCAAGTGAAGAAAATCCAACCCCTTTGAAGTGTGAGGCCATGGGCTATTTATGGGAGTGGGGGTAGGTAGGATTAGGTGGGAGTAGATAGAAATAGGGACCACATGCAGAAAATTCGAACCCACCGCCTGCACACCTCGAAATTTCAAACCCGCAAAATTTTGAACCCGGACATAGGTTCGAAATTTCGAACCCAGTTTTGAGTGTGAAATTTCGCACCCAGGCAGGGGAACGAAATTTCGCACCCGCTGTGTTCGAAATTTCGAACCCAGGTTTGGGTGCGAAATTTTGCACCCATTCAAGGGTGCGAGATTCCGCACCCGCTAGGTTCAAAATTTCGAGCCCGTTGGGTTCGAAATTTCGAACCCAGGCATGGGTGCGAAATTTTGCAACCGGGCATGGGTGCGAAATTTTGCAACCGAGCATGGGTGCGAAATTTCGTACCCGCTGGGTACGAAGTCTTTTCGAGGTGCGTGTGGACCGCAGGTTCGAGCGCTTTCGAGACTCGTGATTTCTTTAGGATTTGAGGCCTCATCTCGAGAACAGTTCAGACTACAAGGCCTTTGTTTGGCAATGTTAGGAGGAGCGGCGAGGTTCGCCGAAGTTGTTGGCTGAATCCTGACTTTGAGTCGATATGGTGATTCTGGGCAACACATTTGTTGGCGGAAATCGGACGAATCGGGCGGTGCCCACAGTTTCGACCTAATCGGGGCGCCGGACCCTCACCGGCGCTGCGCCCGGACCCGCTGGACGGCTCGCCTTCGGCTCGGCTGTGAAAGGATACTGATGGAGGTCGCGTTTGAGGGATGCGACATTCTGCTGGTGGTCAGACTCAGGTCTTCTGGTACTGGCAACGCCTCTAGGTTGTAATATCACGCGATATGCTGAGTCGAGCGTGTCTTGCGTAGTTTTGGGAACCGGACCAAAAGGCCGGTTAACCTTTGCCCCCGCAAAGTATGTCTTGTGTTAGCGGGACGTGCTTTGAAGTGAGATAAGTCTTAATATGGGCGCAAACATCTCAATGCGGTGCTTAGCGATCGGTTATGACCTTCCTCTTGAGTTGTATACCAAGAGCGCACTACTTTGGAGCGGTTGGGATGCCTTATCGGAATACGCTGGTATGGGCTTAGGATTCCAACACTGCTAAGAGTTTTGGCTTGCTTGAGTTGGAACCTATCCAAGGCATTTTGTTCATGTAGATTAAAGACAACAAACGTTAGTTGCCAACTCTTGATTGCGTCGAAGCGCAAATGGTTCATTATCGAGTTATAATCGCGCATTTTAGCTTTTCGAGGAATTTTCGGATCGAGAGCCAACCGTTGGGTGTGTACATTTGAACCCTTGAGGCTTGTGGGCGTGCATTTGGATCAGGTTCCAGAGCGTGCATGCATGGTCATTGCCATGGCGTAGGCATGCGATTGCCCTAAGTGGTTGTTGAAATGTCGTTGGGATGGAGCTTGATTGTTTGGAGTATCCGCCAAATCGCTTGGATTTGCGAACCCATGGTCGTTCAGTGTTCCAAGCTAGCCCCATTGATAAAAGTTTCGACAACTCATATATGCAAATGCTATTGTTAGGACAATACTTGTCATATGTCGTGTCCTGTATTCATATGGATTTTCCTCTGAGGCGAGGTCGGACCCAAATGTTGGGTGCGTGCACTTTGATGATTGAGCACTTGGTGAGTACACAAGTGGTGGCTGAGTCGCGATTGACTTGGTAGTTGGAGCTTTGAAGTTAAGTGAATATGATCGTAGCTTAGTGTACGGTCCCGAATTCCGATCCCGGAAAGTTCGCTCAGGGCATACTGATCCTCTGATTGTAGTTACTTCCTTTCTTCTCTTCTCTGGACAGAAAATCATCGTGAGGCATGGAGGATGCCAAAATACTTCTTTTGTACTTTGGATGTTTGAGGTGTCTTTAGGTTTTCGGGAGAAGGGAAGAGAGATATGGAAAGTAAGAAGGCTTTCGGCTTTGGCACTCAAGAACGTGGAGCGGCGGATCTTGGGAAACGTAATTAGGAATTCGAATAATGGTCGCCAAGTATGCGTGAATACGGGAGTGGGGTTCGTATCCCGGACACTTAATAAACCCTCCTGGTTTTTCAAGAGGTCGAAAGGGATGTGATAATCTAGCAAGTGCGTGGGAGCACGACGCATAACTTCGCACTTTAAAGACTTAGTCATGGCTCCAAGCTTGGGCTTGTAAAATTAAACATTTGCATTACGCCCGATGAAGAGACAGTGATTAGTGAGTTTTGGTCTCGCGACGCGGTCCTTGAGGAGTGGACTCGCCTGGACTGTCGGCTCGAATGCTTATCTGGGATGTCGACATATAGTTGAGCTGTTAGTCTCGGGATCCGATCGATAACCCAACCATGATGCAGTTGCATCTTGCTCAGGTGTTGCGCTGGCGGTTGGATGACCATGGCGCTAGCTGTTGAGGCTAAAGGTTGCCATCATGTTCTGGAATGTCTGCTTTTTGTGGAGTCCAGGCGCTGATGGAAAGCCGAAAAGCCTCCAGGGCCTGGACTCTGGCTCTGGATTGCCTTCATTACGAGGTGAAGGTGCTCTCAAGATGGTGGCTCCAAGGGATGATGTGAAGATGATGCCAGTGCAGGGACTGAAGGGTATCTGATCGGGTCCTGTTATGGCCAGGCTGATGCGATAATCGGTAGAGGGATGCCCCCAAGCCTGGGCATCCGCTAGATTTTGCTCGACGTCAGGGATGGGCCAACAAGTCCGGATTGCTGTTGAATGTCCCATGTCTGGTTTGTGATTGAAGTTGAACGTAACACAACTTGTTGGCGAATGATTCTGGAAATGAACTTATTCGGACTGACCGCTCGGATATGCATGTAGGATGTAGGCATACAGTCGAGTCGTTACTTTCAAACCAATTACATTGTAACTATTTTCCAACCTGAGAATGGTGTTGATAGTTACCGGTAGTCACTGCCATAGTTATTAAAACTAGGGGTCGCCACCATGTTTCGATGCGCCTGTAGGTAAGAAGTTGTTGCATCGAGGGGTGTGAGTTAGCTACACGTTGCGTTTAAGTACGAGCTTGCTGGAAAGGCATGGAGACTTTGGGAACCTGGTGAACCGGCCGTGGAAACTCCAGAACTTGCATCGAGATATGAATTTTTATTTCACATGCTGAGAACTTGTGTAAATTCCCGTGTTCCTCGGGGAACTAGTGGTTATGTAGCTCCCCCTATCTTTCTGTTCGGGCCTCTATGCCTAGCCTACCTAGTATTGGCGGGGGTTAGAAGTTTCCAAGACCCGAGCTTTTGGGTCTGGATCAACCTCGTGGCGAGGTATATGTTCCTCTTTAGAATGGTTGTTCTGAAGGTTGTAGTGATGGAAATGCCAGAGTGGGAGCTGGTGGGGATCTTGCTCAGGTCCTGCGATGAGTAAGCTGGCGAAAGAATAGGTGGGGGACTGCCCCCGAGCTCGGGTACTTGCCAATTGAAGATGGTGCGAGTGATGAACCTTTAGGAGTCCAATAGTTGCCTCTTTCGCTGGGCTGTCCCCCTTGGAGCGGAGGCAACACCAGCCTTTGCCCCTGTGCTTCCTCCAGCATTCGAGCATCGGCTAAAGTTACAGTGAGACTAATTTGGAGAAGTAGGAGATCCCGTAGCCTCGGGATCCCACAGTTATATGAGTCTCTTTGGAGTAGGAGAAGTTTTGGTTGGCCGAAGTGCTCGTGCGACGGGCATAGCTGACGTAAGTTTGCCAACAATGCAAGCTATGGTGGAAGACCAGGAAGCCCGGCTTGTGGCAAAGTCTGAGGAGCCGTAGGGGAAGAAGGACAGTATGAGGCTGTCATACAAGATGCATGGGCAAAGGCTAGGTAGGATGCCGAGGAAAAATCTGCCGCTACGGTGGCGAAGAAGTAGGCCGATATTGAGGCGGTGAAGGAGAGGGTGTAACGACCCGTGTTTTTCGACCATTTGAATATGAATATTTAAATTAGTTTTAAATATTATATTGGGAATATTAATGAAATTTAATATTGAATTCGCTATTTAGAACGAAGTTGAACGTTATATATTTATATATAATATAAATCGAGCCTGAAATGGCGCTGCAGTTCGCAATATAGAGTTTTGAACTTCAACTGAGAATACAGGATTCGATATAAGTCGGATTTCTGTGAAACAAGACACGTTGGGACCGTATTGACGATAATTTTCATATGAAAGAGAAAAATCCAGATTTCGTGTTATAATTTGATAGTTATGGCCAAATCAAATTTTGAAATAGTCGCTATGGAAAATCGTTATTAAATTATGGGCCTTTAAAGTAGCCGTTTTGCAAACGGACTCTATTTTCAACGAAACCAGTTCCGTTGAATTCGTATCGTCGATTAGAGTCAGGATAGGTATATAGTTTGTTATTTTTAGAGATCAGAAAATTTGGTGTTCAAAAGGGTAGGGCGGTTCGGGGTAAAAATAGCCTTCCGGGGCAACAGTCTCAGAATGCGACGAAATTAGTGCCGTTGGGTTCGTATCGAAAAGTTATTGTCGATGTTCGCAGTTTCAAGTGGATTTGATTTATCTGGTGACCGTGGAAAAATTAAACGTAGGTTCATTTCCGGTTTCATAAAGGAAATTTTTCCATACGACCTCGGATTTCGATGAAACTTGTCCCATTGAATCCGGAATACCTTTTTACATCAAGATTAGCTTTTATATCAGTTAACAGAAGTCGAATGTGGTCAGTTTTACTTGTGACTTAGCGACAAAGTTTCATTTGAATTAAATATATAAAACATACACCCTATATTTTCACTGCGAGCTACCTAATCTATACGCATACCTCAAACTGAAAGTGACACCCTATTTTGTACCCCACTGCCAATTGATGACCTAAATCCTGAAGCGTGCCGACCAAGCATTTATAAACGAAAATGACATTTCATATCCTTGCCGACCAAGTTCTGAGCCAAACACAGCTAAGTAGATAGCACTGCACCCCTATGAGCCTTCTTACCTTGGATGCCAAAGAATTCTCGGGTATAAATAGGACTCGAAACTCCATTCCTTTCTCCACCTTTTTATTTGCGCCTCCACTTACAGTATTCAACTCAAACCGTATCCTCAAAGAAAAAAAAAATATAAACCGAAGAGAAGAAAGGGATGTGAGCAGCAGGGGGGCGGGGTTCAAATGCTGGCGCTAGTGTTGGGATGAGGCCTACATATGAGGGAGTGGTAGGGCAGTGAGAAGTGGTGCGCGGTGGAAAGTGGTATGGGGAGTGATGCATGAACAGTAACATGGCGGAGGAACCGAACTTGTGGGAGCATGTGGGTTTTGGCGTCGGTTGTTTAAACGTGAAAGTGTTGGGATGGAGGGGTGGGCACGGTGGGTTGTTGAAGAACAGGATGCGAGCGTTGAAGGTGCGGAAGGCAAAGCCCTTGGGTTTCGAATGGCTACAGATCGTGAGGAAGGAGTACTGACAATGGACGATGGGTCTCTGATGGACGGAAACATGTGCGGTGGTGGACTTTGTTTTGGTCGAGCGTGGGTTCCAGGGATGAATACATGAAATGGTTTGAGCCTTGTTCAAACGAAGGGCAGACAAAAGTAACCATCCCAGTTTTTGTATTAAAACGTTTAAAGAGAAGGGTCTGCAGCCAAATCTGGTGTACAGAAGAAAGTAATCAGCCTGGTAAAAAGTAATACACATAATTTAGTGCGTTATTATCATGCTAATAGACTGATTAGGGATAAATTATTAAAAATTTAATGGTATGCAGACAACCAAGGGACTGTGAGCAAATCAGCTTGGCCAAGAATCTTTATTTGGGAACGTAATTAAGTTAGTTAAGTTAGTTAATTAAATTAAAACCTTATTAGCTCAAAATGATTCACAACATGATCAGGTGTTATCAAGAATTAGTTCGGCCCGTGGTACTGATTAACACCGAAATCAAGTTAGAAGAATCATAAGATATTAATTAGTTTATAATGTAAGTAGGTTAATAAACTTGATTGGAAGAAAAAATATAATTTAATTAAGAAATTAATTATTTAATTCGGTTGTATATGTTTATAATAGTGTATGTCTCACATTGGTAATCAGAATTGAACGGGAAACAAAAGAGAGATATTGGAACCATGTGCTCGGATTCTACAGTCTGGGACAGAACTGGACGGAGCTGGAAACAACTGAGTTTTCAGTAAATTAAACATTCGTTTAATTTAACTGAAACAAGCTGGTTAAACAACAAATGAAATCAAGGTGAGTTAAAACTCACTCAGTTTTCCCATTTATATTTTATATAAATTGGGTTTTTATTTTATGTGCTCTGCTTGCTGATGGTTGCCTGTTTGCTTGTTATACCCTTGTTGTTGATTAAACTGATGAAATTAAACTGTGTTTAATTTCAGTAAAATACCAAATCGTTATTTTTAACGATTGGTCCCAATAAAGGTGACTCACCTTGGTTGGTCATGTTTATTTATAAACGTGTTTAAATGGTTGAATTGGTTGAATTGCTTATGGTTGATGGTAAATGGTCGTTATTTAATTTATCAGTTAAACAAAACTGAACCGTCTGATTTGAGATAACCATTTGAGTACAGGGAAGAACAGGTTGGAGGGATCCAACCGGATTCCTCAAATGTATTATTTATTTTCATATGCTCATATATGAACTGATCTGTTTGATTATTGATTGAATATTCAACATCTGTTTGGTTTGAACCAATAGGTGATATTGGTTAAGTGTTTGGCAGAGTATGGCCTTTAAAACCAATTGAGTTATAGATATTGATTCACCGACAGGTGAATCGATAGAGTTGAGGTTATAAAAATTTACTTTATAACCAGAGTTAGATTTTGAATTATATTATTTGAATAAAAGTTATTTAAGAGAAATAAATAAATATTTTATTTGTTTAAGACTTTGATTTGTTATGAAGTTATTTTGCAAAGCAGATGCTGATGTTAATCAGATTTACCAGTTGAAGAATAAGAAATGAATTAAATGGTAAAACCTTGGGAAATTGTTTTGTAAAGAAACAAATAATTAGAATCTATTTAAATTAATCATATTTTTGATTAATTTAAAGCGAGGATTGTTGGAATCGGTTAATGAGGTAATCAAGTTTTTGAGTTAATTAAATCGACCGTTTGGAATTAGAATTGTTTATCAAGTTAGTGTGTTTTGACTAAAATAGTTAAACGAATATTGTTTGAATTTAAATAAGGATTTAAAAAGGGATTTAGTAGTTAATTTAGTTAATAAAGGGGTTAGCTACTAAAGTAGTAAATGTTTGAAATAAGTTATTATTTTAATTAATGATGAATTTAGGAATATATTTTTAAATGGGAATTCATTTAAAAAGTTACCGAATGTGAGATGCAAGCCAATTGAATGGTGAAAGGAAATAAACGTACTCAATTATATGAATTAAGTGAAAGGAGATTACGATAAAAAGGTTTATTATAAACCAGAGGTTAAGTAAGTTTCAAAGTGTTAAGACGTTAATTTTACATTAACGTTATTTGAAAACGAGATCTAGTAAAAAGGAGAATTTTAAATGAGATTTCAAAGTGGGAAATTGAATATATTTATTTGAGATAGAATTAGCCAAACATAATTATTCGGCTAAGTTGCCATTTCGTACGACTGCTAGCGTAATTCGCAGGGCTGCAGATAGCCTACGGCGGTCGGATGTTTCCTGAGGGAACCAGGCGTAACCATTGTGATCGCTGCGATCTAGAGTCGAGCGAATAGAGTAAGTCGAATGTTAGTTAATTGAAATTAGAGTTATTCAAATACCATATTTTTGAATATTAAAAGAATTGGAAGTTTCAATTTAACAAAAAGGAAATTAGTTTGTTAAAGGCCAAGTGATGCTAAATACTGAACCAGTGAACTCATTGGAGTGTCATGTTTGAAACACTGTATATTTTGATAGTTAAAACACCGACTATCAAATCTGGCCAATACGATTGTTGGTATGGAAAGACCGGGATCGAATTTATATTCGAAAACCATTCCGACCAACAAATACGTGAAGATATCAGAAGATGTTCGAGATGGAGCATTGAAGACCGTGGAGGTTCACAAACGGAAGAACCACTAATCTTCTCTGCCTGGCAAGCAGAGATAAACTGTGATTCTGTCGTAGTTGTAATCTACGGGTTGCAAGGACTTCTCGCTACTGATCCATGGGGTGATTCCTATATGGATGCAGTAGGAGAGTGCCTTCGGTTCATCCTGTTCCTGGATGACGTATATGGACGAGTGTCTGACAGAGTATTTCCAAAGGATCACGTACGTTGATTTCTTCAAACGTGCTATAGTTGTTGGCGGAGAATCGCCGTTCTCTTAGCTTAACTGCTAGAGTATTTTTGTGGATATCAATTAGTGATATCTGATGGATTTGACGATGTGGCGTTCAAAGTGAATGACGACCAGATGTTCAAGAGTAAATTCTGGCCTCAAGCCTCATCAACCGGAAAATGACAAAAATCGGGCAGGCAGCATGGCTATGTGGGTCGCTCCCATTAGGGTGTATGATCACCTATCTAGAGGAAGTCCTATTTGTTTCTTAAATCTATGTTTCGATGCTGTCCCTTTTCGGGAGACGGTTGCTGATCCCAACCGTCGGTGGTATACATTCGATACACTCAAGCGAAATGAGTGGTCGGTCATGTGAGGGCCGGGTTGCAAGAAGTTCTTGTTGAACCCAGTGTATTCGTCTCTAGAGATACACTATCGGCAGGTGGACCCATACCTTGTCAAGTTGGAATCCAATTTCCAATAAGCGCCTGCGGTTTTGATTGTATACTATATATGTAGAGCGTGAGATGCAAGCGTTCTACTAGATTCTATTTACTTGTATTTAGACATTATTATAATATCAGAAAAGATATTGGTTTCAAAAATGTTTTGGGTTATCGTAAGGTAAAAACCGTCCGTGTTTATGTGTGGATTTGGTCTTACGATTATCCTTTTCTTTTGAAAAGATTTTGAACTTTATAATCATGATTGGATGGTCCACCCTTATTACTGTGCGAGTTTATCTCACTCTGGTTCACCAGACTGACCCGGTGTTTTGTAAATGCTCGGGTTAGACCGGGTTGTACAGGTTCAGGTTATCGACTGCTATGAAGAGACGAGCTGGAAAAGTCCAGACGTATGATATTACTACTATTCCGCTGTGTGTTGTATATGGAAACTGGCTATTATAACTGTCCCATGGTATGATGTACTCTGATACTGTAAGTATTTTAAAGCTTTCAATAAAGATTATTTCTGTATTATATTTTGTTCCGCTGCGATGTGAGACTTTGTGTGGTGTTTCTTCTTCTTCTTCTATTCTAATATTTCTTTCTTTCTTACCTCACCCTCTAACTTCTTTCTATTAATGATCTGGAATGTTCGATGTCTGAATGGTCAACATGGTAGTTGATGTTTATTTTCGGAGTCGAAAATCCCGGTTCGTTACAGTGGTATCAGAGCTGAAGGTTAAGTAATTACCTTGGCTCTGTGGCGTGATTCAGTAGAGATGGGGTTAGTAATACCCTAGACTGAGTTTGAGTGTTTATATATGAGTGAACGTATTTGTAGATTTTATAAAAAATGTTTTATATTGTGGAGATTTATTTGTTTGAGTTGTTTATGAGTTCTGATCGATCAGTTTGATCCACTGTATCGATAGGGGTTTATAAACACTCGAATACGATGGGTCGTCACGATATGTTTTGAAAAGAGGGTAAATGAAATAATTTTACCCAAAGTATATTTTGATATAGAGGAAATATATATATATTGTAATTATAATATATTGGATCTGCTGGTTGTGATTATAATCCAATAAAATTATAAAATGTGAAATGGTCATATATAACCAATCAGAATTCATATAAGTGAAATATATAAAAAAATCAGAGGAGGTAAATCTGAATTTAAATCAGAATTGAAATTAAAACTTTGGAAATTTGGACAAGTGGTTGAAATGGAATTGGACTTAATATATGAGAATTTTAAAATCCTGGGAGATTTTAAATTGTTTACAAGCACCGTGAATGTTATTTTGAAATAGATTTCAAAAGGAAAGTATTTAAATTTGGAATTTTGAAATGTTACAGTATTGAACTCACTTGATAGCTGGGGAATAACTCTGAGGATGCTGGCCACATCATCAGTGTTCATTTCCGAGTTCTAAGTGACGGATTACTACCAAAAATCCTGTTTTAGATTGCTTTGAGAAAAACAAGTGTTTTGAATCCTGAGAAGAAATATTTGGTTTTTGAAAGAGATGAACTGTTTAAAAACTCCCAGGGAAATTGTTTGAACAAGAACAAAATTTAGTAGAAATGGGGAAAGAAAATATGAATTGAATTGAAACCAATTAACTAGAAATTGAATTGGGATATAATATATTAAGTAGAATCAGATTTTTAATGGTGAGACAAGAATCTGAAATGGTGTTGAACTGGTAAGTTAAAGATTGAAATTGATAATGGATGGAAATTGAGTCAAGAATGGGATTTGGCTTGGATGCGTAAGGGATTTGGTTCTGAGGTTAAGATTGAAATTTGGCTTGGAAATGCATTTGTATATGGTGACAGGGCAGCAGACGGAGGAATATAATGATATGCCCGACAAAAAGGTACACGTTTATTTTCATATGGGTTTGGTGATTTATGAGCCTATTTGGCAAGTCGCTTGGCTGTTTTATTTTCTTTTGGATTGGAGAAGGCCTAGAAAGGCGAGTTGTGGTTGTACCGATTGAGCCGTACAGAGGAGGTGCTGGCGAAATTTTTCGGAAATTTAAGGTGTTAGAAAATTTTCAATATTTTTGAAAATATTTATTCACAGTATTGAATTGGGTTCTAATTTAATATAAAATTAGATTTGAAATTAATGAGTTTATAACGTTCTTTCTTACCTTAGCAATTTCGAGGACGAAATTATTTTAAGAGGGGAAGAATGTAACGACCCGTGTTTTTCGACCATTTGAATATGAATATTTAAATTAGTTTTAAATATTATATTGGGAATATTAATGAAATTTAATATTGAATTCGCTATTTAGAACGAAGTTGAACGTTATATATTTATATATAATATAAATCGAGCCTGAAATGGCGCTGCAGTTCGCAATATAGAGTTTTGAACTTCAACTGAGAATACAGGATTCGATATAAGTCGGATTTCTGTGAAACAAGACACGTTGGGACCGTATTGACGATAATTTTCATATGAAAGAGAAAAATCCAGATTTCGTGTTATAATTTGATAGTTATGGCCAAATCAAATTTTGAAATAGTCGCTATGGAAAATCGTTATTAAATTATGGGCCTTTAAAGTAGCCGTTTTGCAAACGGACTCTGTTTTCAACGAAATCAGTTCCGTTGAATTCGTATCGTCGATTAGAGTCAGGATAGGTATATAGTTTGTTATTTTTAGAGATCAGAAAATTTGGTGTTCAAAAGGGTAGGGCGGTTCGGGGTAAAAATAGCCTTCCGGGGCAACAGTCTCAGAATGCGACGAAATTAGTGCCGTTGGGTTCGTATCGAAAAGTTATTGTCGATGTTCGCAGTTTCAAGTGGATTTGATTTATCTGGTGACCGTGGAAAAATTAAACGTAGGTTCATTTCTGGTTTCATAAAGGAAATTTTTCCATACGACCTCGGATTTCGATGAAACTTGTCCCATTGAATCCGGAATACCTTTTTACATCAAGATTAGCTTTTATATCAGTTAACAGAAGTCGAATGTGGTCAGTTTTACTTGTGACTTAGCGACAAAGTTTCATTTGAATTAAATATATAAAACATACACCCTATATTTTCACTGCGAGCTACCTAATCTATACGCAGACCTCAAACTGAAAGTGACACCCTATTTTGTACCCCACTGCCAATTGATGACCTAAATCCTAAAGCGTGCCGACCAAGCATTTATAAACGAAAATGACATTTCATATCCTTGCCGACCAAGTTCTGAGCCAAACACAGCTAAGTAGATAGCACTGCACCCCTATGAGCCTTCTTACCTTGGATGCCAAAGAATTCTCGGGTATAAATAGGACTCGAAACTCCATTCCTTTCTCCACCTTTTTATTTGCGCCTCCACTTACAGTATTCAACTCAAACCGTATCCTCAAAGAAAAAAAATATAAACCGAAGAGAAGAAAGGGATGTGAGCAGCAGGGGGGCGGGGTTCAAATGCTGGCGCTAGTGTTGGGATGAGGCCTACATATGAGGGAGTGGTAGGGCAGTGAGAAGTGGTGCGCGGTGGAAAGTGGTATGGGGAGTGATGCATGAACAGTAACATGGCGGAGGAACCGAACTTGTGGGAGCATGTGGGTTTTGGCGTCGGTTGTTTAAACGTGAAAGTGTTGGGATGGAGGGGTGGGCACGGTGGGTTGTTGAAGAACAGGATGCGAGCGTTGAAGGTGCGGAAGGCAAAGCCCTTGGGTTTCGAATGGCTACAGATCGTGAGGAAGGAGTACTGACAATGGACGATGGGTCTCTGATGGACGGAAACATGTGCGGTGGTGGACTTTGTTTTGGTCGAGCGTGGGTTCCAGGGATGAATACATGAAATGGTTTGAGCCTTGTTCAAACGAAGGGCAGACAAAAGTAACCATCCCAGTTTTTGTATTAAAACGTTTAAAGAGAAGGGTCTGCAGCCAAATCTGGTGTACAGAAGAAAGTAATCAGCCTGGTAAAAAGTAATACACATAATTTAGTGCGTTATTATCATGCTAATAGACTGATTAGGGATAAATTATTAAAAATTTAATGGTATGCAGACAACCAAGGGACTGTGAGCAAATCAGCTTGGCCAAGAATCTTTATTTGGGAACGTAATTAAGTTAGTTAAGTTAGTTAATTAAATTAAAACCTTATTAGCTCAAAATGATTCACAACATGATCAGGTGTTATCAAGAATTAGTTCGGCCCGTGGTACTGATTAACACCGAAATCAAGTTAGAAGAATCATAAGATATTAATTAGTTTATAATGTAAGTAGGTTAATAAACTTGATTGGAAGAAAAAATATAATTTAATTAAGAAATTAATTATTTAATTCGGTTGTATATGTTTATAATAGTGTATGTCTCACATTGGTAATCAGAATTGAACGAGAAACAAAAGAGAGATATTGGGACCATGTGCTCGGATTCTACAGTCTGGGACAGAACTGGACGGAGCTGGAAACAACTGAGTTTTCAGTAAATTAAACATTCGTTTAATTTAACTGAAACAAGCTGGTTAAACAACAAATGAAATCAAGGTGAGTTAAAACTCACTCAGTTTTCCCATTTATATTTTATATAAATTGGGTTTTTATTTTATGTTCTCTGCTTGCTGATGGTTGCCTGTTTGCTAGTTATACCCTTGTTGTTGATTAAACTGATGAAATTAAACTGTGTTTAATTTCAGTAAAATACCAAATCGTTATTTTTAACGATTGGTCCCAATAAAGGTGACTCACCTTGGTTGGTCATGTTTATTTATAAACGTGTTTAAATGGTTGAATTGGTTGAATTGCTTATGGTTGATGGTAAATGGTCGTTATTTAATTTATCAGTTAAACAAAACTGAACCGTCTGATTTGAGATAACCATTTGAGTACAGGGAAGAACAAGTTGGAGGGATCCAACCGGATTCCTCAAATGTATTATTTATTTTCATATGCTCATATATGAACTGATCTGTTTGATTATTGATTGAATATTCAACATCTGTTTGGTTTGAACAAATAGGTGATATTGGTTAAGTGTTTGGCAGAGTATGGCCTTTAAAACCAATTGAGTTATAGATATTGATTCACCGACAGGTGAATCGATAGAGTTGAGGTTATAAAAATTTACTTTATAACCAGAGTTAGATTTTGAATTATATTATTTGAATAAAAGTTATTTAAGAGAAATAAATAAATATTTTATTTGTTTAAGACTTTGATTTGTTATGAAGTTATTTTGCAAAGCAGATGCTGATGTTAATCAGATTTACCAGTTGAAGAATAAGAAATGAATTAAATGGTAAAACCTTGGGAAATTGTTTTGTAAAGAAAAAAATAATTATAATCTATTTAAATTAATCATATTTTTGATTAATTTAAAGCGAGGATTGTTGGAATCGGTTAATGAGGTAATCAAGTTTTTGAGTTAATTAAATCGACCGTTTGGAATTAGAATTGTTTATCAAGTTAGTGTGTTTTGACTAAAATAGTTAAACGAATATTGTTTGAATTTAAATAAGGATTTAAAAAGGGATTTAGTAGTTAATTTAGTTAATAAAGGGGTTAGCTACTAAAGTAGTAAATGTTTGAAATAAGTTATTATTTTAATTAATGATGAATTTAGGAATATATTTTTAAATGGGAATTCATTTAAAAAGTTACCGAATGTGAGATGCAAGCCAATTGAATGGTGAAAGGAAATAAACGTACTCAATTATATGAATTAAGTGAAAGGAGATTACGATAAAAAGGTTTATTATAAACCAGAGGTTAAGTAAGTTTCAAAGTGTTAAGACGTTAATTTTACATTAACGTTATTTGAAAACGAGATCTAGTAAAAAGGAGAATTTTAAATGAGATTTCAAAGTGGGAAATTGAATATATTTATTTGAGATAGAATTAACCAAACATAATTATTCGGCTAAGTTGCCATTTCGTACGACTGCTAGCGTAATTCGCAGGGCTGCAGATAGCCTACGGCGGTCGGATGTTTCCTGAGGGAACCAGGCGTAACCATTGTGATCGCTGCGATCTAGAGTCGAGCGAATAGAGTAAGTCGAATGTTAGTTAATTGAAATTAGAGTTATTCAAATATCATATTTTTGAATATTAAAAGAATTGGAAGTTTCAATTTAACAAAAAGGAAATTAGTTTGTTAAAGGCCAAGTGATGCTAAATACTGAACCAGTGAACTCATTGGAGTGTCATGTTTGAAACACTGTATATTTTGATAGTTAAAACACCGACTATCAAATCTGGCCAATACGATTGTTGGTATGGAAAGACCGGGATCAAATTTATATTCGAAAACCATTCCGACCAACAAATACGTGAAGATATCAGAAGATGTTCGAGATGGAGCATTGAAGACCGTGGAGGTTCACAAACGGAAGAACCACTAATCTTCTCTGCCTGGCAAGCAGAGATAAACTGTGATTCTGTCGTAGTTGTAATCTACGGGTTGCAAGGACTTCTCGCTACTGATCCATGGGGTGATTCCTATATGGATGCAGTAGGAGAGTGCCTTCGGTTCATCCTGTTCCTGGATGACGTATATGGACGAGTGTCTGACAGAGTATTTCCAAAGGATCACGTATGTTGATTTCTTCAAACGTGCTATAGTTGTTGGCGGAGAATCGCCGTTCTCTTAGCTTAACTGCTAGAGTATTTTTGTGGATATCAATTAGTGATATCTGATGGATTTGACGATGTGGCGTTCAAAGTGAATGACGACCAGATGTTCAAGAGTAAATTCTGGCCTCAAGCCTCATCAACCGGAAAATGACAAAAATCGGGCAGGCAGCATGGCTATGTGGGTCGCTCCCATTAGGGTGTATGATCACCTATCTAGAGGAAGTCCTATTTGTTTCTTAAATCTATGTTTCGATGCTGTCCCTTTTCGGGAGACGGTTGCTGATCCCAACCGTCGGTGGTATACATTCGATACACTCAAGCGAAATGAGTGGTCGGTCATGTGAGGGCCGGGTTGCAAGAAGTTCTTGTTGAACCCAGTGTATTCGTCTCTAGAGATACACTATCGGCAGGTGGACCCATACCTTGTCAAGTTGGAATCCAATTTCCAATAAGCGCCTGCGGTTTTGATTGTATACTATATATGTAGAGCGTGAGATGCAAGCGTTCTACTAGATTCTATTTACTTGTATTTAGACATTATTATAATATCAGAAAAGATATTGGTTTCAAAAATGTTTTGGGTTATCGTAAGGTAAAAACCGTCCGTGTTTATGTGTGGATTTGGTCTTACGATTATCCTTTTCTTTTGAAAAGATTTTGAACTTTATAATCATAATTGGATGGTCCACCCTTATTACTGTGCGAGTTTATCTCACTCTGGTTCACCAAACTGACCCGGTGTTTTGTAAATGCTCGGGTTAGACCGGGTTGTACAGGTTCAGGTTATCGACTGCTATGAAGAGACGAGCTGGAAAAGTCCAGACGTATGATATTACTACTATTCCGCTGTGTGTTGTATATGGAAACTGGCTATTATAACTGTCCCATGGTATGATGTACTCTGATACTGTAAGTATTTTAAAGCTTTCAATAAAGATTATTTCTGTATTATATTTTGTTCCGCTGCGATGTGAGACTCTGTGTGGTGTTTCTTCTTCTTCTTCTATTCTAATATTTCTTTCTTTCTTACCTCACCCTCTAACTTCTTTCTATTAATGATATGGAATGTTCGATGTCTGAATGGTCAACATGGTAGTTGATGTTTATTTTCGGAGTCGAAAATCCCGGTTCGTTACAGAGGGCCTCTGAGTAGGCTAGGAAAAAGGAAAACCGTCGATGATGCCCACCAAAAGAGGGCGAGGGGACCCTTCGCAAACTCGAAGAAGAGGCAATTATGCGACTCCAGGCCAGGGAGCTAGTTGATTAGAAGACCGCCGAAGATGCTGAGAAGAGAGCGGAGTCGGGCGCCAAGAAGACTTGAGAAACCCAGGATGCATTGGTCCTCGCTTTTGACAACGTCCCTCAGTCGTTGCCATGTATCATTCTCGGGGAAGTTACAATAATTACAAGCGGCGAGGATAATGGCAGGAGGTGCGCATCGACGTCTTACAAATCTGCTACTCTTGTGAAGAGTAAAGGAGGAGGAAGCGATTCTGGAAGGAAGGGGACCATCACTGGTGGTGACTTGTCAAGTGCCAAACCCGTACAGGGAAAAGACAAGATAAGGATGAGTAGCATCAATAATTATTAAAGGAATTATAGATACTTTGGGTGAGGTAGACCGATAGCCTATACGAGTGTGGTCCTCGCTTTCGGTTCTTAAAGACATGGTGTTGTATTCATGTACACCCTGTCATCAGAGATAAAAGATGTTAGACATGTAGTCTGTTTAATGTGTGTGTGTGTGTGTGTGTGAAAATGAAACATGAATTAGTAAAGATCGCAATTTGTGTTAAGTGTTCGGATGTTCTTCTTATGTTTTCAGGCGTCCCATACTTGCATAAACATACTTATTGTTACACTTAACAAAAAAGCGATTGTGTACCGCGCTCTGGGTCAGTTATTGCAGAGGGGTGTGATTGTGTATCGCGCTCCGGGTCAATTACTCCGGAGGGGTGTGATTGAAAGTAAGCTTCTAGTAAGTTTCCCTCAGCTAAGGAAACCCGTAATTTATGAAGCCAGGATGAGTTCCTGCTGGGTTTGGGTTGCTCGGGGTTAATCCCAAGCGTAGCGAAGGCGTATGATGTTGCGTTGTGCGGTCTGTATAGTGTGTGGCTCTCCCGTCGTTCATTGGGTTGGGGTGAGCCGCCAAGCGTCGTTTATTCTCCTGCGTAGGAAAAGCTCCGATCAACAGCCGTAGGATCCGATCATGGCCATGAGATGCACCTAAGCCTTTAGGGCTTCGTAGAGAAACGATTTAAGGTCGATCTTGGTGCTGCACCAAGATTCGACCGGCACCCGCAACCGGCAAAGAGAGATTTGCATTGATCTTAGTCGGTCGCTGAGTGGCGCCAAGTCGCCTGGACTAGGACGCAGAATGATTTATCTTCAGCCTCGGCACTGGACTGAGGTTCGAGTTAGTGGTTGTTTATACTCGGTCGCGCCGTGGGCTGGTGACTCAAGTAGCATTGCCGGTTCCTGTGCTCGGGGTGCCGGACGTAGCCAGCGTTGTTTAGGCTCGATGTTGGATCGAGGTTCGGATGGCGGCATCGGCTCCCGTGCTCGGGGTTTCGACACGGTGATCGCATGTTTGCACGCAAGCCGGTTGTCAGGATTAACCAGACACGTCAAGCACAGAGTAAACATGAAAGGATGATAGGGAACTGAACATCATTGTTGTAGAAAACTCTAGTAGTAGTGGCTTTTACAACGCCTCGAATTTCGGGAAAACAAAACATCGTTGGAAGGCATGAATAATTGTACACTAAGTTATGCAGAGTAGAGGCGAAGACGTTCATTATTCCATGCCCTTGGGAGTTAGGCTCCGTCCATGGTGGAGAGTTTGAAAGTTCCATCGCTAAGCTTTTGTTGTATGAGTATGGGCCCTCCAAACGGGGAGTGAGGCCTGCAGGTGGAAGAAAGGCCCGTTTGAAGATGAGACCACTGATGTGCACTCGAGCAGGCCTTTGTTAAGCTTCTAGTTGTGCCCGAAGTTGCCGAATAGTGAGGGAGGCAAAGGTAGGGAGGAGTTGCAAACTGGCATCTCCGATGACCACCTAGAGTTAATTGCGCCATGGAAGCTGTAGTCCTGACGAGCCAGGGGGACGATCTTGAGGGATTAGTTGTCGGAGTCGAGGTCATGTTTAGTGGGAATCTTTGATGAGCGCTGAGTAGCTCGGAGATCCCATGTGGATGAGTTCCTCATGGTTGTCTTGTAAGTGGCGCAGCATGCTCGTGTCGCATCCGCGGATGTTGTAGAACCGACAATATCCTATAGAGTCCCTTGGTGAACTTGTCGGACTTTTAGGTCTTGGCCTTTTGCGTGGTTCGGAGTTGCAAGCTGCAAGATAGATTTTCTCGGAGGTGTCTCCAAGATCAGTATAGATGCGGAAAGATGGGAGTCGAAGACGATTCAATCCATTGCTGCGACTACCTTTGACGTTGCCGGCGCGAGCAAGATTGCGCAGAGCGATAGAATTAGAGTTGTTGGAGCTCTGTATGTCGTCATGAGGCAGGATGTTGAGGGTAGGGGCGTGATTCCTATAGGCTAGATTTCCGCATAGGAGATAGCTGGCATTCATGCAAAAGATCTCCTGAATCTTTGATCGCTTCTGATCAGTCCATGCTCTAAGTTCGGAATCAGGTAGTATGCCATTTGTGAGCTAGTTGAGTGCAATTTGAGGAGTAAGTTTCTCGACTTCGACCAAGGTGGTGTGGAATCTTGCGAGATAGCCTTTGAGAGTTTTCACAGGTGCCTTGGTAAATATTTGAGGCTGAGAGGAGGTCTCTAGGTATCGATATGTGCAACCTGGATTGCGCGACCAATCTTTTGGCGAGTTAGTCGAGAGTTGGGATAGTTCAAGGTGGAAGTCGAGAGAACCCGGATAGTGCCGTCTTAGATAAGGATGGGGAAGCACTTGCACTTTATGGCATTGGGGATGTGTAATGAACCCACGTGCCATTTGTGGCAGCTAACGAAGCTTCGAGAATCATGGCTTCTTTAAGTATGGGGCGAGCGTTGGCATGTCGAAGTGCTGGTGCCATTTGGTATTATGGCTAGCCGAAGTGAATGGGTTATGCCTTGTATTTCTTTCGCAGACGTCGTGGTTATGCCCCCGCAATTTCCTCACGATCCCACGGATCGTGTCGGCGACAATCGGGTTGGGCTCCTGCCGCATTATAGAGGTCGTGATCTAGTCCAGGACTTTGAAGCCTAGTGCACCTTCTTGATGGAAGGTCTTTGGCAATGCGTGAGTCTCCAAATTCGATTGTATGATGTTGTGGAAGTCAGTTGAAGTGATCTTAGGCCCAGTTGGATGCTAGAAGCATAGGCGATAAGATGGACTCATAGCAGTTTGAGTCCGCCTAGCGGAGGCTTAAGCGTCAAAGCCGGGGACGGCCGGGATGACGCGTTCTATTTCTGGTAGTGATTCTGACATTGCCGAGATTAGGGGTCAGTTGTGCCTCCATAGATTGCCACATGTGGTGTTGAAGCGTCGGGGCCACTAAGCTTCGTGTACGATCCTGGTGAAGGGATTACGCCTCAAGTGGGTCTCTCTTGAGTTTTCGGCGTTCCTTCGCATATCTTTCATGATTATTCGTACCACGTCGGGGAGATATGCCGGAGGGGATTTTCTAATGAAACCCATTAGTTTTGACGAATTTCGGGAGTTCCATTCCGTCAACGTCTTTTGTTGTACACATCAGGCTCGCTCTCTTTTATGTCACAGATGGTTTGGTTTTGGTATGGCTGTCGAGGTTAGGCGGGCTGGTGTGTCCCTGGTCCGGAAGTACTCTGGCCCGACGAGCTGCTGGAAGAGTGGGACTCTGATTGTGAGCGGCGACAGTTGGGCCCTTCCGAATAGAAGGTTGGTTACTCGAACACGGTTTTTTACTGTGTTCCTTGGCCGTATGTGATGGTGGTTCGATCATCATCTCATTTCAGTTGTCGTTGTTGTCGCCATATGAGTGTTGGAGCAGACGACGTTTTTTTAATGAGGCTAAACCTTCTTCCTCGATGTGGGCCCCTAGCTTTGAAAGGAGAAATTTCCAATGCGGTGCGCTGCGAGCGGGTGCAGTTCTGAGCAAGCTGAAGTAGATAGACGATGTGTCGACTTTCCTGAAGTTGGCGCATAAGGTTAATGTTAATCTTCAACGCCTAGCGCGAGAGTTGCATTCTCATATTTCTCATTAAGCATGTGAATCGGTGCTTGAGTCGCAAGAGCTTTGGGGGCCACAAGTGGAAGGAGATTTGTTTCCAACGGGTACTGTGCTGCTCGGGACTGGCGAGAGGTACCAGGGTCAATTGTAGCTAAGGGGTAAGCGTTTGGTTTTGCCGGAATTCTGCTTAATGCCGGTGAGAGTCATGATGCTTTTTGGACGTCCTGCTCAAGGTGCTTCTCGTAAACAAGCTTTTCGATTACGTCTTTGAATTGACGATAATTATTGGTATTATGCCCGTACATGTTGTGGTATTGACAGTACTTGTCGGTATTCGTCTCATGATTACTGGATTCCCTGTTGTACGGCTTCTTGTATTGAAGTGCGTTGCACATTTCCCGGTAGATTGTTTCCAAGTCTTCATGCAGCGGGGTGTAGATCTCGTATGTCCGGTGAGATCCGGGCTTCTGGGGTTCCGTAGGAACCTGGCCGTTGTGCCTACCGCTATTCGGCCTTTGTTTGTAGGGTCCTGCCCCTTGTCCTTATTGAAGAGCTTCGCTATTTGTTTCCCTTTGACGCTGTCATTTATGGTATTCGCATGTGGATTATTGGGAAGACCGGCCCTGGAGAGTCGGTTACGTCTTGCTTCTTATTGACATAAGTATTGCCTAGCCTTCTCATGGAAAATGTTGAACCTTTTTGGCTGCTTCCGATCAATCCAGGCCCCTAATTCGGAAATGGGAAGTACGCCTTTCGCTAGCTGGAAGAGTACGGCGCGAGGATTTGGGTCCTCGACCTCGGCGAGGCGACATTGAACCGGGAGAGATAGCTTTTGAGGGACTCGACGGGTCCTTGGTATAAATTGGAAAAGGTGAGTGCACTCTTTGGAGTAGGAATATGCATCCTGAATTGTTTGACCAACCGTGTCGCTAACTGGCCGAAGTTTTCAATGGAATCAAGTGGGAGGCGAGAGAACCAAAGTAGAGCGGTTTTCGATGAAAAGACTGGAAAGCACTTGCATTTGACCGAATCATTGTCCCGGCTCGAGTCCATTTGTCATTCATATCGATTTAGGAAGGCGTAGGGATCCGTGGTTCCATCGTGGAGCCACATATGTTGCATGCTGAAGTGTTGTGGCCATTCATCTTCTTTCACCCTTCTTGTGAAGGGGTTGCGCCTAATGTGCACTTCCTATGAATCATGCACGTTCCCTCGCACTTCCCTCATTATTCTTCGGACCATGTCAGGAAGGTAATTGGATGGGGATCCACCATTGGGACCTATGGGTTTTAGCGAGGTTTCAGAGTCCTGTTGCGAGGTCGCCTTATATGATGGATGTCCGGATCGTCTTCCTCCATGTCCTCGACATCTATGAATGGGTCTTGGTGTGGACGGTGAGGTGGAGCGGGGTGATGCAGATCCTGTTTTGAAGGAGCGCGGGCCGTTGGAATTGCGGGCCCATCACCTTGATTAGCGACCATCGAGTTGTGTCGAGGAAGAGGTTGGTTTTTAGGATCTGGTCCGTCGTCGATAATCAAGCGAAAGCAGTCTCAGTACTGTGCCCCCTCGGTATATGTGACTGTAGCTCAGTCGTCGTTGCCGTTCACATTGTCGTTGGCGTGACCATTGCCGTTGTCGTTGCCATTGTCTAGAGCGCTGGTACGAATGGCGACGTTGTTAATGAGACTAAACCTCCTTCTTTGATGCGGTCCCCTTGATTCGGAAGACGAATTTTCTGATACAGTTGGTCAAGGTCGAGCGATGTTCCGAGTTAGTTGAAGTCGAGTGACGACACACTGACTTTCTTGAAGTTGTCGCATAAGGTCGATGTTATTCTTCAACACTTGGTTAAGCTCGACAGCTGTGTTCTCATATCTTTCATTATGCACGAGGATTTGAGCTTGTGTTGTCGGCTCTTCGGGGTCCACAATAGGAGGGACGGTTTCATTAGTGGCCGGGACATCCGTTGGTTTAGGTGTTTGGGAGGTACCGGGCTCGGCTGCGGCTGAAGAGCCGACCATTGCATTTTTTGACCTCTTTACCATCGTAAGTGGACTCGACAGCAGGCTGAGCAAGGAACCTGAAACGACCCAAACTTCCCCGTAAAGGAAAGCCCGGATTGCTTTGAGAACAATACTCATCAGAACACAAACAGAAGAACATTTTTATTGCTATTAACACAATTACATCAGAGTACAAGAGTATTCCAGAGTACAGATAAATACCTTACATTGGAAATACAATACCTTACATTGGAAATACAATACCAGAGTTTAAATTACATTTAAATACAGCAGCGGAAAATATAATAGAAAATACAACTAAAAGAGATACACGGATACAGAGCTTTCCGAATATCGCTTCAGCTGTAGACCAGGATCCTGTGAATGTAATATCTGCAAAACCAAAACTACTAGTTGCCCGTGTGGAAAATATGGGCACCCAGAGTTTAGGTTAAAAGAATAAACTCCAGGTCAGTCATGGGACTGGTATGAGAACTCAAAACTAATTTAACTAATAAGACAAATCCAAGGACCACGCCGCTAATGCGGAACGGGTTTTGTTCCAATGGATTGTCGGTGCATAAATTAAAGTAAATCGTTTAAACAACGCAATGATTTTTGGAAAAATGAAACCATTATAAGACCCAGGTCCCATCACACAATGCAACGCACACCAGAGGATAGGGTTTTACCTTATAATGGTCAAAAGATGCTTGATACGTATAAAAACGGATTTTGATACTATTAGTGTGTATATATATGTTTTAAAACAATTTGAATCATAATGTATCAATCCTAGAGGGCATGGTTACCATATAGCATGTCGCCAATACTAGTTCTACAATCAAAACCGATGGTGTCGTATTGGAGATTTGGATTCCATCATGAGTCGAGGCTAGGGGCAAGCTCCTCTCCGATTCGAGACACTCTAGCAAATGCCTCAGGATCCCCCGCAGTGAACCCTTGGGAGCGGTAGGGCCGGTCCCCGCCTATGGGCAGTGGATTGGTTATGCCTGAACACACGTTTCCCGGTCCCTTTGGACCTATAGTATGACCACCAACGGCCTATAAAAATAACGAGGCGCCTCAAAATCCATCATCCACATAAGTAAAATGTCAGCGCTGGTAGGTCCCTGACATCACTCTAGCTAGAAAGAAACGTGTGCACTCCCTACGGTCCGTATCCCGTTTTTGACTCATACCGGGGTGTGAGGCTCGCGAAGTAACGCTGTACCCAAAGCTATGCTAATTAAAGCTGTGCTTCGATCATCATCCACAAGGCCCTGCTTTTCAACAAAAGCCTTGATCATATGCATCTTAGCATGTCACATTGTCAGACCATACTATATCATCAATCATCTACCAATATATAACAGGGTGTTAGGCAAGAGAATAAATTCTCCACCACCAAACAGCTATATATTAAACAGAGATCAACGAGTACAATATAAAGGAATACAATGTCAGACACACAATCCATTTATTAGTCCGTTCTGGGCCTGAACGAAACCATATCCAGTAGATCTCCTAATACGTCTGAATGATCATCAATTTTCCCTCATCTTGGGTGTACGGTCCAATCAAGATATCAATAATCATTCATTCGATATGGAAATTTCCCGGTCTTCAACAACCGTCTCCATCGTCGGTCTTCAATCGTCGTATGAATCATTCAGAATGGGTAAACCCGGTCTTCCTGAATAATTTGCGCTATTTAAAATCATGTGTCTAAAACACAACCAACGCCTCATTCCCATTAAGAAAATTTGTTTATTTAAGAATTCTTTTCATTGGAAACTCTCTTCTTTAATCTAATTTGAGATTTCTCAAAATTCTAATTAGATTCAATCTTCTAAATCATTAATTAATGAGACATTTTTCAAGTTTAGAATTCAAGTAAAAGTTAACTTTTATTGTCAAATATTATTTCATTGTCATAACTTAAATAAAGTAAAACCTTCATTTTCATGTTCATATCATTGATAAAAGAATAACCTTTATTTATCATTTCATATTACCTGTTTAATTCAATAAATAAAAGGATAACTTTTATTTACGTGTCGTATTTCATATTCATTTCATAATTAAAAGATAAACCTTTGTTTACCATTCTTATTTTATATTCAATCCATAAATAAAAGATAAACTTTTATTTATAATTCTTATTTCATATTCATTCATAAATAAAAGATAAACTTTATTTATAATTCTTATTCCATATTCATTCATAAATAAAAGATAAACTTTATTTCACACTTTGTTTCATATTCCTTTTCAAAATAAAAGATTAAATTTTTATTATCCTACTTTGTTTCATTAAAACATGTTTGACGGTTCTTTAACATACATAAAAGAATGGCCTTTATTAGCAAAATATATTTAGCATTCCTAATCTTAATAAAAGATTAACCTTTATGAACAAAGCATATTCGACGCTCTAATCTTAAATAAAAAATTACTTTTTAAAAAATCAAAACATATTCGCCGTTCTAAATCTTAAATAAAAGAATTGCTTTTGTTTACAAAACCTTTTTGGCTTTCTTTAACTATAAATAAAAGAAAACTTTCATTAACGAGACTTATTTAGAATTCATTAACTCATACAAAAGAAGTATCATTTATTAATAAACATTAACGTTCATTAACCCATGTAAAGAAGTATTTTATATATATATATATATATATATATATTTAGTATTAACATTCCTAGTTTTATAAAAGAAATAATCTTTTATTTGTTAACATTAGCATTCATAGTTGCATAAAAGAAATAATCTTTTATTAATTAACATTAGCGTTCATTCTTAATAAAAGAAAATAATCTTTTATTCCTAACCTTACGTTCATTCAAAGTCAACGGTTGAAATTCGCGAACGGTCGCTACGCGAAACGTTCTATTTAAGCCATTGAATAATAATAAATAATATATTAATATTATTTAATTAATTTTCATTCAAAACGTTTCCTATTTAGTATAAATTAAAATTATTAATAATAATTGCAAACTTAGATTTAAATAATAAACAAGTTTTGACTTTTCAACTTCCTTTAATATTATATTGATATAATATTAATGTTTCACAGCGTTCACTTTTGAAATTCAACTTTCAGAATTAATTATTCATTAATGATGCATTTATGTTTATAATATTAAAAGAAATATTAACTTTTCAAAAATACATATTTTGAATTTCAAATCTCCATATTAACAAATTAATAAATTCTGCGTTAATTATTACATTTCCCAAAATGTTACTTGGGATTTCAAAATCTCCTATATTAATTAATTAATTAGTTCTGTATTAATTATTATATTTTCAAAATTATATAGTTTAAAATGTCAAACTTTAATATTAATTAATTATTTAATACTGCATTAACCTCTCACATTAGATATATATTGTTGTGGTGGCTGGATATGCCGGGCGGGTCCGGGCAGTCTTATACCACAACTCAATCTAACCTTGGGTCAAGCAGAATCTATTCATTTTAATTATATTAAAATAAACGTAAAATTGAAAATTTTCAAATTTCAAAACTTAAATCATTTATATTTAATGAATGAAATAAATGGTATTGACCATTTTCGCCAAAAATAACGTGAAACTATCTAAACGGCTTTGTATTAATTAAATGACATTAAACGACATTTAAAACCACAATAAATTCTTTTAACGAGATAACCTTTTGAAAATGTTCAAATTCTCTTATTTGGAATGAGACCCACATAATAACATAAATGATACTTCAAATATTGCATTTACAACATTTTCCTACATTGCTCAATTCACCTTACATTCGATAACATTCATTAATTTATGTAAATGACTTTCAAACAACATACATTAAATTTGACATATCAACCATCACACAATTATCTTTAACAATAAAACAACCAAATAACAACACATTTAATTGTGCACTTGGGAAATTGTGTGCAAATATTTACCCAATCAACGTACATAAGTCAGGTCACTTATGTACGGAAGTGTAACATATATAATTTAACATAAGTAACACTCGACATTAATTATCCAGTTTCGTGGTTTCAATTTTCAAAACATCGCATTAATTCATAACACCAATTAACAACATCAATCCACAACCATTCATGTATAATATGAAATTAAACCACAAACAATCATCTCAAGCATTTAAAAATATTTATTTATAAAAAAAAAATTACTGAAATAAAGAATGAGTGAGAAAAGAGTTCTCACATTCTATTTGACATAACAAGCCATAACTAAATGACAATTCTAACATAAGTGATGGTTTTATTCAGATATGACAACTCTAACATAAATGATGGTTATAAATCAACCATTCTATTTTTTCAAAGATGACAATTTTATTAACAAATAATATATTAACAAATAATTCTTTCATTCTACATTGTCAAGATACAAATGACATTTGTTCCAATAAAACATATGTTAACAAATAATTCTTTTATTCTAAACTAATATGATAAGGTGACATTTTGGTTAAGTAAACATATGATTAACATATAATTATCTTATTCTAAACTAATATGTTAAAGGGACATTTTGGTCAACATTTAATCTTTTAATTGATTCATCCTATGCATTAAAATGTAGAAAATGGAGTTTTCCTATGTTAACATTTTTACGCAATAAAAATGAATCTTTTCTATGTTAACATTTTTATACAATAAAAAAAATGAAGTTTTTGATCATGTTACATTTCATATAACAAAAATGAAGTTTTTGTTATGCTAACTTTTTATATAACAAAATGAAGTTTTTATTTCACGATAATTTATATATATATTTTATATAAATAATTTTCATGTACAACAATATCACACAATAACAAACCAAATCACAATCCCAACAAACCATCATGGTTTTGAACAATCAATAGTGTCGGATGCTGCTAAGCACCGTTTATATTCTAATATAAATTTAACTATAAAATAATTAGAGTGAAAGGAGTTCTCACCTTAATGGGTTTAAATGGGTGGTTTTTTTTTGAGCTTTTAAAATCCGAAAATCTGAACTTTTGATCGGAAATTTTGACAAATCCGGGCGTTGTTTGACGAAACCGACGACACCAGTAGCTTCGTATCGTAGATACCTTCGTGTTGACATATAATTTGTTAGGGTTTGGAGAGATTTGGATTTTAACATGTTTTTGATGGAGAAGAGAGCAGCCAATGTTGAGAGGAAGTAGAAAGAGCGTAGCTTTAGGTTTAGAGAATAGGTTAGGGTTGGGGAATATGATATTATATAGAAGTAGGTAAATTTTTTTTTTAATTAGACCCCTAGGTTATTTAAACCTACACGTTGCTATTCTAAGTGGAATACAGATAATATATATTTGAAAAATAATGGAATGAGAAAACAAGAATAAATGGAATGAGAGAAGAGAGAGTAAATGGAATGTGTCTTAAAGAAATACATTAATTCTTTCCTTTATTTGTCTTTTATATCTTTTACCATTCAGGATTTTTCTTTTTCAGTCTACGAGGTATTTAACTTGATTAGTGTCATTTTTCCTTTTTACCTTTATCTTAATTGTTATTCTTTAATCCTTGCTACTATTATAAATCTTTTCTTTAGGGAGCTAGTCATATTCTACTGGGTTGGCTATGGAAACACTTCTAAAATCTATATCCATATTTATTATAGAATAATTCCTTCCGCGATTCATAATTAGAAAACACCTTTTCTGTTTTCTTTCTTTTTTGTTAGGTAGTACAAAATACATTAACATCTCTATCTTGTATTAATCTTTCTTCTTTTAACATTATCCTTGTAATGACATCCATTGCGTTTTAATAAAAATTGTAATATGAAAATCTATTCTTTTCCAACCATCCAAAATATTACTAACTTTCCAAATTAGGTTATATTAAATTCCCTTTTTATTACCCTTTTGCGTATTTAATTAACATAGTTACTAAAAAAATCATATATAGGATTACGCCCTTTATCCTTTATTTTGAGATGCGTCTAGCTGGATATAGCAAGAGAATTAATTTTGTAGAAAAATAAATAAGTTCGTTTTGTGCGTGTCATTTAATTTGACATTTAATAAATGATTACAAGATGGAATGACGTCGGAATTCAGGCGAATCTTGCCTAAATTACTAGATGGTATTCTAAGTAGAACACCATTTTTCGTTTTAGAAAATTTGATCATCCGTGGGCCCGAATCTTTAATTTCATGCTAGAAACACACAAAAGGGGAACAACAATTGTTTGTAAATATGGTTCGTATTTTCCTTGTATTCCACAAATTGATGGATTCCTTTTATCATCATATAAAAGAAGAAAATTATTAAATGCGCATTAATAGAAATTAATTAAGCACCTATCTAATTAAACATATATAGAAATGAACACTTGTATGTTAATTAGACCTCAAAGCAACAGATGTTGCTTCCTTCCTAAAATCTACCCACGTTGCTCCCTTCCTCTTATTTTTGCTTCCACTTCAATCTTTATTATTTGTTTTATTTGATAGCAACAAACATATAATTCGAACGATCCACAAAATCCATGTTAAACTTGAATGCATATCCGTTTTGTTGTGCTGAATTCATTGGTCAAGCATCTTGATGTATTATCCATGTTCAACTTTTTTTTAAATAAACTGTTTTTAAATGTCCAAAACTCATTAAATTAATCAAAAATAATATTTTATTTTATTCCTAAAATTCCGGGTTGTTACAATCTCCCCCACTTAAGAACTTTTCGTCCTCGAAAAGGAATAGAGTAAAAAGTTGTTTTATAATTCCACTCAACTTTCAAAAATTTATTACGGATTAAACTTTCAACTTTTCAATTTCTAAGAATTCTCCAATTTTCAAAAATTTGGCTAACGCCCTAAATTTTAGAAAAATTTCGCCATAATCTCCTTTGTACGGGGAATATCGAAAAACGCAAACTCCCTCATAGGGCACCAAAAGAAAATAAAATAGAAGGAAGAGGATAGGAGAGAGAAAAGCCAAGCAACGGCATATAAATTCAAAAAGAAAAACAAGAAGGAGGGTAAGAGAGAAAAAGTGCCAAGCAACGGCTAGCCAACGGTTAATAAAATCAAAAACCCAAGAAATAGTAAATGTGTACCTATTTTTTCGTCGGGCAAATAATTTTATTCCTCTGCTTCTAGCCTTCTTGCTATGACCTGTTCAATATTATATACGTGTACAAGTCTATCTGCATTTTTAATTAACTCAATCAAGCAAACAACACAACCATCAATCAATTAGTGGGTTAACTTTCTAAAATGCATAACTTTATACATATGTATTCAAAAATCATATTTTGATGCCAAGTCACAACAATATCTAAGTTTTGGTTCTCACACCAGTCAAATGGGAAATATATAGATATCCCACCTTTGAAACACAAACATGAATTCTGATGAGGATGCATCAATCACTAGTGTCATCAGGGTCATCTCCGGGTTTCTAGAGTGGGAATCTATATCTACCGAGTATATTGAGACTACGAATATACACTAGCTAGGCATGTATGCAAAATCTACTCAAACTCGACAGTCCAAAATATAATAGAAAATTCAAATACGTATAATATGGTTTAAATTTTCAAAACAAAGTTCGTTTTCATTATTATTATTATTTTAAAAATAATACTCTTCGGACTCATTCTAGGATACTACTGATCCCATCTCTAACGAGTCATTCTTATTGGATATTACTAATCCAATCTCTGATGAATTCTTTTGTTCGGTTCTAATGTGTCTTGTTCTCGAGCTCTGTAAACCAAAGCTCTGATACCAAATGAAACGACCCAAACTTCCCCGTAAAGGAAAGCCCGGATTGCTTTGAGAACAATACTCATCAAAACACAAACAGAAGAACATTTTTATTGCTATTAACACAATTACATCAGAGTACAAGAGTATTCCAGAGTACAGATAAATACCTTACATTGGAAATACAATACCTTACATTGGAAATACAATACCAGAGTTTAAATTACATTTAAATACAACAGCGGAAAATATAATACAAAATACAACTAAAAGAGATACACGGATACAGAGCATTCCGAATATCGCTTCAGCTGTAGACCAGGATCCTGTGAATGTAATATCTGCAAAACCAAAACTACTAGCTGCCCGTGTGGAAAATATGGGCACCCAGAGTTTAGGTTAAAAGAATAAACTCCAGGTCAGTCATGGGACTGGTATGAGAACTCAAAACTAATTTAACTAATAAGGCAAATCCAAGGACCACGCCACTAATGCGGAACGGGTTTTGTTCCAATGGATTGTCGGTGCATAAATTAAAGTAAATCGTTTAAACAATGCAATGATTTTTGGAAAAATGAAACCATTATAAGACCCAGGTCCCATCACACAATGCAACGCACACCAGAGGATAGGGTTTTACCTTATAATGGTCAAAAGATGCTTGATACGTATAAAAACGGATTTTGATACTATTAGTGTGTATATATATGTTTTAAAACAATTTGAATCATAATGTATCAATCCTAGACGGCATGGTTACCATATAGCATGTCGCCAATACTAGTTCTACAATCAAAACCGATGGTGTCGTATTGGAGATTTGGATTCCATCATGAGTCGAGGCTAGGGGCAAGCTCCTCTCCGATTCGAGACACTCTAGCAAATGTCTCAGGATCCCCCGCAGTGAACCCTTGGAAGCGGTAGGGCCGGTCCCCGCCTATGGGCAGTGGATTGGTTATGCTTGAACACACGTTTCCCGGTCCCTTTGGACCTATAGTATGACCACCAACGGCCTATAAAAATAACGAGGCGCCTCAAAATCCATCATCCACATAAGTAAAATGTCAGCGCTGGTAGGTCCCTGACATCACTCTAGCTAGAAAGAAACGTGTGCACTCCCTACGGTCCGTATCCCGTTTTTGACTCATACCGGGGTGTGAGGCTCGCGAAGTAACGCTGTACCCAAAGCTATGCTAATTAAAGCTGTGCTTCGATCATCATCCACAAGGCCCTGCTTTTCAACAAAAGCCTTGATCATATGCATCTTAGCATGTCACATTGTCAGACCATACTATATCATCAATCATCTACCAATATATAACAGGGTGTTAGGCAAGAGAATAAATTCTCCACCACCAAACAGCTATATATTAAACAGAGATCAACGAGTACAATATAAAGGAATACAATGTCAGACACACAATCCATTTATTAGTCCGTTCTGGGCCTAAACGAAACCATATCCAGTAGATCTCCTAATACGTCTGAATGATCATCAATTTTCCCTCATCTTGGGTGTACGGTCCAATCAAGATATCAATAATCATTCATTCGATATGGAAATTTCCCGGTCTTCAACAACCGTCTCCATCGTCGGTCTTCAATCGTCGTATGAATCATTCAGAATGGGTAAACCCGGTCTTCCTGAATAATTTGCGCTATTTAAAATCATGTGTCTAAAACACAACCAACGCCTCATTCCCATTAAGAAAATTTGTTTATTTAAGAATTCTTTTCATTGGAAACTCTCTTCTTTAATCTAATTTAAGATTTCTCAAAATTCTAATTAGATTCAATCTTCTAAATCATTAATTAATGAGACATTTTTCATGTTTAGAATTCAAGTAAAAGTTAACTTTTATTGTCAAATATTATTTCATTGTCATAACTTAAATAAAGTAAAACCTTCATTTTCATGTTCATATCATTGATAAAAGAATAACCTTTATTTATCATTTCATATTACCTGTTTAATTCAATAAATAAAAGGATAACTTTTATTTACGTGTCGTATTTCATATTCATTTCATAATTAAAAGATAAACCTTTGTTTACCATTCTTATTTTATATTCAATCCATAAATAAAAGATAAACTTTTATTTATAATTCTTATTTCATATTCATTCATAAATAAAAGATAAACTTTATTTATAATTCTTATTCCATATTCATTTATAAATAAAAGATAAACTTTATTTCACACTTTGTTTCATATTCCTTTTCAAAATAAAAGATTAAACTTTTATTATCCTACTTTGTTTCATTAAAACATGTTTGACGGTTCTTTAACATACATAAAAGAATGGCCTTTATTAGCAAAATATATTTAGCATTGCTAATCTTAATAAAAGATTAACCTTTATGAACAAAGCATATTCGACGCTCTAATCTTAAATAAAAAATTACTTTTTAAAAAAACAAAACATATTCGCCGTTCTAAATCTTAAATAAAAGAATTGCTTTTGTTTACAAAACCTTTTTGGCTTTCTTTAACTATAAATAAAAGAAAACTTTCATTAACGAGACTTATTTAGAATTCATTAACTCATACAAAAGAAGTATCATTTATTAAAAAACATTAACGTTCATTAACCCATGTAAAGAAGTATTATATATATATATATATATATATATTTAGTATTAGCATTCCTAGTTTTATAAAAGAAATAATCTTTTATTTGTTAACATTAGCATTCATAGTTGCATAAAAGAAATAATCTTTTATTAATTAACATTAGCGTTCATTCTAAATAAAAGAAAATAATCTTTTAATCCTAACCTTACGTTCATTCAAAGTCAACGGTTGAAATTCGCGAACGGTCGCTACGCGAAACGTTCTATTTAAGCCATTGAATAATAATAAATAATATATTAATATTATTTAATTAATTTTCATTCAAAACGTTTCCTATTTAGTATAAATTAAAATTATTAATAATAATTGCAAACTTAGATTTAAATAATAAACAAGTTTTGACTTTTCAACTTCCTTTAATATTATATTGATATAATATTAATGTTTCACAGCGTTCACTTTTGAAATTCAACTTTCAGAATTAATCATTCATTAATGATGCATTTATGTTTATAATATTAAAAGAAATATTAACTTTTCAAAAATACATATTTTGAATTTCAAATCTCCATATTAACAAATTAATAAATTCTGCGTTAATTATTACATTTCCCAAAATGCTACTTGGGATTTCAAAATCTCCTATATTAATTAATTAATTAGTTCTATATTAATTATTATATTTTCAAAATTATATAGTTTAAAATGTCAAACTTTAATATTAATTAATTATTTAATACTGCATTAACCTCTCACATTAGGTATATATTGTTGTGGTGGCTGGATATGCCGGGCGGGTCCGGGCAGTCTTATACCACAACTCAATCTAACCTCGGGTCAAGCAGAATCTATTCATTTTAATTATATTAAAATAAACGTAAAATTGAAAATTTTCAAATTTCAAAACTTAATTCATTTATATTTAATGAATGAAATAAATGGTATTGACCATTTTCGCCAAAAATAACGTGAAACTATCTAAACGACTTTGTATTAATTAAATGACATTAAACGACATTTAAAACCACAATAAATTCTTTTAACGAGATAACCTTTTGAAAATGTTCAAATTCTCTTATTTGGAATGAGACCCACATAATAACATAAATGATACTTCAAATATTGCATTTACAACATTTTCCTACATTGCTCAATTCACCTTACATTCGATAACATTCATTAATTTATGTAAATGACTTTCAAACAGCATACATTAAATTTGACATATCAACCATCACACAATTATCTTTAACAATAAAACAACCAAATAACAACCCATTTAATTGTGCACTTGGGAAATTGTGTGCAAATATTTACCCAATCAACGTACATAAGTCAGGTCACTTATGTACGGAAGTGTAACATATATAATTTAACATAAGTAACACTCGACAATAATTATCCAGTTTCGTGGTTTCAATTTTCAAAACATCGCATTAATTCATAACACCAATTAACAACATCAATCCACAACCATTCATGTATAATATGAAATTAAACCACAAACAATCATCTCAAGCATTTAAAAATATTTATTTATAAAAAAAAATTACTGAAATAAAGAATGAGTGAGAAAAGAGTTCTCACATTCTATTTGACATAACAAGCCATAACTAAATGACAATTCTAACATAAGTGATGGTTTTATTCAGATATGACAACTCTAACATAAATGATGGTTATAAATCAACCATTCTATTTTGTCAAAGATGACAATTTTATTAACAAATAATATATTAACAAATAATTCTTTCATTCTACATTGTCAAGATACAAATGACATTTGTTCCAATAAAACATATGTTAACAAATAATTCTTTTATTCTAAACTAATATGATAAGGTGACATTTTGGTTAAGTAGACATATGATTAACATATAATTATCTTATTCTAAACTAATATGTTAAAGGGACATTTTGGTCAACATTTAATCTTTTAATTGATTCATCCTATGCATTAAAATGTAGAAAATGGAGTTTTCCTATGTTAACATTTTTACGCAATAAAAATGAATCTTTTCTATGTTAACATTTTTATACAATAAAAAAAATGAAGTTTTTGATCATGTTACATTTCATATAACAAAAATGAAGTTTTTGTTATGCTAACTTTTTATATAACAAAATGAAGTTTTTATTTCACGATAATTTATATATATATTTTATATAAATAATTTTCATGTACAACAATATCACACAATAACAAACCAAATCACAATCCCAACAAACCATCATGGTTTTGAACAATCAATAGTGTCGGATGCTGCTAAGCACCGTTTATATTCTAATATAAATTTAACTGTAAAATAATTAGAGTGAAAGGAGTTCTCACCTTAATGGGTTTAAATGGGCAGTTTTTTTTTAGCTTTTAAAATCCGAAAATCTGAACTTTTGATCGGAAATTTTGACAAATCCGGGCGTTTTTTGACGAAACCGACGACACCAGTAGCTTCGTATCGTAGATACCTTCGTGTTGACATATAATTTGTTAGGGTTTGGAGAGATTTGGATTTTAACATGTTTTTGATGGAGAAGAGAGCAGCCATTGTTGAGAGGAAGTAGAAAGAGCATAGCTTTAGGTTTAGAGAATAGGTTAGGGTTGGGGAATATGATATTATATAGAAGTAGGTAATTTTTTTTTAATTAGACCCCTAGGTTATTTAAACCTACATGTTGCTATTCTAAGTGGAATACAGATAATATATATTTGAAAAATAATGGAATGAGAAAACAAGAATAAATGGAATGAGAGAAGAGAGAGTAAATGGAATGTGTCTTAAAGAAATACATTAATCCTTTCCTTTATTTGTCTTTTATATCTTTTACCATTCAGGATTTTTCTTTTTCAGTCTACGAGGTATTTTACTTGATTAGTGTCATTTTTCCTTTTTACCTTTATCTTAATTGTTATTCTTTAATCCTTGCTACTATTATAAATCTTTTCTTTAGGGAGCTAGTCATATTCTACTGGGTTGGCTATGGAAACACTTCTAAAATCTATATCCATATTTATTATAGAATAATTCCTTCCGCGATTCATAATTAGAAAACACCTTTTCTGTTTTCTTTCTTTTTTGTTAGGTAGTACAAAATACATTAACATCTCTATTTTGTATTAATCTTTCTTCTTTTAACATTATCCTTGTAATGACATCCATTGCGTTTTAATAAAAATTGTAATATGAAAATCTATTCTTTTCCAACCATCCAAAATATTACTAACTTTCCAAATTAGGTTATATTAAATTCCCTTTTTATTACCCTTTTGCGTATTTAATTAACATAGTTACTAAAAAAAATCATATATAGGATTACGCCCTTTGTCCTTTATTTTGAGATGCGTCTAGCTGGATATAGCAAGAGAATTAATTTTGTAGAAAAATAAATAAGTTCGTTTTGTGCGTGTCATTTAATTTGACATTTAATAAATGATTACAAGATGGAATGACGTCGGAATTCAGGCGAATCTTGCCTAAATTACTAGATGGTATTTTAAGTAGAACACCATTTTTCGTTTTAGAAAATTTGATCATCCGTGGGCCCGAATCTTTAATTTCATGCTAGAAACACACAAAAGGGGAACAACAATTGTTTGTAAATATGGTTCGTATTTTCCTTGTATTCCACAAATTGATGGATTCCTTTTATAATCATATAAAAGAAGAAAATTATTAAATGCGCATTAATAGAAATTAATTAAGCACCTATCTAATTAAACATATATAGAAATGAACACTTGTATGTTAATTAGACCTCAAAGCAACATATGTTGCTTCCTTCCTAAAATCTACCCACGTTGCTCCCTTCCTCTTATTTTTTCTTCCACTTCAATCATTATTATTTGTTTTATTTGATAGCAACAAACATATAATTCGAACGATCCACAAAATCCATGTTAAACTTGAATGCATATCCGTTTTGTTGTGCTGAATTCATTGGTCAAGCATCTTGATGTATTATCCATGTTTAACTTTTTTTTAAATAAACTGTTTTTAAATGTCCAAAACTCATTAAATTAAACAAAAATAATATTTTATTTTATTCCTAAAATTCCGGGTTGTTACAGAACCTTAAGCTCATCGAAGTCGAGATGATAATGCGGAAGAAAGACGCAAATCCTGAGTTCAATTCTCAGTAAAAGAACCAAATGTTGATGGCAAAAAATGTCATAAACACCAAAGATTCCTATTACTAGGAATCGTTAATTTGATCGCAAGGCTAGGTAAGAGAAAGCGGTAAATGACATGAGAATTTATAGTGGTTCGGCCGTGGATTAGGCCTACGTCCACTTTGGAAGGATGTTGAACTTTTATTAATCACTCAAAAATTACAAGGTAGAGCCATGCTCATTATATTCACTTTTAAAATTGCCATATGCTAGGTATTTGGGAAAAAGAATATTTAACTCTCCATCTTCCTCGAATAGGAGATGCCATTAATGAGGCTCATGAAGCTCTAGGAAGGTCTCAAGTGAAGAAAATCCAACCCCTTTGAAGTGTGAGGCCATGGGCTATTTATAGGAGTGGGGGTAGGTAGGATTAGGTGTGAGTAGGTAGAAATAGGGACCACATGCAGAAAATTCGAACCCACCGCCTGCACGGTTCGAAATTTCGAGCCCGCTGGGTTCGAAATTTCGCACCCAGGTAGGGGAGCGAAATTTCGCACCCGCTGGGTTCGAAATTATGAGTCTGCTGGGTTCGAAAATTCGAACCCAGGTTTGGGTGCGAAATTTCACACGCAGGCAAGGGTGTGAGATTCTGCACCCGCTGAGTTCGAAATTTCGAGCCCGTTGAGTTCGAAATTTTGAACCTAGGCATGGATGCGAAATTTCGTACCCCGGCATAGGTGCAAGATTTCGCACCCGCTGGGTTCGAAGTCTTTTCGAGATGCGTGTGGACTGCAGCTTCAGGCGCTTCGAGACTCGTTATTCCTTTAGGATTTGAGGCCTCGGCTCGGGAACGGTTAGGACTGTGAGGCCTTTGTTTTGGAAATGTTTGGAGGAGCGGCGAGGTTTGCGGAATTTGTTGGCTGAATCCTGACTTTGAGTTGATCTGTGATTCTGGGCAACACACTTGTTGGCAGAAATCGGATGAATCGGGCGGTGCCCTCAGTTTCGACCTAACCGGTTAGGTCGATCGCCGCTGGGATTGTGGGGCCCCGGACCCCCATCGGCGCTGCGCCCGGACCCACTGGACGGCTCGCCTTCGCCTCGGAGCACGGTTCGCCTTCAGCTCGGCTGCGAACGGATACCAATGGAGGTCACGTTCGAGGGATCCGACATTCTGCTGGTGGCTAGACTCAGGTCTTCTGGTACTGGCAACGCCTCTGGGCTGTAATATCACGCGATATGTTGAGTCGAGCGTGTCTTGCGTACTTTTGGGAACCGGACCAAAAGGTTGATTAACAATTTCTAGTTTAGATTATTCTATTAGAACTCTTTTCGATTTCAGAGCTTCTCACTCATCCATAGAAAATCTGCACCTAAGTACTATTATTGTTGCTGATCCCGTTATAGTCTTAAACCCTATAGAAGGATCAGCTCATTTATCCATGATATGTAGGGGTTTGAGGATTTTCATTCTAGGCATTGAATTTGAATGCAACACATGTGTTCTTGGTTTAATGGGTTACGGATTAATTCTAGAAATGGATTGGCTAGCCATGTATGCTGCCATCCTTAATTGCAAAAGGAGAGTGGTGAGACTTCTTACTTTCCATGGAAGAATCTCTTGATGCTTCAGTTGATGGTCTTCGATCAGTACCCATAATTGGCAAATTTCCAAACGTGTTCAAAGAGGTTTAGGGGTTACCTCCAAGGGTGTACTTGGTGGAAAATGTGAAGCCATTCGCATTGCCAGTGCGCCACATGGCTCCTAAGGAAAGGAGGAAGCTCAGCACCACATGGCTCCTAAGGAAAGGAGGAAGCTTAGAAAACAAGTGGGTAATTTATTGGAAAAAGGATCATTAGGCGCGGTATTTCAGAATGGGGAGCTCCGCTTGTCTTCGTAACCAAGGCGGATGTCTCTCTCTATCTATGTGTAGACCATATAGAACTGAAAAAAACTCAACAGGAAGAATGGGCACCCACTACCAAGTATTGATGACTTGTTTGCCAACTAGTAGGCGCTTCAGTTTTCTCACAGTTAGATCTAGACACGGGATTTCATCAGCTCAGAGTGGCAGAAGATAGTATTGGCAAGACAACTTTTAGAACTGTAGATGGTTTCTTTGAGTGGATGGTTATGCCTTTTGGGTTAACCAATGCACCCGCATACTTCGTTGACTTGATGAGTCGGGTGTTTAGGGAGTATCTGAACAAGTTCGTGGTGGTGTTCGTGGATGACATTCTGATTTTCTCCAAGAGAGAAGAAGAACATGCCCAACACTTAGAGGAAGTCCTAAGTACACTTAGAGCACACCAACTTAAAGCAAAATTTTCTAAGAGTCATTTATGGAGGGAGGAAGCAAGGTTCCTAGGGCATGTTGTCTCCAAGGAAGGGATAACGGTAGACCCCGCTAACGTGGTCTTCGTTCAAGATTGGAAGGCTCCGAAGAATGCAATGGAGGTAAGAAGTTTCCTTAGATTGGCGGGTTATTATAGAAAGTTTATTAATGACTTTGCGAGGGTCTCAGCTCCGCTTACCCATTTAACAAAGAAGAACTTAACTTTTGCTTGGAGCATGGACGCTGAGGATACTTTCCAATGATTGAAACGGGCTCTGACAACATGTAACGACACGGTAGGGATTCGACGCCCGGATTCTGACAATAATACATAAACCCTGCATTACTGGCCAGAACTCAAGTATCGAAACCCACTAGATAGTCATTTGAAAGAATATAGAGGGTGAGATAAGAAAGAAAGCAATATTAGAATAGAAGAGGAAGAAGCTCCAACACATCACAGAGTCTCACATCGCAGTGGAACAAAATATAATATAGGAATAAATCTTTATTGAGAGCTTTGAAAATATACTTACAATCATCAGAGTACATCACATAACTGGACAGTTATAATAATTTGTCCTCATATACAACACACAACGGAAAATACTGGATAATATCATACGTCTGAACTTTTCCATCATGTCTTTGGACTCTATAGTATTCTGTAACCTGAACCTGCAGACCCGGGCTAACCCGAGCATTACAAACACTGGGTCAGTCTAGTGAACCAGAGTGAGAAAACCCCTTAAGTTTAAATATCATCCAACTTGATTTTTATGTTCAAACTCTTTTCTTAAAGAAAAGGATAATCGTAAGACCAATCCACACATAACCACGGACGGTTTTTACCTTACGATAACCCAAAACAGTTTTTGAAAACCAACAATTCTCTGATATTATAATAGTGTCTAAATACAAATAAATAGAATCTAGCGGAACGCTTGCATCTCATGGTCCACATATATAGTATACAAAAAAAAAACCGCGGGCACTTATGGAGATTGGATTCCGACCATGACAAGGTATGGGACCACCTGCCGATCGTGTATCTCTAGAGACTAATACACTGGGTTCAACAAGAATATCTTGCAACCCGACCCACACATGACCGACCACTCATTTCGCTTGACTGTATCGAATGTATATCACCAAAGGTTGGGAGCTACCCACCGTTTCCCGAAAAGGGACAGCATCGATAGATTAAAGAAGCAAAAGGAATTTCTCTAGATAGGTGATTATACACCCTAATGGGAGCGACCCACATAGCCATGCTGCCTGCCCGATTTTTGTCATTCCCCGGTTGGTGAGGCTTGAGGTTTGAATTTCCTTTAGCACATCTGATCACCATTTACTTTGAATGCCACATCTTCAGATCCATCAGATATCACTAATTGACGTCCACAAAAATACCCTAGTTGGGAGCTAACCAACTATGATACATTTGAAGCAATCAACGTATGTGGTCCTTTCGAAATATTTTGTCAGACACTCGTCCATACAAGTCATCCAGGAACAGGATGAACCGAAGGTACCCTCCTACCACATCCTAGGAATCACCCTATGGATCAGTAGTGAGTAGTCCTTGCAATCCATAGATTTTAACCACGACTGGATTACTATCAAAATATCTCTGGTTGCAACATCAGAGAAATTTATCAAGTAGCCCTTCCGCTTATGAAGATCCACGGTCTTCAACGGCTCCATCTTCAACCAGCATCTTCTACGTATTTGCTGGTTCGGAATGGTTTTCGAATATAAATTCTATCCCGGTCTTTCCGTACCAACAGCGTATTAGCCATGATTATGATAGTCGGTTATTTAACTATCAAAATAAACAATCATAAAAACAAAATAAATTTATTGGTGTATTCCACAGTATCACATGGCCATTAAAATGATATATTAATTGTAATACCAAAGATAATATATTAGTTTTAATAAATATTCTCAAATCATTCCATTACTTAAAAGAAATATCTTAAAATCCTGCCCAATTTCTCGTTACTATCTTTCCAAAATATCCCCACCAAATTACTTATCACTTATACTGACGAGATTAATTCACTTACTATCGCAGACAATTGTTACAAAAACTTCTTTTATTTTTTTACCGCGGAAATATCATTCCCTAATCTCGCGCCCCTCTTTATTTCCTTTTATTTTGAAAACTCATCGAAATTCTTCAAATAACGATTCACTAATATTTCCTAAAAATAATCATCTTTAACAACTCCACTATCACGATTCATACCATCCTTCGACAATCCCGAAGTCGTTCAAGTTAGGGTATTTCAATTACCTCTCAGACCTTGATTAACAATGTTCTTATCGTAAGATAAATATGAATCGTAATTCAAAAACTCATATTCGTTTTAACACCACTTCATTATCAAAGTATGGTTTCATAAAACCGTCTTGCTTTTGAAATCCCCTTTCCTAATTCTTTAAATCATTTCATTTGGGAAATCTCACTTCAGTCTTATCTGTCACACATAACGTTAATTTACAAATTAACGCTTTAACGCCCCATTCTATTCACAACCCGTTTACACATTTCTGGTTTAATACAAATCCCCTTTCCACCTTAAATTCCTTTACTTAAAATATTAAGTAACCTTTGATTTTGAAGCTTACCATATTCTTATAAAAACACTTTACTACTTTATTTTCCAAATTGGGTTTAAATATAAACCCGCTCATGAACTTCCTTTGAAATTCAATTATACTTTATTTCTCACTTCAATCACTTACTTAAATGGACTTCATTTAAGAAATAGTTCCTTAAACTAAATAAGACTTTAATTCACTTTATCATAAATTGGAACTAAATCCCCTTTTCTTAGATTATTTATTTAAAATAAACAATAATCTATTTCTAAATAATCTCCTTTTAAAATTTCATAATAACAATAAATCCTGGTTATTACTCATCAAGTTAATCCCCGCCTACCTGCTCATCAATCTTATTAATATAAGAATCCACTTTATAAAATTTATTCAGTAATTACGGTAGAGCACGTGCTTCGCATACGGTAGATCTTGGTATACAAATAGCGGTTAAACAACGATATATATATATATAAATTATTTTCCTTTAAAACTTTATTTAAAAATATATATTTTAAAATCTACGTTCAGTTATAAACTGCATTTCTTAACTTCATTCTTCTACCGCCTCATTTGACGGTAAATCAAACTTTCTAAAACAGTTCGTAACTTGGCCATCTGCTATAAATTCTCAACCAATGTCACCTATTGGTTAATAACCAATCAAATGTCGAATTGTGTTTAACAATCAATATCCAATTCAATAATCTTAACATAAGGGTTCCACAGTTTCACCTACAGGTAAATAATCAGTTCTAATAGCAGTCAACTAATAATTCAACATCCAATTAAATCTAAATATGTTTATATCATTGTAAACATAACCGACAAGGTAAGTTACCTTGTTTGGAAATCATCGTTAAAATAACGATGTCATTTTATTTAAATTAAACAACTGTTTAATTCAAATAATTGATATAATTATTTAACACACATTCAAACAACCATCAACAGTTAACAATTAACAGCCATAACAGACAAACAATAAACCTGACTTATAATCATTATAAGTGGGAACTAAGTGAGATGAACTCGCCTTGGTTTTATTCTGTTCAATTAACGATGGTTTTTAACTAAATTAAGCAGTCGTTTAATTTAGTTAAAAATTTCGGTTGCTTCCAATTTTAACCAGACATGCTCCATCTCGAAGTCTACGTCCCTGCTGTTTCAACGATACCGAACTTGTCCACCTCTGATAACAAACGCAGATATTATAAATATCCTAAGTTTGTAGCAATTAAATTGAAATTTAAACTTTAATTTTACTTAATTTGGCTCTTACCCGATGTCTAGCGAAAATGTACTTCGACCGTATTTGCTTCCTCACCATTCTTTGTTTCCTCCCATTTGGTTGCATCATGTACCCCATGTCCTCCATAAAACATTACTTCCTCCTGTATTCTCTACACAAGGCAATCTCCCCATATCTCCATACTCTCACCTTTTCTGTTCTTTCCCATACTTTTTTTTCTTTTTTTTAATAAAGAAAGCCCAAAGGCCCACTTCCACACGTCACACAACAAAACCCACCCAGATGGAAACCCTCTCCAATTAAAAAGACTCAGGGCCTTTAGTTTATACCATCTGCTCATTTTTTTTCATCTTCAACAAAAACGCTCCTCTGCTCAAAACAAATTCCGACGTTCCCTCGCTCCTCCGTCCGCCTGATCCGCAACCAACGAGAGGAGTTCCCTCCGTGCCTTCCAAATCCAGCGCATCGTTCAGTACTCCCCTCGGCTTGAACCCCACCGACCCTAGTCCTTCCTTCAGCCCACTATTTGTCCACCAAGATCCGGTCTTCTATGCGAGATTCCATCCCCCACATCACTTCGAATCTCATCAAAACAGGTTAGTGTGCATCTCCCCTTCACTTCGTGATTTGCTGTTAAAAATTTGGTGAATCGGTGTTGATTTTTTTTGGGAAAAAGTTACGAAATGGTCGCTGCCGTTAAGGGTTAGGTGTGTGACTGTATTTGGGTTTGTGTTGAAGTGTTGGTCACGAATTTGAATGAATTGCGAAGTGAATTGTTTTTGGCTTGGGGAAGTATGGTGTCATAGTGGTATTTATAGTTGGACGGTTCTGAAGATAATTACAACGTCCGGTCAGTAGGTTTGGGTAGCTATATGTTCTCCCATCACTAGCTGTTATTCAATAGCCTGCTGAGGTGAGGAGATTTGAGGGGAAATCGTACTGTGTTGATGGATTTTGAGCTTCAGGCGTGAGTGGTCTTTCCAAATAGGGTGTGCCTGCTATGGTGAAAGGGATGTCTTAGGCTTCCTGTTTGTACTAGTGGACCTTTTAGCAGAGAGTTGTCTCTCAATATTGAAGCAGAAGAAGCACATGGCTGTTATATGGATGGTTTGCACTATTTCACGTCAGCATTTAACATGCTAGATTTAGCAAAGCTTTGGGAACAGAAGGCACATGGAAGGACTACTCTTTATATATATATATATATATATATATATATATATATATATATATATATATATTGGTTTGATTTGGTACTTGGATTTGCTAGTAATGTATTTAGTTAGAATTTCTCCGTATCCTAGCTATGAGGCCGTCTCATGAGCTATAGAACTCAAATGTGAAGATTTGATTCTTCATATAGGCAGAACGATAGTAGATTTGTATTGTATCTGAACAAAATTTGAAATAAAATTGTTTACTATTTCACTGAGTTGTCTGTGCTCTTTCAATATTGATGTGATGATTTTGCCGAAGTACACTTTTATTTTAATTGATGTCTTGTAATAGTTGGCCCCAGTGTTTGTTAATTTGGCCCGACAGCAAATCTTGTATCTATGAACGTGAGAAGTTGTTCTCCTCTTCCATGTTATATTTTCCTCCTATACAATTTGTTTGTCAACTTCATTAATTTTCCTTTTGCCTGTGATGGCAAATGCATTCTTGTTGTCTTTTGGCCTCATTTGCCATGCTTGAAAGTGTCCACTACACTACCTGTTATTTTGAATCTTTAGTTATGTGGATGTTTCTAAACTTTATATTTCAATATGCGTGTTCGTATCGATTATTGTGGTCACTTAGTGTATTGGTTCATAAACGACTATACAATTCTCTCATATTCTACCATAGGTTTGTAAATAGCTTTTAAAAATAATGTCAATAAATTAAAAAATCCGGAAACTATTAAATTCAAAGATAAATGAATTATTATCGACAATTATATCTGAATGGAATAGTGTCTCATTTCAAAATTTCCTCAATATCCAATTATAACTCCGCATCGAAAAGTTCGAGTCAATCGATATCAAATTTATATAGAAAACGTTATTAAATATATTAAATAAAATTTATCGTGAATTAACGATTTCCATAGCGACTATTTTAAAAATTGAATTGGACGTATTTGACAATCTATAAACAGAAATCCCGATTTTTCTCTTCCATTAGAAAATTATCATCAATTCGATCCTAACGTTTCTTGTTTCACGAAATTTCGACTTATATCGGATCCTGTATCTTCAATTGAAAATCATATCGAAAATTTCGAACTACCGTGTTGTTTTCAAGCTCGTTTAAATTATATTATAAATTATAAATATTCGAATTCCATATTAAATTCAATATAATATCCATTAACATTACAACATCGATATTTAAAACCGATTTAAATATTCCAAATAAATGTTCAAAACCCTGGGACATTACATTCTTCCCCCCTTAAAATAATTTCGTCCTCGAAATTGCTAAGGTAAGAAAACGTCGCAGTCGATTATATTTTCTAAATCCAGTTCATTTTGAATCAAAAACCTATTCAATATCGTAAATAAAAATTTCCAAAAATATCAAAAAAATTCAAATACTTTAAATTCCGGAAAAATTCGGCAGAGCCTCCCTTTTATGGAGTGACATCTGAGATATCGCAGGAACGAATACATGGTCGAAAAACAAAGTTCAAAACCTCAAAAATTATAATTCCGCGTAGGCATACCTCGTGCGAGCGCTATTGAGTATATCTTCTCAACTTTTTGCGATGTACTCAACCAAAATTTATCCTCATAGCTTTCTAACATCTGTATTCAACTCAATTCGATATGTAAGTGAATAATACTTCATTAGTCAACCAATATAGTTTCACCAACTCCCAAGGCATATTTCAGAAAGGTTTAGGCGGATCAAGCTTAAATCACTCAGTTTTAAATCATAACTAATTCCCTTCAAATTTATTATACTGGAATATGGTTTTAAATCCATCCAACTTTTTCATTAAGTTATTGACGAATTTGTCCAACCAATCTTATATCTAAATAACAACCAACATTCAACCAAGCATTCTATTTACATTAAATCCCATTAGTATTTAACTTTAATATTTAATTCCACCAATTTAAGTCTTATTCCATTTTCAATTACCAAATTGATTTTTCAAACATTTCTTTTTATAATTACAATCCTGATTTTTAATTCAAACACCATTATTCTAATATTTTCCTGTTTTAACTTATCTTAATTTCTGATTTCAACTTCATACTGAAATTCCCTTTCACACTATGCATGTGAAATTTTGGTTACCTTAACCATTCAAATTCAAATTTTCATTTGAGTTCCACTTAAATAAATTAATCAAACCACAATACCTCGATAAATTTAATAAATTTATTTCTCTTATATACAAAATATAATTTGGGTAAAATTATTTCATTTACCCTAAAACAATATTGTGTACATTCCCAGTTCAAAGCTTTTCAACACTTGAACCGATCAACCACACGATACAAAACATTTTTATATAAAACCTACAAATATGCTCTCATCTATATACACTCAACTCGATCTAGGGTATTACTAACCCCATCTCTACCGAGTCACGCCACAGAGCCAAGGTTATTACTAAACCAATAGCTCTGATACCTCTGTAACGACCCGGTAGGGATTCGACGCCCAGATTCTGACAATAATACATAAACCCTGCATTACTGGCCAGAACTCAAGTATCGAAACCCACCAGATAGTCATTTGAAAGAATATAGAGGGTGAGATAAGAAAGAAAGCAATATTAGAATAGAAGAGGAAGAAGCTCCAACACATCACAGAGTCTCACATCGCAGCGGAACAAAATATAATATAAGAATAAATCTTTATTGAGAGCTTTGAAAATATACTTACAATCATCAGAGTACATCACATATCCGGACAGTTATAATAATCTGTCCTCATATACAACACACAGTGGAAAATACTGGATAATATCATACGTCTGAACTTCTCCATCACGTCTTTGGACTCCATAGTATACTGTAACCTGAACCTGCAGACCCGGGCTAACCCGAGCATTACAAACACCGTGTCAGTCTGGTGAACCAGAGTGAGAAAACCCCTTAAGTTTAAATATAATCCAACTTGATTTTTAAGTTCAAACTCTTTTCTTAAAGAAAAGGATAATCGTAAGACCAATCCACACATAACCACGGATGGTTTTTACCTTACGATATCCTAGAACAGTTTTTGAAAACCAATAATTCTCTGATATTATAATAGTGTCTAAATACAAATAAATAGAATCCAGCGGAACACTTGCATCTCACGGTCCACATATATAGTATACAAACAAAAAACCGCGGGCACTTATTGGAGACTGGATTCCGACCATGACAAGGTATGGGACCACCTGCTGATCGTGTATCTCTAGAGACGAATACACTGGGTTCAACAAGAACGACTTGCAACCCGACCCACACATGACCGACCACTCATTTCGCTTGAGTGTATCGAATGTATATCACCAATGGTTGGGAGCTACCCACCATTTCCCGAAAAGGGACAGCATCGATAGATTAAAGAAGCAAAAGGAATTTCTCTAGATAGGTGATTATACACCCTAATGGGGGCGACCCACATAACCATGTTGCCTGCCCGATTTTTGTCATTCCCCGGTTGGTGAGGCTTGAGGTTTGAATTTCCTTTAGCACATCTGATCACCATTCACTTTGAATGCCACATCATCAGATCCATCAGATATCACTAACTGACGTCCACAAAAATACCCTAGTTGGGAGCTAACCAACTATGATACGTTTGAAGAAATCAACGTATGTGGTCCTTTCGAAATACTTTGTCAGACACTCGTCCATACAAGTCATCCAGGAACAGGATGAACCGAAAGTACCCTCCTACCATATCCTTGGAATCACCCTATGGATCAGTAGCGAGTAGTCCTTGCAATCCATAGATTTTAACCAAAACTGGATTACTATCAAAATATCTCTGGTTGCAGCATTAGAGAAATTTATCAAGTAGCCCTTCCGCTTATAAAGATCCACGGTCTTCAACGGCTCTATCTTCAACCAGCATCTTCTACATATTTGCCAATTCGGAATGGTTTTCGAATATAAATTTGATCCCGGTCTTTCCGTACCAACAACGTATTAGCCATGATTTTGATAGTCGGTTATTTAACTATCAAAATAAACAATCATAAAAACAAAATAAATTTATTGGCGTATTCCACAGTATCACTTGGCCATTAAAATGATATATTAATTGTAATACCAAATATAATATATTAGTCTTAATAAATATTCTCAAATCATTCTATTACTTAAAAGAAATATCTTAAAGTCCTGCCCAATTTCTCGTTACTATTCTTCCAAAATATCCCCACCACATTACTTATCACTTATACTGATGAGATTAATTCACTTACTATCGTAGATAATTGTTACAAAAACTTCTTTTATTTTGTTACCGTGGAAATATCATTCCCTAATCTCACGCCCCTCTTTATTTCCTTTTATTTTGAAAACTCATCGAAATTCTTCAAATAACGATTCACTATTATTTCCTAAAAATAATCAGCTTTAACAACTCCACTATCACGATTCATACCATCCTTCGACAATCCCGAAGTCGTTCAAGTTGGGGGTATTTCAATTACCTCTCAGACCTTGATCAACAACGTTCTTATCGTAAGATAAATATGAATCGTAATTCAAAAACTCATATTCGTTTTAACACCACTGTTATTAAAGTATGGTTTTATAAAACCGTCTTGCTTTTGAAATCCCCTTTCCTAATTCTTTAAATCATTTCATTTAGGAAATCTCACTTCAGTCTTATCTGTCACACTTAACGTTAATTTACAAATTCACGCTTTAACGCCCCATTCTATTCACAACCTGTTTACATATTTCTGGTTTAATACAAATCCCCTTTCCACCTTAAATTCGTTTACTTAAAATATTAAGTAACCTTTGATTTTAAGTTTACCATATTCTTATAAAAACACTTTACTACTTTATTTGCCAAATTGGGTTTAAATATAAAACCGCACATGAACTTCCTTTGAAATTCAATTATACTTTATTTCTCACTTCAATCACTTACTTAAATGGACTTCATTTTAGAAATAGTTCCTTAGAACTAAATAAGACTTTAATTTACTTTATCATAAATTGGAACTAAATCCCCTTTTCTTAGATTATTTATTTAAAATAAACAATAATCTATTTCTAAATAATCTCCTTTTAAAATTTCATAATAACAATAAATCCTGGTTATTACTTAACAAGTTAATCCCCGCTTACCTGCCCATCAATCTTATTAATATAAGAATCCATTTTATAAAATTTATTCAATAATTATGGAGGAGCACGTGCTTCGCACACGGTAGATCTTGGTATATAAATAGCGGTTAAACAACGATATATGTATATATAAATAAATAAATTATTTTCCTTTTAAAACTTTATTTAAAAATATATATTTTAAAATCTACGTTCAGTTATAAACTGCATTTCATAACTTCATTCTTCTACCGCCTCACTTGATGGTAAATCAAACTTTCTAAAACAGTTCGTAACTTGGCCATCTGCTATAAATTCTCAACCAATGTCACCTATTGGTTAATAACCAATCAAATGTCGAATTGTGTTTAACAATCAATATCCAATTCAATAATCTTAACATAAGGGTTCCACAGTTTCACCTACAGGTAAATAATCGGTTCTAATAGCGGTCAACTAATAATTCAACATCCAATTAAATCTAAATACGTTTATATCATTATAAACGTAACCGACAAGGTAAGTTACCTTGTTTGGAAATCATCGTTAAAATAACGATGTCATTTTATTTAAATTAAACCACCGTTTAATTCAAATAATTGATATAATTATTTAACACACATTCAAATAACCATCAACAGTTAACAATTAACAGCCATAACAGACAAACAATAAATCCGACTTATAATCATTATAAGTGGGGACTGAGTGAGGTGAACTCACCTTGGTTTTATTCTGTTCGATTAACGACGGTTTTTAACTAAAATAAACAATCATTTAATTTAGTTAAAAATTTCGGTTGCTTCCAATTCTAACCAGACATGCTCCATCTCGAAGTCTACGTCCCTGCTGTTTCAACGATACCGAACTTGTCCACCTCTGATAACAAACGCAGATACTATAAATATCCTAAGTTTGTAACAATTAAATTGAAATTTAAACTTTAATTTTACTTAATTTGGCTCTTACCCAATGTCTAGCGAAAATGTACTTCGACCGTATTTGCTTCCTCACCATTCCTTGTTTCCTCCCATTTGGTTGCATCATGTACCCCACGTCCTCCATAAAACATTACTTCCTCTCGTATTCTCTACACAAGGCAATCTCCCCATATCTCCATACTCTCCCCTTCTCTATTCTTTCCCATACGTTTTTTTTCTTTTTTTTATAAAGAAAGCCCAATGGCCCACTTCCACACGTCACACACCAAAACCCACCCAGATGGAAACCCTCTCCAATTAAAAAGACTCAGCCGCCTTTAGTTTATACCATCTGCTCATTTTTTTCATCTTCAACAAAAACTCTCCTCTGTTCAAAACAAATTCTGACGTTCCCTCGCTCCTCCGTCAACCTGAGATGATACGCAACCAACTAGAGGAGCTCCCTTCGTGCCTTCCAACTCCAGCGCATCGTTCAGTACTCCCCTCGGCTTGAACCCCACCGACCCTAGTCCTTCCTTCAGCCCACTATTCGTCCACCAAGAACCGGTCTTCTATGCGAGATTCCATCACCCACATCACTTCGAATCTCATCAAAACAGGTCAGTGTGCATCTCCCCTTCACTTCGTGATTTGCTGTTAAAAATTTAGTGAATCGGTGTTGAATTTTTTTGGGAAATTTTTTTGAAATGGCCACTGCCATTAAGGGTTAGGTGTGTGACTGTATTTGGGTTTGCGTTGCAGTGTTGGTAACGAATTTGAATGAATTGCGAAGTGAATTGTTTTTTGGCTTGGGGAAGTATGGTGTCATAGTGGTTTTTATAGTAGGACGGTTCTGAAGATAATTACAACGTCCGGTCAGTAGGTCTGGGTAGCTACGTGTTCTCCCATCACTAGCTGTTATTCAATAGCCTGCTAAGTTGAGGAGATTTGAGGGGAAATCGTATTGTTTGATGGATTTTGAGCTTCAGGCGTGAGTGTCTTTCCAAATAGGGTGTGCCTGCTATGGTGAAAGGGATGTCTTAGGCTTCCTGTTTGTACTAGTGGACCTTTTAGCAGAGAGTTGTCTCTTAATATTGAAGCAGAAGAAGCACATGGTTGTTATCTGGATGGTTTGCACTATTTCACGTCAGCATTTAACATGCTAGATTTGGCAAAGATTTGGGAACAGAAGGCACATGGAAGGACTACTCTTTATATATATATATATATTTGTTTTGGTTTGATTTGGTACTTGGATTTGCTATTAATGTATTTAGTTGGAATTTCTCCGTATCCTAGCTATGAGGTCGTCTTGTGAGCTATTGAATTCAAATGTGCAGATTTGATTCTTCATATAGGCAGAACGATAGTAGATTTGTATTGTATCTGAACAAAATTTGAAATAAAATTGTTTACTATTTCACTGAGTTGTCTGTGCTCTTTCAATATTGATGTGATGATTTTGCCGAAGTACACTTTTATTTTAATTGATGTCTTGTAATAGTTGGCCCCAGTGTTTGTTAATTTGGCCCGACAACAAATCTTGTATCTATGAACGTGAGAAGTTGTTCTCCTCTTCCATGTTATATTTTCCTCCTATACAATTTGTTTGTCAACTTCATTAATTTTCCTTTTGCCTGTGATGGCAAATGCATTCTTGTTGTCTTTTGGCCTCATTTGCCATGCTTGAAAGTGTCCACTACACTAGCTGTTATTTTGAATCATTAGTTATGTGGATGTTTCTGAACTTTATATTTCAATATGCGTGTTCGTATCGATTATTGTGGTCACTGAGTGTATTGGTTCATAAACGACTATACAGTTCTCTCATATTCTACCATAGGTATGTAAATAGCTTTTAAAAATAATGTCAATAAATTAAAAAAAATCCCGAAACTATTAAATTCGAAAAAATGAATTATTATCGACAAATATATTTGAAGGGAATAGTGTCTCATTTCAAAATTTCCTCAATATCCAATTATAACTCCGCATCGACAAGTTCGAGTCAATCAATATCAAATTTATATAGAAAACGTTATTAAATATAATAAATAAAATTTATCGTTAATTAATGATTTCCATAGCGATTATTTTAAAAATTGAATTGGACGTATCTGACAATCTATAAATTGAAATCCCGATTTTTCTCTTCCATTAGAAAATTATCATTAATTCGATCCTAACTTTTCTTGTTTCACGAAATTCCGACTTATATCGGATCCTGTATCTTCAATTGAAATTCAAATCGAAAAATTCGAACTACCGTGTCGTTTTCGAGCTCGTTTTAATTATATTATAAATTATAAATATTCGAATTCCATATTAAATTCATTATAATATCCATTAACATTACAACATCGATATTTAAAACCGATTTAAATATTCCAAATAAATGTTCAAAACCCTGGGACGTTACACAACAGCCCCAGTTCTGACTCTCCCAGACGGAAGAAAGATGTTCACAGTTTACACATATGCTTGCGGCATAAGATTAGGCATCGTACTGATGCAAGAGGGTAAGGTAGCATGCTATGGAAGTAGGAAACCTAGGGTTCATGAGAAGACCTACCCCACCCATGACTAGGAGTTAACAACAATACTGTTCGCACTAAAGTCTTGGCGGCATTATCTACTTGGGGAAAGATTTGAGCTATATACAAATCATAAGTCGCTCAAATACTTGTTCTCGCATAAGGATCTCAATCTAAGTCAACAAAGGTGGATGGAGTTCCTAGCATCCTACGATTTCGAGATAGCTTGTACCCTAGGCAAGTGTAATGTGGTGGCGAACGCACTGAGCAAGCAGAGGATGACCTTGAGCCCTCTATTCCTAGAAATGCAGAGCTTGGAGTTCATCTCAACCTTTGGTTTTAAGCCATCTATGGATTTCACACATGGTTTTTTAGCATCATTGGAGGTGCGACCTACTCTATTAGAGCGAATTGGATCTATTTAACAAGAGGACCAGCGGTTGAAGGACATCTTGGGCAGACTTGGTCAAGGAGAAGCTTCTAGCCACCTAGCTAGATATATTGTGGATGAAAAAGGCCGGCTAATACGAGATGGAAGGCTGTGTGTCCCTAGAATTAGGCAATTACTGAAGGCAGCACGAGAGGAAGCTCATCACTCTCAGATAACTATCCACCCGGGCGGTGATAAGATGTATCGAGATATGAAGAGTATTTTCCATTGGACGAGCATGAAGAAAGATGTAGCAGAGTTCATGGCCCAATGCTTGATTTGTCAACAAGTCAAGGCTAAACAAAAGAAACCTAATGGATTACTTTAGCCCTTAGATGTCCCGCAATGGAAATAGGAGAGCGTCTATATGGATTTCATTGATAGACTGCCCAGATCAAGGAAGGGCAACACAAGCATATGGGTGATAGTGGATAGGCTTACAAAGAGTGCTCATTTCATCCCTATCAAGAATAAAAGGAGGAAAATTGGCTAGCTTCAATTTACCTAAAAGAGATCGTATGACTACATGGGGTACCTTCAAGTATAGTAAGTGACCATGACCCCATATTTACTAGTGAATTTTGGAGGATCTTGCAAAAGCTCTAGGTACACAGTTAAGACTTAGCACAACTTATCACCCTCTGACTGATGGGTATACCGAGAGGGTTAATAGAGTTCTCGAGGATCTATTAAGACAGCGTATACTAGACTTCGGAGGGACTTCGGAAGGACTTCGGAGGAGCATCTCCAATTGGTTGAATTTGCATCTAATAATAGTTATCAGTCGACCATAGGCATGGCACCCTTCGAAGCACTATACAGACGACCTTGCAAATCACCGACTTGTTGGTGGGAGTCTACTTACAGACTTCTACTAGGGCCAGACATGATAGGAGAGACTTCAAAAAAGATAGACCTCATTCGAAGTGGGGTGAAAGCAGCCTAAGATCGACAAAGTTCTTATGTCGATAAAAGGAGGACCAACTAAGAATTTGAAGTGGGAGATATGGTCTTCATCGGTTTCACAACTAAGGAATGTAGTCCGCTTCGGCATAGTAGTGAAGTTGGCTCCATGGTTCGTAGGGCCATTCCCTATAGTAGAGAGGATAGGTCAGACGGCCTATAGAGTCAAGCTATCGGATTGGCTGGCGGGCATGCACGATGTTTTCCACGTTTCCTATTTGAAGAAACGTCTCCATGATAAGGCAGAGATAGTAGAGCCAAGCACACTTGAAGGCGTGGAAGTTGAGAAGGAAGCATCAGTATGAAGAGTTCCTACTCATATCCTTGGATCAGGAATCAAGAAACTATGTAACAAAGAGATCTGATTAGTAAAAGTGCAATATGGGAAGACCGCAAATATGCAACGTGGGAACCCGAAGATAGGATTCGCACTTCTTACCCTTTTCTTTTTGAAAGTGCATTCTTGATTATTTTTTCCAAAGCATTTTTACTTTTCATTTGCTTCTATCATTCAAGTTTTTTCCTATTGTTCGAATCTTTTGACCCTTAGGTAGAATCCAATGGTTGGAAACATGTGTTTGAACATGTTATGGTTGATGGTTGCAATTGGATGCAAGCATTTGCTAGTGGTTGCTCGTGGATGCATACACACTAGGCACCAGATCGGCTCAATCACTTACATATTGCATATGGATATGTGGTCATTTAAATTTTCTATGGATGGATCATCATATGGATGTTGCATTTTGATGAATGATGAGCACACATATAAGACTTATACATTATTAGGATTATTTGCATACACATTGGATACATGGCACAAACATATATTGCATTAAGGAGGTCAACCGAATCAGTCGACCGCCTGATTTTCGCATTAGTGTAAGGACATATACACACACTTTTGCACGTGTTCATACAAGAATTAGAAGTTTCTTAAGGACAATGGATGTCTATGAATGATGGATGATTATATGGTTGTGGCTGTTAGGATAGTACATTTTTCTTAACTTGGAGATTCCGGGGACGAAATCCTTTAAGTAGGGGAGAAAGTAACGCCCTAAAAATTAATATACTATAACCATACATTAAGAAGATATTTTGGGTATAACTTAATTAAATATCATAATTAAGTGAAACCGGCATTTCTGTTGTGCTCGTCTCGGAATTATGGTTCACATAGACCCCAAGTTTGCGTAAAACGGATAACATATGAAGAAGATATGAGCATTAGAAGTTTGTATACGTATAAGGATCCTATATGTAAATATAAAATAAAATAAAAATCCGAATAAATCAAACGAACGAAGCGGGAAAAAGATCGGGAAACTGGCCCATTGGGGGCCGATCCATGTCAGCTCGAGTCGACCCATAGGTTGACCCAAGGGGGGATGGTCGACCCACAACAGATCTGGGCGGATTCGTCCAATGAACCTAGACTATTTTGTGGCTTTATTCATTATTGACTCAACCTTATGTGTACGGTTTGGAATTAAAACCTAGAATCTAAAGGCTGATGTTGACTCTATGAAACTATAAATAAGTGGCTTCTCCCATTTCCAATTCACACAAATTCTTCATATCCTCTTTTGCCTCTATGAAATTATTCTGAAAAATATAAACATATAATTGGGAAATGCTGCTAAGGATTGGATCAAACAGAGACAACATTAGGACTTGCATACATACAACTTGTATTGGACTTTCTTCAATGGCATAGTTATATATATAAGAGATTTATTCTCTTCTTCACCGTGACCAATTGTGAGTTTTATGTGATTTTTAGGTTTGATTATTTAAAAAGGTTTTGGACAATAAATAAGATTGGATCTAATATAAATAGTGTTTGAAATGATCCTTATATATGTTTACACATGTCTCTCTATTCAGATCTACAAGTTATATTATGAACCGTAATCTTCCTTTCCCCTATTATGCCTTCCATTTGTTTACAGTCTTTCTATTATGCCTATTGAGATTTGTTTTCTCCCTTTTTTTCATTTTTAGTCTACGCGGAACCTAGGCTGCCCAAGCCTAGGCTATTACGTTAATTTCGTATAAAGGACATAAATTGGAATAATTCGATAATGACACATAAATGGGGAAAATTGGGCATAATATGTACTAGAACGCTTGACCATATAATTGGGGTAATTACATGTTAACCTATTAGATTTGGATAATTACATGTTAGTCTATTTGGGATAATTACATGTTATTCTTTTAAAGTTGGGTTCATTACATGTTAGGCAGAACATGTGACATGATAATTAGTTAAATTGGACTTAATGTGATATTAAGTATGGCATGTAAGAATAAGATAGTGCCAGATGTGAAAACTAAGTAAATTTCTGTTGTACATCTGGGAAGGTTCTTGTTCGGGTTGTACACTAATAACATTTAGATAAATGTAGTGTTACAACCAGGCTTATTTTTGAACTTAAACCTGCTAAGTTACACACCTGTTAAATAATAAGCTAAAAAGAGGTCCCAAGTCTAGTTGTTGTATCAGGTTGTCGGGGACTCTAAAATTCTAGGTAACAGAGACACAAGTCTAGGGGTTGGCTTGTGTTAAATTATGTGGAACCCATATCAGTCTGTATTTCTGTTGGTATCTTAGTAGGACCATGCATGTAACACCCCACCTCCGCCAGGGTCACTCACAAGAGAATGCACTAGCTTTGGAGGGGCGTTGTCTAGGTAAACATGCACAGAAATATTACAAGACAGAACATATAAAACAGCGGAAGAAAAACCAAATTTCATTACCTCATAAAATTATAAGGTCTAAAGTCTTTTACAACAAAATGCCTTTAAAAGCCATTACATTGGAAACCTGTCTTGCAATAGTTAAAGAAGCATAAAACCACAGTCTTAAAATATTCCCCAAGTAAAACGGTAAAGCAGCCATAGCCAAGAAAAATCCAAGCCATACATGATGACCTTGAAGCAAAAGAAGTCCGAGCTAAATAATAGTATTTCCTCCCTGAAAACCGGGGGGGGGGGGGGAACGAAAGACAAAGAGGCGAAAGAAAATGGGGTCAGTCATAAAGACTGGAAGTCCTATCTACTTCCAGCAAAAAACAGATAAAGGTAACATGACATGCATATACTGAAAGTAAACATAAGGATGATGACAAGATAGACAAGCTAAACCAAGGTAACAGGATGAACTACTGTATCAAGATAAACTACGGTCACTATGAATCAAGTATAACATCCCAAGGTTCTATCGAGTATAACATCCCAAGGTTCTATCGAGTATAACACCCCAAGGTTCTATCAAGTATATTTGCCCTGCACCTTCCGTACTAGTATCCCAACCCGTGTCATGTGTTAGCTAAAAAATGTCCCTTGCCCAATGAAATGGTCCATGTTAACCTAATGTAGGTTTTCCCAAATCGCATGTTTCTTTCCATGTATATGATTAGTCCTTTGTCGTAAATCCTACGGGCTTCCTCACGTAGTTCTATACTACTTCAACATAGTTCCATTATCCTTGAAATCGTTTGGACTGTCACCCATGATCTAGCTGTATTTTCTTACCATGAATTCTCGAATGTTCGGCTAGGATTTATGCCACCTAGGACCACTAGGGATTACGCTACCTACTAAACGTTTTCGTAACTCGGTTTGGGTTTAAGCCACCTACGACCGCTAGGGATTACGCTACCCGTCAACCACGCGCCATTTTCCCACGTATGTATCGTGAATCGTTTTCCATGTCTGGATACACATGTATCTCAATGTGTCATCCGAGTCCCGTGACAGGGCTAATCAAGAAATACAGGACTCGGTCGGGAGCTTTAGATTATCTGCCGATGCAGATATCAAGGTCTGTTTTTCTACCGGTGGTTATGGTCCCACGTGACCCCTCCCTCAACTACTGAAAGGCAATCCAAGAAAATCATGCACGAGAACTATACTTCGGCCATCCATGCCCCACTTTCCTATTGGCCAACCTCACCCATAACTAGATAGCAAGTATATGGTCTGTTGGGAGTTCTCTGCCTTTCCGCATACGTACACGATTGACTAAAGATTGTAGGTAGTCGACGACGTGCTATCACAGGGCTAAACTAAGTATCGCCGACTCCAAGCTAATCCACCCCAGTCTTTAGGTTGCTCGCACAGCAACCAAGGCATACCCTTGGTTCTTCTACCGCAGACCTTAACCTCTGTGAGCCCAGGCGGATCATCTGCAACCTTACAGAGGGATACCAAGAGTACCCTCACGTTCCCCGAAGCTGCCGCTTCGTCACCCAGTTCGCTTGAGCCTTTATCTAAGTCAGATAAACATTCGCTCCTCCTCGTGTTTGTTTAAACGACGACCTACCGTATCAGGTTACTCATCTATTTGTGAACTGGTCCAATTCTCTTGACTAAGAATTATTACTTAGTTATCCTTAACTAAGGTTTATCACTTAGTTTCCCTTCCCGTTATCCTTATTAACTACGATTTTTCCACTTAGTCCCCTGAACTAGGGTTTTGTCTAATGGGTTAAGTGTTGTCATTCGAGTTCATGACTTACCCCGCCTACGAATCATGTCAAAATTGGCTAAGTATTCAAGTTCAAGACTTAGCCCTACAAACCATGTATCAAGTTGGTTAAGTATATCAAGACGTTCATGACTTAACCCTAGATTATCATGTCAGATTGGTTAAGTATAGGTTAACTTAACCCTATCAAATTACCGTGTCAGATTGGTTAAGTATAGGCTATCTTAACCCCATACAGCTACCGCGTCAGATTGGTTAAGTATAGGTTGTCTTAACCTCATCGAATCATCGAGTAAAATTGGTTAAGTGTAGGTTAACTTAACCCCATTAAATTATCGAGTCGGATTGGTTAAGTATAGGTTAACTTAACCCCATTAAATTATCGAGTCGGATTGGTTAAGCACATTTAAGAGGTTCGTGACTTAACCCTATCAAATCATCAAGTCAGATTGGTTAAGTGTAAGTTAACTTAACCCCATCCACTAGTCGTATTTATAATGGTTAAGTATCATTCTTGTGGGTTTACTTAACCCTACCACGCATCGCGTTATCCCGGTCGAGTGTTATCAACCCATTTAGGTTAAACTAACCCATCCGCTAATCGTGTTATATGGTTAAGTGTCTTTAAGTAATCAAGTCCGGTCTTACTTAACCTACCCATTCTTGTCATATCGGTTAAGTGCCATTAGTCAAACTAACTTAACCTTTTCATGTGGCATTAAGTAAATTAATGCACCCCAACCTCTCACATTAGACTTTGTTGTGGTTACTGGTTACGCCGGGCGGGTCCGGGCAGCTTTACACCACAACCTAGTCTAACCTCGGGTTTTGAGCGCGATATGACCAACTACTCACATTGGGTCTTATTGTCTGTAGCTACTGGATTTGCCGGGCGGTTCAGGGCAGATTTATGCTACAAACTCAACCCAACCTCGAGTTGGCCACTTTCATGTTTTTCTACTTGTCATGTTCATGTCTAATTTAGGCTACGACAAAGTCCACATTTTCCACTTATGCCCATTGTCCCATTACTTAATTCATGTTAAGTTTCATAGCCCATCTCAAGTTTGCCTAAACTACCCAAGGCGTATTCCCAACGCAAGTGAAAGCGAGTCAACATAGTAGGAATAATATGACAACATATTGGCCTCAAACATGTATGATAGCATAAAGGGATTGGCCTCAAACATGTATGATAGCATAAAGGGATTTGCCTCAAACATGTATGATAGCATAACACTAGGTTCATCATCATAGGCATGTAAATGGTCATGAGGGGTTTTAGGTTCTTTTACATGCATAAGCCCCAAGTCAAGTTCATATGAATGTTCCACAAGTCAAATTGTTCTAAGGGTTCATGCCAACATTCCACAAGTCAAGATTCAATCTTGCATGATAAACTAGGTCAAACACAACATGAGTGGCATGATTTAATCACCAAGAAATAGCCCAAAGTCATAGGTTCAAGAGAAGGGCATGACTAGATTCACATAGACTAACATACTTAGGTTTCATCTCATTTTATTTCATGTCAACATTAGAACTACCGTTTAGATCTAAAACTAGCTACAACTTACAAAGCGTGGCTAGAGATTTATGAGCAAGCATTTGTCATAGAACGGTGTTGAGATGATGCTCTACTTCCTTGATTTGATAGAGAAAGCTTGCTCCTTTGACTTGAATCTAGTTTGCATGCTTAAGCCCTTGAAGTTGAAGATGGAGGCCATGATCAAGAGACATTAGGGAAGCACTTTGTTGTTAGGATGGTTTGTAGTGAATTAGGCTAGGTCTTAGGGTGTTTTTATAGAAGTTAGGACTAGTTTGGGCCCTTAGATTAACCCTAGTTTAGATCTGAACCATCCGTTCTCGTCACAGGCCAACAGAACAGACCCAAAGGAGCAAGCAGGTGCACCAGGCCAACCTGGCCCGACAAAGGAGGTCGACCCCCAGGTCGACACCCAGGTCGACTGCCCAGTCGACCTGGTCCCTGCGGGGTCGACTCCCCAGTTGACCTGGGGCTGGGCGGGAAATTTTCCCGCCCAGTCTGTTTGGGGCTAAATTCGAAATTTGAAAATCTGTTTTCGTTTTCTGATTTTTCATGAAACTTCTAGAGGCCATATCCCGGTCATACGGACTCCGATTTACGAAATTTCGGACTCGTTTCCAACCAGAATTCCGAGACGAACGCAACGGCGCAATCCGTTTCTCTTGATTCTTATTTTAAAATTTAATTCTGCCCTGATTTCTTGTTTCAACATGTTATAAAAATTCGGGTTGTTACATTCTCCCCACCTTAAAGGATTTCGTCCCCGAAATCTTCAAGTTAAGAAGAATGTGTCCTACCATCCAATCATCCATCTACTCAATCATCAATCACAGGCATTCATTGTCCTTAAGAAATTTCTAATACCATATGAACATATGCAGAACGTGTGTGTATATGTTCCTTATCTAATGCAAATGATCAGGCCTGGTTGATCTTCTAAATGCAAAATTTAGTGCCATGAATCCATATGTATGCAAATAGTCCTAGTCACATAAACACTATATGTGTGCACAACCATTCATCCATATGCAATATTCACATGATAACACATTCAAATTCATCCATAAACAAGTATAAACACGTATACATATGAAATATGAAATGTGACTGAGTCGATCTAGTGCCTAGTGTGTATTCGCGCATCCACGAGCAACCACTTGCAACCACTTGCAACCATATCAATCATAACATGTTTTCAAATACATGTTTACATTCATAGGGTTCTACCTAAGGTCCTTAAGATAGGACTGAGAAGATAAACTCCTTTTTGGATTACAAGAAATCCCTTTCTAAACCCAACCCATATCCTATAAAGACCAAAAGGTTTATTCAACCTAACGGACACCTTCAAACCCTGACATGTATTATTAACCGATGAATCATACCCCCTATGGAGTTTGCAACAGAATTAAGATCGAGAATAGGACCGAGAGGATATGTATAAAGGATAGCATGCGGGTAAGCTCTACAGGAAAACAGGGATCAAGAATATACTCTTAAAAAGAGATATGATGCGCGTATCTTGTCTTCAATCTTCTAAGTCGCATTTCCTTGAGCTTAATTCCATTGTGCTTTGACCATCTTTAACTTCATGATTTCGTGGCCTCTTAACTCCTATTTCCAAATATGAGCTGGAACTCACTTCATTGTCGCCTGTCGTTCCACTTTTACTTATTCTCCCTCTAGTATACTTGGCTCAACCATATCCGTGCACATATGGTTTCATGTAAGCTCTCCAAAATTCACTAATGAATCATGGATCTCGTTTACTCGCTCTACGGCATTATGCGCAAAAGAACTTATCTCTTAAAAACAAACAGATGCCAACCATGTTACCAAGTGTACTTATTAGAGTGATTTCCATAACTCATGCACAAGTGAAATGAACCATCCTCCTTAGTGGCGAACTCTACTCGAACGGATTACCAACAAATGCATCAAGAGCTTCTAGGTAACCAATCATGACAGAACCCTAAAGGTTACACGAGACTTCGAGGGTATTACCGAGGCAGGTCAAGAGCCTAACTACCCTCCTTTCAGAACCGAGAATGACACCCTTACTGGATAACCACTCCATTCCTAGAATTCAACCCATAGCTTAAAAGCATAAGCATTATTCCCAAAAGTCATAGGCGTCCTCAAATCCAAACAAGTCATGAACAAATGGACCGATTCCTCAACAAGATTTGAGACAAAAATGGGATCCGCTACTATGCTAGTACGAAGGTGCAGAGACTCAACTATCGAAGCAGACTTAAATGATGCGGTGATCAAAGCAAAGTCCTGAAAGGATGATAGAGAAGAAAAGCTAAACCTTTCACAGAAACGTTACCATCCTTCTTAGGTACGCTAACAGTGAGAGCATACAATTGCCCTCTCGATGATCTTGTCCTCGTCTCATAATACTTGACTATCTTTCCCTTTTTACCCTACTAGAGATACTCTCTCTTGTCATGGGTTTTATCATTCACCTTTTTCCTCCTTTGTGAATTAAGCCATACCAACAAGTTGCTTGTCCTTAAGCTTGTATCCTTTATCCTTGTTCTTACTATCCTTTCTTATAACGCGGTAACAGGTCTCTCGAGAACTGCATCCATCGTACCGAAAACACTGACGTAGTTAGAAAAGGAATAGTCGCAGTTCGAACCACTATGACTACAGGTGGAGGAAAGAAAGGAAAAGAGATTCAATCAAGGAAACAAAGGATAATGCTAATGGCCTTTGGGGAATAACCTTTAAAAATAAAACTTTCCTTGAAAAATGCATCTTTGTAAATGGTTTTCAAATAGTTTTCAGAAGGTTTTAAAACTTTTTGCTCAGTCTGGTAACCTTCTGCTCTGATACCAAATGTAACACCCCACCTCCGCCAGGGTCACTAACAAGAGAATGCACTAGCTTTGGAGGGGCGTTGTCTAGGTAAACATGCACAGAAATATTACAAGACAGAACATATAAAACAGCAGAAGAAAAACCAAATTTCATTACCTCATAAAATTATAAGGTCTAAAGTCTTTTACAACAAAATGCCTTTAAAAGCCATTACATTGGAAACCTGTCTTGCAATAGTTAAAGAAGCATAAAACCACAGTCTTAAAATATTCCCCAAGTAAAACGGTAAAGCAGCCATAGCCAAGAAAAATCCAAGCCATACATGATGACATTGAAGCAGAAGAAGTCCGAGCTAAATAACAGTATTTCCTCCCTGAAAACCTGGGGGGGGGGGGAACGGAAGACAAAGAGGCGAAAGAAAACGGGGTCAGTCTTAAAGACTGGTAAGTCCTATCTACTTCCAGCATAAAAATAGATAAAGGTAACATGACATGTATAAACTGAAAGTAAACATAAGGATGATGACAAGATAGACAAGATAAACTAAGGTAACAGGATGAACTACTGTATCAAGATAAACTATGGTCACTATGAATCAAGTATAACATCCCAAGGTTCTATCGAGTATAACACCCCACGGTTCTATCAAGTATATTTGCCCTGCACCTTCTGTACTAGTATCCCAACCCGTGTCATGTGTTAGCTACAAAATGTCCCTTGCCCAATGAAGTGGTCCATGTCAACCTAATGTAGGTTTTCCCAACTCGTATGTTTCTTTCCATGTATATGTTTAGTCCTTTGCCGTAAATCCTACGGGCTTCCTCACGTAGTTCTATACTACTTCAACGTAGTTCCATTATCCTTGAAATCGTTTGGACTGTCACCCTTGATTTAGCTGTATTTTCTTACCATGAATTCTCGAATGTTCGGCTAGGATTTATGCCACCTAGGACCACTAGGGATTACGCTACCTACTAAACGTTTTCGTAACTCGGTTTGGGTTTAAGCCACCTAGGACCGCTAGGGATTACGCTATCCGTCAACCATGCCCCTTTTTCCCACGTATGTATCGTGAATCGTTTTCCATGTCTAGATGCACATGTATCTCAATGTGCCATCCGAGTCCCATGACAGGGCTAATCAAGAAATACAGGACTCGGTCGGGAGCTTTAGGTTATCTGCCGATGCAGATATCAAGGTCTGTTTTTCTACCGGTGGTTATGGTCCCACGTGACCCCTCCCTCAACTACTGAAAGGCAATCCAGGAAAATCATGCACGAGAACTATACTCCGGCCATCCATGTCCCACTTTCCTATTGGCCAACCTCACCCATAACTAGATAGCAGGTATATGGTCTGTTGGGAGTTCTCTGCCTTTCCGCATACGTACACGATTGAATAAAGATGGTAGGTAGTCGACGACGTGCTATCACAGGGCTAAACTAAGTATCGCCGACTCCACGCTAATCCACCCCAGTCTTTAGGTTGCTCGCACAGCAACCAAGGCATACCCTTGGTTCTTCTACCGCAGACCTTAACCTCTGTGAGCCCAGGAGGATCATCTGCAACCTCACAGAGGGATACCAAGAGTACCCTCACGTCCCCCGAAGCTACCGCTTCGTCACCCAGTTCGCTGGAGCCTTTATCTAAGTCAGATAAACATTCGCTCCTCCTCGTGTTTGTTTAAACGACGACCTACCGTATCAGGTTACTCATCTATTTGTGAACTGGTCCAATTCTCTTGACTAAGAATTATTACTTAGTTATCCTTAACTAAGGTTTATCACTTAGTTTCCCTTCCCGTTATCCTTATTAACTACGATTTTTCCACTTAGTCCCCTGAACTAGGGTTTTGTCTAATGGGTTAAGTGTTGTCATTCGAGTTCATGACTTACCCCGCCTACGAATCATGTCAAAATTGGCTAAGTATTCAAGTTCAAGACTTAGCCCTACAAACCATGTATCAAGCTAGTTAAGTATATCAAGACGTTCATGACTTAACCCTAGATTATCGTGTCAGATTGGTTAAGTATAGGTTAACTTAACCCTATCAAATTACCGTGTCAGATTGGTTAAGTATAGGCTATCTTAACCCCATCCAGCTACCGCGTCCGATTGGTTAAGTATAGGTTGTCTTAACCTCATCGAATCATCGAGTAAAATTGGTTAAGTGTAGGTTAACTTAACGCCATTAAATTATCGAGTCGGATTGGTTAAGTATAGGTTAACTTAACCCCATTAAATTATCGAGTCGGATTGGTTAAGCATATTTAAGAGGTTCGTGACTTAACCCTATCAAATCACCAAGTCAGATTGGTTAAGTGTAAGTTAACTTAACCCCATCCACTAGTCGTATTTATAATGGTTAAGTATCATTCTTGTGGGTTTACTTAACCCTACCACGCATCGCGTTATCCCAGTCGGGTGTTATCAACCCATTTAGGTTAAACTAACCCATCCGCTAATCGTGTTATATGGTTAAGTGTCTTTAAGTAATCAAGTCCGATCTTACTTAACCTACCCATTCATGTCATATCGGTTAAGTGCCATTAGTCAAACTAACTTAACCTTATCATGTGGCATTAAGTAAATTAATGCACCCCAACCTCTCACATTAGACTTTGTTGTGGTTACTGGTTACGCCGGGCGGGTCCGGGCAGCTTTGCACCACAACCTAGTCTAACCTCGGGTTTTGAGCGCGATATGACCAACTAATCACATTGGGTCTTATTGTCTGTAGCTACTGGATTTGCCGGGCGGTTCCGGGCTGATTTATGCTACAAACTCAACCCAACCTCGAGTTGGTCACTTTCATGTTTTTCTACTTGTCATGTTCATGTCAAATTTAGGCTACGACAAAGTCCACGTTTTCCACTTATGCCCATTGTCCCATTACTTAATTCATGTTAAGTTTCATAGCCCATCTTAAGTTTTCCTAAACTACCCAAGGCGTATTCCCAACGCAAGTGAAAGCGAGTCAACATAGTAGGAATAATATGACAACATATTGGCCTCAAACATGTATGATAGCATAAAGGGATTGGCCTCAAACATGTATGATAGCATAACACTAGGTTCATCATCATAGGCATGTAAATGGCCATGAGGGGTTTTAGGTTCTTTTACATGCATAAGCCCCAAGTCAAGTTCATATGAATGTTCCACAAGTCAAATTGTTCTAAGGGTTCATGCCAACATTCCACAAGTCAAGATTCAATCTTGCATGATAAACTAGGTCAAACACAACATGAGTGGCATGATTTAATCACCAAGAAATAGCCCAAAGTCATAGGTTCAAGAGAGGGGCAAGACTAGATTCACATAGACTAACATACTTAGGTTTCATCTCATTTTATTTCATGTCAACATTAGAACTACCGTTTAGATCTAAAAGTAGCTAGAACTTACAAAGCGTGGCTAGAGATTTACGAGCAAGCATTTGTCATAGAACGGTGTTGAGATGATGCTCTACTTCCTTGATTTGATATAGAAAGCTTGCTCCTTTGACTTGAATCTAGTTTGCATGCTTAAGCCCTTGAAGTTGAAGATGGAGGCCATGATCAAGAGACATTTGGGCAGCACTTTGTTGTTAGGATGGTTTGTAGTGAATTAGGCTAGGTCCTAGGGTGTTTTTATAGAAGTTAGGACTAGTTTAGGCCCTTAGATTAACCCTAGTTTACATCTGAACCATCCATTCTCGTCACAGGCCAACAGAACAGACCCAAAGGAGCAAGCAGGTGCACCAGGCCAACCTGGCCCGACCAAGGAGGTCGACACCCAGGTCGACTGCCCAGTCGACCTGGTCCCTGGGGGGTCGACTCCCCAGTCGACCTGGGGCTGGGCGGGAAATTTTCCCGCCCAGTCTGTTTGAGGCTAAATTCGAAATTTGAAAAACTGTTTTCATTTTCTGACTTTTCGTGAAACTTCTAGAGGCCATATCTCAGTCATACGGACTCCAATTTACGAAATTTCGGACTCGTTTCCAACCAGAATTCCGAGACGAACGCAACGGCGCAACCCATTTCTCTTGATTCTTATTTTAAAATTTAATTCTGCCCTGATTTCTTGTTTTAACATGTTATAAAAATTCGGGTTGTTACAACGCATTAGGTAGTGGTCAGGGCACGCTTTACTGAACATGATTATAAGAGGTTGGGGGGTGTACAGGGCACGTTCAGGCGGAGTCATGAGCGTGCATGAGTCCGACTACATGAAACTAATCGCAAGTAACACCTACGGATATGGTTGTGTTTTATACGTTGTTCACCCTACTGTCGGGGCTGACACAGAATATTCGGATAAAATAGGCAGTCGATCGCATGGGTAGTAATTAGGGTAACACCTAATCATGTTAATACTAGTAAAGTTGGTGCAGTTAGTTTGATTCTTGGGATATGAATGAGAAGCTTAATCTACCTTTATCTTGTTTGGCATCTCGTTTACCTCTTGCGTATATACATATTTTACTCTACTTTCTCTTCTAGTGTTATTGATCTATCTTAACACCTTTTCATATAAATATGCTGAAATTACTAGAACTCACCAGTCTTTATGTCTGACCCTTTTTGTTTTCCTTCTCTCCCTTCCTTTTCCCCCTAGATTCTCAGAGTTGGAGTGGTCAATAGTTGCAATCATGGTCCTGCTTAGACTTGGATAGCTCTTCTATTTCAAGTATTTTCTTCAGTTTATTCATGCTTATTGTAATGACGCTTGAGGGATATTGTTAAGTTTCTTGTACTCTGATTATGAGATAGATTACTTTTGATATTTGAGAAAACATGACGCTGTAACTTTGGGTTTGAAACATTGTTTTCCTGAGTAATAAAAAGTTTAAGTTTTTCTGCTGCATTATTTGTATTTGTCTTGTAAATTTAGTTACTGTTTACCTATTACACTTCACTAAACTTAATGCATTCTCATTAGAGTGACAGTAACGGACGTGGGGTGTCACAGATAGTAGTGATTGTTTGAGAAGGGATAATGATTTTGTGTCCCTAAGACTGAAGACCCTAGAAGGGAAATTCTATAAGAGTGTCATCGGCCGAGAATGACCATATGACCATATATCCCCGAGGAGATAAAATGTTTAGGGATATGGGAAGAATACTTTATTGGGAAGGAATAAATAGGAACGTTGCAAAGTTTGTAGCTAGTTGTTTGACTTAAAAAGGCTAAGGAAGAATAAAGTAGGCCTGGAGGGTTATTGTTACCCTTAGAGATTCTTACTTGGAAATGGGAACATATTTTGATGGATTTATTTATGGGCATCCAAGGACTCATAAAGGAAATGAAGCTATTTGGGTCGTTGTGGATGAATTCACAAAGAGTGCCCATTTTATCTCTATTAAGAGGAATAAGACCATCTCTTTATTATCCCAATTATATGCCAAGGAGATAACAAGACTACATGGAATCTCGACAAGCATAGTTAGTGATAGAGGCCCTTTGCTTGTAAGTGAATTTTGAAGGAGCCTATAAGCAACTTTAGGGTTGACGCTGAGTTTAAATACATCTTATCACCCAAAAACCAATGCTCAGACAGAGAGAGTCAACAGAGTTCTTGAGGATCTGCATAAAGTATGCATCATCGACTTCAAAGGAGCTTGGGAGAAGCAATTGCTATTGGTGGAGTTTTCGCATAACAATAGTTATCGAGTGACGATTGGTATGGCCTCTTACGAAGAATTATATGGGAGACCATGAAAATCGCCTACTTGTTGGTGGGAAACTATCGACAAGATTTTACTCGAACCAGACCTTATCCGTGATTCTACGGAGAAAATCGCTTTGATTCGGCATTGAATGAAGATTACTCAAGACCGGCAGATATCGTACACGGACAAAAGGAGGAAGGAACTTGAATTTAGCATTGGGGATTTGGTATTTGTGAAAGTTTCCCCACTTAGGAAGTCATTCTGATTAGGAAAGGATGGGTGGATTCCAGATTTATTTGTCTATTTAAGATCGCGGATAGGATAGGGAAACCAGATTATCATGTGGATCTTCCCAAATTCTTATCGACGGTCCATAACGTTTTCCATATTTCTCATCTTTGTAAATGCCTTCACCATTCCGCAGTCAGACTCGAGCTTGATGAAATTTAGGACTTAGTGAGCTTCGAGTTGGATTCCAGGGTGCCCCGTGCCACTACAAAATCGTGGAGCATAGAATCAAAAGACTCTGCACCAAATATATTCTCTTAGTTCGAGTACAATAGGGAGATAACCCTGTAGGAAGCACATGGGAAACCGAGAAGTAGATAAGGCAAACTCATCCAGAGATTTTCTCGGGTAATTATTTCCTCTGAAAATTCCTTTTATGGTTGCATTGTGGTTTCTAGATTGGATTGTAGGAAATGGTTGCATTACGAATTCATTGTGTACTCATATAGAATTATATGCATATTAGGATGTTTTCTAACTTACAACATCACTTATTATACGTACACGCTAGGACTGAGCTCACTTTAGATGGTCTGCAGTACAAAATCACTATGAGTTATGGATGTTTTAAAAAAATAACATGGTTGTCAGGGAGAGTTGTGTTTTTTGCCTCCTTCGAAAAGCTTTCGAGACGAAATCCCTTTTAATGGGAGAAGAATGTTACACCCATAAAATGTACCTTAAATAAACATAGGATAATTAATTTTATAATAAATAATAGAAAAACTAGTAACAAATTAGTAGGTTGAAAATTTGATTTTTAGGAAATTAAGAATTGGGCTATGAAAGTATTATGGTTATCTTCGTGGCAAAATTCTGATCTATATTCATATTTTATTTACTGAAAATGAAGCCCATATGCAAAAGTTTAAAATAAAGAAACTTATGCATAAATGTTTACATGCAAGAATTGAAATTCAATCTGATTAAATATAAATCTGATATATAATTAATATTATATTGGCATAAAAGAATATTCCCTGAGGATTTGAATTTGTGTGTAAATATTTATATGCAATGGGGGAGAGGAATAATCAACTAACGAAAAGTAATCAAACTAATTAATCTAGAAATTAATAAAAATGACGTTACAGGAGATTAAAAGTCTCCTGGCTTGACCCCAGTAGGGGGTCGACTGCCCCTATAACAGGAAGGTCGACTTATGGGTTGTTAGATCCAAAAATGACTCTAACACCCAAATTGTATGAATATGCAGAGATTAATATCTAGAAATGAAAGAAAATGCAGAAAACACGCAATATTTATAGTGGTTCGGCATTGACGAGCCTACGCCCACTTTATATATCTTTGATTATATGTAGAATGCAAGTACAATCAATGTTCTCTCTCAATCTCACGATTACAATGATAATTCACTTAGTAATTTCGTAATAATACTGATCAGAAATAATAGAGAAGCAACAATGGTGATAACAACACTCAGAATTGCCAAAAAGATCCTGAAAATGCCAAGCGTAGGGTTATTTATAGGTGATATTTGCTAGCGGTTTGTGGCCACACGTGGCACAAATCCCGAGGATCTCGGACTGGTTCGTGGCTTGATGGAGAAATGGTCAATATGACAGTTAGGGACAGATGTCACGAGATCCTGATCTTTCGGATCGTGGAAGACCCGGTTATTGCCTTCATTCTTCGGACCTGGCATCAGATAGTGACGCATATCCACAAATGGGTCGTGGACCCTGTTACGAGCGGGTCGTGATACTTGATCATGAACCGGGGAACGAAGCTGGCCACAAGTAGAATTCGGTGTTCCACATGCCGAGGTAATTCAATTCCTGGTGGCTTGATTAGAAAACTATCCAACATTTTCCCCCCTCGAAGTATGTTTCATTGGGAATGGAACATGCTTCGAAACTATCGAACCTTCCTTTAATGAAACGATGCAGATCAGCAATTACACCTCTTCATAGCGACACACTATTTCGAATGGTTAAACCCTTTGGGAATTATAAATATTAGTCCGAATATCTAGTTATTTTTTTGTTCATGAGCTAATTTCCATCTCCTGAACTCCAAAGTGTACTGTAGTCAGCTTGTTAGGTAAGCTTTTAAATTTTTATAAATATTTCTGTGTCTTCCATTTTAGTGAGCATCATCAAGTTCGGGTCGTCGAAACATCATACGGTTCATGGAATTGGACACTCATTACGGTCCGATGGTCGAACGGGCCTCTTTTCAAACTATGATGAACTTTCCAATTTCGATCGTGAGTTATTGACAGAGTGGGCCTTATCTCGAGCTAAGATGGGCTGTTGCTCGTGGCCTATAGGCTTCCACGGACCGAATGGGAAAAAAAGGAGGAGACAAACGGTCTTTTAATTGGCTATATATAAGCCGCCCCTTCATCTTTCTTACTTTCCTCTTTTTATTTTCTTATTGTCGCCTCCTTAATTTTTTCATTTCAAACCCTAAGTCAGAACTTTCTCCAGCCCACAGATTTTCAAAATCGTTCATTCAATCCAAACAGGTAGTTACAGCGATGATTGCAATTTCTCTTTTTCTTTTAAGTATCAATTTGGATTTGGCTTCGTTTCCATGGGTTTTCCTTTTTTTGTCTTTGGGGTTGTCACTGGCACTGGAGGTGACGACGGCGGAGCTTCGATGAGTTCATGGAGATGGAAGATAGTGGATTAGGGAGGAAGTGCCTTGGCGAATTAGCTTATCGGTTAGGGATCCATTCGTGGTGACAGTGTTGTGAGTGGAGGAAAGAGTTACTGGAGAGGAAGAAGATGAGCTTTACCAGAGTGGTTCGTTAATGGGGTAATGGCTTGGTTCGTGGCAATAGGGTGATGGAGGGACCAGAGATGAAGGCGAAGTGCTGAAATTGATGGCGGATCGGGTCGTGGAAATAGGGGAGCGTCGGTTCGTGGAAATAGGAAGTGGAGTGGATCGTGGGGGAATTTCTAACGAGTCGTTTGGGTGAAGCAAAGTAGGGAGCTGGACTGACCCATGATCCAATGTCTGTTTCACGAGCCGAAGCTCCTCCACGAGCGTGACTTATTGACGATCCATCTTTCGCGAGCCGGTCTCTGTTCCACGATCTGATACCTATGCCATGAGCTGAACCCCGAGACTTCAACAAACCAGCTTTATTAACAATCCAATACACATGTTGGTTGAAAAATGCAACGCAATTCTAATATATCAATGAATAGTTAGTTTAGAGCCTTCGAGATGAGCTGACATGGCTGGACTGAATAATAGCATAGCTCACTGACATAAAATGACCATTATTACGTTTATCCAATTTACTTTGTGTCTCTATTTTTCCAGTATTATGCACATCTGTACACATCAACACTTGAACATGCACAGGGTTCACGGGTAACTGCATCCTAATCTTTCATGTTTACTCGCCAACACAGCAATGTCAGATAGACGCTCCTCAAGAATATCCGAAATAAGAGTAGATCCAAAATCCTCAAAATATCACAATCCTGAATTGCTCCCATCAGGCTCAGACTGGAGTAATTCTGGCTCCGATTATGAAATAGATACAGAATCGAATTCTTCTGAGAGCACATCGTTTGAAGAAGAGGAATCGGAAGACGATTGGGCTCCTGACGAGATCCCAGGTGTAAAGGAAGTATAGAAAGAGAAGCTCACTGATTCTCTAGCTTCCAAATTGGATGATATAAGACTAAACAACATATGCTTAAGGCATGGGATTTCTTGGGACAACGTGAAAACTCCAGAAGATGGAGATAGGCCTCAATCTACCTCAGAAGGGTACATGACTGTCAGCCGTCTCTTGTGCTGGGTAGGCGTTATTCCTCCATTTCCTTAAATTGTCGTCGATCTACTAAGACGACTACACATTGCCTCCATGCAACTCCATCCTAACGCTTACACGGCTTTGTATACTCTATACGTTGCATATGTAAAGGTTCTATAGACTGAGCTCACTTTCAAGGATTTGAAATTTTATTATCATTTCAAGCATCGTTCCGTAGGTACTCCGAATTTCACTTTCTTCGAGTCAATTTCCAGCAAAAAGGTTTTATCAGACAGTCATAGCAACATAGGGGATGCCAAATCTGATTGGTTTTACATAAAGCGTCAAGCTGGATGTGCGAGGAAGTGGCTACAATCAAGTATGCTTTAAATCTTTCAATGCATGCTCCGATTGCATAATTAAAGTGCTAATGTGTTTCTTTGTTCTGTGCAGATCACAACTTTGCAAAAACAGAAGGTTAGATATATGAAGACCGACTGTCCCACCTCCTTAAAAGTAAATCAGATTTCTTAAGAATTAAGAATTGTATCATCGACAAGAATCTTCACAAACACCATCTTTTGGACATATGATTCGGGCTTGGTTGGGTAGCAAGCCTTACAATTATGTTCCCCCCACTCTTAGGAGTCTAGTAGCATGCCCCCGGTGAAGGGAGAAGGAACAATAGGAGCGGAAATCCCTGAAAGTCCTTCTCTAATGATCGACCAGGACGATGATTATCTAAATATATACAAAGGATACGAGGCTCAGGTTAATGAACCGAAGGATGATCCTTCTTCTAAAGGACAGTATCCCCTGAAGGCTCTACCACCAGTGGAACCTACATTAACAGAGGAGCAGACACTTGAGGGTTTAGAAAAGATCTCCTTGCCAGATGACCTTTATACCCTCGGAGATTTCGGAGAGGAACCCTCTTCCCTACATCCGAGGGAGAGACCTCTCCTACCAAAGATAAAGAAATCGCACAAACGAGCCAAACTTCGGGTCCTGGTTTGCTAGGGGGGATTATACAGGCACACAAACCACATGCACCACCTGTCACAACACTTTTACACTAATTATATTCAAAATCCTAACTTCTACTTGTTATTTTCTGCACGAAACATGCCACATCGTTACTCTTACTCTTTCCGCGCTCTTCGCGAGAATACTCCCAGGCTTTCTTCTATGTCCGAGCACGATCGCAGCGACAGTCGTGGGAGGGATAGTCAAAGACGCCATGATTCCTATCAACCTCATTCCCCGCACTCTCTCTCCTTCTAAGCAGGATACTAGGAAGTCCCACAGTCGCCAAGTACCACATACTAGGGGTAAAGAGATTCCCAAGGCTCCAACTCCTCCCATGGGCCTACCTCCACAGGATAAAAATTCTAAGAAGCATCACGGACCTAAAGATAAGCATAAGGGGTCGGACAAAGACAAAGAAAAGGAGAAGGCAGATCTGGTTCCTTCTAGCCAACGTCACCTGGAATCCACTACTACGCAGGAGGTGACTTTGGCCCCTGATAACCAGGCTAAACTGGAGCACTTGCGGAAACCATTTCCCGAGATCTATTTTGAGAGAATGGTCTTTGTCCCAGACTTAGAACCGGTTCCAGAGGACTGGGATGTTGAAGTTGTGGGGCACATCGCCCATGTAGCCAAGCAATATAAGATAATAAAGAAACATGCCAAGAATCTTTTCGATGTTATCCGTACTCTAGAGATAGAGGCAGCCAGGGCCAGAGTAAAAATGGATAATGATGCCAGGGCTAGGAATAAAGCAGTAAAGGATCTTGAGGATACACAGGCTCTTCTTGCTTTAGCTCAACGGGATGCTGACAATTTTAAGACTGAGCTAGAGAATGCCTAAAAACGCTTTCATCATGAGATTGATTCAAACAGCCAAGAGCTAATGGCTTTAAATAGGGAAATTGAGGATCTTAAAACTGATAACACTGAACTGAAGGCTGCACATGATTGCTTTCCTATGGAAAAGGCTTCTTGGGAAAAGGAAAAGGCGAGTTTAAAAAGTAAACTTGCCGATGTTGAGGAACGTGCAGCTCTTGCTGAGAGTAACGCCAACATAGCTCTTGAGTCGGCCTCCACTGCTAATCTTGCCGTAGCCGAGAAGAAGATAGAAGGATTTGAGGAGCTGCTTATGGACTTCTTTGCTAAGGTTATTCGAACCCGAGACATCTCTTGGATCCAGTATTATAACACCACTTTAGTTAATGTCTGGGATATGATTGTCGAGGGAGAAAAGCAGCGACTGAAGATTGAGGAAATTGACGAAGGCCAACTTATGGAGACTTTCCTCAAGGGTGGAGAGGCTGAGGCTTTAGCAGAGGGTAGGCATATGATCCGAGAGGCCATGGAGAAAGAGAAACCTGATCTCAAGGGCAAAGCCATGATCGATAAGGGTTCCAGCTCGGCACCGGAACTTAAAACTTCTGAAGTTGAGGAATACAGTCCAGATGATCCCTTGATCTCCGAAGCCCCAATTCCTCCTGTTGTTGGGGCTTCCACTGCAACGTCAGCCGAAGAGTCAGCGGAAGGTATCTCCACATTTTCTCCACAATTTATCAAAGCTATTATCACTTGTCGTCGTATTGCGGAGCAATCAATTGAAGAGGCCATATTTTCTCCCAAATTAATAACTGTTACTTCTCATAATATAGGTGTCAAGTCCATCGAGAAAATTGTAGAAAAGTGGGCTGAGGTCGATATGGTCAGCGTGCCCCCAGTTACTGAGATCATTCCCGAAGATCCAAAGCAAACCGAGGTTGAGACAACTAAGGAGGATATTGGGGTATCAAGCACGGATGCTCCAAAAGATGCTGAAATTATTGGAGCCCTTGACGATACCGATGACGGTCACGAGGATGAAGAGGAGGATGCAGACATCATAAGGGAGACCAAAGATAATGACAGCGAGACTCTGGCTGAAATCAAGGCAAAGAGGGATAAGTAGTTGGCTCTGAAAATAGAGGAACAACAGCCTCTAGATGTACAACCGATCTCCGCAACCGCTTCCGGTTCTGGGATGATCATAAAGTTTTCCAGTAAATCAATAACCATGCAGCTTGCAGTCTAGTTTTCCAACCTTCCAATAGATCCTCCGTCTAACAATAAGAAGAGGAAACAAGACAAAACCAATGTCGGTAAGGAGGAGACGGAAAAGAAAAAGAAGGAGAAGAGGCTGAGGTCCTCCCAAAAGCCCAAGTAGTACTAGTTTAATTATGCCTTTCTTTTTAGTATTTCCACTGGCCTTATGATGTAGCTGCGAGCATGGCCCTCGCATTTTTTGCTTAGCCTTATTTTGTAAGTCTGAACTTAGTGAATGAAAACCTGTTTCTTTTGCATCATCGCGTACCTGCAAGTTTATCATATATGTAAGTTGATCATTTTAAGTAACAGATATTAAATATAATCATAACAGAATTAAAGTCATATGTAATCGACATTAAAAATTCCTTGCACTACACATAAATGTGCATCGATATGCCCCCAATCAATCGTTAATATGATGCCAGGCCAGGGCTTATTGAGGATTGATTAGAGTCATATGTGTGTTGTCCCCCAGGCTTGGAGATGAGGGGTTTGTTTGGTCTCAGTTTTCAGTCTTGTTACCGATCCTGCAGCGGGATAAAAGTTCTTATGCGGCGTTTAGTTAAAACGCCCTTATACTCTCCTGTCGTATACCCAGGGTAGAGTTCGAACTCAGCTTTCGATTTGTTCCCCATTCCTTCAGCGGGGTAAGAATTCTTTGGTGGCGCTAAGTCTCTAGAGCCTTTATACTCTCCTATCGGATGTCAAGGGTAGAGTGTTATCGAGACGGTCTTTTAATCATGGTGCACCCTCACGTCTCGCGGAAAATTCTTTGTCCTTCGTACTACTTCTCAGATCACAAGAACAGGAGCATTGACGGTAGTGTTGTTTACTTGACTGCACACCCGGACATAGATAATGTGATCTCTTGTTTTAATAGAGGGCATTTTTGAAGTATGTGTTTCAAGATCATCGTAGGATTTCATAAAATTTCATAATGGTGATAGCTCACACAAACAAAAAATAGCAAAATAAATAAGCAAGGCAGTAAAAGTAAATAATACATGATATTTTTATAATGGTTCGGTCGAATCATGACCTACGTCCACTTTTATAATCTCTTGTTTAAATAACTAGAATGTTCTAGGCAAGTCGTGCCTTTTTACATGGTCCTAAAAACAAAAGAATAAATTGAAAATTTATGTCAAATAATGCCGCAGATGCTGGGCATTCCACACTCTGGGGATTTCGTCTCCATCCACGGTCGCTAACTTGAAGGTTCCATTATCAAGCCTCCGTAGGATGGCATATGGTCCTTCCCACTTTGGGCCCAAATGTGCTGGAGGTGGAAAGACGCGTTTCAGAACCAAGTCTCCGGGTTCAAAGGTTCAAGCTCGGACTTTTTTGTTGTAATACCAAGTGACCTGTTGCTTGTGCCTCAATGCACGTAGGTCGGCTTCATCCCTCTTCTCTTCAACCATATCCCGGGATTCAAGGAGCAACTCGTTGTTGGTCATTGGGTCATAATAAGTGGTTCTGTGAGAAGGTACTTCTAATTCAACTGGGATGATTGCTTCTGCTCCGAAAGCAAGGGAGAAAGGTGTGTGACCCATTGCCGACTTATAGGTTGTCCTGTAGGCCCATAGAACCAAGGGTAGCTCATCGACCCACTTGGCTTTGGCCCGCTTCACTCTTTTCTTTAGAATGGATTTAATCACTTTATTTGCCGCTTCTACCTGCCTATTCGGTTGCGGATGCGCCACAGAGGTGTACCTTTTCTCGATGTGGTACTTCTGGCAAAAGTCTTTGAATTCTGCGCTATCAAATTGAGTTCCGTTATTTGTTATGACGACCTTCGGAATCCCGAATCGGCATATAATGTTTCTGACGACGAAGTTAATTACTCGCTTGGTCGTGATCTTGGTCAATGGTTCTGCTTCGACCCACTTTGTGAAGTAATCCATGGCCACAATGGCAAACTTTGCTCCACCTTTTGCTATGGGGAGACTTCAAATAATGTCAATCCCCCACATAGCAAAAGGCCACGGGCTCATCACTGTCTTCAACTGACTAGGTGGTGCCCTAGGGATCTTGGAAAATCTTTGGCATGCGTCAAATAGCCGTGCATATTTAGCTGCGTCTTTGTTTATGGTAGGCCAGAAATAGCCATACCGCAATATTTTATTTGCCAGTGTTTGTCCTTCAGTATGGTCACCGCTTTCGCCTTCATGCACTTCTTTCAGTACACGCTTGATATCGTCATGAGCTATGCACCGGAGGAGAGGCATCGAGAATCCCTGCCTATATAGGATTTCTCCTTGCATGATATATCTGGAGGCTTTTCGGATAACAACATGCCTCTCGCTCTTCTTGGTCGGAAGCGTTCCATTTATTAGAAAGTTCTTCAAGGGTGTCATCCACGACTCCCTTTCTGGTTCAATTTCCAATACGAGATCAATTTCCATCTGATCAATGCTTGGAGAGTGCAATACCTCAATTGGAACTAGTTCAGCATCTTCGGGACTGTCAGAACTAGCCATCTTCGCCAACTTATTTGCCTTTTGATTCTCAGCTCGAGGAATATGGAATATGCTGTAGTGATCAAGGTTATCGAGCAACTTTCTTACTTCTTTTAAATATGATATCAGCCTCGGACCCTTAGCCTGAAATTCCTTGTTGACTGGTTCACAACTAACTTGGAGTCGCAAAAGATATCTAGCTTCGTTATTTCCAATTCCTTTGCAAGTTTCAGCCCAACAATGTGGGGTTCATACTCAGAATCATTATTCGTGGCATGAAACTCCAATTTGGGGGCGTGGTATATTGATCGGTCTTCGGGAGTTACAAGCACAACTCCAGCGCCAGACTGTCTGTCATTCTTGGCGCCGTCAGTATATAATTTCCAGGCGTTGGGGTCAAGAAGTTGTTTCGGAGAATTAGCTTCTCCACTCACTACATCATCCTCCGGGATAGTGAACTCTGCTATAAAGTTTGCCAGTACTTGACCTCTTATCGATCGTCGGGGCTGAAAATTCAAATCAAACTGACTTAACTCAATGTTCCATTTGAGTAGTCTTCCTGATGCCTCTAGCCCCTGCAAAACTTGTCTAAGCAGATGGTTAGTGTACACGTTGATTGGATGAGCCTGAAAATAGTGGTGAAGCATCCTGGAAGCGATCAGTAAACTGTACATGAGCTTTTCTATTCTTGGGTAGTTTCGCTCGGCTGCCGCCAACTTCTTACTCACATAGTACACTGGCCTTTGAACCTTATCTTCTTATCTCACCAAGGCTGAGCTTATCGCATGGGATGACACTGCCAAGTACACAAACAAGTCCTCGTGATCGATCGGTTTGACAGTATCTGGGTTTCTCAAGATGATCCAGAAGGTTCTGAAATGCTTCTACACAATCAGGAGTCCATTCGAAATTGTGCTTTCCTCGCTTTATCAATTCGAAGAATGGAATACACTTATTCATAGCTTTAGAGATAAATCTACTCAACGCAGCTACTTTTCCCGCAAGGCTTTGCGCATCTTTGATTTGCCTAGGTCTCGAATGTTTCTGATTGCCGCGATTTGGTTGGGGTTGATTTCAATTCCACGCGAACTGACGATGACTCCTAAGAACTTCCTTGAGGCTACTCCAAATGAACACTTCACAGGGTTGAGTTTCATCCCATATCTTTGGAGGATATCAAACATTTCTGCTAAGTCGGCAGTGTAGATGGACGATTGTTTGGACTTTACTGACATGTCATCGACGTATACCTCCATTGTCTTCCCAATTTGGTTGTAGAACATCTTGTTCACCAGTCGCTGGTAGGTAGCGCCGGCGTTCTTCAAACCAAATGGCATCACTACATAGCAATATAACCCTAAGTCTATGATAAAGCTAGTATGCTCTTGATCCGGAACGTGCGTAGGAATTTGGTTATATCCCAAGTAGGCATCCATGAAGGAAAGGAGTTCGTGACCTGTCGTTGAATCCACCAACTGATCGATTCTCAGTAGTGGAAAACTGTCCTTCGGGCAGGCTTTGTTCAAGTCCGAGAAGGCAATACAAGTGCGCCACTTTCCGTTAGCTTTCTTTACCAAGACTAGATTTGAGATCCACTCTGGATAGGTTGAGTCTCTGATGAAACCATTACTTCTCAACTTCACTACTTCTTCCTTCAGGGCAGTAGATCTCTCTGGGCCCAGCATTCTCCTTTTCTGTTTGATGGGTGGATGCTTCGGGTTGATATTTAATGAATGGCTCATAATCGAGGGAGATATCCCACACATGTCAGCGTAGGTCCAGGCAAACACATCTAAATTAACCTTCAAGAAATCTGTCAATTCTCTTGCTCGAAGGGGATCCAACTGGGATCTAATCTTCAGGACCTTCTCTGGGTCACTATCATCAATTGGTACATCCACAGTCGTTTCATTGGGAGTCTTCATTCTGCCTCCAGGTTCTTCATCCTCTCTGGGATCTATGTAACACCCCACCTCCGCTAGGGTCACTCACAAAGGGAATGCACTAGGTTTGGTGAAGCATTATCGAGGTAAACATGCACAGAAATATTACAAGACAGAACATATATAAAACAGCGGAAGTACAACAAATTTCACTACCTTATAAAATAAGGTCTAAAGCCTTTTACATTAGAATAAATCAAAACCTATCTTGCAATAGTAAAGAAGCATAAAACCTTTTCATAAGTTATTCCCCCAAAATAAAGCGGTGAAGCAGCCATAGCCAAGAGAAGACCAAGCTATACATGATGACCTTCAAGCATAAGAGGTCCGAACTAAACAACATCAATTCCTCCCTGAAAACCTGGGGGGGAAATGGAAGACAAAGAGGCGAAAGAAAACGGGGTCAGTCATAAAGACTGGTAAGTCCTATCTACTTCCAGCATAAAAACAGGTAAAGGTAACATGACATGCATAAACTGAAAGTAAACATAAGGATGACGACAAGATAGATAAGCTAAACCAAGAAAACTGGATGAACTACTGTAGCAAGATAAACTAAGGTATCATGATAAACTACGGTGTCAAGATAAATCAAGGTATCACATCGTTAGGTTTCTATCAAGTATACTACCCCAAGGTATCTATCATGTCTAACATCCCACGGTATTTATCATGTATATTTTCTTTGCACCTCTCGTACTAGTATCCCAACCCGCGTCATGTGTTTACTATGAATGTCCCTTGCCCAATGTCATGTAATGGTCCATGTCAACCTAATATATAGCATATGTAGGTTTTCGCCACTCGTATGTTTCTTTCCATGTATAAGTTCAGTCCTTTGTCGTAGGCCGTACGGGCTTTCCCATGTAAATCTATACCACCTCAACGTAGTACTATTTTATCCTTGAAGTTGTTTTGGACTGCTACCCTTGATCTGGTTATGTTTTCTTACCACGAACTATCGTGTGTTCACTTAGGATTTATGCCACCTAGGACCACTAGGGATTATGCTACCTAATGAACGTTTCCATGTCTCGGTTTGGGTTCAAGCCACCTAGAGCAACTAGGGATTATGCCACCCGTCAACCACGCCCTTTGTCCCACGTATAAATCGTGAATCGTTTTCCATGTCTAGACGCACATGTATCTCAATGTGCCATCCGAGTTCCGTGCCAGGGCAAATCAAGAAATACGGAACTCGGTCGGGAGCTTTAAGTCGTCTGCTGATGCAGATATCAAGGTCTGTTTTTGAATTCGTGGCTATGGTCCCATGTGACCCCTCCCTCAACTACTGAAAGGCAACTCAAGCAAAATCATGTATGAGAACTACATCCCGGCCCCACTATGCCCCACTTACCTATTGGCCAACCTCACCCATAACTCGATAGCAAGTATATGGTCTGTTGGGAGTTCTCTGCCTTTCCGTACGCACACGATTGACTAAAGATGGTAGGTAGTCGATGACGTGCTATCCAGGGCAAAAACAAGTATCGTCGACTCCACGCTAATCTATCCCAGTCTTTAGGTCGCTCGCATAGCAACCAAGGCATACTCTTGGTTCTTCTACCGCAGACCTTAACCTCTTGTAAGCCCAGGCGGATCATCTGCAACTTCACAAAGGGATACCAAGAGTATCCTCACGTCCCCCGAAGCTACCTCTCCGTCACCCAGTTCGTTGGAGCCTTTATCTAAGTCAGATAATTCGCTCCTCCACGTGTGTTCAAGCGATGACCTACCGTATCGGGTTACTCATCTATCTGTAAACTGGTCCAATTTCCTTGACTAAGAATTATTACTTAGTTATCCTTAACTAAGGTTTACCACTTAGCTTCTCTTCCCGCTATCCTTGTTAACTACGATTTTCAACCTAGTCCCCTGAGCTAGGGTTTTGTCTAATGGGTTAAGTGTTGTCATTCAAGTTCATGACTTAACCCGCCTACGGATCATGTCAAGATTGGCTAAGTATTTAAGTTCAAGGCTTAGCCCTACAAGTTGGTAAAGTATACCAAGAAGCTCATGACTTAACCCTATCAAGTCAAATTGGTTAAGTATTTGTTTGTCTTAACCCTATCAGATTATCGTGTTAGATTGATTAAGCATAGATTATCTTAATCCCATCAGATTATCGAGTCGGATTGGTTAAGTATGGGTCAGCTTAACCCCATCCACTAATCGTATTACAATGGTTAAGTATATTTAAAAGGTCTTGTGACTTAACCCTATCAGGTCCGCATATTAGATTGGTTAAGTATAGGTTACTTAACCTCATCAAATCATCATGTATAATTGGTTAATTATAAGTTACTTAACCCCATTAAGTTATCATGTTAAGTTGGTTAAGTATTGGTTACTTAACCCCATTGAATTACCAAGTTTAGATTGGTTAAGTGTTTAACTTAACACCATCGAATTACCGTGTTTAGATTAGTTAAGTCTAAGTTACTTAACCCCATCTAATTACCAAGCCGGATTAGTTAAGTGTAAATTACTTAACCCCATCCCCTAATTGTCTTATATGGTTAAGTGTCATTAAGAAATCAAGTCTGGTTTAACTTAACCTACCCATTCGTGTCATATCGGTTAAGTGTCATTAGTCAAAATTACTTAACCTTTTCATGTGGCATTAATTAGATTAATGCACCCCAACCTCTCACATTAGACTTTGTTGTGGTTACTAGTTAAGCCGGGCAGGTCAGGGTAGTTTTACACCACAACCTAGCCTAACCTCGGGTCTTAAGCGCGACATGACCAACTTCTCACATTGGGTCTTATTGTTTGCAACTACTAGTTAAGCCGGTCGGGTCCGGGTAGTTTTATGTTGCAAACTCAACCCAACCTCGAGTTGGTCACTTTCATGTTTAGTCTAGTGTCATATTACACTTACAACCCATACGTGTCTAGTTTCAAGTCCCATGTTTACCCCCACATGTCATGTCCACATTTAGGTGTATCATGAGTGCCATATTTTCATGAAATCCCATGTCCAATTATCATGTCATAATCACGCTCGTCTAACCTACCCCAAATCGTGTTTCAAACCCAAGTAAAAGCGAGTCAACGTAGTAAGGATACTATGCTACATATTGGCCTCAAAACATGCACGATGCCAAAAAGGGATTGGCCACAAACATGCATGGTATCATAAGGGGTTTGGCCTCAAAATATGCATAGCATCATAAGGGGTTTTTGGCCTCAAACATGCATAATGTCACAACGGGATTAGCCACAAACATGCATGATATCATAAGGGAATTTGGCCACAAACATGCATAGTATCATAAGGGAATTTGGCCACAAACATGCATGATAACATATGGGGTTTGGGTTCATTTACATGCATAAGCCCCAAAGTCAAGTCTTTGGCAATGTTTCACAAGTCAAATGGTTCCCAAAGGTTCATGCTAACATTCCATAGATAAAGATTCAAACTTGCAAGATAAACTAGGTTAAACATAACATGAGTGGCATGATTAAGTCGCTAAAACTTAGCCCAAGGTCATAGATCATAGAAAAGGAGCAAAATTAGGTTCACATAGGCTAGCATACTTATGTTTCATCGCATTTTATTTCATGTCACATTAGAACCACCGTTAGAATCTACAAGTAGCTAGAACTTACATAGCGAGGCTTAGGGAAGGATCATGCATCGTCTTGACGAAGAAAGGTGGCTCCTTTGTTGAAGAATTGTCATGAAATTTGCGTAGCAACGTTGATCCACTCCCTTGATTTGATGTAGCAAGCTAGCACCTTTGATTCAGATCCGATTTGAATGCATAAGCTCTTGGAGTTGGAGATGGAGGCCATGATCAAGAGGGATTTGGGCAGCACTTCGTTGTTAGATTGATTTTGAGTGATTTAGGTTAGGTCCTAGGGTATTTTTATAGAGATTAGGACTAGTTTAGGCCCTTAGATTAACCCTCGGATAGATTTGAACCCTCAAAATCCGTCACAGGCCCATAAAACATGTCTTGAGGAACAAGTCAGGTGCACCCAGGCCCAAGTGGTCGGACCACCCAGGTCGACACCCGTGTCGACTGGGCAGTCGACCTGCCCCCTGAGCGTGTCGACTCCCCAGTCGACACCCCAGTTGACCTGGGGCTTGGGCGGGAATTTTCCCGCCCAGTTCGTTTGGCTCCAGATTTGAATTTCGAACTGTTTTTGAACTTGAATTTTTCTGAAAACTTTGACGGGCCATAACTGGGTCATACGGACTCCGATTCTCGAAAACTCGGACTCTATTTCGCTTATTTTTCCGAGACGAACGCAATGGTGCAACCCATTTCTCCTGATTCAGATTTTTTTATTAAATTCTGCCTTGATTCTTGTCTTAGCATGTTGTAAAAATCCGGGTTGTCACATTCTCCCCAACTTAAAGGATTTCGTCCCCGAAATCTCCAAGTTAGGAAGAACGTATCCTACCATCCATCATCCATCTACTCAAAACATCATTCACAGGCAACCATTGTCCTTAGATGATTTCTAATGCCATATGAACATATGCAGAACGTGTGTGTATATGCTTCTTAGCTAATGCTAGTGATCAGGCCTGAATGATCTTTCTAATGCAAAATATGTTTAGTGCCATGAGTCCAACATGTATGCAAATAGTCCTAGTCACATAAACACTATATGTGTGCACAAACATTCATTCATATGCAACATCCGCATGACAACACATTCAATTTCATCCATAAACAAGTATAAATACTCGTGCATATGCAATATGAAACGTGGCCGCGTCAATCTAGTATCTAATGTGTATTCGCGCATCCACGAGCAACCACTTGCAACCATTTGCAACCATATCAATCATAACATGTTTCAAATACATGTTTACATCCATAGAGTTCTATCGAAGGTTCCCAAGATAAGATCGAGGAGATAAACAAGACAAACTCCTTACGGGGTTTGAAACAGAAACAGGACCGAGAGGATATCCACCAAGCGATAGCATGCAAGTAAGCTCTACAAGCGAACCAAGGATCAAAGATATACTCTTAAAAAGAGACATGATGCGCGTGTCTAAGCCGCATTTCCATGAGCTTAATTCCATTATGCCTTGACGGCCTTTGACTTCATGATTTCGTAGCTCCTTGATTCCTATTTCCCAGGTATGAGTTGGAACTCATTTCACTATCGCCTCTCGTTCCACTTTCACTTATTCTTTCCCTAGTATACTTGGCTCAACCATATCTGCGTACTCATGCAAGCTCTCCAAAATTCACTAGTGAATTCTGGATCTCGTTTACCGATGCCAATCCATGTTACCACGCGCACTTACTAGGGTGATTCCTATAACCCATGCTCAAGCGGAATGAACCATCCGTCTTATTGGCGAACGTTACTCGATTGGATCGGAGATTTCCGATAAATGCATCAAGAGATTCTAGGTAACTAACCATGACAGAACCCAAAAGGTTACACGAGACTTCGAGGGTATTACCAAGGCAAGTTAAGAGTTTAACTATCCTCCTTTCAAAACCGAGAATGGCATCCATTACTGGATCACCACTTCATCCCTAGAATCCATCCATAGCTCAACAATAGAAGCATTGCTCCTAATCTCAACACTTGGCATAGACGTTCTCAAATCCAAACAAGTCATGAATAAGTGGACCGACTCTCCAACCAGATTTTGGGACTAAAGTGGGATCTTCTACCATGCTAGTACTAAGGTGCAGAGACTTAACTATCGAGTCAGACTTAAATGATGCGATGATCAAAACAAAGTCTAGACGGGATGATAGAAAAGAAAGGCTAAGCCTTTAACAGAAACGGTACCATTCCTCTTAGGTACGCTAGAAATGGGGCATACAATTGCCATCTCGCTGATCTTGTCCTTATCTACCTTTGTTGATCAAGCCATACCAACAAGTTTCTTATTCTTGAGCTCGTGTCCTTTATCCTTGCTCTTCTATCCCTTCTTATAACTTCAGTAACAGGTCTCTCGAGAACTTCCTCCATCGCACGGGAAAACACTTACGTAGCTAGACAAGGATTAGTCGCAGTTAAAACTACTGTGACTACAGATGGAGGAAAGAAAGGAAAAGAGGTTCAATCAAGGAAACAAAGGATAGTGCTAATGGCTTTTGGGGAATAGCCTTTAAAAAAACTTTTCTTGAAAAACGCTTCTTTGTAAACGGTTTCTCAAATAGTTTTCAGAAGGTTTTAAAAACTTTTGCCCAGTCTGGTAACCTTCTGCTCTGATACCAAATGTAACACCCCACCTCCGCTAGGGTCACTCACAAAGGGAATGCACTAGGTTTGGTGAAGCATTATCGAGGTAAACATGCACAGAAATATTACAAGACAAAACATATATAAAACAGCGGAAGTACAACAAATTTCACTACCTTATAAAATAAGGTCTAAAGCCTTTTACATCAGAATACATCAAAACCTGTCTTGCAATAGTAAAGAAGCATAAAACCTTTTCATAAGTTATTCCCCAAAATAAAGAGGTGAAGCAGCCATAGCCAAGAGAAGACCAAGCTATACATGATGACCTTCAAGCATAAAAGGTCCGAACTAAACAACATCATTTCCTCCCTGAAAACCTTGGGGGGGGGGGGAACGGAAGACAAAGAGGCGAAAGAAAACGGGGTCAGTCATAAAGACTGGTAAGTCGTATCTACTTCCAGCATAAAAACAGGTAAAGGTAACATGACATGCATAAACTGAAAGTAAACATAAGGATGACGACAAGATAGATAAGCTAAACCAAGATAACTGGATGAACTACTGTAGCAAGATAAACTAAGGTATCATGATAAACTACGGTGTCAAGATAAATCAAGGTATCACATCGTCAGGTTTCTATCAAGTATACTACCCCAAGGTATCTATCATGTCTAACATCCCACGGTATTTATCATTTATATTTGCTCAGCACCTCTCGTACTAGTATCCCAACCCGCGTCATGTGTTAACTATGAATGTTCCTTGCCCAATGTCATGTAATGGTCCATGTCAACCTAATATATAGCATATGTAGGTTTTCCCCACTCGTATGTTTCTTTCCATGTATAAGTTCAGTCCTTTGCCGTAGGCCGTACGGGCATTCCCATGTAAATCTATACCACCTCAACGTAGTACCATTTTATCCTTGAAGTTGTTTTGGACTGCTACCCTTGATCTGGTTATGTTTTCTTACCATGAACTATCGCGTGTTCACTTAGGATTTATGCCACCTAGGACCACTAGGGATTATGCAACCTAATGAACGTTTCCGTGTCTCGGTTTGGGTTCAAGCCACCTAGGGCCACTAGGGATTATGCCACCTGTCAACCACGCCCTTTGTCCCCTGTATAAATCGTGAATCATTTTCCATGTCTAGACGCACATGTATCTCAATGTGCCATCCGAGTTCCGTGCCAGGGAAAATCAAGAAATACGGAACTCGGTCGGGAGCTTTAAGTCGTCTGCTGATGCAGATATCAAGGTCTGTTTTTGAATTCGTGGCTATGGTCCCACGTGACCCCTCCCTCAACTACTGAAAGGCAATTCAAGCAAAATCATGTATAAGAACTACATCCCGGCCCCACTATGCCCCACTTACCTATTGGCCAACTTTACCCATAACTCGATAGCAAGTATATGGTTTGTTGGGAGTTCTCTGCCTTTCCGTACGCACACGATTGACTAAAGATGGTAGGTAGTCGATGACGTGCTATCCAAGGCAAAAACAAGTATCGTCGACTCCACGCTAATCCATCCCAGTCTTTAGGTCGCTCGCATAGCAACCAAGGCATACTCTTGGTTCTTCTACCGCAGACCTTAACCTCTTGTGAGCCCAGGCGGATCATCTGCAACCTCACAGAGGGATACCAAGAGTATCCTCACGTCCCCCGAAGCTACCGCTCCGTCACCCGGTTCGTTGGAGCCTTTATCTAAGTCAGATAATTCGCTCCTCCACGTGTGTTCAAGCGATGACCTACCGTATCGGGTTACTCATCTATCTGTGAACTGGTCCAATTTCCTTGACTAAGAATTATTACTTAGTTATCCTTAACTAAGGTTTACCACTTAGCTTCTCTTCCCGCTATCCTTGTTAACTACGATTTTCAACCTAGTCCCATGAGCTAGGGTTTTGTCTAATGGGTTAAGTGTTGTCATTCAAGTTCATGACTTAACCCGCCTACAGATCATGTCAAGATTGGCTAAGTATTTAAGTTCAAGGCTTAGCCCTACAAGTTGGTTAAGTATACCAAGAAGCTCATGACTTAACCCTATCAAGTCAAATTGGTTAAGTATTTGTTTGTCTTAACCCTATCAGATTATCGTGTTAGATTGATTAAGCATAGATTATCTTAATCCCATCAGATTATCGAGTCGGATTGGTTAAGTATGGGTTAGCTTAACCCCATCCACTAATCGTATTACAATGGTTAAGTATATTTAAAAGGTCTTGTGACTTAACCCTATCAGGTCCGCATATTAGATTGGTTAAGTAAAGGTTACTTAACCTCATCAAATCATCATGTATAATTGGTTAATTATAAGTTACTTAACCCCATTAAATTATCATGTTAAGTTGGTTAAGTATTGGTTACTTAACCTCATTGAATTACCAAGTTTAGATTGGTTAAGTGTTTAACTTAACCCCATCGAATTACCATGTTTAGATTAGTTAAGTCTAAGTTACTTAACCCCATCTAATTACCAAGCCGGATTAGTTAAGTGTAAATTACTTAACCCCATCCCCTAATTGTCTTATATGGTTAAGTGTCATTAAGAAATCAAGTCCGGTTTAACTTAACCTACCCATTCGTGTCATATCGGTTAAGTGTCATTAGTCAAAATTACTTAACCTTTTCATGTGGCATTAATTAGATTAATGCACCCCAACTTCTCACATTAGACTTTGTTGTGGTTACTAGTTAAGTCGGGCGGGTCCGGGTAGTTTTACACCACAACCTAGTCTAACCTCGGGTCTTAAGCGCGACATGACCAACTTCTCACATTAGGTCTTATTGTTTGCAACTACTAGTTAAGCCGGTCGGGTCCAGGTAGTTTTATGTTGCAAACTCAACCCAACATCGAGTTGGTCACTTTCATGTTTAGTCTAGTGTCATATTACACTTACAACCCATACGTGTCTAGTTTCAAGTCCCATGTTTACCCCCACATGTCATGTCCACATTTAGGTGTATCATGAGTGTCATATTTTCATGAAATCCCATGTCCAATTATCATGTCATAATCACGCTCGTCTAACCTACCCCAAATCGTGTTTCCAACCCAAGTAAAAGCGAGTCAACATAGTAAGGATACTATGCTACATATTGGCCTCAAAACATGCACGATGCCAAAAAGGGATTGGCCACAAACATGCATGGTATCATAAGGGATTTGGCCTCAAAATATGCATAGCATCATAAGGGGTTTTTGGCCTCAAACATGCATAATGTCACAACGGGATTAGCCACAAACATGCATGATATCATAAGGGAATTTGGCCACAAACATGCATAGTATCATAAGGGAATTTGGCCACAAACATGCATGATAACATAAGGGGTTTGGGTTCATTTACATGCATAAGCCCCAAAGTCAAGTCTTTGCCAATGTTTCACAAGTCAAATGGTTCCCAAAGGTTCATGCTAACATTCCATAGATAAAGATTCAAACTTGCAAGATAAACTAGGTTAAACATAACATGAGTGGCATGATTAAGTCGCTAAAACTTAGCCCAAGGTCATAGATCATAGAAAAGGGGCAAAATTAGGTTCACATAGGCTAGCATACTTATGTTTCATCGCATTTTATTCCATGTCACATTAGAGCCACCGTTAGAATCTACAAGTAGCTAGAACTTACATAGCGAGGCTTAGGGAAGGATCATGCATCATCTTGACGAAGAAAGGTGGCTCCTTTGTTGAAGAATCGTCATGAAATTTGCGTAGCAACGTTGATCCACTCCCTTGATTTGATGTAGCAAGCTAGCACCTTTGATTCGGATCCGATTTGAATGCATAAGCTCTTGGAGTTGGAGATGGAGGCCATGATCAAGAGGGATTTGGGAAGCACTTCGTTGTTAGATTGATTTTGAGTGATTTAGGTTAGGTCCTAGGGTGTTTTTATAGAGATTAGGACTAGTTTAGGCCCTTAGATTGACCCTAGGATAGATCTGAACCCTCAAAATCCGTCACAGGCCCATAAAACATGTCTTGAGGAACAAGTCAGGTGCACCCAGGCCCAAGTGGTCGGACCACCCAGGTCGACACCCGTGTCGACTGGGCAGTCGACCTGCCCCCTGGGTGGGTCGACTCCCCAATCGACACCCCAATCGACCTGGGGCTTGGGCGGGAATTTTCCCGCCCAGTTCGTTTGGCTCCAGATTTGAATTTCGAACTGTTTTTGAACTTGAATTTTTCTGAAAACTTTGACGGGCCATAACTGGGTCATACGGACTCCGATTCTCGAAAACTCGGACTCTATTTCGCGTATTTTTCCCAGACGAACGCAATGGTGCAACCCGTTTCTCCTGATTCAGATTTTTTTTATTAAATTCTGCCTTGATTCTTGTCTTAGCATGTTATAAAAATCCGGGTTGTCACAATCTATGTCCTCGGGCAGTTCTCTGGGCGACTCCTCCAGAGTTATTTTCTTTAGTTGCTATGACGTTTCCTCCCTTGCAGGGGAGGGAGCGCCCTTTGTTTCTACATCTCTTCCTTTACGCAACAACTTGAGTTCTGCTATGTAGCATGCTCGTGCAACGACTTGATCTCCTTTGATTATTCCCACACCGGCATCTGTCGGGAACTTCAATAACAAACACCAGGGTGCAATGCAAGTCTTGAACTCTGTTAGGGCCGGTCGGCCCAAAAAGGCATTGTATGGTGACTCAATATCCAAAACCACAAAAGGAAGTATTTTGACTATCCGGCGTTCTCCTTCCCCAAGAGTGACTGACAATTCTATGTATCCCATTGGAGAAGTTGAGACTCCGTTAAAGCCTCGTACCCATCCCTCGCAGGGCTTCAAATCCTTTGGTTCAAGTTCCATATGATCAAATGTTTTCTTGAACAGAATGTTAACCAAACTTCCGTTATCTACTAAGACTTTGTGGACTATAGCTGGACCAATGGTGACAGTAATCATTAATGGGTCTTCTGTTGGGGAATGGACTCCAATACTCTGTCTGCTGCGGAATATAACGTCGTCGGACATTGTCTTCTATTGTTTGATTGGAGCAGAATAGTCAGGGTTACTGCATTCTTCAACCTCAAGGGGTTATTTGGCCGCGTTGATATACTGATCCATTGCCCTGAAGCTGTGTCCTGCCAAATGAAGCCCTCTGACTATGGTGTTGATTACAATATTCTTTCCTTTCTGATGAGGGGTAGGTCTAGCAACAGGTTGGTTTTGGTTCGGGCCTGTCCAGTTTGCCCCCGATCTCTTGGAGCCACCTTATGTTCATCTAGTTTTCCTTCTCGGAGTAGCTTTTCAACCACATTTCTCAAATGGCGACATTCGTTAGTGTAATGACCATGAACCTGGTGGAAAAGGCAAAACTTGCCAGTTTCGCATTCTTTCTCCGTTGAATCCCTGGGGGAGGCCTCTTATATTGGAGAACATTATAAGTATCCATAAAGATGTTCTCTAGCGTATCATTTAACAGTGTGAAGTTCTCAAATGACCTGGATCGAGGCCTTCTCTGGGAATCATTCCCCCGGTTCCTCTTCCGACTGTTATTTCACGACTAGCGACCATTTTTATTTCGACATTCACCTCGACTTTCCCTGAGCTGTCTCCTGTCTGCTTAATGGCCACATTGCTCTGTATATCTTCTTTGTCAGCAGCCTTCCTTTTCCGGTTGGCATATATTTCTTCCTGAAGCAGGTGAATATTAGCTTTTTCATTGATTATCTCTCTAGTCAGTGGCTGCTTGCCAGCTAGGTACCTTCCAAATTCAGTATCTTTGTCCATCCCAGCGATTAAGGCCATCAAGACAGTCTGTTCATGAGGGTCTCTAACCTATGTGATAGCTAAGTTGAAATGATCCAGGTAGGACCTCAGAGTTTCGTCAGGACGTTGTTTAATAAGGGATAACTCCATGACATTTTTAGACCTCTGAGCATAAATCCGAAATTGGTTCATGAATTTTTCACTCAGTTCTCTGAAATTGGATATCAATCGTGCTGGCAAGCGGGTGAACCACAGTAATGCCACATCTTCAAGGAATATCGGGAACGCTTTACACTTTACGGCGTCGGAGGCTGCAGTGGCATTCATGGACCACAAGTACCTCATCAGGTGTTGAACTGGGTCTGTCCTGTCGGCATAACGATTCATAGTTGGCATTTTGAAATGCCTCGGGAATGTAACTTCCAATATATCATCGGTGAAGGGCATATGATTGCGTTCAATACCCCAATCTTCGTTTCTCTGCCCACGGCTATCCACCATGATCTGCCTAATCATTGCTTCAACATCAGCATGAGTCACTGTAGATTCAGGATCAGCACTTCTTGCCCTGCAGTGGCCTCCATCATTCCTTCGACGGGATGCCACGAAGGCTGGAGCCTGAGCAGAGCTTCCATGGTCAATCATGCGACGAGGGGGTTGTGGTGTTCGATTCTAAACAGGATCATTAACGACCTGTGCTATAGGAAGTGCTGCGGGATTATTCAGATTATAGTCGATGATTTCTAGGTGAGGTGTTGCCTCTTCTTGGGAGGGAAGCGATCCAAACCGAAGCTGTTCTATATTTTCAACCATTTCTAATAGTCATCGTAGGGGTCTTGGAGATTCCCCAGACAAAGACGAGTACTCTAAAGTCCATGGATGGGCTGGCGGAGGTGTCCTCTGCCTTTAGAGATCAACAATGTGCATGTCCAATGCAGTGAGGTTCAGTCGTAAGAGGGAGCTCTCTTGTCTTTGGGCTGCCAATTCGTCATTCGTTCTCCCCAACATATCAAGGATGCAGGAAAGCTCCTTCAGTAGCTGGAGCGGAAGGATTGAATTGACCATCAATATTCTCTCTTATTCGTAAGGAACTCGAGCCAGGTCGAGAAAAAGTACCAGAACGAGCCATAATCTCCTTTCCAGGTCAAGTTGTTGTCTGGTTTTCATTTCGGGTCGTGGCCCCCCTCGGCTGATGGCTCGTGGCACCTTCTTGATGTCGGCTCATGGTGGCCCCCTGGAGATGCTTCGTGGTGGTGTGAGCAGGATGACTCGTGGCATTGTCTTGAGATTGAGTCGTAACACCTTCTGCAGGTCGGGTCGTGATACCATCGTCGGGTCGGATCGCCCCTTCCTCTTCACGAACCGGAGACTCCATCTCGACCTGCTCTTGGACGCTTTCTTTAGCGGCTTCATTTGCAGCTTCATTTTCTTGCGAAGCTCGTGCATCTTTGGATTTCTTTCTAGCCATAACGTCTTGACTTTGCAAAAATCTTCAGAAACTGAGACAGTGGAAATTCGGACTATTTTCTTCGGACTTGAATATGGCAATAATCCGGTATGCTGAGACTTCGGTTCTCAGTGAAAGCACCAAAATGTTAGATCCAAAAATGACTCTAACACCCAAATTATCTGAATATGCAGAGATTAATATCTAGAAATGAAAGAAAACGCAGAAAACACACAAGATTTATAGTGGTTCGGCGTTAACGAGCCTACGTCCACTTTATATATCTTTGATTATACGTAGAATGCAAGTACAATCAATGATCTCTCTCAATCTCACGATTACAATGATAATTCACTCAGTAATTTCGTAATAATACTGATCAGAAATAATGGAGAAGCAACAATGGTGATAACACCCAGAATTGCCAAAAAGATCCTGAAAAATGCCAAGCGTAGGGCTATTTATAGGTGATATCTGTAGGTGGTTCGTGGTCACACGTGGCACAAATCCCGAGGATGACTGGTTCGTGGCTTGATGGAGAAATGGTCAATATGACAGTTAGGGACAGATGTCATGAGATCCTGATCTTTTGGATCATGGAAGACCTGGTTATTGCCTTCATTCTTCGGACCTGGCATCGGATCGTGACGCATATCCACGAGCGGGTCGTGGACCCTGTTACGAGACGGTCGTGATACTTGACCACAAACCGGTAAACGAAGCTGGCCACGAGTAGACTTCGGTGCTATACGAGCCGAGGTAATTCAATTCTTGGTGGCTTGATCAGAAAACTAGCCAACATGGGTCGATTTCCCTCCTATAGAGGGGGTCGACCATCCTCCTGAGGGAAAGGTGGAGAGGTTGTGTTTTATAGGGGGATTTTTGTAATTTTGCATAAATAAACCGCCCAGATTAAATCAAACTAATCCAGCAGTCTATACACACTCTTGCAACTATAATATAGCCCCTAAACTCTACTCTCATTTCATTCCACGTATTCATATTGTTCCTCTGCCATTGTTAAATTCCATAGGAAAGGTTAAGATTCTCTTCTATTTTTCTAACCTCCATTCTATCTTTCATTGATCTAGATTTATATAGATTTAGATTCTGGAAATTAGTTTTATATTCGTATACACACACACACACACACACATATACATATATATATATATATATATGAGTTTCTAAGATTTAGTTCTTATATAAATATTATATTAGGTGGATTGGAGTACGGTTATTTCAAAGGCTGAATCCAAATCTGATTCTACATTATATTCCATTAATCCCTTCTTCAAATCTCTAAGAGTGGAATTTTCATAAGTTTGATATTCTCTATATTATGATAGTGTATAATTTGGATTATTGTGCCTAAAAGGGATTTGGACATATGCAAAAACAAAACAATACCAAAACCCCCAAATCCCTTATTATTTATGTTTGTTTGCAGAAATGGTCAATCAAGTATATTTGGGTTTGAATTATTGATATAATGAAAGAAAAGGCATTTGGTTGTTTATATAATTCTTAAATTGGTCTATTCACTTCATTGTAAATATGTAAATTCATGTACGTGCATTTTTGTGGCAAAAGATTAAGAACTTGAGTATTGTGAATTGAATATGTTTAAACATATATTTTCAAAATAGATTGTTTGAACAAATTATTTTCAAGCCATTAAAGTATTAAGATTTTGCAAACAAAGATTATATAAAAAGTGAGTTAGTACCAAAATGAGGAATTTGCATATGTATTTGAAAATATTACACCTTGTCTCTATTTTGTTATTGAGATTATCACTCAAACAATGGTTACAAGTTCTGTTATGAATGGTTACTTTTTCCCAGTTATTTGAATGTGAATATTTTTTTTTGTTATGATTGGAGAAATTAAGGAAATAAAACTTGCATACCTTTTTTATGTGTTAGGATTGACATTTCAAACGAATTAGGACGTTCTTTTACGTATGCGTGATTTACGCGTCATTTATTACTATATATTTATAATGTAATTGATGTAATATTAATGCGTACTAAATACGTTTAAATTAGGTAATTTGAAATTAAATATCCCCATAGGAATTTATATGTGTATTTTTATGTATGTGAGTTAATGGCTTTAATTATAATTAATGACACATAGACATGAGGTTAACCATTACTTAGCCTACCTGAAACCGGCTAGCATATCCACCGTCTATAAGTAAGAATGGTTAATATGAGAGGTTTACGTGTCATGGGCCATTATAATCATTACACTAAGATGCGAAGTTAAGCCTAACTTGTAGTAAAAGCCTTTTTGAAACTGCCTGGAAAATCCAACATCTACAAGTGATCAGTTTAATGTGAGATGTATTGTGTGTGTATATATATATATGTGTGTGTATATATATATATATATATATATATTTGTATGTTAAGTAGGCCTGCATTGAGAAGGTATTAAGGGGCTGACCTACCTTGTAGGGTATTAAGTTGTTAGGGCTAGGTTTTTTCCTAAGTTTCACTCCTTGGTTTAGGACCAGAGTCATGGTACCTTCCCTTATTAGGTCTTAAATGGTCATTGGGTCTGCCTTTCTTTTATATAGTATTAAATTATCCTAGCAAATGATGGCGTATGAGTAGGGTAGTTCTTCAGAAGTGTCCGCTTCTTATCTAGGGGCTAAGTAAAGGTTGACCTAGGGTTAGGCTACCAAAAGTTCCACTGATCATATAGTGGAACCGCATATCCAAGGGAAGTATTAAGTGGCTAGGAGTTCACCTATAATACCAGTTAAATAGTAACGCACGGATCTGCCAGAGGGGTCTTAAATGACGATGAGGGTCTACCTTAACCGGCATTAAATGGCAGATTGTTATTTCTCGTATTACAATTGAGAGAATATTTAATAACGTTAACGATTATAAGACGGGGTATTATATGACCACGGTCTGCCATAGGGTATTAAGTGATAGTGGGAATTTGACAAAGAATAAATATAAAGTGATGGTCTTAAGTGACAAATGGTAGTCGGCCCCGTAGGGTATTAAGTGATGATACAGAATCCGCCCTAAATTGAATAAGCAGTGTAGGTCTTCAGTGACTATAGGGTAGTCCACCTCGTAAAATTATGTCATTGGTTGTGTGTTGAATTATGTAGACATAATGTGAAGAATTTATACTGCCAAATATATGATACAGTTATCCCTTAAACTTATGTGCTTTCATTCACCGAAAATTTATGTTTTGACCTCCCTCCTCTTAACATAAACAGGTTAGTAGGTGGGAACACTTGGGATCAGTGATGCTTTGGCGATGGATCCCGACGATGGAGGATTTTAAATATTTATGGCTTTATTATTATCATTGTGTTATTGGAATAGTTATTGATGTATATTTTATTGTTTGAGACTCATTGTAACTATCATTGATGATGGTTTTATTTATGGTACATCTATTTTGAGATATTATATTCTATCCCTTCCGCTGTGTGAGATTTTAGTTTTGTTTAGTTTGCTCTGTTATTTTTGTTTTAAGTAATTCCTTAAAGGAACCAACGATCCGTTTAGAATGGCTCTAAGTTTCGGTGAGTCTTTTATGGGTTGTAATTTAGGCCCATTTTGGGCGGCTTGTTACAATCTTAGTCTCTGTGATTGTTTTTTATACCTAAAATACTCTATATTTCTTAGCATGACTTGATTTTGGGGAATGCTGAGGTGTGCGGGGTGTTACATTATTCCCGAAGTGGGTATAACGCATAATGTCCTTTAGGTTTCTTCTTTTGGAAGGGAGGCGGACCTGAGGGCCACTTAAGACCTCATCACTTGAAGTAAACTATTAAGAACATCCCTCACTATGATATGGTTCTTGTTATGAGTTATTTTGATTAATGATATCTCACATCAGTTGTAAGTATATCCGACTGGTGGAAAGTGCATATTTCTATTGGATAATTCAACATACCACTAATCATCAACCTATTTAGTCCAAGTCTTATACTAGTTAGAGGTAATAATTCTATAATTAAACTAGATATAATGTATGATTGCTATTCTTATGATATGGTTCAAAGGTTTACGATAATTTATTGGTCCCAGTACTACTTGTGGCAATTCTTCCAAATCCCCATTTAATTTAGTTACCATAGCTGCCATTCACCATTAATGACCATAACAATCACTTTTCCCAATGCAATAGACATTTCAATAAATATTGTTTATGTAAATCTCATTTATTTATACTAATCCCTGTTTATTGTAACTCATTAATTCTCTCCGAATTTATTATATTAACTGCCCACCAATTGGAGTTACAACAATTAATTCTTATTTATACTAATTGTAATCTTCTTTAATTGAATTCTATAATTTACTATCACAAATGTTATTTACATCAGTCCTATTTAATTTTCTTTAATTCCTATTAATTGTAACTCATTTATCCGCTCTCTAAGTTTATTATATCAATTGCCCATAAATTAGAGTTACAACATTTAATCCTTATTTACATCTATTTTAACACTTTTTAAAATTTTTAGTTTAATTTCACATTTACATCCGATGGTTACAGCCTTTTGTTCTCTATTTATTACAGGAAATGTTAACATATACCTGCAAAGTAATGGAGAACATTCAAATCCAAACCTAATGTGATGCCTACCTAACAATAATAATGACTAGCATTAGTTACATATGTTTTTCGATGGATAAAATGTATATATATACATATAGCGAAAGTCTATTTAGACACAAAATTTTGACACAAATGGTGACACGATTAATTTGCACCATTGGATCACCCCATGAATTCCACTTCTCCATGTAAAGACAAAAAGATCCAATAGTTGAGACTTTATGTATCTCTTTTTGTGTGTGTGTATATATATATATATATATGCGTGCAATAATTACATATTACTAATTTCCTAGTTCTAACTATTCTACATTCTAGTCCAAACTACTAGCTAGAACAATCTTTCTATATTCCGACTTGCTGAGATTTAAAGTCCTATTACAAGGTCTACTGATGTAACGACCCAGGATTTTGGTCGATTAATTTTAATATTTAATATTTTTTTAAAATATTGAGTTGATAATATAAATGAATTTTTATCAATTTAAAAATCAATTTCGATTAAATATCGAATATATCGAATTATCGTAATACGAAAACGGTAATAATTGAATTCAAAATTTATAACTGAAAAAAAAAAAACAATTCAGTCGATCAATATAAATTGTATTTGAATATAAATGAACTTAATTATTTGAAATCGATTTATATTTTAAGTCGAATTTATTTTAAATCATTATCTCTTCATATACAGTCGAATTAAAATTTAGAAACTATTCCATTGAATTCAAAGCAGTGAATAATGTTGCGAACATCAGTCGTTACGGTTAAATAGCAGTTCGGGGTTTTGAATTTAAAGGACCGTAAGATATTTTAATATAAACAAATTCAAATCAGAACATTTCCAGCCGACCTACTGACATTAGGCCACCCTAACACATTAAATTACACAGACATTTCTTTTCTCGAGCCGAGTATATTGCCCCTTTCCCTCAATATCACGGAAACAATGGTTTAATGGCCTGTGTACTCCTTGTTCCCTCTCACACTTATATAAACCCATCGACTTCCTTATTTTTCCATCCTCAGATCAGAAATGATTCAAGCCGAGCCCTCTTTAATTTCTTTTTCTTCCCTCAGTGAAAAATAGAATTCGACCCACCATTTCATAAATAAATAAAAAGGGGGAAAATCAAAATCGCGTTTTCATTCATGATCGAAATTAGAGACCGTGAGTTCTCTGAAGCTAGTTGGAGCACTCGCCAAGGAGGAAGGGGGGCGATGCGACTGTGATGGGTTCGAAGTTCGAAGTAGTGTCGATCGAGGGTTCTGGTTCAATCTGAAGTCGACATTAGTATTGAGTGGCGACAAGGATTTAAAGTACACTGATAAACTGGAGGGCGACTGTGGAAACGTGAGGAGTTGCAGTGTGATTTGGGGTCTGCGATGGGTGCTCCGGCATGCTCTGGTAGGACGCGACAGTAATAGTCGCTGTTTGGGCTGAAGGTCAGAACTGGTTTTGAGGGGGTTCTGGTGCATGTGTGTGGTGATTGTGGTTCGCGATGTGGAGAACGAATCTAGTATTGTTGAGAGTGGAAGGAGTTCGATTGACTGATGCCAGATGGTTTTACTTGGAAACTTCTCGACTGTAGCGTGATGAAGCTGATGTTTGGGAGGAAGTGTAGTGACAGCGGTAAGGAAGATACAAAGAAGGGTAGTACAACAAGTAGTGGTGATCAATATGGGTTCAATGGAGCTTGACAGCATGATGTTCGTAAAAATGCCGAGGTAGGAAAATGACAGCTTTTAGAAGAAAATGCAGTTTGAAGCTGTTGGAGTTTTTATAAGGGGTTAGCCGAGCAAATTAGCAAGACAACAAGGTATAAGTTTTTAACAAATTTAATTATTTATAGAAGAATTAATTTATTTAATTATTAGCAGTCAATTTAATTTATTATCGTTTAATCGATAAACAAAACCAATTAATCGTAGGTGAAAAGTAATTTTCATTCAAGTCGATTTGTAGACGCGAAGAGCTTGTTTAAATGGATTCAAAGCCATTGCGACTATGGAATTCTAAATGGATATTCAACAAATGAAAATCACGGTGAGTAAATCTCACTCACCTTTAGAATTATTTTTATTTCATAAAAAAATAATTGTTTGTTGCTTGTGTGAATGTTTTCTGGTTGTTTTATATATATATATTAGTTATTTAGGCTATTATATATATATATATTGGGTTGATTGATTGGTTGGATTCCCGCAGTCTCATTAGCGGATGCCCGCAGTTTCATAGCGGATGATTACCCTATACTCCCCACGCTATGATTAGTGGATGACCTTCTATACCGCGATATTCTGCCACGAAGCAGAATGGGTATTATTTATGTGCTAACATCTGTGGATGCAGGAAAACAGGTTGGAGGGATCCAACTGGATTCCTCAAAAATATATTATCTGCTTGTTTATTTGTTTGCATATGTATTGTTACATATGATGTGTTAGAAAAATAAATAATTCGTTGCTTTGTGTGTTTAAATATCACTGGGCTTAAGTAATGATATTTAAAATATCGTGAAAGGATATTTGAGATTTAAAAAGGAAAAAAATTCTATTTTTAAATAGAATTTGAATTTTAAATGGAAATAAAATAAAACAAGTAGTTTCTTTTAAACGCAGTTTATAAATAGTTCTTTTATAACGAAGTTATAAATGATGTGAAAAGAATTTTCATTTGATAATTCAGAAATAGAAATACCAGTGTGAAATTGGAATTTGAAATGAAATTTCAAGATAGGATGTGAAATGAAATTTTTAAATATATAACTCAAATGAATTTTGAGTATAACATTTGAATAGTAGAATTAGAAAAGGAATTTAAATATTTGAATTTTAAAAGGAGATTGAATATTAGAAATTCAAATAGAAGTTCAAATAGAATTTGAATAGACGAAATTAGAATGAAATTTGAATATTTGAATTCAAAGGAATTAGAATAAAATTTGAATTCAAAGGAATCCAAATAAAGAAAATTCAAATAGAGGCTTTGATATAAAATTTGAATAAAGAAATTCAAATAGAGATTTGAATGTAGAATTTCAAAATAGAATTTGAAATAAACTTTGAAAATAGGATTTTCGAAGTAGAATTGGAAATAGAATTTCAAATAGGATTTCAAAATAGGAAATCCAAATGGTTTTGAAATGGAATTTGAATTCAAGGGAATTCAAATGGATTTGAATGGAGAAATTCAAATGGGATTTAAATAATGGGTTTTAAATAAAGAGGATTTAAATATAAGATTTCAAATAGAAATTTAAATGGAGTTTAAATATTTAAATTCAAATATGATTTTCAAATATAACCATTCAAAAGGATTTGATTATAGAATTTAAAGTGGAATTTAATTCAAAGGAATAAAATAAGGTATTGGAATTCAAGAAAATTAAATATGGAGTTTAACTAATGAATTCGAATTTAGAATTCAAATGGTGTTTGAAAGAAAATTGGAATGTTTTAATTCAAATGGAGTTGGAAATAGATTTGAACATAGAAGTGCAAATGGAGTTTGAATATTTGAATTTCAAAAGGGAATTAAAAATGGAGTTTGAATATCTAAATTCAAGTATGAATTTAAAATATAGAAATTCAAAAAGGAGTTGAAATAAAGTGGAAGTTAAATAAAGGATTTGAGATGGAATTCGAATAAAGGATTTCAAAGGGAATTTGAATACAAGATTTAAACTATGGAATTTGAAATGTAAAAGATTCAAATGAAATTTGGAATATATATATATTAGAATGGAGTTGAATTTATTTTAATCGAAGTTTAAAAGTATATATATATATATATATATAAATATAATTAAAACGAACTCGCCGCAGCGCTGCAGTTCGGAAATTGGCGACTCGAACTTCATTTGAGTATATCGGAGTAAAATTAAGTCGGAATTCTTTGAAACAAGAACCGTCAGGACCAGTTAGATAATAGTTTTCTAATGAAGGGGAAAAATCTGGATTTCGTCGAATAGATTTTGAGATATGTAAAAATCAAAATTTCAAAAGTGCAGCGCCAGAAACCATTATAAACCATAATGGATTTTATATATAAATATAAGGATTTTTAAGCAAATAAAAATCCAAATTCCCGTTTAAAAGCCTAAACTTGAGTTAGAAAATAAAGGCGAGCTCAAGTGAAGTAAGTAAAGAAAATTTTGAAAACAATAACCCTATTTTGATTATTTAGGATTAACTAAGTCAAGTAGAAATTAGTTAATCGAGTTTGAACTAAAGTCGAACCTTGAAAAGTAAATTGGCATTCGTAAATATATATATATATTCAAAATCGAACAGAGCGCTTAAATTGAAATTTGAATTCAATTGATTGATAAGTAAGTGGAAATATATTTGAAACGTGTTATATTCAAATATACAAGCGAAATAGACCAACGAGTTAATTAACGAGTTGGGTCAAAACGAGTGTGTGAAGTTGAAATAAATTGGACAGGTATAGACATACAGGAGACAGGTATGGGACAAGGATAATGCAGGTATATAAATAATGTGCTCGACAAAAGGTACATGTTTAATTCATATATGAGATTTTATGCGCCGTATCGGCAAGCCGCTTGGCTTTTTCTTTTTCTTTTTGAGATTAGAAGGACCGGGGAAGCTATTTGAAATTTCCCGATGCTCCCGATACAGGGGAGGTTATGGCGAAATTTTCCGGAAATTTAAGGAGTTAGAATATTTTTAAGATATTTTGATAGTTAGAAATCATTATATCGACGTATAGAATTCGATAGGTAAGTGAATATAAAAATCGAATATTGTAAACAAAAAGGGAAATCTATAAATTAGAAATAGAAAGCGAACTTTATACATGTTTTAAAAATGAATAATTGGATTGTATAGTGTGTTTATTCGAGGTAAGTGGTTTTGCTGTTTTGAAGTTGAGGATGTTTTCAGTTAAGGTCTGAGAGGTAATTTTACCCCAACTTGATTGATTTCATTTTTAATGGATAAATAGCAAGATCCAGTCTCGAAGAGAAGTGTTTGAAAAAGAGTTAGTTGAATAAAATATTTAGGGTTGTTGTAACGATGTTTTACACAACATTCGTTTTAAACCCAAGTGATGGAATTTTGGAAATATAACAAGTAAATATTTCCTGAGTATAATTAAAATAGTCGAGATAGAGATAAGTGATTGGGATTGTTTCCAATTGCAAATAGAGATATTTTCTAATATATAGAAAATAAAAGAAGTTGATATTGGGAAATGCTTTCCAAATGGCGTAAAGGGCCAAGATGATTATTGAAAATATTTGGTTAACAAATATTGATAGGGAAATGGAAAAGTGATTTAATTAATGAATAATTAATTAAAGAGCCCAGTGATTTGTTTGATATGTTGGATGAACACTTGTTTTTATTCGATAGTTAAATCACAGACTATCGAAGTTTTGACCATTCGTTGTCAATATGGAGAGACCGGTTGGATTATTATCCGAAGAACCACTCCGTATCGGCATAAGCGTTGCGAACCAAGTATGCTGAATATATTGAAGACAGAGTAAAGTGCAAGGACTCTTTCTATTAAATAGAAATAGTGCCTTCGGTTTCGTTCAATCCCAGAACGAACGTAAATGGACGAATGTCTGACAGAGTATTTCCAATGATCAAATGGGTTGGTCTGTATGAATATATATGGTTGCAACGGATTTATCCCTTAGCATAATATCCAGAATATTTATGCAAACTCAACTAGTGATTAACGGATCTGACAATGTGGCATTCAAAGTGATTGTGCTATCAATGAATGGTAAGTATTCGTAGCCTCAGGCCTCAACAACTGGGAAAGGACAAAAATCGGGCAGGCAGCATGGCTATGTGGGTCGCACCCATTAGGATGTATAATCACCTATCTAGAGGTTCATTTAATTTCTTATTCTATTCGATGTTGTCCCAGTCGGGAGACGGTTGCTGATCCCAACCGTTGGTGATATACATTCGATACACTCAAGCGAAATGAGTGGTCGGTCATGTGTGGGCCGGGTTACAAGATGTTCTTGTTGAACCCAGTGTATTCCTCTCTAGAGATACACTAGCGGAAGGTGGTTCCATACCTTGTCATGTTGGAAATCCAATCTCCAATAAGCGCCATGCGGTTTTTGATTTTATACTAAGTATGTGGAGCGTGAGATGCAAGCGTTCTGCTATTTGGTTATTTATTTGATGTAGACATTATTATAATATCACTGGATTTTCGTAGCAAGGTGTTTTGGGTTATAGTAAGGTAAAAACCTTCCATGTTTATGTGTGGGCTGGTCTTACTATTATCTTTTCTTTTGAAAGGATTTTTAAAGTTAAACAAATGGTTGGAGTTTACTCACACCAGTCCCATGACTGACCCAGAATTTATTTTGTTTTGTTTTCCCTAAACTCTTGGGTGCCCAAATTTGTACGGGCAGTCAAGTGTTTCAGGCTTTTACAGATACACTTGGAGGAGCTTGAAGCAGGAGGCTTCAACGTTAGTTATTTAGAGTTACTTCCGCTGAATCAAATGTTATGTGTACTCTGATGATGGTATGTATATATGTACCAAACAGATTTGTATTTCAAGCTTATGTTATATAATATATTTTTATTCGTTCCGCTGTGAGTTGTGATCTTCGTTTTTCTTCTATTCTAATATTTCTTTCTTCCTATTTCTCATCTTCTAACTTCTTTCTATGAATGGTTCGTATTTCTGTGTTATTTGGGTTGGATGTGTGGTGTATTTAGTCAACTCAGATAGCTCAGATTTGCGGGTCGTTTCAGTTGGTATCAGAGCTGGTTGCTTAATTGGTACGGATGATAGGGGGTTCTCGCTTCGCGTTTGGTGGCGAACGGGAGACTCTTACCCCTACATCTCCCGACAATGTGGGTTGGTCGAGTCGAGAGGCTGGCCGTAAAAGCAGTTCTGAGGTATCTCTGTAAGCCACGCTGGGAGGTTAGCCCAGTGCCGAGGGAGGAGAGGATGGTTGAAAAGCCTACTCGAATCTCGTGGTCGTTTCAGTTGGTATCAGAGCTTAGGTTGAGCGAATACCTAGGCTTGTGTGGCATGTGCTCATTAGAAATAGGGTCAGTAGTACCCTAGAATGAGTTGAGTGTATATATGAGAGAGCGTATTTGTAAGTTGATATAAAATTTGTTTTATATTGTGTTGGCTTGTCTGTTGAGTGGTTTATGAATTCTGGTCGAATCGTGGGACGCCACGACGTCGATAGGAGTTTCTAAATACTTGAACAGAAGATTGAACACGATATAGTTTTAAAATGGGTAGATGAAATAATTTTACCCAAAATTCTATTTTGATATATAACTAATAATTTTCTGAAATTATTGGATGTGTTGATTGTTATCATTATAATCAAATTTGATTATAAAAATTGGAATGGTTATATAGAACCAAATAAAATTTGTATATGAAATTAAATATACAAATGAGATGAATTAGAATTAAATTCAAACCAGAATCAAGAATTCAAAATCCTGGGAAGTTGAAAAATATTTTTCAAAGTATATTAAAATAATATAGATTTGTTTTAGAAGGATTTGGAAGAAAACAATTTTAGATGGATTTTGAAATAATAAAGCACTGAACTCACTTCAGTGGCTGGAAAATAATTCTGATGATGATTGCAACATCATCAGTGTTCATTTCCGAGTTTCTAAGTGATGAATTACTACCTTAGAAAAACCTTGATGGGAATTTGTTTGGAAGAAAACAAATAGTTTGGAAATATTCAAATGCTTTGAATTGGAAATGGTTATAAATATATTTATATGTGATTTCAAAAAGGATTTGAAATAAAAACCTGGGCATTTGAGTTCCAGCATTTAATTTTGACTTAAACAAGTTAAATGGACCGAAGTAAATAAATGGAAACCAAAAGTTTGGTAGAACTAAAATTGTTGAAATATGAAGAGGTGAGTTTCAACATAAGTGAGATTTTGGATAATAATGAGTTTGTACCATTTTTCCGAACTTAGCAATTTCGAGGACGAAATTATTTTAAGAGGGAAAGAATGTAACGACCCAGGATTTTGGTCGATTAATTTTAATATTTAATATTTTTTTAAAATATTGAGTTGATAATATAAATGAATTTTTATCAATTTAAAAATCAATTTCGATTAAATATCGAATATATCGAATTATCGTAATACGAAAACGGTAATAATTGAATTCAAAATTTATAACTGAAAAAAAAAAAACAATTCAGTCGATCAATATAAATTGTATTTGAATATAAATGAACTTAATTATTTGAAATCGATTTATATTTTAAGTCGAATTTATTTTAAATCATTATCTCTTCATATACAGTCGAATTAAAATTTAGAAACTATTCCATTGAATTCAAAGCAGTGAATAATGTTGCGAACATCAGTCGTTACGGTTAAATAGCAGTTCGGGGTTTTGAATTTAAAGGACCGTAAGATATTTTAATATAAACAAATTCAAATCAGAACATTTCCAGCCGACCTACTGACATTAGGCCACCCTAACACATTAAATTACACAGACATTTCTTTTCTCGAGCCGAGTATATTGTCCCTTTCCCTCAATATCACGGAAACAATGGTTTAATGGCCTGTGTACTCCTTGTTCCCTCTCACACTTATATAAACCCATCGACTTCCTTATTTTTCCATCCTCAGATCAGAAATGATTCAAGCCGAGCCCTCTTTAATTTCTTTTTCTTCCCTCAGTGAAAAATAGAATTCGACCCACCATTTCATAAATAAATAAAAAGGGGAAAAATCAAAATCGCGTTTTCATTCATGATCGAAATTAGAGACCGTGAGTTCTCTGAAGCTAGTTGGAGCACTCGCCAAGGAGGAAGGGGGGCGATGCGACTGTGATGGGTTCGAAGTTCGAAGTAGTGTCGATCGAGGGTTTTGGTTCAATCTGAAGTCGACATTAGTATTGAGTGGCGACAAGGATTTAAAGTATACTGATAAACTGGAGGGCGACTGTGGAAACGTGAGGAGTTGCAGTGTGATTTGGGGTCTGCGATGGGTGCTTCGGCATGCTCTGGTAGGACGCGACAGTAATAGTCGCTGTTTGGGCTGAAGGTCAGAACTGGTTTTGAGGGGGTTCTGGTGCATGTGTGTGGTGATTGTGGTTCGCGATGTGGAGAACGAATCTAGTATTGTTGAGAGTGGAAGGAGTTCGATTGACTGATGCCAGATGGTTTTACTTGGAAACTTCTCGACTGTAGCGTGATGAAGCTGATGTTTGGGAGGAAGTGTAGTGACAGCGGTAAGGAAGATACAAAGAAGGGTAGTACAACAAGTAGTGGTGATCAATATGGGTTCAATGGAGCTTGACAGCATGATGTTCGTAAAAATGCCGAGGTAGGAAAATGACAGCTTTTAGAAGAAAATGCAGTTTGAAGCTGTTGGAGTTTTTATAAGGGGTTAGCCGAGCAAATTAGCAAGACAACAAGGTATAAGTTTTTAACAAATTTAATTATTTATAGAAGAATTAATTTATTTAATTATTAGCAGTCAATTTAATTTATTATCGTTTAATCGATAAACAAAACCAATTAATCGTAGGTGAAAAGTAATTTTCATTCAAGTCGATTTGTAGACGCGAAGAGCTTGTTTAAATGGATTCAAAGCCATTGCGACTATGGAATTCTAAATGGATATTCAACAAATGAAAATCACGGTGAGTAAATCTCACTCACCTTTAGAATTATTTTTATTTCATAAAAAAATAATTGTTTGTTGCTTGTGTGAATGTTTTCTGGTTGTTTTATATATATATATATTAGTTATTTAGGCTATTATATATATATATATATATATATATATTGGGTTGATTGATTGGTTGGATTCCCGCAGTCTCATTAGCGGATGCACGCAGTTTCATAGCGGATGATTACCCTATATGCCCCACGCTATGATTAGTGGATGACCTTCTATACCGCGATATTCTGCCACGAAGCAGAATGGGTATTATTTATGTGGTAACATCTGTGGATGCAGGAAAACAGGTTGGAGGGATCCAACTGGATTCCTCAAAAATATATTATCTGCTTGTTTATTTGTTTGCATATGTATTGTTACATATGATGTGTTAGAAAAATAAATAATTCGTTGCTTTGTGTGTTTAAATATCACTGGGCTTAAGTAATGATATTTAAAATATCGTGAAAGGATATTTGAGATTTAAAAAGGAAAAAAATTCTATTTTTAAATAGAATTTGAATTTTAAATGGAAATAAAATAAAACAAGTAGTTTCTTTTAAACGAAGTTTATAAATAGTTCTTTTATAACGAAGTTATAAATGATGTGAAAAGAATTATCATTTGATAATTCAGAAATAGAAATACCAGTGTGAAATTGGAATTTGAAATGAAATTTCAAGATAGGATGTGAAATGAAATTTTTAAATATATAACTCAAATGAATTTTGAGTATAACATTTGAATAGTAGAATTAGAAAAGGAATTTAAATATTTGAATTTTAAAAGGAGATTGAATATTAGAAATTCAAATAGAAGTTCAAATAGAATTTGAATAGACGAAATTAGAATGAAATTTGAATATTTGAATTCAAAGGAATTAGAATAAAATTTGAATTCAAAGGAATCCAAATAAAGAAAATTCAAATAGAGGCTTTGATATAAAATTTGAATAAAGAAATTCAAATAGAGATTTGAATGTAGAATTTCAAAATAGAATTTGAAATAAACTTTGAAAATAGGATTTTCGAAGTAGAATTGGAAATAGAATTTCAAATAGGATTTCAAAATAGGAAATCCAAATGGTTTTGAAATGGAATTTGAATTCAAGGGAATTCAAATGGATTTGAATGGAGAAATTCAAATGGGATTTAAATAATGGGTTTTAAATAAAGAGGATTTAAATATAAGATTTCAAATAGAAATTTAAATGGAGTTTAAATATTTAAATTCAAATATGATTTTCAAATATAACCATTCAAAAGGATTTGATTATAGAATTTAAAGTGGAATTTAATTCAAAGGAATAAAATAAGGTATTGGAATTCAAGAAAATTAAATATGGAGTTTAACTAATGAATTCGAATTTAGAATTCAAATGGTGTTTGAAAGAAAATTGGAATGTTTTAATTCAAATGGAGTTGGAAATAGATTTGAACATAGAAGTGCAAATGGAGTTTGAATATTTGAATTTCAAAAGGGAATTAAAAATGGAGTTTGAATATCTAAATTCAAGTATGAATTTAAAATATAGAAATTCAAAAAGGAGTTGAATTAAAGTGGAAGTTAAATAAAGGATTTGAGATGGAATTCGAATAAAGGATTTCAAAGGGAATTTGAATACAAGATTTAAACTATGGAATTTGAAATGTAAAAGATTCAAATGAAATTTGGAATATATATATTAGAATGGAGTTGAATTTATTTTAATCGAAGTTTAAAAGTATATATATATATATATATATATATATATATATAAATATAATTAAAACGAACTCGCCGCAGCGCTGCAGTTCGGAAATTGGCGACTCGAACTTCATTTGAGTATATCGGAGTAAAATTAAGTCGGAATTCTTTGAAACAAGAACCGTCAGGACCAGTTAGATAATAGTTTTCTAATGAAGGGGAAAAATCTGGATTTCGTCGAATAGATTTTGAGATATGTAAAAATCAAAATTTCAAAAGTGCAGCGCCAGAAACCATTATAAACCATAATGGATTTTATATATAAATATAAGGATTTTTAAGCAAATAAAAATCCAAATTCCCGTTTAAAAGCCTAAACTTGAGTTAGAAAATAAAGGCGAGCTCAAGTGAAGTAAGTAAAGAAATTTTTGAAAACAATAACCCTATTTTGATTATTTAGGATTAACTAAGTCAAGTAGAAATTAGTTAATCGAGTTTGAACTAAAGTCGAACCTTGAAAAGTAAATTGGCATTCGTAAATATATATATATATTCGAAATCGAACAGAGCGCTTAAATTGAAATTTGAATTCAATTGATTGATAAGTAAGTGGAAATATATTTGAAACGTGTTATATTCAAATATACAAGCGAAATAGACCAACGAGTTAATTAACGAGTTGGGTCAAAACGAGTGTGTGAAGTTGAAATAAATTGGACAGGTATAGACATACAGGAGACAGGTATGGGACAAGGATAATGCAGGTATATAAATAATGTGCTCGACAAAAGGTACATGTTTAATTCATATATGAGATTTTATGCGCCGTATCGGCAAGCCGCTTGGCTTTTTCTTTTTCTTTTTGAGATTAGAAGGACCGGGGAAGCTATTTGAAATTTCCCGATGCTCCCGATACAGGGGAGGTTATGGCGAAATTTTCCGGAAATTTAAGGAGTTAGAATATTTTTAAGATATTTTGATAGTTAGAAATCATTATATCGACGTATAGAATTCGATAGGTAAGTGAATATAAAAATCGAATATTGTAAACAAAAAGGGAAATCTATAAATTAGAAATAGAAAGCGAACTTTATACATGTTTTAAAAATGAATAATTGGATTGTATAGTGTGTTTATTCGAGGTAAGTGGTTTTGCTGTTTTGAAGTTGAGGATGTTTTCAGTTAAGGTCTGAGAGGTAATTTTACCCCAACTTGATTGATTTCATTTTTAATGGATAAATAGCAAGATCCAGTCTCGAAGAGAAGTGTTTGAAAAAGAGTTAGTTGAATAAAATATTTAGGGTTGTTGTAACGATGTTTTACACAACATTCGTTTTAAACCCAAGTGATGGAATTTTGGAAATATAACAAGTAAATATTTCCTGAGTATAATTAAAATAGTCGAGATAGAGATAAGTGATTGGGATTGTTTCCAATTGCAAATAGAGATATTTTCTAATATATAGAAAATAAAAGAAGTTGATATTGGGAAATGCTTTCCAAATGGCGTAAAGGGCCAAGATGATTATTGAAAATATTTGGTTAACAAATATTGATAGGGAAATGGAAAAGTGATTTAATTAATGAATAATTAATTAAAGAGCCCAGTGATTTGTTTGATATGTTGGATGAACACTTGTTTTTATTCGATAGTTAAATCACAGACTATCGAAGTTTTGACCATTCGTTGTCAATATGGAGAGACCGGTTGGATTATTATCCGAAGAACCACTCCGTATCGGCATAAGCGTTGCGAACCAAGTATGCTGAATATATTGAAGACAGAGTAAAGTGCAAGGACTCTTTCTATTAAATAGAAATAGTGCCTTCGGTTTCGTTCAATCCCAGAACGAACGTAAATGGACGAATGTCTGACAGAGTATTTCCAATGATCAAATGGGTTGGTCTGTATGAATATATATGGTTGCAACGGATTTATCCCTTAGCATAATATCCAGAATATTTATGCAAACTCAACTAGTGATTAACGGATCTGACAATGTGGCATTCAAAGTGATTGTGCTATCAATGAATGGTAAGTATTCGTAGCCTCAGGCCTCAACAACTGGGAAAGGACAAAAATCGGGCAGGCAGCATGGCTATGTGGGTCGCACCCATTAGGATGTATAATCACCTATCTAGAGGTTCATTTAATTTCTTATTCTATTCGATGCTGTCCCAGTCGGGAGACGGTTGCTGATCCCAACCGTTGGTGATATACATTCGATACACTCAAGCGAAATGAGTGGTCGGTCATGTGTGGGCCGGGTTACAAGATGTTCTTGTTGAACCCAGTGTATTCCTCTCTAGAGATACACTAGTGGAAGGTGGTTCCATACCTTGTCATGTTGGAAATCCAATCTCCAATAAGCGCCATGCGGTTTTTGATTTTATACTAAGTATGTGGAGCGTGAGATGAAAGCGTTCTGCTATTTGGTTATTTATTTGATGTAGACATTATTATAATATCACTGGATTTTCGTAGCAAGGTGTTTTGGGTTATAGTAAGGTAAAAACCGTCCATGTTTATGTGTGGGCTGGTCTTACTATTATCTTTTCTTTTGAAAGGATTTTTAAAGTTAAACAAATGGTTGGAGTTTACTCACACCAGTCCCATGACTGACCCAGAATTTATTTTGTTTTGTTTTCCCTAAACTCTTGGGTGCCCAAATTTGTACGGGCAGTCAAGTGTTTCAGGCTTTTACAGATACACTTGGAGGAGCTTGAAGCAGGAGGCTTCAACGTTAGTTATTTAGAGTTACTTCCGCTGAATCAAATGTTATGTGTACTCTGATGATGGTATGTATATATGTACCAAACAGATTTGTATTTCAAGCTTATGTTATATAATATATTTTTATTCGTTCCGCTGTGAGTTGTGATCTTCGTTTTTCTTCTATTCTAATATTTCTTTCTTCCTATTTCTCATCTTCTAACTTCTTTCTATGAATGGTTCGTATTTCTGTGTTATTTGGGTTGGACGTGTGGTGTATTTAGTCAACTCAGATAGCTCAGATTTGCGGGTCGTTTCAGTTGGTATCAGAGCTGGTTGCTTAATTGGTACGGATGATAGGGGGTTCTCGCTTCGCGCTTGGTGGCGAACGGGAGACTCTTACCCCTACATCTCCCGACAATGTGGGTTGGTCGAGTCGAGAGGCTGGCCGTAAAAGCAGTTCTGAGGTATCTCTGTAAGCCACGCTGGGAGGTTAGCCCAGTGCCGAGGGAGGAGAGGATGGTTGAAAAGCCTACTCGAATCTCGTGGTCGTTTCAACTGCTCTACACTACAACAAAATGATCCTATTACAACGGTGGAAAACCGTTGTAATATACATTTTACAACTGTGGGCTAACCCCGTCGTGTATTAAGAAGTTGTAATGGACTAAAATCTTTTACAACTTTTTTGCACCGTTGCAACACCGTTGTAATATGTATATTTTACAACTTTTTTCTACTGTTGTAATAAACTTTATTACAACAGTTATGCACCGTTGTAATAATATCTACTACAACTTTTATGCATCGTTGTGATTGACAGTTGTGTTTTAAAAAAATAAGCATCTTTTGCAGCTGAAATGAGCAATATACAAAATATAGCGATACTCCATAAGCAAAACAAGTATTACAGTTATTTGCAAACTAATTTATTTAAATACTCAAATTTTCAATATTACAAACAATAATTTTTAGAAAATATTTAGCGTATTATTACATGATCATACACCAACTTGCGTGCTTGACATCAAACAACAATGACACAGAAAAAACACTTCCGAACAAACAGGCCTGAAAACATGACATGAGAGACTCACTTGCAACACCATTAAGTTGAGTTCCTTGATTTGCAACTAAGAGGAGGCAAGCTGCCAATCGAAGCAGATGCATCAAGAAATCCAAAAGATAATTACTTCATCTCAAGTCACCCCAATAGCATAAGAACCACAACTTTAACATAGCAACACTACAGACCAATACACATCAACTAGAGAAACACCTGGCCTCAAACAAGTCGACACACCAAGCATAGGAGATAATGCAGCAACACTACGAAGTTACAAACACTTTAATAAGCTCATGTGCCATACTTGAAAATTTTCATTAAAAGAAGAAACAAGAACTGTTATCTTTACCTTTGGGGTAGAATTCCGCCAAAAGAGATTCCTCGCTTGTCATCAAGTTCACATATGCTTTGGGTAGTCCGTTTGAGCTATAAATAAAAAACAAATAACCAGTACATTGTTTTTTGTTAAATTAATAATAATCAATAACAGCATAACTGAACTAAGTGTTAAAACTTCTGCAGAACACATGATATGGGATGAATAATATTATGAGCTAGAGATTCAATAATGAGGGAAATGAATACCGCATGGAAATTGTATTTTGAGCTCAATTTTTTTTTTAATCTAATTTTAAAATAAATTCAAAAAACTTATTTTTTTCTATCTTCCTAATATAACTGTGGACGTTTGCGGATAAACCGCATAACAACTTTTAACATTACTATTGATGATCAATAAACTTACTTACATATGAAGTTATACATAGTTTTTTTTAAAACATAAAAAGTGTTCTACAAATCTCCCAATTTACCATTTTGATTTCTAAATGTGGTGTTTGGATTACTTCTTGGTTTATTTGTCAATACAGCATGTTTTGAAAGTAAGAAATTGCAGTTATGGCAATGGCAAGAATGTAGAACCATTTGCTTTGTCGAAACAAAAACTTTTATATAGAAAGTTAAATATTGAACCAACACAAAAAAAACAATTCAAACCCCTCTGCTGTCAAATGTTAAGTGTAACTTAACATTAGCATTGCCAAGAAAATAAATATATCTGCATGCAACAATGAAAATAATATTGATATAGAATATTATATAATCAAAAGGGGAAATAGTGGATGCTATATCCAACTCAATAGAACTAAAATGTAGAACTCAACAAACACAAAATGAATTTTTAAAGGCATATAGCTAAGAAATGCGAGTAATAAATGGGTTTCTAAAGTCATATAACCAAAAAAAACGATATTCTAAATCTGGTACAATATTGCCAGTAGTACATACAGCTGATTGCAAAAGTCAGCTCATTCCAACAAACGATTTGGAAGAACCCATAGCCTTACCGATCCAGAGTTAAATTGGATCGCAAAAATTGTAAATTGTACGAGTCTATTTCAGAATGAATTGAATTGCTGCTTCAATTTAAACATCCAATTGAAACTTAAGACCAACAGTGATGAATTAGGCCTTCAGAATCAAGCCAACAAAGAAGTGGCAAGGCCGTTCAACAATTTAAGTGGTTGGGATACAAAAAAAAAATAGCATGCAAAGTAATGACGACAGCAGGTAAAGCAAAGGCCAAGCCACAACATCCCGAGGTCACAGTTTACGGAATACACAAACACTCAATCCGAATATTTTAATTAAGTTTCCTATTGCAATTAAATTTCTTGAATTATGCAAATCGTAAGTCGAAACTTACTTGCAACGAAGGACAAAAACAGTGGAACAACGAATAAGTGCACAAGCGATAGCCGTGGGTTGCTCGAAACTCGGATTGCAGGTAGCTGGAGCAAGCTTGGTGGTGGCGGACGGTGAGCGGTGCGATGGCTCAGGGGAAGGCTATGGTCGGTGGCGCCGGTTGAACGATGGAGCGGTGACGGTGGACAGCGACGAGATGGATGCGGGTTTTTAGGGGAAGAGGCGGAGAGCGATGCAACTCGACAGAAGGAGGATAGAGGCGAAATCGGTGAAGAAGGCAAAGGCCGATTAGATTTGGGAGGCCGCCATGGATAATCGGATTTCGGTGGCCAGGATTTCAATTTAGGGATTTTGGAATTTTAGGGATAAAATGGGAATTGGCTGAGACAAAAAGAAGAGAACGGTAAATAAAAGAACAAAGAAATGGAAGGGACGCGTTGAAAACAAAACTAGGACACGCATGAATTTTAAAATTTGAGTAAGAGGGAATTTTCTGATGTTGGAGCCAAAATTTTCAGTAGGGCGACAAAATTTTAAGTTTTGATCTAGTTGTTCGGAACGTGTATTATAGGTTAATTAAATGTTGTTTTAAAGGTATATATGGAAAATTTTCGATACGAAAGAAAGTGGACTGCTAATCTCATAACCTAATTATTATTTCGAAAGTTATTTAATATGGTAGGTTAAATAACATATAATAACTATTTATTAATTTTATGATTTTTCTTTTCTTTATTTTATGAAAAATTGTATTAAAATATCATACAAATTGCTTGAAATTTTTATTAGAATAATTAATAGTAATTTTTAATTATTTAACTTTTACTTCTTAATTAGTGATTCTTAATTCTTATTTATTGATTACTAATATTAATTATTCATTACTAAAAAATAATTTTTATTTATTAACCTTTAATAATAATAAATAATTATTATATAACGAAAAGAAATTATTAATATTAGTTATTACATATTTTAAAATAAACTATTTATTATTATTATTATTAAACAATAGTTATTGAGTATTAATATTTTTTATTAATTATCGAATTTTTGTTGTAATGTAGTCATATATTACAACAGTTAAAAATTAAAAGTTGTGATAGGCCTATATTACAACTGTCAGAATAACACAGTTGTTAAAAATAAGTTTATTACAACTTTTCTGGAAAAAAGTTGTAAAAAACATTTATTACAATGGTGCTTTTACCATCGTTGTAAAATTAAAGTTGTAATATGGTGTTTTTGTTGTAGTGCTAATTCCCATAAATTTGCCTAGTAATTAAATGGAGGAAATACTGACACACTCAAAATTACAAGAAATGGATAATATTTTATATGGAATAAATAGTATAAACTACGCACAAATTATGTAAATTTACACATCTCTGTTGGGGATTCAGATACTGATGATGATGGTTTTGATGAAAACAACCTTATTTCAATTATTATTATTATACAACATATACAAACACTGTTATCTATAATATATATATATATACATATAGGAAATTTATGCAGGTATTGATTATTGAAGACTGTACAGTTCAGAGGATCAAGGTTTGAAAGTAGAATAGTTCAAAATACAAGACTCATAAGTATCAAGAATACAAGAGTTCAAGAAATACAGGGTAATAGTGTCCAGCTATTTTGGTAAAACTCTGGTTAGCACTGAATTCTGTTTTCAAACCTTTTCTTATCATTTTCAAATGATTTAAAAATTACTTTCTGGTTTTTAAATCTAATTTCAAAATAATTTCAAAATTACTCCCTTATTTTAAATCTATTCCTTTTTACTCTTAAATATAGTTTAACTCCTGAAATTTATTTTAACTTCTGTTCTAAAACTATACTTAATATATATTAACCCCTAATTCAAATATTTATTACCTACAGATTTAATATTAATTTTATTGTAAATTATATTTTCAATTTCCTTAGTTATATTTTATTAAGTTTCAAAGTATTTCTTATATTCATAGTTTTATATATATATATACTTTTATATCACTTTATACTTAGTTTTTAAAATCATTTTTTAATCATCTTAATATATGTTCTTAGAATATACTTGAAATACTCTATTTTAATATAAAGGAATATATTTTGTTTTAACTCAGAAACCACCATAATTTATTTAACCATTATTTACTTTGAATTTTATTTTAAAAAATACACTGGTATATGTCAACTTATACAAAGTAGTATGTCGACATATGTGCCGTTGATTTTATTTTTAAATTTTGAAAAGTTGTATCTTTTGAATTCAAACTGAATCTGAATTGTTGAAGCTATTGGAAAACTATATATAGGCTTTATTTTTTAAATTTTTTAATAACTTATAATCTCCTTCTTCTTCCTTTCTCTCCTTGCCAATATTATTCTTAATTTCTCAAAATCTTTACTTATACTTTGCCAAATTTCAAAGAATTTGTATCAATCTTCTTCTCTTTCAATTCTACATCAAACTCTCTCAGAAATTCAAGTGCTACATAAGAGTTATAGGTTGTTTGTAATCAAAGATCGTAAGATCAAGTTCTATCGAGTCGATACTTCAGAATTGATACTGAGAAAAGGTGTGATCGTTGCCCGTAAATCGATTGGGTGTGATTGTATCTCGAAAATCAATTAGGTGATCTTATAGTTTGGTAAATCAAGAGAGCTCCCTGTGCTCGGAAACAAATGATGGTGGACCTCGTGGTCATTGAAATCGAGGATTGTAATTAGAAGATTATATTGAAAATGAAATATGCACAACTTAGCATTGTGTAGGACTGGATGTAGGCAAACTATGGACCAGTATAAAATCTCAATGTGTACTTTCCTTTTACTGCTTTTATTTTCATTTTCTGCATCTATGTTTGATTTTGTGATTGTTGATATCTTTGATTTGTATAATATTCTGTTTAATCCAAAAAGATTTCAAAAATCTTTAAAATACTATTCATCCCCCCTCTAAAATTAAGGTTCCCGTAAGATCCTTAATCTGCTTCCCCAACAATTGTTATCAGAGCATGATTTTCATAGCTTTCGTAATTTGAATTTTTAAAAAGTCTAAATGGAAATTTTTATAGATTTTTATAACATTAGTTCGAAAGTATGCATTCCACCATTATTTTATAAGTTTGTCTTTGATTTTATTGAAAAAATCAAGTTGTCTACCGAATTAGTGCATTATACAGGAACAGATGCATTACATGGCTATCCATGATTCAAAACTTGACGAACAAATGGTGCAAATCAATAAAAATAAATGGATACTGGATAGTGGTTGTTCGAGGTATATGACGGGAAATCCTGAATTATTGAATAATATAGTATAGTGGAATGGTCAATTTTGGCGATAACTCAAAAGGATATGTGTTGGCATCAACAATGTTGATAATTCTAAAACTCCTCCTATTTTTGATGTTTTATTAGTCAAGAATTTAAAACATAGCCAACTTTTGTATAAGTCAATTATGTGATAAAGGTTATAAAATTATTTTTGATAAAGACAGGTGCTTTATCGAAGATACTAATTCAAACATAATTTTTGAAGGAATTAGAAAGAAAAATATTTACATCTTAAGTATGAAAATTTCAATGTTTGTTACCCTGAAATTTTCTTGTCTTTCTCGAATGATAAGGAGAAAAAGAAGATTGGATCCAAAGAAAATGCCATTTTGGAGTCGATAATTTATGTCGTTAGGCCAATACAAGTGACTCTTGGATTTAGCATAAAAGATTCAGTCGTTTTAATTTCAAACATCTATGATTTCTAAATTAGACTTAGTTAGAGGTTTACCCTAAAATGAATTTCAAATTAAATAATTTATGTGACACTTGCTATTAAAGAAATTAAGAAAAAGCTCACTTAAGTCAAAAGACGAGATTACTACTTCAAATCCATTAGAATTACTTCATACAAATTTAATTAGTCCATCTCAAGCACAATACATAAACCATAGTAAATAGATTTACGTAATTATCGATGATTTCCCTAGATTTACTAGGACTTTTTTTTATTAAGAATAAAAATGATGCTTTTGATTTATTTAAAACTTTTTGTAACAGAATTCAAAATTAGTTATCTTTAAAAATCAAAACTGTACGTAGTGATCATGATGGAGAATCTAAAAATTAAAAATTTGAGAATTTCTGTAATAAAAAGAGAACTATTCATAATTTTTCTTTTCCAAGAACTCCCCGACAAAATGGAGTAGTTGAACGTAAGAATGGATGACCTAAGAGTGTGCGAGGACTATGCTTTCTGATCATAATTTATCAAAAAGTTTATAGGCTGAAGTAGTGGCAACAGCTTGTTATATGTTGAATAAGATTTTAGTTAGACCATTAACTAACGAAACCTGATATGAACTTCTTTATAATAAGAAACCGAAAGTATCTTATTTATGAATTTTTGGAAGTAAATGTTTTATTCTAAATACTACAGAAATTTTTGATAAATTTGAGCCTTAATCAGATAAAGCAATTTTTATTGGATATTCAAATAGAAGTAAAGCATATAGAGTTTTTAATTTAAAAACTAATACTATTGAAGAAACTGTAAATGTATCATTTGATGAAAATTAAAAAGATTTAAACCAAAAACATAAAGAAGATGAATGCGATAATTATAATTAATTAAATGAAATTAATCAACTTAATAAAAGAATCAAACTTTTGAGAGATCATCCTGTTGAAATCATATTAGGAGAAATTGAATTTGTAGTTAGAACAAGAAATCAATTAAATAACATGAGTAAGATGGCTTTTATACCAACTATTGAACCTAAAAATTCAAAGGAAGCATCAACTGATGATTCATGGATACTTTCTATGCAAGCGGAATTGAATCAATTCACCTATAATAATGGAACTTGTTCCTAGACCAGAGGATAAAACAATAATAGGAACTAAATGGGTTTATAAAAATAAAATAAATAAACTTGGCGAGTTCGTTAGAAATAAAGCATGTTTAGTTACTCAAGGATATTATCAAGTAGAAGGAATAGATTACGACGAAACCTTTGCCCCGGTAGTAAGATTAGAAGCTTTTAGAATTTTACTTGCTTTCCTAATCATAATAACGTCAAACTATTTCAAATGGATGTAAAAAGTGCTTTTCTAAATGGATACATTAACAAAGATGTTTATGTTGAACAACCCTCGTTATTATGGGACGAAAAATTTCCTAACCATGTCTATAAATTAAAGAAAGCATTATATTAATTACAACCAGCTCCTAGAGCCTAGTATGATAGATTAAGAACTTATTTATTACAATCAAAATTTGAAATTAGTTAAGTAGACAAAACACTATTTATTAAAGGAAATGAAAATGATATTCAATTAGTACAAATCTATGTAGACGATCTAATTTTTGGATCACCCAATAATAAAATGAATCAAAAATTGTCTGAAATAATGACAAAAGAATTTGAAATGAGCCATATGGGAGAATTCGCTTTCTTTTTAGGATTACAAATTAGATAATGGAATATTCATCAATTAAGAAAAATATGCTAGGGATTTAATTAATAAATTTAACATGGTCAGCACTAAAGGAAACTCCACACCTATGGCAACCAATGAAGCCATGAGTAAAGAGGACTTTTCAAAGGATGCAGATCAGAAATTATATAGAGGTATGATAGGTTCGTTATTATATATAACTACGAGTAGACCAGACATAATGCATAACGTTTGTCTCTGCGCTAGATATCAATCACAACCTAAGGAAACTCACTTAAAAGTCGTAAAACGTATTCTACGATATGTTAAACATACTTTAGACTTCCGTTTATCCTATCCTAAAAATGATTCATTCAATTTAATTTCATATTGTGATGCTGACTACGATGGTTGTAAATCGGATTGAAAAAGTACGAGTGGAACTTGTCACTATTTGGGTCGTTCTTTGGTTTCCTGGTTTAGTAAAATGCAAAATACCATTTCCTTGTCAAAAGTCAACAACTGAAGCAGAATATATATCTTCTGCTTTGGCTTGTTTCAAGTAATATTTTTGCAACAAACTCTAAGAGATTTTAGATTAAACATAAACTAAATCACTAATTTACTGCGATAATACGAGTGATATAAATCTATCTAAAAATCCTATACATCATGCTAGATAAAAATATTGATGTAAGACATCATTCCCTTAGAGAAAATGTAAATAAGGAAAATATTTCACTAGAGCCGTGCAGTTAAAGGGCTCAGTGGATCCAATGCAGTAAGGTGCAAAAAATTATAATGGGAATAAAATGAGGAAACAGCGAGATATAGGGGATGAGTCTAAAACAACATATAAAACTCGTATTTAATGCTTTTAAAAATATATAATTGATGGATAAATGGAAAATTAACGTTCAACTTAATTATAATTAGTACATTCTTAATTTTAAATAAAAGCGTATGCAAATATAAATGTAAACTTTAATTTAGTTTTATTAAATTTTACAGAATATTATAGTATTTTCTATTCTGGGAAATATATGTTATATAATTATATTAAAAAGTAATTTTATAATGTACAAATGTCAATTTAAATTCATTTCTTTTATAAAATATATAGCAGAAATAGTGGAATATAGCTGAAATAATGGGATACATCGGGAATATCGGAATATAGGGGGGCTTAAAGCAGAAAGGTCATTTCAAAGTCTTCTTGAAAATAGCGTAGTGGTAAAAATCCGCTATACGATATAGTAGGGATATGGCAGGGTAATAGCGGGGAATTTACTACACAAGACTAGAGTTTACTAAAATAGAAAATCAAATTGTAGACATATTAAATAAACCATTGAACGAAGCAATGTTTACTAAGTTGAGAAGAGAACTAGGCATTTTTTCACTAACCGAAGTAAAATAATTAAATATATTATTACAAATATATAAGAAAATTTAAAATTTTCAAAAATCATACTTATATGTCGACATATAACTGAAATTTTTTAAATTCCCTTCAAAGTTAGTTATTGATCTTATTTAAACACTCCACTTCTAAATTTCTTCTCTTCCAGCTCATTTTCTCTATAATAAATTTTTTGAAACAATACAGCAGTGGCTTCCACTTCAAATAACAACCAAAACAAATTCTTTTCGTTTCCCTAGCCTAATCCTGGCCCGATTCAATGATCTACACATGCAAGGGATATCAAATTAGAGGAATCTATGAAAAGTACCCTGCAATTTCTTGCTGAAATTCAACTTCAACTTTTAAAGTCTACAAACAAGAAATGCAAGGGAATGTTGATAGGAATCTTCAGAAATACATAATGGATAATCAAAATAGTCCAATTATTATTGAAGATGATTCCTCTAATATTTAAGTTCACAATCCTAAGGAGGAAGATGATGATGAAGATGAAGAGGTTGAAGAAGTGTAACGACCCGGAAAATCTGAACCAATTTAAAAATTTTAAATTGGCTATTTTAGTGGATTTTAAATATTTAAAATAAATATTTTAAATAATAACGAAGAAAGGTAATTTTGAATCGACATTTGAAAACGAATATAATTAATTCTAATTATAAACAAGGCCTGAAATGGCGCGGTAGTTTCAAAATTTGAATTCAAACTTTGACTGACTGTACCAGGTGCAAAACAAAACGGATTTGAGTGAAACCAAAAATATTTAAATCTGTTAGTGAATATCTTTCTAACGAATCTGAAAAATCGAAGTTTCATAGTAGGAAGCAAAAGTTATGGCCAAATGAATTTTCAGAAAGGTCGCTATAGAAATTATATAGCCCGTGAAAATGGCCATTTTGCAAACGACCTCGGAATTCGACGAAACCACTTTTGTTAGATCCAGGATGTCAAATTATTGCTAGGTTTCAAATTTCATAAAGCTAGTATGTGAGCGTGGCAAAAAAAATGTGTTTTGGTCAATTATAGTTAAATTGGATCGACCAGAAATGGGCCATTTTTCAAACAGTCTCAGAATTCGACGAAACTAGTTTTTTTGGGACCGTATCGTCAAAACATTTCTAGATTTATTTTTCTGGAATTTTTCGAGTTAGTATGTGGCCCCGGCAAAGTGAAATGTATGTTCAAATTAAATATTGAATGTTTTATATTTTAATTTGAAAAATAACTGACTGTGACAGTCGAAAGGGCCTTCGAAACATATCCCATTATGTCCGGGATAGGGGTAATTAGCTAGGGGCGACAGTCGTTGGGTTTGATTTCGAGTTCGTGTGAGAAAACCCAGTTTTTGAAAATATATATATCGGCGAATCAGAAAATTCCATTCATTAAATAAATAAATAAATAAATCGCTCCTTCTCTCTCCTCGACAGCGACGAACGACGGATGGGTATTCAAATCTTCCCGGCTTGATTTCTCCCTCGTTTCTCAACGAAATCGAGCGCGGTTGGATCCATTTCGAAGCTCTTGACCTCCTCTTCAAATCAATATGAAGTTTGCTGATTATCGTTGAGTATATCGAGAGAATCACCCTCGAGAACGGCCGGCCTTTGGAGCTCCGCCACGCCAGCTGGGCCCCACCGAACTGCACCCCACCACCACGCGCGGAGGCGCCCCTCCTCCCTCTTTGACATGACGTTGGCCGATCCCCCTATCGTGCACCGGTTTGCGCGCTAAACGGATCCCTAGTTTTGAACCCGAACTGAAAGGTAACGGCTGTTCTAATTTCAACTGGTTTTAACACTTTAAAGTGTTGCAAAATTCGACCAACTTTGAAAAATCATATCTTTTTCGTTTGTGGTTGAAATTCAGTGAAACAAGAGACACCGGGACCGTGTCGACGCTCTCTACATTCTAGAAGAGACCAGATATTTTTCTGAGCTCGCTACCATTTTTGGCGACGCGAAAAGCAATGTGAGATTTCTAAATTATAAACGATATGGAAAACGACGATGTATAAATTATATAGTCGATGTATGACTTGTATAAGCGTTGTACACCTCATGTATAAGCGTTGTACAAGTTGTACGTTCGATATATAAGTTATACATGCGTTGTAATAATTATATATGTGTTGAATAGAAGTGAAATGCTTATATATATATATATATACACACGCCCCTCGTCCACAAACCATAGATGATATTTATTGTTTGTGATGGGTGTGAAATTTGGTTGATAGCGAATGGTTGATTATAATTGTTTGTGGTTGAAAAACACCCGTTTGTGGTGGAAAATTATTTGGTTGAAACCACATAGGATTAGTTTGTGGAAATGAAAAATATATACATGCCGCATGCGTGCGAACTAGATGCATGAATCCCCATTGTCAAAAGCTGCGAGGCTTTAAGGTAGAGTGAGGAGCCGTACTAGGGACGACCCTGGTTTTAACTACCCTACCGTTATGCTGCCGAAATTTTGAATAATATTCATGTGTTAGAACTATTTTCATGTGTTGAAACTATATTCGTGTGTTGAATAAAAATTCATGTATTGAATGGTATTCGTGTTTTAAATATAAAAATCACATTTTTTTTTACTTTATATATATAAACTATAGAAAACCTTCATGTGTTGAATTGAAATTCATTCGTTGAATAAAAATTCATGTATTGAATGGTATTCGTGTTTTAAATATAAAAATCACATTTTTTTACTTTATATATATAAACTATAAAAAACCTTCATGTGTTGAATTGAAATTCATTCGTTGAATAGAAATTCATGTGTTGCATGGTATTCGTCTTTTAAATATAAAAATCACCTTTTTATCTATATATATAAACTATAGAAAACCTTCATGTGTTGAATTGAAATTCATTCGTTGAATAGAAATTCATGTGTTGAATGGTATTCGTCTTTTAAATATAAAAATCACCTTTTTATCTATATATATAAACTATAAAAAACCTTCATGTGTTGAATTGAAATTCATTCGTTGAATAGAAATTCATGTGTTGAATGGTATTCGTGTTTTGGAATAAATTGTTTAACAATAAAAATCATATGTTTCTTATATACATGAATCGTTAAAAATAGTGAAGTGGAAATAGAAGTTAGTTTGATAAAAATATCATTTTTATCAAAGGTATAAAATGAAATTGGTTTTGAAATCGAAGAATCGATTATATTTATATATATATATAAATATAATTAAAATATATCGAATAACAAAGCTGCAGTTCGTGTTTTGAAACTGTGATTTCAAACGATTAGTGCGGGAGATCCGACTATTGGATTTTCCCGAAACCGCAACCGTTGGGTTCGCTTTGGAAATATCTTTCCAACGACACCAACTTTGTAAAAATCCAACTGTTGGATTGTCTGGAATGTTTAACTCAAATCTGAAGAAAAACAGCGCCAGAATCGATTATATTTATATATATAAATATAATTATATTAAATCGAATAACGACGCTGCATATTTTGAAATCGAAACTTCAAACGATTATACCCCCAGATCCAACCGTCGGATTTTCCCGAAACTGGAACCGTTGGATTTGTTTTGAAAAGATCTTTCTAATGATGTAAATTTTGTGAAGATCCAACGGTTAGATTTTCAGATATGTGTAAATCAAATCTGAAGAAAAACAGTGCCACGGCCGCGTTATGGCCCAAAGCGTCGTTTTGAATAAATTGGCTATTTTAAAATAAATAAAAATAGTGATAAATCGTTATAAAATATTATAAACGATATGGATATGAAATTTAGAAACTAACTGAAGGTTGGCTAAGTCGAATGGTTTCTTGGGTGTTGATCTGATGTTGGTTTCGGCCTTCCGGGTTAATATTTGGGAAATCGTTCTCTTACTGATTTACGGTTAGCGACTAATGAATTGAAATGATGCGTATGTGTGTTTGTGTTGCACTTGTTTATTATATACGCGAGTTGCTAAGAAAGACCGGGTTTAACCCATTCTGAATAACTGAATCGACGATAAGAAAACGAAGATGAAGACGGTGGTCGAAGACCGGAGATCTTCACCTCGTTTGGATGGTAACTGATGTCCTGATTGGGAGGCATCCCGAGATATGGATAATGAGTGGTGATCGTCCAAGCATACGTGGAGATCGAAGGGTTTGCGAGGTATATAGTGCCTCCGGTTTCGTTCAGACCCATAACGGACTTGCAAATGGACGGTGGGTCTGACATTGGAATTTATTCTGTGTGATTGATAGCCATCAGTTGCATGGTGTGAATTGCCTGTGTGGCATGCTAAGACGCAGTGATCAAGGCTTCTGTTGAAAAGCAAAGTCTTGTGGTGATGATCAAAGCACCGCCTGTGTGGCGTAGCTTTGTGTATAACGTGAATTCGCGAGCCTCACACCCCGGTATGAACCAGAAACGGGAGAGGACCTCAGGGGGCACGTGCGTTTTCTTTCTTGCTAGAAGTGGTGTCAATGGTTTTACACGCCCTGACGAGTTTGACTTATGTGGTTGTTACTGTTGCGAGGCGCCTCGGTTATATCGGTCGATCCGGGACCGATGGAATCATTCGTTGCCTCATTTACGCCCCAAAGGGCGGAGAAACGCATTGTTCAGGCATTATAATCCACTCCGTGTGGACCGGCCCTGACGATCCAAGGTACGGTTGCGGCTGTGCCTGAGACTCGGGCTAGACAGTCTCGAATTCGGTAAGGACTATCTTTTGCCTTGGTTCATGACGGAAATCCAATTTCCAAATACGTGACTGTGCGGTTTTGATTGTATACCTATATATGGCGACATAGTGGTATGGGGCATTAATGTCGTCTATGATTGATACTTATGATTTGAAATTGTCTTTGAAACGTATAAACACTAGTAATAATATCAAATTCTTTTGTTTTAGTTGTATCAAGCATATCTTGGCCATTATAAGGTAAAAACTCTATCCTCCGGTTTGCGTTGCATTGTGTGATGGGAACTGAGTCTTATAATGGCTTCATTTTTATAAAAAGCATTGCGATGTTTAAAAGAATGATTTGTTTTCAAGCACTGGCAATCCAATGGAGTAAACCCGTTCCGCGAAAGCGGCGTGGTCCTGTGATTAGCCAATTGTATGATGTGTTAAGTAGATTTCTCATACCAGTCCCATGACTGACTCGTAGTTTGTTTCGCTTTCAAACTCGGGTGCCCCTTTTTCTACACGGGCAGCCTTGTATTCAGGTTTTAGCTGGCTATCTCTGGATAGCTGGAGCTGAAGATGGATTCTATCATTTATCTCTTTTTATGTTGTTAAGCTCCTGTTGTACATATTATGTTTGTTTCCACTGTAGACATTTATATATAGCTGAACTGTATTTGTACTAAGTATGATCCTATATACTGTGTAACTCTGATGATTACGTTTATCTAGTATATTCTATTGTGCATTGTCTAGTGTATTTATTAATTTCTGTTCTGCTATTTTCTGTTTCTGTGTTATATTCCAAAGATTACCCTTGCCACCGTCAGTACGGGGTTCGGGGTCGTCTCATTTTGGTATCGGAGCTTTGGTTAAGCTTAGTGCAGGAATATAACATATTAACGAACTCGTCAGAAATAGAACCAGTAGCGTTCTAGGACGGGTAACTCATTACAGATAGGATCGGTAATATCCTAGTATGAGTAAAGCAGAATGGAATACACCCCACTAGACACATTTACATTTGAAGTATATGTTTCTATGTTTTGAAATATCTTTTCTGTGACCTGACACTTGATCTGCTGTTTGCAGAAGTACTAGAAAATGAGTGTCAGAAACAGAAGAAATACAGAACCAGATCTAGAGGCTCTATTTAAGAGATATCGAAATCTGGGTGGAGCACAATTCTCGGGCAATGAATCTATTATTCAAACTCAAGCTTGGGTGAGCTCTGCAGAAAGAATATTTGAGCGTTTCCAGCTGAGAGATGACCAGAAAAGGTTAGTGGCATCTTGGGCGCTCAAAGAAGAAGCTTTAATCTGGTGGGAAACAATCATCAAAGATAATCCAGAAGGTGATATCACCTGGGATAGATTCAAAGAGATTTTCCTAGAAAGATTTACTCCTCCTGAGGTGACGGAGTGATTATGTGATGAATTCTCTTATCTGATACAAGGAGATATGACCATTCCAGAATATCATAAGAAATTCAACTAACTTTCTCACTTTGCTCCTCGTCTGATTCAAGATCCAAAGAGGAAGAATCTAAGATTTATTCATGGCCTGCAAAGAAAATATCAGAATAGTGTGATGAGGAATGTGAAGCTCCCTTTTTCAGAAATGATTTATATGGCTTATCAGTTTGAAGATCTCTATAAGAAAGGTATGTTGCGGGACGAAGAGGAAGTCAGTTCTAGTAACAAAGTGGAGTCTGTGATTGATAGTCCTGAGGTAAGTAAGAAACCCGGAGCCAAAAGAAAAAGGGCTAAATCTGAGAAGGAACTAGTAACAACTGCCACATGCTCTAACTGCAATAAACAGGGGCATCTGACCAGGGAGTGTAAATCCTCGAAGAAACGAAGGAATGATGGGTTTAAATCCGGCAAAAAGCTCCAGGAAAGTAAAAGATGCAATCAATGCCATCAGTTTGGTCATGTAAAACAAGAGTGCCGGCTGTTAAAAACAACCAAAGAAGCTCAGGTAAATGAAGTAGCCGAAGTGCATGCATCTTCATCTGCTCAGGAAAGGCCAGATGTTTTGGAAGGCACGCTTACTGTCAAAGATATTCCAGTTAGAGTATTGTTTGACACAGGCGCGTCGCGAAGCTTTGTTGCAAAGAATACGATTAAGAAGCTGGATTTGAATTTGAAGAAGCTCAAGGAACCAATGACTGTCCAGAATCCGGTTGGGGGTTCCCTCGATCTCAGTTGGGTTTGTGGAGTGCCGGTTTCTTTTTTTCGTTATCGGTTTCCTACTATCGCGGTCGTCATCAATTTTACAGAGTTTGATCTTATCTTGGGGTTAGACTGGTTGACTAAATATGAAGCTGATGTTAAATGCGCGGACATAGTCGTTAGGGCGAAGATTAAATCATGTGATTATATAACCATTCCCTGTGAAGGTTAGAATTCTAATAGAAAGGACTTCTGGGCAGCTTTGGATGTTTCTCCTGCTCAAATAGAAAATATCCCTGAAGTCACCGAGAATATTCCCGACCTAGTGAAAGATATTCCTGTCGTCAACAATTATGCGGATGTGTTTGAAGAAGTTGTTCGCTTACCTCCGCAGAGAGAAATAGATTTCAAAATCGCTTTGATTCCGAATGCAAGGCCGGTAGTTCACGCTATTCGAAGAATGTCCTTGAAAGAGAAAGAGGAATTAGACAATCAAATGAGACAACTCGTATGGAAGGGTCTGATCAGGCCTAGTTTCTCTAATTGGGGTGCAGCAGTGGTGTTTGTCCCAAAATCTGACGGTACTCTACGGCTATGTGTGGATTATTGTGATTTGAACAAGCAGACAATAAAGAATAAATATCCATTGCCGCGAATCGATGACTTATTGGATCGTCTGAATGGAGCACATGTATTTTCAAGGATGGACCTAACTACAGGCTTCCATCAGCTTCGTATTGCCGAATAATGTGTTCCTATGACAGCATTCAGAGGTCCAGACCTATTCTATGAGTGGTTAGTAATGCCGTTCAGCTTATGTAACGCTCCATCTTACTTCGTCGATTTGATGAATCGAGTGTTCCGCGGTGTCTTGAATAAATTTGTTCTGGTTTTTATTGATGATATTCTAATCTTCTCTAAATCAAAGGCCGAACATGAAAAGCATCTGGAACAGGTTCTAGAAATTCTGAGAAGGAACGTTCTAAAAGCCAAACTATCCAAATGCATATTCTGGCAAGATGAAGTAAAATTTCTGGGCCATGTCGTATCAAAAGAAGGAATTGCTGTGGATCCAAGTAAAATCACAGCTATTCAAAATTGGAAACAGCCCAGTACTCCTACAGAAGTCCGCAGTTTTCTCGGATTGGATAGTTATTACCGGAAGTTCGTTAAAAACTTTTCGAAGATATCTGGTCACTTAACGAAGCTTACAAAGAAGCACTCGAAATTCAAGTGGACTCCAGAATGTGAGGAGGCTTTTGAAGAGCTAAAATTAAGATTAATGACTGCTCCAGTGTTAACCATTATCGACGGCAATCAGGATTTAAAATTCTGGACAGATGCCTCTAGAGAAGGCCTTGGCGCAGTGTTAATGCAAAGGGGTCAAGTGATTGCTTATGCTAGCCGTCAGCTGAAGCCGCACGAGAAAAACTACGTAACTCATGATCTTGATTTGTTGGCTATCGTATTCTCTTTGAAAATCTGGAGACACTATCTTCTGGGTGAGAAATTCGAACTGTATATAGACCATCAGTTGTTAAAGTATTTGTTCACTCAGAAAGACTTGAATCCGAGGCAGCAACGTTGGCTAGAATTCCTTGCAGCATACGATTTTGAGATTCTATACACTCCAGGGAAAGCCAATGTCATGGTCGATGCGTTAAGCCGAAAGAATGTAATGATCGCCAGTTTTATTATTAAGACTTCCTTGATTGACAAAATATCTATTCTTCAGATGGATGATAACTTTATTAAGGATATGATCAAAAGGATTCAGAAAGGCGAACCCTCGTGTTTTCAGATAGATAACGATGGGATTCTGAGATTGAAAGGAAGGATTTGTGTTCCCAACATCCCAGAGTTAAAAAGGGAAGTGTTAGATGAGTGTCACAAGTCCAAGTTGTGTATCCATCCTGGTGTGGCCAAAATGTATAACGATCTCAAGCGAACATTCTGGTGGAAGGCTATGAAAAGAGACGTATCAATATATGTTAGTCGATGCCCTACTTGCCAGCTAGTCAAAAGCGACCAACAGAAACTGGCTGGATTGTTGCAACCGCTGGTCGTTCCAGGTTGGAAGTGGGAACATATTTCCATGGACTTCATAGATGGTTTGCCCAGAACCAGAAAAGGGAACGACAGTATTTGGGTGATCGTAGATCGCTTCACAAAGACCGCCCATTTCATACCTATCAGATCAAACAGAACTGCTCAGAGTCTGGCGCAGATATACTTCAAGGAAATTGTTAGACTACACGGAGTGCCGATCAGTATAGTTAGTGATAGAGATACAATATTTACTAGCAAATTCTGGGAGGCATTTCAAGTAGAACTGGGAACAAAGCTGAACTTGAGCACCGCCTATCATCCTCAGACAGATGGTCAGAATGAGAGGGTGAATAGTATTTTAGAAGATCTATTGCGGGCTTGTGTTCTAGATTTCGGTGGATCATGGGAAGACCATCTGCATTTGGCTGAATTCTCATATAACAACAGCTACCAAGCGAGCCTGACAATGTCGCCATTCGAAGCATTGTATGGTAGACCGTGCCGATCTCCTGCTTGTTGGGTCGAACCCGGTAATAAACTTGTATTGGGGCCAGATATGATCCGAGAAGCTGCCGACAAAGTCGATTTTATTAAGAAATGATTACTCGCCACTCAAAGCCGACAAAAGAGCTATGCCAATAAGAGAAGAAGGGATATATCATTTGATGTTGGCAACTATGTATATTTGAAAGTATCGCCGATGAGAGGAGTTATCCGGTTCGGTAAAACTGGGAAGTTGGCGCCCAAATTCATTGGTCCGTTTCCTATTCTCGAACGGATTGGAACTCTCGCTTATAGGGTTCAATTGCCTGATTGGTTGCCTGGAGTGCATGATGTATTTCACGTATCTCAACTTCGAAAGCATGTTCATGACCCAGACTTGGTTGTGGAAGAGGCCGCACAGCAAGATATTGAAATTACTCCAGAATTGGCTATGAGAAGAGAGCCGCTCAAGATTATTGGAAAAGAAACCAAATAGCTGAGGAACAAGAAGGTTCACTTAGTCAAAGTGCAACGGAGTGGAGATCCGCGAGATTGTACTTGGGAAACTGAGGAGAGCATTCAGAAAGCCTATCCTAAGTGTCGAGTAGATATCTCTGATTAACTCCGGTGCAAGGTACATTTACCATACTTTGCATTACCATTTAGTTCTCTACTTTGTTGTTATTTTCTTTCCATGGATGTGCACTTTTAATTCTATAGTCTGATTAATTTTAAAAGAGTGTATGAATTAATTTGTGTGATTTTGAAAAGTTAAAAACAAATTGTTTGTTGTTTGTGTTATGTGATAGTGATTGGGTTAATTAAATTATTAGAACGATAGTTAATTTAATTAATACGAGAATGAATGGTAGAATTCATTCGACTATATCACGTGTTAAACTGATTTAAAAATAGATAGAAATATATACTTGTGCATTATATAAGTTTGAATAAGTAAATGGATTAGCTGTTGAGTAAAGATTTTATTTGCGTGCCCGACAAATAGGTAAACCTTAATGAGTTGGATGCGCAATAATATTATTATATCAACTCCTGTGAATTCCATTGGATGCGGAGTGCTAGTTGTTCTGTGTGTAATAATAAATGTCGCCATAGGATAGTAACAATTAATTTTGAACTACACTACATGGCATACTTCATCATATACCACATAAGCATTTGGAGCTTGTGTGACAAGTTGGAAGATTTACCATACGAGCGAGAGGCTTGTATGGCGATGACTATATATTACAGGTTGAACTGATGACTGATATGGACCATATAAAATTGTAAAGATAAAATGCCAGATTAATGAAAACCCCACACGGGTCTGGAGTTGACAATAATCACGTCTCTCTAGTCATTAGATATGGCACATGGATTATTTATTTCCAACACGGGACGAGGTGATGAGAATTTATTCTCTGGAGCAATTAAAATACACACTCCCTCAGGCTTTGACAGGGTGACGAGAATTTATTCTCTAGAGTTATTATCAATACACGCTCCCCTGTAAACACCAGAATATATCACTATAAATATGTGTATGCTTTATAGGATTTATTGGGTACCTAATACGGCCCAATAAATTTCCAAACCCCTCCCCGTACAAAGGAGGTTATGGCGAAATTTTTCGAAAATTCCGGGTGTTAGCCAAATTTTTGAAGAATTTAAAAATTCCCAGAAACTAAAAAGTTGGAGAATGGAAGCTAGATTGGAAGTAGGGTTGATTAACCAAACCACTTTCGACTTTGTTCCTTTTCGGGGACGAAAAGTTTTAAGTGGGGGAGATTGTAACGACCCGGAAAATCTAAACCAATTTAAAAAATTTAAATTGGCTATTTTAGTGGATTTTAAATATTTAAAATAAATATTTTAAATAATAACGATGAAAAGTAAGTTTGAATCGACATTTTAAAACGAATATAATTAATTCTAATTATAAACAAGGCCTGAAATGGCGCGGTAGTTTCAAAATTTGAATTCAAACTTTGACTGACTGTACCGGGTGCAAAACAAAACGGATTTGAGTGAAACCAAAAATATTTAAATCTGTTAGTGAATATCTTTCTAACGAATCTGAAAAATCGAAGTTTCATAGTAGGAAGCAAAAGTTATGGCCAAATGAATTTTCAGAAAGGTCGCTATAGAAATTATATAGCCCGTAAAAATGGCCATTTTGCAAACGACCTCGGAATTCGACGAAACCGCTTTTGTTGGATCCGGGATGTCAAATTATTGCTAGGTTTCAAATTTCATAATTTTTGAAGCTAGTATGTGAGTGTAGCAAAAGAAAATGTGTTTTGGTCAATTATAGTTAAATTGGATCGACCAGAAATAAGCCATTTTTCAAACGGTCTCAAAATTCGTTGAAACTAGTTTTTTGGGACTGTATCATCAAAACATTGCTAGATTTATTTTTCTGGAATTTTTCGAGTTAGTATGTGGCCCCGGCAAAGTGAAATGTATGTTCAAATTAAATTTTTAATGTTTTATATTTTAATTTGAAAAATAACTGATTGTGACAGTCGAAAGGGCCTTCGAAACATATCCCATTGTGTCCGAGATGGGGGTAATTAGCTAGGGGCGACAGTCATTGGGTTTGATTTCGAGCTCGTGTGAGAAAACCCCAAATTTTGAATATATATATATATATATATATATATATATATCGGCGAATCAGAAAATTCCATTCATTAAATAAAAAAAAAGAAAATCGCTCCTTCTCTCTCCCCGACAGCAACGAACGGTGGATGGGTATTCAAATCTTCCTGGCTTGATTTCTCCCTCGTTTCTCAACGAAATCGAGTGCGGTTGGATCCATTTCGAAGCTCTTGACCTCCTCTTCAAATCAATATGAAGTTTGCCGATTATCGGTGAGTATATCGGGAGAATCACCCTCGAGAACGGCCAGCCTTTGGAGCTCCGCCACGCCAGCTGGGCCCCACCGAACTGCACCCCACCACCACGCACGGAGGCGCCCCTCCTCCCTCTTCGACATGACGTTGGTCGATCCCCCTATCGTGCACCGGTTTGCGCGCTAAACGGATCCCTAGTTTTGAACCCGAACTGAAAGGTAACGGCTGTTCTAATTTCAACTGGTTTTAACACTTTAAAATGTTGCAAAATTCGATCAACTTTGAAAAATCATATCTTTTTCGTTTGTGGTTGAAATTCAGTGAAACAAGAGACACCAGGACCGTGTCGACGCTCTCTACATTCTAGAAGAGACCGGATATTTTTCTGAGCTCGCTACCATTTTTGGCGACGCGAAAAGCAATGTGAGATTTCTAAATTATAAACGATATGGAAAACGACGATGTATAAATTATATAGTCGATGTATGACTTGCATAAGCGTTGTACACCTCATGTATAAGCATTGTATAAGTTGTACGTTCGATATATAAGTTATATATGCATTGTAAAAATTATATATGTGTTGAATAGAAGTGAAATGCTTATATATATATATATATATATATATATATATATATATATATATATATATATATAGCCCCTCGTCCACAAACCATGGACGATATTTATTGTTTGTGATGGGTGTGAAATTTGGTTGATAGCGAATGGTTGATTATAATTGTTTGTGGTTGAAATTGATTGATTGTGGTTGAAAAATACCCGTTTGTGGTGGAAAATTATTTGGTTGAAACCACATAGGATTAGTTTGTGGAAATGAAAAATATATACATGCCGCCTGCGTGCGAACTAGATGCATGAATCCCTATTGTCAAAAGCTGCGAGGCTTTAAGGTAGAGCGAGGAGCCGTACTAGGGACGACCCCGGTTTTAACTACCCTGCCGTTATGCTGCCGAAATTTTGAATAATATTCATGTGTTAGAACTATTTTCATATGTTGAAACTATATTCGTGTGTTGAATAAAAATTCATGTACTGAATGGTATTCGTGTTTTAAATATGAAAATCACATTTTTTTTACTTTATATATATAAACTATAGAAAACCTTCATGTGTTGAATTGAAATTCTTTCGTTGAATAAAAATTCATGTATTGAATGGTATTCATGTTTTAAATATAAAAATCACATTTTTTTTACTTTATATATATAAACTATAGAAAACCTTCATGTATTGAATTGAAATTCATTCGTTGAATAGAAATTCATGTGTTGAATGGTATTCGTCTTTTAAATATAAAAATCACCTTTTTATCTATATATATAAACTATAGAAAACCTTCATGTGTTGAATTGAAATTCATTCGTTGAATAGAAATTCATGTGTTGAATGGTATTCGTCTTTTAAATATAAAAATCACCTTTTTATCAATATATATAAACTATAGAAAACCTTCATGTGTTGAATTGAAATTCATTCGTTGAATAGAAATTCATGTGTTGAATGGTATTCGTGTTTTGAAATAAATTGTTTTATAATAAAAATCATAATTTTATCATCTATATGAACTATACAAAATAGTCGTGTTTTGAAATAAATTGTTTAACAATAAAAATCATATTTTTATTATATACATGAATCGTTAAAAATAGTGAAGTGGAAATAGAAGTTAGTTTGATAAAAATATCATTTTTATCAAAGGTATAAAATGAAATTGGTTTTGAAATCGACGAATCGATTATATTTATATATATATATAAATATAATTAAAATATATCGAATAACGAAGCTACAGTTCGTGTTTTGAAACTGTGATTTCAAACGATTAGTGCGGGAGATCCGACCATCGGATTTTCCCGAAACCGCAACCGTTGGGTTCGCTTTGGAAATATCTTTCCAACGACACCAACTTTGTAAAAATCCAACGGTTGGATTGTCTGGAATGTTTAACTCAAATCTGAAGAAAAACAGCGCCAGAATCGATTATATTTATATATATAAATATAATTATATTAAATCGAATAACGACGCTGCAGTTCGTATTTTGAAATCGAAACTTCAAACGATTATACCCCCAGATCCGACCGTCGGATTTTCCCGAAACTGGAACCGTTGGATTCGTTTTGAAAAGACCTTTCTAATGATGTAAATTTTGTGAAGATCCAACGGTTAGATTTTCAGATATGTGTAAATCAAATCTGAAGAAAAACAGTGTCACGGCCGCGTTTTGGCCCGAAGCGTCGTTTTGAATAAATTGGCTATTTTAAAATAAATAAAAATAGCGATAAATCATTATAAAATATTATAAACGATATGGATGTGAAATTTAGAAACTAACTGAAGGTTGGCTAAGTCGAATGGTTTCTTGGGTGTTGATCTGATGTTGGTTTCGGCCTTCCGGGTTAATATTTGGGAAATCGTTCTCTTACTGATTTACGGTTAGCGACTAATGAATTGAAATGATGCGTATGTGTGTTTGTGTTGCACTTGTTTATTATATACGCGAGTTGCTAAGAAAGACCGGGTTTAACCCATTCTGAATAACTGAATCGACGATAAGAAATCGAAGATGAAGACGGTGGTCGAAGACCGGAGATCTTCACCTCGTTTGGATGGTAACTGATGTCCTGATTGGGAGGCATCCCGAGATATGGATAATGAGTGGTGATCGTCCAAGCGTATGTGGAGATCGAAGGGTTTGCGATGTATATAGTGCCTCCGGTTTCGTTCAGACCCAGAACGGACTTGCAAATGGATGGTGTGTCTGACATTGGAATTTATTCTGTGTGATTGATAGCCATCAGTTGCATGGTGTGAATTGCCTGTGTGGCATGCTAAGACGCAGTGATCAAGGCTTCTGTTGAAAAGGAAAGTCTTGTGGTGATAATCAAAGCACCGCCTGTGTGGCGTAGCTTTGTGTATAACGTGAATTCGCGAGCCTCACACCCCGGTATGAACCAGAAACGGGAGAGGACCTCAGGGGGGACGTGCGTTTTCTTTCTAGCTAGAAGTGGTGTTGTAACACCCCGTATTTCTGTTAATACTAATATTCACAAATTAAAAGAATTAATATTGATAATTTGCACGAAATAGCCTTAAAAAGGCATATAACAAATTTGAGATATGTGAATTGCCTTAAAAGGCGAAAAATGGAATTAAGACATTAATTGGAAAATTAATGTGTAGAAATGGTCATAAGTTAATTATGGATTAATTTGAATTCATGAATAGGTGCGTGTGTATATATATATATATATATTTATATATATATGGGCAGTTAATGTAAACATGAATAGAAGTTTATTAATTTGCTGAGTGTTTGCTGAGTCACTTCTGACTCATTGCTGAGTCAATAAGATAAACCCCATCTGGTCTGAATGGATGCGGTTATTTCTAGGTTATTTCTAGGTTAAATCTACTCAAATCAAATCAAAAGCTCTCTCTCTTTCTATTTCTCTTCTTTAAAATTGTGAGTATGATGAATCTCACAATATTATTATAAAATAATTTGATTAAATTATGAATGGATCACAAGAAAGTGATATGAATTGTTATGTATTTGTAAATTATGTTGTGGATCTCTTGTTATGCTATTATGTTATCATATATATGTTGTTATGTTGTAGTGATTATGTTGTAAATAATCCTATGCTATGTCATATGTGATTAATCATGCTATGCTATGTTGTAAATCATATCATGCTATGTTGCAAATTATGATATGCTATGTTGTAAATCTTATATATGTTGTAGATCTCATATTATCACATATGTTGAAATACTTATGTTATATGATAATGATGTCATGTTAAGTTGTGTTGAATCATACAAGTTGTAAAATCATGATGTTAGTATTTATGCGAATTGGATCATGTTCCAAGTTTATGTTTTTTTATAATAGATCTTGATTATGGGAATTTGCCTATTGGGTTAGGTGTACCCATATACATGAATCTACAAATTAATTGGATCTTGAATATGGGAATTTGCCTATTAAGTTAGGTGTACCCATATACATGAATCTATGATTAAATGAATTTTGATTTTTGGGAATTTGCCTATTGAGTTAGGTGTACCCATATAAAACCATATTGTTAATGATGTTGATTCACACATGTCCTATACAAGTTTATGAAATTTGATCAAAATCATATTATGTGAATTATGGATAAGTTGACACCCTTAGATCCATGACATGTATAACCTTATGCAAGTTGTAATGTATGCAAGTTTTACCCCTTGTTATGATTTATTTAGTCACACATATATGTTGTTGTTGTGAATATTTTCTTTTATGCTATGAGTTAGACTAATCGGGTCTAGCATACATTTTGTGAATAAACGTTCAAACGTGGGGTAGGGGTAATATTAGGAAATTAATAAATTGGGGTGCAATTGATATGATTTTGCATGCCTTAAATGGATGTCCATAATTGAGTCAATTATGGACATTGTTAAATTTGGAATTAATTAATAATTCAAGTAGGGAATTATTAAAATTGGGGAAAGTGGATTATTAATAATAATCAATGCTTAGGACACGAGGTTGGACCCGTTTGTGACGTAAACCTGCCCGGACCCGCCCGGCAAATCCAGTAGTCACAAATGTCGGCCCAATGTGAGAGGTCCTAGGCCCAAACTAAAGCATAACAGTTGTAAAGACACGAGGTTAGACTCTTTTATGGTGTAAGACTGCCCGGACCCGCCCGGCAAATCCAGCTGCCATAAATGTCAGTCTAATGTGAGAGGTCTTTATGAGGTTATGGCCTTAATGAATTAAGAAATACTTAGCCAGATAATCATGTAAGGTGGGACATGGGGTTTAAGTAGGTGCCTTGGGTGGCATGAGGAATCTAGTGGTTGCCTTTAGAGGCATTTGAAATACGATTAGACTTAACCAAATACACATGTAAATGAACATGACTAAGTGGGTTAAGTGGATGGACTAATGGGACAAGCTTAGGTGGAATGCTTGTGGTAAATAATGGGGGGCCCGTTTCAAACAGTATCCCAAAACGTATCTTTGTGGGCTCTACCCAAGTCGAGGACGGGACACGCATACTGGGTTTGACTATAAGAGGCCAAAACAGGGAGCGGTGGCAACGCAAGTCCAATGGGTTTCATATGCGTGTGTGGACCCGGGCTGGTAGGTAAGACGTTGTTGCATCGTGTAGGTATAAGCCGTGCATCTCCGTTATATCGGGTTGCCACTTTAAGGGAATGATACACCCCACTGTGGGGCCAGCCCGGGTATCTACGAGTAGGGAGTCGATCGAAAAATGGAAAGTGGGGTACACCTAGTGGAGATAGGGGCAGGCGGCACCTATGTAGTCAGCTAGGAGTACGTAAAGCCATTAAGAAAGTTTCTAAGTGAAGCTAAGTGGAATCAATCTTTAGGGTGACTGGTGTGGTGCAGTATAGTGTTTATCCTTTAGTATTTAGGAGCGCCTATAACGTTTCCTTTAGCGATTGTCTATGTCCTTAATCTGCTCTTTCATAGACATTTCCTTGTTTTCCAGCTTATGCCTTAGTCCAGTTATTTTGATAATAGTATTGTAGAATTATCATACTCGCCAGACTTTATGTCTGACCCCCCCTCTTTTTCATCTTTTTCTCCCTTCAGGTCCTCAGGTTGGGCCAAGTTCCAGTGGAGTCTGATTGGATTGCTTATCTCTTGGAAAGCTTGGACTGCTGAAGTAAAGTCCAGCTTGTTATCTTTCTTTTTAATGGCTATTTATGTAATGGGATTATGTACTTGTTTTATCAAGATAGATATTGTACTTGACTTTGATTATGGTGTTATGATGTAATCAAACATGTTTTGACTTCTGCTGCAGTTGAAATAAAGTTTTTAAATTTCCAAGTACTATTTTATATTTGTCTTGTTGAAATTTTACTGTTCTATATTCACCTAAAGCCTCCATAGAAGTTAATGCATTCCCTTTGTGAGTGACATTAATGGACGTGGGGTGTTACACGTGGTATCAGAGCATGGTTACCAGAACAGATAAAATTTTTAGAAAAATATTTTTCTAAAGTATTTTTGGAATAAGTGCTTTCAAAAACATGTTATTTAGAGAAAGTTTTTATGAAAAACATAATCCCAAATAGCCATATCCTTATCTTTATCTTTCGAATTCTCCATTTTGAAGCTTTCCTTTTTCGTTTCAGCATGGCTGAAGATCTTAATCTTCCAGAAGGTGTGACAGTTCCAGGGTGGTTTAGGAGATATTTGGAGGCTAGGGCCACCACTGCAGGCCCAGCAGATGTTCCTCCACCACCAGTTGCACCCATTCCTCCTCCTCCTCCTCGTGTTGACACTTTTGTAAAGACGTGCAAGGAATTTAAGGCTATGGGAGGAAAAACTTTTCAAGGGACTGAGACGTTTGTGGAGGCCAGAGACTGGCTTAAGGAGACTGAGGAATTGTTGGATATCTTTGAAGTGGAAGATGGGAGGAAAGTCCGTTCAGCTGCTTGGTTAATGAAGGGAGAGGCCTCGTTTTGGTGGGAGGTCACTAACGAGGAACGTCCAGTTGATTCATGGGCGGATTTCAGACGAAGGTTTGAGGCAAAGTTTCTTTCAAGGGCAGAGGAGAATTTAAATATGGAAAAATTCCTGACATTAAAGCAAGGGAGCTTTATCAGTGAAGGAGTATGTCAATAAATTTAATCAGTTAGCAAGGTTTGGCTTGGAGTTGGTGAACACGCCAGAGAAGAAAGCTTTGAGGTTCGTTAGAGGCTTGAATGAACCGTTGCAAGGGTTGGCTATGACCCACATCCCTATGGGAGCCACCTTTGAAAGGCTAGTAGAAATGGCAATTATGCATGAGGATAAGGCAGTTGAAAAGAAAGGGGATCAGAAGAAACCCCAACAGTAAAATAAGAAGGGTGGTAAAAACAATAATGGCAAAGGGAAGAAGAGATGCTTCAATTGTGGGACGCCTGGCCATCTCAGCAAAGATTGTAGAAAGAAAAAGAAGACTGGTTGTTTTCATTGTGGAGATGCAGGACATTTGGTGAAGGACTGCCCAAAGAAGGGGCAGAGGGCAGGGTCGACCTCGGGAGGACAGGTGCAGGCTCTTATGGCACCAGGGCAGGCAAGGGGGCAAGTTCAGGCTATTGTGGCCCCACCGCTGCAAGAAAGAGGTAGAACAATTTCTGTTGAAAGCTTAGTTTTTCTGTTTGATCATCCTGTCCGTACCTTATTCGATTCTGGCGCATCTCATTCGTTTATCTCTGCATCATTAGTTGAATTACTGCACTTGAACACCAGTTTAGTAGAGGATCCCTTGGTTGTTTCAAATCAAGTTGGGGGTTCGGCTCATTTGACCATGATATGTTTGGATTTGAAAATCTCTATACTTAGCGTTGAATTTAGATGTGATGCTTATGTATTGGGCTTCACGGGCTATGGGATAATTTTAGGAATGGATTGGTTATCTAGAAATGGGGCCATTCTTGATTGTGAAAGGAGAGTAGTTAGGCTTGTGACTCGCCTTGGTAATGCTCTCGACATCTTTTGTAGTCCCATAAATTCCGTTATGCTAAGTTATCTTGAATCGCTTGACGCGTCTGTAGAGAATCTGCGAACGGTAGAGGTGGTCCGGGAATATCCGGATGTGTTTGAGGAGGTGAAGGGCTTACCTCCAAAGCGGGAGATAGACTTTCGAATTTATCTTATGGATAATGCTAAACCCGTATCTTTGCCAGTGCGCCACATGGCTCCTCGTGAAAGGAGGGAACTCAATAAGCAAGTGAAGGAGTTGCTTGAGAAGGGGTTCATAAGACGTAGTATATCAGAGTGGGGTGCTCCAGTAGTATTTGCTACAAAGGCGGATGGGTCCCTTAGACTTTGTGTGGACTATAGAGAACTAAACAAGCTTACTAAAAAGAACCGACACCCACTGCCGAGGATTGACGATCTCTTTGATCAGTTAGTTGGCGCCTCAGTGTTTTCGCAGTTGGATTAGCCACTGGCTTTCATCAACTGAGAGTGGCTGAGGATAATATAGACAAGACTGCTTTTAGGACTCCTGATGGATTCTATGAATGGCTAGTGATGCCCTTTGGTTTGACAAACGCCCCCGCATATTTTGTTGATTTGATGAGTAGGGTGTTTAGGGAGTACCTTAACAAATTCGTGGTAGTCTTTGTTGATGACATCTTAGTCTTTTCTAAGAATGAAGAAGAGCATGCCCTACATCTTAGGGAAGTGTTGGAAACCCTTCGAGCGCATAACCTTAAGGCAAAATTTTCTAAGTGTCACTTCTGGAGGAAAGAAGTACGGTTCTTAGGGCACGTGGTTTCCAAGGAAGGGATAGCAGTGGATCCCGCAAAGGTGGTGGCCATCCAAGATTGGAAGGTCCCTAAAAATGTAACCGAAGTAAGAAGTTTCTTGGGGTTGGCTGGCTATTATAGGAAGTTTATCAAAGACTTCGCAAAAATATCAGCTCCATTAACACGGTTAACGAAGAAGAACCTGGTTTTTACGTGGCACGAAGATTGTGATGATGCGTTCCAACGTTTAAAGAGAGCCTTAACTTCAGCCCCAGTCTTAGTGCTGCCAGACGGGAATAAACCGTTTACCGTCTATACTGATGCTTGTAGGACGGGACTTGGCGCGGTCCTCATGCAAGAGGGAAGAATAATAGTCTATGGTGGAAGGCAGTTGAGGGTTCATGAAAAGAATTACCTACGCATGACCTTGAGTTAGCCGCAATTGTTTTCGCGCTTAAGTCTTGGCGTCACTATCTTCTTGGTGAGAAATTCGAACTGTTTACTGACCACAAATCATTAAAATACTTATTCTCTCAGAAGGATTTGAATTTAAGGCAGCAACGGTGGATGGAATTCTTAGCCTCCTACGATTTTGAAATAGCATATACCCCGGGCAAGGGTAACGTGGTAGCAGACGCCTTAAGTAGGAAAAAGTTGTCCTTGAGTCCGTTGTTTGTTGAACGATGAAGCTTAGAATTCATCTCCATGTTTGACTTTAGACCCTCCGTTGACCTAGTACCTGGTTTGTTAGCATCCTTGGAGGTTAGACCTACACTTCTAGGACGAGTTGGTGAGGCACAGCAAGACGACCCCCAGTTGGTTGAGATAGTAGAAAAGCTCAAAGGAGGGGAGTCGTCTAGCCATCTTCGTAGGTATACCCTAGACGATAAGGGTTGGTTACGAAGGGATAATAGACTTTGTGTACCACAAGACGAAGACTTAAGGAAGGCCATTCTTGATGATGCTCATCGCTCAAAGATGACCATTCATCCCGGCGGAGACAAGATGTACAAAGATATGAAGCGGGTTTTCTTTTGGGTCGGTATGAAAAAGGATGTGGCCGAGTATGTCGCTAGATGCTTGGTGTGCCAACGAGTAAAAGCGGAACAAAAGAAACCCGGTGGGTTGCTTCACCCATTGGAAGTTCCACTATGGAAATGGGAAAGCGTCTCAATGGATTTTGTGGATGGATTACCAAGATCAAGGAAGGGTAATACGGGGATTTGGGTTATAGTAGATAGACTTACTAAGAGCGCCCATTTTATTCCCATGAAAAGTAAGAGGACTGCTCTGTGGTTGGCTTCTGTATACATTAAAGAGATAGTTCGTTTGCACGGTATTCCTTCTAGTATAGTAAGCGACCGTGATCCCATCTTCACTAGCGAATTTTGGAAGAGTTTACAAGAGGCGGTAGGGACTCAGCTATGTTTGAGCACCGCATATCATCCTCAGACGGACGGCCAGACCGAGAGGGTGAATCGTATTCTAGAGGATCTTTTAAGGCTTTGTATCCTAGACTTTGGGGGTACATGGGAAGAGCACCTTCCGTTGGTAGAATTCGCATATAATAATAGCTTTCAGTCTAGTATTGGCATGGCACCTTTCGAAGCTCTTTATGGAAGGCCTTGCCGTTCGCCTACATGTTGGTGGGAATCTACTGATAAAATCCTACTTGGGCCCGATATGGTTAGGGAAACCTCGGAGAAGATTGATTTGATTCGAAGGAGGATGAAAGCAGCACAAGATAGGCAGAAATCGTATGCTGATAAGAGGAGGACAGATCTTGAGTTTGACATTGGGGACATGGTTTTTATCAAAGTGTCTCCGTTACGGAATGTTGTTCGCTTTGGGTCCGTTGGGAAATTAGCGCCAAGGTTTGTAGGGCCGTTTCCTATAAAAGACAGGATTGGGAAGATGGCGTATAGGGTGGAGTTGCCTGAGAAACTTAGTGGAGTACACGACGTATTCCATGTATCACATTTGAGGAAGTGTTTGCACAAGACCGCGGAGGTGGTAGAGCCGAGCTTGCTTAAAGAGGTGGAAATAGAGAGTGATGCAACAATTAGACGAGCTCCTACATGCATTCTTGGGTCGGAGATCAAAAAGTTGATAAATCGAGAGGTCAGACTAGTTAAAGTGCAATGGAGAGATGATGAGAGCAACGCTACTTGGGAGACAGAAGGGAAGATGCGTTCGCTATACCCTTTTCTTTTTGAGGGTATGTCTTTTAATTTCTCCTTTATCGCTTAGCTTATCTTATCTTATCTTTAGTATGTCCTCTCATTAGTATCTTTGACCTTTAGTTAGGATAATCCTATGGTTGAAACATGTGTTTGAGACATGTTATGTATGATGGATGCAAAATGGATGCAAGTGGTTGCTAGTGGTTGCTCGTGGATGCATATATACACACACTTTAGGCACTAGATCGGCTCAGTCACTACATATTGCATATTGCATAAATGAATGTATTTAGTATAATGGATGTATAATGGTTGTACCATCATATAGATGCTGCATTCGGTTGAATGGATGTGCACGCATATAGAAGTAGTTTGTAAGCAATTAGGATCTTCTGCATACATAATGGATGCATGGCACTATCATGAATTGCATCAAGGAGGTCAACTGAATCAGTGGACCGCCTGATTTTGCATTAGATACGGACATAGACACACACTGTGCATTTAAACATGAAAGCATTAGAAGTCTATAAGGACAATGGATGCCAGTGTTTGTTGATTGAGTAGATGGTTGATGATAGGATATAAACTTGAAGATTTCAGGGTCGAAATCCCTTAAGGAGGGGAGAATGTAACACCCCGTATTTCTGTTAATACTAATATTCACAAATTAAAAGAATTAATATTGAGAATTTGCACAAAATAGCCTTAAAAAGGCATATACCAAATTTGAGATATGTGAATTGCCTTAAAAGGCGAAAAATGGAATTAAGACATTAATTGGAAAATTAATGTGTAGAAATGGTCATAAGTTAATTATGGATTAATTTGAATTCATGAATAGGTGCGTGTGTGTATATATATATATATATATATATATATATATATATATATATATATATATATGGGCAGTTATTGTAAACATGAATAGAAGTTTATTAATTTGCTGAGTGTTTGCTGAGTCACTTCTGACTCATTGCTGAGTTAATAAGATAAACCCCATCTGGTCTGAATGGCTGCGGTTATTTCTAGGTTAAATCTAATGGCCTAAATGAATCCTAACATCTATAAATAAGTGGGTAGACTCTAACCCTAAATCACTTGAAAAATTGGAGAGCTACCGACATGCCGTTGCCATGGAGTTCAGCATAGCCGTCACAAACTAAAGAAGAAGAAGGCCTAATCTACAAACTAAATCTACTCAAATCAAATCAAAAGCTCTCTCTCTCTTTCTATTTCTCTTCTTTAAAATTGTGAGTATGATGAATCTCACAATATTATTATAAAATAATTTGATTAAGTTATGAATGGATCACAAGAAAGTGATATGAATTGTTATGTATTTGTAAATTATGTTGTGGATCTCTTGTTATGCTATTATGTTATCATATATATGTTGTTATGTTGTAGTGATTATGTTGTAAATAATCCTATGCTATGTCATATGTGATTAAACATGCTATGCTATGTTGTAAATCATATCATGCTATGTTGCAAATTATGATATGCTATGTTGTAAATCTTATATATGTTGTAGATCTCATATTATCACATATGTTGAAATACTTATGTTATATGATAATGATGTCATGTTAAGTTGTGTTGAATCATACAAGTTGTAAAATCATGATGTTAGTATTTATGCGAATTGGATCATGTTCAAAGTTTATGTTTTTTTTATAATAGATCTTGATTATGGGAATTTGCCTATTGGGTTAGGTGTACCCATATACATGAATCTACAAATTAATTGGATCTTGAATATGGGAATTTGCCTATTAAGTTAGGTGTACCCATATACATGAATCTATGATTAAATGAATTTTGATTTTTGGGAATTTGCCTATTGAGTTAGGTGTACCCATATAAAACCATATTGTTAATGATGTTGATTCACACATGTCCTATACAAGTTTATGAAATTTGATCAAAATCATATTATGTGAATTATGAATAAGTTGACACCCTTAGATCCACGACATGTATAACCTTATGCAAGTTGTAATGTATGCAAGTTTTACCCCTTGTTATGATTTATTTAGTCACACATATATGTCGTTGTTGTGAATATTTTCTTTTATGCTATGAGTTAGACTAATCGGGTCTAGCATACATTTTGCGAATAAACGATCAAACGTGGGGTAGGGGTAATATTAGGAAATTAATAAATTGGGGTGCAATTGATATGATTTTGCATGCCTTAAATGGATGTCCATAATTGAGTCAATTATGGACATTGTTAAATTTGGAATTAATTAATAATTCAAGTAGGGAATTATTAAAATTGGGGAAAGTGGATTATTAATAATAATCAATGCTTAGGACACGAGGTTGGACCCGTTTGTGACGTAAACCTGCCCGGACCCGCCCGGCAAATCCAATAGTCACAAATGTCGGCCCAATGTGAGAGGTCATAGGCCCAAACTAAAGCATAACAGTTGTAAAGACACGAGGTTAGACTCTTTTATGGTGTAAGACTGCCCGGACCCGCCCGGCAAATCCAGCTGCCATAAATGCCAGTCTAATGTGAGAGGTCTTTATGAGGTTATGGCCTTAATGAATTAAGAAATACTTAGCCAGATAATCATGTAAGGTGGGACATGGGGGTTAAGTAGGTGCCTTGGGTGGCATGAGGAATCTAGTGGTTGCCTTTAGAGGCATTTGAAATACGATTAGACTTAACCAAATACACATGTAAATGAACATGACTAAGTGGGTTAAGTGGATGGACTAATGGGACAAGCTTAGGTGGAATGCTTGTGGGAAATAATGGGGGCCCATTTCAACCAGTATCCCAAAACGTATCTTTGTGGGCTCGACCCAAGTCGAGGACGGGACACACATACTGGGTTTGACTATAAGAGGCCAAAACAGGGAGCGGTGGCAACGCAAGTCCAACGGGTTTCATATGCGTGTGTGGACCTAGGCTGGTAGGTAAGACGTTGTTGCATCGTGTAGGTATAAGCCGTGCATCTCCATTATATCGGGTTGCCACTTTAGGGGAATGATACACCCCACTATGGGGCCAGCACGGGTATCTACGAGTAGGGAGCCGATCGAAAAATGGAAAGTGGGGTACACCTAGTGGAGACAGGGGCAGGCAGCACCAATGTAGTCAGCTAGGAGTACGTAAAGCCATTAAGAAAGTTTCTACGTGAAGCTAAGTGGAATCAATCTTTAGGGTGACTGGTGTGGTGTAGTATAGTGTTTATCCTTTAGTATTTAGGAGCGCCTATAACGTTTCCTTTAGCGATTGTCTATGTCCTTAATCTGCTCTTTCATAGACATTTCCTTGTTTTCCAGCTTATGCCTTAGTCCAGTTATTTTGATAATAGTATTGTAGAATTATCATACTCGCCAGACTTTATGTCTGACCCCCCCCCCCCTCTTTTTCATCTTTTTCTCCCTTCAGGTCCTCAGGTTGGGCCAAGTTCCAGTGGAGTCTGATTGGATTGCTTGTCTCTTGGAAAGCTTGGACTGCTGAAGTAAAGTCCAGCTTGTTAGCTTTCTTTTTAATGGCTATTTATGTAATGGGATTATGTACTTGTTTTATCAAGATAGATATTGTACTTGACTTTGATTATGGTGTTATGATGTAATCAAACATGTTTTGACTTCTGCTGCAATTGAAATAAAGTTTTTAAATTTCCAAGTACTATTTTATATCTGTCTTGTTGAAATTTTACTGTTCTATATTCACCTAAAACCTCCATAGAAGTTAATGCATTCCCTTTGAGAGTGACATTAATGGACGTGGGGTGTTACAGGTGTCAGTGGTTTTACACGCCCTGACGAGTTTGACTTATGTGATTGTTACTGTTGCGAGGCGCCTCGGTTTTATCGGTCGATCCGGGACCGATGGAATCATTCGTTGGCTCATTTACGCCCCAAAGGGCGGAGAAACGCATTGTTCAGGCATTATAATTCACTCCTTGTGGGCCGGCCCTGATGATCCAAGGTATGGTTGCGGCTGTGCCTGAGACTCGGGCTAGACAGTCTCGAATTCGGTAAGGACTATCTTTTGCCTTGGTTCATGACGGAAATCCAATTTCCAAATACGTGACTGTGTGGTTTTGATTGTATACCTATATATGGCGACATAGTGGTATGGGGCATTAATGTCGTCTATGATTGATACTTATGATTTGAAATTGTCTTTGAAACGTATAAACACTAGTAATAATATCAAATTCTTTTGTTTTATTCATATCAAGCATATCTTGGCCATTATAAGGTAAAAACTCTATCCTTCGGTTTGCGTTGCATTGTGTGATGGGAACTGAGTCTTATAATGGCTTCATTTTTATAAAAAGCATTGCGATGTTTAAAAGAATGATTTGTTTTCAAGCATTGGCAATCCAATGGAGTAAACCCGTTCCGCGAAAGCGGCGTGGTCCTGTGATTAGCCAATTGTATGATGTGTTAAGTAGATTTCTCATACCATTCCCATGACTGACTCGTAGTTTGTTTCACTTTCAAACTCGGGTGCCCCTTTTTCTACACGGGCAGCCTTGTATTCAGGTTTTAGCTGGCTTTCTCTGGATAGCTGGAGCTGAAGGTGAATTCTATCATTTATCTCTTTTTATGCTGTTCAGCTCCTGTTGTACATATTATGTTTGTTTCCGCTGTAGACGTTTATGTATAGCTAAACTGTATTTGTACTAAGTATGATCCTGTATATTGTGTAACTCTGATGATTACGTTTATCCAGTATATTCTATTGTGCATTATCTGGTGTATTTATTAATTTTTGTTCTGCTATTATCTGTTTCTGTGTTATATTCCAAAGATTACCCTTGCCACCGTCAGTACGTGGTTCGGGGTCGTCTCAAGAAGAAGAGGAAGTAGAAGAAGAAAATCAAGGAACGTACGAAGACAATCAAGAAATTTGCGTCAGCGAAGTTTGTTCTGATAAGGAAGGAAATGTGATTGAAAAAATGGAGAATTATACCTCCATTACCCAAATTGTCCAATTCACAAGTCTTGAATTGTCAAAAACAATCAATAGTTAGGTTTCGTATATTCGTGTAATCGCTATTGTACATAACTATTCATGTAAATATTCGCTAATACTTGTAAATACCAATTAGTATTGTTGTAAACAACATATTACAATAAATAAAAGTTTGTATTTATATGTTATATTCTTTAAGGTAGTTTTCTAGTGTATATAAGGACAGTATTAGATTTTTGTACTTGATTTGGATCAGAATAGTTTTAGATTTATTAGTCTTAGTTTTAGATATTAGAACATTGTCTTAGTTTTACGGGGAGTATTATATTCAAGCTAGGATCATATAGTTTTTGTTGAAGACAAAGGGAGAGAATTATAAAGTAGGGCTTAAATTAAGGAGGGTTAGTAGTTGTAATAGGAGTTAATGGAGTAAGGGTGAGTAACTGGTGGAGAATCAAGACATCATGTATGAACAGGTATGCATATTTTATAAACCAAGGTTGTCATCACCAAAGAGGAGGAGATTGTTAGGGATTGAGATGTTGATGATGGTATTGATGACAACAACCTTGTTTCAATTATTACTGTTATAAAATATATACTAACACGGTTATCTACAATACACACACACACACATGAAATCTCTGTAGGCATTGGTTATTGAAGACTATACGGTTAAGAGAATCAAGGTTTCAAAGTAGAAGATTTCAAAATACAAAACTCATGAGTATCAAGAATGCAAGAGTTCGAGACATATAGAGTAGTAGTGTCTAGATGTGTAACACCCCGCCTCCGCTAGGGTCACTCGCAAAGGAATGCACTAGCTTTAGAGGGGCATTATTGGTAAACATGCACAGAAATATCACAAGACAGAACATATATATAAATAGCGGAAGTAAAATCAAACTTTCATAACATGAATAAATAAGGTCTAAAGCCTTTTACATCAGAGCACATCAAAACCTGTCTTGCAATAGTAAAGAAGCATAAAGACTTTTTCATAAATTATTCCCCAAGTAAAACAGTAAAGTAGCCATAGCCAAGAGAAGTCCAAGCCATCCATGATGACCTTCAAGCAGAAGAAGTCCGAACTAAACAGCATTGTTTCCTCCCTGAAACCTGGGGGGGAAACGGAAGAAAAGAGGCGAAACAAAACGGGTCAGTCAAAAAGACTGAGTAAGTCCTATCTACTTCCAGTATAAAAACAGGTAAAGGTAACATGACATGCATAAACTGAAAGTAAACATAAGGATAACTACCAGAGTAGCCGGTTAAACTACTGCGGCAAGGTAAACTAAGGTATCATGAAAAACTACGGTGTTATGATAAGTCAAGGTATCACATCGTCAGATTTCTATCGAGTACATTATCCCAAGGTATCTACCCCGTCTAACATCCCACGGTATCTATTATGTATATTCTTCCTAGTTCTAACATGTATATTTGCTCTGCACCTCTCATACTAGTATCCCTACCCGCGTCATGTGTTAACCATGAATGTCCCTTGCTCAAGGTCGTGTAATGGTCCATGTCAACCTAATATATCGCATATATAGGTTACTCAAATCATATGTTTCTTTCCATGTATATAAGTTCAGTCCTTTGCCGTACCTCATACGGGCTTCCTCATGTCGTATTATCCTTGAAATCGTTTGGACTGTCACCCTTGTTCTAGCTAGGCTCTTCCATATGAATCATCGTTTGAACTACTAGGACTTACGCCACCTAGCACCACTAGGGATTACGCTTACCTATTGCACGTTTTCGTATTTCGGTTTGGGTTAAACCACCTAGGCCACTAGGGATTACGCTAACCCTCAACCGCGCCCTTTTTCCCACGCATTCATCGTGAATCGTTTTTCTATAACTGTATGCACATGTATCACATCATGCCATCCGAGTCCTGTCCCAGGGCAAAAAAAGAAATACAGGACTTGGTCGGGAGCTTTAGATTTATCTGCCGATGCAGATACTAAGGTCTGCTTTTCTACACGTGGCTATGGTCCCACGAGACCCCTCCCTCAACTAGTGAAAGGCAACACAAGAGAAAATCTTGCATGAGAACTACACTCCGGCCAGCCCACATCCTACGGCCTACCTCACCCATAATTAGATAGCAATTAAGGTCTGTTGGGTGTTCCCTGCCTTTCCGTACGTACACGCTTGACTCAAGATGGTAGATGATCGACGAACTTGCTATCTCGGGCACCTTATGTATTCGTCGACTCACTGCTATCCACCCCAGTCTTTAGGTCGCTCGCATAGCAACCAAGGCATATTCTTGGTTCTTCTACCGCAGACCTCAACCTTCCGTGAGCCTAGTATAATGACCTGGCAGCTCACAGAGGGATCCCAAGAATATCCTCACGTTCCCCGAAGCCGCTGCTTCGTTACCCAGTTCGTTGGAGCCTTTATCTAAATCAGATAGCCCGCTCCTACACGCATACTTAAACGTTGACCTAACATATCGGGTTACTCATCTATCTAAGAAGTGGTCCAGATTTCCTTGACTAAGAATTATTATTTAGTTTCCCTTAACTAAGGTTTACCACTTAGCCTTATTTCCATTACCCTTGTTAACTATGGTTATTTACCTAATCCTCCGAATTAGGGTTTATCTAATGGGTTAAGTGTCACTTAAGTTCATAACTTAGCCCGTCTACAAACCATGTCAAAATTGGCTAAGTATCCAAGTCCAAGACTTAACCCTACAAACCATGTGTCAAGTTGGCTAAGTATATCAAGCAATCCATAACTTAACCTCGTCTAATCATCATTTTAGATTGGTTAATTATATAAATTAACTTGACCTTGTCAAATTACCGAGTCAAATCGGTCAAGCGTATTCAAGTGGTTCGTGACTTAGCCTTATCCTGTTTTTCACGTTAGATTGGTTAAGTATAGGTCACTTAACCACATCCAATTAACGAGTTAGATTGGTTAAGTTTAGTTCACTTAACCACATCAAATTAACGGGTTAGATTGGTTAAGTTTAGGTCACTTAACCACATCAAACCTTCATGTATAATTGGTTAAGTATAAGTTGCTTAACCCCATTAAATTATCATGTTAAGTTGGTTAAGTATTGGTTACTTAACCTCATTGAATTACCAAGTTTAAATTGGTTAATTGTTTAACTTAACCCCATCGAATTACCGTGTTTAGATTAGTTAAGTGTGGATTACTTAACCCCATCTAATTACCGTGGTTAGGTTAGTTAAGTCTTAATTACTTAACCTCATCTAATTACCCAGTCGGATTAGTTAAGTGTAAATTACTTAACCTCATCTCCTAATCATCTTGCATGGTTAAGTGTCATTAAGGAAATCAAGCCCAGTCCCACTTAACCTACCCATTCGTGTCATATCGGTTAAGTGTCATTAGTCAAATTTACTTAACCTTATCATGTGGCATTAATTTAATTAATGCACTCTTAACCTCTCACATTAGACCTTGTTGTGGTTACTAGTTAAGCCGGGCGGGTCCGGGTAGATTTACACCACAACCTAGTCTAACCTCGGGTCTTAAGCGCGACATGACCAACTTCTCACATTGGGTCCTATTGTTTGCAACTACTAGTTAGGCCGGTCGGTTCCGGGTAGTTTTACGTTGCAAACTCAACCCAACCTCGAGTTGGCCACACTTATATTATCTAAGTTCATCATGTTTTCAAAACATGTTACAAGTTTTCAAGCATTTGGGTAGACCTAACTTAATAGGTAAATTCCCAAAGGGTAGACCTAACTTAATAGGTAAATTCCCAAGCTCATGTTTTTATGCATACTTACATGCCAACTTCCATGTTATCTTTCAAGTCATATTTTCAAGTATAAACACATGTCATAATCAAGTTAAGGTTTCGCGACATGTTCATGTTTATCTAACTACCCAAAATCGTGTTTTCCCAACGCAAGCAAAGCGAGTCAACATAGTAGGTATACTATGGCTACATGTAGACCCCAAAACATGCATGATGCCACAAAAGGGATTGGCTCCAAACATTCATGGCGTCATAAGGGGGTTTGGCCTTAAAACATGCATGATAGAGTCCTATAGGGATTGACCATAAGCATGCATACTATCATATAGGATTTGGCCACAAGCTTGCATAATATCATAAGGGGTTTGTGTTCATATGCATGCATAAGCCCCAAAATCTTGTCTTAGCCAATGTTTCACAAGTAAAGTGGTCCCTAAAGGTTCATGCTAGCGTTTCATGCATAAAGATCCAAACTTGCAAGTTAAACTAGATTATGCATAGCATGAGAGGCATGATTAAATCACTCACATGGCCTAAAATCATAAACATGAACACAAGAGGCAAGGTAAGGTTCATATAGGTTCGCATAATCATGTTTAGCCTCATTTTATCCCATGTCATTATCAAAACTACCGTTTCCGTCTAAAAGTAGCTAGAACTTACATAGTTAGGCCTAGGGAAAGAAGCATGAATCATCTTGGCTAAGAAAGGTGCCTCCTTTGTTGAAGAACCTCCATGAAACTCGCATAGCAATGTTGATTTGGCCTCCATTTGGTGTAGCAAGCTTGCATATTTTGATTTGAACCCGATTTGAATGCATAGGCTCTAGGGATTGGAGATGGAGGCCATGATCAAGATTGATTTTGGCAGCACTTAGTTGCTAGGTTTGATTTTTAGGGATTTAGGTTAGGTTTAGGGTCTTTTTATAGAGATTAGGGTAGTTTTAGGCCCTTAGATTAACCCTAGGATAGATTAGGACCATCAGATCTCGGAAGCTTCCAGAACCAGCCCAAGAACAAGACCAGGTGAGACAAGCAGGTGCGCCAGGCAGCTTGCCCCGGCCACCCCCTGTCGACAGGCAAGTCGACAGGGCTATCGACTTGGTCTGGGCCCAAGTCGACAGGCCTGTCGACAGCCCTGTCGACATGGCCTAGGCGGGGAAACTTCCCGCCTAGCCCCAGATCTGATTTCCAAAACTGTTTCCGAAATTCAAATTCCCAGAAATCTTCTTTGGGCCTTTAACGGGTCATACGGACTCCGATTCTCGAAAACTCGGACTCTATTTCGCGTATTTTTCCGAGACGAACGCAATGGCATAGCCCGTTTTTCTTGATTCAGAATTTAAAATTAAATTCTGCCTTGATTCTCGTTTTAACCTGTTATCGAAATACGAGTTGTTACAAGATGTTTTGTTAAACCTATAGTTAGCACTAAGTTCTGTTTTCTAACTTTTTCTCACTATTTTCGGATGATTTAAGTACTACTTTCTAGATTTTAAATCTAATTTCAAAATTACTTCCTTATTTTAAATCTATACCTCTCTATTCTTAAATCTATTTTAACTCTTGAATTTATTTTAACTTCTATTTGAAAATTATACTGAATATATTTTAACTTCCAATTCAAATATTTCTTACTTACTAATTTTATAGTAAATTATATTTTCCGTTTCCTTAGTTATATTTATTAAGTTTCAAAGTATTTCTTATATTCATCGTATAAAAAATATATATACTTTTATATCACTTTATATTTAGTTTTTAAAATCATTTTTTAATCATCTTAATGTATGTTCTTAAATATAAATTTCTACTTGAAATACTTTATTCTAATATAAAGGAATATATTTTGTTTTAACTCAGAAATCACCATAATTTATTTAAACATTATTTACTTTGATTTAAAAAATTACTTTTGAAAGTACGCTAGTATATGTCGACATATACAAAATAGTATGTCGAAATATGCGTCGTTGGTTCTATTTTTGAATTTTGAAAAGTTGTGTTTTTTGAATTCAAACCTTTTCTGAATGGTTGTGGTTGTTGGAAAACTATATATAGGCTTCATATTTCGAATTGTTTAATACCTTCTCATCTTCTTCTTTCTTTCTTTCATTTCCATTATTCTTCTTAATTTCTCAAAATCTAACTTATACTCTGCCGAATTTCAAAGAAATTATATCAATCTTCTTCTCTTTCAATTCTACGTCAAACTCTCTTTGAAATTCAAGTGCTACTCAAGAGTTATAGGCTATTTGTAATCAAAGATTGTAAGATCAAGTTCTTTCGAGTCAATACTTCAAAACTGATACTGGGTAAAGGTGAGATCGTGGCCCGTAAATCGATTGGTTGTGATTGTAGCCCGAAAATCAATTGGGTGATCTTGTAACCTGGTTAGTCAAGAGAGCATCCTGTTCTCGGAAGCAGGTGGTGGTGCACCTCGTGGACATTGAAATCGAGGATTGTAATTTGAAGATTATATTGAAAAGAAATCTGCACAACCATGTGTTGTGTGGGACTGGATGTAGGGAAACTCCGAACCATTATAAAATCCCGTTGTGTACTTTTCATTTACTGCCTTTTATTTTCATGTTCTACGTTTATGTTTGGTTCTGTAATTGTTGAACCTGTGATCTAAATAACATTATATTTAATCCATAAAGATTTTAATAAATTAATAAAATCCTTAAAACGCTATTCACCTGCTATAGTGTTTAGTTTGCTTTAAGATCCTTAATCTGCATCCCCAAAATTCGCAGCTTCCTATATATTTTGTTCCTATCCATTATGACATCAAACATCCTCTTTTCATAGAAAAGGACAAAAAGGTTGATTTACAAAAATTAAACAAACCTTTAAACGACCCAAAACATAGATAGATTTAAAAACAAAAAGCAATTTACATGGATTCTATAATTACACCCGTTTTTACAAGTCTGGAATATAGCAACAAAGAGAAATCTTAATATCTTAAGGATTAATTTTCGGTTTTAGGTGCAAACATTAACAAAAAAATATAGAAGAGATTGTAAGCAAGATAAAGAAGATAACAATTGAAACCTACAATTTTATTTATCAGATTTTGGCATAAATCAAAATTACATTAACAAAAGAGAATTGATATTCTAAACAACAAATATATTTTCCACTCAACTGTAAAGCTTTCCCAAATTTAGAATCTTAATTACAGCTTTTTGGTTTCATTCATAATTCCTTATAGATCTATATAATATGTATGAAAATGGATATGTACACATATCAAAGTTTGTAGATCCAGAACAGAATTGGAATATAAAGAATAGAAAGCTAAGAAATTACCTTATATGCAAAACCCATTTTTATTCACAAATATGGATTCATTCTCTCTAAATTTTGTCGTTTGATTTGGAAACTATTTTATTTTGAAAATTTCAAAAGAGATAGGAGAAATGAAAATGCCAAAGTTTCATTGTCGCCTGTGAAAATACGAGGAAAAGACACGGGGTCTAAACCTTTATTTATAAGTGCTAAAATGACCGAGAATTGTCAGATTTCATTACATAAAACATGTCTGTATATAAAATATAAAACACTCATAGCCCTGGTCGCCACACTACAGCAACGACCAATAGGTCGATGGAGCGGTCGATCGCTCGGTCAACCTCTTGATCGACCTGGCAGTTGCTGAGGCCTGATGATTAATACATGAGTAATTGTAATTTACTCATTAACTATTTTCCATCCGTTTTCTTTTTCATCCGTAAATTTTTCATACGAAGTACGTTCATGAAGTTCCAAACATGGAAATTGATTAAAATTCTGTCACACACACAACAATGCGCGTTTCGTGGTTAAATTTCAATGTTTACTTAAAATTTCATTTCTGGAATCTAATTAAATAACCAATTTAACTAACGTCAGATTTCGGCATGTTGTAATAACCTATGTTAATTATTATTGATTCCTAATCAATTCTTGATTGAAACATCCAACAAGTTCCCTTCATTATAAGATTACGTTAATACATAACAAATTATATTAATATTCTCCAGTTTGAATTCAAACGTATAAGTATGCAAGTATACGCATAAGTTATTTTAATTATTAATTTCCAATGCTCACCCATTTCCTTAATTATCCAATTCTGCTACCTGTAAATGTCCTCTAATTTAATTTCTTTTACGTTAACCATTAATTAAATGTTTCTATTCGTTAATTGCAAATGTTACACATTACTTATTCTCATTGATTATTTTGTTTGCATTTTAATACGTCCATCATTATTTTTTCCATTACACATCTATTGCCATTAACTCGCATTTCGAATGCGAATTTCAAATGTATACAGCTATTCATTATATATATATAGACACATACACATGCACACATATATACATATGTACATATATATATATATATAACTGTTTCCGACGTTAAGACTTCAAACTGTCATAACTTTTCCGCTTGAACTTCAATCAGGAAAACATTATATATGAAAATTTATCATAAATTCACCATGAACATAATAGTATAAGTTCCATGGTCAGATTCCAACATTTAAAAATGCTTATTTTGACCACGTTAAAATTTATATAAATTACTTATTTTAAACACATTTAGTGTTACGTTGTCCTAGTCCCACACGTTCCGTATCCTTTTGAGATTATATGCGTCTTTGATGAAGAAATATTTAGATGTGAGGCAATGCATGGAAGGTGGAGTTGAATACCTAATTCGGCTATGACAGAACCATAATTTAAAAGGAAAATAGTTACTCTATTTAAAATATAGAGATTCATATCGACTAATAAGAATATAAAAATAAAATCCTCAAAAATCACATTAAACGAGTTTTATATTTTATCATCATATAAAAGTTTCAAAATCCAAAACATTATTTAGTTATTTCAAATAATAAAAATAAAAAAAAATGTCCAACTAGAGAAATTCACCAAATATTCATATCAACTTAGAAAATTATGAAATTCCAAACCCACTTCTCAAAAAAAATGTTTTTCACATTATAGTAAAATTTCAAATCAGTTGGGTTGCGCTTAATACGGTTTCTAATTTAAGCTTATATAATAATTTCATAATTAATTCACATAAATTATCAAGAATTATAGTTTATCAGTTAATCAATCAACCATGGCATAAACAACATAAATGATCCGGGTTTAGCCTTAAACCAAATCAATATAGCAAATAATGAGAGGATATTATTATTTACCTGGATTAAAAAGAGGATAAAAAGAAGGTTTATTGTAGCTTCAATTTCTTAAGTCTTGACTCATCAATATCTAGTTTTCCCTCTTTATTTTCCTTTATAATAGTTGGCTTGTATTTTATTTTGCTTTTTTGGGACTGAAGTAAGACGACCAGGGGACAAGAGTTTATGTAGGGAATGTGATACTTTCTCATTTTACCCTTCTCATATTCCTCACTCTTATAAAATATTCTAATTAATATATTATTATATGGCTTAACCCATTTAGTTTGTTAAATCTCATTTTTCTAATCAAGTTACATTATTTAATTTAATTTACCTAAACAATTGAAATTGAAATACTTGAATTAACAAGGAAGTTTGACCTGAAAGGTATATGCATATATATACAAATAAATTATTAAAATCTTGTGGGAGGTTGTTATAAAGTTTTCAGTATTTTAGTCTCACATTGTGTTAGATTTGGACAACACCCTCTATATATACTAAGATGAACAAAGGAAATATAAATGGGAAGAACCATGAAGAAGACGCATCTACAGATACATATTAAATATCATAGATTAAACACTTGGATACGTGCATGCGCCTGGTGAAAGGTACGACTGGCTAGAACTTTCTTTGTAGGATTTTGTTTCTTGCACCAACAGTCATGACTATTGACCTAGTTACTATTACAGACAATTGCACCCCCGCCCTTCATGCTTTACACACACACACACAAAAAAAAAAACTCATGATATATAGTCTTCATTTTGAATCTTCTTTCACCCTATAGTATTTTGTAACTTCAATAAATTCACATATTATAAGCAATGTCCTTGTTGTATCCCGGAGCAACTCTATCGCTAAACCTTGAGCGATCTCGTTTGTAGTTTAAGAGATCAATTTCTCAAAGAAAGTGTCGCTTCAATACGTTTTAGAGTCGATTTTCAGGTTCAATATCGCAATTTGATCTCACATTTACTGCATCATGTATCATTTCGGTAAAAGTTTTAATTTAAGCATTTACATATCTTTCGTTTCTTTAGTGTTGATACAATCTAGTTGATTGTAGATCTGATTCATTTGTTGTTAGTTCTTCGTTCAATAAATCACTGGATTTATTGAGATTTGTATTTTTTTTCTAAACATTTTCTTAAGTTGTTAACGTGAAAATGTTGGTTTAACATCCAATGAGGTCCAAGACAATGAAACAAGTCATTCAGAGTGGAAATAAGTTCAGAAATGTAAATTGACAAAATGTTCATAATATTGGTTCGGCCCGCGAAGGTCTATGTCCACTTTGATTGGCTTTGCTCTTTTATTATGCTCTTGGTACAAGTTTACAATGGTAGAAACAATAGTTTTGTGTCATTACAATGGCAATGGTGGAAAATTAGTATATCCAAATATGATAAGTCATTTCTTTAAGAAATGCTTATGCGGTCCAAAATGGTCTAAGCATCCAAGATGGAGCTTCTTCTTCTTCCCTTAAGTGATGGAGTATGTTTGAGAGATTGTAGGAAGGTTTCTTCTTTCAAAAGTATTCAAAGAGCTTGGAGTCAATCCTTTTCGTGCTGCAGGATCGATAATATACATATGGAAGTTGGAGGAAGTGAGGGAAGTAGGAGTAGGTGGGGTGTGGGATCCACAATCATATTTCGTACCCCGGGTTCGGTACTAAACTGGGGATTTAGCATTTTTTGAAGCTTCTCCACTCTTGAGCTTGTATCATGCTGACTTGTGGGCTTTGTAGTCTTCGTATCTTGGAATTTCATGATAAAGAGGGTCGAAATTTGGATACGAAAAAGTGGGGAAGGTAACTGGAATATGAAAATCTTGGGGAGAAAAGGGATACGAAATGTGAGGAGGAGGCCAGATACAAAATAGATGGTTGAGTGAAATACCGATCTCGGGTGTTACGGTTTTGGACTTAGTGGAAATGAGGAGTTGTTTGTGGGACTCGAAAGTGGGGGATACATAATGCTCCTGGCAGCAAATACGGATCCCGAGTTATTAAATAAATCTGAGCAGTTTGGTTGAGCTAGTGCGACTTTTCTTGTATGACTTCATCTGGGCTTGAGTCCTAAAGGTTTCGGCAATGCTTCTAGACTGAATCAAGCGATGGACCGTGTTGTGTGGGCTTTAAGTGCTTTTGGTAGTCGAACCAAAAGATCGGTTAACACAAGTCATTGCAGATTCTGGGATCCACCTTTTTTATAGGGGTGGGCATAAACCGCACCGCAATGCGAAAACCGCCCAGACCGTACCGCAAAAACAATGTAGAAAACCGCACCGGATTCTCTCTCTAGAGCAAACAGCCCAAACCGAACCGACTCGGAACGATACGGTTCGGTTGCGGTTTGAACTTTTACCAAACCATATTAAACCGAACCGAACCGCATAGCTACTCCAACAATGTTATGATAAAAAAATTAACAAATTCCTATCTAACTTTTAATTTAACGATATATATTCTATTTTCAACGTATGTTCTAGTAATATTAATTAAAGATAACACTATGTGTTCTAATTTTCAGGTGACACAGCGTTATACAATCGTAAATTGATTGTTGATGGAAGCAATTTTCTTGTTTCATATCTAATACGGGTTCAAACCAGACCGAACCAAAACATGACCGTATTAGATCGAAACCGAACTGAAACCGAACCATTTGAATGGTTAGTATAATGGTTTATATTTTTGATCAACCGTTTGACGCGGTGTGGAAGCGGTTTGAGCTTCAAACCGCACCGAACCGAATCGCGTCCACCCCTACTTTTTTATGGTACCTCTTATCATTGGTGTAATGAAAACATTCGCATTGCATTTCAGGAGACCTATTCTTGTATCCAATATATTACACAGTGGAAATGCGTGCTTTTGCCCGGTCAGGAGTTTGAGGGCTATCATGACTACCACTAGGACTGTATATTAAACAGGACAGTCCGTTGTCCGGCTCGATCCGAAGCTATAAGGTGTCAGGTCCGTGTTCGTTCGATTCTTTTATAGGATAGAGCTTAGACACACCAATGTTCGGTCCGATCTAAAATATTCGATGTTTTTCTATTATCCAAGGCTATATTGGACAAGACAGTCCGTTGTCCGGCTCGGTCCGAGGCTATATGATGTCCGGTCCGTGTTTATCTGAATTCTTATATGATTGAGCTTGGGCACACCTCCGTCCGGTGTAGTCCGACCTGTTTACACCCCTAACTACCACATTAGCATATTAATTAAAAAAAAAATGGAGATTATATTGCAAAAGCTCGTGTCATATAGTTGTATATTGATTTCTTATAATAATTCTTTCTTCGTAGACACTTTAAAATGAACTACTAGTATTCCATCATCACATGCTTTTATTCAATGGATCATGAAGCCAGTGCCGGCCTTGACCTAGTGCGAGCCGTGCGACCGCACAGGGCCCATTAGGTCGGGGATCAAAAAAAAAACTGTATTATCTTTACTAGAGCTGCTTTTTCTTGTCAGGATGCGTGTACTGAATAGTAATTTATCTATGCAAAAGTAGATATGATTGTATGCTTTGTTGACATCAATCAATATATTAAAATGGAGATGTGGTTTGTGTGGACCTCTAGTTGACAGATTGAAATGTGGGTAAAAGCTCTATGAATTTGCTGAAATACGCAATTTTCTAAATGGAAATGCACAGTACAAAAAACATATTTTCACTTAAGTTCAATTTCATTAAAAAAAAAAATTAAAAGTCCAAAATTTTAGGTCCGCACTAGACCCATAAATACTCAGGGCCGGCCCTGCATGAAGCGAAGAAGTGAGATTTTGTTTTTAATGGTTTTTCATCTGTTCAGTCATAGATTTACGCTTGGTTTGAGGAAATAAGACGACGACCCAATTATTCGAAGAGGAGAGATGTTTAATTTGTTCAAGTTCGAATACTGCATTTACATTAAACTAAATATTTACTTATTTAGGTTTCAGGCAACCGCTAACATTGTTGAGGAAAATGGCAGTAGACGAAATTTGATTGGCTGAACGATCGTGTAAGCATGCATGCAGCTTCGTATTTTTAGTGATCGGCATATATATTATAGTGCATGGTGTGTGCATTTAATGAAATCGAAGTATATATATACTAGTAGTATTATTCATGAGTTATGACACATTCCTATATATCGTGCACGCCTCTACATTTAGACACTCGGTTGTTGGTGTGCATTAATGAATTTGATTTGTTTAATTAATTGCTTTGCTTCACACGGGTTCCGTGTTCATTTGAGTTATATATTCAAAGCATTTAACAACTTCTCAATTGCGGTGCAGCGGTAGCACCAATGTACCGATCACGTTAACACTATTTATTGTCACGGTTTTTAGTAAACTACTAGTGTTTAGCAGGGTGCAGCGGTAACTTCAAATTCTCGCAATTACACCGCACAAGTTGCAACAACTACAGCTACGATACTAACCAAACATAACCAGAAGAACTAGAGGATAATATCACGTTCACGCAATCCACCGCACATCTCATGACGCTGCACGGTCACAATGGCGTACATCCATGTTTTCGGCCTCGTTTCGTACATATCACCCATCTCTATGAGTGGTCTCCGCTAATTTTTATTCTAATCCACGGTTTTGATACGTTAATACACCATTTTACTTTAATAAGTTATTCCACAATTATTATGCCACCCAATAAACCACAATTAGTCATTTAAAAACAACTTTCAGATCATATATCCTCCTCTATAAAGACAAAAAACATAAGTAAAATTCAAGGGCCTAACGTAATGGTGTCGGAGCCAAATGTCTTAGACAAACCAGAAATCTCAGATGATGATAAGCAAACATAACTTAAGAAACAAATACGGAAGGAGATATGGAAGAAATAAGGGAGGATCGAATAACATCAAGGCTATTTTAGCGATAAGAGCACTTCAAGGATCCAACCAGAAGCTTCAAAGACGCTACTAAAGATATGAATGCAAAGGCGGACTGCATAAGTGAAGCCATTAATGGAATAACAAGAGAGTTAAAAGAATACTGGAAGCTGAGCTTTCAGTTAGGATGCAAAAAGCAAAGAAGAAGACTGAGAGGAAGAAAGATACGTACGTTTTTTTAGGTGGATGCGCTGAATAAAATTTAAATTTTAGTAAAAGTCAACGATCCTATAAAATAGAGTGGATTAACTTACTAAAATTGTGGATGAGAATAAAAATTACCATCGTCTCCTCAAAACCAAACTATAAATAAGTACTCCTTCATTCGTTGTCCATTGCACTTCATACACCTTCAAGCGAGCATCATAATGTAGTCGCTCTACAACACGATAAACTTAAAATATAGTCGCTTAATTCTTTTTTAAAATTCAGTAATTACAAAATTGATACGACAGAGCATAATTACAAAATAATTTATGAAAAGTTGAATAATAAATATAGATTTTTTTACAGGAAAGTAGTGTCAAGTACGAAGTTACAGACTTTTTTCAGCTTTAAGGACAGCTCGTTAAAAATTTATTTTAAAGAACAAAACATCCGATTTTAGATATCAGTTTTATAGTGTGCATAATATTAGAATTTGACTACCAGTATTAGTTTTACAGTGTGTATACAGTATCAGAATTTAGCTACCAGTTTTTAAGTATTAGTTTTGTGGTGCATATGGTATTAGTTTTACGGTATGTATTGACTTTGAGAATAAATTTTTGGTGGATTGTCTTTAGACTTGAAAAAATTATAAAATTTGTATTTCACAATAATTTTTTGGTAATTTTATTTTAATTCACAGTATTAGTAAGTTAATCCACCCTATTTTGTTGGATCGTTGACTTTTAATAAATTCTAAATTTTATTCAGTTTATCCACAAAAAGAACGTATGCATGTTCTCTCCTTTTCACTCTTCTTCTGTACGTTTTCCATCGTCTTCTTCGTTCTAGATATTTCTCTCTCCATCCAGAATTATATACTAGAAATAAATCGATGATTAAATTTACCTCCCAGTTACTCTTAGATAATATTTCTTCCTAATATGCTTTTGGTTTTAGAAATGCGTGTAGAGTTATGCATCATTTGTCATAATGGTGAAGGATTTTGTGGTGGTTTGCATTAAGGAAGGGGAAGTTTGATTTACAGAGAGGGAGGCGCAGTTTGAGTGGTATGATGATTGTGCACAATAGTATGATGATGAGTGGTCAGTTTTGTTGTTTGCTATGTATAGTTTATGGGTGTACTTTGGTTGAAGGTCGAAGGCGAAGGCACGACTGTAGTACGCTATTGAGGCTACGGATTTTTTATTCAGGCTCAGAGACGAGCTTTGACTGCTATGGGGGCAGAAGAATATTTTGGTTGTTAGTGAGGGTTGCACGGAATGGAAAGCAAAGAAAAGTTTGGTTGATATAATAGTCTATCTAAGGGAGTTAAAGAGAAGAGCATTTGCTATATGTTTGGGTTTGTTGGCTGTGGATGGGAGATGTGCTTATCATGTAAGGAGCTTGTATGATAGGGTGAAATCTTTAAGTTAATCCACTCGTGGATTAACTTACAAAATAGTTGTGGATTAACTTATTAAAGTAAAATGGTGGATTAACGTATTAAAACCGTGGATTAGAATAAAAAATTACCTAATATATATATATATATATATATATATATATATATATACACATACATACACACCATAGTTACAAAGTTACATACAAGTTAATAATACTAATTCAAGATTGATGCTGCAATTAATAAGAACATATTCAAAAATGTTAAGTTCAAGTAATTTTGTGCGAGGGGGAGAATTTATATGACCATGAGCTAACACATATGCCACGGGACACCTCCGTCCTGTACTGAACCGAATGCAAACGTGGGTCCGATAAGGGTGGAACGTGTTAAATTTTGCACGATAAAGTGAATAGTTTTTTTACTGTTTAAATTCAAACATGAATAACTGTTGGTTGTGATCATCACATCTATAAACGAACATAGATTTTCCCAATAGAAATAGACTTTGTAACTGTTCGAATAGACATTGCTTTTCAAACAAAAATTACTGTTGCAAATTTGAATGGACATAGATTTTTCCTAACGGGAATAACAGTTGCAACTGTTTAAATGGATGCAGCTTTTCAAACAAAAACTGTTGTTGCAAATTTGAACGGATATAAAACGAAAAGGTGCGACATTTTCCAACGGATGTAGTTGGAATTTACCTATAACAAGAGAAGGAAAGCTGATCACTTTCCATCTCCAACAATTCCTATTATTCGATCTTTTGTTTTAGCTTTAAGAAGCAAGTTAGACTCGCACAGACTCAAGACTAGCGTAAGGATGGACGAATAGTTTGTAAGTCAAAAGTTGGCTCAACTCTGATCGAACACCTCGAGATGTCATCGAATCATTCAGAAAAGGCATGTGTAATGATTTGGAATTTTCGAGTAGTTAAATAATTTATTTAATCAAATTTATAAATTAAATAGATTGAATTTGAACCACATTAAATAAATAAAAATAAGTTACTTAGAATTATAAAATACAGTTGGGAAGTATTTTGACAAAATATATTAGCTAATTTTAATTTTAAACGGTAAGATGTATATTGAAATATAGCCACACTTATAGCGTTGCGAACTAAAAACACTTTAAAAGTGTTACAAAGATGTAACAAATGGTTAGGTGAATACCATATGTGGGCATCCATGGTTTTAGTCCATGGTTTTGGTGGATTTAATATGGTAAGGACACATGTCCTATTAGGTGTCACCATTTCCTTTACTTCATTTACCTATATAAAGGCCTTTACCTCCTCCTTTTTCATTCGCTCCACTCATTTTCTCACTTCCTTCTTCCTTACCTTAATGACCATGGCTTCCATAGCCTAAACTCTCCTCTCCTTTTTCTTTTTCTTATTTTCTGCAACGACCTAGATTTTTAACTGTAAATTTGAACAATTTAAATTTATTTTAAATGTTGGTTTGGAATTTAAATAACTTGAATTCAACGGTTTTGAATATTTTATTAATAAAATAATAGTATAATTTTGAAATAATCAAGATATGTTGGGTTTGCAATACTTGTGAATTGGAAACATAAAAGAATTTTAATATTTATTAGACTGAAATTATATTAACGAATTCGTTTATTAAATGGCGTTTAAACATATAATTTATCTTTAATTATAAAACGAGCCCGCTCCGTCGCGGTTATTCGTAATATTGCGTTTTAAACTTCAAATGGATGTACAGGATCAAATATAAATTGGAAATCTTTGAAACAAGAATCGTTCGGATATATTAGATAATAATTTTCTATTGAAAGAGAAAAATGGAGATTTCATCTTATAGATTTTAAATTATGTCTAAATAAAATTTTCAAAAGGTCTGTATGGATTCGTTTATAAATCACATAACGATTTATATATAAATAAACGGAGATTCATTAATATAATATCGTTTTGACTTGGAATTGAAATATTTAAAATCTGAACAAGTTTGTTATAAACTTATATGAAATATTTTTTGAATATGTCTGATAATAATAATTTTTTATTATTATATTGAGGTGTCTTGAAATTGATTTATTTCGATTTAAATTAGACCTTTAAAAAAGGCTCTTATTCAAGCGACCTCGGATTTCAATAAAACAAAATTTATTAAATCCATAATGGCTAATTATTGCTAGATTTCAAGTTTTGCGCCAATCGGAGTTATTTTGGAAGTGTGCATAAATTAAAACATGAATAAATAGATAATTTGGACTCAAACTAGCGCCCTTTTTGCAAACAGACTTGGATTTCGATGAAATAATTTTCATTGGGTCCATAATGTCGAACTATAGCTTGATGTCCATTTTCGTCGCAATCAGAGTTCATTTGTGATCATACGAATCAATAAATGTCGATAGGAAATGGCGGTAGGCGCGAATAAATATCGTTAGTCGCTTTCGAAGAAAATATCGTTAGTCACTTCAAAATTGAATAATATAAATCTACCCTATATATACCCCCTAATCCACCCAAACCCTAATCCCCAATCTTCATAGCCGCCTATTTTTGCAATTAAGCCCTTCATCATTTTTAATTTATATCTCTCAGTCCATGATGAATTGCTAAAAGTCTTCAACTGGAAAGTTGGAAAGGGTGATGAGTTTTCCTTTAATAAAAATTTGATGGCCAACAGTGAGGTGTAGTGGCTGGAATCGGGATAAAACCAAAATTGGACAGTTTCATTTTCTTATGATTTGACGGCGATGGAGTTGATTTGAGGTGATATGGTCTGAAGGGAAGTTGTAGACGAGAGGAAGGCGGACAGTTTTGGTGTTGGGTTGATTGCCTAAAACAGTCTGTGGTCACAGAAATAGGTAATCGATCAGAGTTGTTCAATTTTTGGTGTTGGGAACGGTTTTGATCAAATTATGGGTAGTGGAGGCGATTTCAAGCATTATGGCATGAAGGAGATGGGTAGAGGGAAGCAAGGCAGTGACGTTGGCGGGGTCATGTGGTCTCAGAACGACGTGTAGAGAGAAATCATGGTATAAGGCATCTCGGGTCATAAATGTTTTTGTGTCGATTTGAGCCTTACCGGAGCTCAGGCCTGACTGCGGTGGCGCTGCTCTGAAGCGCGATCACGATGGTGTGATGGTGGTGGACTATGGTGATCTCAGGGCAGTGCGGTGGAGCTTTGAATCTCTAGGTGTTGGTTCGATTAGAGGAGGTCGGGAATCGAGATTAGCCGAAAGAAGGAAGTAATTAGAGAGGCTGATTAGCGCGACCTAATTAAGTTTTTAAGGGTAATTAAGGAATTGATTAAAAAGTTATTTAATTAATTTATCTTAAATCAATTCAAAACTAGTAATAATGATGTCACGTGCATACGTAGATCTTCATAAAACAGAAGAACTACTTTAAACCTCTAGATGATCCCTAGGGATATACTATGGTTCTGTTATGGTTGAAATCTATGGATTGCAAGGACCACTCGCTACTGGCCTATAGGGTGATTCCTAGGATGTGGCAGGAGGGCGCCTTCAGTTTATATTGTTCCTGGATAACTTGTATGGATGAATGTCTGACAGAGTATTTTCTGAGGGTCACGTACGCCGATTTTACAAATATACCCAGTTTGGTGGAGGAGAAGAAAATTTCTGTTAGCTTAACACCCAGAGTATATTTGTGGATGTTTATTAGTGATTTGATGGATCTGACGATATGACATTCAAAGTTAATGAGATGTTCTCTGAAATGTAATCATAACCTCAAGCCTCATCAATTGGAAATTGACAGAAATCAGGCAGGCAGCATGGCTATGCGCGTCATTCCCATTAGGGTATATTATCACCATCTGGAGAAATTTCATTGTTCTTCTTATGTCTTTTATGTATCTTTCGAGAATATATTTTGGGTCGCTACTAACTGTGGTGACAATATATTCGATACACTCAAGTTGAATGAGTGGTCTGTCATGTTTGGTCGAGTTGAAAGATGTTCTTGTTGAACCCCAGTGTATCCTCTCTAGATTAAACTAATTGGAAGGTGCTCTCATACCTTGTTATGTTTGATATCCAATCTCTATTAAACGCCATACGGTTTTGATTATATACTAAGTATGTGGAGCATGAGATGCAAACATTCTGCTAGATGGTTATTTATTTGTGATTTGATATACATTATTACATATCACTGGATTTTGATATAAAATAATTTTAGGTTATTTTAAGGTAAAAACCATCCATTTTTATGTGTGGACTGGTCTTACGATTATCCTTTTCTTTTAAAGGATTTTCTAAAGTGAACTAGGTTGATGATGTTATGTATTTTATCACCGAGTCTTCCAAACTGATAATTAATGTGATTTTTCATGTGTAAAATGGGTGCGGACAGGCCGAGTGCATTTCCATGTTACATCTTGGATTTTCTTGGAGCTTCAGATGAGGAGTTGGACTCGAGACATAATCATGTATCTTTTTTTAATAAGTTATTCCACTATATGTTTTGTTTTGAAATGTTTATGTACTTTGATGTTGTAATCATATATATATATATATATATATATATACACAGTTCTTTTTATGTAAAGAGTTTTGACATATTATATTTTATCCATTCCGCTGTGAGACTCTGATCTTCTTATTTTTCTATTCTGTTATTTCTTTCTTTTCTTTATCACTCTCTAACTTCTTTTTATTAACAATCTGGATTTTCGATAATTAGATTTTGGCATGTAATACAAGATTATGTATTATTTTCAAAAATTAAAGGGCCGGATTGTAATGTCCCGGGGTTTTTAACTGATTTTTACTAAACCGTAAATCAATGATCACATCTATAACTAATTTAAATTAATAGAAATTGATTTAATACTTGTAGAAAATATAAGAAATCTTTAAACTACATATGTATGCATAAATGTTCTAACTTGTATATGTATGGCAATATGAGAATTTGTAAATAAATATCTTAGTTTCACATTTCATATTTATTTTAACTTATTTAAAAATAAATATAGTAAGAAAATTTATTTTGTTACTTCATGCATAAGAGAGTGGTAACAAAGGATATATCACTTAAGTTCTAGGTAGATTGATGGAAGAATGGTTGCCTTCACTCATGAAAGGGTAGACTTGTGGTTCAGGAGCATTAATGTAAAGGAAACTTAGCAGTAAAGTAAGATTTAAAACAATATTTTTGCCGAGTCATTTCATCTTTGCTCAGCCATATGATAAGAATAACATCTAGCTCACATCAAAACAGAGAGCATGTAAGTGTAGGAAGAAAAAATTAGCAGCTAAGATTTCGTTTAAACATATATATTTACAAGAAGACATACTGCTGAATGATAGATCTAGCATCTAGCTGAAGGAACAACTCAATTGTTCCCATCAAGTGTGTAAGAAAGGATTTGCTTTTGATATCATAGGGTACCTATACATTAACTTTTTTTGGCTACTAGAAACAAGAATGGACGATTTGTTGTGTATTAAGTACAACATATAAAACTGGCGCAAGCAACTTCCTGAGAAAAACTAGACAAAAGCATCACTAAACATCCCTGCATATTAAAGATTTCTTTCCCCATAAAACATTTAATGCAAGCAATTAATACATTATTAGTTTAATATTATAATTTAACTATAAATAAGAGCATTAACACATATTTTGCACACACCATTTTGGATCTCAAAACTAAAGAAGCAAGCAAACCAGAGGACTACTTAACATCAAGCCGAGCACAGGAAAAGTGAGTAAACACCATCCTTTCCTCTTCAAATACTATGACATAATTTTGTTAAACTTCTATATACTTGCATATATGCTTCTGGTATGTATTATATACATTACAAGATATGTTGTTAAATACTTGAAACAGAAAAACAGTGAGAAGGCTTAACTTGCGTCGATAGTTATTAAGTATTTACTAGTAATTAAGTTTGTATTTATGTTTGGGTGTGTAGTGCATGGTCTATAACGCTTGCTAGTGAGTTGTTGATGGTACTAAAGTCACAGTGAAACACTTAACAAGATTCTATATATAAACAGAAGATAGTTTTACACCCTGTTAAACCCATACTCTGTTAAAGCCATATTGTGTGTTAATGCATGACAAAACTTGGACTTGTTCATAGAAACACGTGTATGTGGATCACCAGTTAGTGATATAAACCTATGTTTTAGAAAACAAAAAAATTGGATTTTTATTTATTGGAAAGTAAGATACGAGAGTTTTGGTCGGGAGCAGAGATCGTAGCCATTTTCTAGCAAAACGGGGGAGGGGGGGAGGGGGGTTAGTTTTACTGTAAGTATTAAAAGTGTAAATGAAAACTTTTATTGATGAGAAAAAATGTTTTATAGAGTACTGATGTGGAAGAAATTTATCCAACTGTATGTAATATAAGCCACTTGTAGCGTGAATTGTTTTATCTCATTTAGCATAACGTTGAACTACTGTGTGATGAGGGTGATCGAGTGCTGACATTCTTGGGGAAGGGGTCCGTTGTGATGCCAGTAAAAAACGTAGCGGAAGCATGGAGCTATTCGATAGTCGGAGGGAACGACTGGAGGGTTTTGTTTGATCGGAAAATACTGGGTGCCTTTTTCTTTTTAGTTCGTTGGAAAAAATGGGTTTTTGCAATCCTATTGATTTAAAGATGGCCGAACAACTGGAGAGGTCTCTGGTGCAATGCATGCGAGTGTGGAGTAAATAGAAGGGCTGAGTTATGGAGTAAATTGTGTGTGCATGTGCACACTTGAACGTGCACAGTGAGGAGCTAATGGAAGCAAGCTTTTGGAAGATCGTGAGAAGGAAGAAAGGATGGACGGAGAGGTTCACTGGAGTTTGAACTGGTGGTGGGGAAGTAGTCTGTTCACCAGAGTTTGGGGTAACCAAACATGGCAGTATTGGCAACAGAAAAGTGGGAAGCATTTGAATGGGAAGTAAGAAATAGGATAGGAATTTAAATTGGTACCAGGTCTCAGGCAAAACAAATTTGTGTGAATGGTGGTGGTCTACAAGAGGTCGGATGGATAGAGTGTGGACTATGCACCGGAATGGGAAGACGTGATGGAGGAAGTAGTAGTCCACGGCAGTGAAGGGATGGAAGAAACGAAGTGAAAGGGAAAGATAGGGGGAGTAACATGTTAGCAAATGATTAAAGGCGTGGGTCTTTCTATGATAAGCAAGTGGCAACGTTAAGGGAGAGTGAAGTGGGCTTTAGAACGTGAGCTTTTATAATGGGCCACGAGACAATAGAATAAAAGAAGTAAGGGATGTAGCTTAGCAATCCAACTAAAATAAATAAGGCAACAAAATAATATAGAAAGAAAATAAGAAGGACCTAGGAAAGAAAATTGGACCTGCGAAAAAGAGGTTTCCGGCTAGATTAAAATATAAAAGTAAAGGGCTAATGGGCTGTGAAAATAGGTTTAAAAACTAAAAAGAAAAAATAGAAAGGAAACAAGAAAAATAGAGAAGAAGTGGGCTAGTTTAAACGTGCCAATTTGGAAAAAATAGGAAATAGGTAATAAAAGTAAAAGAGGAGTTATCTTAATTAAATTTGAAACAATTATTTTAAATATAATTGTAATAACTTAACAAACATTTTGTTTAAAGGAAATATACAATATAACCTTTATAACTTTATAAAAATAAATAGTATAAAGAAAAGATGTAGACGAACTGGGAAATAGATTTGATATATACACTTACATACAGGGAAAATCAAACTGGTATTAGTGAAGTTAAAATTATTCATTTGAATAAATATAAATAAATAAAATGGAAAGAATTTATCAAATTATTTCAGCACTAAGTGATAAATAAAAGGTGCTGGATTAGAGTTAAATGATCTATCATAACTAAGGGAAAGTAATTAACGGTCAAATGATAAATTCAAATGCTTTGAATAAAACATTGAAGTAATATTTTATCAACTTAAGTCGAGAAATCTTTTCAATATTTAAATGAAAAAATTAACAACATATAAACGTGAATGTTAAAGATCCAATTTTATATATATTCTGATCCATTTAAATATCACCTGTCGCTAAAAGATATTAAACGTCGATCGGTTTTGTGACATCCACGGGATTCGAACACCCGACCTACTGGAAAGCAACACCACGCACTAACCGCAGTGCTAAAAGATCTTTTGTGTTAGCTTTTCGAGAGGGGTGTTACGGACTACCCCCCTTAAAGGGCCCAACGTCCTCGTTGACTCACAAACACCTCACCCAGGCGCTGTGATCCACACAGGAGCCACAATTCCGACTGGGTATTGTAATAACCCGGAAAATCTGGGCCAGTTTAAAATTTTTATTTTGGCAATTTTAGCGAATTTTGATTATTTAAAATGAATTATTTTAAATAATATCGACGAGAAATTATTTTTGAATATATTTAGAACGTATATATTATATACGTCGTCGTTAGAATATAAATAATTATATATAATTATAAAAGGAATTGAAAATGGCGCGGTAGTTCGATAATTCGATTTCAAACTTCAATTGAATGTACCGGGTGCAAACCAATCCGGATTTTAGTGAAACCAAAAACATTAGGATCTAATTGAGAATATATTTCCGACGAATCCGAATAATCGAAATTTCATAGCGGGGATCAAAAGATATGTCCAGTTGAAAATTCCGAATAGTCGCTATGGAATTCAAGCCCTTAAAAATAGCAATTTTGCAAACGACCTCGGATTTCGACGAAACTAGTTTTGTTGGGTCCGTGATGTCAAATTATTGCTAGGTTTCAAATTTTATAATTTTTCGAATCAATATGTGAGCGTGGCAAAGGAAAACGCGTTTGACCAGTTTCAGTTGATTTTAATCGACTGGAAAATGGCCATTTTTCAAACGGTCTCAGAATTCAACGAAACTAGTTTTGTTAGGACCGTATCGTTAATACGAAGCTAGAAAATATTTTTTTGGAATTTTTCTAGTTAGTATGTGACCCCGGTAATTTGAAATGTACGTTTAAAATTCAATATAGTGATTTAAATGTAAATTAAAAGGAAACTGATCGCAACGATCAAATCAGCTTGCGATACATATCCCATTGTGTTCGGAATGGGGGTAAAACGCTATGGACGACAGGCGGTGGGCCTCGTTTAGGGGTCGTATGTTAAAGTCAACTTTTTCAAAAAAAAAAAAAAGAACTTTCTCTCCCCTATACCCTCTGCCCCACCCCGCCCCCCCCCCCCCCCCGATTCATCTGAGAATCATTTGAAAAAAAGAAACACACACGACGGAAAGGGGGATCGCCACCCAGCTACTCCCAGCATCGCCCCGCCCGTGCGCTGGCCACCCACCGCCGTCCTCCACCTCCCTGACCTCATCAGCAGCACCCCCATCTCCCCCGCTTTCCCCTCCTCTCTCCCTCTTCAGTAAACCCACCTGAACCCTAGCAACTCCCGCCACCATCGAGACCCCACCGCCCACCCCTCGCCAGACTTCCGCCTGCCCTACTTCTTCCACCGCGACACCAGTCATCCGCTTCCCTCCTGCTCGAAGACCGCCTGCGACACCCCCCCCCCCCCCGCCCTACGCGCTGTAAGTCCTTTTCATTTTATTTATTTTATTCATTTATTTTTATTTTATTTTATTTTATTTTCACTTCTTTTGTTTTGTTATAATTTATTTTAAAGATTTAGTTTAATTTAATCAGTTTAAAATCTGATTTCAATTTATATAAAACATGGTTTAAATTCAGTTTTAATTTAATAAGAAGGTATGATCTTTGTTTTCATCAAAAATGTAATTTTTATCATAGTAGGAGATGAAAAAATATTATTTTGATTATCGTAGAAGGTTAAAAATATGATTTTTATATTTTTAAAGTATTAAAAATATAATCTTTATTATGTAGATGATATAAAAATATGATTTTTACATAGTAGGAACGATAAAAATGTAATCTTTATATTTGAAAAGGCGTAATCTTTATATAACATCGAAGTAAAAATGTGATTTTTATATATTGAATAGCGTAGGAAAATTCGATTTTTATATATTGAATAACGGAATAAAAATTCGATTTTTTAATGTAGGAAGCAATTATAAAAATATGATTTTTAAATTTAAAGTGAATAAATAAAACTGTGATTTTTATTTCAAAGACAGCAAAGTAAAAATGGGATTTTTATATAGGTAGTGGATACGGGCAACGAAATAGACGAAAGAAAAGCACGGTGAAGATTTCCTACCCATGAAGAATTGCGTCATTCAGTTTAGCGAAAGGGTGAGAACTCCTCACTCTAAATTTCTTATTCTAGTTATACATATATATGTATATTTATACTAGGATGCAGACGGTGCTTAGTAGCACCCGACACCCGTCATCCACAGACCATGGATGGCTTGTTTGTTAAATTGTTTGGTTGTGTAGTTGGTTAGATTATTTGTTTTGAACTGAATTGTTTGGTGAAATGAAATTGATTTGATTGATGTGTGAATGGCGTGGGCCTTCACTAGACCGGGGATAAGGCTAGGCCTCGTCCCGTTTCTAGTATCGTGCCATTATGCCGCCGAAATTTTCTAAAATATGTTAGAAAAATAAAAATATCATTTTTATTGTGTAAATGAAATGAATAGAAATTCATGTGTTAAAATAAAATATATTATCATTAAAAATATAGTTTTAACGTGAAAGTGAATAAATAAATATTTATAAACAAATCGGCCGATTTGTTTATATACACTGATTTGACTGATATTGAATGGGTCGATAAATTTTACACATCGCCCAACTGCACAACTAAAAATCTGTGTTTGATTGTTTGAAACCCCACACGGGTATTGGGATGAAATTTGAAGTTCACTCATCCTGATTGATTAAATATGTCGATCGATTGATTGACAGGCTGTTATAAGCGTAAGATATCTATATTTGATGCTTATACAGTGTAGTGCACTTTGGTCGATGGTTGATTGTTTATTATTGCTATTATATACATGTGTTGTATGGAATCCATATAATTAACGTTATATGGTGATTGATTGGGCCTCATTCCAATCGGGAAAGTAATGAATATTATAAAAGAAAATTCATGTGTTGAATATAAAAATAGTGATGTGTTGACAGTACTCATGTGTTGAGATTAGTCGTGTGTTGAAATAAATATAGATTCATGTGTTGAATGGGATAAATATTCATTTGTTGGATAGGATAAAGAAGTTTTGAAAATATAAAGCCGTGTTGATTAGATTGACGCCATTTTGACGTAAACGATATTTATATCGATTTTATTCATTTCGAAATGAATTGAATTGAAAAAGATTTCGAAATGAATTGAATTGAAAACGATTTCGAAATGAATTGAATTGAAAACGATTTCGAAATGAATTGAATTGAAAACGATTTCGAAATGAATTGAATTGAAAAAGATTTCGAAATGAATTGAATTGAAAACGATTTCGAAATGAATTGAATTGAAAACGATTTCGAAATGAATTGAATTGAAAACGATTTCGAAATGAATTGAATTGAAAACGATTTCGAAATGAATTGAATTGAAAACGATTTCGAAATGAATTGAATTGAAAACGATTTCGAAATGAATTGAATTGAAAGCGAATTCAAATGAATTCAAATTGAATTGAATAGAAATGAATTTTAAAACGAATTTATAAAGAAGAATTCAATTTTGATTTGAATTGAAATGGAAGTTGAAATTGTTTTGAAACGAATGTAGAACTATTTATAAAATTCGTTTTAAAAGGAAATCGACGAAATATATAATATATATATATATTATATATATATAATGGCCTGAATAGAACGCGCCGCGCCGCGGCAGTTCGTGAACTTCGACCATTTATTTCAAACGGACATTGCGGGAGATCCGACCGTCGGATTCTCCTAAAACCGGAACCGTTGGGTTCGTATCGAAAAGAGCTTTCCAATGAATATTAGAAATTTGAAATCTAACGGTTGGATTTGGAGTTATGTCCAAATCAAATTCGAAAAAGGTCGCTGTAAGTGCAGTTCGATGGCCGTTGTTGGAAATCGACTGTACGGGCCTTGGTAAAATTATTAAAAATATCTATAATTTGTGTAAAATCATAATATATGGATTGGAAAGAGTTGAGCTGGAAAATTCCACATTTGAAAAGATAAAAATAGATTTTTATCGAAATAAACTAGTTTTGAACTAGAATTAAAATCAATTTATTTTTGAAATAAATAAGTTGAATTTGAAAGTGATTTTAAAAATAATCAATACTCCCAATACGTGGATTGGACTGGAGTTGAATCGAAATTATCTTCGGGATATTTCGATGTTGGATTTCGTGACTATACAAATATTGTTATCGGGATTTGAAAGATATATTTTATATCGTTATTTCCAATACGATATATGTTGGTTTCAGAATTTGATATTGAATGTAAGCCGATATATTTTCTATTCAGAGCCTTGTATTTAATATCAAATGTGATTTGGGTTTATCGTGAATCGTGTTTTAGAAGACATTGGTTCTTTAACCCAGTTAAAGGAAAGATATCGATTTTTGAGAAGATTAAAACTAAGTGGAGTTTTAAATGAATCTTTAATTAGATTGAAAAATGAATTGATTATTTAAATTATCAAATCTGAAAGGTGATCGAGAATGGAGTACCACCAGTTTTGTTCCAAAGCGATAGTTAAATCTTTAATTAGATTTGAACGTGAAATGGTAATTAATTTTACCGATAACATAGTGGTGTTAGATGTGGAGTATTACCAGTTTTCTCCATGGGATATATAGGTTGGGATTGGGAAATAAAATAATAATTACTTCGGTGTGGTTCGCTAATCCCGACTAGTTTGGAAAACCATAATATGGTTTGAAATGATATCCAAAGGAAGATTAAAGAATAAATTTAGAAGAATTTATCTTGGATAAAATTAATGGGAACCTTTCCCTAAAAATGTGATTTTGTGAATAAAAGAATATTCTGAATTGGAATGAGGCGTTTGATGTGTTTGTGTAACATTTGTTTATCATATACGTGGGTTATTCAGAAAGGCCGGGTTTATACCCATTCTGAATAACCGATTCGACGAGATGTCGAAGATGAAGACGGTGGTTGAAGACCGGAAGTCTTCACATCGTTTGGATAATTACTGACGATCCTGATTGGGCTGTACACCCAAGAGGATGGAAATAGTTGGCGGTCGTCCAGACGTACTTGGAGATGGATGGATATGAGAGGAAAGTGCCTCCGGTTTCGTTCAGACCTAGAACGGACTTGTAAATGTATGGTGTGTCTGACATTGTATTCCTTTATATTGTATTTGTTGATCTCTGCTAAATATATATCTGTTTGGCGGCGGAGAATTTATTCTCTTGCTTAACGCCCTTCTCTGAGACATATGAGCTCAGAGGTTATATATTGGCAGAAATCAGTGGTACGATATGGATTGATAGTGTGGCATGCTGAGATGCAGTGATCCAGACTTTTGTTGGAAAGCAAAGTTTGGTGGTTGATGATCAAAGCGCAGCTGATATAGCATGGCTTTGTGTATAGCGTTGATCCGCGAGCCTCACACCCCGGTATGGTGGCAAACTGATGGTTTGATCAGTATGCTTTTTCGTGGATGGGCACCTTAGTGGTGTCGTGGATTCGGTCGACCGAGATGAGCCTAGTGCTCAGGGATATATAGAGTAAGCGGTGTTTTCTCTCGCTGGGACGTAAGCCGCGGTGGTACTCTGGTCCCAAATGTGCGGATGCAGATGGTGTTTTCTCTTGTGGGGACGTAAGCCGTGGTGAATTGCATTCCGCGATCGATCTTTCGAATCAGGAGCCACCATGATGGAAATCCAATTTCCAATACGTGTATTTCGGCTTTATTTGTAGAGCCTAGTATGGCGACATAGTGGGATGGGGCACTCATGCCGTCTATGATTTATATTTATGATTGAAATTGTTTTTGACACTATACACTTATTATAGTATCAAATGATTTGTTTTAAACGTATCAAGCATGTTTGGCTGTTATAAGGTAAAACCCTATCCTCCGGCTTGCGTTGCATTGTGTGATGGGACCTGGGTCTTATAATAGCTTCATTTTTCGAAAAAGCATTGCGCTGTTTATTCTATGCACTAGTATTCTTGGGAGGAAACCCGTTCCGTGTTATACGGCGTGGTCCCTTGAATTACTCTCTTTTAAAGTAAAGTTTTAAATAACTGTTTTAGTTCTCACACCAGTCACATGACTGACCTGGAGTTTATTGTTTTAACCTAAACTCTGGGTGCCCTTATTTTCGACACGGGCAGCTAGTAGTTTTGGTTTTGCAGATTTATATTCACAGGATCCTGGTTTACAACTGGAATGATATCCGGAAAGCTTTGTATCCGTATATCTCTTCTAACTGTGTATTGTATTATTTTCCGCTGCTAGGTATTTAAATGTAATTTAAATCTCTGATATTTCTGTGTAATATTCATTTATACTCTGTATATTCTTGTAATCTGATGCATTGTTGTAATAACAGTGAAATGTTCTTCTGTTTGTGTTCTGATTTGTCTTGTCCTCACAGTAATTCGTTCTTTCTCATCTCTTCAGAGACCGGGGAAGTTTCGGGTCGCTTCATTTGGTATCAGAGCTTTGGTTTACAAAGCTCAGAGAACAAGGCACCTTAGAACCAAACGAAAGAATTCATCAGAGATTGGATTAGTAATATCCAATAAGAATGACTCGTTAGAGATGGGATCAGTAGTATCCTAGAACGAGTCAAAAGAGTGTTATTTTTAAAAAAATAAACATTTAAACAAACTTTGTTTTGAAGGTTTAAAGCATTTTATACGTATTTGAATATTTGTTTTATATTGAATTTGGACAATCCAATATATAAAGACTTTGCATATACGCCTTGCAAACGTGTATTCGAAGTTTTAATACATTGAATAGATATAGAATCACACTCTAGTCGCCCGGAGATGATACTGATGATTGAGATCTCATCATCAGTGTTTATGTTCGAGTTTCGAAAGTGAGATATTTATATATTTCCAATCGACTGGTGTGAGAACCAAACTAGATAGATTTATTGTTGTGATTTGGCATCAAAAACATGATTTTTAGTATATATATAAAAAAATTATATACCTTTGAAAGTTAAGCAACACATTGATTGCTAGCTGCGATGATTATTAATTCAAGTAATAGAAATACTGGAATGATATATAAAGCATGAATCAAGATATTTGTTAACGAAAAGTAATGCAAACTCTCTTGATAAAATCCTCAAATATAATGTAGGAGATGGTTCTCTATGGCTTATCTAATGCTGACTTCAGTATGACTCCGAAACAAACAAGGAGGGCCCAACAGAAAGCAGAAAAAGAAAGGGAGTTGAACTTAGGAACATACGTGGGTGTTTATTGTCGTATATGCAGAGAAGAAGGGCATTATGCGGTTCGGTGCCCTGAGAGAAAGAAAATCAAGGAGAAATAGATAAGAATGGACATAGTTTGTTTTAAGTGCAAAGAAACGGGAAATTTTGTGGATAAGTGTCCAAACGTTAAGAAAAAATCCAGAAAATTAGGAAAAGAAAAGAAGTGCTTCCGATGCAAAGATATAGGGCATCTAGCCCGAAATTGCCCGTTAAAGAAGGGTGATAAGAAATCCAAAGGAAAGGAGATATCTACTTTGGAAATTATGCAGGGAGGAGGCACGACTTCCTAGAAAGTTGGGTTTTAATGTAATGAACTAGCATTTTGGATATATGTATGGATGTGTATGATACTTGTATGGACTTAAATATGCTTTTGTTTTAAAATGGTATCGATATTGTATAATATAGCTATTGTAAGAGGAATGATTGAACTAAGGTGAATTTAGCACCGCATATTAGAATGTTTTGGAATTTGATTGAAATTGCATGCATATACTTGTACTTACATTGAACAGGTCATAGCAAGGAGGCTAGAGCAGAGAATAAAATTTGTTTGCCCGACAAATAGGTACATGTTTACTACATAATTTACTGTTTTGTTTGGGTGATGATGATTTTATGAGCCTATTGGCTAGCCGCTTGGCTTTTTCTTTTTCTTTTTGAGATCTGAAGGACCGGGGAAGCTATTTGAAATTCCCCGATGCTCCCATTGCAGGGGAGGTTATGGCGAAATTTTTCGAAAATTTAGGGTGTTAGCCAAATTTTTGAAATTTTGAAAATTCTCAGAAACTGAAAAGTTGGAGAACGGAAGCCTGACCGATCGTAGAGTTGATTAATCAAACCACTTTCGACTTTGTTCCTTTTCGGGGACGAAAAGTTTTAAGTGGGGGAGATTGTAATAACCCGGAAAATCTGGGCCAGTTTAAAATTTTTATTTTGGCAATTTTAGCGAATTTTGATTATTTAAAATGAATTATTTTAAATAATATCGACGAGAAATTATTTTTGAATATATTTAGAACGTATATATTATATACGTCGTCGTTAGAATATAAATAATTATATATAATTATAAAAGGAATTGAAAATGGCGCGGTAGTTCGATAATTCGATTTCAAACTTCAATTGAATGTACCGGGTGCAAACCAATCCAGATTTTAGTGAAACCAAAAACATTAGGATCTAATTGAGAATATCTTTCCGACGAATCCGAATAATCGAAATTTCATAGCGGGGATCAAAAGATATGTCCAGTTGAAAATTCCGAATAGTCGCTATGGAATTCAAGCCCTTAAAAATAGCAATTTTGCAAACGACCTCGGATTTCGACGATACCAGTTTTGTTGGGTCCGTGATGTCAAATTATTGCTAGGTTTCAAATTTTATAATTTTTCGAATCAATATGTGAGCGTGGCAAAGGAAAACGCGTTTGACCAGTTTCAGTTGATTTTAATCGACTGGAAAATGGCCATTTTTCAAACGGTCTCAGAATTCAACGAAACTAGTTTTGTTAGGACCGTATCGTTAATACGAAGCTAGAAAATATTTTTCTGGAATTTTTCTAGTTAGTATGTGACCCCGGTAATTTGAAATGTACGTTTAAAATTCAATATAGTGATTTAAATGTAAATTAAAAGGAAACTGATCGCAACGATCAAATCAGCTTGCGATACATATCCCATTGCGTTCGGAATGGGGGTAAAACGCTATGGACGACAGGCGGTGGGCCTCGTTTAGGGGTCGTATGTTAAAGTCAACTTTTTCAAAAAAAAAAAAAAAAAAAAGAACTTTCTCTCCCCTATACCCTCTGCCCCCCCCCCCCCGATTCATCTGAGAATCATTTGAAAAAGAAAAAAAAACACACGACGGAAAGGGGGATCGCCACCCAGCTACTCCCAGCGTCGCACCGCCCGTGCGCTGGCCACCCACCGCCGTCCTCCACCTCCCTGACCTCATCAGCAGCACCCCCCATCTCCCCCGCTTTCCCCTCCTCTCTCCCTCTTCAGTAAACCCACCTGAACCCTAGCAACTCCCGCCACCATCGAGACCCCGCCGCCCACCCCTCGCCAGACTTCCGCCTGCCCTACTTCTTCCACCGCGACACCAGTCATCCGCTTCCCCCCTGCTCGAAGACCGCCTGCGACACCCCCCCTACGCGCTGTAAGTCCTTTTCATTTTATTTATTTTATTCATTTATTTTTATTTTATTTTATTTTATTTTCACTTCTTTTGTTTTGTTATAATTTATTTTAAAGATTTAGTTTAATTTAATCAGTTTAAAATCTGATTTCAATTTATATAAAACATGGTTTAAATTCAGTTTTAATTTAATAAGAAGGTATGATCTTTGTTTTCATCAAAAATGTAATTTTTATCATAGTAGGAGATGAAAAAATATAATTTTGATTATCGTAGAAGGTTAAAAATATGATTTTTATATTTTTAAAGTATTAAAAATATAATCTTTATTATGTAGATGATATAAAAATATGATTTTTACATAGTAGGAACGATAAAAATGTAATCTTTATATTTGAAAAGGCGTAATCTTTATATAACATCGAAGTAAAAATGTGATTTTTATATATTGAATAGCATAGGAAAATTCGATTTTTATATATTGAATAACGGAATAAAAATTCGATTTTTTAATGTAGGAAGCAATTATAAAAATATGATTTTTAAATTTAAAGTGAATAAATAAAACTGTGATTTTTATTTCAAAGACAGCAAAGTAAAAATGGGATTTTTATATAGGTAGTGGATACGGGCAACGAAATAGACGAAAGAAAAGCACGGTGAAGATTTCCTACCCATGAAGAATTGCGTCATTCAGTTTAGCGAAAGGGTGAGAACTCCTCACTCTAAATTTCTTATTCTAGTTATACATATATATGTATATTTATACTAGGATGCAGACGGTGCTTAGTAGCACCCGACACCCGTCATCCACAGACCATGGATGGCTTGTTTGTTAAATTGTTTGGTTGTGTAGTTGGTTAGATTATTTGTTTTGAACTGAATTGTTTGGTGAAATGAAATTGATTTGATTGATGTGTGAATGGCGTGGGCCTTCACTAGACCGGGGATAAGGCTAGGCCTCGTCCCGTTTCTAGTATCGTGCCATTATGCCGCCGAAATTTTCTAAAATATGTTAGAAAAATAAAAATATCATTTTTATTGTGTAAATGAAATGAATAGAAATTCATGTGTTAAAATAAAATATATTATCATTAAAAATATAGTTTTAACGTGAAAGTGAATAAATAAATATTTATAAACAAATCGGCCGATTTGTTTATATACACTGATTTGACTGATATTGAATGGGTCGACAAATTTTACACATCGCCCAACTGCACAACTAAAAATCTGTGTTTGATTGTTTGAAACCCCACACGGGTGTTGGGATGAAATTTGAAGTTCACTCATCCTGATTGATTAAATATGTCGATCGATTGATTGACAGGCTGTTATAAGCGTAAGATATCTATATTTGATGCTTATACAGTGTAGTGCACTTTGGTCGATGGTTGATTGTTTATTATTGCTATTATATACATGTGTTGTATGGAATCCATATAATTAACGTTATATGGTGATTGATTGGGCCTCATTCCAATCGGGAAAGTAATGAATATTATAAAAGAAAATTCATGTGTTGAATATAAAAATAGTGATGTGTTGACAGTACTCATGTGTTGAGATTAGTCGTGTGTTGAAATAAATATAGATTCATGTGTTGAATGGGATAAATATTCATTTGTTGGATAGGATAAAGAAGTTTTGAAAATATAAAGCCGTGTTGATTAGATTGACGCCATTTTGACGTAAACGATATTTATATCGATTTTATTCATTTCGAAATGAATTGAATTGAAAACGATTTCGAAATGAATTGAATTGAAAACGATTTCGAAATGAATTGAATTGAAAACGATTTCGAAATGAATTGAATTGAAAACGATTTCGAAATGAATTGAATTGAAAACGATTTCGAAATGAATTGAATTGAAAACGATTTCGAAATGAATTGAATTGAAAACGATTTCGAAATGAATTGAATTGAAAACGATTTCGAAATGAATTGAATTGAAAACGATTTCGAAATGAATTGAATTGAAAACGATTTCGAAATGAATTGAATTGAAAACGATTTCGAAATGAATTGAATTGAAAGCGAATTCAAATGAATTCAAATTGAATTGAATAGAAATGAATTTTAAAACGAATTTATAAAGAAGAATTCAATTTTGATTTGAATTGAAATGGAAGTTGAAATTGTTTTGAAACGAATGTAGAACTATTTATAAAATTCGTTTTAAAAGGAAATCGACGAAATATATATAATATATATATATTATATATATAATGGCCTGAATAGAACGCGCCGCGCCGCGGCAGTTCGTGAATTTCGACCATTTATTTCAAACGGACATTGCGGGAGATCCGACCGTCGGATTCTCCTAAAACCGGAACCGTTGGGTTCGTATCGAAAAGAGCTTTCCAATGAATATTAGAAATTTGAAATCTAACGGTTGGATTTGGAGTTATGTCCAAATCAAATTCGAAAAAGGTCGCTGTAAGTGCAGTTCGATGGCCGTTGTTGGAAATCGACTGTACGGGCCTTGGTAAAATTATTAAAAATATCTATAATTTGTGTAAAATCATAATATATGGATTGGAAAGAGTTGAGCTGGAAAATTCCACATTTGAAAAGATAAAAATAGATTTTTATCGAAATAAACTAGTTTTGAACTAGAATTAAAATCAATTTATTTTTGAAATAAATAAGTTGAATTTGAAAGTGATTTTAAAAATAATCAATACTCCCAATACGTGGATTGGACTGGAGTTGAATCGAAATTATCTTCGGGACATTTCGATGTTGGATTTCGTGACTATACAAATATTGTTATCGGGATTTGAAAGATATATTTTATATCGTTATTTCCAATACGATATATGTTGGTTTCAGAATTTGATATTGAATGTAAGCCGATATATTTTCTATTCAGAGCCTTGTATTTAATATCAAATGTGATTTGGGTTTATCGTGAATCGTGTTTTAGAAGACATTGGTTCTTTAACCCAGTTAAAGGCAAGATATCGATTTTTGAGAAGATTAAAACTAAGTGGAGTTTTAAATGAATCTTTAATTAGATTGAAAAATGAATTGATTATTTAAATTATCAAATCTGAAAGGTGATCGAGAATGGAGTACCACCAGTTTTGCTCCAAAGCGATAGTTAAATCTTTAATTAGATTTGAACGTGAAATGGTAATTAATTTTACCGATAACATAGTGGTGTTAGATGTGGAGTATTACCAGTTTTCTCCATGGGATATATAGGTTGGGATTGGGAAATAAAATAATAATTACTTCGGTGTGGTTCGCTAATCCCGACTAGTTTGGAAAACCATAATATGGTTTGAAATGATATCCAAAGGAAGATTAAAGAATAAATTTAGAAGAATTTATCTTGGATAAAATTAATGGGAACCTTTCCCTAAAAATGTGATTTTGTGAATAAAAGAATATTCTGAATTGGAATGAGGCGTTTGATGTGTTTGTGTAACATTTGTTTATCATATACGTGGGTTATTCAGAAAGGTCGGGTTTATACCCATTCTGAATAACCGATTCGACGAGATGTCGAAGATGAAGACGGTGGTTGAAGACCGGAAGTCTTCACATCGTTTGGATAATTACTGACGATCCTGATTGGGCTGTACACCCAAGAGAATGGAAATAGTTGGCGGTCGTCCAGATGTACTTGGAGATGGATGGATATGCGAGGAAAGTGCCTCCGGTTTCGTTCAGACCTAGAACGGACTTGTAAATGGATGGTGTGTCTGACATTGTATTCCTTTATATTGTATTTGTTGATCTCTGCTAAATATATATCTGTTTGGCGGCGGAGAATTTATTCTCTTGCTTAACGCCCTTCTCTGAGACATATGAGCTCAGAGGTTATATATTGGCAGAAATCAGTGGTACGATATGGATTGATAGTGTGGCATGCTGAGATGCAGTGATCCAGACTTTTGTTGGAAAGCAAAGTTTGGTGGTTGATGATCAAAGCGCAGCTGATATAGCATGGCTTTGTGTATAGCGTTGATCCGCGAGCCTCACACCCCGGTATGGTGGCAAACTGATGGTTTGATCAGTATGCTTTTTCGTGGATGGGCACCTTAGTGGTGTCGTGGATTCGGTCGACCGAGATGAGCCTAGTGCTCAGGGATATATAGAGTAAGCGGTGTTTTCTCTCGCTGGGACGTAAGCCGCGGTGGTACTCTGGTCCCAAATGTGCGGATGCAGACGGTGTTTTCTCTTGTGGGGACGTAAGCCGTGGTGAATTGCATTCCGCGATCGATCTTTCGAATCAGGAGCCACCATGATGGAAATCCAATTTCCAATACGTGTATTTCGGCTTTATTTGTAGAGCCTAGTATGGCGACATAGTGGGATGGGGCACTCATGCCGTCTATGATTTATATTTATGATTGAAATTGTTTTTGACACTATACACTTATTATAGTATCAAATGATTTGTTTTAAACGTATCAAGCATGTTTGGCTGTTATAAGGTAAAACCCTATCCTCCGGCTTGCGTTGCATTGTGTGATGGGACCTGGGTCTTATAATAGCTTCATTTTTCGAAAAAGCATTGCGTTGTTTATTCTATGCACTAGTATTCTTGGGAGGAAACCCGTTCCGTGTTATACGGCGTGGCCCCTTAAATTACTCTCTTTTAAAGTAAAGTTTTAAATAACTGTTTTAGTTCTCACACCAGTCACATGACTGACCTGGAGTTTATTGTTTTAACCTAAACTCTGGGTGCCCTTATTTTCGACACGGGCAGCTAATAGTTTTGGTTTTGCAGATTTATATTCACAGGATCCTGGTTTACAGCTGGAATGATATCCGGAAAGCTTTGTATCCGTATATCTCTTCTAGCTGTGTATTGTATTATTTTCTGCTGCTAGGTATTTAAATTTAATTTAAATCTCTGATATTTCTGTGTAATATTCATTTATACTCTGTATATTCTTGTAATCTGATGCATTGTTGTAATAATAGTGAAATGTTCTTCTGTTTGTGTTCTGATTTGTCTTGTCCTCACAGTAATTCGTTCTTTCTCATCTCTTCGGAGACTGGGGAAGTTTCGGGTCGCTTCAGGTATTGGCTATGATACCACTGTAACAACTTGCACCTCCGTTCATGCAAGATATTGTCCCTAACTTAGCCACCGTATAGGTGTGGGGTTTTGTTCCTCAAAAGGCCTCGGCGTTAGTAAGAGATGAGATCTACTATATAAGTATTCATTTCACACAGGCTTCCACGATGTGGGACTTAGGGGTGTTACAGGTTTTCGAAGAGTCTGGAATATATATTCCACTTCGATTCGATTCTTACGTTACAAGTCGAAGATTATCAACTATAATAAAAGATAGAGTTATGCAAGAATTGTTTTATAAATCCTAGGTAGAAATTGCCCAAGATGGGTTTATAAAGTAATGTCTTCAGTTTGTCCAGTCCTATGACAACTTGTATGGACGAATGTCTGACAGAGTATTCCTAATTAATCATGTACATTGATATTTTCAAACGTAGTTATGGGTGGCAAAGGAATTCGCTTCTCTTTCTTTATACTCGTAATATATTTTTGAAGAAGTCAATTAGTGATTAGAGGGTTTGACGATGTGACATTTAAAGCAAATAAAAAAAGTGTGTTTTGTCAAGGTAGCCTCAAGCTTAAGCTTCACAACCAGGAAATGACAAAAATCGGGCAGACATCATGGCTTTGTGGATAGCTCCCATTAGGGTGTATTATCACCTATCTAGAGATATTCCTTTTGTTCTTATTCTATCGATGTTGTCCTATTCGGGAAATGGTTGCCATACACAGCCATTGGTGATGTACATACGATACACTCAAGAGAAATGAGTGGTCGACTATGTGTGGCCGGGTTACAAGAAGTTCTTGTTGAACCTAGTGTATTCCTCTCTAGAGATACACTATCGGAAGGTGGGTCCATACCTTATCATATTTGGAAATCCATTATCCATAAGCGTTATGCGGTTTTGTTTGTATATTATGTAAGTAGAAATGTGAGATGAAAGCGTTTCTATTAGATTCTAAATTATTTGTGGAAACCCTAGACATTATCATAATATATGATTTCAATATACAAAATGTTTGATTCTCATAATGTAAAAACCCGTTCTGTGTTCATGGCGTGGTCTTATGAGCATGATTTTTATTTCTTTACTTGTTTTAAAATTGTTTACTCACACCAGTCCCTGACCGACCCAGAGTTTTGTTTTTCTTTATTTTCCTTAAACTCTTAGGTACTCATAACACTTGTTATGAGTAGACAAGTGATCCAGGTATTGACTTAACTTTTGGGAGTAGCTGGATGGGAAGGATCTGAATGTGGGCCTATCTATCATGTTTATGTATAATTATCTGCAAGTTTTTTTTATCCATGATGTTATGTATAATTATCTGCAAGTTAGTATCACAAATGTTAAGTATGTAGTTTGTGTTGACATGTATCCGTATGTATGAAGTACTCTAGTATACTTGACTTATGATATGTAATATTTTAGGTTATAATGTTATGTTCAAGTTCCCTATGAGATTCTTATGTTTTCTTTAGTTTTATTTTCGATCTATCTTTTATTCTTATATAATGATACAACTTCCGAGGTGTTCGAAAGTTGGGTCGTTACACGAATTTTCTGAGTTGTTACAGTTGGTATCAGAGCATAAGGTTTTGTTATTACCTTGGCTCTGTGGCGTAACTCAATAGAAATGAGGTTGGTAATACCCTAGATCGAGTTTGAGTGTGTGTGTGTGTGTATATACACACAGACACATATATGAAAGCGTGTATTTGTAATTGAATATGAAATTATTTTTAAATTATTTTACCCAATATTTTGTAAAGAAGGTAAAGGTAATAATTTTCCTTGTAACTTATAAGTGAAAGTATCAAACTTGAATTTTGAAACAAATTGTAAGTTAGCGTATTAAATAGACTGAAGTAGATAATCTGAATGTTTGAATATATATATTTCATGTAAATGTGATATAAATGGTTATGGATAAAAAATATAATGGATGTGAATTGGCTCAGTTATGGAATTATTGAGTCTTCATTTGAATTAAAAAGAAGTGCATAAGCTTATTCATTTTTTAGCGTATATTGATTGAGTTATGGAGTTGATTGGATCCAGTTTGGCTATAGCTGCATGCTAGTTGAACAAGCTCATAAATAGTTTATCGCTTATCGCTAAATAATGTTCGTAAAAGGTACTCCTGCGCAAAATATAAAATTTTAGGTTGTGAATTGGATTTTTTCAACTGTGTGAGTCGATGTATTTATTTTTGTTGTTCCTACATTATTGCAAATATGAGTAGCATTCAGTGGCACCCCAAACAATATAACACCTCATTCGCCTCCTAATTTTAATCGCTCGCTTATTTTAATTTGAGTTGGTGAAAGAAGAGATAGTTGGCGGAAGGAGAGAGAAAGAGAAATATACGGTGAAAATTAAAGGGCTAACGGGGTGCTGCACTATTTCGTGTGCTCTTGAACACTGATATATATATATATATATATATATATATATATATATATATATAGTCGTTTATTACTAGTTAGGTTTTATTACGTGTAATTTCAGTTTTTCTGTTATGTTTTGCTTATGTAAAGGTTAGAATGCTAACCTATAGAAATAAAGTGAACCAAATTTCAAATATATATATATATATATATATATATATATATATATTTTGAAAATTGGTTCTCTTTATTACGTAAACCAATTAAAACCTCCTTTATATGCCTTGTCAAAACACTATAATCCGCTTAACCTAGATGGGTGCCTTACAGGGAAAAATAGTACGTATAAATTTGGTATACGTCAAGTAAAACTCCAAATACAACATATCAAGGATAAACAAAATAAACAAAACTAACAATGATAAAAAAACATACGCCTAAATCACCAGCCCAGCCCAGCCCAAAGGGGCCTAACCTATTCAAAAAACCAACTGCTGAATAATAACTTCTCTTCTCCATAGCTAACCAGTATCCATTAATTTAATTCCCCAACGATCAAGAATCTGAGAATTTCTCCAGTTTTGAGATGTCTTGCTTCCATTATTGCGAACTAAAAACGAGATTTCTCTTTCAATCTTCATTAAATTAATTGCTGAGTGGGTACTTCAATTTTGAAACACTCTAAGATTTCTTTCTTTCCAAATTGAATATATAGCCGTAGTAAAAGCATCACATGCTAAATCATGCACTTGGTCATTTGAATTGAAATTGGATTGTAGAAACCTCGTTTCATCTTTATGGTCAGATTGAAGAGTAAGAGGAAGAACCAATTTCTGCTTTAATGACAACCAGTTGAAAGCAACATAGTCACATTAAAAAAAAGATGTTGAATAAATTCTGGATGATTATCACATACTAGACACATGATATTTGCTACATTACCAAAATGAAGAATTCTTTCTTTAGTATTTAGTCTTCCTAGTACAGCTAGGTACATGATAAAGGCCATTCTCTTACTATTTTTCTTATGCCATATCAAAAAAAATTGTGTCAGTAGCTTTATGAGACCTCACAAACTCTCAAACTTTATGAAAAGAAAATAGACCACCTTCACACCATTCGTATGAGTCATGATTTTTGTTGGAATAAGTAGGAAGAGAGATTATTTCATTTATTAATTCTTTAGTTGTAGGATGAATATCAGGTTCAAGTACTTCATTTCTAAAGGTAGAATTCACTTTATATTCAACATTACCAATCAAATACAACCAGTCATATCCCAGTAAATCTACCATGCATTGACAGTTGATCCACGACTCGAACCACAGATAAGTTTCCTCTCCTTTAGAAACAATTTTATTGAACAATTGCTTTGAATTGGTGTGTAGTCTAAGTAATGATTTCCATGTTGATGAAGCATTATTACCAATTGCCATTGAACAAAAATGTTTTTCTTTTGCAATATCTACTATGTACTCATTTTCTCCATAAAGAAGAATTGGATAAAAAATTCCATAAAAGTTTGATACAAGCCACCTTTTTGAGATCAGAAATTGTTTTAAGTCCAATTCCCCCTTCTGCCTTAGGTTTACATAAAGTACTCCACGTCTCATTGTATGATGAACCTCCCCAGAAAAAATCTACACAAAGTTATTGTAATTTATCCAAAGTGTACTCTAGCATTTGGTTTATGAAGAGCCAGTATAATATGATAGGTGTTAAGAACTGTGTTTATCAATTCAGCTCTGCCTGCAAAGCTAAGAAACTTAGTCTCCCAACCTTGAATTTTACTTTGTACTCGCTAAATCAAAGAATTACACTCTGAATAATGATAGTTAGAAGATAGAGGAACTTCAAGATACTTAATAGGCAAAACATCCTGATCAAAGCTTAAAATATTCAGATTATCTCGAGAATTAGTTGTGGAAGCACCGAAAAAACTTTAATTTTAGAAGCATATACAGTCAAATCTGCATGTGCACTTAACCTTTGAAATATTAATCTCAGTGTATTAGCATTTTATGCTGATAATTTTCCAAATATCATCAAGTCATCTACGTATAATAGATGTGATATAGTAGGCTGACACAGAACATTGGCTGGAATGCTTTAATCTGAGTAGCTTCATCCATTAAGTAAGAGAAATATTGCATTGCAATTGTAAATACATAGGGAGACAATGGATCTCCCTACCAAATCCCTCTAGAAGATGTTATAAACCCTTTTGGAATGCCTTGAATAATGATTGAAAAAGTTGCAGTTGACATACATTCATAGATTCGATTTACAAAATGAATAGGGAATTTCATTTGAGACATGATAAAGCAAATAAATTCCTTATTAACCCTATTATATACTTTTTGTAAATCCACCATAACACATAGCTTAGGCTTCACGTAATAATTCATGAGCCAACAAAATATTATCACTAATATATCTATCCTTTATAAATGAACTTTGATTTTCTGATATGAGAAAAAGGAAGAAAAGGCTTTAATATTGCATAACACTTTAGAGAATATTTTGTAATAGACATTAAAACATGATATTGGCTATAATATGCAATTTCTGTTGGTCTCTCATTTTTTGGAATCAAGGTGATAAATGTATGATTTATGGATTTAGGCAATTTACCAGATTTAAAAATATCTGAAATGGCAGCTAGTAAATCATTTTTCAGCTCTTCCCAATGAACTTTCATAAATTTTTCATTCATTCCATCTGGACCTAGGCTAGAATCATCATGAATAGAAAATAAAGCTTCTTTGATTTCAATTAAAACCACTTCGTTAAAAACTACTACCCTTGTTCATTAACAGTAGAGGCAGGTTAAAAGTTGGGAATACTAACTGAAATAATTTATGGCTTTAACCTCTATTTCATCTGATTTGAATAGTATATTAGCATTTTAATCAATCAAAGTTCTGATATGATTAAATAATCTACGGTTAGTCATGCGAGAATAAAAAAAATTAGAATTTCTATCACCTTGCTATAACCAAGATACTTTTGCTTGCTGTTTAAAACCATTGAAATATTTTTTTTGTAAATACTGAAATTCCTTCTTAGCTTGTAGATAATCTTCATAAAGGAGAATACCTTTTGAATTTTGATCTGCAGCTTGCTCCAAATGTAAGACAAGTTGTTTAACTTCTTTTAGGTTTGCAATATTATTATCTCTCAGTTTATTCCAATTCTTCAATTCCTTTTTACAATTTTGGAGTTTTGTAATAGTTGATAGCTATGAAAAGCCCATGTGAAAGAATTTAAACCTTTTTGTACTGCTTCACCATATTTAGGAAGACTAGACCATTCATTTCTATAACGAAATGCGAAACCCTTTGCTAATTGTGTAGGAATAAGGTCTAACATGATTGGATCGTAGTCACTTGAACACTGAGAAAAATAAATAGCTTTCATATTTAAAAATTGATGTAAACAACTATTATTTACCAAAATTTTATAAATATGATTAGCGATCCCCTTATTGCGCCATGTACATTGGAATTCAAGAGGTTTGATTTCATTTAAAGCTGTTTGGATAGTGAACTTCTGAAATGCTTCCAATTGCTAATAAGGAATAGGTAATCCACCTTTTTTATCATTTGGGGAGAGAGCATTATTAAAGTCACCCATTAGTATCTAAGAATCATCACCAGACTTGATTCATTCACTAAAATCTACCATAAATTTTGCCTATCCACAAATGTATTAGTAGCATAAATCAAAGAAAAAGTCGTACTAAAACCACCTTCATTAGCAGCATTCACTATTTCACTGTCATATGTTGGAAAGAAGATGCTACAACTACCAAATCCCATACATTAGAATCCTAAATCAGCAAGATACGACCACTAGAAATTGAAGAATTGTTAGTTAGAAATTTCCATGAAGTAGGAAGTAAAGAGACGAACAATAATAAATTTTATTTAGATAACTTTGTTTCAACTAAACCAACAATAGTTGGTTTAACATGAGTCAGGAGTGTGAGCACATCCTTCATACGAGAAGTTGTGTTCATATCCTTGACATTCCACGATACTATTAGCATTTAATAGTTGTGGAGCTCCTCAGAATTATTTTTGCAGGAGAAGACGAAGACACATTAGCAACCGAAGTTTTGTTACTTTGAATATAACTTGTATTTTTATCAATAAAGTTAGATGCATCAACCTATTTTCCCTTTGCAGGCTCTTTCGGATTATCATCTGCTTCAATAGAATCAGCTATATGATTTAAATCTTCTGGCATCAAATCTTCTGGAAGTTTGAAGTATAAAAAAGCAAGGTCATCAACTGTTTCTGAAGATGATTGAACTGGTTCCTTTGGTGATATAGTTTCAGAAGCTTGCAAATCAGGATTAAGTTCATTTGACTCATTTTAATTTTTTGTAGGAATCACAGCAATAATCATTTATAACTTCATGTGCATTATCTTCATGTCCAAACAATCTTCACTTAATACATTTTAAAGGCACAAACTCATATTCCACTGAAATTTCACTTTTCTAACCATTATGTAATAAAATAGGAATTTCGGTTTTAAGTTCAGTTTGAGTATCAATAAATATTTGCACTCTCGCATATTTTGTAGATTTCTTTTCACTTGCATTTTCATCAATAAACAGAGGTTTCGATATAAAAGTAGCTACCATCTGAATAGCTTCTTTTGTCCAAAGTTCAATGGGTAGATCATGAAGTCTCACCCAGATCTGAACTATTTCACTCGGTTTGATCATACCCTGAAAACCATGTTTCAACTAACAAAAGCCGATCAAAATATGAATAAGTAGGACATTCTAGGATATGAGAATAATCAACCAAGTTTTCAAACTGAACTACAAAATTGTAGTTAGGAGAAATATTGACGTTAAATTTCCCAGATGGTTTCCACACTCTCTTGATACATTCCTTCAACTTTATAATACAGAGCCTAAAATGAACCGGAACAAGTGTTATAGTATTCACCCAAGCATTTTCTGATTGATTATAAACTTTTTATGGAATGTAAAAATATTCCTAAGAAGGTTTAACAAAATTTAAACTCCGACTATTCGATTCAGATATTGTTACCCGCCTTCAATTGAGTTTTGATGTTGTATTTGGAGGAGGATTAGCAGACGTTGAAGATGATTTATCAGTTAAAGAAGAAATATTAGAATGTGGGTAAGAGAAACGAGAATTAGTTACAGGGGCAGGTTCCGCTTCCGCCATTAAAGAGGAAAGCCGTTAGAATTATTTTATAAAAACATACATACATACATATACATACATACATACATACATACATATATATATATATATATATATATATATGAGGAGCATAATGAAACCCTATAGAGAGATAGGAGATTTGTTAATGGCGACAGGCGATAGCCTGATTTCACTCTGCGTGAACCTCCGAATATCTCTATTTCATCTGGTATCTTAAATCACTTTTCATTATGAATCACAATCGTAACCTTCAACGATTCTTCATCGTTGATAAGCCATATGTATTTCATCTCATTCCACCTCGAGATCTATGTTTTATAAGGTAATTGCATCTAAATCGCAACCCCGCCTTGCGACTGCTTCCTCTTCCCATTCTCGTTTGGATCTGTTTGGTTGGAGTATGGATTTTCAAGCCTCTATTAATTTGGGTTTCGACATGGCCGGCACAACTGAAATAGCTTCAGTTCCAAGTTTTTCAACCGATATTCCATTAATTCGAGCTAGATCGATTCAATTCATAATGGGTAAGTTTTAATCAGTTTTGGTGTTGGGTTTTCGGATTTAGGGCTTTTCTGGTTTTTGGTTTGATCTTGGTTAGCAGTTTATTTTCTTACATCTACTGATTATATGTTGTGGTCCAAATAAGATCTAGTTCTATCGGCAATAAATTTACTAATGCAGTTACTCTCTGGTTTATGGTTTCAACATGATTTCCCCAGTATATATGTGGGGATGATCAGCAGATATATAAATCTATATGAATCTTCAAGTACTTCTACCCCAGACTGTTTAATGTATACTTTTGAAGTTAAGCAGTGATGATTTGGGGTGAGCCCAACGTATTTATGGTATATACAATCTCCCCAATAACATGCTTTTAAAATGGACTTTGGACTATCGAAGTTGAAGAAGATCTATACCAGATTCATCTCAGGCTTTCAAATGTTTAAGGATTTTTGGGGATATGCTAAATACTGTATTAGGCTATATTGGATGTATGAAACTTTAATTCATGCTATGATACAGTTTAGATTTATGGGATTAGATGACTTTCTGCTTCCTACTTCGAAGCTTAACATGATTATGGAGCTTCTATGTTTTGGTTTGTGTAAGAAAGCAGAATAGTTTATGGATTCTTGAATTGAGCAGATATGTTCATTTTTGGATTCTAGAGCTGCTTTTATATAGTGCTGTGAATATTGGTTTGGGTTTTAATGATATGCATGGTCATCCGGAACCACAGCCTTGATCCAGCTCTTATGATATAGGCACTTGGGTGTTTAATTTCTCAATTCTGGGGCTAAGATTGATTTACAACGTTGTGAATCATCAACGAGTCGTAGTGTTTGGAATTGATTTTTTTTGGGATTTTGGTGCAAATATTTGTTTAAGAGCTGTGTATTTCACTGGCCATTTTTATATGAAACCATGTGAACCCGTTAATGGCTTTCATGAAGTTGATCAATTGAAGATATTTCTTGGTAGTTGGTTCTGGTTGAAATGGGGAGAATTGTTGAGAGATTTGCTAATGGATTTGAAGAGAAACTTTTGCTTTTCATAAAGAATTAAATGCTGTGTAGAATGGAATCTTGTATGGAAGACGTTTGGATGTTGTAGAGGAGATTAAGGCTCGGGTAAAGTGCAGAGAGACGCACGCTAGTGGGTTGATGGTCTTATCATGTGCCGATATGTTAGTGTAGGAATATAGTTACTTGTATTTTCATGTTTTTCCTTTTGTTTTTATGTAATGGTTAGTATGTTAACCTTTCTCTTGTATGGCTTCTTAATAGTTAATAAAGTGAATTAATTTTCAAAAAAAATTATATGAGGAGCGTTCTAGGGCACCCCTTTTGCACCTTTACCCTACTGTGAGCTACACTAACTCAAATATAATAAGATTTTGTATATGTTTTATCTACATATATATTATCATCTATCCAAAATTTGAGCTCGTTCCGACATTCATAACATTATCAAAATTTTAGCTCTATTATTCATGGTTCAGACATTTATTCAACAACAACAACAACAAAGCCATATATCCCAAACAAGTTGGGGTTGGCCGTTCAGACATTTATTCGAACTATTAAATTTTAACATCAAATATATTATTATACGAATGGTGGAATGAGATCAAAATTTGGATAGATGATAATATATACGTGTGGATTGAACTTCTACAAAATCTTGTAGCATTTGGATTAGTGTAGCTCACGATAGGTTATGATTGCTAAATGATTGCTGCAAAACAAATGTGTCTCGGAACGCTTCTCTCTCTCTCTCTCTCGCGCGCGCGCGCGCACATATATATATATATATATATATATATATATATATATATATAGTGAGCGTTTAATGACACTCAAACAGTATGGTACCCCTAATTAAATGCCTTTTGATTTTCACCACGTATCTCGTTTCTTCTTCTCTCCACTTATTCTTTCACTTTCCACTTATTATAATATAAATGCTTGGTTTACATGGAGGGTAAATTGGGTGTTCAGTATTTGGGGTGCTATTGAAGGGTACTTCGCTCACGTTGACGTTCGGTTCAAGGATCATCTGCTTGCCTCCCCTTCATATTTACCACTTTCACCAATATTGACTTGATCATAGAGGTCATGACACAAGCCTGAAAGGGACAGGCTGACAAGTCAGTTGAAGAAAGCAGCAAAGGACAAATGCCTTTGGTTTGGATTGGAACATTCTACCTATATCTTGGCGGCTGAAATTATTATTATAAGATAAGTGATCGATAAAAATAAATATACGTATAAAGTCCATGTAAATTAAACATGCAGACTAATTTGCAGTTTTTATGATAAAAATTATAAATCAACTTGTACTTTCAAAAGTGCTTTTAAAATTTGGAAAATCAAATATTTATTTATGAACAAAGATAATTGTCATTTCAGTATAATGCCAGTAAATAATTGAAAATTTGAATTTTTTTTTTAATTTAAAACTGCAAATTCTCTTGCTTTTTATATCAGAAAAGTACAAAATACAGTTTTTTTTAATCGAAAATGCTTAAACATCCAAAACTTTTTTTATCAAATAATGCGGGTGTTAGATAAATGAGTAGGACCTTCAATGAATTGCGCCTTAAAAGTATGAGGTGGAATCAATCTTTTTATCTTTATTTCGTAATTTTTGACAAAATAAATTTCGGACGTTGTAGCATTGTTCTTTATATATTGTTTCAATTTTTTTTTAAAAAAAAGATATAATTCACAAAATCATTTATAGTTATACAAATGGACTTCTTCTGCAACAATGCTGAAAACATGGAGTTATATAGCTTTTTATAATGCTTTATATATGTTTGCCAACTAGTGCAAGTTATTTTCAAAGTTATTCAGCTAATTAGTCAAGGAGATTGCTAATCCATGTTCTTAAACGCAGAACACGGTTGCTTTCACGGTTGGCATATTCCCGTTCCAAAACCTAATACCTCTGCTTTCCACTTGCCTGACTAGCTCATTACAAAAGCAGCCCTATTAATGGTCATTTCGCACGTTGCGCTGATTAAATAAGAAGTTGTTCCACTGATTACAACGAGTAACTTTCTGTAATCATCTTCGTCACGTTGATACCAGCTAGAAGCATCAGTATGATCACGTCGGATGGCGATATATACAACCTTTTAAGTGTTTAAGCCGACTGTTCCCATGACTGTATTATTTGTAGTTAGTAGCGATTCTCAACAACTTCACATGACTGTATTATTTGTAGTTAGTTAGTAGTGGGATTCTCCACCTTTGTTTCCCTGTTGCTATGTCTATAGCTAGGTGTACCATGTAGACTAATACTTATTAACACATGCATGATGCATGCAACTAAATTCACATTTTATGTCTTCTTAATCATGTGAAGAGATAAAATCCGGAATGTACAGTGAAAATCAAGAGACCATACTGCATTATCTATCTACGGTGATCTTCATCTTTTATATATACACATGCATGAAGGCACTTTGAACTGATTTTTGGTGCATGATATTATTCTAAGCCAAGGTATGAAACTGGAACGGCTAGCTAGTTTAGCATTTCTCTTAAAGCTGCGGTAGAAAAACCATTCTATTTGTTATTTGATAATTCAATATTTTATTTCGGTCATATCTGATGTGCAAAATTACACGTATAAAGCTTTTTATACCTGGAGTTGGGCCATGAACGGTGGCCTAGCTGGTCCAGGTCTAAACTAGATCATGAATAGATCCGGCCCTATAATCAAACATCAAATAAACTGTTTGAAAAAATAAAATATATTCTTGAATACAGCAAACATGTTTGGGTCGTGCTTAAGAAGCAGTTTAAAACAAATCTTTCTATGCACTTGAACATGCAAATACTTTAACATAATTAAATACACTAATTTATTCATCTGCAAAATTAAAAGTCTACAAAACACATGTTAATTGCTCAAAATTATATATTATCATCATATTTAGTTACTTTTAGCACTTATTAATCAATTGAATTGAAAAAGTTTAATATTATGCTTTAAAAAACAATTTAAGTTCATTGATTTATCGACCGTTGGTGGAGCGGATAATTATCCGATATCCGTCCGTATCTGCGGATGCGGATATCTGAAAATGGTTTTGGATACGGATGCAGATATGACACTATCCGCATTCGAAAGTATCCGTTGACCGCCCTAAATCACTTACCACATCAACGAACCGTTAGAGCGGTGTTTTAAAAACTTAATCCAACATCAATCTGATCGTTGCCAATCTTGAACTTTGAAACGAGTTACGATTTTCAAAATGAAATTAACTCATACATGTGCATGGATCCACGGTTTAATCTTGTAACCTTGAAACTATGGTTGAGGGTTTAGAAACAACTGAATCCAACAAAATATTGTTTCCTGAAAGCATCCTCCTTGGGTTCTGAGAAATTTACTTCTCAAGATAAAATGGACATGCTTTGCATAATGGGTGTTACTATTCACACCTCAGTTTACACTAACGGCCACCAAAACTAAAAGCACCCAAAATATTTTCATTTTCCTCTGCTGACCACCATCTAAATTAATAATGCGAGAATGGAGAGGTCACTATCTCCCTTATCTAAGCGGAACACTTTCTTCCTCGCTTACTTTCCATTTATCTTCATCTATATACACGCCCTTCAATCTGAAAGGACAGTTGTATTTTCTACTGGCATTAGTTCTGTTTTTTTTCATTATTTTCCATCTCTTTTGATTTGATTGATGACCACGATAAAATACAGCCTTTTCACACCTCAATTGCAACTTCATTTTTCTTCCAAATCCTAATTTATCTGACTTTAGAATTACAATAACGTATTCAACTTTTTTTTCGTTGTTTTACACAATCGAATCATTGTACTTCGCGAGTCAAATACCTAAAGTCAGATAGTTCACGAAAACTTAACATAATCCATTTTCATAACTACATTAGCAATTTTAATTTTTATAAATGAGTACTTACTTCGTCGGTTGTGGAATAATTCGTCAAATAACCATATATGTCTTTTGAGTCATTTGATAGAATATTTTGCATCATACTATCACAACCATCATGTTTATCATCCGAAACAATAATGGCATTGTCCAATTATCATCATTCAAATACTCCATCTATCAAACGACAAAAAAAATTAATGTATAAATTTATAAAACAAAATACGTAAGTTATACGGATAAAAACACTGCAAGTCAAAACTTACATTGTCATTCTCTGTACATCATCAAATTTAATGTCCTCCAAGCTTGAAATTTCCAACAATGGAAAAATATCCGAAAACGCAATGGAAAACCCTAACCATAAAGACCATAACAACATGCTCTATAAAATAATAGAAAGCAATGAAAATCAAGCAAATCTAACATCTTTTTTATATTCATCTTCCATCTCTATTAGACACAAAGAATATGTGATTTTGTTAGGGTTTAAGATTTGAAATTGTAGATAAGTACGTGTTTTATTAGGAGAAGTACGATGGTGAATAACTGAATGAAAGAATAATATATGGTGGCCAGAAGAATATAAAAAATAATCATTTGTATTAAATTTAGAAAGGTGGTCGAAAGCGTAAACCGGGGTGTGAATAGTAGCACCCTTTCAAAATAGTGTTTGCAAGTGCAAGACGTCGAACACAGAGAAAAAACGAATTAGGAATATAATACACAAGGAAGGCGAGGCGTGTGTTCAGAAAATTCTGAGGCCTATATATAACATCTGATAGTCATGTCCTTTCGAAAAGGTTGTGATTCTGCAACCATTTTTGACCATTAAAACACTTGAAGAGATATGACCATTTTGATAATTTTCTATTAGACAAAAATTGAAAAGCACAATCTAAATTTTACTCAACCTTTATCTGTGAAATGTTAAGTGCCACAATACGTCTAAAACTCTCATTCGTCTATGAACGTAGGGTAGTGTGTTACACCACATTCTAGATCATTCCCTTTCTACTCAAACCTTTAATAATCGTATAATTATTGTAGTCCGCATATCTATCTATATGTGTGCATGCGCACGTGTGAGAAACTCATTTATTTATATTTATGATGAGATGTAAGACTATTTATATTTCCTATGCAATTAATGCACATTAACTCCACTTCTAACAATCTCTCATATCAACGAGAATTTGCTCACTATTCCTAATTCCATGAAACATTATTATATCAGTTAGAACATTCCCAACACTGGGTTGGGTCGGGTCTCACATCCGGCTGGGTTGACAACCAACCTAGCCCAGGGGGGGAAACACAGCAACCCCAACAGGGGTTGTTGTTTGGTCCTTAGCCGGCTTTCTAAAAGTCGGCTAAGGTATTTACACGGATTACAATCCTCCAGCCGTAGGATTGTAATATGTGTGATGGTCTGGAATTAAATCCAGTCCGTCGACTTAGCCGGCTTTATGAAAGTCGGTTAAGTGTACATAGCCGGCTATAAAAAGGCCGGCTATGTTATATCATTTAAAAAACCTCTATTTTCGATCCCTTCCTTCTTCCTCCATGTCCACCGTTACATGGTATTCGTCTGAGTTACTACTACTAACATTCAACAAAAACAGAATTACGACTCGTAACGTTATGAGTCGTAATATTCAACTGGTCATTAACGATGAAACTAATATTTCACATAACGAAAATAAATGGTTATGATCAAAATGATTCAACTAATATTTCGCGTAACGATGAAACTAACATTAAGCACACAGATACAACTGGTTATTAAACATACAACAAATAATGATAGTACATGCCAACTAAAACATCAAAGCAAACATAGAAAATAGTTACTTAAGCCAACTATATGTTATACGTTTAATCTCAAGGGAGTCTCATTATGCTCAATCACAACTGTTCAATATCATTTTAGAGACATCTAATCTCTCATTCGAGTTCGTTTGCATATGCTATTCCGCTTGGGCCCAAAGGCTTGTCTATCCATTCCGTGTAATTATATCCATTCGGACATTTCTGCATGCATCTACCTATATTGTTGCCCTCTGCTCGAACCACAACTTCAACCGCATAACCGCAGTAGAAACGTAATGGATAAGAATCAACTTCATGTTCATACGGTAGTACTCGATAAAACTCTACTTGTTGTGGTTGAGCGACCGCCTGTTCGTACGATAGTTGAGCATGTGGTAATTGAGCTTCTTGTGGAAGATGTACGTTCCCCTGTTCATACGATGGTTCATCCTGAGGTCTTATTTGGTTTAGAAACTAGAATTCGTCCTCGAGCTCCTATAGTCTCATCTGTTCGTATGCCTGTTCATCGGAGTCTGTAGTTGATGGTCAAGAAGGCATTTTGAATGTGTGATAAAAGGAGAAGGTGGTACGAGAATGGAAACAAAGTTGTTTGAGTGAGGTAAGTTATGAGTAATTTGACAGAAATATGTAGCTACGTAGTGTACAAATCAATAAAATAAATAACGATGTTACAAGCCACCGTTTCACCTGAGGTAATACTGTAGGGAATCTACTTTTCGTACTGCCATGACATGAACGGTCATTGGTTCCACTTTGCTTTATGTGATGCGATTTCCAAAGCATTTGTCAGGAATAATGCTAAATTGGATGAGTACGACCCTATTTTTTAACTCCTTTGTGAATTGAATGTTCAATTTAAATGGGTACGACCCTGGTTTTTAACTCATTTGCATTCATAAAGATAAATAATATCATTTAACTTGCCTACAAACTTCCTTCAATATAGCATATGGATTTGTCATTAAGAAAATTAAACAAACTTGTTGCATTAAGAAAATTACACAAACTAATTGCATTAAGAAATAACAATATAGAAAGAACAACATTACACCCAACATAGAAAATTTAAATTAGGATACAACAAGCTAGAAATAGCAACATAGAAATTCCTACTCATCCCGAGATCGGGTAAGCCAACTATAGCGAAGCTTGTAAGCTTTGTGACCAACGAAATCCATCCCGTGTTCAAACAGGTAACGAGAATCAAAAGTTTCTGTAGATGCTTGTAATATGTCTTCATCTTCCATTGTCTGGACAATCGTATCGTAACGATGGCAAGCTTCTACGAAATGACGGTGAGCTAAAACGATTTCGGAAGTTGATCGTCTAACAGGACACCTGCGGTGGTTGTTATGTAATCTTGCGATCATTGCCCAGAACTCTTCATGGCTTAAACCGCCACCTCCTTTAATCAATAACGTATCTCGATGCTCAACTTCAATATACTCTTTCACGAGGATAAGTAATTCATCTACAGAATATTCGTTAGTTGAAGCAAAGGAAAATGAGACTTTATGGTTAGCACGAATTGGTTGAACTTGTACACACCTAGTAGGTCGTGGCATTGTAGCTCGTAACTGAATACCAGGAACCTCTTCACGCACGTCGTTTATTTGTGTTTCTGGCACGAACCCTACCTCATTTTGGTGATCTTTGTTTTGTTCGTACTCATCAAACATTTTTTTTCATTTTCTCATCACTTATTACCCAATCTTCCATTTAACCTTCCGCAAAACTTTCGACACCAATTTAGTAGGTATGTTAAAGGCAATCCATTGTCTAGTATTTAAATGAAAAGAGTTACTATCACCAGCATTAAAGAATGGGCCTGCATTAAAGAACGGGCCTGCATTAAAGAACGTGTCAACCAAAAAGCGCGAGCTTGCATCAAAGAACGCGCCATTTGCAAAAAAGCACGAGCCTGCATTAAAGAACGCGTCAGCCAAAAAGAAGGAGCCCGCATTAAAGAACACGCCATCTGCATTAAAGCACGAGCCTGCATTAAAGAACACGTCAGCCAAAAAGCACGATACTGCATTAAAGAACGCGCCATCTACATTAAAGAACGAGCCTGCATTAAAGAACGTGCCATCTACATTAAAGCACGAGTCTGCATGAAAGAATGCATCAGCCAAAAAGCACGAGCCTGCATTAAAGAATGCCCATTTACTACAAATATTGGTCAAGGGATGTTCATTCTTCATCCTCGTTTTGAAAACCAAATCCGAAATGAACAAACTTAAAAGGTTATGGTGTGGATCTTCATCTTCTTCTTCCTCTTCTGATGAGTTCATTCAAACTCGAATTGAACAACATAATGTTATTTCTACGCAAATGCTTGATTGAGTTAATGGATATCGAATACGAAGAAAGCAATCGTTCGACCCAAGGGGATAGTGTTTGGAGGGCGACATATTTGATATGGAAGAGATTACTCTGTTGCTCACAATCAAATAGTTCAAGACTATTTTGTGGAAAATTCGGTATATGGGCCAGTGGACTTCAGAAGGAGCTTTCAGATGTCCAAGGAAGTGTTTAATATGATTTTCGACAAACTAACGGAAACAAATGTCTTTTTTACTCACAGATTAAATGCGATCAAACAATTTGGACTTTTTCCACTACAAAAGGCTACAACAGCGCTACGGATGCTACCATATGGTATGTCGGGAGATTCAGCAGACGACAAAATAAGGATGGGGAATTCAACCGCTATCTTAAGCATGAAAGAATTTTGCAAGACCGTTGTTCTGCAGTTTGGTGAGGAATATCTAAGGACCCCAACCCCACGTGATATTCAACGATTATTGGCAATGGGAGAACAACGTGATTTCCAAGTATGTTAGGCAGTTTAGACTGTATGCATTGGAGACGGAAAAATTGTCCTATTGCATTACCGGGCCAATACCCGGGACACTTCAAGAAGCCGACTATGGTATCAGAAGCTATTTCATTTTTTGACTTGTACATTTGGCATGCGTTTTTTAGGGGCACCTGGTTCCCTAAACGACATTAACATGCTGCGACAGTCTTATTTATTTAACGACTTATACAATGATGTAGGACCTCCTTGCAACTTCAAATTATGAGGTGTAGATTATAATATGGGTTATTACTTGGTGGATGACATGTATCCAAAGTGGAAAACACTCGTACAAGCTTATAAAAGACCTAATAATGCTAAACAAGCTCTATTCACAAAACAACAAGAAAGTTTGAGAAAAGATGTTGAACGCGCTTTTAGAGTGCTTCAAGGCAAATTTCATATATTAAGGAAGGAATCACACTACCAGGACCCTGCATTGTTAGCCGACATCATGTATTGTTGTATAATTTTACACAATATGATCGTCGAAGAAGAACGTGGTGGATATGAACTTCAACTTCAAAACTATCCTGATATTGCTGCTGCATTCCAGAAAAAACCGTACAAAGACACTAATACGTTTGCTGAGTACATGAAAAAAATTGAAGATGTCAGAGATCTGCATGCTCATCTTGAACTTAGAGAAAATCTAGTGGAGCATTACTGGAATCATGTTGGAAGTCAATCATAATCTTGAAGCGAAATTGTTTTTTTTTCTTTTATTAAATCATGTTTGTTTGTTCTTGAATCATGTTGGAAGTTAATGAAATTTGAATTTGAAAATTTGAACTTTGTTATGCATGATTAATTTCAACACCAATTACGTATATAGCACATTAGAATAACAATGATATAACAAGTATTAATAATTCAAAAAAAATCAATGATATAACACATTAGAATAACAATCACGTATATAGCATAATAGAATTATAAACACGAAGATAAGTCAAAGAAATAAAAACACGAATATAGCAGACATGAGAGTAAACCTTAACCGGCTTTTATAAAAGTCGGTTAATTAACTGGCTTTATAAAAGCCGGCTAGGTGTCGTGGTCATCTATTGACCGTGGCCCCTACCTTAGCCGGATTTATTAAAGCCGGGTAAAGGAAATGTTGCCAGGTAACCGAATGGTTGATCTGGCAAGCTCGGGGGTTGCCAAAGCAACCCCCTGGCCTCCAAATGACCCTCTATTAGGGGCCAGTTGGCTCCCAACCCCACCTGGGGTTGGGAATTCACTTAATATAGCAAGATGCATTGAACTTCCCTAATGAATTCCTTTTTGACTCGTTGGAAAATCAGTAGACTTTTTGAATCTTTGAATTGTAAACCTTTTGGTTTAAGCCTAATTTACAAACAACACAAAATAATGTCTTTTTTACTCTCCATTTGTGTTCGTTTTTTCCAAAAAAAACTGCTTGAATTTATGAATAATTAGAGAATTTGATCATGTGATTCTCTTTGCAGCGATGTCTCCATGCTTACATGTGTGATTCTATAAAGAGTATCTCGCTATACTCCACTTGGTTCTCTTATTTACCAAGTATAAACATCGTCAAAACTGATTCTTAACTTGTTCTCTGACGGACTGTGAATTATAAAAATGGTTTAAATATTCAATAGTGCTACTAAGTTTATCCTGAACTTTATAGTCCCTTTAAACCTAGATTTTTAGTATCTTCGGCCAAGGTTGGGTTTTGAATGAGAAAAACTTTTGACTATTGTATTGGCCTTAAATTCATTTCCACCAATAAAGTATTATCCTTAGGCAAACCATTTGTAAGTGGATCCTTAATTTTATATGTTGACTTTACATAAACAATATAGAAGTTGCCTGAATGTTTTGTATCCACGATGAATGCATCTAGATTTTTCGATCTTGTGACATCCCTAATTTTTAAGAAACATTATTCAAAAATTTAATTAAAGGAAATTAAATAGGAATGTGGTGGATGAGAGAATGAGATTTGTGCTCAATAAATTAATTAGAAGGTTGGACTTAGAAACAAACTGACTAAAATTGTGCCCAAGGTAGGGAGATATAAGAAGGGAAAAGTTGGAACTTTCGGATTATATATATAATTTAATATAATACATATATATAAAAAATTAGGCCTATATATGTATGTGTGTGTATACATACACACACACACACACACACACACACACACATATATATATATATATATATATATATATATATCATATCCTTCTATATTGTCTTCATTACATTCGTTTCTAAAACCTAAAAGAAAATTAAAAAGAGGACGACCATTAAGCTTAGGGAAGAAGAAAGAAAAGTTAGGAAACTTAGGGCTCGGATATTCACATCAACAAATATCATAACCTCAATTCAGTCAAGGTGAATATTACCCTCTACCCATTGTGGTTTCGATTATTTATGTACACCTGAAATATATGCAGTTTACATGATTTACTGTTTTTTTTAGTATTATTCTTGATGCTACATGGTTGATATGTCATACCCATGTAGGTTTCGTGCTATATGTTTACTATGTGTGAAAATGAATAAGTTGTAGATCAAAAACCATAGTTAGAAATCTCTGAATGGTGTGCAACTTGGATATGATGGGTGCTATATGTTTATGGAGATGGGCTTTGAAGTTCAAAATTTTCTTTTATTGTATGGATTTATTATGAATTTCCTAAGGGTGTTATGCTTTAGGAAAATTTGTATGTGAAACATCAGGAGGGTCAAATGGGTGGAAAGTTGGGAAACACCAATTAAATTAAATTGTAGATAATGGTATCCAGGCTCTTTTATTCGCGCAGTATAGGGATTTTGGGATGAGCTTTTGGTTTTGTGTTAGTGGGGAGATAATCGACGAAGCGCGAGATTGGAACTGGAAGGGAATGCTGGTTCCATGTTAATGGGATATGACCCAATAAAGCACAATATGGGAATAAAAAATAGAATAAGGTTTCAACTCTGCTGCTTAGCAAAGTTGTTCTTTGCCAAGCACAATTTGGAAGTTGAAGAAAAATAAAATGATAAGTAAAATGTAGAAATCGTTAAGACAGTTGGTTAATGTAACAGGGGATGAGAATCCATTGTGTATTGCATGCTATATGTTGTTCCTATTATATGTATCCTTGTGATAATTGCACTAACCATTGAAGTGCAGGAGCAAAGCATTATTCCTATTTTATAGAATGAGTCAAGTGAGAGGGAAACCCATTCAACTATGCGGTATGGTCTCGTTAGATATCATTTCCATCAGGTAGAAAGATTATTATTCATACCAGTTTTATTGGTTGACCCGTAGTTTCTTGCTTTTTTCCCTTAAAACTCTCGGGTACTCAATTAAGTATGTAACAACTCGCGTTCCAACAGACCGATTTTTTTTCAAAAATCCAATCCATCGAAACCCAAGTTGGTTTGCTCTGGTATCCTGCAGAAAAGACAGAGACATAAAACATGTCAGAGTTCGAAAAACATCTCACAGTGGAAGGAATAAAATATAATGTAGTTAAAACATAGCTTTGCCTTAATAATAATACTGCTAAACCAGTATCCAAAGCTATACAGTCTCTATCAAGAACCTAACCTGCGAATGTTATGAGGAGGGGTCAGAACATAAGTTCAGTGTGACTGGATTTAAATTATTCTTCTGGATAATCCTACATATACTGTTCAATTACATTTTCTACTTTATTGGGTTATCTGTGTTATTAGTATTCATGGCTTACACACGTCGCACCCATCTACTCCCTAGTAGATTAACCTAATACAGTGTATATGTAGCTACCTCTAACTAAGGTACACCCCATGATACCCTACTCACACGGTCTCCACCTTATCATCGCAGGAATATAGCAGTCCCTAATCCTACGCCGAATGTCGTACGGATTTCTGTATATATGTCAACGCTACGTCTGCAAAGAACCACTACTTTTATATTACGTAAGCGTTCAGACTGCCATCTTTGAACCATTCGATCGAATTAGGTTCCATCCTCGAATAATTCCCTCTAGTCTTGTGATACACCACCCAGAGCGACATGAGTGTACCTAGACTTTCCCACGTATGTATCGTCAATCGTTCTCGATGTCTATTGCACATGTTCTCTATATGTGCGCCTGACTCCCGTGGCCGGGCTAATCAAGAAACACGGAACTCGGTCGGGAGCTTTCAGATATCTTTCGATTGCAGATGCTAAGGTCTGCTTTTACAGTGGCTATGGTCCTACTAGACCCCTCCCTCAACTAATGAAAGGCACCCAAGAATATCAAGAATGAAAAATTAACCCCGACCCCCTATGCCCTTCAAACCTATTGGCCAACCTCACCCATAACTAGATAGCAAAGTATATGGTCTTTTGGAGTTCTCCGCCTTTCCGCTTTACGTACTGACTGAAGATGGTAGGTAGACGATGAGTTGCTATCACAAGGCACTAACTGGTCTCGCCGAATCACGCTGGTCCATCTTAGTCTTTTGATTGCCCCTTATTATTGCAATCAAGGCATACTCATTGGTTCACCTACGCAGAACTAACCTCTGTGAGTACATGCGGATCATCTGCCACTAGCAGAGGAATACCAAGAGTACCCTACATCCCCAGAAGCCGCGTGCAAGTTAACCTAGTCCGTTGGAGCCTACAAGAATATCTAGGTGGGCATGCGCTCCTCTTTGTGTCTTTTTACACCCCTATGATCTACCCCTTATGGTTATTCATCCTATAACGTGTGGATTGGTCCAAGCGCCTCAGTTTTATATGTCATTAGACCCTACATCTAACCATTAATCACGCGCTTGCGCCACCTCATGAGTTTTCTCATTTAACTTGGTTATTCTCCTTCATGTTGACTTCCTTTTCAAGTTTACCAAGTTACCCTCGCTTATTAATTCAATTTATAACTTAACCCATTTAAGTTCATTAATAAGCCTACAACATGTTATTCTCATAATCTATTTATTATTCCATCCCATGGTTACCATAACATGTTCTACTTAATTTATAATTAAGCACATCTTAATTCACAGATACATTGGTAAGAGAATAATTTAATTTTTCCCTATCATTCCTTATAACTTATCTTATTTCATAAGTTATAATTCCCACTTGTCCCTAGGACAAGCCTACCTATTATCTTTCTTATTCAAGTTCATTCGTAATAAGATATTATCATCATTCCCCATTTTGGCATTAATTAAGATTAACTTAACCTTTATCATTTCTTTAACAAATTTACTTAACCCTTACTCAATTCAACTGGTTCGTAACACCACTACAGATTTAATTAGGTTAAGTATTCCAATTTAACAAATTACCATGCTACCCATGTTACCCACTTAACCCCTTTATTATATCCATGTCAACCCTACATGTGTTGTCTTGGTTAAGTGTTCATTATTATTTATTATGTCCGTAAACACGCAAGACCTCTCACATTAGATTGTCGTTTGCGGTTGCTGGATATGCCGGGCGATTCCGGGCAGACTTCTACCGCATCCGAATCTAACCTCGTGTCTTGACACCATTAAGGGTCCAATTTCCACCTAAGACCTCTCACATTAGATTAACGTTTGCGGTTCTGGATATGTCGGGCGGTTCCGGGCAGACTTCTACCGCAGACCAAATCTAACCTCGTGTCTTAGGCATATAAGTTCTTATTATAACTTATACTCATAATTCAAATCTTGGGTTGTAATATATGTCAATTACCCATAAACCCTCAATTCACATTTATGCTTATAATCCTTTCAACAGATTATGCCTATAATCCCAATTCAACTTATAATCCCAATTTCATGTTCATAATTCCAATTTGATTTATATTGTAAAAACCCGTAACTTCCCCGTAAAGGAAAGCGGCGGATAGTTCGAGAACAAGCCACAATAGAACGGAGACAAAAGAACATTTTCATTGTTATTACAACAATTCCATCAGATACAAGAATATACAGAGTAAAAATGAATATTACACAGAAATATCAGAGATTTAAATTACATTTAAATACATAGCAGCGGAAAATAATACGATACACAACTGAAGGAGATATACGGATACAAAGCTTTCCAGATATCGTTCCAGCTGTAAACCAGGATCCTGTGAATATAAATCTGCAAAACCAAAACTACTAGCTGCCCGTGTGGAAAATAGGGGCACCCAGAGTTTAGGTTAAAACAATAAACTCCAGGTCAGTCATGTGACTGGTGTGAGAACTAAAACAGTTATTTAAAACTTTACTTTAAAAGAGAGTAACTCAAGGGACCACGCCGTATAACACGGAACGGGTTTCCTCCCAAGAATACTAGTGCATAGTATAAACAACGCAGTGCTTTTTCGAAAAATGAAGCTATTATAAGACCCAGGTCCCATCACACAATGCAACGCAAGCCGGAGGATAGGGTTTTCCCTTATAATAGCCAAACATGCTTAGTACGTTTAAAACAAATCATTTGATACTATAATATGTGTATAGTGTCAAAACGATTCCAATCATAAATATCAATCATAGACGGCATGGGTACCATATATCATGTCGCCATACTAGTTCTACAATTAAAACCGCAATATACGTATTGGAAATTGGATTTCCATCATGGTGGCTCCTGATTCGAAAGAAAGATGCGGTGGAATGCAATTCACCACGGCTTACGTCCCCACAAGAGAAAACACCGTCTGCATCTGCACATTTGGGACCAGAGTACCACCGCGGCCTACGTCCCAGCGAGAGAAAACACCGCCTACTCTATATATCCCTGAGCACTAGGCTCATCTCGGTCGACCGAATCCACGACACCACTAAGGTGCCCATCCACGAAAAAAAGCATACTGATCAAACCATCAGTTTGCCACCATACCGGGGTGTGAGGCTCGCGGATCAACGCTATACACAAAGCCATGCTATATCAGCTGCGCTTTGATCATCAACCACCAAACTTTGCTTTTTAACAAAAGTCTGGATCACTGCATCTCAGCATGCCACACTATCAATCCATATCGTACCACTGATTTCTGCCAATATATAACCTCTGAGCTCATATGTCTCAGAGAAGGGCGTTAAGCAAGAGAATAAATTCTCCGTCGCCAAACAGATATATATTTAGCAGAGATCAACAAATACAATATAAAGGAATACAATGTCAGACACACCATCCATTTACAAGTCCGTTCTAGGTCTGAACGAAACCGGAGGCACTTTCCTCGCATATCCATCCATCTCCAAGTACGTCTGGACGAGCACCAACTATTTCCATCCTCTTGGGTGTACAGCCCAATCAGGATCGTCAGTAATTATCCAAACGACGTGAAGACTTCCGGCCTTCAACCACTGTCTTCATCTTCGACATATCGTCGAATCGGTTATTCAGAATGGGAATAAACCCGGCCTTTCCGAACAACCCGCGTATATTAAAAATAAATGTTACACAAACACAACATACGCCTCATTCCAATTCATTAGTCACTAACCGTAAATTAGCAAGAGAACAATTCCCCAAACATTAACCCCGAAGGCCGAAACCAACATCAGATCAATACCCAGGAAACCATTCTTCTTAGCCAACCTACAACTAGTTTCTAAACTCCACATTCTTAGGGAAAGGTTCCCATTAATTTTATCCAAGATAAATTCTTTAAAATTTATCCTTTAATCTTCCTTTGGATGTCGTTTAAAACCAAATTATGGTTTTTCCAACTAGTCGAGATTAGCGAACCACAACGAAGTAATTATTTATTTTATTTCCCAATCCCAACCTATTCATCCCATGAAGCAAAACTGGTAATACTCCATATCTAACACCACAGTGTTATCGGTAAAATTAATTACCATTTCACGTTCAAATCTAATTAAAGATTTAACTATCGCTTTGGAGCAAAACTGGCGATACTCCATTCTCGCTCACTTCTAAATTTGATAATTTAAATTATCAATTCACATTTCAATCAATTTGCAGATTCATTAAAACTCCTTTTACTGGGTTAAAGAACTAGGTGTTATTTAAAACACAGTTCACGACAAACCCAAATCACATTCTATTTGTTATCGGGTTAAAGAACTAGTGTTATTTAAAACACAGTTCACGATAAACCCATGAATCAATTCTGGTTTAATTTAATTCAAATATATTAGGGATTCCGATTATTTAAAACCCCTTTTTAAATCTAATTTATTTATTTAAAAACAAATCGGGTTTTAAATTTAGTTCAAACTAGTTCATTTCGATAAAAATCTATTTTTATCTTTTCAAATATGGAGTTTTTCATCCCAAATTTTCCCAAATCATTTCTAATGATTTTACACAAATTATTGATATTTTTAATAATTTTATCAAGGCCCGTACAGTCGATTTCCATCAATGGCCATCGAACTGCACTTACAGCGACCTTTCTCAAATTTGATTTGGACGTATCTCCAAATCCAACCGTTAGATTTCAAATTTCTAATATTCATTAGAAAGCTCTTTTCGATACGAACCCAACGGTTCCGGTTTTAGGAGAATCCGACGGTCGGATCTCCCGTAATGCCCGTTTGAAATAAATGGTCGAAATTCACGAACTGCCGCGGCGCGGCGCGTTCTATTCAGGCCATTTATATTATATATAATATATATATAATATATATTTCATCGATTTCTATTTAAAACGAATTTTATAAATAGTTTTGAATTCGTTTCAAAAACAATTTCAACTTCCATTTCAATTCAAATCAAAATTGAATTCTTCTTTATAAATTCGTTTTAAAATTCATTTCTATTCAATTCAAATTTCAATTCAATTTGAATTCATTTCAATTCGGTTTCAATTCAATTTAAAGTCGTTTTCTATTCAATTCAATTCAAATTGGTTTTCTATTCGATTCAATTCAAATTGGTTTTCTATTCGAATCAAATTCGTTATATATTCCATTGAAATCAAATTCGTTATATATTCAAATCAAATCAAATTCTTTTTCTATTCAAATCAAATTCGTTATCTATTCAATTCATTTCGAAATCGTTTTCAATTCAATTCATTTCGAAATGAATAAAATCGATATAAATATCGTTCACGTCAAAATGGCGTCAATCCAATCAACACAGCTTCATATATTCCTTTATTTTATTCAACAAATGAATATTTATTTTTGTCAACACACGACTAATCTCAACGAATGAGTACTGTCCACGTATGACTATTTTTGTTTAATTATTTCGTTCAACACATGACTAATCTCACGGATGAGTACAGTCAACACATGAACCTTTATTTTATAGTGATAAAGATATAAAATTTATTATTAAAATATTTCGTTCAACACATGACTAATCCTAACGAATGAGTACTGTCCACGTGTGACTATTTTTGTTTAATTATTTCGTTCAACACATGACTAATCTCACGGATGAGTACAGTCAACACATGAACCTTTATTTTATAGTGATAAAGATATAAAATTTATTATTAAAATATTTCGTTCAACACATGACTAATCTCAACGAATGAGTACTGTCCACGTGTGACTATTTTTGTTTAATTATAAAGATCATACCTTTTTATTTATAAAAATCTATTCTTTTCTTCTTTAAATAAAAATAAAAATCTCATCTTTTATTTTTAAAACAATGCTACTTAAATAAAAAAAATAATGCTATTTTTTATTTATTTCCAAAGATCTCATCTTTTAATCGCTACTCAACCAAAAATAAAACTAAAAATCAAATTTTTTATTACTTTACAAACTGAGTTTAAAAGTATACTTTCAAAATCTAAAACTGATTTTTTTTTTATATTTAAAAGTAAAAACTTACTGTTGATGTTTCAGGAGGGAGGAGGTTTGTTGGAGATCGCCGGGGGTTGGAGGCGGCGCGCGCTGGGTCTGGTGGTGACGGCTAAGGCAGTGGCGGCGGCTGTTGGGTCTGAGTGCGGTGGGGGTCTCGCGGTGGAGGATTGAGGATGGGAGGGGGCTCCGTCGACGAAGGGGTGGTGGAGAAGGGAGGCGGAGGAGGGAGGGCGCCAGCTTCGGCAGTTGAGGGACGAGGCGAACGTCGATCTGGGGCGGCGGATTTTCTCCCGATCGCTTTTTCTCTTTTTTTTTTATTTTTTTTTATTTTTGATTTCTGGAATACAAACGAGAAGAAGGGGGGGCCAGCGGGTTAAAGGGGAAGGGTTTAATTTTTTAATTAATTTAATTATTTTATTTTTCAAAAAGTTGACTTTCACATACGACCTCTAAACGAGGCCCACCGCCTGTCGTCCATAGCTTTTTACCCCCATTCCGAGCACAATGGGATATGTATCGCAAGCTGATTTGATCGTTTCGATTAGTTTCAGTTGAATTTACATTTAAATCACTATATTGAATTTTAAACGTACATTTCAAATTACCGGGGTCGCATACGAACTTTAAAAATTCCAGAAAAATATTTTCTAGCTTCGTATTGACCATACGGTCCTAACAAAACTAGTTTCGCCGAATTCTGAGACCGTTGGAAAAATGGCCAATTTCCAGTCGATTAAAATCAACAAAAACTGGTCAAACGCGTTTTCCTTTGCCACGTTCACATATTGATTCGAAAAATTATGAAATTTTAAACCTAGCAATAATTTGACATCACGGACCCAACAAAACTGGTTTCGTCGAAATCCGAGGTCGTTTGCAAAATGTCCATTTTTAAGGGCCTGAATTCCATAGCGACTATTCAGAATTTTCAACTGGACATATCTTTTGATTCCCGCTATGAAATTTTGATTTTTCGGATTCGTTAGAAAGATATCATCAATTAGATCCTAATATTTTTGGTTTCACTAAAATCCGGATTGTTTTGCACCCGGTACATTCAATTGAAGTTTGAAATCGAATTATCGAACTACCACGCCATTTTCAATTCTATTTATAATTATATATAAATATTTATATTCTAACGACGACGTATGTAATATATACGTTCTAAATATATTCAAAATAAATTTCACGTTGTTATTATTTAAAATAATTCATTTTAAATAATCAAAACTCGCTATAATTGCCAAAATAAAAATTTTAAACTGGCCCAGATTTTCGGGTTGTTACATATATACATAAATCCCACCTAATTATATTCATAATTCCAAGCATAGTTATGCCCAATTCCCCATATATGTCGCATTTCTTCTTACATTTAATTAACTTCAATAAAGTGAAATTATTCCAATTCTACCAATTGTTCATATTCATTGAAATTATGCTCCAAAATTCCAACCTATCAGTTTTTCCCTAAATTACCCAATCTTAAGTTGAGCTCAAATTACAGTCTTGCTTATTCATGTCCACTATTAATACACGCACTTCCCAATTATCCCAACATACTTAATTGTTCCAACTTAATTTGCACATATTTTCACTAATATCCCAGATTAATATTTATAGTTATGCGCCAAATTACCAACCTACATAATTTCAAGTATTTTATAAGTTGTACAACAATTCCCCAATCACATGTTTTGCCCAAAATCCATCATGCAAGTTGTTTTAATTTCCCAAATATCCTTCCACTATTACAATATTGTTTGTACGTATGCCTTTCAATGAGATCTGGAATAGGCTCGAAGTTAGCCTAGTCTATAAAAATAAAAAGAACGGGAAGAAGAATAGAATAGGCTAAAAGTAAAAGCTATAAGATTTTAATTGAATTAAACATTTTAATTTGGGGAATTGCTAAACGATATGCATACAATTATTCATAAGGGTAATTTAAACCCACTCACCTTGCTAGGATTAGAAAAGAGATAAATCGTTATTGTAATACTTTGATGTTGATTAACCTTCTAAATTGATTGTTGATGAAGAACTTGTCTCTAAAAATCTCTACTTTAATTTATGTTGAAGGTGGAGGCTAGATTAGTTGAGAATTTAGCAGCATGGAGGCTAGGGTTAAAGAGATAGATGAGATTAGGGTTGGGTTTGATGTTTATTTATAGCTGTAGTAGGTGAATTAGGGCCTTAGGATTAAAATAGAATCCATCTAAACCTTCCACCTCGCTAAAAAAAGAAGGTTCTAGAGTAGGCTAAACCAACCCAGGTGCGTTGCACCCATACGCATGTGTGGACACTGATGGTGTTGGCACCTTCCTATATGCGGTTTCTTTTCTTTTTGCACAAGCAAAATCTTAAACGCTCCTTAATAGATGCAAAGTACGTTTCTTTTCCATTAATGCATCCTTCCATGTGTCATTATTTTATATATAATATGAATTGTATTAATTCTTTTGACATTATCTTGCTTTAATTGAATCAATTTATGTTTATTTTCTAACTTCTTTCCATGCATTAAACTTCCCCATGTGACATTATTTCTTTGTTGCATATATTTCTAATATTCTTATTTAAATGCGTTAATGCTTTCCCGTTTCATGCGCTTGATATGTTACTTCTTTATAACGTATTAAATTGTTTGGTTCCTCTTTCTAAACCCCTTTTTTTTCTATGCATGCTTTAATTGCATAATTGACATTGCATTCTATATTCTTTTTCTTTTATTTGCATGACATTAATTCGTTTTTATTTAGGTTCATGCATCTACACATTTCTATTATTTTTATTTAGGTTCATGCGTCTACACATTTCTATTATTTTTAGTGCATGTATTACCTTTCTACAAAATTTTGAATTTCAAATAACATGTATACACATATGCCCCTTCTTATTTATTGTTGCATGCAATTTTATTAATTCACCTTTTTACCATTTACATTAATTACATTAACGTTTCTCTTTATTAATTGTTTTCTCTATCATAATTACATGCATGTACTTCCTTTTCCTTTTTAACATTATTACATGCGCAATTGTATTGCATACTTTTTTCCTTGCATTAACTTCTTTTTAATATATATATATATATATATATGTATGTATGTATGTATGTATGTATTGCATGCAATTCATTTTCCTTCATTTCATTGCACTTATATATTACTTTTTTTTTTAATTTTCTTTAAATATATCTATGCATATAATATATACATATATGCATATTTTTAATTATCACTAAAAATGCAGGGTGTTACATTCTCCTACCCTTAAGAAATTTCATCCCCGAAATTTGGTAAGGGTTAAATCAAATGATCCCTCGCATATTATACATCCATTATTTATGCATCCAATTTTTGCAAACATTGTGCACATGTGCAAAGTGAAATACATCATAGTAGTGCATCTATGCCTAATTTGGTACCACCTATATGTATGCAAACTTTCAAAAACTCTTTCAAAACATGATGCTCACACCCTAAATATACTTACGGTTCTATATGAATGCAATATTTTTGAAAATCAAAACACTTTTCATCCAAATTTTTCCACACTCTTACAGAATAAGAGCATAGTTCATCCAATTGTTACATCCAAAATCCTACCAACCATCTTTAAATTTCGAATTATTGGAAAAATCTAATTGTCTAAATTCGATTTCTTATGTCGCAAAAAGGTATAAAACGGAAAAACTTACATCTTCCGTTTTTCTTTTATGTTCCTTTTCTAATTGCATTTGGATTTCATGTAACTACTCTATACAAAGTTTCCTATTTTCCTATCCAAGCACAACTACGTAAGAAAACTTCTTCTTTTTTCTTTTCCTTTTCCCGTCATGTTTTGTTGCTTCTCTGAATTTATTGTTTTCTTTTTAGTTAGGCTATTTTTCTTCCTTAGCTTATTTTACTTAATCCAAGGGTTTAAGTTTATTCTTTTCAAACAAGTCATTCCATCCTACACAGCTATTACTAAGGGCCAAGAATCAATGACTATTTCACTAATGAAAAGTCCAACCACAAACTCTCAAGCTCACTTGCCCTTCACTATCTAGTAGTCACTACTAGTCCTTGCTGTGCTTTACTAGCCTATACTTTTTCTTTTTCGAGCAACAGTTCTAGTCTTTACAATGCCTATGCATTCTACAGGAATTTTCTACTATTCCAAGATAACCTTCGCTATTTACTTTATAGCCTCAAATTTCTCCGTTCTTTCTAGGAACTAGCCCTTACCTACTCCCTTAATTTTAAAACATGGTTTGGCCTCTTTTTTTTCAAACATCAAAAATACTTTTAAGATTAAAACTTGAAAACATCATAAACTCTTTTGCCAAACTTTTACAATTTCAAGTTCTTAAAAGTTAACAAGGGTTAGACTCATAGTGGGCTTCTGACTTACCTAGGCTTTCCTAGATGCCTCCACAAGGTCAATTCTCTCAACTATATATATTCCTAATCCATTTTCCTTTTTCTATTTAGTGGGCTCCTCTATGGATTTAGGTTTATATATATAATATATTTATATTTTAAAATACAAATACGCTCACTCATTATCTAAATAAGGAATCCTAAACCTAAGCTCTGATACCAGATGTAACAACTTGCGTTCCAACAGACCGATTTTTTTTCAAAAATCCAATACATCGATACCCAAGTTGGTTTGCTCTGGTATCCTGCAGAAAAGACAGAGACATAAAACATGTCAGAGTTCGGAAATTATCTCACAGCAGAAGGAATAAAATATAATGTAGTTAAAACATAGCTTTACCTTAATAATAATACTGCTAAACCAGTATCCAAAGCTATACAGTCTCTGTCAAGAACCTAACCTGCAAATGTTATTAGGAGGTTGTCAGAACATAAGTTCTGTGTGACTGGATTTAAATTATTCTTCTAGATAATCCTACATATACTGTTCAATTACATTTTCTACTTTATTGGGTTATCTGTGTTATTAGTATTCAAGGCTTACACACGTCGCACCCATCTACTCCCTAGTAGATTAACCTAATACTGTGTATATGTAGCTACCTCCAACTAAGGTACACCCCATGGTACCCTACTCGCACGGTCTCCACCTTATCATCGCAGGAATATAGCAGTCCCTAATCCTACGCCGAATGTCGTACGGATTTCTGTATATATGTCAACGCTACGTCTGCAAAGAACAACTACTTCTATATTACGTAAGCGTTCAGACTGCCATCTTCGAACCATTCGATCGAATTAGGTTCCATCCTCGAATAATTCCCTCTAGTCTTGTGATACACCACCCAGAGCGACATGAGTGTACCTAGACTTTCCCACGTATGTATCGTCAATCGTTCTCGATGTCTATTGCACATGTTCTCTATATGTGCGCCCGAGTCCCGTGGCCGGGCTAATCAAGAAACACGGAACTCGGTCGGGAGCTTTCGGATATCTTTCGATTGCAGATGCTAAGGTCTGCTTTTACAGTGGCTATGGTCCTACTAGACCCCTCACTCAACAAATGAAAGGCACCCAAGAATATCAAGAATGAAAAATTAACCCCGACCCCCTATGCCCTTCAAACCTATTGGCCAACCTCACCCATAACTAGATAGCAAAGTATAAGGTCTTTTGGAGTTCTCCGCCTTTCCGCTTTACGTACTGACTGAAGATGGTAGGTAGACGATGAATTATGATTCCATTGTAGATTTTACTATGCCAGTTTGTTTTAAAGATTTATAAAACAATACCACATTTGCTAGAGTGAACACATATCCACTTGTGGATTTTGTTTCTGTTGACTTGCTTATCTTATTTACGTCACGGTATCCTTCTACCATAGAAGTTTGTCTAGAATAATGTAGTCCATAATTTGTGTATATTTTATGTATCCAAGTACTGGAACTATGGATTTCCAATGATTGTTTCTTGAGTTGCTTTTATTAGTTAAAGCACAACTCTATCTGGTTGAGTGTATTTCATGACGTACATAATGTTTCCTAATGTACGAGATTAATCATATTAATAAATATTACCACCAATATTTCTGACCTAATTTAGATTCAAATCTACTAGTGATTTAGCAAGTTTTATGTTATGTTGCATTAAGTTTTTAGGTTTTTTCTCATTATAATGTCATGAAGATAATACATATCCCAAAATATTTTTATGTATTCTTAATCCAAGGATCACATTATTAATTCCTAAATCTTTCATATCAAATATGGCAGGAGCATAATTTGGTAGATTTATCTCTATGTTATCCCCTAGAATAAGTATATAATCTACATACAAATAGGCAATGACATATCCTTTGTTTTTTTGGTTGTTAACAATATGCAGATTATTCACGTTCATTGACATAAAATCAATTCAAAACCCTTATTTCATCAAATTTTTCATGCCATAATTTTAGTACTTATTTAGGAATATAAAGATATTTTATTCATCTACATGTTGTCATTCATTTTAAGAATTTTTAAAACCTTCAGGTCGTATACTTCAGCTTCCATTTATCCTTTAAGAGTGTAGTTTTTACATCCATTTAGTGTATTGCTAAGTGTAGTATAGATGTGATTATTGGATTTATTCACATTACAAGCGAATATGTGTCAAAAAAGTCAAAGTATTCCACTAGTTTATAACCTCGTACAATAAGCCGTATTTTAAGTTTGTCTGTTGAGCAATCAAATTTCAATTTTTTCTTAAAGATCCACTTTTTCACAAAATTTTTCATCCTCGAGGTAGGCCCTTTTATTTCCGTGTGTTATTCATAATGGATCCAATTTCTTTATAAATGGCTTATGTCCAGTATGAAGCCTCAGGGGAAGACACATGTAACACCACGTAAAATATACCCTAAATAGACATAGATAATTAAATTAATAAAATATAAATGGGATGAAAATAAGAATCTTGAAAAATTGGAATTGGGCCATGAAAGTATGACCATCATGTTCATGGTGAGATTCTACTCCAAAAAAATTCATATTTTATTTGCTAAAAACGGACCCCGTATGAAGAAGATATTAATAAAACAAGTTACACATAAATTGTTTACACACAAGGTTTGAAATTCAAATTGAATGAATATAAATATAAAAATATAATAATTGGCATAAAAGAAAATTCCATAAGAATTTTAGTAGTGTGTAGATATATAAATATAGATGGGGATAAGAATAATAAACACAAGGAAAGAATCAATGTCATAAATTCAGAAATAAATAAAAAGCATGTCTTTGCAAGAGATTAAAATCTTCTGGCTCGACCCCAGAAGGAGGGGTCGACCGCTCCTATAGGAGGGGGATTTCCCTGGAGGTCGACCTCCCTCCTATAGAGGGGGTTTACTGCCCTCTTGTGGAAAGTGTGGAGGAGGTTGTTTTTAAATAGGGGTTGTTTATAGTTTTGCATCAATAGACCGTCTAGGTTAATTCAAATAACCCAACGGTCTATGCACACACTTGCAACTATAAATATAGCCTCTAGCCTTACTCTAAACCCAACTCTCATCTCATTCTGTTCCTCTTTACTGTCCCTCTGCCACCGCTGAATTCCAAAAAAGGTTAGGATTCTCTTCTCTTCGTCTAACCCTCATTTTATCTTTTCCGATCTAGATTCGTATAGATTTAGATTCTAGAATTCGGTTATATATATTTATATATGAGAATCTAGGATTTTATTCTTATATATATATTATTAGAAGGATAAAAGTACGATTATTTTGAAGGCTGAATCCAGATCGGATTCTACACAAATTCTATTATTCCTTCTTCTCAAATCTTTGTGAGTGGAAATTATATAAGTTGTTATTTTCTGTTCTTTGTTGTGTATATTTGGATTTTTATGCCTAAATGGGATTTGGATTTTTAACGAAACAAAACACTATAAGTCCTCCAATACTATATTTGTTTATTGCAGAAATAGTCAATCAAAAGTGATATGTTTGAGTTTATGATACTGAAATGATGAAAGTTAGGCTTTGGGTGTCGTGTAATTCCTAGTTTTCGGTTTGATTCGCTTGATTTTCACTTTAAATATTCATATATGTTTGTATACTAAAATGTTAGATTTGGGTGTTGTAAATTAATCGGTTTAAGCATCTATTTTAAATAGATTTGTTTGAACGTATTAAATACAATATACTAGAATCTTAGTTTTTTGTATGTTATATAAAGTAAAAAGTGAAGCAACACTAAAAGTAATGTTTTTCATATGTAATTCGATTGTTGCACCTTGTCTATACTTTTGTAAATAATTATTCAAACCTAGGTTGCAAATTTTATTTGTATGTGTTGTTATTTTCCTTTTTATCTTTGAATGTGAATATACATGTTTGGCCTATGTTAATTGATAGGAAAATTAACTTGTATATCTTGAATGTTGTTATTAGGATTGACATTTCAAACGAATTAGTTCATTATTCTCATGCGCTAAATTTACACCTATTTATTTATATATTAATAGCATAATAAACATAATATAAATATGTATCAATTGCATACTAAATGCATTGGATTAGGAAAATAGGAATTCAAATGTCCCCATAGGAAATTTGTATGTGTGTGAGTTAATAGCTTTTATTATAATTAATGACATATAGAAATGAGGTTAACCATTGTTTGTAGCAGAAGTCTTCCCAGAAGAGACTGTCATATCCAACGTCTACAAGTAAGACTAGTTAATATGAGAGGTCTAGGTGTCATGCTTACTATCTCTTGACCTACAATGAGAGTATATATTTGATGATGTTGACGAATAAAGACGAGGTCATAAGTGTCTAGGGTCCACCATAAGGTAATAAGTGATAATAGGAATCCACCCTTAAATAAATCTAGGAAATAGCCTTAAGTGACTAAGTAGCTCCCGCCTCATGGGGTATTAAGTGACTTCAAGGATGTCCATCCTTATATTGGCGTGTGGGGGTATTAAATGACTGTAAGGATATCCGCTCTATTATTAACATATAGGCCTTAAAGTTACTATAAGGATGTTTGTCTCATATGCTTAACTGTGTGTTTGCTTGCGCAGATATAATTTGACAAAACCATATAACTAATTATAGGAAATACTTATCCCTTAACTTATGTGATTTTCATTCACCAGAACTTTATGTTCTGACCTCTCTCCTCTTACTATATAAACAGGTTAGTAGGTGGGAACTCTTTGGATCGATGATGCTTTAGAGATGGAGCCCGACGATGGAGGCTTTTAGTTATTTATGGCGGTATCATTATTGTATTATTGAGATATTTATTATTGATGTACCTTTTATTATTGCTTTAGACTCGTGTAACCAACATTTATGATGGTTTGATGTATTTAAACCCCCCACACCCCTTAGTGTCAACCATATGAGGATGCATTAAGGTTTATGAAATGCTTAGGTATAAAATGACAACACAGAGACTAAAATTCACAAGATAATAAAACACAATGGAAATTTTAAAACATCATTTAATAAAGCAAGTCAAATCACAGTGCTTATTACATTTCATAAATACTAAATAGTCATCAACATAAAGCCAAATACACTATCTTGTGGAAAACCATAATATCAAAGTACATAAGAAAAACCATCCCTCTCAAATGTTAATACAATAACCAGAAAATGAGAAATGAACCAATACATGAGTTTGAAACGAGTTTGAATCCAGGATGAACAGAAAAGTCAAGAATCACTGCTGAGACCCTCCACCCTGCGAACCTGGGGTGGGAAAGAGAGAGAGAAGGGGAAAACAAACAAGGTTAGACATAAGTATAAAGTATGGAAGCATTAGAAAAATGAACAGTTCTACGGACATAAGATATAAAGGTATAAAAGAAGTAAACAAAGTTAAGCATGAATAAATATTGGCTTCTTGTTCATATCCGAGATTGTTGCACCTACTTACCAAAGATATAATAATGAGGCTTTATCTAATTTCTACCCGTCGATCAACTCCAATAATCACAATGTGATAACATATGCTAGCTATGGAATTCGGGGTTATCAATCCCGAACTCATCAACTAAAAGGACATAGCCGATAATCACAGGCATTACAATGGTTTATTTTCCCCAATCGGCACGATGCACACTCATCATCCTACCGAAATGCTCCCATACCCACCTTAGTTGGACCTCTTACTGTCCAGCGCAGTAAAGCGTGCCCTCGCCTCTACCCAGTGTGAGACCTCCCATTGATGGTAATAGGGATATTGCCTGATATGGATCCCAAACCAAATTTGCAATTGACATAAGTCATCCCCCTAGACTTGGTCCTCATTTATTTTCTGTTAGGCCACTTATTTTCCCCAATCAGCCTCGCACTGCAGAAACGGACCTAAACTACAATTTTATTATTTTATTAGGTATCATATTTCCCCGTTCCCCCTAACTAGTCCCACGCTGCCGGAATGGACCTACGAGCCACTTATTTTCCCCAATCAGCGTCGTGTGTTAATTTTTTTTTGTTTGATGATAACAAACGTATATTATTCTATAAAAGTTTTTGTAATTGTGCTATTATATATTTCATTTCATACAGGAACAAACATTCATATTGAATGATAATACTATTGCACAAAATTTAAATATTCAAACAAGTATTTATTATTCAATATAATATTTTATTCAAATATTCAAAATAGTACATCTTTTAGAACTCACTTCTGTACATTTCAGTTATCACATTCATTTGCGTTTGTTCCTCTCTACAGTTCACTCTCTCACATACATACGTTCACTCACACACACTGAGTCTTCACGTGCTTTAGATCGTGTCCAGTCACCTGCATATCTGTCACAGAAACACACATAGTAAACAGGAACAAAATAGAATTATCTGTAGACAAGTAATTTAATTTTAATTTTTATTTGCCTTAGAATTTTGGTGTGTTTTTCATCATCTTTCCAAACTTGGTGTGATATATATATACATATATATGATTCTAGACTGCTTGTGATATTTACAGTGATTCACTGTAAATACCACAAGGTAGACTACTTTACTAGTGCTCGAAAACCAGCTTCAACTCTGTTACAGTGGTCTGCTGATCATGACCAGATTCAACTCACATATGTGGTCTGCTGATCTTGATCAGCATCAACACAACCATAACTTGTAACGACCCGCCTTTTTGCCCGATTCTCGCCAGTAATTAAACCAACTTAAATTGTTCATAAAGACGGATGGTTATGGGTACTAACATATTTGAACACAAACAACAGAACTTTTTTATTTCATTACAAAATTTTACATCAGAGTTACAAATAATCGGAGTACAATACAAACTCAGTGAAAACGAACATGCTCTTACTAGTGCTCGAAAACCAGCTTCAACTCAGTTACAGTGGTCTGTTGATCAAGACCAGATTCAACTCACATATGTGGTCTGCTGATCTTGAGCGGCATCAACACAACCATAACTTGTAACGACCCGCCTTTTTGCCTGATTCTCGCCGGTAATTAAACCAACTTAAATTGTTCATAAAGACGGATGGTTATGGGTACTAACATATTTGAACACAAACAACAGAACTTTTTCATTTCATTACAAAATTTTACATCAGAGTTACAAATAATCAGAGTACAATACAAACTCAGCAAAAACGAACATGCTCTTAGACGAAGAAGTAAAACTAAGACAAGACTCTAGCTCCAAATCTGAATCCAGCTCTGAAGACTAAACCTGCAAACCAAACTGTTAGTTGCTCATGCAAAATTATGGGCACCCAGAGTTTAGATGTAGGAACAATAAACTCTAGGTCAGTCATGAGACTGGCGTAAAAAACTCAAAACAGTTATCACTTAAGGTTTATTTTAAAGTTTGGAAATTCACCAGACCATGCCGCTAACATGGAATGGGTTTACTCCCGTGCATAGAAATCCGCAATGACATTGGAAAAACGAAGCCATCATAAGCTCGTCTCACATCACACAATGCAAGCGCACACCAAATGGGCGAGTTTTGTCTTATGATGACCAATAAGCTTTAATACATGAAAATCCTCTTAATATTATAATTAGTGCATAGTGTTGAAAACCATTTCACAAATAAATATCTTAATCTTAGCAAACATAATAACTATGCCCATATACATAGTTTACAAACAAAATGAAGAGCTCGTATTGGTTGTCGGGTTTCCAACATGATGGTTCCTGGCACGAAAGATTAATCGAGGACACGAAGCTAAGTATCTCCCGGTTAACATCCAGACACGGACACCGAGTACAGAGCGCGAAGTATATATCCCGGTTTTCATCCAAACTCGGACACCGTATATACTTTATTCCCTCAAGTTTCGCAAGTAGATCTACCACTGAAGCTTCCGAGTTTTAATAGAGATTTTTACATATGTATACTACGTAACCGCCAGTTTACCATCAATCCGGGGTGTGAGGTTCGTCAAGGTCAAGATATACACAAAACTACGCTTCAATAAGCCATGCTTTGATCATCACTAGCTTATTTTATAACTCAAGTATGCCACGTTGACAATTCACGACATATCACTGATTTATATCAATACATAACCTCTAAGTTCATATGTCTTAGAGACGAGAATAATTAATTGCCACAAATCCGATATATATTAACATAAATCAGTGCTACACAGTCAATTTCAACGTTAGACACACAATCCATACGAGTCCATCCCGGGTCTGAACGGAACAACAATCCGAAAATATCCAAATATATTTAAATCTCATGTCACTTATAACCTCGTCGTGGGTGATCGGCTCAATCGAGACATCAACGATCAATCAAAACTATTTGAAGATTCTCAGTCTTCACTTATCGATTTTCAAATTTTCAATTTCTTTATAACATTGTATTATTACCTGAAATGGTTTTTGGAATATTCGATCTCAATCTTTCCAAGTAATAGGTGCATTGTTAAAACAATAGTTAGGGATTATTTCGGATTTCCAATTTAAATCTCCTTCCAAATTGTTATTCATTTAGTTATAATCAAGGTTAGAATTACTCCAGTTTCCATAAACCTCGTTATCGCCTTAACCATTCCTTGAATTCAAAATATAGATTAATTGACAATAAACTAATTTAACTTATTAATCAAAATCCCAGTTTAAACGATAGACTTGGTCAACTCAGAACACGGTTATCTCATTAACCAATTCCAATTAATTCCTCCTTTAATTAATAATAAAATTAATTTAAATAACTTCATTTCTATCGATTCACCTGACGGTAAGTCCACTTTATAAAATGATTTATTATTAAGCAATATGATACTAATTACTTAACCAATACTGTCCATTGGTTAATATCACAACAAATGTTGAATTGCTATTCAACAGATCAATAAACCAATCAATCATCTAATCATGTTGATCATATAGTTCATATAATGGTAATATGAAAATAAACAATAACTTTGAGGAATCCCGTTGGATCCCTCCAACTTGTTCTTCCCTGCATCCGAATACGTTACCTCAAATAATATTATTTAAGTCGATAAACAGATGCCATATTCAACAATAAATAAATAACGGTAATCCAAGCATTTCATATTTTAATTTAATATGTTTATATTCTTATAAACGTAGCCAACAAGGTAAGTTACCTCGTTGGGAAATAATCGTTAAAAATAATGATTGGTTCAAATTAAATTAAACGAACATTTAATTTAATCAGTTCGGTCAACATATACATATATATATATATATATATATATATATATATAGCATCCATCAACCAATTAACAATCATAGCATAAAAATATTAAACCCGACTTATATAAATATAAGTGGGTAAAAACTGAATGAGTTAACTCACTTTGATTTGATTCATTTCTGAAACGGTTCGGTTACAGTTAAATTAAACAGTCGTTTAATTTAACTGTAAATTTCAGTCATCCCCTACACTATCCAGATTAGTTCCATCATATCACGCCTGTCGGTACGGTTCCAACGTCATTCGTTTCATTGAATTCTGTCGTTGTATAACAGAGTTATACATTAATACTGTATTCACGAATTAAATCTAATATTATTTAATTAGACATGTTATGCATAAACCAATTCTTTCACAATCATGTTTAAAAAGGATGTAACATATTCCAGGCCACCCTTATTTGGTACTTAATATGTGTATTATTTATATAACCTCAAATTACATTAATTAATCTAGATTAGGCATCCATTTAAAAATATTAGGCATCACGTTAATGCACTTCTTCCCACCTGCTGTGAATTTTTGAACCCAGAACTCACTTTATATATATAATATTGACTTAATCACCTACTTATGTGCGTTTCAACCTGGGGAGCAAATTTGGGTCTTTTGCAATGAAATATATTCATCCTTTTATCACATTCGTTTACTGTTGATGCAAAAAGTGTCATTTCCTTTTCCTTCGTGTTTATACTCTTTCTTCTCTTAGAACATGAAACCACATTCTGACCAATAATTATACAGTGCTTTCTTATTTCCATGCAATTCTTTCATTCTTCCCCATTCATAATTTTGTCCACTCCATTATTTTGCTTCCATTCGTTGGAAAAATCCATGAACCCAACTTCTCCAAAAGAGCACGCTGCTTCGTTAACCCATGCTTCCTTCTTCCCATATCTTCCTTAGTCCTCACACATGCTTCATTTCAAATACCGCTCCTTTTTACACCCTATCCTTATCCTCACAGTTTGGTTCCTAGTGCACTGCACACGTCCTTTTATTGCCATGTTACGACTGCTTCCCAATCCTTCCTTTTGTACCACGCGATACTACACTCCTCCTTCCAAAAATAAAATGTACCCACTATGTAACTTTGCCCATCCCATTTGTTTACTTCTTAATTTCTCAAACAAATTGCACTTCCATGTAGGTGGTGCTCAAACAAGCACAATGATGTTGCGACCATCCATGTAGGCTGTGATCCAAGTGTTTTTTTACTTGCAGCTTCAAAGAAATCATGAACCACACTTCGAAAAAAACACGCAGGACTCTCCTTCCTCCATGTCGTCGCCGGTGCCACCTGACCATGATATGAGACCGCCTGTCGCCGCGCCTGCATCGCCTCTACTGTTGACCGTCGTCACTCCTTGCTAAACCCCGTTGTGCTCCTCCAGGAGACCCAAAAACCGAAAGACTTTCAGGCACAAACCTGGCCACCACTTCGCACAAACCTGGCCACCACTATTCTGTGTTTTGAACTTAGCATCTCTATATTTTGCATTGAATCTGTATCCATTAATAACATATCCACTAAATTTCCTAGTTGTCCGATTAGGACCCATTGCAAGCACTTGTAGCTCTTTTGAAATGTCCTCTTTTTTTTCCCAACCTCATCCTTTAGCCATTTCCAAAATTCTTCGGTATGTGCTCTCTCTCTTTTATATCTTCTCGATATTGCATGATCATCAATTAAATCTTGTTGTTCCTTGGAATAATTATGATGGTATTAATATCGATAAAGAAAAATTCTAATTCTTTAGTACTAGCTAGAATAAAATTAGAACCTAAAAACTTACTCTTTTAGTTTATCTTTTTCCCCGTTACCACAATTGAATCGAATGTACCGATGACATGCCATCCACTTAGATTCTTTTAGATGAATAGCTTTTCCATCTTTATTTCTTCTTATACCAATAGTGTATTCTATATTTTGTGAACAACTTTCAAATTTAGGTACTGCATCACCACTTAAAAATCTTGAGCAGAATGTCAAGCATTCTTCATCCAGGTAAACTTCGGTGACGGAACCTTTCAGTTTAGATCTGTCGCGTACATAAGTTTTGAGTTTAGCTAAATAATGCTCAATCGAAAACATACATCGAACATGCACAGGTCCACTGTACTCAAATTCCATGCACGAGTGAACCGTCAAGTGAACCATTATTCAAACTCGAAAAGGATCTTTTTGAGTCTCGAAGAATAGGGGGGCAAAGGGATTGATCGAGAAAGATCTCTTGTTCTTATAAGATTAGAATAAAAGATCGTGATTTGATTCGCATATGATTGGTAAAAAGAATAATCTTCTTCATTGATCCTAAATGGAAAGTGTTCAATTGGAATATGAAAACATGAATGAATTGGTCTTAGTTACTCTTCGGGGCAGAGTGGAAGAAGGGAAGAGATTCTCGAATGAAGAAAAGGATCCAATACTTCAAAAGAATTGAATGAAGAGCTGTATGAGGGGAATATCTCATGTATGGTTCCATAGAGTGACTTGTCTGTCAACTTTTCCACTATCACACCCAAAAAGCCAAACTTTGCCTTACGTAAAGTTGCCAGAGTATGATTAACCTCTGGATTTGAAATCACTGCTTATATACCTCGTATTGGCCACAGTTTACAAGAACATCCTTTAGTATTAGTAAGAGGGGGAACGGTTAAGGATTTACCCGGTGTAAGATATCACATTGTTCGAGGAACCTCAGATGTTGTCAGAGTAAAGGATCGTCAACAAGGCCATTCTAGTGCATTGTAGATTCTTATCCAAGACTTGATGATACCATGTTAATCGCTAGAAACATGCGAAGTGTATGGCTAACCCAATAACAAAAGTTTCGTAAGGGGACTCAAGCAGGCTACCATGAGACAAAAGATCTTCTTTCTAAAAGAGATTCAATTCGGAACTATTATATGTCCAAGGTCCAATATTGAAATCATTTCAGATATTTTCTCTTACTTTGTCAGTGTCAACAAATAACTTGAAATACCTCGACTTTTTCAGAATAGGTCCAAGTCAAATAGTAATGATTCGAAGCACTTCTTTTTACATTACACTATTTCGGAAACCCTAGGACTCAATCGTATGGATATGTAAAATACAGAATTTCCAATCCTAGCAGGAAAGCGAGGAAACATATACTCAATTTAAAGTGAGTAAATAGAATTCCATACTCAATTTCATATATACATATAGAATTCTGTGGAAAGCCGTATTCGATGAAAGTCGTATGTACGGCTTAGAGGGAGACCTTTCATATCTTTCAAGATTTTGGCCCTTATAAAAATAACTTAATTTTGAACCTCTTTCACGCTCATGCCACCTCGAGGTACTACAGAAGGAAAAACTGCAAAATCCGATCCAATTTATCATAATCAATTAGTTAACATGTTGGTTAACCGTATTCTAAAACACAAAAAAATTTGGCATATCAAATTATCTATCAAGTCGTGAAACAGATTCAACAAAAGACGGAAACAAATCCACTATTCGTTTTACATCAAGCAATACGTGGAGTAACTCCCGATATAACAGTAAAAGCAAGCATGTAGGCGGATGGACTCATCAAGTTCCTATTGAAATAGGATCAACACAAGGAAAAGCACTCGCCATTTGATGGTTATTAGGGGCATCCCGAAAACGCCCAGATCGAAATATGGCTTTCAAATTAAGTTCTAAATTAGTAGATGCTACCAAAGGGAGTGGTGATGCCATACACAAAAAGGAAGAGACTCATAGAATGGCAAAGGCAAATAAAGCTTTTGCACATTTTCGTTAATCCATGAACAAGATCTATATAGACACGTAGATCCATGGATCCATACATGTCGATCGAAAAATAATCAATCAAAAAGAAAAGAATCGGAATTGATCGATATCTTTCTCGAAACAAACAAAAAGAAGGATGAAACATAAATCATGGATCAATTAAACCCACTCGAGAGCTTGCTTAAGAATAAGAAAGAGGAATCTTATGGAAATATCATGGAATAAGGTTTGATCCTATTCATAGGGATTCCGTAAATAAAATATCCAAAAAGTTTGAAAAAATTAGGACTTTTTCAGAGATTGGATGCAGTTACTAATTTATGTAACACCCCGTAATTCTGTTAATATTAATATTCACAAATTAAAGAATAACTAATCTCAGACGTGAGAATTGTGGGAAACGGGTTACGCCATTGTGTTCTTCTCGGAATTCTGGTTGAGATAGAGTCCGAGTTTGCCTGAATTAGACTTCGTATGAAGTAGTTATGGCCATCGGAAGTTTCAGAAAATTCAAAACAGCTCGCAGGAAAATTTAAAAATTTCGAACTGAAAGTGCAGAAGCGGGCTGGGCGGGAAAATTCCCGCCCAGGCAAGTCGACTTGGGAGTCGACACTAGAGTCGACCTCCCCCCCCCCCCCCAAGGTCGACTGTAGTGTCGACCTGGTCAGTCGGCTAGGGTTTGACTGAGCCCAATCTTGAGCTGCTGATGTGTCTTTAGGGCTGAATTGGCAAATTAGACGGTTCAGGTTAGTTCTGAGTTGATCTGACGGTCTAAATAAACCCTAAACTCTATAAATACCTAGGTAGTCTCTCACTCTAAACTCACATGAAAAATAGAATAGCCACCGTCATACCGCCGCCATGGAACTCAGTCCAGCCGGCGCCAACTAAGAAGGAAGAAAGCTAATCAAAACCCTAATTCTACTCAATTCTAAAGCAAATCAAGATTCACTTTCTTCTCTAATTGTGAGTATGATGATCTTAACAAGATTATTATTGAACTAATTAGATTAAGTTATGAATGGATTATAAGTGAATGATGTGAATTGTCATATATGTTGTTGAAAACCTTATGCTATCATGTATGTTGTAAATCCTATTTTATGTGATGATGATATCCTATATGTTGTAAATCATGCTATGATGATATTATATATATGTTGCAAGTTTCTATGCTAAGTTGCGATGTTACAAAGTCATGATGTTATTATTTATGTTATAGTTAGCTTATGCTTGATCAAATCATGATGTCGATTATATATATGTTTGGGGCTATGATGATTCACATGATAAACCACATGTACCTATGCAAGATTAGATTGATTAGTATGTATAATCTCACATATCATATGACATTTATTTAGATCTAAAATTTGGTTAGAACATGTGTGAGTTCTATGTGTTAGATGCTAGTTCACACCTTCATTATGTTGCATAAAACCCCATATGCAAGTTTACACATGAATTGGGATTATGATCATATTATGTAAGATGTGACATTTAACCAAACAAGTTGACACCTTTAGACCCTTGACATGTGTAGTTTATGCAAGTTGTAGTTTTGCCTATGCAAGTCTAGGCGTCGGACATCTATCACACATGCAAGTTTCACCCTTTTTATGATTAGATCTATTTTAGGCATATGTATACGTTGTTGTTGTGATAATTTCTTTTTGTTCTATGAGTTAGACTATTCAAGTCTAACGTATATTTTGCGTTGAATAAGCGAACGTATAACGTGGGGTAGGGGTAACATTAAGGATTTAATATTAAGAAGTTGGGGTGCAATTGATATTATTTTGCATGCCATGAATGGATGGCCATAATTGAGTCAATTATGGACATCATTAAAAGTGGACCTAATTAATAATTTGAATAGGGAATTATCAAAACTGGGGTAAAAGATTATAAGTGTTAATCAATGCTTAGGACACGAGGTTGGACTCGTTTGTGACGTAAACCTGCCCGGACCCGCCCGACAAATCCAGTGGTCACAAATGTCAGCCCAATGTGAGAGGTCCTAGGCCCAAATTAAAGCATAACAGTTGTAAAGACACGAGGTTAGACTCTTTTATGGTGTAAGACTGCCCGGACCCGCCCGGCAAATCCAGCTGCCATAAATGCCAGTCTAATGTGAGAGGTCTTTATGAGGTTATGACCTGAATGAATTAAGAAATACTTAACCAGATAAACATGTAAGGTGGGACATGGGGGTTAAGTAGGTGCCTTGGGTGGCATGAGGAATCTAGTGGGTGCCCTTAGTGGCATGTGAAATACGATTAGTAAGACTTAACCAAACACAAATGTAAATGAACATGACTAAGAGGGTTAAGTGGGATGTACTAGTGGACAAGCTTAGGTGGGTAGCTTGTGGGGGCCCATTTCAACCAGTATCCCAAACGTATCTTTGTGGGCTCGACCCAAGTCGAGGACGGGACACGCATGCTGGGCTTGACTATAAGAGGCCAAAACGGGGTAGCGGTGGCAACGCAAGTCCAACGGGTTTCATATGCGTGTGTGGACCCGGGATGGTAGGTAAGACGTTGTTGCATCGTGTAGGTATAAGCCGTGCATTTTCAAGTTGTATCGGGTTGCCACTTTAGGGGAGTGATACACCCCACTGTGGGGCCAGCACGGGTATCTACGAGTAGGGAGCCGATCGCAAGTGGGTAGTGGGGTACACCTAGTGGAGATAGGGGCAGACGACACCTATGTAGTCAGCTAGGGGTACGCAAGGCTATTTATAAAACTTCTAAGTGAAGCAAGTGGGATCAACTTTGAGGGTGACTGGTGTGGTGCAGTGTAGTAATTATTCGTTAGTAATTAGGTGTGCCTTTAACGTTATCGTTATCTGCTCTTCCATACCCAATAGTTCATAGACATTTCCTTGTTTTCTAGCTTATGCCTTAGTCTAGTTATTTTGATAATAGTATTGTTAGAATTATCATACTCGCCAGACTTTATGTCTGACCCCCTCTATTTCTATCCTTTTCCCCCTCCAGGTCCTCAGGGTGGACCCAGCTCTAGTGGAGTTTGATTGGATTGCTTTATCTCTTTGGGAAAGCTTGGACTGCGGAAGTAAACTCCAGCTTGCTATCCTCTTTAATGGCTATTTATGTAATGGGGTTATGTATTTTGTTTATCAAGATGGATATTGTACTTGACTCTGATTTATGGTTTTATGATGTAACAAACATGTTTAATTTCCGCTGCAATAAAATGAAGTTTTAGATTTCCAAGTACTACTTATTATCTGTCTTGTTGTAATTTTTCTGTTCTATATTCACTTAAAACCTCCATGGAAGTTAATGCATTCCCTTTGTGAGTGACATTAATGGACGTGGGGTGTTACACGTGGTATCAGAGCTTAAGGTTACCAAAACAGATAAATTTTTTAGAAAAACTATTTTTCTAAAGTATTTTTGGAAGAAGTGTTTTCAAAAACATGTCTTAATGAGTTATTTAAAGAGGAAAGTTTTTATGAAAAACATAATCCCCAATAGCCATATATCTTTATCTTTCGAATTCTCCATTTTGAATCTTTCCTTTTTCGTTTCAGCATGGCTGAAGATCTTAACCTTCCGGATGGTGTAACGATACCAAGATGGTATAGGAGGTTATTAGAGGCTAGGGCCACTGCGGGTCCAGCCAATGTTCCTCCACCACCAGTTGCACCCGCTCCTCCTCCTCCTCGCGCTGATACTTTTGCAAAGACGTGCAAGGAATTTAAGGCTGTGGGTGGAAAACCTTTTCAAGGGTCAGAAACGTTTGTGGAAGCTAGAGATTGGCTTAAGGAGGTGGAAGAATTGCTAGAAATCTTTGAAGTAGAAGAAGGGAGGAAAGTCAAATTAGCAGCTTGGTTAATGAAGGGAGAGGCCTCGTTTTGGTGGGAGGTCACTAATGGGGAGCATCCTATTGATTCTTGGGCGGATTTCAGACGTAGGTTTGAGGCGAAGTTTCTCTCACGGGCGGAAGAAAATCTATATATGGAAAGGTTCTTGAAATTGAAGCAAGGAAGCTCATCAGTGAAAGAATATGTCAACAAATTTAATCAGTTAGCAAGGTTTGGCTTGGACTTAGTGAACACGCCGGAGAAGAAGGCTCTGAGGTGCGTTAATGGCTTGAATGAACCGTTGCAAGGGTTGGCTATGACCCACATCCCTATGGGGGCTACCTTTGAGAAGCTAGTAGACATGGCACTCATGCACGAGGAGAAAGGCGCTAATGCTAATAAGGCACCCGAGAAGAAAGGGGATCAGAAGGAACCACAAAAGCAAAAAAAAGAAGGGTTGTAAAGACAATAATGGCAAGGGAAAGAAGAAATGCTTTAACTGTGGGACACCAGGCCATCTCAGCAAGGATTGCCGGAAGAAAAAGAAGACTGGCGTTTTTCACTGTGGTAAAGCGGGACATCTAGTGAAGGACTGCCCAAAGAAGGGGCAGAGGGCAGGGTCTATCTCGGGAGGATAGGTGCAGGCTCTTATGGCACCAGGGCAGGCAAGGGGACAAGTTCAGGCTCTCGCGGTCCCACCGCTGCAAGAACGAGGTAGAACCATTTCTGTTGAAAGCTTAGTTTTTCTGTTTGATCATCCTGTCCGTACTTTATTCGATTCGGGCGCATCACATTCGTTTATCTCTACATCATTAGTTGAATCACTGCACTTAAACACCAGTTTAGTAGAGGATCCCTTAGTTGTTTCGAATCCAATTGGGGGCTCAGCTTATTTGTCCATGATGTGTTTGGATTTGAAAATTTCTATACTTAGCGTTGAGTTTAGATGTGATGCTTATGTGCTGGGCTTCACGGGCTATGGGCTAATTTTAGGAATGGATTGGTTATCCAGAAATGGGGCCGTTCTTGATTGTGAAAGGAGAGTAGTTAGGCTCGCGACTCGCCTTGGCAACACTCTCGAAATCTTTTGTAATCCCATAAATTCTGTTATGCTAAGTTATTTAGAATCGCTTGACGCATCTGAGGAAAATCTACGATCTGTTAGAGTGGTCTGAGAATACTCGGATGTGTTTGAGGAGGTGAAGGGCTTGCCTCCGAAGCGGGAGATAGATTTTCGAATATATCTTGTGGATAATGCAAAACCAGTATCTTTGCCAGTACGCCACATGGCTCCTCGTGAAAGGAGGGAACTCGATAAGCAAGTGAAGGAGTTGCTTGAGAAGGGGTTCATAAGACGAAGTATATCGGAGTGGGGTGTTCCAGTAGTATTTGCCACGAAGGCGGATGGGTCCCTTAGACTTTGTGTGGACTATAGAGAACTTAATAAACTTACTAAGAAGAACAGACACCCACTGCCGAGGATTGACGATCTCTTCGATCAATTAGTTGGCGCCTCAGTGTTTTCGCAGTTGGACTTAGCCACTGGTTTCCATCAGTTGAGAGTGGCTGAGGATAACATAGACAAGACTGCCTTTAGGACTCCGGACGGTTTCTATGAATGGCTAGTGATGCCCTTCGGTTTGACAAACGCCCCCACATAATTTGTTGACTTGATGAGTAGGGTGTTTAGGGAGTACCTTAATAAATTCGTGGTGGTCTTTGTAGATGACATCTTGATCTTTTCTAAGGATGAAGAAGAGCATGCCCTACATCTTAGGGAAGTGTTGGAGACCCTACGAGCGCATAATCTTAAAGCTAAATTTTCTAAGTGTCACTTCTGGAGGAAGGAAGTACGATTCTTAGGGCACGTGGTTTTCAAAGAAGGGAGAGCTGTGGATCCCGCGAAGGTGGTGGCCATCCAAGATTGGAAGGTCCCTAAAAATGCTACCGAAGTAAGAAGTTTCTTGGGGTTGGCTGGCTACTATGGGAAGTTTATCAATGACTTCGCAAAGATATCAGCTCCATTAACACGCTTGACGAAGAAGAACCTAGTTTTCACATGGGACGTAGATTGTGATGATGCGTTCCAACGTTTGAAGAGAGCTTTGACCTCAGCTCCAGTCTTAGTGCTGCCAGACGGGAGTAAGACATTTACTGTTTATACCGATGCTTGTGGGACAGGACTAGGCGCAGTCTTAATGCAAGAGGGAAGGGTAATAGCCTATGGTGGAAGGCAGTTGAGAGCGCATGAGAAAAATTACTCTACACATGACCTAGAGTTGGCCGCTATTGTTTTCGCGCTTAAGTCTTGGCGTCATTATCTTCTTGGCGAGAAATTCGAATTATTCACTGACCACAAATCTTTAAAATACTTATTCTCTCAAAAGGACTTGAACTTAAGGCAGCAAAGGTGGATGGAGTTCTTAGCATCCTACGACTTTGAGATAGCATATACCCCTGGCAAGGGTAACGTAGTGGCCGATGCCTTAAGTAGAAAAAGATTATCCTTAAGTCCTTCGTTTGTTGAGCGGCGAAACTTAGAATTCATTTCGATGTTTGACTTTAGACCTTCCGTTGACTTTGTACCCGGTTTGCTAGCATCCTTGGAGGTCAGACCTACGCTTTTGGGACGGATTGGCGAGGCACAGCGAGACGACCCACAGTTGGTTGAGTTAGTAGAAAAGCTCAAAAGAGGGGAGTCATCAAGCCATCTCCATAGGTTTACCCTAGATGATAAGGGTTGGTTACGTAGGGATAGTAGACTTTGTGTACCACGAGACGAGGACTTGAGGAAGGCTATTCTTGACGAAGCACATCGTTCGAAGATGACCATTCATCCCGGCGGGGACAAGATGTACAAAGACATGAAGCGAGTTTTCTTTTGGGCTGGTATAAAGAGGGATGTGGCCGAGTATGTCGCTAGATGCTTGGTGTGCCAACAAGTAAAAGCGGAGCAAAAGAAACCCGGTGGGTTGCTTCACCCATTGGAGGTTCCACTATGGAAGTGGGAAGGTGTCTCGATGGATTTTGTGGATGGATTACCAAGATCAAGGAAGGGTAATATGGGGATTTGGGTTATAGTAGATAGACTTACTAAAAACGCCCATTTTATTCCCGTGAAGAGTAAGAGGACTGCTCCATGGTTAGCTTCTGTATACGTCCGAGAGATAGTTCGTTTGCATGGTGTTCCTTCTAGTATAGTAAGCGACCGCGATCCTATTTTCACTAGCGAATTTTTGAGAAGCTTACAAGAGGCGGTAGGGACTCAGTAATGTTTGAGCACCGCATATCATCCTCAGACGGACGGCCAGACCGAGAGGGTGAATCGCATTCTAGAGGATCTTTTGAGGCTATGTGTCCTAGACTTTGGGGGTACGTGGGAAGAGCATCTTCCATTGGTAGAGTTCGCGTATAATAACAACTTTCAGTCTAGCATTGGCATGGCACCTTTCGAAGCTCTTTATGGACGACCTTGTCGTTCACCTACATGTTGGTGGGAATCTACGGATAAGATCTTACTTGGGCCCGATATGATTAGGGAGACTTCGGAGAAGATCGACTTGATTCGAAGGAGGATGAAAGCAGCGCAAGATGGGCAGAAATCTTATGCGGATAAGAGGAGGACAGATCTTGAGTTTGAGGTTGGGGACATGGTCTTTGTCAAAGTGTCTCCATTACGGAACGTTGTTCGCTTCGGGTCCGTTGGGAAATTAGCACCAAGGTTCGTAGGGCCGTTTCCTATTAAGGAGAAGATTGGACAGATGGCGTATAGAGTGGAGTTGCCTGAGAGACTTAGTGGTGTACACGACGTATTCCATGTGTCACATTTGAGGAAGTGCTTGCACGAGACCGCGGAAGTGGTAGAGCTGAGCTTGCTTAGAGAGGTGGAGATAGAGCGTGATGCGACGATTCGACGAGCTCCTACGCGCATTCTTGGGTCGGAGATCAAGAAGCTGAGAAATCGAGAGGTCAGACTAGTCAAAGTACAATGGGGAGATGATGAGAGCAACGCTACTTGGGAGACAGAAGAGAAGATGCGTTCACGATACCCTTTTCTTTTCGAGGGTATGTCCTTTAATTTCTCCTTTATCGCTTATCTTGTACTTATCTTACCTTTAGAGTATCCTCTCGCTAGTATCTTTGACCTTTAGTTAGGATAATCCTATGGTTGAAACATGTGTTTGAGACATGTTATGTATGATGGATGCAAAGTGGATACAAGTGTTTGCTAGTGGTTGCTCGTGGATGCATATACACACACTATTAGGCACTAGATCGGCTCAGTTACCTCATATTGCATATTGCATATAAATGGATGTATTTAGTAAAATGGATGTATGACGATTGTATTATCATATGGATGTTGCATTCAGATGATGATTGTGCACGCATATAGAGATAATATGTAGCATTAGGGAACTTTTGCATACATAATGGACGTGGGGTGTTACAATTTATGTCTAGCATGTACAGAATGAAAACGTCATTCTCGATTACATGAGTATTTTTATGAAAGCGTTTCATTTTCTTCTCTTCAATGGAAGTTTCATTTTCCCATAATGTATCCTAATTTTTTGTATTAATTCTTTTTCTGATGATCGATTCAACCTCTGATCAAATTGGTTCTATTTCATCTCTTCAACAAGTTTAGTAATGAGCATAATGGCCCTATTTTTCCGATGGAAAGAAGAACCTATAATTAGCCATTCGACAAATTTCCAAACGAACAATTTCAATGAAATCTTTCAATTTCTTATTTTACTATGTTCAACTCTATGTATTCCTCTATCCGTAGAGTACATTGAATGTACAGAAATTGCTATAACAGAGTTTCTGTTATTCGTATTAACAGCTACTCTAGGAGGAATGTTTTTATGTGGTGCCAACGATTTAATATCTATCTTTGTAGCTCCAAAATGTTTCAGTTTATGTTTCTACTTATTATCTAGATATACCAAGAGAGATGTACGATCTAATGAGGCCACTACGACATATTTACTCACGGGTGGGGCAAGCTCTTCTATTATGGTTCATGGTTTCTCTTGGCTATATGGTTTATCTAGGGGGAGATCGAGCTTTAAGAAATAGTGAATGGTCTTATCAAAACACAAATGTATAACTCCTTAGGAATTTCAATTGCACGTATATCCATCACTGTAGGAATTGGGTTCAAGCTTTCCCCATCCCATTTTCATCAATGGACTCCTAACATATACGAAGGAGTGCAGTTCGCTCAACAAATTCCTACCTCTATATCTATCTCTGAGATGTTTGGATTTTAAAAACTCCATAGACGTGTAGGAGAAAATTGCTATCCCCACTCGGACCAAGACAAAAATTACCAAAAGTTTTTTATGATCTTTTTGTCCAAATAACAATTAAGGTGAAGTAGGGACAAGAACAATGAATCTCTTTATGATAAACAAATCCATTTTGCATGTTCGTTATTACGGGTAGTTCCTACAAAGGATCGGACTAATGACATATACAATACTTGAATTATCGATGTAGATGCTACATAGTTGGTTCTCATCCTTCAGAGACTACGAGTGTAATAAGGGCATCCATTGACAAAAGGATCACCCTAAGATGGTCATCTCATGGCTATTGAGAACGAATAAAATCAAATGGTTCTATTTCTCAATCTTTCTGACTTGTACTCCTACAAAACCAAGGTGCTTGCGATTGAAAAAGCCGTCATTAACAACCACTGATGAAGGATTCCTTGAAAAGTTAAGGATTAGTAATCCTTTTTAGAAATCGAATGGATTCGGTCTTATACATACGCACGGAAGGTAATCAAAATAGAAAGAAGATGAGTTCTTCTTCCTTTTATCACTTAGGAGCCGTTCGAGATGAAAGTCTCATGCATGGTTTTGAATGAGAGAAAGAAGTGAGGAATCCTCTTTTCTACTATGACTCTCCCACTCCAGTCGTTGCTTTTCTTTCCGTTACTTCGAAAGTAGCTACTTTAGCTTCAGCCACATGAATTTTTGATGTTCCTTTTTATTTCTCATCAAACGAATGACATCTTCTTTTGGAAATTCTAGCTATTCTTAGCATGATAATGGTGAATCTCATTGATATTACTCAAAAAAGCATGAAACGTATGCTTGCATATTTTGTCCATCGGTCAAATCAGATATGTAATTATTGGAATAAATGTTGGAGACTCAAATAATGGATATGCAAGCATGACAACTTATATGATGTTCTATATCTCCATGAATGTAGGAACTTTTGCTTGCATTGTATCATTTAGTCTGCGTACCGGAACTGAAAACATTTGAGATTGTGCAAGAACATACATGAACGATCCTTTTTCTCTCTCTCTCTCTTCAGCCTTATTTCTCTTGTCCCTAAGGGGTCTTCATCCACTAGCAAGGTTTTTCGGAATACTCCATTTATTCTGGTGTGGATGGCAGGCAGGCCTATATTTTTTGGCTTCAATAGGACTCCTTATGAGCGTTGTTTCCATTTACTATTATCTAAAGATAATCAAGTTATTAATTACTGGACGAAACCAAGAAATAACCCCTCATGTGCGAAATTATATAAGATCTCCCTTAAGATCAAACAATTCCATCGAATGGAGTATGACTGTATGTGTGATAGCATCTACTATACCAGGAATATCAATGAACCCAATTCTTGCAATTGCTCAGGATACCCTCTTTAAGCTTCTAGGCCTAATTCTTAGTTCAAGATCCCTCTTACTAACTGGAATTAAAGAATTAGTAGATCTGTTCATCCCAAAATGGATTGGGTTATGGACTTATAATCATGGAATTGACTCCATCATCAGATTATAAGTTCATTTCATACCGGACCAGACTGGAATAGGGTTATGTACATTATTATTATGAGAAGGGGTCATTCGAGCGTATGTAAATAGATACTATGTTCCCATATGGATCCCTACATTGTTACATTCTGTTTAGGATTAGGAATATGCATAATCGGACCTGCTTTTGACATATATATATATATATCGTTATTTGGGTACCATATTCGCTACTTTAGGCTTCTACTGAATCGAGAAATAGGTTTGATTGTACATCTTTTTCATATATAGGGTATCCTACGGATAATTAAAATTGAAGCAGTTTGATGTCTGATTCGGGCCTATATGACATGACCGATCGATAGAAATACCCCCAACACTCCATTCACTTTGTCCATATATTCCATATATCACACTAGATAGATATCATATTCATGGAATATGATTCACTTTCAAGATGCCTTGATGGTGAAATGGTAGACATGTGAGACTCAAAATCTCGTGCTAAATAGCATGGAGGTTCGAGTCCTCTTCAAGGCATAATATTGAGAATTCTCATTGAATGAGCAGTTCAATAACAGATTTCAAATCTAATCAATATTGATATACCGAGTATCTTATCTGTTGATATGAAGGATTCCAACGATCCCCACGATCCGAGTCCGAGCTGTTAGAATTGGAACAAGTTCGGCAGTAGATCACGAAATCTTGGTGATCTTCTCTGTCTAATGAACGAGGAGTCCGTTTGGAAATCGTCCGCCCCACGCCACCCCCCCGGGTATATGATTCAACAGAAATCACAAATGGGTATATTGATAGAAACCTCTAGTAAAATACCCACCAGTACCAGTAAGCCAGCGGATAAAGTACATTACATAGTACATTTTAGGGATTGGCGACTTACCCATTCAGTGACTTTGGCACTGGACGTTCCTAAAATGGGTACTATCGGGTCGGGTGAATTAGAGAATAGACAAATGCCTGTTGGCATTCCAGCTTTCCTTCTCTTTTCAAGGCCCATCCAAAAGATAATCTAGTACCTCTTGATCGTAAATAGGACGAACCACCTCCATGGATATCTTTGCTTCGTAACAAAACAATTCGAATAAGGCTCGGTCAACCGGAATATGTATTATCCATATGGGAGATCTTCCAATTGAGAAGATCCATCAACCTGAGACGAAGAGAAAGGTCTATCCATTTTCTTTAGTTATTCAGTTAAACCAATGACTCGTTATTGGAGCAGATAGCTATAATCATTTCATCGGACACGCGTATTTTTTCTTTTTCGACAGATTTCCATAATTTCATTAATGGAAATTCTTTGATGTAGTGAGTAATAGGCTCTGGTTGTTTACCATTCAAGAATTCTTGTTTAGGCAGTTCATATCATCCATACATAGTGTTTTGATCTAAGATTTAAATTCTTCCATGCTTCAGCAGTAGCATATTGCTCCATGGAGCAAAGGTCCAAAATATGGAATAGACAAGTGTTTCCACGACTCTACCACCCAACCAATTTTGTTCCACTTAATGCCCTTTTCATGGCCACATATATTTACGTCTAAGGAATGGGAATTCTTTTCCCCTGTTACATGAATAAAATATTTCATTTCATCCAGGAAAAGCCATCTCTTTCTCTATAATGTCTTTGCCATTTGATCCAGTAGTGTTCCGTCAGATAGGAAGAGATTTGATAAATACTGATAACTCTCGGATGGAATATTAGAATGGGAAAGATCCATTAGATAATGAACTATTGGTTCTAAGCCATCTTTGGTGATGAATCAACAATTTGAAGTGTTTTCTTACGTATTCTTTGGACGATCTATTACGTGTCTGGTACTGCATGGTTCCACTCTACAAGAACACCGAATTATTCTCTTGAAGCTCATCCTTTGTACGATAAATGATCCGCTTACCCCAAAATGACCCGTCCCAATAGGGTAATCTCAATTTAGTGGACCTTTCGATACAATCAAATAGATTGCTACAAGGGCGCCATATTCTAGGATCACAAACTATGTGATTGAATAAATCCTCCTCTATCTGTTGTTGGTCAAGGGCTCGTTCCCCTTCTTCAAACCCCGATTCGTATTTTTAATATAAAAATCTCTAATCAACGACATATGACCTATAGGGTAATTACTTAGAAGTACATTTTGTGCAAAAACCCTTCTTATCTGATAGAAAAAGACCCCATGATCCTGAACTGATCTTACTTGGGATCGCAAATCCCAAGTTTGTCTATGAAGAGAGGATCTAGTTGTATTAGTTTCTATAATTGATTTCTTCTATGTAATACTAATTGATAGGGCCTCATTGATAAGTGCTACAAGATCTCGTGCATTAGAACACATGGTTATGGACCTGAATCCATTAGTATAGAACATTTTCTTTTCCAAGTGAAATCCCCTAGTATATGAAAGAGTGAAAAAGTGCTTTCGTTGTTGTGGAATAAGAAGCCTTCATATCTTAAAGCATGTATTTAATTTATTCGGAGCTATTAGAGCGGGATCCACTTTTAGGGGAATATGAGTCGAAGCAATAATAGGAATATTTCTAGTGGAACGTCTTTCACAATCCCTGGAGAGATAATTCTCTAATAGACCGAAAGAAAAGTAATTCGACTCATTCACATAGAGATCATGAATGTTTGGAATCCATATTATGCAAGGAGACATTGCTTTTGCTAATTCGAATTGAAGAGTGATATCAAATCGGTCTATTTTCGGCGCCATATACATAGTTAGCACATTCGTCATAGTTAGCAGCTCCGTATCAGGGTCACCATCAATATCTTCACTATCATCAATATGGACATCATCACTATCATCAATATCGATATCATCAATAAGATACTCTTTAGGCTTATCATCTAGGAACTTGTTCGGAAATACAGTAATGAAAGGAACATAAGAGTTTGCCGCTAGGTTTTTGACCAAATAGGATCGTCCAGTTCCTATATAACCCATCACTAAAATACCCCTAGAAAGGGATATGGCTAAGCAGAGCGAAAAGGGTTTCCATAAGATGGGAAATGAAAACTATTAGCCCTACATAAGGTTTGTGAATAAGTGATTGTCTGATAATGAGCAAGGAATATCCGTCTTTCTGCTAAGCAAAATCTATTGAACTCATTATTCATTAGATACTTCTTTTAAAATGTCAACTAAGTATCATAAGTAAATTTGATGCCGGTTGTTCGATAACCCGAATCGTTCTTTAATAAATGATCATTATGCGTAAGACTCAATATAATTTGATCAATCCTTTTTTCTGTCATTAAGGTGAAGAACTGAACCAAGAATTCTCTTCATCATCAATCGAATCACTGTTCACGACCCAGGATTCCATTTTATCATCAATCCAATTACCGTTCACATTTTTTCTTTTTCTTATCAATGAATAAATCTCTTTACTTGTATGACTTAGATGTCTCGTATTTCTTGAAAAGGTGATTTGATTGATGGAATTTGGTATGATACTTATGAGATCGATGAGATTTATATTCAAATATTACTTCTTAGAACATATTGATTTGACCACCACCCAACAGCATGTTGCCACCAAAAGCAAAACCCCGTATTTCTTCCACAGAATGTCCTAATTGTTCCAAAGCAACTAGAAAGAGATTCTTTAACCAAAAAGAATTCAGTTCAGATATAGGATACATATCTTGAAGTTTTTGCAACTCAATCATGTATGATGGAATCATCAAAGATTTTATCTTTTCTAACTATGTCTGTAACTCACTAGAGGCTCGAAAAAAAAGTGAAGACGGATACAAACGAGATATCCAGCAACCAGAAGAAGGAAAAGGATTGAATAAAGGAACTACCAAGCATTTCTTGATCTCAGATGTGCCCATATCAATGGAACGTGCGACTCATTATTTTGATGAATCATTTCTTCGGACAGAAGAAGATTATATAAATGTTGGAGAATGGAGTTTTGATGACAACAACCTTATTTTAGTATTAATTGATTATAAAATATATACTAACACCTCTATCTAGAATATATATACACACACATATGTAGGATTTATAAACAGGAAATATTACCGAAGACTGTACAATTTAAAGATGTTAGAGAAACAGAATTCAAAGATATTTCAATACTCATGAGTATTCAAGAGTTCAAGATAAATATAGTTATAGACTCTAGATTATGTAAGACTCTGAATAGCACTCCAGGTTCAAATTCAAAAATAATTTCAAATTCTGTTTTTCAAATTCTATCTTCAATCTCTTTCTTCTCTATTTTACTTTCTATTTTTATTTGATTTTAAACTTAAGTTTTATAGATTTATACTTTATAAGTTTTATATATTTTATATACTTTATATGTATATAATTTTAAACTGTATAATTTTATAATATGTTTATATAGTTTATATTTATGTTTTCATATGATTTTCTACTTTAGAATATTTATTTATAACGCTATATTTTAATTCAAGAATTTCCAGAATCATATATATATATATATATATATATATATCAAAACACTTGAAAAATATTCAAATTTCAATTTTGTACATATATATGTTGACATACATACATACATATATATATATACACACACACATGTCGACATACAACTATTATTTTTTCAAATTTGAAAGGAAGTGTATTTTCACTATTTATGACGGTTCTAAGATGTTGCAACTATTCACACATTATAAAAAGGGGCTGATTTAGGATTTCTTCTCCATCTTCATTGTAATAACCCGGAAATCCGAGCCAATTTAAAATTTTTATTTTGGCAATTTTAATTAATTTTGAATATTTAAAATGAATTATTTTAAATAGTGTAACGACTAGAAATTTAATTTGAATAGAATTAGAATGGAAATATTTATATAGATCGTCGTTAGAATATAATTATTTATTTATAATTATAAAAGGAATTGAAAATGGCGCAGTAGTTCAAAAATTCGATTTCAAATTTCAAATGAATGTACAGGATTCAAAATAAACCGGATTTTAGCGAAACTAAAAATATTTGAATCTATTTGAGAATATCTTTCCAACAAATCCGAAAAATTGAAATTTCATAGCGGGAATCAAAAGATACGTCCAGTTGAAAATTCAGAATAGTTGCTATGGAATTCTGGCCCTTAAAAATGGAAATTTTGCAAACGATCTCGGTTTTCGACGAAACCACTTTTGTTGGATCTGTGATGTCTAGTTATTGCTAGGTTTCAAAATTCGTAATTTTTTGAATCAATATCTGAGCATGGCAAAGGAAAACGCGTTTGACCAGTTTCAGTTGATTTTAATCGACTGGAAAATGGCCATTTTTCAAACGATCTCAGAATTTGACGAAATTAGTTTTGTTAGGACCGTATCGTCAATACGAAGCTAGAAAATATTTTTCGGGAATTTTTAGACTCCATATGTGTTCCCAGTAAAATGAAATGTGCGTTCATATTCAATATATAGAGTTATATTTTGATTTTGACGAAAACTGATCAAAACGATCGAATCAGCCTACGATACATATCCCATTGTGTTCGGAATGGGGGTAATTAGCTATGGACGACAGGCGGTGGGTCTCGTTTAGAGGTCAGAATTAAAAGTTGCTTTTTGAAATGAAATGGTAAATAAATAAATAAAAATTAAAAATAAAACCTTTTATCTCAAGCCCCCCCCACGTTTACTTTTCAAAATTAAAAAAAAGAGAAAGCAAGGGGCGACCGAGGGGAGGGGGGAACCCGCCGCTGCCACCCATCGCGTCCCCCCCAGGTGGCGCACCCACCACCGAAGCCTCTCCTCCTCCTGTCGCGTCTCCTCCTCCACCTTCTCTCCTTCCCCGCATCCTCTCTCTCTCCCTTTCTTCCCCTTTTCTTCCCCTAACCCGCGGTTGATTGCCTCCTCCACCCCAATGCCGCCGCCGCCTGTAAAACACCCCCCTCCGATGATCTCGAGCGACTGAAACCCTTCTCCTTCGACAATGCTCCACTTCGAATGAGAAAGGTGAGATTTTATAATTTTAAAATTTATATAAAATCTGATGCTTATGTATAAAATTCTTAGATGTTTAATGTAACAAAGGATATGATTTTTATTCATATTTTTATGGTATAAAAATATAATTTTTTGCGACGGCCCGCCCCGCACCAACCGACATTTACTCCAAAAGTGCGCTGTACACATGTCCAGTTAGCACGGAACGGGTCGTGAGAAGGAAAAAGGAAGAAGGAAATGAACATACAAGGAACCTGTAGGTTATCTCACAGCGCATAGGACAAAATATAATAATAACATACTTGACATAAAACAGGAGAGACAGTGCATAAGCTGAAAATCAAAACTAAACATCACAGCAGCGGAAATCCAAAAATACAGCTTATTACAACTTTCAAACTGTCTCAAAGCAAAAGCAAGGTAAATGAGGTACACTACTAATGCCCAAGTAGCGACCACCAACGACACAGGGAGAATGTGTATATATATATAATACGTGGAAGCCTCCTGCCCGCCTCCGAATCAGCTACTCGCGCACCACCAGCTAACCTGTCTCTAGTCTGGTCGTGTGAGCACCCAGAGTAATAAGAGGAGACATAAAACTCTGGGTCAGACATAAAGCCTGGTATGAGCGATAAGCATCTAAGTGAACAATAACAGGTAGACTAAAACATACCTGAACCTGGACCTGCAACCAAAGAGTTAGCACTACATATTGTACAACACTCCAAGGTATCATATCAAACAATATAAGATACGGAGGTGGGGGAGGTGTGCATGTCATAGGGATGGCAACAATCAAACATAGCATCCATCCTCACATCTCTCACTCAGTGCGTAAAGCGTACGATATTCACCACTTCGATCACCCAACATACCTTGCTACGATCACTCTGCCCCATGAAGTCATAAATGGCTTCACTGCACTGATAACATAGCCACTAATCATTTGCTATGTCCACTTTGCCCTATGGAGTCACAAGAACCCCACTGCACTGGCTCATAGCCTTACTAATCCTTACTATGTCCACTTGCCCCATGGAGTTATTCACCCCATCTGCGCTGGCTCATAGTCTTACTACGCATCACCTTGCCCCTCAGGTCATAATGACCCTACTGCACTGATAACGTAGTCTTGCTGCCATCACCTTGCCCCTCAGGTCACAATGACCCCACTACACTGATAAGTAGCCCATCATTCATTCTTAGTGGTGAATCGAAGTTATGAACGTCGACAACTCCTTAGCACACGTCCCGCAGCAAAGTCCAACCATTAAGTGAACTCATTGGTTCCCAACTGGTTCCGGGATCCTGAGCTCTAACTCCCATTTGGACTACCTTTGCATCTCGGGTTATTGGTCATCACCATCGAATCGGATCAGATCAGCCTTCACATTCTTCATCGGATTGGATCGGCCTTAGGCATTCGGATCGGGTCGCACCTCATGCATCGGATCGGGTCGTGATCCTCCAGGTGATCGGATCGTCATTGCGGTCCCCTTTCTATTTGCCTCGGATCATGCTCCCCTCCTTGGTTAGGATCGTGATACCCCATACGGATCGGATCGTGCCCCTCCAGCTCGTGGTTCTCTCCTGGTTCGGATCGTCGTCTCGCTGTGCATCAGATCGTGGATGCTGCTTTCCTCTTGTTCGGATCGTGATATGAAGCACGAGTGGATCGGATCGGGTAACAGTTCACGATTGTTGCTCGTGGGCCTTGCGCAGATGATTCGGTTCGGAGGGGATGACTCGACTCGTGGGGATGTCCCACGATCCCATAGGGCGATCCGATCGTCCCTCAATCCCATATGCGATCTGAATCCCTGCACCTTGTCCGAAGAGCTGTTTACGCCATTCGACGGCGTTTTCGACCATTCTAACTATTCTAATCAATCACAAAACATACCATACAGTCATAGCAACATACATAATCAACCACAAACATCAAAACATCAATATGATTAGTAGAAATGGATCAAACATACCCAAAATCCCATATTTTCCCCTTAAGCATGTTTAGGTGAAACTAATGATAGGACTAACAAAACTTAACCAAATTAACCCAAATTCATATCAGAGGTCTAAAACATCATTCCGAATTTTATAAACATTTTTCCAGAATTTTATCATGTTTAAATTCGCTAATTAACACTAATCACCCCTAATTAGCCATAATTAGTGCAAAACTATGCAAATCACTCACCTTAGCCACAAAATAAACCAAGATCTGAAATAATTCTCTGATTTGATGTGAATCTCTATGCCAAACAGCAGCTCCTAAGTTGCTTTAGTGAAGATCTTCTTTGATTAGGGGTTGCTAAGCGAAATCCTTGACCAAAAGATGATTTGGAGGTGATTTAGAGGTTGGAGGCCATTTTTAGGGTTTCTTGGTGATAAGTGGAGGCTAGAAAACTGAAATGGAATGATTCTCCATCTCATTTCAGCCCTCCCATAAGCCTAATCCCGAAATGGGTTATGGGCCTACTCATTAATCACCCGATTTGGCCCGGTTAAGCAGTTTTTCACCCTCCAAACCTTGTTTCAGCCATATCTCCAAACGGTAAGTCCGTTTGACTATTATGACCACTCTACGGAAAGAGAAACCATCAAACGAATCAAATGGAAGTGGTTTCAGGTCAAAATTCATTTCCAATCAAAAGTTATGGCCAAAATAGTACCGATTAGGGGCAAAATGGTCATTTAAAAATCGACAAAAATCATGAACATGGGAAATGACTCTAATGGATGTTTCCCAAAGTTACATGACCATACGACTCCATACGGGAAAGAAATAAATATTCTACAATCCTATGATGTGTAGAATACGGGTCGTTACACTCTCCCCCCCTTAAGAAATTTCACCCCCGAAATTCCCTAATCAAAACACATACAAAGGTCCCGCATGCCTATCAATCATAAAACAACAATCAAACATGCAAAGCAAGCAAAACAAGTCTATCCTAGCATGCGGAATAACTAAATCGCAAAGTAAATCTTACCAGGCAAAGAGTTCTGGATGTGCCTTCCTAATGCTCTCCTCTGTCTCCCAAGTACAATCATTCTCGTCCTCGCCCCACTGAACCTTGACTAGCTTCACCGACTTCCTTCGAAGTTGCTTTGTATCGTGCCCCACAATACGAATCGGCTTGCGGTTCCCAACCGCCTCGGGTTCTACTTCGAAGTCCTCTAACTGATCAGGTGAAATAGTCACATTTGAGTCGTGAACGAACTTCCTTAGTTGGGAAACATGAAACACATTGTGAACTCCCACCATCTTCTCTGGTAAGCCAACTCTATACGCCAAATTCCCGACTAGTTCAAGAACAGGGAACGGGCCAACAAATCTTGGTGCCAACTTGCCTCTCCTGCCAAATCGTATCACGCTCTGCAACGGAGAGATCTTAACAAACACCAAGTCACCAACGGAGAATTTCAAATCTCTTCTCCTCTTATCGGCATAACTCTTCTGCCTATCCTGAGCAGCTTTCATTCGTTGTTGAATGATCTTAATCTTATCTGAAGTTTCTCTCACCACATCTGGTCCAAGCACAAACTTTTCGCCAGTTTCTATCCAACATGATGGTGAGTTGCACGGTCTTCCGTACAAAGCTTCATATGGAGCCATACCGATATTGGATTGGTAGCTATTATTATATGCAAACTCTACTAGATGCAAATGGTCATCCCATGATCCACCAAAATCCAATATACAAGCTCTCAAGAGATCTTCCAATATACGATTCACCCTTTCCGTCTGACCGTCGGTCTGAGGATGATATGCGGTACTGAGATGTAATCCTGACCCTAGAGCCTCTTGTAAGCTCTTCCAAAACTCGCTAGTGAACAACGGGTCTCGGTCACTCACAATGCTTTTGGGTACTCCATGAAATCTCACTACCCACTTCATATACAATTCTGCCAACTTGGCTGCCGTTCTGGTCGATTTGACGGGTATAAATCTTGCGCTCTTAGTCAATCGATCCACAATTATCCAAATGCTATCATATCCCGATCTAGTCCTTGGTAAACCATCGATGAAATCCATCGAGACTTGCTCCCATTTCCATTCGGGAATTTCTAATGGTTGCAACAACCCACTAGGCTTCTTTTGCTCGGCTTTAACTAGCTGACAATTCATGCATTTGGATATAAACTTCCCAACGTCTCTTTTCATTCCTTCCCAGTAGTAAGTCTGTCTCATGTCTCGATACATCTTATTACCACCGGGATGTATAGTCAGTTTTGAGTGATGACATTCTCTAAGCACTTCATCTCTCAAACCATTCACGTTGGGCACAACTAGTCTTCCATTCTTCCGAAGCCATCCATCTCGATCAAGCCCATACACATTCATCTCCTCATCGATACCCATCTCTAACTTGGAGATGATTTCCAATAGGTTAGGATCGTTCTTCTGATTAGAACCAATCTGCTCTATCAAAGTGGGTCTGATCGTCAAACTAGCTAGCATAACTGGATCCAATTCGCACCTTGGTCTGAAATCAAACCCCACGATAAACTCCAGTTGCTTCCATTCAAGAAACATTGCCCCTAAGCTGGCATGTCTCCTACTCAAGGCATCGGCTACCGCATTACCCTTCCCAGGTGTGTATGCGATATCAAAATCATACGAAGCCAAGAACTCTAACCATCTCTGCTGACGGAGATTCAGATCTTTCTGAGAGAAGAGATACTTTAACGATTTATGATCGGTAAACAGCTCAAATCTTTCTCCCAAGAGATAGTGTCTCCACATCTTCAGCGCAAATACAATCGCTGCCAATTCCAAATCATGGGTAGGATACTTTTTCTCATGCGGCTTTAGCTGTCGACTAGCATAAGCTACAACCCTACCTCCTTGCATCAATACTGCACCCAGTCCGGTACCACAAGCATCCGTGTATACCGTCATCTCTTCATTCCCTTTAGGAATGACTAACACTGGCGCACGTGTCAACTTCTCCTTTAGACTCTTGAAGGCATCCTCACACACTCCGTCCCAGACGAAGGACTGATTCTTCTTAGTCAACTGAGTCAACGGTGCTGCTATCTTGGAGAAGTCCTGGATAAACTTACGATAATGTCCAGCTAATCCCAAGAAACTTCTTACGTCTGTTGCATTCTTGGGCGTAGGCCAATCCTGTACCGTAGTCACCTTCGCAGGGTCCACGGCAATACCACACTCTGAAACAACATGACCTAAGAATCTTACTTCCCTTCTCCAAAAATGACACTTAGAGAATTTCGCTTTCAATTGGTGTTTCCTCAACACCTCCATCACTATCCTCAAGTGCCCCTTGTGTTCCTCCTCTGTCCTTGAATAAACAAGGATATCATCCATGAACACAAGAACAAACTTATTCAGCTGATCTCTGAATACTCGATTCATAAGATCCACAAAATAGGCTGGTGCATTGGTCAACCCAAATGGCATAACCAACCACTCATAAAATCCAGACGGCGTCCTAAATGCCGTTTTCGGAACACTCTCATCTGCTACTCGAAGCTGATGAAATCCTGTCGCGAGGTCCAACTGGGAGAACACTCTAGCTCCTTCCAGCTGATCAAACAAATCATCTATCCGCGGTAGAGGATACTTATTCTTCCTCGTCACCTTATTCAACTCGCGATAGTCCACACACAAACGAAGGGAACCATCTGCCTTAGTGGCAAACACAACTGGTGCTCCCCACTCGGAGACACTCCTTCTAATCAATCCCTTCTTCAAAATATTGCTGACTTGCACCCCGAGCTCTCGCTGCTCCCTTGGTGCCATACGACGAAGTGGCATCACTACAGGTCTGGCATCTTTCACTAAATCAATACGGAACTCAATCTCTCGGTGTGGTGGAAGCCCGGTCACCTCCTCGAAGACGTCCGGATACTGGCCAACCACGGGCACATCTGACAACTCATCCTGCGGGATGTCGAGGGAATTTACAAAACTAGCCATAACCCCATCACTAGGTAGACTACCAAACACTACCCTCCGCCCATCATCCGCCCTCACTGTCACCAAAAAGCCCTCACAGTCTACCACCACCCCATATCTTTGGAGCCAATCGACTCCCAATATAATGCCATACCCAGTAAAGCCCAAAACAAAACAATCACATACAAACATACATCCATGACTCGATAAGACCAAATTCCTGCAAATCATACTAAGGCTAGTCGAACCACCAATCGGGTTCGTCACAATCAATGGTCTATCGACTATCTCGGGTTCCAGTCCCAACCTATCTACCAGGTCACTAGATATGAAGGAACGGGAAGCCCCAGTATCAAACAAAACTCGAACTGGTACATCATAAATAGAAAGCATACCTTGAATAACAACATTCTTTCCTTTCTCCGCCGCAGTTGGGGCATTCGACGAAGAAGTAATAACATCAAGAGCATATGCTTTCACAATCTGCTTCTCCTTAAGAGGTTGCGGACACTTATCTCTCTGATGTCCCACTTGACCACAGTTGTAGCACTTCCTTTCCGCTGGCTTGGCCCGACATTCTTTAGCATAATGGCCCTTCTTTCCACAGCTGAAGCACTCAACATCCTTCTTGCTCTTTTTCTGGCCACCTTTTGATTGGTCCTGCTTCCTCTTATTCTGAGAGCTATTCTTTCCTCCACCGCCTGCTTGCGGCTTTGGCCCTTCTGCAGATGCAGCCTCAGTCTTTGACTTAGGGTAAAGACTCTCTGATCTCAAAGCCTTCCCCACGATCGATTCAAAAGTCTCATCGATGTGGTTGATAAGCCTTTCCCCCAAGTACCCATCCAAACAAGTAATGAACTTCTCATTCTTCTTCTCAGGAGTATCAATAAGAGACAGTCCATACTTTGACAAAGTGTCGAACTCAGCAATATAATCAGAAACTGCCCTTCCATTCTGCTTGAGTTCCAAGAACCTCTTGAACAACACTGACTTCTGGGCAGTTGGAATGAACTTCTCGCTAAAGCGAGCCTTGAACTGAACCCAAGTAACTTGGTCCTCTGGAGTAGCTGTTCTAATGGCATTCCACCAATTCATCGCTCGCCCTTGCAGCTGACGAGACGCTAGCCTTCTCTTCATCGCATCCTCAAGACCCAAGTCATCGAAGATACGGTCGCAGCTATCCATCCAATCTTGAACATCTGTGGCCGACTCCGTTCCGTGGAACGGCTTCCAACCAAGGTTAGTGTAATCTTTGCACAACTTGGCGAAATCGACCCTAGGCGCCTGCACTACTGGGCCAACACCAACTCCGGGATTGGGAACTGCCCCTTGCACTTCTCTAAGCATGTCTCTCATGAGGTTGGTAAATATCGCCCTCATGTCAGCGGCATTCCCATTATTGGCCCCTCTACCGGTACCTCTAACATATCGGCTCATCGTCAATCTGTAAAAGGGAAACGATTAACGACCCCATAGTGGTACTAGTGCAGTGCAACTTCATTCTTATACTACTAATAGTATATATATACATAGCTTTTGAAAACCAAAGTAATCACAAATACGCGCTCTCATATACGTACTAACTCTCCCTAGTGTCTTTCCCTAGGTTAACTACGCAACCTAGAGCTCTGATACTAAGTGCGACGGCCCGCCCCGCACCAACCGACATTTACTCCAAAAGTGCGCTGTACACATGTCCAGTTAGCACGGAACGGGTCGTGAGAAGGAAAAAGGAAGAAGGAAATGAACATACAAGGAACCTGTAGGTTATCTCACAGCGCATAGGACAAAATATAATAATATACTTGACATAAAACAGGAGAGACAGTGCATAAGCTGAAAATCAGAACTAAACATCACAGCAGCGGAAATCCAAAAATACAGCTTATTACAACTTTCAAACTGTCTCAAAGCAAAAGCAAGGTAAATGAGGTACACTACTAATGCCCAAGTAGCGACCACCAACGACACAGGGAGAATGTGTATATATATAATACGTGGAAGCCTCCTGCCCGCCTCCGAATCAGCTACTCGCGCACCACCAGCTAACATGTCTCTAGTCTGCTCGTGTGAGCACCCAGAGTAATAAGAGGAGACATAAAACTCTGGGTCAGACATAAAGCCTGGTATGAGCAATAAGCATCTAAGTGAACAATAACAGGTAGACTAAAACATACCTGAACCTGGACCTGCAACCAAAGAGTTAGCACTACATACTGTACAACACTCCAAGGTATCATATCAAACAATATAAGAAACGGAGGTGGGGGAGGTGTGCATGTCATAGGGATGGCAACAATCAAACATAGCGTCCATCCTCACATCTCCCACTCAGTGCGTAAAGCGTACGATATTCACCACTTCGATCACCCAACATACCTTGCTACGATCACTCTGCCCCCATGAAGTCATAAATGGCTTCACTGCACTGATAACGTAGCCACTAATCATTTGCTATGTCCACTTTGCCCCATGGAGTCACAAGAACCCCACTGCACTGGCTCATAGCCTTACTAATCCTTACTATGTCCACTTGCCCCATGGAGTTATTCACCCCATCTGCGCTGGCTCATAGTCTTACTACGCATCACCTTGCCCCTCAGGTCATAATGACCCTACTGCACTGATAACGTAGTCTTGCTACCATCACCTTGCCCCTCAGGTCACAATGACCCTACTGCACTGATAAGTAGCCCATCATTCATTCTTAGTGGTGAATCGAAGTTATGAACGTCGACAACTCCTTAGCACACGTCCCGCAGCAAAGTCCAACCATGAAGTGAACTCATTGGTTCCCAACTGGTTCCGGGATCCTGAGCTCTAACTCCCATTTGGACTACCTTTGCATCTCGGGTTATTGGTCATCACCATCGAATCGGATCGGATCAGCCTTCACATTCTTCATCGGATCGGATCGGCCTTAGGCATTCGGATCGGGTCGCACCTCATGCATCGGATCGGGTCGTGATCCTCCAGGTGATCGGATCGTCATTGCGGTCCCCTTTCTATTTGGCTCGGATCGTGCTCCCCTCCTTGGTTCGGATCGTGATTCCCCATATGGATCGGATCGCGCCCCTCCAGCTCGTGGTTCTCTCCTGGTTCGGATCGTCGTCTCGTTGTGCATCAGATCGTGGATGCTGCTTTCCTCTTGTTCGGATCGTGATATGAAGCACGAGTGGATCGGATCGGGTAACAGTTCACGATTGTTGCTCGTGGGCCTTGCGCAGATGATTCGGTTCGGAGGGGATGACTCGACTCGTGGGGATGTCCCACGATCCCATAGGGCGATCCGATCGTCCCTCAATCCCCTATGCGATCCGAATCCCTGCACCTTGTCCAGCGAGCTGTTTACGCCATTCGACGGCGTTTTCGACCATTCTAACTATTCTAATCAATCACAAAACATACCATACAGTCATAGCAACATACATAATCAACCACAAACATCAAAACATCAATATGATAAGTAGAAATGGATCAAACATACCCAAAATCCCATATTTTCCCCTTAAGCATGTTTAGGTGAAACTAATGATAGGACTAACAAAACTTAACCAAATTAACCCAAATTCATATCAGAGGTCTAAAACATCATTCCGAATTTTATAAACATTTTTCCAGAATTTTATCATGTTTAAATTCGCTAATTAACACTAATCACCCCTAATTAGCCATAATTAGTGCAAAACTATGCAAATCACTCACCTTAGCCACAAAATAAACTAAGATCTGAAACAATTCTCTGATTTGATGTGAATCTCTATGCCAAACAGCAGCTCCTAAGTTGCTTTAGTGAAGATCTTCTTTGATTAGGGGTTGCTAAGCCAAATCCTTGACCAAAAGATAATTTGGAGGTGATTTAGAGGTTGGAGGCCATTTTTAGGGTTCCTTGGTGATAAGTGGAGGCTAGAAAACTGAAATGGAATGATTCTCCATCTCATTTCAGCCCTCCCATAACCCTAATCCCGAAATGGGTTATGGGCCTACTCACTAATCACCCGATTTGGCCCGGTTAAGCAGTTTTTCACCCTCCAAACCTTGTTTCAGCCATATCTCCCAAACGGTAAGTCCGTTTGACTATTGTGACCACTCTACGGAAAGAGAAACCATCAAACAAATCAAATGGAAGTGGTTTCAGGTCAAAATTCCTTTCCAATCAAAAGTTATGGCCAAAACAGTACCGACTAGGGGCAAAATGATCATTTAAAAATCGACAAAAATCATGAACATGGGAAATGACTCTAATGGATGTTTCCCAAAGTTACATGACCATACGACTCCATACGGGAAAGAAATAAATATTCTACAATCCTATGATGTGTAGAATACGGGTCGTTACATTTTTAGAATAAAAATTGTATTTTTATTGTAGAAAAGTTTGGATGTTTATATATGAACACCCTAAAGATTTGATTTTTTTATATCTACATAGTAACATCATAAAGATGAGATTTTTATTTCTATAAAAATATGATTTTTATATAGTAAAAAAAATAAAGATGTGATTTTTATATAGTAGAAATAATAAAGATGTGATTTTTATATAGTAGAAATAATAAAGATAGGATTTTTATATAGTTAATCACATAAGAAAGGTCGGATTTTTATATGTGATATTAGCTAAGAAAGGTTGGATTTTTATATTTGATGTTAGCGAAGAAAAGTTGGATTTTTAAGGAAGTAAAAATATAATCTTTATTAGAAGAAGAGCGATATAAAAATGTAATTTTTATTATGAAGTTAGCGTAGTAAAAATATAGTCTTTATTATATGAACACCGTTATAAAAATAGAATTTTCATCTATATAGTAGCGGTATAAAAATGTGATTTTTATCCATGTGGCCGTATAAAAATGTGATTTTTATATACATAGCAACAATATAAAAATGTGATTTTTATATATGTAGTGAACACTGACGACGAAAGTGACAAAAGGCGAGTGGCGAAGATTTCCTACATATGAAGAGTCGCGGTGTATTGGTTTAGCTAGTCGGTGAGAACTCCTCACTTTTATTTTGAATTCTAGTTGAAATATATACTAAGATGCAGACGGTGCTTAGCAGCACCCGACACTCGTCGTCCACAGACCATGGATGAATTGTTTGTTTGATTGTTGTGTTGTGAAATTTGATTGTGTGATGTGGAAAGAAATAAAATATTTTATAGTGGAAAATATTTTATAGTTAAAAATATAATTTTTAACGTGTATATAAAATAAATATTTATATATAATGTAAACAGAACAGACGATTTATTTATATACACTGATTTGACTGATATTGATTGGGACGATAAATTTTACACATCGCCCAACTGCACCAATAAGATCTGTGTTTGTTGATTTGGAACCCCACACGGGTATTGGGATGATATTTGACATACACTGATCCCGATTGTTTAGTTGTATGTCAATCGATGGGTTGGCAGACTGTATAAGCGTTAATTATTTATATTTAATGCTTATGCAGTTGAGTGGTGCACTCTGGATGATGGTTAATGATTTATCGTTTTTGTTATATACATGTGTTGTAGGGAATCCATATAATAAACGTTATATGGTAATTGATTGGGCCTCATTCCAATTTGGAAAAAAGAGAAATATAAATCCATGTGTTGAATAGAAAATAAATATTCATGTGTTGAATAGGAAATATAAATTCATGTGTAACACCCCGCCTCCGCTAGGGTCACTCGCAAAGGAATGCACTAGCTTTAGAGAGGCATTATTGGTAAACATGCACAGAAATATCACAAGACAGAACATATAAAATGGCGGAAGTAAAATCGAACTTTCATAAACATTAATAATTAAGGTCTAAAGCCTTTTACATCAGAGTACATCAAAACCTGTCTTGTAATAATAAAGAAGCATTAAGACTTTTCCATAAATTATTCCCCAAATAAAACAGTAAAGTAGCCATAGCCAAGAAAAGTCCAAGCCATCCATGATGACCTTCAAGCAGAAGAAGTCTGAACTAAACAACAGTATTTCCTCCCTGTAACCTGGGGGGGAAACGGAAGACAAGAAGCGAAAGAAAACGGGGTCAGTCATAAAGACTGGTAAGCCCTATCTACTATCAGCATATAAACTAGTAAAGTTAACTGGCATGAGGAACTGAGATGAACATAAGCATGATAACAAGATAGATAAGCTAAATCAGAATAACAGGATAACTATTGAACTAAGGTATCATGATAAACTACGGTGTCATGATAAATCAAGGTATCATATCGTCAGACTTCTATCAAGTATACTATCCCAAGGTATCTACCCCGTCTAACATTCCACGGTATCTATTCCGTATATTCTTCCTGGTTCTAACATGTATATTTGCTCTGCACCCTCCGTACTAGTATCCCAGCCTTGTTATGTGTTAACCATGAATGTCCCTTACTCAAAATCGTGTAATGGTCCATGTCAACCTAACATATCGCATATATAGGTTACTCAAATCATATGTTTCTTTCCATGTATATAAGTTCAGTCCTTTGCCGTACCTCGTACGGGCTTCCTCATGTCGTATTATCCTTGAAATCGTTTGGACTGTCACCCTTGTTCTAGCTAGGCTCTTCCATATGAATCATCGTTTGAACTACTAGGACTTACGCCACCTAGCACCACTAGGGATAACGCTTGCCTATTGCACGCTTTCGTATTTTGGTTTGGGTTAAACCACCTAGGCCACTAGGGATTACGCTAACCCTCAACCGCGCCCTTTTTCCCACGCATTCATCGTGAATCGTTTTTCTATAACTGTATGCACATGTATCACATCGTGCCATCCGAGTCCTGTCACAGGGCAAAACAAGAAATACAGGACTCGGTCGGGAGCTTTAGATTTATCTACCGATGCAGATACTAAGGTCTGCTTTTCTACACGTGGCTATGGTCCCACGAGACCCCTCCCTCAACTAGTGAAAGGCAACACAAGAGAAAATCTTGCATGAGAACTACACTCCGGCCAGCCCACATCCTACGGCCTACCTCACCCATAATTAGATAGCAATTATGGTCTGTTGGGTGTTCCCTGCCTTTCCGTACGTACACGCTTGACTCAAGATGGTAGATGATCGACGAACTTGCTATCTCGGGCACCTTATGTATTCGTCGACTCACTGCTATCCACCCCGGTCTTTAGGTCGCTCGCATAACAACCAAGGCATATTCTTGGTTCTTCTACCGCAGACCTCAACCTCTCGTAAGCCTAGTATAATGACCTGGCAGCTCACAGAGGGATCCCAAGAATATCCTCACGTTCCCCGAAGCCGCTGCTTCGTTACCCAGTTCGTTGGAGCCTTTATCTAAATCAGATAGCCTGCTCCTACACGCATACTTAAACGTTGACCTAACGTATCGGGTTACTAATCTATCTAAGAAATGGTCCAAATTTCCTTGACTAAGAATTATTACTTAGTCTCCCTTAACTAAGGTTTACCACTTAGCCTTATTTCCATAATCCTTGTTAACTATGGTTATTCACCTAATCCTCCGAATTAGGGTTTATCTAATGGGTTAAGTGTCACTTAAGTTCATAACTTAGCCCGTCTACAAACCATGTCAAAATTGGCTAAGTATCCAAGTCCAAGACTTAACCCTACAAACCATGTGTCAAGTTGGCTAAGTATATTAAGCAATCCATAACTTAACCTCGTCTAATTATCATTTTAGATTGGTTAATTATATAAATTAACTTGACCTTGTCAAATTACCGAGTCAAATCGGTCAAGCGTATTCAAGTGATTCGTGACTTAGCCTTATCATGTTTTCATGTTAGATTGGTTAAGTATAGGTCACTTAACCACATCAAACTAACGAGTTGGATTAGTTAAGTGTAAATTAACTTAACCCCGTCCAATTACCATGTTTAGATTAGTTAGGTCTGAGTTGACTTAACCCCATCCATTAACTGTATTAAACGGTTAAGTGTTACTAAGAAAATTTACTTAACCTTATCAAGTTATCGTGTTGGATTGATTAAGTGTTGGTTAACTTAATCCCGTCCCCTCGTCGTATAAAAATGGTCAAGTGTCGTTAGGCAAATCAAGTTACTTAACCTACCCAACCCTGTCATGTCGGTTAAGTGTCATTAGTCAAATTAAATTACTTAACCCATTTGTCCATGTCATATTTGGTTAAGCCTCATTAATCAAATTAACTTAACCCTATTATGTGGCATTAATTACTTAATGCACCCCAACCTCTCACATTAGACTTTGTTGTGGTTACTAGTTAAGCCGGTCGGTTCCGGGTAGCTTTACACCACAACTTGGTCTAACCTCGGGTTCAAGCACAACATGACCAACTTCTCACATTGGGTCCTATTGTTTGCAACTACTAGTTAGGCCGGTCGGCTCCGGGTAGTTTTACGTTGCAAACTCAACCCAACCTCGAGTTGGCCACTTTCATGTTTAGTCTAGTGTCATGTTCATAGTCAAGTTTTTAAGCAATTGGGTAGACCTAACTTAATAGGTAAATTCCCAATGGGTAGACCTAACTTAATAGGTAAATTCCCAAGCTTATGTTTTTATGCATACTTACATGTCAACTTCCATGTTATATTTCAAATCATGTTTTCAAGTATAAACACATGTCATATTTAACGTTACATGTTGTCATGTTTATACCCATTTACCCAAGTCATATTCATTTTATTATGTTTCCCCATAATGTGACCCCAACGCTTTTTTTAAACTAGCATATACGTTCGCAACAACGTGATGGATTAAAAGAAGAGACTTGGCAAAGGAATGACAAAAATGGGTATTAAGCCACAAGTTAATCATGGTGGCAAATGAGGCACAAATGTGTTCATTAGCTTGCATGTTACATTCTTAAGCCTCAAAAACATGCATAAACCCAAACTTGGTACATAAGCGAATCATGGTGACAAAAGACATGGAATGATGGCTAGAAACTCGCATATATCATCATATAAGGATTATGACTTCATATGCAAGGTGACATAATGATTATGAAGATTCTCATGTTGCATAATGCAACATTTCAACATAAAGGTCAAAGCTTTATGACCACAAGACCAAGGTAATGACTTTATAAGCTTGCATAAGATGATAGCATGCTACATACTAATGTTTAAACCCACTTACAACATGTCATATTAAGTTTAAAGTTCATATCTAATAGTAGGAGAAGGGCTTACATTGCTATGAAGGCCTAAATCGATTAAACTAAAGCTTGTGATGAAGCCTATGCATGCCATCACCCAAAAACCCAAAGATGGATGCTCCAAACCCACCAAAACACCATCTTTATGAACAAAGATCAAAGCTTTTGCCTTGAAATCAACTTGAGAAGCTCTCATACTAACATAGGGACTCTCTAACACTCTCATGATCATGAAACCTCTCATAGAAATGAAGTGGAGGCTAGGATAGTTGAGTGGAGGCCATGAGAGTAGAAATTTGGCCATAGTTTAGTTACATGAATGAATAATGAGGATTTAGGAGAGGGTTAGGGGCTTATTTATAGATTAGGCAAGTGTTTTAGGCCATAGGATTAAACCTAGATTCAATCCAAGCCATCAAAGCATGTCTTGGGGAAGAAGTCAAGTGTAGGAACCATCTAGGGCCTTTAGATTAAAGATGAACCATGAGAACCATTCAAATGCAAAATCTGCATTTGAGCGAATCGGCCCACGGGTTGACAGCCAAACACCCTGGATTAACCCCTAGTCGACCCAGCGGGCTCGGGTCGACCTCAAAAATCGGCCGGTTCGGTTATTCCCCTCTCCCAATTCGCTGTTTTGAATATTTTTGCATATTTATTTATTTAATTTTCAATTATATATATATATCATTATATATATATTTCTCTGCGCAACCCATTTCACTTAATTAAGTATACTTTAATTTGGGAATTTTTCGTGAAACTTCGCGAGGCCATATCTTGGTCATACGGACTCCGATTTTCGAAAACTCGGACTCTATTTCACGTATTTTTCCGAGACGAACGCAATGGCATAGCCCGTTTCCCTTGATTCAGATTTTACAGTTTAATTCTGCCTCCATTTATGTTATAACATGTTATTCAAAAATACGGGTTGTTACATTCTCCCCACCTTTTAGGATTTCGTCCCCGAAATCTCCAAGTTAGGAAGAACCTATCCTACCATCCATCATTCATCTACTCAAAACATCATCCATAAGCAACCATTGTCCTTAGATGATTTCTAATGCTGTATGAATATATGCAAAACGTGTGTGTACATGTTCCTTAGCTAATGCTAATGATCAGGCCTGAATAATCTTTCTAATGCAAAAATATGTATAGTGCCATGAATCCAACATGTATGCAAATAGTCCTAGTCATATAGATACTATATGCGTGCACAATCATTCATTCATATGCAACAACCGCATGATAATACATTCGATTTTAACCATAAACAAGTATAAATACTCGTGCATATGCAATATGAAATGTGATCGAGTCGAGCTAGTATCTAATGTGTATTCGCGCATCCACGAGCAACCACTTGCAACCACTTGCAACCATATCAATCATAACATGTTTCAAATACATGTTTACATCCATAGGGTTCTACCTAGGATTCCCTGAAACAGGGCCGAGAAGATAAACAAGACAAATTCCTTACGCGGTTTGTAACAGAAGATAGGACCGAGAGGATATTCACAAAAGATAGCCTACAAGCAAGCTCTACAGGAAAACAGGGATCAAGGATATACTCTCAAAAAGAGATATCATGCGCGTATCTAGTCTTTGACCATCAAAGTCGTATCTCCTTGAGCTTAATTCCATTGTGCCTTGACCGTCCTTTAACTTCGCGATTTCGTAGCTTCTTATTTCCTGTTTCCATAACATGAGTTGGAACTCATTTCCTCGTCGCCTCTCGTTCCACTTGCACACTTAGCGCAAACATGACTGCGTACTCATGATCTCATGCAAGCTTTCCAAAATTCACTAGTGAATCTCGGACCTCGTACCATAAGGTATTCCACGTAGTAGAACTTTCTCTTGAAAGTAAACAGATGCCAACCGGGTTATCAAGTGCACTTACTAGGGTGATTTCCATAACCCATCCATAAGTGAAATAAACCATCCGTCTTATCGGCGAACACCATCCGATCGGGCTTCAAATTTCCAATAAAGGCATCTAGGGATTCTAAGTAACTAATCATGACAGAACCCAAAAGGTCACGCGATACTTCAAGGGTATTACCAAAGCAAGCCAAGAGTCTAACTACCCTCCTTCTAAAACCGAGAGTGGCACCCCTTACTGGATAACCACTTCATCCCTAGAATCCATCCGCAACTTATAAACATAAGCATTATTTCCAAGCTCAACACTTGATATAGACATTCTCAAATCCAAACAAGCCATGAGTAAATGGACCGATCTTCCAATAGGACTTGAGACAAAAACGGGATCCTCTACTACGCTAGTACTAAGGTGCAGAGACTCAACTATCGAAGCGGACTTAAAAGATGCGGTGATCAAAACAAAGTCCCGACAGGATGATAGAGAAGAAAAGCTAAACCTTTAACAAGATCGTTACCCTCCTTCTGAGGTACCCTAGAAATGAGAGCATACTATTGCCCTCCGAATGATCTTGTCCCTGTTCCATGATACTTAACTATCCGTCCCGTTTCACCATGCCAAAGGTACTCTCTCGTCATGGGTTTCATTGTTCATCTTTCTCCCTCCTTTTAGGACTCAGCCATACCAACATGTTGCTTATCCCTGAGCTCGTATCCTTTATCCTTGTTCTTACTATCCTTTCATGCATAACTCTGCAATGGTCTCTCGAGAAACACCTCCATCGTACGGGAAACACTTACGCAGCTAGAAAGACTAGTCGCAGTCAAAACCACTGTGACTACAGATGGAGGAAAGAAAGGAAAAGAGATTCAATCAAGGAAACAAGGATAATGCTAATGGCCTTTGGGGAATAGCCTTTTTCTTTTTAAAAGAAAATTTTCTTGAAAAATGCTTCTTTGTAAACGGTTTTTCAAATAATTTTCAGAAGGTCTTTAAAAACTTTTGCCCAGTCTAGTAACCTTCTGCTCTGATACCAAATGTAACACCCCGCCTCCGCTAGGGTCACTCGCAAAGGAATGCACTAGCTTTAGAGAGGCATTATTGGTAAACATGCACAGAAATATCACAAGACAGAACATATAAAATGGCGGAAGTAAAATCGAACTTTCATAAACATTAATAATTAAGGTCTAAAGCCTTTTACATCAGAGTACATCAAAACCTGTCTTGTAATAATAAAGAAGCATTAAGACTTTTCCATAAATTATTCCCCAAATAAAACAGTAAAGTAGCCATAGCCAAGAAAAGTCCAAGCCATCCATGATGACCTTCAAGCAGAAGAAGTCTGAACTAAACAACAGTATTTCCTCCCTGTAACCTGGGGGGGAAACGGAAGACAAGAAGCGAAAGAAAACGGGGTCAGTCATAAAGACTGGTAAGCCCTATCTACTATCAGCATATAAACTAGTAAAGTTAACTGGCATGAGGAACTGAGATGAACATAAGCATGATAACAAGATAGATAAGCTAAATCAGAATAACAGGATAACTACTGAACTAAGGTATCATGATAAACTACGGTGTCATGATAAATCAAGGTATCATATCGTCAGACTTCTATCAAGTATACTATCCCAAGGTATCTACCCCGTCTAACATTCCACGGTATCTATTCCGTATATTCTTCCTGGTTCTAACATGTATATTTGCTCTGCACCCTCCGTACTAGTATCCCAGCCTTGTTATGTGTTAACCATGAATGTCCCTTACTCAAAATCGTGTAATGGTCCATGTCAACCTAACATATCGCATATATAGGTTACTCAAATCATATGTTTCTTTCCATGTATATAAGTTCAGTCCTTTGCCGTACCTCGTACGGGCTTCCTCATGTCGTATTATCCTTGAAATCGTTTGGACTGTCACCCTTGTTCTAGCTAGGCTCTTCCATATGAATCATCGTTTGAACTACTAGGACTTACGCCACCTAGCACCACTAGGGATTACGCTTGCCTATTGCACGCTTTCGTATTTTGGTTTGGGTTAAACCACCTAGGCCACTAGGGATTACGCTAACCCTCAACCGCGCCCTTTTTCCCACGCATTCATCGTGAATCGTTTTTCTATAACTGTATGCACATGTATCACATCGTGCCATCCGAGTCCTGTCACAGGGCAAAACAAGAAATACAGGACTCGGTCGGGAGCTTTAGATTTATCTACCGATGCAGATACTAAGGTCTGCTTTTCTACACGTGGCTATGGTCCCACGAGACCCCTCCCTCAACTAGTGAAAGGCAACACAAGAGAAAATCTTGCATGAGAACTACACTCCGGCCAGCCCACATCCTACGGCCTACCTCACCCATAATTAGATAGCAATTATGGTCTGTTGGGTGTTCCCTGCCTTTCCGTACGTACACGCTTGACTCAAGATGGTAGATGATCGACGAACTTTCTATCTCGGGCACCTTATGTATTCGTCGACTCACTGCTATCCACCCCGGTCTTTAGGTCGCTCGCATAACAACCAAGGCATATTCTTGGTTCTTCTACCGCAGACCTCAACCTCTCGTGAGCCTAGTATAATGACCTGGCAGCTCACAGAGGGATCCCAAGAATATCCTCACGTTCCCCGAAGCCGCTGCTTCGTTACCCAGTTCGTTGGAGCCTTTATCTAAATCAGATAGCCTGCTCCTACACGCATACTTAAACGTTGACCTAACGTATCGGGTTACTAATCTATCTAAGAAATGGTCCAAATTTCCTTGACTAAGAATTATTACTTAGTCTCCCTTAACTAAGGTTTACCACTTAGCCTTATTTCCATAATCCTTGTTAACTATGGTTATTTACCTAATCCTCCGAATTAGGGTTTATCTAATGGGTTAAGTGTCACTTAAGTTCATAACTTAGCCCGTCTACAAACCATGTCAAAATTGGCTAAGTATCCAAGTCCAAGACTTAACCCTACAAACCATGTGTCAAGTTGGCTAAGTATATTAAGCAATCCATAACTTAACCTCGTCTAATTATCATTTTAGATTGGTTAATTATATAAATTAACTTGACCTTGTCAAATTACCGAGTCAAATCGGTCAAGCGTATTCAAGTGATTCGTGACTTAGCCTTATCATGTTTTCATGTTAGATTGGTTAAGTATAGGTCACTTAACCACATCAAACTAACGAGTTGGATTAGTTAAGTGTAAATTAACTTAACCCCGTCCAATTACCATGTTTAGATTAGTTAGGTCTGAGTTGACTTAACCCCATCCATTAACTGTATTAAACGGTTAACTGTTACTAAGAAAATTTACTTAACCTTATCAAGTTATCGTGTTGGATTGATTAAGTGTTGGTTAACTTAATCCCGTCCCCTCGTCGTATAAAAATGGTCAAGTGTCGTTAGGCAAATCAAGTTACTTAACCTACCCAACCCTGTCATGTCGGTTAAGTGTCATTAGTCAAATTAAATTACTTAACCCATTTGTCCATGTCATATTTGGTTAAGCCTCATTAATCAAATTAACTTAACCCTATTATGCGGCATTAATTACTTAATGCACCCCAACCTCTCACATTAGACTTTGTTGTGGTTACTAGTTAAGCCGGTCGGTTCCGGGTAGCTTTACACCACAACTTGGTCTAACCTCGGGTTCAAGCACAACATGACCAACTTCTCACATTGGGTCCTATTGTTTGCAACTACTAGTTAGGCCGGTCGGTTCCGGGTAGTTTTACGTTGCAAACTCAACCCAACCTCGAGTTGGCCACTTTCATGTTTAGTCTAGTGTCATGTTCATAGTCAAGTTTTCAAGCAATTGGGTAGACCTAACTTAATAGGTAAATTCCCAATGGGTAGACCTAACTTAATAGGTAAATTCCCAAGCTTATGTTTTTATGCATACTTACATGTCAACTTCCATGTTATATTTCAAATCATGTTTTCAAGTATAAACACATGTCATATTTAACGTTACATGTTGTCATGTTTATACCCATTTACCCAAGTCATATTCATGTCATTATGTTTCCCCATAATGTGACCCCAACGCTTTTTTTAAACTAGCATATACGTTCGCAACAACGTGATGGATTAAAAGAAGAGACTTGGCAAAGGAATGACAAAAATGGGTATTAAGCCACAAGTTAATCATGGTGGCAAATGAGGCACAAATGTGTTCATTAGCTTGCATGTTACATTCTTAAGCCTCAAAAACATGCATAAACCCAAACTTGGTACATAAGCGAATCATGGTGACAAAAGACATGGAATGATGGCTAGAAACTCGCATATATCATCATATAAGGATTATGACTTCATATGCAAGGTGACATAATGATTATGAAGATTCTCATGTTGCATAATGCAACATTTCAACATAAAGGTCAAAGCTTTATGACCACAAGACCAAGGTAATGACTTTATAAGCTTGCATAAGATGATAGCATGCTACATACTAATGTTTAAACCCACTTACAACATGTCATATTAAGTTTAAAGTTCATATCTAATAGTAGGAGAAGGGCTTACATTGCTATGAAGGCCTAAATCGATTAAACTAAAGCTTGTGATGAAGCCTATGCATGCCATCACCCAAAAACCCAAAGATGGATGCTCCAAACCCACCAAAACACCATCTTTATGAACAAAGATCAAAGCTTTTGCCTTGAAATCAACTTGAGAAGCTCTCATACTAACATAGGGACTCTCTAACACTCTCATGATCATGAAACCTCTCATAGAAATGAAGTGGAGGCTAGGATAGTTGAGTGGAGGCCATGAGAGTAGAAATTTGGCCATAGTTTAGTTACATGAATGAATAATGAGGATTTAGGAGAGGGTTAGGGGCTTATTTATAGATTAGGCAAGTGTTTTAGGCCATAGGATTAAACCTAGATTCAATCCAAGCCATCAAAGCATGTCTTGGGGAAGAAGTCAAGTGTAGGAACCATCTAGGGCCTTTAGATTAAAGATGAACCATGAGAACCATTCAAATGCAAAATCTGCATTTGAGCGAATCGGCCCACGGGTTGACAGCCAAACACCCTGGATTAACCCCTAGTCGACCCAGCGGGCTCGGGTCGACCTCAAAAATCGGCCGGTTCGGTTATTCCCCTCTCCCAATTCGCTGTTTTGAATATTTTTGCATATTTATTTATTTAATTTTCAATTATATATATATATATCATTATATATATATTTCTCTGCGCAACCCATTTCACTTAATTAAGTATACTTTAATTTGGGAATTTTTCGTGAAACTTCGCGAGGCCATATCTTGGTCATACGGACTCCGATTTTCGAAAACTCGGACTCTATTTCACGTATTTTTCCGAGACGAACGCAATGGCATAGCCCGTTTCCCTTGATTCAGATTTTACAGTTTAATTCTGCCTCCATTTATGTTATAACATGTTATTCAAAAATACGGGTTGTTACATCATGTGTTGAATAGAAATATAAATTCATGTGTTAAATAGAAAAATAAATTCATGTGTTGAATAGAAAAATATATATCATGTGTTGAATAAAATATATATTCATGTGTTGAAGAAAATATTCATTTGTTGAATAGAATAACGAAGTTATTGAAATATATAAAGCCGTGTTGATTAGATTGACGCAATTTTGACGTGAACGATATTTATATCGATTTTATTCATTTTTATAATGAATATAGAAAAGAAAGTGATTTCAAAATATAACGTTTTGAAAATATTATCATTTGTATATCGATGATGTGGAACATTCAATTTTGATTCGAAATTGAATATGAAGTTGAAATCGTTTCGAAAACGAATTTAAAACGATTTATAAAATACGTTTTAAAAGGAAATCGACGAAATATATATAATATATATTATATATATATAATGGACTGAATAGAACGCGCCACGGCAGTTCACGAATTTCGACCATTTACTTCGAATGGATATTGCGGGAGATCCGACCGTCGGATTCTCCTAAAACCAGAACCGTTGGGTTCGTATCGAAAAGGGATTTCTAATGAATATTAGAGATTTGAAATCTAACGGTTGGATTTGGAATTATGTCCAAATCAAATTTGGAAAAGGTCGCTGTAAGTGCAGTTCAATGGCCGTTGATGGAAATCGACTGTACGGGCCTTGATAAAATTATTAAAAATAGTAGTAATTTGTGTAAAATCATAAGAAATGATTTGGGATGAAAAACTCAATATTTGAAAAGATAAAAGTAGATTTTTATCGAAAAGAACTAGTTTTGAACTAGAATAATAATTTATTTATTTTTAAAATAAATAAATTGGATTTGAAATGGTTTTGAAAATAACCAGAATTTCCAATAACTGAATTGGAACGGATTTGAATCGAAATTGTCTTTGGAATATTTCGATGTTGGATTTCGTGATGATACAGATATTGTTATGGGAATTTGAAAGATATATTAATATCGTTATTTCCAATACGATATTTGTTGGTCGTAGAATTTGATATCGAATATAAGCCGATATATTTTCTATTCAGAGCCTTGTATTTAATATCAAATGTGATTTGGGTTTGTTGTGAATGGTGTGTTCTTTAAAACTGTTCTTAAACCCAGTTGAGAAAAAGATTAAATCTTTTTATTTTAGATTTAATGAAGTGTACCAATTAAATGGTATTTAATTGGAATTGAATTGGAATTGATTTTTGGGTTTATCGTGAATGGTGTTTTAAATAACACTTGTTCTTAACCCGATAATTAATGGAATGTGATTTTGGGTTTATTGTGAACCGTGTTTTAAACGACATTGGTTCTTTAACCCAGTTAAAGATAGGATATGATTTCCCAAGTTAAATAATCATTGATAGTGATTATTGGGAAGATTAAAACCAAGTGGAGTTTTAATGAATCTTTAATTAGATTGGAATGATCGAGAATGGAGTATCACCAGTTTTGCTCCAGGCGATAGTTAAATCTTTAACTAGATTTGAACGTGAAATGGTAATTGAATTTACCGATAACACCGTGGTGTTAGATATGAAGTATTACCAGTTTTACTTCACGGGATGAATAGGTTGGGATTGGGAAATTAAAATAAATGATTACTTTGGTGTAGTTCGCTAATCCCGACTATTTTGAATTGATATTCAAAGAAGATTAAAGAATAAATTTAAAGAATTTATCTTTGATAAAATTAATGGGAACCTTTCCCAAAGTATAAGAATATTTGAATAAAAGAATATTCTGAATTTGAATGAGGCGTATGTTGTGTTTGTGTAACACTTGTTGAAACACCCCACCTCCGTTAGGGTCACTCTCAAAGGGAATGCCCTAATTTTGGTGGAGGTTTATAAGTCACAGATATACAAGACAGATATAAGAACACATTTTTTTGAACAGCGGAAAACATCAACAACTTTTATTTCAACAAAATACGTGTTACACAAACCATGTCATAATTTGTTTTACAATACTTCCCAAAACATAACATCTCCATAACTGTCTTGATTACATTATTTAAAGAAGCATAAAGAAAACATAAATAAACTGCAAAAGTCCCATGATTGCTGTCCAAAGCCATAGTCCAAAACGGAAAAGATCCAAGCAATACATTCTTTCTCTTCAAACTGGATGTGAAAACTGGTCAAGCTGCGGTATTCCCTCCCTGTGGACCTGGGGGGGGACGAAAGAAAAGTAGAGTCAGACATAAAGCCTGAGTAAGTCTAGGACTATTCAGTCTATGAATAAAGAACTGGGTATGATAAGTATAAACTGGAAATGGAAAAGCATCATAAACTAAGTTAAGTTGTCTAGGGTCGAATACTATCGTACCCCATATTAATCTCTGTACCCATATAAACTAGTTCCCAACAGGCACCCCATAATCAGGGTGAAGTGATCCATTTTCTGATGATCGGCTCCTACTCGCATAGTTACATGTGCCTTACGGCCCCCCGTTGTTGTAATTACCTATGCTGGTCCCACCATGGGGTGTATCAAGTCCCATGGTGGCGGCCCGACACAATTCTAGAATGCACAGGTATGCTACTGGTGCCCAGTGCCTTATTTTTCTGCGCCGGAGTGTGTGCACGCCCGCACCCCGTTAGAACCTACACTGCTGCACCACCGCCGTCGATTTGACCTCTTACAGTCAGCCCAGTAATCGTGCCCCACCCTGCCTAGTTCAGGGTATCCTGATACACCTTGTAGGGTTACTGCTGAAAAGGGTCCCCCGCTACTAGGTTTTCTATTTCTAGCCAATATGCTAAGTTGGTTAAGTGTTTAATAAACCTAACCCCCAATCAGTCTGTTTAGTTTAGCATGTTTCATTTTGATTAAGTATTAATATAATTTACTTAATCCTATCGATCCTGACTCAGCCTTAATTGTCTTATTAAAGCCTCGACCTCTCACATTAGACAGGTATTGTTGTGGCTGCTTGTTGCCGGTTGGGTCCGGGCAGTCTTACGCCACAACTCAGTCTAACCTCGGGTCCTTATTGGGCTCCGTGTTTAACCACCCACATTGGATAGGTATTGTTGTGACTACTGGACAGCCGGGCGGTTCCGGGCAGGTTTACATCACAACTCAATCCAACCTCGGGTTAAACACATCGTATTTTCTACATTTACATATTTTGTCTCTTTTCCTTTTATATGTAAATATTTGCGGCCCATTATTCAAATTTATCTTTATTGGTTAAAATTTATTTATGCCACTTGCTTGTTTTTCAAGGTTGTTGGCATGCGTCAAACATGCCAACACATATGTTCTATATTTTAACCCAAACGTCATTACCCCCATTTCACACGTTCGCTACAATATAAGATATGTTGGGTTTAACATTTAAACCCAACTTAGCCATATGAAAAGGGGAGGCTTATAACATGGTGTTTATAAGGTAATATGAAAAAGGAGAGTGTGAACGCATGAACTTGCAACATAACGATTCAATTAACATGAATTAGGCACATGTGAACTTGCATTGTAATAGCATATAATCATGGCATAAACAATACTTAAACATGAGTCATTCTATTCATATAATCATGGCATAAACAATACTTAAACATGAATCATTCTATTCATATAATTGTGGCATAAACAACACTTAAGCATGAATCATTCTATTCATGTAAACTTGCAATTGGAATGTAAATCTAACTTAATTGTGTCACATATATCACCATATAGTTTTGATAACAACTTAGGCCTAAAACATGTTTTCAACTAGGCATAATATCAAACATAGTTTAGTCATGTTCATAAAGATGTTTACTTTTGTATCTAATACAAAAGTATGATTTGCCTATTCCAACATAGATTCATATAAACCATAGTACTTAGTCGAATCCAATTTCACACTAAAAGTGATCATAAAAGTATGTACATCATATTGACATAATAGTGAATCATATACTTGCATGAATCCCAAATAAATTACTACAACATATGGTTGTTAACATGAATCATGTACTTGTATAAATCCCAAATAAAATACCACAACATATGGTTGTTAACTTCCAACATAAATCACATACTTGCAAATATCCAATCGTATAACATTTCCAAATCGTTTAGAATCAAAAATACATACAAGTATAGATTATTATCGCCACAATTCCATTTCATTGTTAACTTCCAACGTAAATCACATACTTGAAAATATCCAATCGTATACCACAACATTCCCAAATCGTTTAGAATCAAAATAACATACAAATATAGATTACTATCGCCACAATTCCATTTCGCATTTTACACAAATCAAACGCAATTAATTATTCACATCGTAATAGCACTCTACTTACAACGTATGACGAATCTTCAATTCAGGAATCTGAATTCTGAATTTGGAGATGCTATCCTTTGTTGTAGGCGTTGTTTTGATTTGATTGACGTTGCTTTAAGCTTTCAAATTATCTCCTAATTGTCTCTCAATTTCTGACGACTATTCTTAGTCTCTCCTCAGCAGCATGACAGTCTCATCTCCATTTTTGTTTGTGTGAATTAGGGTGAGTCTTAGGACCTTTTTATAGAGTTTGTGAGTTGATTTAGACCTTCGATGGAGCTTGGTTTAATAACAGTCGTTCGTTTGAAAGAGAGAACAACCAGGAGCTGACACCTAGCCCTAGTGACAAGGCAAGGCTCAGAAAATCGACCAAACACAGACCAGGCCAGCCGGGGGGGGGGGGGGGGGGGGGCTGGGTTCGACCTGGCTCCGGGGCCAGGTCGACACCCCAGTCGACACCGTGTCGACTTGGCAGTCGACACGGGTGACCCAGGTCGACTGCCCAGTCGACCTGGCTAGCCCCAGGTCGACTGCCAAGTCGACCTGGGTGCCTTGGGCGGGAATTTTCCCGCCTTGGCCAATCCGGCCCGATTTTGAATTTCGAATTGGTTTTTCTGGGCTGTTTTGGTCTGTTTTAATTTTAAACTGAATTCTGAAACTTCCGGAGGCCATAACTTCTTCATACAAAGTCCGTTTTACGCAAACTCGGACTCTATTTCAAGCAGAATTCCGAGACGAACGCAATGGCGTATCCCATTTCCCTTAATTCTTTGATTTGAAATTAATTATACTTTTAATTTGTGAATTTCACTGTTATAGAATACACGGGGTGTTACATTCTCCCCCACTTAAAAGGATTTCGTCCCCGAAATCTTCAAGTTCAGGAAGAATGTATATCCTAACATCCAAATATCCATCTACTCATCCATCAAACACGAGCATCCATTGTCCTTAAAAGACTTCTAATGCTTCACGATCATATGCGAAGTGTGTGTGTACATGTACTTATCTAATGCAAAATCAGGCGGTCTACTGATTCAGTTGACCTCCTTAATGCGAATTATGTAAGTGCCATGAATCCATTATGTATGCGAATTCTCCTATTCATGATTCTACATGAGTGCACAATCATTCATACAAATGTAACATCCATATGACAACACATTAAAGTTCAACCATATACGAATGCAAACATATATGCATATGCAATATGAAGTGACCGAGCCGATCTAAAACCTAGATTGTGTGTGTATATGCAACCACGAGCAACCATTAGCAATCACTTGCAACCACTTGCAACCATCATCCATAACATGTTTCAATTACATGTTTTCATCCAAAGGGTTTCTTCCTAAAAGATAAGGTCGAGGAGATATACCTAAAAAGATAGATAAAAGCGCAACTTAAGGAAAAAGGAAAGATCAAAGATGTACCCTCGAAAAGAAAAGGGTAGGCTGCGCGTATTCTAGCTTCAGTTTCCCAAGTTGCATCTTCTTCGGCGTCGCTCCACTGAACTTTGACGAGCTTGACTTCGCGGTTGAGTAGCTTCCTCATTTCTGTTCCTAATATGCGGATTGGAACTTTCCTTACGGTTGCTTCGTGTAACACCCCGCCTCCGCTAGGGTCACTCGCAAAGGAATGCACTAGCTTTAGAGGGGCAATATTGGTAAACATGCACAGAAATATCACAAGACAGAATATATAAAATAGCGGAAGTAAAATCGAACTTTCATAAACATGAATACATAAGGTCTAAAGCCTTTTACATCAGAGTACATCAAAACCTGTCTTGCAATAGTAAAGAAGCATAAAGACTTTTTCATAAATTATTCCCCAAATAAAAACAGTAAAGTAGCCATAGCCAGGAAAAGTCCAAGCCATCCATGATGACCTTCAAGCAGAAGAAGTCCGAACTAAACAACAGTATTTCCTCCCTGTAACCTGGGGGGGAAACGGAAGAAAAGAGGCGAAACAAAACGGGTCAGTCAAAAAGACTGAGTAAGCCCTATCTACTATTAGTATAAAAACTAGTAAAGTTAACTGACATGAGAAACTGAGATGAACATAAGCATGATAACAAGATAGATAGGCTAAATCAAAATAACAGGATGAACTACTGAACTCAGGTAAACTAAGGTGTCATGATAAATTACGATGTCAGGATAAAACAAGGTATCACATCGTCAGGTTTCTATCAAGTATAATATCCCCAAGATATCTATCACGTTTAACGTCCCATGGCATCTATCCTGTATATCCGCTCTGCACCTACCGTACTAGTATCCCAACTGTATTACGTGTTATCCGTGAATGACCCTTACTCAAAAGTCGTGTAATGGTCCATGTCAACCTAATATGCCGCATATATAGGTTACTCAACTCATATGTTTCTTTCCATGTATAAGTTCAATCCTTTGCCGTAGGCTGTACGGGCTTTCCCATGTAAACGGTTTATCCTTGAAGTTGTTTTGGACTGCAACCCTTGATGTAGTTGTGTTTCCTTACCATGAACTATCGCGCGTCCACTTAGGATTTATGCCACCTAGGACCGCTAGGGATTATGCTACCTAATGAACGTTTCCGTGTCTCGGTTTGGGTTTTGGCCACCTAGGACCACTAGGGATTACGCCACCCGTCAATCGCGCCCTTGATCCCACGTATGTATCCTGAATCGTTTTCCATGTCTAGATGCACATGTTCCCCAATGTGCCATCCGAGTTCCGTGCCAGGGCAAATCAAGAAATACGGAACTCGGTCGGGAGCTTTAAATCGTCTGCCGATGCAGATATCAAGGTCTGTTTTTGTACCCATGGCTATGGTCCCACGTGACCCCTCCCTCAACTACTGAAAGGCAATCCAAGAAAAATCATGTAAAAGAACCACTCCACGGCCCCACTATAGCCCACTTCCCTACGGGCCAACCTCACCCATGACTCGATAGCAAGCACATGGTCTGTTGGGGGTTCTCTGCCTTTCCGTACGTACACGATTGACTAAAGATGGTAGGTAGTCGGCGATGTGCTATCCAGGGAAAAAACCAAGAATCGTCGACTCCACGCTAATCCATCCCAGTCTTTAGGTCGCTCGCATAGCAACCAAGGCATACATACTCTTGGTCCTTCTAACGCAGACCTTAACCTCTCATGGGCCTAGTATGATTACCTGGTAGCCCACAGAGGGATCCCAAGAATATCCTCACGTCCCCCGAAGCTTCCACTTCGGCACCCAGTGCGCTGGAGCTTTTATCCGAGTCAGATAACTTGCTCCCCCTCGTATACTAAGCGATGACCTACCGTATCAGGTTACTCATCGTTTTTTGAATTATTCCTATGTCCTTAGCTAAGAATTATTACTTAGTTACCCTTAACTAAGGTTTACCACTTAGCTTCCTTTCCCGTTATCCTTGATCAACCACGAGTCTCTACCTAGTTCCTCTAACTAGGGTTGGTCTTATTGGGTTAAGTGTTATCGTTCAAGTCCATGCCTTAACCCGCCCACGAATCACGTCAAGATTGGCTAAGTATTTAAGTTCAAGACTTAGCCCCACAAGTTGGTTAAGTGTACCCAGAGGCTCATGACTTAACCCTATCAGGTCAAATTGGTCAAGTACTAGTTTACCTTAACCCTATCGGATTATCTTGCTAGATTGATTAAGCATAGATTATCTTAATCCCATCAAATTATCGAGTCGGATTGGTTAAGTATATTCTAAAAAGGTCTTGCGACTTAACCTTGTCAGGTCCGCGTATTAGATTGGTTAAGTGTAGGTTACTTAACCTCATCCAATCATCATGTATAATCGGTTAAGTATAAGTTGCTTAACCCCATTAAATTATCACATTAAGTTGGTTGAGTATTGGTTACTTAACCTCATTGAATTACCAAGTTTAAATTGGTTAAGTGTTTAACTTAACCCCATCGAATTACCGTGTTTAGATTAGTTAAGTGTGGATTACTTAACCTCATCTAATTACCGTGGTTAGATTAGTTAAGCCTTAATTACTTAACCCCATCTAATTACCAAGTCGGATTAGTTAAGTGTAAATTACTTAACCCCATCCCCTAATCATCTTGCATGGTTAAGTGTCATTAAGAAATCAAACCCGATCCCACTTAACCTTATCAAGTTATCATGTTGGATTGATTAAGTATTGGTTAACTTAATCCCCGTCCACTAGCCGTATAAAAATGGTTAAGTGTCATTAGGCAAATCAAATCACTTAACCTACCCAACCTTGTCATGTTTTGTTAAGTATCATTAGCCTAATCAATTTACTTAACCCCTTCATCCATGTCATATTTGGTTAAGAGTCATTAATCAAATTAACTTAACCCTATCATGTGACATTAATTACTTAATGCACCCCAACCTCTCACATTAGACTTTGTTGTGGTTACTAGTTAAGCCGGTCGGTTCCGGGTTGCTTTACACCACAACTTGGTCTAACCTCGGGTTCAAGCACAACATGACCAACTTCTTACATTGGGTCCTATTGTTTGCAACTACTAGTTAGGCCGGTCGGTTTCGGGTAGTTTTACGTTGCAAACTCAACCCAACCTCGAGTTGGCCACACTTATATTATCTAAGTGTCATGTTCATCATGTTTCCAAAACATGTTACAAGTTTTTCAAGCATTTGGGTAGACCTAACTTAATAGGTAAATTCCCAAAGGGTAGACCTAACTTAATAGGTAAATTCCCAAGCTTATGTTTTTATGCATACTTACATGTCAACTTCCATGTTATATTTCAAGCCATGTTTTCAAGTTGTATTTTCATGTCATTAGAAATTACCCATAACATAACCCAACGCTTTAAACTCGCATATACGTTCGCAACAACGTAATGGATTAAAAGAAGAGACTTGGCAAAGGAATGACAAAAATGGGTATTAAGCCACAAGTTAATCATGGTGGCAAATGAGGCACAAATGTGTTCATTAGCTTGCATGTTACATTCTTAAGCCTCAAAAGCATGCATAAACCCAAACTTGGCACATAAGCGAATCATGGTGACAAAAGACATGGAATGATGGCTAGAAACTCGCATATATCATCATATAAGGATTATGACTTCATATGCAAGTTGACATAATGATTATGAAGGTTCTCATGTTGCATAATGCAACATTTCAACATAAAGGTTGTAGCTTTTAGCTCATAAGATCAAGATAATGACTTCATAAACTTGCATGACATGATAGCATATATCATTCCCAATGATCAAAACCCAAACTTGCAACATGAACATTTAACTTCATAGTTAATATCTAAGAGTAGGGAAGGGCTTACATTGCTATGAAGGCCTAAATCGATTAAACTAAAGCTTATGATGAAGCCTATGCATGCCATCACCCAAAAACCCAAAGATGGATGCTCCAAATCACTAAAAACACCATCTTTATGAACAAAGATCAAAGCTTTTGTCTTGAAATCAACTTGAGGGGCTCTCATACTAACATAGGGACTCTCTAATACTCTCATGTTCATGAAACCTCTCATAGAAATGAAGTGGAGGCTAGGATAGTTGAGTGGAGGCCATGAGAGTAGAAATTTTGCCATAGTTTAGTTGCATGAATGAATAATGAGGATTTAGGATAGGTTAGGGTCTTATTTATAGATTAGGCAAGTGTTTTAGGCCATAGGATTAAACCTAGATTCAATCCAAGCCATCAAAGCATGTCTTGGGGAAGAAGTCAAGTGTAGGAACCATCTAGGGCCTTTAGATTAAAGATGAATCATGAGAACCATCCAAATGCAAAATCTGCATTTGAGCGAATCGGCCCACGGGTTGACAGCCAAACACCCTGGATTAACCCCTAGTCGACCCAGCGGGCTTGGGTCGACCTCAAAAATCGGCCGGTTCGGTTATTCCCCTCTCCCAATTCGCTGTTTTGAACATTTTTGCATATTTATTTATTTAATTTTCAATTATATATATATATATATATATATATCAATATATATATATTTCTCTGCGCAACCCATTTCACTTAATTAAGTATACTTTAATTTGGGAATTTTTCGTGAAACTTCGCGAGGCCATATCTTGGTCATACGGACTCCGATTTTCGAAAACTCGGACTCTATTTCGCGTATTTTTCCGAGACGAACGCAATGGCATAGCCCGTTTCCCTTGATTCAGATTTTACAGTTTAATTCTGCCTCCATTTATGTTATAAAAGGTTATTGAAAATACGGGTTGTTACATTCTCCCCACCTTTTAGGATTTCGTCCCCGAAATCTCCAAGTTAGGAAGAACATATCCTACCATCCATCATCCATCTACTCAAAACATCATCCACAAGCAACCATTGTCCTTAGATGATTTCTAATGCTGTATGAATATATGCAAAACGTGTGTGTACATGTTCCTTAGCTAATGCTAATGATCAGGCCTGAATAATCTTTCTAATGCAAAATATGTATAGTGCCATGAATCCAACATGTATGCAAATAGTCCTAGTCATATAGATACTATATGCGTGCTCAATCATTCATTCATGTGCAACAACCGCATGATAATACATTCGATTTCATCCATAAACAAGTATAAATACTCGTGCATATGCAATATGAAATGTGACCGAGTCGAGCTAGTATCTAATGTGTATTCGCGCATCCACGAGCAACCACTTGCAACCATATCAATCATAACATGTTTCAAATACATGTTTACATCCATAGGGTTCTACCTAGAATTCCCTGAAACAGGGTCGAGAAGATAAACAGGACAAACTCCTTACAGGGTTTGTAACGGAGAATAGTACCGAGAGGATGTCCACAAAAGATAGCCTACAAGTAAGCTCTACAGAAAACAGGGATCAAGGATATACTCCCAAAAAGAGATATCATGCGCGTATCTAGTCTTTGACCATCAAAGTCGTCTTTTAACTTCGCGATTTTGTAGCGTTTTATTCCTGTTTCCATAGCATGAGCTGGAACTCATTTCTTCGTCGCCTCTCGTTCCACTTGCACTTATCCTTTTCCTAGAATACTTGACGCAAACATGACTGCGTACTCATGAGCTCATGCAAGCTTTCCAGAATTCACTAATGAATCTCGGACCTCGTACCACAAGGTATTCCACATAGAAGAACTTTCTCTTGAAAGTAAACAGATGCCAACCAGGTTATCAAGCGCACTTACTAAGGTGATTTCTATAACCCATGCATAAGTGAAACAAACCATCCGTCTTATCGGCGAACACCACTCGATTGGGCTTCCAATTTCCCATAAAGGCATCAAGGGATTCTAAGTAACTAACCATGACCGAACCCAAAAGGTTACACGAGACTTCGAGGGTATTACCAAGGCTAGTCAAGAGTCTAACTACCCTCCTATCAAAACCGAGAGTGGCACCCCTTACTGGATAACCACTTCATCCCTAGAATCCATCCATAACCGAGGCATGTCATTCTCAAATCCAAAACAAGTCATGAATAAATGGACCGATTCTCCACAGGACTTGAGACAAAAATGGGATTCTCTATTACACTAGTACTTAAGGTGCAGAGACTCAACTATCGAAGCAGACTTAAATGATACGAACAACGAAGTCCTAACGGGATGGTAGAGAAGAAAAGCTAAACCTTTAACGATATCGTTACCCTCCTTCCGAGGTACTCTAGAAATGAGAGCATACTACTGCCCTCCCGATGATCTTGTCCTTGTCCCATGATACTTAACTATCCGTCCCGTTCCACCATGCCAAAGGTACTCTCTCGTCATGGGTTTCATTGTTCATCTTTCTCTCTCATTCTGGGTTGAGCCATACCAACAAGTTGTTCATCCTTAAACTCGCATCCTTCATCCTCTTTCTCACTATCCTTTCTTATAACGCGGCCATTGGTCTCTCGAGAACCACCTCCATCGCATGGAAAGTACTTTCGTAGATAGAAAAGACTAGTCGCAGTTAAAACCACTGTTACTACAGATGGAGGAAAGAAAGGAAAATAGATTTAATCAAGGAAACAAGGATAGTGCTAATGGCCTTTGGGGAATAGCCTTTTTCTTTTTAAAAGAAAATTTTCTTGAAAAATGCTTCTTTATAAACGATTTTCAAATAGTTTTCAGAAGGTCTTTAAAAACTTTTGCCCAGTCTGGTAACCTTCTGCTCTGATACCAAATGTAACACCCCGCCTCCGCTAGGGTCACTCGCAAAGGAATGCACTAGCTTTAGAGGGGCATTATTGGTAAACATGCACAGAAATATCACAAGACAGAATATATAAAATAGCGGAAGTAAAATCGAACTTCCATAAACATGAATACATAAGGTCTAAAGCCTTTTACATCAGAGTACATCAAAACCTGTCTTGCAATAGTAAAGAAGCATAAAGACTTTTTCATAAATTATTCCCCAAATAAAAACAGTAAAGTAGCCATAGCCAGGAAAAGTCCAAGCCATCCATGATGACCTTCAAGCAGAAGAAGTCCGAACTAAACAACAGTATTTCCTCCCTGTAACCTGGGGGGAAACGGAAGAAAAGAGGCGAAACAAAACGGGTCAGTCAAAAAGACTGAGTAAGCCCTATCTACTATTAGTATAAAAACTAGTAAAGTTAACTGACATTAGAAACTGAGATGAACATAAGCATGATAACAAGATAGATAGGCTAAATCAAAATAACAGGATGAACTACTGAACTCAGGTAAACTAAGGTGTCATGATAAATTACGATGTCAAGATAAAACAAGGTATCACATCGTCAGGTTTCTATCAAGTATAATATCCCCAAGATATCTATCACGTATAACGTCCCATGGCATCTATCCTATATATCCGCTCTGCACCTACCGTACTAGTATCCCAACTGTATTACGTGTTATCCGTGAATGACCCTTACTCAAAAGTCGTGTAATGGTCCATGTCAACCTAATATGCCGCATATATAGGTTACTCAACTCATATGTTTCTTTCCATGTATAAGTTCAGTCCTTTGCCGTAGGCTGTACGGGCTTTCCAATGTAAACGGTTTATCCTTGAAGTTGTTTTGGACTGCAACCCTTGATGTAGTTGTGTTTCCTTACCATGAACTATCGCGCGTCCACTTAGGATTTATGCCACCTAGGACCGCTAGGGATTATGCTACCTAATGAACGTTTCCGTGTCTCGGTTTGGGTTTTGGCCACCTAGGACCACTAGGGATTACGCCACCCGTCAACCGCGCCCTTGATCCCACGTATGTATCGTGAATCGTTTTCCATGTCTAGATGCACATGTTCCCCAATGTGCCATCCGAGTTCCGTGCTAGGGCAAATCAAGAAATACGGAACTCGGTCGGGAGCTTTAAATCGTCTGCCGATGCAGATATCAAGGTCTGTTTTTGTACCCATGGCTATGGTCCCATGTGACCCCTCCCTCAACTACTGAAAGGCAATCCAAGAAAAATCATGTAAAAGAACCACTCCACGGCCCCACTATAGCCCACTTCCCTACGGGCCAACCTCACCCATGACTCGATAGCAAGCACATGGTCTGTTGGGGGTTCTCTGCCTTTCCGTACGTACACGATTGACTAAAGATGGTAGGTAGTCGGCGATGTGCTATCCAGGGCAAAAACCAAGAATCGTCGACTCCACGCTAATCCATCCCAGTCTTTAGGTCGCTCGCATAGCAACCAAGGCATACTCTTGGTCCTTCTAACGCAGACCTTAACCTCTCATGGGCCTAGTATGATTACCTGGTAGCCCACAGAGGGATCCCAAGAATATCCTCACGTCCCCCGAAGCTTCCACTTCGGCACCCAGTGCGCTGGAGCTTTTATCCGAGTCAGATAACTTGCTCCCCCTCGTATACTAAGCGATGACCTACCGTATCAGGTTACTCATCGTTTTTTGAATTAGTCCTATGTCCTTAGCTAAGAATTATTACTTAGTTACCCTTAACTAAGGTTTACCACTTAGCTTCCTTTCCCGTTATCCTTGATCAACCACGAGTCTCTACCTAGTTCCTCTAACTAGGGTTGGTCTTATTGGGTTAAGTGTTATCGTTCAAGTCCATGCCTTAACCCGCCCACGAATCACGTCAAGATTGGCTAAGTATTTAAGTTCAAGACTTAGCCCCACAAGTTGGTTAAGTGTACCCAGAGGCTCATGACTTAACCCTATCAGGTCAAATTGGTCAAGTACTAGTTTACCTTAACCCTATCGGATTATCTTGCTAGATTGATTAAGCATAGATTATCTTAATCCCATCAAATTATCGAGTCAGATTGGTTAAGTATATTCTAAAAAGGTCTTGCGACTTAACCTTGTCAGGTCCGCGTATTAGATTGGTTAAGTGTAGGTTACTTAACCTCATCCAATCATCATGTATAATTGGTTAAGTATAAGTTGCTTAACCCCATTAAATTATCACGTTAAGTTGGTTGAGTATTGGTTACTTAACCTCATTGAATTACCAAGTTTAAATTGGTTAAGTGTTTAACTTAACCCCATCGAATTACCGTGTTTAGATTAGTTAAGTGTGGATTACTTAACCTCATCTAATTACCGTGGTTAGATTAGTTAAGCCTTAATTACTTAACCCCATCTAATTACCAAGTCGGATTAGTTAAGTGTAAATTACTTAACCCCATCCCCTAATCATCTTGCATGGTTAAGTGTCATTAAGAAATCAAACCCGATCCCACTTAACCTTATCAAGTTATCATGTTGGATTGATTAAGTATTGGTTAACTTAATCCCCGTCCACTAGCCGTATAAAAATGGTTAAGTGTCATTAGGCAAATCAAATCACTTAACCTACCCAACCTTGTCATGTTTTGTTAAGTATCATTAGCCTAATCAATTTACTTAACCCCTTCATCCATGTCATATTTGGTTAAGAGTCATTAATCAAATTAACTTAACCCTATCATGTGACATTAATTACTTAATGCACCCCAACCTCTCACATTAGACTTTGTTGTGGTTACTAGTTAAGCCGGTCGGTTCCGGGTAGCTTTACACCACAACTTGGTCTAACCTCGGGTTCAAGCACAACATGACCAACTTCTTACATTGGGTCCTATTGTTTGCAACTACTAGTTAGGCCGGTCGGTTTCGGGTAGTTTTACGTTGCAAACTCAACCCAACCTCGAGTTGGCCACACTTATATTATCTAAGTGTCATGTTCATCATGTTTCCAAAACATGTTACAAGTTTTTCAAGCATTTGGGTAGACCTAACTTAATAGGTAAATTCCCAAAGGGTAGACCTAACTTAATAGGTAAATTCCCAAGCTTATGTTTTTATGCATACTTACATGTCAACTTCCATGTTATATTTCAAGCCATGTTTTCAAGTTGTATTTTCATGTCATTAGAAATTACCCATAACATAACCCAACGCTTTAAACTCGCATATACGTTCGCAACAACGTAATGGATTAAAAGAAGAGACTTGGCAAAGGAATGACAAAAATGGGTATTAAGCCACAAGTTAATCATGGTGGCAAATGAGGCACAAATGTGTTCATTAGCTTGCATGTTACATTCTTAAGCCTCAAAAGCATGCATAAACCCAAACTTGGCACATAAGCGAATCATGGTGACAAAAGACATGGAATGATGGCTAGAAACTCGCATATATCATCATATAAGGATTATGACTTCATATGCAAGTTGACATAATGATTATGAAGGTTCTCATGTTGCATAATGCAACATTTCAACATAAAGGTTGTAGCTTTTAGCTCATAAGATCAAGATAATGACTTCATAAACTTGCATGACATGATAGCATATATCATTCCCAATGATCAAAACCCAAACTTGCAACATGAACATTTAACTTCATAGTTAATATCTAAGAGTAGGGAAGGGCTTACATTGCTATGAAGGCCTAAATCGATTAAACTAAAGCTTATGATGAAGCCTATGCATGCCATCACCCAAAAACCCAAAGATGGATGCTCCAAATCACTAAAAACACCATCTTTATGAACAAAGATCAAAGCTTTTGTCTTGAAATCAACTTGAGGGGCTCTCATACTAACATAGGGACTCTCTAATACTCTCATGTTCATGAAACCTCTCATAGAAATGAAGTGGAGGCTAGGATAGTTGAGTGGAGGCCATGAGAGTAGAAATTTTGCCATAGTTTAGTTGCATGAATGAATAATGAGGATTTAGGATAGGTTAGGGTCTTATTTATAGATTAGGCAAGTGTTTTAGGCCATAGGATTAAACCTAGATTCAATCCAAGCCATCAAAGCATGTCTTGGGGAAGAAGTCAAGTGTAGGAACCATCTAGGGCCTTTAGATTAAAGATGAATCATGAGAACCATCCAAATGCAAAATCTGCATTTGAGCGAATCGGCCCACGGGTTGACAGCCAAACACCCTGCATTAACCCCTAGTCGACCCAGCGGGCTCGGGTCGACCTCAAAAATCGGCCGGTTCGGTTATTCCCCTCTCCCAATTCGCTGTTTTGAACATTTTTGCATATTTATTTATTTAATTTTCAATTATATATATATATATATCAATATATATATATTTCTCTGCGCAACCCATTTTACTTAATTAAGTATACTTTAATTTGGGAATTTTTCGTGAAACTTCGCGAGGCCATATCTTGGTCATACGGACTCCGATTTTCGAAAACTCGGACTCTATTTCGCGTATTTTTCCGAGACGAACGCAATGGCATAGCTCGTTTCCCTTGATTCAGATTTTACAGTTTAATTCTGCCTCCATTTATGTTATAACAGGTTATTGAAAATACGGGTTGTTACACTTCGCGTTCCACTTCAGCTTCTTCTAGGATATTTGGCTCTACCACTTCAGCAGACTCATGTAGACATTTTCGGAGATGTGAAACGTGAAAGACGTTGTGAACTCCGGCCAATTTTTCGGGTAGCTCTAATCTATAGGCCATTTTCCCAATTTTCTCGATGATAGGGAATGGCCCTACGAACCTTGGTGCTAGCTTTCCTGTGGTTCCAAAACGAACAACATTCCTTAGCGGAGTTACCTTAAGGAAAACTCTGTCCCCAACCTCAAATTCAAGGTCGGTCCTCCTCTTGTCGGCGTAGGACTTTTGTCTGTCTTGGGCCGTCTATATCCTTCTTCGTATTAAGTCTACTTTCTCTGAAGTCTCTCGGATCATATCTGGTCCAAGTATGAGCTTATCAGTAGACTCCCACCAACAAGTGGGTGATCGGCACGGTCTTCCATATAAAGCTTCGAAGGGCGCCATTCCGATGGTTGCTTGATAGCTGTTGTTGTAGGAAAATTCCACCAAAGGAAGATGGTCTTCCCATGTCCCTCCGAAGTCAAGGACGCACAGTCTTAAAAGGTCCTCCAAAACTCTGTTCACTCTTTCTGTTTGGCCGTCGGTTTGGGGATGATAGGCTGTGCTCAAGCATAACTGTGTGCCTACCGCTTCTTGCAGACTCCGCCAAAACTCACTTGTGAAGATAGGGTCTCGGTCACTAACAATGCTGGATGGTATTCCATAGAGTCGAACAATTTCCTTGAGGTAAAGAGAGGCTAGGGATGAGGCAGTTCTTTTACTTTTGATAGGTAAAAAGTGGGCGCTTTTAGTAAGCCTATCCACTATTACCCAAATGCTAGTGTTGCCTCTCCTAGACCTAGGCAGCCCATCGATGAAGTCCATTGAGATGCTATCCCACTTCCACTGCGGGACCTCTAGAGGATGGAGCGGACCACCGGGCTTTTTCTGTTCCGCCTTAACCTGTTGGCACACCATACACGTAGAAATAAATTCTGCCATGTCTTTCTTCATGTCGTTCCAAAAGAAAGTTCTTTTTATGTCCTTGTACATTTTATCTCCTCCCGGATGTATCGTCATCTTGGAGTGATGTGCTTCCTCGAGAACCTTCTTTACTAAATCCCTTGTCTGTGGGACGCATAGTCTTCCGTCTCGCCTTAGCCAACCCTTATCGTCGATGGAGTACCTGTCGAGGTGACTTGAAGTCTCACCCCTAATTAGTCTATCAATCGTCTCCACAAGCTGAGGGTCTTCGCGTTGTGATGTCCCTATTGAGTCCACTAAAGTCGGGCGTACTTCGAGAGATGCTAGCAAGCCTGGTACAAAATCAGAGGAGGGCCTAAAGTCAAAGCTGGCTATAAACTCTAGGCTTTGTCTTTCAACAAACAGCGGGCTTAGGGTCAGTTTCTTTCGGCTCAACGCGTCTGCCACTACGTTGCCTTTTCCCGGAGTATAGGAGATCTCGAAATCATACGAGGCAAGAAACTCCATCCACCTCTGTTGCCTCAAGTTGAGGTCCTTCTGCGAGAAAAGGTATTTCAACGATTTATGGTCAGTGTAAAGTTCGAACTTCTCACCTAGGAGATAGTGTCGCCAAGACTTGAGTGCAAAGACGATGGCAACTAACTCAAGATCGTGGGTCGGGTAGTTCTTTTCATGCACTTTCAATTGTCTCCCGCCATAAGCTACTACCCTTCCTTCTTGCATTAAGACAACGCCTAGCCCTGTCCCACATGCATCTGTATAAACTGTGAACATCTTGCTTCCATCTGGCAGTGTTAAAACTGAGGCTGTTGTAAGAGCCCATTTCAGTCGTTGGAAAGCAAACTCGCAATCCAAGTCCCAATTGAACACTAGATTCTTCTTGGTCAACTTTGTGAGCGGAGCTGATATCTTTGCAAAGTCTCTGATGAATTTTTGATAGAAGCCTACTAGCCCGAGAAAGCTTCGGACCTCTGTTGCGTTCTTTGGTGTCTTCCAATCCTGCACTGCTACTACCTTAGCTGGGTCTACAGCTAACCCTTCCTTGGATACTATGTGCCCAAGAAATCTTACTTCCTCTCTCCAAAAGTGGCATTTGGAGAATTTGGCTTTTAGCTGATGGACTCGCAGAGTTTCCATGATTGCCCTTAAGTGCTGAGCATGTTCCTCTTCACTCTTTGAGAAGATAAGGATATCGTCTACGAAGACCACTACGAACTTATTGTGGAAATCTCTGAACACCCTACTCATTAGGTCCACGAAGTAAGCAGGTGCGTTTGTCAACCCGAAAGGCATGACAAGCCATTCAAAGAAGCCGTCTGGGGTTCTGAATGCCGTTTTATCGATGTTATCTTCAGCCACCCTTAGCTGATGAAAACCGGTCGCTAAATCGAGTTGGGAGAAAACAGACGCTCCTACAAGCTGATCAAACAGATCGTCAATTCTGGGGAGAGGGTGCCTATTCTTTTTCGTTAGCTTGTTGAGCTCCCTATAGTCAACACATAGACGGAGTGAACCATCCGCCTTTGTAGCGAACACCACTGGAGCGCCCCATTCTGAAATGCTTCTTCTAATGAACCCCTTCTCTAGAAGCTCTTTAATCTGTTTACTGAGCTCTTTCCTTTCCCGTGGAGCCATGTGTCTAACGGGCAACGCAACGGGCTTTGCATTATCTACAAGATATATGCGGAAGTCTATCTCCCGCTTCGGAGGCAAGCCCTTCACCTCTTCGAAGACATCCAGATATTCCCGGACCACTCTAACCGATTGCAAATTGTCGACAGAGGCATCTAGCGATTCAAGATAACTAAGCATAACCGCATACGAGGGATTACAAGTAATTTCCAAAGTGTTACCGAGCTGGGTCAGGAGCCTAACAACCCTTTTCTCACAATCAAGGACGGCCCCATTACTGGATAGCCAATCCATGCCCAAAATCAAACCATATCCCGAAAAGCCCATAAAAAAGGCACTACATTTAAATTCTACGCTTAGAATAGAAATTTTCAATCCCACACAGATCATAGACAAATGAGCCGGGCCCCCAATTGGGTTTGAAACAATTAAGGGGTCCTCTACCATACTAGTTTTTAGGTGCAGAGATTCTACTAAAGCAGACGAGATAAAGGAGTGTGATGCGCCAGAATCAAATAAAGTGCGAACGGGGTGATCATAAAGATAAACTACACTTTCTACAGAAGTATTTATACCACGCTGTTGCAGAGGTGGCGCCTTTAGCACATGAACCTGTGCCCCTGAGGTGGATCCAGCCATCTGCCCCTGTCCTCGTTTTTTTGGGCAGTCCTTAGCCATGTGGCCTGTCTAACCGCAAGAAAAGCACCCACCATTCATCTTGGCCTTCTTTTTCCGGCAATCTTTCACTAAGTGCCCCACTTTGCCACAGAAATTACACTTCCTCTTCTCTTTGTTGTCTTTCCCGCCCTTCTTAAAGTCTGTCTTCTTAGGCTGTAAACCCTCTTTCTTCCCTTGAGAGCTTTCTGCCTTTGTCTCCTTCTTGCCCTTATCCTCTTCGTTCAGCAATGCCATCTGTACCAACCTTTCATATTTAGCTCCCATGGGTATATGGGTCATGGCCAAACTGTGTAATGGCTCATTCAACCCTTTGACAAAACGGAGAGCCTTCTTGTGCGAGGTGTTGACTAGGTCCAGTCCGAACCTAGCCAGCTCATCGAGCTGATTAACATACTCTTTGACTGTCTTATTCCCTTGCTTAAGAAATAAGAATTTTTCCAACTGCAAACTCCTTTCCGCGTCTGAGAGAAATTTAGCCTCAAACCTTGCCCTAAAGTCCTCCCATGTTTCCACTGGTCTTTCTGCATTAGTGACTTCCCACCAGTAGGAAGCCTCACCTTTTAGTAGCCACACTGCCAGTTGTACCTTCTTCCTATCTTCTACCTCAAAAATGACGAATAAGTCCTCAGTTTCCTTTAGCCAATTCCTAGCTGCCACGAAAGATTCGGTTCCATGAAATTCCTTTCCTCCCATAGCCTTAAAATCTTTACATATCTTAGCAAAAGTGTTTCCCCGCGGAGGAGGTGGAGGAAGAGGTGCTGATGCAGCTGGTTGATTTCCTGCAGCTGGGGGAGGAGGAACGGTAGGGCCTGGCTGAGTGGCCCTTGCTTCTAAGAATCGTCTAAACCAACCGGGTATTGGTACACCCACTGGCAAGTTAAGTTCTTCGGACATGCTGAAACAAAAAGGATAGATTCAAAACGAAGGATAAGAGATAGTACCTATGGCTTTGGGGGACTTTGCCTTTTTAAAATATAATAATATTTTATCTTTTAAAAATGCTTCTTTAAATTTCCTTTTTGAAAATAAATTTTCAAAACTTTTTATCTTATCTGGTAAACCATGCTCTGATATCAAGTGAAACACCCCACCTCCGTTAGGGTCACTCTCAAAGGGAATGCCCTAATTTTGGTGGAGGTTTATAAGTATAAGTCACAGATATACAAGACAGATATAAGAACACATATTTTTGAACAGCGGAAAACATCAACAACTTTTATTTCAACAAAATACGCGTTACACAAACCATGTCATAATTTGTTTTACAATACTTCCCAAAACATAACATCTCCATAACTGTCTTGATTACATTATTTAAAGAAGCATAAAGAAAACATAAATAAACTGCAAAAGTCCCATGATTACTGTCCAAAGCCATGGTCCAAAACGGAAAAGATCCAAGCAATACATTCTTTCTCTTCAAGCTGGATGTGAAAACTGGTCAAGCTGCGGTATTCCCTCCCTGTGGACCTGGGGGGGGGGGGGGGACGAAAGAAAAGAAGGCGAAAGAAAAGTAGAGTCAGACATAAAGCCTGAGTAAGTCTAGGACTATTCAGTCTATGAATAAAGAACTGGGTATGATAAGTATAAACTGGAAATGGAAAAGCATCATAAACTAAGTTAAGTTGTCTAGGGTCGAATACTATCGTACCCCATATTAATCTCTGTACCCATATAAACTAGTTCCCAATAGGCACCCCATAATCAGGGTGAAGTGATCCATTTTCTGATGATCGGCTCCTACTCGCATAGTTACATGTGCCTTACGGCCCCCCGTTGTTGTAGTTACCTATGATGGTCCCACCATGGGGTGTATCAAGTCCCATGGTGGCGGCCCGACACAATTCTAGAATGCACAGGTATGCTACTGGTGCCCAGTCCCTTATTTTTCTGCGCCGGAGTATGTGCACGCCCGCACCCCGTTAGAACCTACACTGCTGCACCACCGCCGTTGATTTGACCTCTTACAGTCAGCCCAATAATCGTGCCCCACCCTGCCTAGTTCAGGGTATCCTGATACACCTTGTAGGGTTACTGCTGAAAAGGGTCCCCCGCTACTAGGTTTTCTATTTCTAGCCAACATGCTAAGTTGGTTAAGTGTTTAATAAACCTAACCCCCAATCAGTCTATTTAGTTTAGCATGTTTCATTTTGATTAAGTATTAATATAATTTACTTAATCCTATCGATCCCGACTCAGCCTTAATTGTCTTATTAAAGCCTCGACCTCTCACATTGGACAGGTATTGTTGTGGCTGCCTGTTGCCGGTTGGGTCCGGGCAGTCTTACGCCACAACTCAGTCTAACCTCGGGTCCTTATTGGGCTCCGTGTTTAACCACCCACATTGGATAGGTATTGTTGTGACTACTGGACAGCCGGGCGGTTCCGGGCAGGTTTACATCACAACTCAATCCAACCTCGGGTTAAACACATCGTATTTTCTACATTTACATATTTGCTCACTTTTCCTTCTATATGTAAATATTTGCGGCCCATTATTCAAATTTATCTTTATTGGTTAAAATTTATTTATGCCACTTACTTGTTTTTCAAGGTTGTTAGCATGCGTCAAACATGCCAACACATATGTTCTATATTTTAACCCAAACGTCATTACCCCCGTTTCACACGTTCGCTACAATATAAGATATGTTGGGCTTAACATTTAAACCCAACTTAGCCATATGAAAAGGGGAGGCTTATAACATGGTGTTTATAAGGTAACATGAAAAAGGGGAGTGTGAACGCACGAACTTGCAACATAACGATTCAATTAACATGAATTAGGCACATGTGAACTTGCATTGTAATAGCATATAATCATGGCATAAACAATACTTAAACATGAGTCATTCTATTCATATAATCATGGCATAAACAATACTTAAACATGAATCATTCTATTCATATAATCGTGGCATAAACAACACTTAAGCATGAATCATTCTATTCATGTAAACTTGCAATTGGAATGTAAATCTAACTTAATTGTGTCACATATATCACCATATAGTTTTGATAACAACTTAGGCCTAAAACATGTTTTCAACTAGGCATAATATCAAACATAGTTTAGTCATGTTCATAAAGATGTTTACTTTTGTTTCTAATACAAAAGTATGATTTGCCTATTCCAACATAGATTCATATAAACCATAGTACTTAGTCGAATCCAATTTCACACTAAAAGTGATCATAAAAGTATGTACATCATATTGACATAATAGTGAATCATATACTTGCATGAATCCCAAATAAATTACTACAACATATGGTTGTTAACATGAATCATGTACTTGTATAAATCCCAAATAAAATACCACAACATATGGTTGTTAACTTCCAACATAAATCACATACTTGCAAATATCCAATCGTATAACATTTCCAAATCGTTTAGAATCAAAAATACATACAAGTATAGATTATTATCGCCACAATTCCATTTCGTTGTTAACTTCCAACGTAAATAACATACTTGCAAATATCCAATCGTATACCACAACATTCCCAAATCGTTTAGAATCAAAATAACATACAAATATAGATTACTATCGCCACAATTCCATTTCGCATTTTACACAAATCAAACGCAATTAATTATTCACATCGGAATAGCACTCTACTTACAACGTATGACGAATCTTGAATTCAGGAATCTGAATTTGGAGATGCTATCCTTTGTTGTAGGCGTTGTTTTGATTTGATTGACGTTGCTTTAAGCTTTCAAATTATTTCCTAATTGTCTCTCAATTTCTGACGGCTATTCTTAGTCTCTCCTCAGCAGCATGACGGTCTCATCTCCATTTTTGTTTGTGTGAATTAGGGTGATTCTTAGGTCCTTTTTATAGAGTTTGTGAGTTGATTTAGACCGTCGATGGAGCTTGGTTTAATAACAGCCGTTCGTTTGAAAGAGAGACCAACCAGGAGCTGACACCTAGCCCTAGTGACAAGGCAAGGCTCAGAAAATCGACCAAACACAGACCAGGCCAGCCCGGGGGGGGGGGGGGGGGGCTGGGTTCGACCTGGCTCAGGGGCCAGGTCGACACCCCAGTCGACACTGTGTCGACTTGGCAGTCGACACGGGTGACCCAGGTCGACTGCCCAGTCGACCTGGCTAGCACCAGGTCGACTGCCAAGTCGACCTGGGTGCCTTGGGCGGGAATTTTCCCGCCCTGGCCAATCCGGCCCGATTTTGAATTTCGAATTGGTTTTTCTGGGCTGTTTTGGTCTGTTTGAATTTTAAACTGAATTCTGAAACTTCCGGAGGCCATAACTTCTTCATACGGAGTCCGTTTTACGCACTAAGACTCTATTTCAAGCAGAATTCCGAGACGAACGCAATGGCGTATCCCGTTTCCCTTAATTCTTTGATTTGAAATTAATTATACTTTTAATTTGTGAATTTCACTGTTATAGAATACACGGGTTGTTACATTCTCCCCCACTTAAAAGGATTTCATCCCCGAAATCTTCAAGTTCAGGAAGAATGTATATCCTAACATCCAAACATCCATCTACTCATCCATCAAACACGAGCATCCATTGTCCTTAAAAGACTTCTAATGCTTCATGATCATATGCGAAGTGGGTGTGTACATGTACTTATCTAATGCAAAATCAGTCGGTCTACTGATTCAGTTGACCTCCTTAATGCGAATTATGTAAGTGCCATGAATCCATTATGTATGCAAATTCTCCTATTCATGATTCTACATGAGTGCACAATCATTCATACAAATGCAACATCCATATGACAACACATTAAAGTTCAACCATATACGAATGCAAACATATATGCATATGCAATATGAAGTGACTGAGCCGATCTAAAACCTAGATTGTGTGTGTATATGCAACCACGAGCAACCATTAGCAATCACTTGCAACCACTTGCAACCATCATCCATAACATGTTTCAATTACATGTTTTCATCCAAAGGGTTTCTTCCTAAAAGATAAGGTCGAGGAGATATACCTAAAAAGATAGATAAAAGCGCAACTTAAGGAAAAAGGAAAGATCAAAGATGTACCCTCGAAAAGAAAAGGGTAGGCTGCGCGTATTCTAGCTTCAGTTTCCCAAGTTGCCTCTTCTTCGACGTCGCTCCACTGAACTTTGACGAGCTTGACTTCGCGGTTGCGTAGCTTCCTCACTTCTGTTCCTAATATGTGGATTGGAACTTTCCTTACGGTTGCTTCGCGTTCCACTTCAGCTTCTTCTAGGATATTTGGCTCTACCACTTCAGCAGACTCATGTAGACATTTTCGGAGATGTGAAACGTGAAAGACGTTGTGAACTCCGGCCAATTTTTCGGGTAGCTCTAATCTATAGGCCATTTTCCCAATTTTCTCGATGATAGGGAATGGCCCTACGAACCTAAGTGCTAGCTTTCCTGTGGTTCCAAAACGAACAACGTTCCTTAGCGGAGATACCTTAAGGAAAACTCTGTCCCCAACCTCAAATTCAAGGTCGGTCCTCCTCTTGTCGGCGTAGGACTTTTTTCTGTCATGGAACGTCTTCATCCTTCTTCGTATTAAGTCTACTTTCTCTGAAGTCTCTCGGATCATATCTGGTCCAAGTATGAGCTTATCAGTAGACTCCCACCAACAAGTGGGTGATCGGCACGGTCTTCCATATAAAGCTTCGAAAGGCGCCATTCCGATGGTTGCTTGATAGCTGTTGTTGTAGGCAAATTCCACCAAAGGAAGATGGTCTTCCCATGTCCCTCCGAAGTCAAGGACGCACAGTCTTAAAAGGTCCTCCAAAACTCTATTCACTCTTTCTGTTTGGCCGTCGGTTTGGGGATGATAGGCTGTGCTCAAGCATAACTGTGTGCCTTTCGCTTCTTGCAGACTCCGCCAAAACTCACTTGTGAAGATAGGGTCTCGGTCACTAACAATGCTGGATGGTATTCCATGGAGTCGAACAATTTCCTTGAGGTAAAGAGATGCTAGGGATGAGGCAGTTCTTTTACTTTTGACAGGTAAAAAGTGGGCGCTTTTAGTAAGCCTATCCACTATTACCCAAATGCTAGTGTTGCCTCTCCTAGACCTAGGCAGCCCATCGATGAAGTCCATTGAGATGCTATCCCACTTCCACTGCGGGACCTCTAGAGGATGGAGCAGACCGCCAGGCTTTTTCTGTTCCGCCTTAACCTGTTGGCACACCATACACTTAGAAACAAATTATGCCACGTCTTTCTTCATGCCGTTCCAAAAGAAAGTTCTTTTTATGTCCTTGTACATTTTATCCTCCCGGATGTATCATCATCTTGTAAAATGGTGTTTATAAGGTAACATGAAAAAGGGTAGGCTTATAACATGGTGTTTATAAGGTAACATGAAAAAGGGGAGTGTGAACGCATGAACTTGCAACATAACGATTCAATTAACATGAATTAGGCACATGTGAACTTGCATTGTAATAGAATATAATCATGGCATAAACAATACTTAAACATGAGTCATTCTATTCATATAATCATGGCATAAACAATACTTAAACATGAATCATTCTATTCATATAATCGTGGCATAAACAACACTTAAGCATGAATCATTCTATTCATGTAAACTTGCAATTAGAATGTAAATCTAACTTAATTGTGTCACATATATCACCATATAGTTTTGATAACAACTTTGGCCTAAAACATGTTTTAAACTAGGCATAATATAAAACATAGTTTAGTCATGTTCATAAAGATGTTTACTTTTGTTTCTAATACAAAAGTATGGTTTGCCTATTCCAACATAGATTCATATAAACCATAGTACTTAGTCGAATCCAATTTCACACTAAAAGTGATCATAAAAGTATGTACATCATATTGACATAATAGTGAATCATATACTTGCATGAATCCCAAATAAATTACTACAACATATGGTTGTTAACATGAATCATGTACTTGTATAAATCCCAAATAAAATACCACAACATATGGTTGTTAACTTCCAACATAAATCACATACTTGCAAATATCCAATCGTATAACATTTCCAAATCGTTTAGAATCAAAAATACATACAAGTATAGATTATTATCGCCACAATTCCATTTCGTTGTTAACTTCCAACGTAAATCACATACTTGCAAATATCCAATCGTATACCACAACATTCCCAAATCGTTTAGAATCAAAATAACATACAAATATAGATTACTATCGCGACAATTCCATTTCGCATTTTACACAAATCAAACGCAATTAATTGTTCACAACGGAATAGCACTCTACTTACAACGTATGACGAATCTTCAATTCAGGAATCTGAATTCTGAATTTGGAGATGCTATCCTTTGTTGTAGGCGTTGTTTTGATTTGATTGACGTTGCTTTAAGCTTTCAAATTATCTCCTAATTGTCTCTCAATTTCTGACGGCTATTCTTAGTCTCTCCTCAGCAGCATGACGGTCTCATCTCCATTTTTGTTTGTGTGAATTAGAGTGAGTCTTAGGTCCTTTTTATAGAGTTTGTGAGTTAATTTAGACCGTCGATGGAGCTTGGTTTAATAACAGCCATTCGTTTGAAAGAGAGACCAACCAGGAGCTGACACATAGCCCTAGTGACAAGGCAAGGCTCAGAAAATCGACCAAACATAGACCAGGCCAGCCGGGGGGGCTGGGTTCGACCTGGCTCAGGGGCCAGGTCGACACCCCAGTCGACACCGTGTCGACTTGGCAGTCGACACGGGTGACCCAGGTCGACTGCCCAGTCGACCTGGCTAGCCCTAGGTCGACTGCCAAGTCGACCTGGGTGCCTTGGGCGGGAATTTTCCCGCCCTGGCCAATTCGGCCCGATTTTGAATTTCGAATTGGTTTTTCTGGGCTGTTTTGGTCTGTTTGAATTTTAAACTAAATTCTGAAACTTTCGGAGGCCATGACTTCTTCATACGGAGTCCGTTTTACGCAAACTCGGACTCTATTTCAAGCAGAATTCCGAGACGAACGCAATGGCGTATCTCGTTTCCCTTAATTCTTTGATTTGAAATTAATTATACTTTTAATTTGTGAATTTCACTGTTATAGAATACACGGGGTGTTACACTTGTTTATTATATACGCGAGTTATTCAGAAAGACCGGGTTTATCCCATTTTGAATAACTGATTCGACGTGGTGTCGAAGATGAAGATGGTGGTCGAAGACCGGAGGTCTTCACATCATTTGAGTGATTACTGATGATCTTGATTGGGCTGTACACCCAAGAGGAGGGAATCAGTTGGTGATCGTCTAGACGTACTTGGAGATCGATGGATATGCGAGGTACAAGGTGCCTCCGGTTTCGTTCAGACCCAGAACAGACTTGTAAATGGACTGTGTGTCTGACATTGGATTATATTCTATGTGATTGATTTCTATTAAATATATATCTGTTTGGCGGCGGAGAATTTATTCTCTTGCTTAACACCCTTCTCTGAGACGTACGAGCTCAGGGGTTATATATTGATGGATATCAATCGCATGGAGTGAATTGCCTGTGTGGCATGCCTAAGTGGCAAATGATCAAGGCTTCTGTTGAAAAGCAAAGTCTTGTGGTTGATGATCAAAGCACGGCCTGTGTGGCATAGCTTTGTGTAGCATTGATTCGCGAGCCTCACACCCCGGTTGTGAACCAAAAACGGGAGAGGACCTCAGGGAGGACATGCGTTTTCTTCTAGCTAGGGTGGTGTCAGTGACCTACCAGCCCTGACATTTATATTATTTTCACCTGTGTGGTTGTTGCTGTTGCGAGGCGCCTCGGATATATCAGTGACTATGTGGAGCCGATGGAGTCATTGGACTCATTGGCACCCCCAAAGGGTGGGGAAACGCAGTATTCAGGCATTTTAATCCACATCGGTGGACCGGCCCTGACGATCCAAGGGCCCACCTGAGTTTGGGTCCTGAGGGACGGGCTAGAGCATCTCGAATCGGTAGAGGACTATCTTTTGCCTCGGTTCACATATGGAAATCCAATTTCCAATACGTGACTTTGCGGTTTTGAATGTAGAGCCTAGTATGGCAACATGATATATGGTACTCATGCCGTCTATGATTGATATTTATGATTGAAATTGTTTTAATACTATGCACTTATAGTAATAATAAAAGATGAAATCTAGCGTATCAAGCATTCTTTGGCTATTATAAGGTAAAACCCTATCCTCCGTCTTGTGTTGCATTGTGTGATGGGACCTGGGTCTTATAATAGCTTCATTGTTTCTTATTTAGCATTGCGCTGTTGTTTTATGCATTGGTATTCTTGGGAGGAAACCCGTTCCGTGTTATACGGCGTGGTCTCTTGATTTACCTAACTTTAAAATAAAGATTAATAACTATTTTAGTTCTCACACCAGTCACATGACTGACCTGGAGTTTATTGTTTTAACCTAAACTCTGGGTGCCCCTATTTTGACACGAGCAGCTAGTAGTTTTGGTTTTGCAGATTTATATTCACAGGATCCTGATTTACAGCTGAAGCGGTATTCGGAAAGCTCTGTATCCATGTATCTGTTTTCAGTTGTGCTTTGTATTGTTTTTCCGCTGCGATGTATTTAAATGTAATTTAAACCTCTGATATTTTATGTGTAATATTGATTCATACTCTGTATATTCTTGTATTCTAATGGAATTGTTGTAATATACAATGAAAATTTCTTCTGTTTGCGTTCAAATTTGTCGTGTTCTCAACTCAATCCGTGATTTCCCGTAAGGGGGATTTCGGGTCGTAAAATCTTGGTATCAGAGCTTTGGTTTACAAAGCTCAGAGAACAAGACACATTAGAACCATACGAAAGAATTCATCAGAGTTTGGATCAGTAATATCCAATAAGAATGACTCGTTAGAGATGGGATCAGTAGTATCCTAGAACGAGTGTGAAGAGTATATCTTTAAAGTGAAAACAAATTTTGTTTTGAAAAATTAAATTCAATTATACGTATTTGAATATTTATTTGTATTGATTTGGACAATCTAGTATATAAAGATTTTGCTTATACGTCTGATCCGCGTGTATTTGAAGTTTTAATATACTGGATAGATATAGAATCACACTCTAATCTCCCGGAGATGATTCTGATGATGAGGCCTCATCATCAGTGTTTATATTCGAGTGCCGAAAGTGTGATATCTATATATTTCCATTAGACTGGTGTGAGAACCAAAATATAGTTAGAATATATTGTTGTGACTTGGCATCAAAAATGTGATTTTTTTTTACTATATATATCAAAGTTTTGAATTTGAAAAGCTAATCAACAAATCGATTGCTGATTGTGTTGTTTGTTTATTATTTTGATTAATTGGATGTTGAACCTTTAACCAAATTGAACCAAATGTTGAACTGTATTGAAAATTTGTCGCATTTGCATACATATACATGTACTTACATTAAACAGGTCATAGCAAAGAGGCTAGAGCAGAGAATAAAATTTGTTTGCCCGACAAATAGGTACATGTTTACTGTATTTCTTTGGGTTTGGATGATTTTATGAGCTGATTGGCTGTTTCTTTTTCTTTTTGGATTGGTGAGGGCCATGGGAGGCTATTTGAAATATCCCGAAGTCCCCAGTGCAGGGGAGGTTATGGCGAATTTTCGAAAATCTAGGGTGTTAGCCAAATTTTTGAAAATTTTGAAAAGTTCTTAGAAACTGAAAAGTTGAAGAACTTAAGCCGTAATGGAAATAATGAAAGTTGAGTTCGTTTGTAAAACAACTTTCAGCTTCGTTCCTTTTCGGGGACGAAAAGTTTTAAGTGGGGGAGATTGTAATAACCCGGAAATCCGAGCCAATTTAAAATTTTTATTTTGGCAATTTTAGTGAATTTTGAATATTTAAAATTAATTATTTTAAATAGTAACGATGATAAATTTAATTTGAATAGAATTAGAATGGAAATATTTATATAGATCGTCGTTAGAATATAATTAATTATTTATAATTATAAAAGGAATTGAAAATGGCGAGGTAGTTCGAAAATTCGATTTCAAATTTCAAATGAATGTACAGGATTCAAAATAAACCGGATTTCAGCGAAACCAAAAATATTTGAATCTATTTGAGAATATATTTCCAACGAATCCGAAAAATTGAAATTTCATAGCGGGAATCAAAAGATACGTCCAGTTGAAAATTCAGAATAGTCGCTATGGAATTCTGGCCCTTAAAAATGGAAATTTTGCAAACGATCTCGGTTTTCGACGAAACCACTTTTGTTGGATCCATGATGTCTAGTTATTGCTAGGTTTCAAAATTCGTAATTTTTCGAATCAATATGTGAGCGTAGCAAAGGAAAACGCGTTTGACCAGTTTCAATTGATTTTAATCGACTGGAAAATGGCCATTTTTCAAACGGTCTCAGAATTTGACGAAATTAGTTTTGTTAGGACCGTATCGTCAATACGAAGCTAGAAAATATTTTTCGGGAAGTCTTAGAGTCCATATGTGGCCCCGGTAAAATGAAATGTGCGTTCATATTCAATATATAGAGTTATATTTTGATTTTGACGGAAACTGATCGAAACGATCGAATCAGCCTACGTTACATATCCCATTGTGTTCGGAATGGGGGTAGTTAGCTATGGACGGCAGGCGGTGGGTCTCGTTTAGAGGTCGGAATTAAAAGTTGCTTTTTGAAATGAAATAGTAAATAAATAAAAAAAAATAAAAATAAAACCTTTTATCTCAGCCCCCCCCCCCACGTTTACTTTTCAAAATTAAAAAAAAAAGGTAGGGGCGACTGGGAGGGGGGAACCCGCCGCTGCCACCCATCGCGGCCCCCCCAGGTGGCGCGCCCACCACCGAAGCCCCTCCTCCTCATGTCGCGTCTCCTCCTTGTAACACCCCGTATTTTCTATAAACATACGAATAACAAATCAAGGCAGAATTAAATTTTAAAATAAGAACCAAGGGAAACGGGTTGCGCCATTGCATTCGTATTGAAATTCTGCTTGAAAATGAGTCCGAGTTTTCGAAAAACGGAGTCCGTATGACCAAGTTATGACCCTCTGAAGTTTCAGGAATTTTCAGAATCGAAAACAGCTCGAAATTCGAACTCAAAATTCGAATTCAAACCCAGAAGCAGGCTGGGCGGGAAATTTCCCGCCCAGGACCCAGGTCGACTGGGGAGTCGACTGGGTAGTCGACCCCCCTGACCATTTCGACTGGGGAGTCGACTGGGTAGTCGACCCCCCTGACCAGGTCGACTGGGTAGTCGACCTAGGGGTCGACCTGCCTCCCGAACCCACTTCCTGAATCTGATGCATTCTGATGTTTTTGGCCGATTTTCTGACCAGATTCATGACTCTAAACCTATATATACAGCCCCCTAGCCTCATTCTCTCTACACCATTTCATTCTGCCTATACTCTGCCTCTGTTCTAATTAAAATAAAAATGGCGTCGTTTCTCTGCTGAAATCTGAACTGGAACTAGGACTAAAGCATCTTCTTCCAAACTGAATAAAATTAAAAGAGAACAACTGCAACTCTTCTTCTTCTTTAAACCAATCAAGGCATGTACAATTGTTTTCCGATATAAAATTTAATTATAGTTGTGACATGATTGTAAATCTGAATTTGAGGTCGTGTATTTTCTTATCTGATCTATATTATTCTGTATCTCTTTCTTCTTTCTGTTCTATAGCCAGGCTACCACGAGCCTGCACCACATCTCATAAGAGATTAACGCGCAAACGCTAAACTTTGGGACAAATAATGAATGATGGCATAATTGGACATGGCTAATCTATGATTGAAAGGACATATGTTGTAAAATAGATTTAGATCTATGCATATTCTGTGAATTGGAAGAAGAGGAACCATTGTATGTTAACATGTGACTTGAGACATTGGACATAACGCATATTTTGAATATATGACATGCATTGAAATCGATGGCTATATTTGGTATAATTTATATGTGAATCTTTTGTACTAGGCAAGTTTAACTAAATTTGGGACATGTGTTATATAGAAAAATTATGACCCTAATCTATGCCATGCAAATTCAATGCAAACGTAGGGTATATAATCATATTGTGAATCATGACAATTATTTAGGCATGTGAACTTAGGCCCGATTTATAATTAGGCAAGATATGTAAATGAAACTTTAGGGAATGATTAAATCTGTTATACTGCCTAATCTGCTAGTTCTGTTATATTGCCTAATCTGCTAGTTCTGTTCATCTGCTAAATCTGTCATCTGCTAAGTCTGCTGAAAATGCCTAATCTGTTATATGCTAAATCTGCTAAATTGCTTAATCTGCTAAATCCGTTAAGAAATCTGTTATCTGATATATCTGTTGAGTTGATATATTTAGTCTGTTATTGACATAATCTGAATTGGCTATAGTTATGAATAACTGACATGTATATTAGGCATGGGCATAAATGGTAAATTATTAGTTAATTGGCCGCAAAGATAAACATGGCTAACTCGAGGTTAGAATGAGTTTGTGGCGTAATCCTTCCCGGAACCGCCCGGCAAATCCAGTGGCCGCAAACAATAGGTTCTAATGTGAGAAGTTAGTCATAACGTGCTTTAAACCCTTGGTTAGACTCAGTTTGTGGCAGAAACCTGCCCAGAACCAACCGGCCTAACCAGTAGCCGCAAATTGTCAGTCTAATATGAGAGGTCTGGGCATTAATATTTAATTAATGAAAATCTGAAATAAATATGATGTCTAAAACGTGTTGGGTGGATAGGGTTAAACCAACTGGACTAATGAAATTAATAAACCCATTTCATGAATCTGTAGGTCCAGTACAAAGTTAGGCAAGTCTGTAAATCTGTTAAATCTTTATGTCTGATCCGTTAGTCTGAAAACTTATTAACTTGATTTTCTGATCTGTGAACTAGTTGACCTGAACTCTGTATGTCTGAACTTGTAAACAAGTTAATCTGAAATCTGTTAGTCTGGGGGCACAAGGTTAGGAGGGAAAATACTTGTGTCATCTGTTGTTTGAGACCCATATTAGTCAGTAACCTTTTCTGGTATCAAAACTTCGACCCAACAGTAGGTAGGGTCCGGGCACGCTTACTGAACTAATTATAAGCGGTTCATTCTGATAATGGCGAGGGGTGTTGATGGTGCGTTCCAACCGGGTCATGTGCGTGCATGGATCACGGCCTGCCTCTGTGGATGTAAGACGCCGTGACATCTGTAAATAGGTCTGTGCCAATTGGTTGTCACTTTAGGGAGTGATACACCCTACTGTGGGGCCGACACAGGGTATTTATGTATTAGGGAGCCGATCGCTTGGGGCAGGGTTTTAGGGTACACTTAGTTCTGTCTGTTTCTGTTGGTACCGTCTGTTTCTGTTGGGTGGTAACACCTGTCTGTTTCTGCGTGGTACCGTCTGTTCGGGTGGTAAAGGCCCATTTACTAGTGTACACCTAATTCTACATTCTGTTTCCGTAGGGATTGATCTGTTTCTGTTTCTGTACCCTCTGATCGGGTGGTAAAGGCCCATTATTAGCATTCTGTTTCTGTCTGTTTCTATTGGGGTAGTAAAAGCCCATTACTAGCATTCTCTTATGTGGAAATTATTCTGTTCCTGTTTCTGTTCAGTTTAGACATTGGGGTGACACCTAATCCTGTTATACTAGTATTAGTGCAAAGAGGTGAAAAGTAGTAGCTTACATCATTCTGTTCTTTTTCTGTTTAACCTAAGTATATCTGCTACTCCTGTTACTGTTATCTCGCATCCAGTTTTATTTTCATGTCATAATTATTATTATCTGTTCATATGCTAAAAGTCACTGGACTTGCCAGACTTTAAGTATGACCTTCCTTGTTTTCGCCCCTTTTTCTTCTGTTTTCCCCCTCAGGTTTGTAGGGTGGAAATCTAGGAGCTTGATTCGGATCTTCTCTGCTTGAAGTATCGTCTGGCTTTGGCATGGCAATTTATGTTGGGGATTATGATTTTAAAAACTATGCATTCTTAAGGCTTTTGTACAAGACTGATATTTTGTACTTGAATTCTGATATTGTGATTTGAAAGGATGTAACCAAACTTACTTCGGTTTCTATTGTAATAAAGCTATAAATTTTTCAAGTACTGTTTTATCTGTCTTGTAAGTTTCTGTTCTGTCTACTAAAACGCTCCATCAAAGTTAAGGCATTCCCTTTGTGAGTGTCCTTAACGGAGGTGGGGTGTTACACATGGTATCAGAGCTGAAGGTTACCAGATCGGGTAAAGTTTTTGAAAACTATTTTCAAAAAGGTTTTAAAAGGAAGTATTTTCGAAAGTAAAGCCTATTTTTGAAGAAAAAAACATAATCCCCAAAAGCCATATATCTATCTTTTGATCCTCCGTTTGAATCTTTGTTTCCTTCTTTCTCCGGGGCTCCCGGCTTTCTGGGAGGTAACCTCATCACGGCATGGTTCTGTAGGCTTGATAAGACTACGACACAGTTCAAAGGGAAAATAAACGCCCGACTTCCATCTGTAGCCGCAGTAGTCTCGCCTACGGCTAATTTTCTTTCGAGCATTGTAGAATTTTCCGTGCGATGGAGGCAGCTTTCGAGGGACTTGTCAAATAGTAAAGATGAGAATGAGGGAGATTGGCTAAGGAGCACAATCCAAGGATGAGAAACTCATGGATATGGACTTGGTTCACAAAAGAGGCAAAAAGGAAACACAAAAGAAGGAAGAAAAGTCTGAAGATAAAGGAGGAGAAAAGTGCTTTACTTATGGAAGCTTGACTCATCTGGACAAGGATTGCCGAAAGAGGAAGGACACTCAACTGTGGTGAGATGGGACACTTCACTAGGGACTGCCCGAAGAAACGGGGGCAAGGACATAGGACATGACCTACTTCGGGAAGGCAGACGAATGCTCTCATAGTTGGTGGATAGGATAGAAGTAGGAAAATTTCCGTGGAGAGTTTAGTTTCCTTATCTGATTATTGAGTTAGAACTCTTTCCGATTAGGGCATTCTGATTTCGTAGTCGAGTCTCTGCACTTTAATACTAGTCTTGTTTCTGATTTGGTTATAGTCTCAAACCCCATAGGGGTTACGACTCATCTTCTTGTGATAGATTGGGGTTTGAGAGATATCTGTGTTAGGCGTCAAGTAGGACGCATACATTCTGGGTTTTATCATGCTTAGTTTCCTAAGAATCATATGGTGATCTGATCTGTACCAGTAGTCTGTAAGTATCTGAATATTTCTGATAAGATTAAGATTTCCAGTTTTGACATTGTCTAAAGAGGGTAATCCTCTGGGTGTCAATCTGATGTTGATTTCGGTCTTCGGGGTTGATACTTAGGGGAATTATTTTCTCAACCAAGGTCTAAAGGGAACCAAGTTTTTATTTTATCTGTGCTCACTTCCATCATTCGAATATATCATATCGATCGGATCTTCGAACTTTAGGTAGAAACCAATGGGTGTAAACATGTGTTTGAGACATGTTATATTTGATGGTTGCAAGTGGATGCAAGTGGTTGCTAGTGGTTTCTCGTGGATGCATATACACACACTAGGCACTAGATCGGCTCTAAAACACTCTCATACTGCATATGGATGAGTGTGCATTTTCAATTTTGTGGATGCAAAATGATTGACTCATCACATGGTTGTTGCATTGGATGAATGATTGCGCACACATTTAGAAATGATATGTATCAAATAGGAAAATTGCATACATGTTGGATTCATGGCACTGACATAATTCGCATTAAGGGGTCAACTGAATCAGTAGACCGCCTGATCTTTGCATTAGGTAAGGAACATATACACACACTTTTGCATATGCTCATACAACATTAGAAGTTTTTTAAGGACAATGGATGCTTGTGGATGATAATTGAGTAGATGGATGACTGGATGGTAGGACACATTCTTCTTAACTTGAAGATTTCGGGGACGAAATCCTTTAAGGTGGGGAGAATGTAACACCCCGTATTTTCTATAAACATACGAATAAAAAATCAAGGCAGAATTAAATTTTAAAATAAGAACCAAGGGAAACGTGTTGCGCCATTGCGTTCGTATTGAAATTCTGCTTGAAAATGAGTCCGGGTTTTCGAAAAACGGAGTCCGTATGACCAAGTTATGACCCTCTGAAGTTTCAGGAATTTGTACTTGAATTATGATATTGTGATTTGAAAGGATGTAACCAAACTTACTTCGGTTTCTGTTGTAATAAAGCTATAAATTTTTCAAGTACTGTTTTATCTGTGTTGTAAGTTTCTGTTCTGTCTACTAAAACGCTCCATCAAAGTTAAGGCATTCCCTTTGTGAGTGTCCTTAACGGAGGTAGGGTGTTACACTCCTACACCTTCTCTCCTTCCCCGCCTCCTCTCTCTCTCCCTTTCTTCCCCTTTTCTTCCCCCAACCCGCGGTTGATCGCCTCCTCCACCCCAATGCCGCCGCCGCCTGTAAAACACCCCCTCCGATGATCTCGAGCGACTGAAACCCTTCTCCTCCGACAACGCTCCACTTCGAATGAGAAAGGTGAGATTTTATAATTTTAAAATTTATATAATATCTGATGCTTATGTATAAAATGCTTAGATGTTTAATGTAACAAAGGATATTATTTTTATTCATATTTTTATGGTATAAAAATATAATTTTTAGAATAAAAATTAGATTTTTATTGTAGAAAAGTTTGGATGTTTATATATGAACACCCTAAAGATTTGATTTTTTTATATCTAATAGTAACATCATAAAGATGAGATTTTTATTTCTATAAAAATATGATTTTTATATAGTAAAAATAGTAAAGATGTGATTTTTATATAGTAGAAATAATAAAGATGTGGTTTTTATATAGTAGAAATAATAAAGATAGGATTTTTATATAGTTAATCACATAAGAAAGGTCGGATTTTTATATGTGATATTAGCTAAGAAATGTCGGATTTTTATATTTGATGTTAGCGAAGAAAAGTTGGATTTTTAAGGAAGTAAAAATATAATCTTTATTAGAAGAAGAGCGATATGAAAATATAATTTTTATTATGAAGTTAGCGTAGTAAAAATATAGTCTTTATTATATGAACACCATTATAAAAATAGAATTTTCATCTATATAGTAGCGGTATAAAAATGTGATTTTTATCCATGTAGTCGTATAAAAATGTGATTTTTATATACATAGCAACAATATAAAAATGTGATTTTTATATATGTAGTGAACATTGACGACGAAAGTGACAAAAGGCGAGTGGCGAAGATTTCCTACATATGAAGAGTCGCGGTGTATTGGTTTAGCTATTCGGTGGGAACTCCTCACTTTTATTTTGAATTCTAGTTGAAATATATACTAGGATGCAGACGGTGCTTAGCATCACACGACACCCGTCGTCCACAGACCATGGATGACTTGTTTATTTAATTGTTGTGAAATTTGATTGTGTGATGTGGAAAGAAATAAAATATTTTATAGTGGAAAATATTTTATAGTTAAAAATATAATTTTTAACATGTATATAAAATAAATATGTATATATAATGTAAACAGATCAGACGATTTGTTTATATACACTGATTTGACTGATACTGATTGGGACGATAAATTTTACACATCGCCCAACTGCACCAATAAGATCCGTGTTTGTTGATTTTAAACCCCACACGGGTATTGGGATGATATTTGACATACACTAATCCCGATTGTTTAGTTGTATGTCAATCGATGGGTTGACAGACTGTGTAAGCGTTAATTATTTATATTTAATGCTTATGCAGTTGAGTGGTGCACTCTGGATGATGGTTGATGATTTATCGTTGTTGTTATATACATGTGTTGTAGGGAATCCATATAATAAATGTTATATGGTAATTGATTGGGCCTCATTCCAATTTGGAAAAAAGAGAAATATAAATTCATGTGTTGAATAGAAAATAAATATTCATGTGTTGAATAGGAAATATAAATTCATGTGTTGAATAGAAATATAAATTCATGTGTTGAATAGAAAAATATATATTCATGTGTTGAATAAAATATATATTCATGTGTTGAAGAAACCATTCATTTGTTGAATAGAATAACGAAGTTATTGAAATATATAAAGGCATATTGATTAGATTGACTCCATTTTGACGTGAACGATATTTATATCGATTTTATTCATTTTTATAATGAATATAGAAAAGAAAGTGATTTCAAAATATAACGTTTTGAAAATATTATCATTTGTATATCGATGATGTGGAATATTCAATTTTGATTCGAAATTGAATATGAAGTTGAAATCGTTTCGAAAACGAATTTAAAACGATTTATAAAATACGTTTTAAAAGGAAATTGACGAAATATATATAATATATATATTATATATATAATGGCCTGAATAGAACGCGTCGCGCCGCGGCAGTTCGTGAATTTCGACCATTGACTTCGAATGGATATTGCGGGAGATCCGACCGTCGGATTCTCCTAAAACCAGAACCGTTGGGTTCGTATCGAAAAGGGATTTCTAATGAATATTAGAGATTTGAAATCTAACGGTTGGATTTGGAATTATGTCCAAATCAAATTTGGAAAAGGTTGCTGTAAGTGCAGTTCGATGGCCGTTGATGGAAATCGAATGTACGGGCCTTGATAAAATTATTAAAAATAGTAATAATTTGTGTAAAATCATAAGAAATGATTTGGGAAGAATTGGGATGAAAAACTCCATATTTGAAAAGATAAAAGTAGATTTTTATCGAAATGAACTAGTTTTGAACTAGAATAATAATTTATTTATTTTTAAAATAAATAAATTGGATTTGAAATGGTTTTGAAAATAACCAGAATTTCCAATAATTGAATTGGAATGGATTTGAATCGAAATTATCTTCGGAATATTTCGATGTTGGATTTCGTGATGATACAGATATTGTTATGGAAATTTGAAAGATATATTAATATCGTTATTTCCAATACGATATTTGTTGGTTGTAGAATTTGATATCGAATATAAGCCGATATATTTTCTATTCAGAGCCTTGTATTTAATATCAAATGTGATTTGGGTTTGTTGTGAATGGTGTCTTCGTTAACATTGTTCTTAAACCCAGTTGAGAAAAAGATTAAATCTTTTTATTTTAGATTTAATGAAGTGTACCAATTAAATGGTATTTAATTGGAATTGAATTGGAATTGAATTGGAATTGATTTATGGGTTTATCGTGAACGGTGTTTTAAATAACACTTGTTCTTTAACCCGATAATTAGTGGAATGTGATTTTGGGTTTATCGTGAACCGTGTTTTAAATGACATTGGTTCTTTAACCTAGTTAAACAAAGGATATGATTTCCCAAGTTAAATAATCATTGATAGTGATTATTGGGAAGATTAAAACCAAGTGGAGTTTTAATGAATCTTTAATTAGATTGGAATGATCGAGAATGGAGTATCACCAGTTTTGCTCCAGGCGATAGTTAAATCTTTAATTAGATTTGAACGTGAAATGGTAATTGAATTTACCGATAACACCGTGGTGTTAGATATGAATTATTACCAGTTTTACTTCATGGGATGAATAGGTTGGGATTGGGAAATTAAAATAAATGATTACTTCGGTGTGGTTCGCTAATCCCGACTAGTTTGAATTGATATTCAAAGAAGATTAAAGAATAAATTTAAAGAATTTATCTTTGATAAAATTAATGGGAACCTTTCCCAAAGTATAAGAATATTCTGAATTTGAATGAGGCGTATGTTGTGTTTGTGTAACACTTGTTTATTATATACGCGAGTTATTCAGAAAGACCGAGTTTATCCTATTTGAATAACTGATTCGACGTGGTGTCGAGGATGAAGACGGTGGTCGAAGACCGGAGGTCTTCACATCGTTTGGGTGATTACTGATGATCTTGATTGGGCTGTACACCCAAGAGGAGGGAATCGGTTGGTGATCGTCCAGACGTACTTGGAGATCGATGGATATGCGAGGTACAAGGTGCCTCCGGTTTCGTTCAGACCCAGAACGGACTTGTAAATGGACTGTGTGTCTGACATTGGATTTTTATTCTTGATTGATTTCTATTAAATATATATCTGTTTGGCGGCTTAGAATTTATTCTCTTGCTTAACGCCCTTCTCTGAGACGTACGAGCTCAGGGGTTATATATTGATGGATATCAATCGCATGGAGTGAATTGCTTGTGTGGCATGCCTAAGTGGCAAATGATCAAGGCTTCTGTTGAAAAGCAAAGTCTTGTGGTTGATGATCAAAGCACGGCCTGTGTGGCATAGCTTTGTGTAGCGTTGATTCGCGAGCCTCACACCCCGGTTGTGAACTAAAAACGGGAGAGGACCTCAGGGAGGACATGCGTTTTCTTCTAGCTAGGGTGGTGTCAGTGACCTACCAGCCCTAACATTTATATTATTTTCACCTGTGTGGTTGTTGCTGTTGCGAGGTGCCTCAGATATATCGGTGACTATGTGGAGCCGATGGAGTCATTGGACTCGTTGACACCCCCAAAGGGTGGGGAAACGCAGTGTTCAGGCATTTTAATCCACATCGGTGGACCAACCCTGACGATCCAAGGGCCCACCTGAGTCTGGGTCCTGAGGGGCGGGCTAGAGCATCTCGAATCGGTAGAGGACTATCTTTTGCCTCGGTTCACAGATGGAAATCCAACTTCCAATACGTGACTTTGCGGTTTTGATTGTAGAGCCTAGTATGGCGACATGATATATGGTACTCATGCCATCTATGATTGATATTTATGATTGAAATTGTTTTAATACTATGCACTTATAGTAATAATAAAAGATGGAATCTAGCGTATCAAGCATTCTTTGGCTATTAAAAGGTAAAACCCTATCCTCCGGCTTGTGTTGCATTGTGTGATGGGACCTGGGTCTTATAATAGCTTCATTGTTTCTTATTTAGCATTGCGCTGTTGTTTTATGCACTGGTATTCTTGGGATGAAACCCGTTCCGTGTTATACGGCGTGGTCCCTTGATTTACCTAACTTTAAAATAAAGATTAATAACTGTTTTAGTTCTCACACCAGTCACATGACTGACCTGGAGTTCATTGTTTTAACCTAAACTCTGGGTGCCCCTATTTTGACACGGGCAGCTAGTAGTTTTGGTTTTGCAGATTTATATTCACAGGATCCTGATTTACAGCTGAAGTGGTATTCGAAAGCTCTGTATCCGTGTATCTGTTTTCAGTTGTGCTTTGTATTGTTTTTCCGTTGTGATGTATTTAAATGTAATTTAAACCTCTGATATTTTATGTGTAATATTGATTCATACTCTGTATATTCTTGTATTCTGATGGAATTGTTGTAATATACAATGAAAAAGTTCTTCTGTTTGCGTTCAAATTTGTCGTGTTCTCAACTCAATCCGTGATTTCCCGTAAAGGGGATTTCGGGTCGTAAAATTCATTCCCTTTCATTACACCATTATCCTTTATCATTTTTATGATTTCTACACCTATACTCTGCCAAATTCAATTATGTTTTCATTAATCTTCTTCTCTTTACACTCTCTACCCATTACTCTCTGGATCAAGTGCTATTGAAGAGTTATAGGGCTGTTTGTAATTGTTTGGGTTGTGTAAAGTAATCGGTGGTATCCCTTATAGCCGTGAAATCAAGGATGGGTAATCGGTGGTATCCCTTATAGCCGTGAAATCAAGGAAGGTATACTTGATCAAGTGTGTGTGTGGAATCGGTGGTATCCCTTGTAGTCGAGAAATCAAGGGGGTTGTAATTGGATGTTGATATAGTAATAAAACTCTGCGAAATCCAGCATTGCGTGGGACTGGATGTAGGAGCAATTCCGAACCAATATAAAATCCGGTATGTTCTTTCCTTTTTTGTACTTTATTTTTGTTTATCTTTGCATTTATGTTTGATTCTGTGTCTGTGATTGTTTCTGTAGCATTTGATTCATATAGTAGTTAATATAAGTTTAGATTTTGTTTAAATTCTCAAAAACACTATTCACCCCCATCTAGTGTTTGTTTTGCCTTAAAAATCCATTTCGCAATCCCTAACAATTGGTATTAGAGCAAGGTCTTTCAAAAAGTTCATAATCTGATTTTTGAAAAAAAAATTAAATGGCAAATTTTGGAATCTCTGTTAACACTTGTGTCAATTCATGTATTATTCTAATGTTGAAAGAGTCTGCACATAATCATGTTGAAAAGTCATGTGATCTGCTGAAATATTGTTCAATCCAAGGAAATATGTGTCTTATGACTTTTGAAAATTCAAAATTTGAAAAGATGGGTGAAGTGGCTATTGGTAATTCAAATTATGAAACGGTGGCTTTTGAAAATTCAAATTCTGATAAGGTGGCTGTTGGAAATTCAAATTCCAAACTGGTGTGTTACATGGCTGTTGAGAATTAAAATTCTGGAAAGCAGTTGGTGAAAATGAAAAAGGACAAATGGATACTGGATAGTGGTTGTTCAAGACATATAACAGGAAATCCTGAATTACTCAATAATCTAAAATATGAAGATGGTGGAATGGTGAACTTCGGAGATAACACTAAAGGATGCATTGTTGGAATCGACAATGTCGGTAACTCTGAAACTCCTACTATTTCTGATGTTTTACTAGTTAGGAATTTAAAACACAACTTGCTAAGTATAAGTAAACTTTGCGATAAGGGCTATAAGATAAACTTTGAAAAGGATAAATGTTTTATAGAAGATAGGAATTCAGAAGTAATATTCGAAGGAGATAGAAAGAAAAATACCTATATATTGAGTATGAAAATATCCAGTGATAACCTATGTCTTATGGCCAATACAAGTGATCCTTAGATCTGGCATAAAAGATTTGGTCATATAAATTTCAAACACACTTCTAGGATTTCTAAATTAGACTCAATCTGGGGATTACCCAAAATGAAATTTGAAGTTAATAATTTATGTGACGCTTGTCAACTGGGAAAATTATAGAAAAATAAATTTAAATCAAAAGAGGAAATCACTACATCAAAACCATTAAAGTTAATTCACATGGATTTATTTGATCCAACTCAAGTTCAATCAATAAACCATAATAAATATGTTTACGTAATAGTCGACGATTTTTCTAGATTTACTTGGACTTTGTTTCTTAAAAATAAAAGCGATGCTTTTGATCAATTTAAAACTTTTTATAAAAGAATTCAAAATTTATTATCACTAAAAGTCAAAACAATATGAAGTGGTCATGGCAGAGAATTTGAAAACGAAAATTTTGAAAAATATTGTAATAAAAAGGGAATAACCCATAATTTTTCAGTGCGAGAACTTCGTCAACAAAATGGAGTAGTTGAACATAAAAATAGGATGATACAAGAGTGTGCAAGAACTACGTTATCTGATAGTAATCTACCAAGGAATTTTTGGGCTGAGGCAGTTGCAACAGCTTGCTATATTATAAATAGAATTTCAATTAGACCTTTAACTCATAAAACCCCATATGAACTTTTGTATAATAAGAAACCAAAAGTATCATATTTTAAAATATTTGGAAGTAAATGTTTTATACTTAATACTAAAGACTATCCAGATAAATTTGAATCGAAATCCAATAAAGGAATATTTATTGGATATTCAGAATGAAGTAAATCATATAGAGTTTTCAATACTCGAACCAATACCATAGAAGAAACATTAAACGTATCTTTCGACGAAAACTATAAGAGTATAGCTCAAAACAATGAAGATGAATGTAAAAATGAAATTAATGAAATAAATCATGAAGATAATCAGCCAAATAAAAGAATTAGATTACTTAGAGATCATCCTGTAGAAAATATATTAAGAGATATAGAATATGTTGTTAGATCCCGAAGTCAATTAAATAATATGAGTAATACTGCATTTATTTCAACCATTGAACCTAAAAATCCAAAGGAAGCATCTTATGATGATTCATGGATACTTGCTATGCAAGAAGAAATGAATCAGTTTACTAGGAATGATGTATGAGAACTTGTTCCTAGACCAGAGGATAAGACTATAATAGGAATCAAATGGGTTTATAAAAATAAAATGAATGAACACAGTGAGGACGTAAGAAATAAGGCACGACTAGCAGCACAAGGTTATACTCAAGAAAAAGGAATATATTACGATGAAACTTTTGCCCACGTAGCAAGAGTAGAAGCTATTAGGATTTTACTAGCCTTTGCAAACCATAATAATTTCAAGTTATATCAAATGGACATTAAAAGTGCTTTTCTATGGATTTGTTAAAGAAGACGTATATGTTGAGAAAACACCTCTATTAGAAGACGGAAAATTACCAAATTACGCAGACAAGATAAAGAAGGTGTTATATGGATTAAAACAGGATCCTAGGGCTTGGTATGATTGATTAATAAATTATTTGTTACAATCAATTTCTGAAATAGGAAAATTGGATAATACTTTGTTTATTAAGATAAGTAATAAAGATATACAATTAGTTCAAATATATGTTGATGATACAATTTTCAGATCGACAAACGATAAGATGAATAAAGAATTTTCAGATATTATGACCCAAGAATTTGAAATGAGTCATATGGGAGACTAGCATTCTTTCTTGGATTACAAATTCATCAATTAAAGAATGGAATATTTATTAATCAAGGAAAATACACAAGAGATATAACTAATCAGTATAATCTAACAATAACAAATGGGAGACCAACACCTATGGCAACTAATATAACATTAAGTAATGATGATACATCCAAAGATATGTATCAAAAATTATATAGAGGAATGATATGATCATTATTATATATAACTGCTAGTAGACCAGATATAATGCATAGTGTATGTCTCTGTGCAAGATATCAATCACAACCTAAGGAAACAAATTTAAAAGCCGTAAAACGTATTCTAAGGTATGTAAAGCATACATCAGACCTTGGATTATTTTACCCTAAGGATGATTCATTCGATTTAGTTTCTTACTTTGATGCTGACTACGCAGGATTTAAATGCTATCGTAAAAGTACTAGTGGAACATGTCACTTCTTAGGACATTCACTGGTCTCTTGGTTTAGTAAAAAGAAAAATACTTTATCTCTGTCAACAACTGAAGCAGAATATATCTCTGCTGCTTTGGCTTGTTCACAAATAATATATATGCAACAAATTCTAAATGACTTTGGATCAAAAATAAATAAATCACTGATATACTACGATAATACGAGTGCTATAAATATTTCTAAAAATCCAACTCATCATTCAAGAACTAAACATATCGATATAAGACATCATTTGCTAAGAGATAATGTAAGTAAAGAGAATATTTCACCTGAATTTATAGAAACAGATAAACAAATAGCAGATATATTAACAAGATCACTAAACGAAGCAACATTTACTAAATTTAGAAGAGAATTAGGCATATGTTCATTAAGTGAGTTAGAATAATTAAATATACTATTATATATAAAAATAACATAAAAAATCAGAAAAACAAAATTTAAAACATAAGTATGTCGACATACATTTATGCATATGTCGACATATAACTGCTAGAATTTTAAATTTAATTCCCACCAAAAGTTAGTTATATTAATTATTTAAACATTCTACTTCGACTTTTCTTCTTCATTTTCATTTCTCTTCTCTGTAAAAATTCTAAACTAAAACAAACAATGGCCTACACTAATTTAAACACCCAAATCAACTTCGGTTCATCCGCTGGACCATCTGAAAGTCCTTTTCAACGATCTACGCTCTCTCGAGTCATTAAATTTGAAGAAAAGATGGAGTATGCTCTGCAAATGATGGATAAAATACAAGTACTTCTAATACAGATGAGCTATGAACAAAATAGGCAAGGGAAAGTAATAAGGAGTTTTCTTAAATTCATAATGGATAATCAGGCTAATCCGATTATCATCGACGATGATAATAAAACTATGGAAGATGAGGAAGAACCAGAGGTAGAACCAAAAGAGGAAGAAGAAATGATGGAGGAAGAAGAACCTCAAGAGACTCAACCAATGATTACGGAAGAAGACGGTAAGGTTGTATGTGTAGGAGAGGTCTTATTCGACCAAAATGGGGATTTTTGTCTTTATTATCCAAATTGCCCAATTCACAAATCTCCCATTGTCAAGAATAATTAGTATTTAAGATTTTATTTGGTTTTTCGTTCTTACGATGTATCGTGCTTGCACAAACCCGTGTACCATCGCTTGTACAAATTCTAGTTTAATATAATAAATGATTATGCTTACCATAAGAATAAGTAAAGTAATTAATTATACATCTTAGCATAATGTAATAGAATATAAAAGGAGTATTTTACTTAGGGGAAGTATACTTCTTAATTACATATAAGTTTTTACTTAGTGAGTTATATGATTTAGGGGGAGTAGTTTTAGAATTTCTTTTTGATAATGCCAAAGAGGGAGAAATTATAAAATATAGACATAGTTTATAGGATTCATATAGACAAGGGGAGTATTTGAAGGATCATAATCAACAGGTATATATAGGTATGATATTTTATAAAATAAGGTTGTCATCATCAAAAGGGGGAAATTGTTGGAGAATGGAGTTTTGATGACAACAACTGTAACGACCCGCATTTTTCAGTGATATAATTAATTTATTTAATTATTTAAATAGTGATTTAGGGAATTAAATGGTCGTTAAATTAAATAATATTGAATAGTTAATTAGAATAAATAATATAATAATATATTTAATTTCTGAAATAGTCAAAAATAGTGGAGTTCACAAATTAGTGTGAATTGGATCATCTGTGATATTTAATTCAGTTTAGAATTGAATTAGAATAACGAATATACTATTCGAACGACAGTTGAACGTATAATTATAATTTAATTATAATCGAGCTCGAAATGGCGCTGTAGTTCGCTATTTGGCGATTTGAACTTCAATTGAATGTACAGGGTCCATTTTAAATCGGATTTCTGTGAAACAAGAAACGCTGAGAGCTAGTGAAGTATATTTTTCTGATGGAAGAGAAAAATCGATATTTCGTCGTGAGATTTTTAGTTATGTCCAAATCAAAATTTAGAAAAGTTGCTATGGAATTCCTTTATAATTTATATCGATTTATTTATATTTTAAAATGGATTTTTAAATATAAATCGAATATCGATGTAACACTGGATTTGAAATATCGAGTTATAAATTCCAGTGTAACAATATGATATTCTGTTGTGAATATATACGATAATATTTATTTTTAAATATTAAATTTAAATGTTTTTAAATATATTTATATATTTAAAAGGGGTTATTTAGAGCTTTAAAAATAGCCAGTTTTGCAAACGACCTCAGAATTCGACGAAACTAATTTTGTTAGATCCACAATATTAAATTATTGCTAGAGTTCAGTTTCCGTGATTTTTGAAGTCAGTATGTGGCCATACGGATTTTTAGAGTGAAAAACTGTCAGTATTTTGATGGTTAAAAATAAGCTATGTGAGAAAACGGAGTCGGAATTCGCCGAAACCAGTTTCGTTGGGACCGGAATGTCGAACTGTAGCTGCATGCCAGTTTTCGTGATTTTTGGGTATCGTATGTGATCACAGGAATTTTAGAGGACAAATAAAAACAGTGATCGCTTAAAATAAAATAAAATAATTGAATATAAAAATATTATAATTCTCCTATTGTTGACCCAATTTTTAATCAAAGCAGTCACACATGGAATCTCTGATCAACAATACGCTCGAGTATTGGAAGCATCGTCTGAAGACAGGCAACGATTTGGTCGAAATCGCATCACGAACAAAGAAAGGCCCGAAACTCCTATCAGACGATCTTTTTTGGGCCCGAAAACAGCAATTACGGAGCTAAGCTCCGCGACTCTCATATCCCTTTGAATTTGCTTCAGTTTGAGCTTTCGTTTGGCTAAAACGGACTTACGGTTTGAAAGTTACGCCTGTTTTCGTGAACGCGTGCAGAACCGGAAACTTGGAATCTGGAATTGGCATAACCCATTCGGATCGGGTATACGGATCGGATCGGGTATACGGATCGGATCGGAGCATAGAAGACCCGACCCGCCTGAAGTATTTTACACTGAAGTGCTTTCAGTCTTCGGATCAGAGACATCACCTCGGTTCGGATCGGCTAAAGGAAGACCCGACCCGCCTGACGTTCCTTCTACTCGTCAAGCACGCTTGGCTTTGGACACTCCGGTTCGGATCAGATGGAGTACCGAACCGACCCCCTTTGACCTACTGCCACACTTCAGAATTGACCTATTCTTGTGGCACCATTTCCTCCTACTTTCATGGATCACCTTCCACATGGCCTTACACGAATTGGAGAGGCTTTCTCCCATTTTGCCACTTAGTCCCCACGTTCTATCAAGGCGTTGAATTGGGGACACTTGTCATTCATCCGGATCTCCCTAGGGCTCCTCTACGCCTATAAATACACGCTCATATGGCCATTTCAAGGGATTTTTTGGCGACTCCAACATTTGGCCTCCTTTACAACCAAGCAAGGACATTGCTCATCACTTTAACACGAGGAATTCGTGTATAAATTCATTCTCTAATCTCCTCTTCTTCATTGTAAACATGAGGATTTCGTGTATAAACCGCAAGCAAACTGTATTGTAATAGCTTCTGAGGATTTAAGAAACTATAAAGTGGACGTAGGCTTGGTTTGAGCCGAACCACTATAAAAATCTCGTGTGTCCTCTTTTATTTTACCGCTTCTTCCGCATTACTCTGTGATTGTGACGTTTTCACATATCATTTGGGTGTTAGGCCCAAATTTCGGCCTAACATTTTGGCGCGCCAGGAAGGGGGGCATACGACAACTTCAACTTCTGCTTGGATTATTTGGCTATTGGATCGATGGCTAAGTGAAAGGTTTCCCGTGTTGAAGGCGAAGGCATGAGAAACGAGGCAAGCCATGAAGCTTCCTCACATGAAAACCCGTCAGCATACTTGACGCGAGAAGAGATGGATGGCGTTCTCACCGAATTGAGAGCTCAGATGGCAAGGCAAGATGACCTCCTTCGCAAACAACAGTAGATGATCGACCAATTCTTCGCTCGGATCGAAGGAAGGCCGAGCAACAGCGTACAACTCATGGGAAATGGAATAGAATCAGCCCCAGCAGCAGCTGCAAACCAGATCGGTATGGATACGATCCGAACCAGAGGCACGAATGGACTTGGGGGTAATACCCCTCAACAACCAATAGCTCCGACGCTTAATATTTCTGATGGAAATGCAGGAGCTCAAGGTTCAGGGCGAGCACGACCAACCTCCGCACCGGTTCGGATCAGCAATACCACACAGCTTCAGCATCAAGCTCCCCGGTTCGGAACAGGAGAACCTGATCGGATCAGTACATCCCACCCGAACCGTGCACCTCTCCATGACCTCCCTCGCTTCTCCGAGCCGCAACAAGGGGGCACCTCCAAACCGAATGGCCTTCCAAGCTCCCCGTACACTTCCACACTCTACTGGATTCAACGATGCGGGCGCCAGCTCTGACCTTAGCAGCTTCCAACAGCTCTTTGAAGGCGATCGGCTCGCCAATCTCATTGAATGTCTCTCTAGAGGTCGCACTTATCATAATGACATGGATGATGTCAATCACCTCCCATTTACTCAGAAAATCAGGAATTCCCGCAATCCACCAGAATTCAAACTTCCACAACTGGAGCCCTACAACGGCAGGACAGATCCTGCCGTGCACCTAATGCGCTACAAACATCATATGGAAGTTCAATCAGCGTCGGAAAACATCATGGCAAAATGCTTCCCTCTCTTTTTGACCGATATAGCTGCTATGTGGATTCGGCAGCTGGAATCTGAATCGATCAACAGTTGGAACATGTTGGTCGCTCGCTTTGTTGAACAGTTTCGGGTCCACATCGCTCGACCTAAGAATGTCATGTCTCTCACCACAATCAAGCAGAGGCCCAGAGAAACTCTACGATCATTTCTGGAAAGATTTAACGTTGCAGCAACATCAGTTGATCGACTTGAGCCATCTATGGTATTGATGGCGGCAGTATCCGGCATTCTGGACAACTCGGAGTTCAAAAAATCCTTATACCGAGATCCACCAAGGAATCTCAGCGAATTCTACCTTGAATCAGATAGATTTCTGCGTGAAGAAGACGCAATGTTCGAAAAGAAAATTCTTGATGTCAATATGCTCAAAGACGGAGAACCGTCTGATTCTGATAAAGGCAAAAGAAAAGCTGCCGTCAAGAATGACCGCAACGCTCAGCCCCGGAGAGGGCCCAGATATGAAAAGTACACAGAACTCAATTCGTCACTAACCGACATCTACGTGAACACAAACGGTGACGTCTCCTATCCAAAGCCTCCCAAGAGGGAGCCACCGCAAAGAGAACGCGATTCTGGGAAATACTGCATGTTTCACGATATGGATGGTCATGACACAAATGACAGTAGACACTTGCGAGATCTGATTGAGGAACGGGTTAGACGTGGAGAGCTACCCGAGTATGTGAAACAACTATTGTATATGACGTAGTTGTATACACAATTATATGATTTTTTTTTTGATGATAACAACCAAATAAATAATATTTTAAATGTGTTTATTACTGTACTGTTCTATATATACATCATAGATATGAATATAATATTTATATTTAAATAGAATACGACTGTACAGACACTCATATATTCATACAGTATTGTATTTGAATATAAATATTCTATTTCAACATTCAAACAGTATAGCTATTTAATACTCCACTATTTAAATACATTCACAGAATATTTTTACTTGTAAATTGACTAAATTAAATAGACAAGTTTGTTTGACAACAATAAAAATAATATTTTATTTCAAACAAATTTGTTTAATACAAACATCTGTACAATTCTGTTGTTACACAGCTCCTCACTATAACACTCTGTCTATACATCTCACATTTATGCAATCACTCAGTTTACATTTCAATTTACAGATACATTGACACGTCTTCATATTCTCTTCATCTTCAATCTTTTGTCTTCACAGTTCAGTCAGTCCAGTCTTCATACCTGTCATATAAAGAAACACACACACAGTACACTGCAATGGAAATAAAAACTGAACACATGCAGATTTGAATTTTATTTTTGAAATTTTATTTGCCTCAGTTTTCTTGTGTGTTTCTCATCATTTTTCATGACTTGATCTGATTCATCTGTGTCTAGGCAGACAGTTTGTATATGAACAGGGACAGAAAAATTCTTTCTGATGGCTGCAAATACACACGTGTATAAATACACGTGTGCACTACCTCGCCACTCAGTGTATACAGCTGTGGAGCAGTCACATGGACCAAGCTCGACACGGTGCACAACTCAACACATTTCAAGACAAGTGAAGTCAAACAAGTTTTCAAATAGCCCAAGTGTAAAGCTAGTGTCACATGTAAACATGGCGTGGTCGAGCAAGCAAAAAAAGGAATGATCAACCAACATATCAAGTCAAACATACAAGATCAGGCAAGATCAAGTGTGGCAGATCACAACTCATAGCAGCAGTTTTATAATGAGCAAAGCAAAAGCATGTGTACATGAAGTTTTCATTGCAGCATATACACTTGTGTGTACACAACATGATGTAGCAGCATTTTAGGGTGCACAATGTTTCAACATAACAAATAAACATGGAAAATCAACTCAGCTACAAGTGTACATTTTTTCAATGACATATGCAGTATATACTTGTATATATGGAGCTCGACATGGCATCCATCATAAATGGATAAAGCACAACAAGATTTTTCATGCATTATGGTGCAGCTACATGGACAATATACAAAACTCAGAGGTATGTTGACATGCACAAGAAACAGCTCAGTATGAAACAGCAAGAGCAAGCTCATATACAAGCAAGCAAAGTTAAGACATTCAAAGTGGTCGAGCTCAAGCATGAATACATGCAAGCGGTATTAAGCATTCTCTTAACAAGTGATATATGGAACTACAGTGTTGTGATGAAGAAGTCAGTGCAACATGGTGCAAGTGCAAATACTCACGGATGTATACACAGTAATGCATGAACACAAATCTGTTTAGCATACTTGGCAAAATGAAGCATCTGTTCATATCAGATTTATATTTAAGAGTAATCAATCAGTTTTGATCAGCATGAAAATTTGGCAAGAAATTCTTTCCAGAAATCATTGAGAAACAGTTGCATGTATTAAAGGATTTGCATATGGGACAAACTCAGTTTTATTTCCTGAAATCAACATAGACAAACTTGGCATGATTATCAATCAGCAAAGATTTTGCTCAAGTCATTTTTGGCTAATAAATTACAGTACCATTTTTGGGAAGAGATCAATGCAATAAAATTGTTGTGCATGTGTTTCCAGAAAAGCAAGGTGCGAGCAAAAATCATGCAAGTGACAAATTCAAATTAACTAAGGCAAGAAATGATGCACAGATCTTTTTTGGGCAAGGATTCTTTCCATATTTCCAGGTTTAAATCATTCAAGGAAAAATGCTACAAATATCAGGAAAGTATTTATCCAATGAATTCATTTTAGGGAAATTCTTTCAATTCGTTTTTGTTTGGACAATGCAATTTTTTCAAGATTTATTTCCTGATTTCACGTATTCATTAAAGCCGCAACAAGCAACAAGGGGCCACAAACGTTTCAGGAAAGTTCATCACAACAAATCAGGAAAGTCAGTAAAGCCGAGAAACAGTAGGGACCAAATTCAATCGAGGAAAACAATCAATCAGCCAAGTCATATAATTGAAATCAGAGAGTTTTAAAAGGATTCTATAATCCTATTCTACACCGAATCATCACTGGCAAACGATTAATCGAAAACCCACAAATCAATTCAAGCACTTAAAAAGCAGAAAATTCAGAAAGCTCACAGTTTCGATCGAACCGGAGAGCAATCCCAAATCGAACGAGCAAAGCCACAAAGAATCGAGCATCAGAAAATCCATTCAATCAATTCCAGAAAGCCATCGAAGTTACAATCGATTTGGGGGGCGATTCCATTGAAACCCTAGAGAGCCGCCGCCATTTCGGTATTTCCTCAAAAGGAAAGTGAACGGGATCAAATGAACAAAAGGGTGGAACCAATTCAAAAGGGGGCCGACCTATTTTTATGGGCTAAGCTTTCTTTTTAAAATTAAAAGGGGATGACCCCTTTTTATTTTAACTCCTAAAGGGTTTTTGAGTTTGGTTTTAAATTTGTATTGTTTTATTTGCTTTGTAAAAATCATCTGAACAGTTTTCTAGTGTCTGTATAAACTAGAGTGAATCAGTCAGGGTATTGACTGTCAGTTTCAGAGTCTGTAAAATCTGGGTTACGGATTACAAGGTTGTAATTCGGGAAAATCTGATCGAGGGGATATCGACCAGTCTAGAGTTTTGAGCATAGGGTTAGAATAGGAGCAGTGTTTGCAAGAGTACATGGTCTTGTATGCGGGATCTGTTCTATCACCTAGTAGAAATCTTAAAAATGCAGCAGTAGGCAGGGTTTTGCTGAAGCTGGGTATATCTGTGTGTGATTTATTTTCTGCATTTATGTTTCTGCTATATTCTGTGATCTGTTTATTAATATATATATCTCATTAGATTTTTAATTCAGTTAAAAACTGTGATAAACCCTATTCACCCCCTCTAGGGTTATTCTAGATCCAACAACAACCAACAGCGCCAGCAGCTGTGCTACCACCACCTGCTCCCCGGAGAGGGAAAGACCTTGGATCGAGCTCTCGCGGGCTTATCATCAACTGATCTGGATGAGATCAGCCTGGATTTCCTGCATTTCTTAGGATTTAAGATATGTTTCTTTGCTTTCTTTAGGTTCTCCGATTGGCTAAATCGGAGTACACACGTTCGGGGTTAGGATTTAGCTCCAAAGCGTGCTCTGCACTCGATAACAAACCAATCAGGATTTGCTTTGGTTTTGTACTTTGAATTGAATAAGGAAGGACTTTCCGAGCATGGATTATGTTTGGCAATTTAAGTATCTTGTCAGGTTGTGGTAGGATTCTCAATCTCAACTAAAGTATGGCTTATACTTATCTCGGACCCCTAGGCATGGATTATGCCTAGGGACAGACTGTCTTGTCAGGTTTTGGCAAGCATAGCTCTATCCCGACATGAGTATGGATTGTACTCACTAGGATTCTTAAGTATGGATTATACTCTGGAACGGCTTATTGTTTTGTCAGGATCTGGCAAAGGAACTCAATAAAACTCGAGTATGGTTTATGCTCAGTTTGAACTTCCTGGTATGGCTTATACCCGGAAGGTCAGGTCCCTCGTCAGGTTTTGGCAGGATGATTCGAACGTGTCTTGAGTATGGTTTATGCTCAAACAAACGCCCAAGCATGGTTTATGCTCGAAAGTGTAATCGGTTTTGTTAGGTTTTGACATACCTGTTTGCTTTCTTTTTCTTCGTAGGTATGGTTTATACTTACATCTGGCAGGCCCAATATGGCCTTGGATTTCTCGGATTATCCAGAACACATCTTCCTTCAACCAGCAAGAAATGTTCTGGGGGGCAAAATGTTGACCCGCTTTTTAGTCAAAGCAGTCACACATGGAATCTCTGATCAACAATACGCTCGAGTATTGGAAGCATCGTCAGAAGACAGGCAACGATTTGATCGAAATCGCATCACGAACAAAGAAAGGCCCGAAACTCCTATCAGACGATCTTTTTTGGGCCTAAAAACAGCGATTACAAAGCAATGCTTCATAACTCTTGTAGCCCTCTGAATTAGCTTTAGTTTGAGCTTTCGTTTGGCTAAAACGGACTTACGGTTTGAAAGTTACGCATGTTTCCGTGAATGCGTGCCGAACCGGAAACTTGGAATCTGGAATTGGCATAACCCATTCGGGTCGGGTATACGGATCGGATCGGATATATGGATCTGATCGAAGCAAAGAAGACCCGACCCACCTGAAGTATTTTACACTGAAGTGCTTTCAGTCTTCGGATCGGAGACATCACCTCAGTTCGGATCGGCTCAAGGAAGACCCGACCCGCCTGAAGCTCCTTCTACTCGTCAAGCACGCTTGGCTTTGGATACTCCGGTTCAGATCGGATGGAGTACCGAACTGACCCCTTTGACCTGCTGCTACACTTCAGAATTGACCTATTCTTGTGGCACTATTTCCTTCTACTTTCATGGATCACCTTCCACATGGCCTTACACGAATTGGAGAGGCTTTCTCCCATTTTGCCACTTAGTCCCCACGTTCTATCAAGGCGTTGAATTGGGGACACTTGTCATTCATCCGGATCTCCCTAGGGCTCCTCTACGCCTATAAATACACCCTCATATGGCCATTTCAAGGGACTTTTTGGCGACTCCAACATTTGGCCTCCTTTACAACCAAGCAAGGACATTGCTCATCACTTTAACACGAGGAATTCGTGTATAAATTCATTCTCTAATCTCCTCTTCTTCATTATAAACACGAGGATTTCGTGTATAAACCGCAAGCAAACTGTATTGTAATAGCTTCTTAGGATTTAAGAAACTATAAAGTGGACGTAGGCTTGGTTTGAGACGAACTACTATAAAAATCTCGTGTGTCCTCTTTTATTTTACTGCTTCTTCTGCATTAATCTGTGATTGTGACGTTTTCACATAGCATTTGGGTGTTAGGCCCAAATTTCGGTCTAACATTTTGGCGCGCTAGGAAGGGGGCACACGACAACTTCGACTTCTGCTTGGATTATTTGGCTGTTGGATCGATGGCTAAGCGAAAGGTTTCCCGTGTTGAAGGCGAAGGCATGAGAAACGAGGCAAGCCATGAAGCTTCCTCACATGAAAACCCGTCAGCATACTTGACGCGAGAAGAGATGGATGGCGTTCTCACAGAATTGAGAGCTCAGATGGCAAGGCAAGATGACCTCCTTCGCAAATAACAGGAGATGATCGACCAATTCTTCGCTTGAATGGAAGGAAGGCCGAGCAACAGCGTACAACTCATGGGAAATGGAATAGAATCACCCCCTGTAGCAGCTGCAAACCATATCGGTTCGGATCGGATCCTAACCGGAGGCACGAATGGACTTGGGGGAAATACCCCTCAACAACCAATAGCTCGGACGCTTAATATTTCTGATGGAAATGCAGAAGCTCAAGGTTCAGGGCGAGCACGACCAACCTCCACACCGGTTCGGATCGGCAATACCACATAGCTTCAGCATCAAGCTCCCCGGTTCGGAACAGGAGAACCTGATCAGATCGGTACATCCCACCTGAACCGTGCACCTCTCCATGACCTCCCTCGCTTCTCCGAGCCGCAACAAAGGGGCACCTCCAAACCGAATGGCCTTCCAAGCTCCCCATACACTTCCACACTCTACTGGATTCAACGATGCAGGCGCCAGCTCTGACCTTAGCAGCTTGCAACAGCTCTTTGAAGGCGATCGGCTCACCAATCTCATTGAACGTCTCTCTAGAGATCGCACTTATCAGAATGACATGGATGATGTCAATCACAACCCATTTACTCAGGAAATCAGGAATTCCCGCAATCCACCAGATTTCAAACTTCCACAAATGGAGCCCTACAACGGCAGGACAGATCCTACCGTGCACCTAATGCGCTACAAACGTCATTTGGAAGTTCAATCGGCATCGGAAAACGTCATGGCAAAATGCTTCCCTCTCTTTTTGACCGATATAGCTGCTATGTGGATTCGGCAGCTGGAATCTGAATCGGTCAACAGCTGGAACATGTTGGTCGCTCGCTTTATTGACCAGTTTCGGGTCCACATCGCTCGACCTAAGAATGTCATGTCTCTCACCACAATCAAGCAGAGGCCCATAGAAACTCTGTGATCATTTATGGAAAGATTCAACGTTGCAGCAGCATCAGTTGATCAACCTGAGTCATCTATGGTATTGATGGCGGCAATATCCGGCGTTCTGGACAACTCGGAGTTCAAAAAATCCTTATACCGAGATCCACCAAGGAATCTCAGCGAATTCTACCTTGAATCGGATAGATTTCTGCGTGAAGAAGACGCAGTGTCCGAAAATAAAATTTTTGATGTCAATATGCTCAAAGACGGAGAACCGTCTGATTTTGATAAAGGCAAAAGAAAAGTTGCCGTCAATAATGACCGCAACGCTCAGCCCCGGAGAGGGCCCAGATATGAAAAGTACACATAACTCAATTCATCACTAACCGACATCTACGTGAACACAAATGGTGACGTCTCCTATCCAAAGCCTCCCAGGAGGGAGCCATCGCAAAGAGAACGCGATTCTGGGAAATACTGCATGTTTCACGATATGGACGGTCATGACACAAATGACTGTAGACACTTGCGAGATCTGATTGAGGAACGGGTTAGACGTGGAGAGCTACCCGAGTATGTGAAACAACCAACAACGCCAGCACCTGTGCTACCACCACCTGCTCCCCGGAGAGGGAATGACCCTGGATCGAGCTCTCTCGGGCTCATCATCAACTGATCTGGATGAGATAAGTCTGGATTTCCTGCATTTCTTAGGATTTAAGATATGTTTCTTTGCTTTCTTTAGGTTCTCCGATTGCCTAAATCGGAGTACACACGTTCGGGGTTAGGATTTAGCTCCAAAGCATGCTCTGCACTCGATAACAAACCAATCAGGATTTGCTTTGGTTTTGTACTTTGAATTGAATAAGGAAGGACTTTCCGATCATGGATTATGTTTGGCAATTTAAGTATCTTGTCAGGTTGTGGCAGGATTCTCAATCTCAACTAAAGTATGGCTTATACTCATCTCGGACCCCTAGGCATGGATTATGCCCAGGGACAGACTGTCTTGTCAGGTTTTGGCAAGCATAGCTCTATCCCGACATGAGTATGGATTGTACTCACTAGGATTCTTAAGTATGGATTATACTCTGGAATAGCTTATTGTTTTGTCAGGATCTGGCAAAGGAACTCAATAAAACTCGAGTATGGTTTATGCTCAGTTTGAACTTCCTGGTATGGCTTATACCCAGAAGGTTAGGTCCCTCGTCAGGTTTTGGCAGGATGATTCGAACGTGTCTTGAGTATGGTTTATGCTCAAACAAACGCCCAAGCATGGTTTATGCTCGAAAGTGTAATCGGTTTTGTTAGGTTTTGACATACCTGTTTGCTTTCTTTTTCTTCGCAGGTATGGTTTATACTTACAGCTGGCAGGCCCAGCATGGCCTTGGATTTCTTGGATTATCCAGAACACATCTTCCTTCAACTAGCAAGTAATGTTCTGGGGGGGCAAAATGTTAACCTGCTTTTTAGTCAAAGCAGTCACACATGGAATCTCTGATCAACAATACGCTCGAGTATTGGAAGCATCGTCAGACGACAGGCAACGATTTGGTCGAAATCGCATCACAAACAAAGAAAGGCCTGAAACTCCTATCAGACGATCTTTTTTGGGCCCGAAAACAGCGATTACAAAACTAAGCTCCGTAACTCTCGTATCCCTCTGAATTAGCTTCAGTTTGAGCTTTCGTTTGGCTAAAACGGACTTACGATTTGAAAGTTACGCCTGTTTCCGTGAACACGTGCAGAACCGGAAACTTGGAATCTGGAATTGGCATAACCCATTCGGATCGGGTATACGGATCGGATATATGGATCAGATCGGAGCATAGAAGTCCCGACCCGCCTGAAGTATTTTACACTGAAGTGCTTTCAGTCTTTGGATTGGAGACATCACCTCGGTTCGGATCGGCTAAAGGAAGACCTGACCCGCCTGAAGCTCCTTTTACTCGTCAAGCACGCTTGGCTTTGGACACTCCGGTTCGGATCAGATGGAGTACCGAACCGACCCCCTTTGACCTGCTGCTACACTTCAGAATTGACCTATTCCTATGGCACCATTTCCTTCTACTTTCATGGATCACCTTCCACATGGCCTTACACGAATTGGAGAGGCTTTCTCCCATTTTGCCACTTAGTCCCCACATTCTATCAAGGCGTTGAATTGGGGACACTTGTCATTCATCCGGATCTCCCTAGGGCTCCTCTACGCCTATAAATACACCCTCATTTGGCCATTTCAAGGGACTTTTTGGCGACTCCAACATTTGGCCTCCTTTACAACCAAGCAAGGACGTTGCTCATCACTTTAACACAAGGAATTCGTGTATAAATTCATTCTCTAATATCCTCTTCTTCATTGTAAACACGAGGATTTCGTGTATAAACCGCAAGCAAACTGTATTGTAATAGCTTCTTAGGATTTAAGAAACTATAAAGTGGACACAGGCTTGGTTTGAGCCGAACCACTATAAAAATCTCGTGTGTCCTCTTTTATTTTACTGCTTCTTCCGCATTAATCTATGATTGTGACGTTTTCACATAGCATTTGGGTGTTAGGCCCAAATTTCGGTCTAACATTTTGGCGTGCCAGGAAGGGGGGCACACGACAACTTCAAATTCTGCTTGGATTATTTGGCTGTTGGATCGATGGCTAAGCGAAAGGTTTCCCGTGTTGAAGGCGAAGGCATGAGAAATGAGGCAAGCCATGAAGCTTCCTCACATGAAAACCCGTCAGCATACTTGACGCGAGAAGAGATGGATGGCGTTCTCACCGAATTGAGAGCTCAGATGGCAAGGCAAGATGACCTCCTTCGCAAACAACAGGAGATGATCGACCAATTCTTCCCTCGGATGGAAGGATGGCCGAGCAACAACGTACAACTCATGGGAAATGGAATAGAATCAGCCCCAGCAGCAGCTGCAAACCAGATTGGTTCGGATCCGATCCAAATCGGAGGCACGAATGGACTTGGGGGCAATACCCCTCAACAACCAATAGCTCTGACGCTTAATATTTCTGATGGAAATGCAGAAGCTCAAGGTTCAGGGCGTGCACGACCAACCTCCGCACCGGTTCGGATCGGCAATACCACGCAGCTTCAGCATCAAGCTCCCCGGTTCGGAACAGGAGAACCTGATCGGATCGGTATATCCGACCCAAACCGTGCACCTCTCCATGACCTCCCTCGCTTCTCCGAGCCGCAACAAGGGGGCACTTCCGAACCAAACTGAATGGCCTTCCAAGCTCCCCGTACACTTCCACACTCTACTGGATTCAACGATGCGGGCGCCAGCTCTGACCTTAGCAGCTTCCAGCAGCTCTTTGAAGGCGATCGGCTCGCCAATCTCATTGAACGTCTCTCTAGAGGTCGCACTTATCAGAATGACATGGATGATGTCACTCACAACCCATTTACTCAGGAAACCAGGAATTCCCGCAATCCACAAGATTTCAAACTTCCACAACTGGAGCCCTACAACGGCAGGACAGATCCTACCATGCACCTAATGCGCTACAAACGTCATATGGAAGTTCAATCGGCGTCGGAAAACGTCATGGCAAAATGCTTCCCTCTCTTTTTGACTGATATAGCTGCTATGTGGATTCGGCAGCTGGAATCTGAATCGATCAACAGTTGGAACATGTTGGTCGCTCGCTTTATTGAACAGTTTCGGGTCCACATCGCTCAACCTAAGAATGTCATGTCTCTCACCACAATCAAGCAGAGGCCCAGAGAAACTCTGCGATCATTTCTGGAAAGATTCAACGTTGCAGCAGCATCAGTTGATCGAGCTGAGCCATCTATGGTATTGATGGCGGCAGTATCCGGCGTTCTGGACAACTCGAAGTTCAAAAAATCCTTATACCTAGATCCACCAAGGAATCTGTGACGGCAGGGAATTTCGCTCGATCCGAATCAGTCGTTAAACCGATCTAGACCGTTCGAAACCCCTGATCGTTTGAGAACAGGACAAATCAGAACGCAAACAGAAGAACATTTCATTGCTATTACAACAATTCCATCAGATACAAGAATATACAGAGTATAATTGAATAAATTACATTCGATAAATATCATAGATTACAATAAATTACATAGCAGCGGAAAACAATATAAAACACAACTGAAAGTAATACACGGATACAGAGCTTTCCGGGCATCGTTCCAGCTGTAAATCAGGATCCTGTGAATATAAATCTGCAAAACCAAAACTACTAGCTGCCCGTGCGGAAAATAGGGGCACCCAGAGTTTAGGTTAAAACAATAAACTCCAGGTCAGTCATGTGATTGGTGTGAGAACTAAAACAGTTATTTAAAACTTTACTTTAAAAGAGAGTAATTCAAGGGACCACGCCGTATAACATGGAACGGGTTTCCTCCCAAGAATACCAGTGCATAGGAAAGACAACGCAATGCTTTTTCGAAAAATGAAGCTATTATAAGACCCAGGTCCCATCACACAATGCAACGCAAGCCGGAGGATAGGGTTTTACCTTATAACAGCCAAACATGCTTGGTACGTTTAAAACAAATCATTTGATACTATAATAAGTGTATAGTGTCAAAACAATTTCAATCATAAGTATAAACCATAGACGACATAAGTGCCCCATACCACTATGTCGCCATACAAGGCGCTACAAATAAAGCCGAAATACACGTATTGGAAATTGGATTTCCGTCATGAGTCGAGGCAAGGGGCAAGCTCCTCTCCGCTTCGAGACACTCTAGCAAATGCCTCAGGACTACACACTCTGGGTAACCCTGGATGCTTCAGGGCCGGTCCTCTCTTACGTTTGAGGATTGGCAATTCCTGAACACACGTTTCCCGGTCCTTACAGACCTAAAATCGAGGCGCCTCATCCAACAACCACATAGGTGAAAAGTATATAAATGTCAGGGCTGGAAAGTCACTGACACCACCAAAGCTAGAAAGAAACGCCGTGCTCTCCCTGCAGTCCTTATCCCGTTTTTAACTCATACCGAGGTGTGAGGCTCGCGAATTCACGTTATACACAAAGCTGCCACGTAGGCCGTGCTTTGATCATCAACCACAAGACTTTGCTTTTCAACAGAAGTCTTGATCTATGCAACTCAGCGTGCCACACATGCAATTCATGCCATGCGATTGATATCTATCTATATATAACCTCTAAGCTCGTACGTCTCAGAGAAGGGCGTTAAGCAAGAGAATAAATTCTCTGCCGCCAAACAGATATATATTTAATAAAAATCAATCAACACAGAATAAAATCCAATGTCAGACACACTATCCATTTACAAGTTCGTTCTGGGTCTGAACGAAACCGGAGGCACTTTCCTCGCATATCCATCCATCTCCAAGTACTTCTAGATGACCACCAACTGATTCCCTCATCTTGGGTGTACAGCCCAATCAAGATCATCAGTAATCACCCAAACGATGTGAAGACTTCCGGTCTTCGACCACCGTCTTCATCTTTGACATATCGTCGAATCGGTCATTCAGAATGGGTATAAAACCGGCCTTTCCGAACAACCTGCGTATATTAAAAACAAATGTTACACAAACACAACATACGCCTCATTCCAATTCATATTCTCAGGGAAAGGTTCCCATTAATTTTATCCAAGATAAATTCTTTAAATTTATTCTTTGATCTTCCTTTGGATGTCATCTCAAACCAAATTATGGTTTTCCAAACTAGTCGAGATTAGCGAACCACACCGAAGTAATTATTTATTTTATTTCCCAATCTATTCATCCCATGAAGCAAAACTGGTAATACTCCATATCTAACACCACGGTGTTATCGGTAAAATTAATTACCATTTCACGTTCAAATCTAATTAAAGATTTAACTATCGCTTTGGAGCAAAACTGGTGATACTCCATTCTCGCTCAATTTCTAAATTTGATAATTGAAATTATCAATTTACATTTCAATCTAATTGCAGATTCATTAAAACTCCCTTTTCTGGGTTAAAGAACCAATGTCATTTAAAACACAGTTCACGATAAACCCAAATTACATTCTATTTATTATCGGGTTAAAGAACAAGTGTTATTTAAAACACTGTTCACGATAAACCCACAAATCACTTCTAATTTAATTTCAATCAAATATATTAGAAATTCCGATTATTTAAAACCCCTTTTTAAATCCAATTTATTTATTTAAAAATAGTTGGGTTTTAATTTTAGTTCAAAACTAGTTCATTTCGATAAAAATCTATTTTTATCTTTTCAAATATGGAGTTTTTCATCCCAGTTTTTCCCAAACCATTTCTTATGATTTTACACAAATTAGTACTATTTTTACTAATTTTATCAAGGCCCGTACAGTCGATTTCCATCAACGGCCATCGAACTGCACTTACAGCGACCTTTTTCAAATTTGATTTGGACGTATCTCCAAATCCAACCGTTAGATTTCAAATTTCTATTATTCGTTAGAAAGCTCTTTTCGATACGAACCCAACGGTTCCGGTTTTAGGAGAATCCGACGGTCGGATCTCCCGTAATGTCCGTTTGAAATAAATGGTCGAAATTCACGAACTGCCGCGGCGCGGCGCGTTCTATTCAGGCCATTATATAATATATATAATATATATTTCGTCGATTACTATTTAAAACGAATTTTATAAATAGTTTTTAAATTCGTTTCAAAAACATTTCAACTTCCATTTCAAATTCAAATCAAAATTGAATTTCCTATTATAAATCCTTTTTACTTTCATTTCTATTTGATTTCAATTCAAATCGATTTTAATTCGATTCGAATTCATTTCGTTTTCTATTCAATTTAAATTCAATTCATTTTCTATTCAATTTGAATTCAATTGCTTTTCTGTTCAATTCAAATTCAAATTGGTTTTCTATTCAATTCAAATCAAATTCGTTATATATTCAATTGAAATCAAATTTGTTTTCTATTTAATTCAATTCGAAATCGTTTTATATTCAATTCATTTCGAAATCGTTTTATATTCAATTCATTTCGAAATCGTTTCATATTCAATTCATTTCGAAATCGCTTCATATTCAATTCATTTCGAAATCGCTTCATATTCAATTCATTTCGAAATCGTTTTATATTCAATTCATTTCGAAATCGTTTCATATTCAATTCATTTCGAAATCGTTTCATATTCAATTCATTTCAAATTTGTTTTATATTCAATTCATTTCAAATTTGTTTTAAATTCAATTCATTTCAAATTTGTTTTAAATTCAATTCATTTCAAATTTGTTTTAAATTCAATTCATTTCAAATTTGTTTTATATTCAATTCATTTCATTTCAAATTTGTTTTATATTCAATTCATTTCAAATTTGTTTTATATTCAATTCATTTCAAATTTGTTTTATATTCAATTCATTTCAAATTTGTTTTAAATTCAAAAATGAATATAATCGATATAAATTTCGTTCACGTCAAAATAGCGCATCACTAATCAACACGGTTTTTATATTCAACAAATGGATCTATATTTCTTTCAATACACGACTCTATATCTTTGTCAACAAACGACTAATCTCAGCGAATGAGTACTGTCCACGTGTGACTATTTTTGTTATTTAATATATTTTATGAAAATTAAGGTATCTATCGTTTGATATTGAATCAGACTCCAACCGTAAATTAGTAAGAGAACGATTTCCTGAATATTAACCCCGAAGGCCGAAACCAACATCAGATTAATATCCAGGAGACCACTCATCTCATCTATTTTCCCGTTGATTTCTAATTCTATATATGATAAAGATGTAAATTTTATTGTTAAAATATTTCGTTCAACTCATGACTAATCTCAACGGATGAGTACAGTCAACACATGAACCTTTACTTTATAGTGATAAAGATATAAATTTTATTATTAAAATATTTCGTTCAACACATGACTAATCTCAACGGATGAGTACGGTCAACACATGAACCTTTATTTTATATATTCTTTATTTTCTAAATTGGAATGAGGCCCAATCAATCACCATATAATATTAATTATATGGATTTTCATACATCACACGTATATAATAGCATTGAAAAATGATCAACCATCAACCAAAGTGCACTACACTGTATAAGAATCAAATATAGATATCTAACGCTTATAACAGCCTGTCAATCAATCGATTGACATATTTAATCAATCAGGATGTGTGAACTTCAAATTTCATCCCAACACCCATGTGGGGTTTCAAACAATCAAACACAGATTTTATTTGTGCAGTTGGGCGATGTGTAAAATTTATCGTCCCAATCAATGTCCTTAAAATAGGTGTACATAAACAAACCGTCCGGTTTGTAAATGAATATTTATTTATTCACATTCACGTTAAAAATTATATTTTTAACGATAAAATATTTTATTTTAACACATGAATTTTTATTCAGTTCATCTACAAAATAAAATTGATATTTTTATTTTAGAAAATTTCGGCGGCATAACGGCACGATACTAGAAACGGGACGAGGCCTAGCCTTATCCCCGGTCTAGTGAAGGACCACACCATTCACACATAAATCAAATCCATTTAATTCACCAAACAATTCAATTCAAGTCAAATAATCTAACCAACTACACAACCAAACAAACAAGTCCATGGTCTGTGGACGATTGTGTCGGGTGCTACTAAACACCATCTGCATCTTAGTATATATATAACTAGAAAAAGAAATTGAAGAGTGAGAAGTTCTCACCGAAAGCTATCCCAACTTCACGACACTTCATTTATAGAAATCTTCATCGTTCTCGCGTTTTTGTCATCTTCGTTGCCCGTATTCACTACATATGTAAAAATCGAATTTTTACTTCGCTTTTCAATATATAAAAATCGAATTTTTACTTCGCTATTCAATATATAAAAATCGAATTTTTACTTCGCTATTCAATATATAAAAATCCTATTTTTATCTAGCTATTCAATATATAAAAATCGAATTTTTACTTCGCTATTCAATATATAAAAATCGCGCCTTTTAACTATAAAGATTTCTTCTTTTCAAATATATCATTATAAAAATCACACTTTTATTTTGCTACACATATAAAGATGATATTTCTAATATTCCTATCATGTAAAAATTATATTTTAAATTCTCTACATAAACAAAAATCATATTTTTACATCTTCTACTTAATAAAGATTATATTTTTAATACTTTAAAAATATAAAAATCATATTTTTAATATCCTACTTATATAAAAATTATAATTTTCATTCATTTCAAAATCAAATCTTTATCATTTCAACATCAATTTTATTAACTACATAAAAATCAGTTTTTATAATCCCTAAAAATCGATTTTAATATAAAGAAAAAAAATCAGTTATATATAAACTAAAATAGTAGAAAGAAGAGGACTTATAGCTAGTGGCGGGGGGGGGGGTTTGAAGCGGCTGGAGGGGGCTGGAAAGAGGGGGGGTCGGCGGCAGGCGTTTGGGGGGGGGGGGGGGGGGGGTTTGTCGCGGTTGCGCGCAGGGGGGGTCTTCACGGTTGCGCGCAAGGGGGGGTCTCCGATCTGACGAGGAGGAGCGGGGCGCTTGCCTGGCGGCGGCGAACGGGGAGGAAGGGGGGTCGCGATTTCCTAAGCAACGTTTTTTTTTCTTTTGTTTTGATCTGAAGGAGGAAACGTGAACGAGGGGGGGGGAGGGGGGGTTGACCTAGCTAGGTTATATAATTTTATATATATATTTATTTATTTATTTATTTTAAATTCCATGAAGTTACTTTTACATACGACCTCTAAACGAGGCCCACCGCCTGTTGTCCACAGCGTTTTACCCCATTCCGAACACAATGGGATATGTATCGTAAGCTGATTCGATCGTTTCGATCAGTTTTCGTCAAAATCAACATATAATTCTATATATTGAATTTGAACGCGCATTTCTATTTACTGGGGTCGCATACTAACTTGAAAATTTTCAGAAAAATATTTTCTAGCTTCGTATTGACGATACGGTCCTAACAAAACTAGTTTCGTCGAATTCTGAGACCGTTGGAAAAATGGCCAATTTCCAGTCGATTAAAATCAACTGAAACTGGTCAAACGCGTTTTCCTTTGCCACGCTCACATATTGAATCGAAAATTATGAAATTTGAAACCTAGCAATAATTTAACACCACGGATCCAACAAAAGTGGTTTCGTCGAAATCCGAGGTCGTTTGCAAAATTTCCATTTTTAAGGGCCTGAATTCCATAGCGATTATTCAGAATTTTCAACTGGACATATCTTTTGATTCCCGCTATGAAATTTCGATTTTTCGGGTTCGTTGGAAAGATATCATCAATTAGATCCTATTATTTTTGTTTTCGTTAAAATCCGGATTGTTTTGCACCCGGTACATTCAATTGAAGTTTGAAATCGAATTATCGAACTGCAGGGCCATTTTCAATTCTATTTATAATTATATATAAATATTTATATTCTAACGACGACGTATATAATATATACGTCGAATTCTATATTCAAAATAAATTTTTCGTCGATATTATTTAAAATAATCTATTTTAAATATTCAAAATTCACTAAAATTGCCAAAATAAAAATTTTAAACTGGTTCAGAATTTCCGGGTTATTACAATCTCCCCCACTTAAAACTTTTCGTCTCCGAAAAGGAACAAAGTCGAAAGTGGTTTGATTAATTAACTCTACGTTCGATCTGGCTTCCATTCCCCAACTTTTCAGTTTCTGAGAATTTTCAAATTTCCAAAAATTTGGCTAACACCCTAAATTTTCGAAAAATTTTGCCATAACCTCCCCTGCACCGGGAGCCACGGGAAAATCCCGAAATTGCCATATAGGCCTTCTGATCTCAAAAAGGAAAAAGAAAAAGCCAAGCGGCTAGCCAATAGGCTCATAAAATCATCATCACCCAAACAAAACAGTAAATTATAGTAAACATGTACCTATTTGTTGGGCAAACAAATTTTATTCTTCGGCTCTAGCCTCCTTGCTATGACCTGTTCAATGTAAGCACATGTATATGCAAGCAAATGCGACTAATTTTCAATACAGTTCAATATTTGATTCAATTAGGCATAATGGTTCAAAATTATCAAACAAATAAACAAACAACACAATCATCAATCAATTAGTGGATTTAACGTTTCAAATTCATAATTTTGATATATATATATATACAGAAAATCATGTTTTTGATGCCAAACCACACAATAAATTTATCTGTATAAGTTTTGGTTCTCACACCAGTCTAATGGAAATATATAGATATCACACCTTCAAAACACGAAAATAAATACTGGTGATGGCACGCCATCATCAGAATCATGTCCGGGCGACTAGAGTGCGGTTCTATATCTATCCGGTATATTAAAACTTCGAATATACGTTCATGACGCGTATATGCAAAATCTTTATATAGCGGATTGTCCAAATTCAAAATAAATAAATATTCAAATACGTATAAAACGATTTAAATTTTCAAAACGAAATTGTTTTCATTTGAAAAATATACTCTTCACACTCGTTCAAGGATACTACTGATCCTATCTCTAACGAGTCATTCTAATTGGATATTACTAATCCAATATCTGATGAATTCTTTCGTATGGTTCTAATATGTCTTGTTCTCGAGCTCTGTAAACCAAAGCTCTGATACCAAATGTGACGGCAGGGAATTTCGCTCGATCCGAATCAGTCGTTAAACCGATCTAGACCGTTCGAAACCCCTGATTGTTTGAGAACAGGACAAATCAGAACGCAAACAGAAGAACATTTCATTGCTATTACAACAATTCCATCAGATACAAGAATATACAGAGTATAATTGAATAAATTACATTCGATAAATATCAGAGATTACAATAAATTACATAGCAGCGGAAAACAATATAAAACACAACTGAAAGTAATACACGGATACAGAGCTTTCCGGGCATCGTTCCATCTGTAAATCAGGATTCTGTGAATATAAATCTGCAAAACCAAAACTACTAGCTGCCCGTGCGGAAAATAGGGGCACCCAGAGTTTAGGTTAAAACAATAAACTCCAGGTCAGTCATGTGATTGGTGTGAGAACTAAAACAGTTATTTAAAACTTTACTTTAAAAGAGAGTAATTCAAGGGACCACGCCGTATAACACGGAACGAGTTTCCTCCCAAGAATACCAGTGCATAGGAAAGACAACGCAATGCTTTTTCGAAAAATGAAGCTATTATAAGACCCAGGTCCCATCACACAATGCAACGCAAGCCGGAGGATAGGGTTTTACCTTATAACAGCCAAGCATGCTTGGTATGTTTAAAACAAATCATTTGATACTATAATAAGTGTATAGTGTCAAAACAATTTCAATCATAAGTATAAATCATAGACGGCATAAGTGCCCCATACCACTATGTCGCCATACTAGGCTCTACAAATAAAGCCGAAATACACGTATTGGAAATTGGATTTCCGTCATGAGTCGAGGCAAGGGGCAAGCTCCTCTCCGCTTCGAGACACTCTAGCAAATGCCTCAGGACTACACACTCTGGGTAACCCTGGATGCTTCAGGGCCGGTCCTCTCTTACGTTTGAGGATTGGCAATTCCTGAACACACGTTTCCCGGTCCTTACAGACCTAAAATCGAGGCGCCTCATCCAACAACCACATAGGTGAAAAGTATATAAATGTCAGGGCTGGAAAGTCACTGACACCACCAAAGCTAGAAAGAAACGCCGTGCTCTCCCTGCAGTCCTTATCCCGTTTTTAACTCATACCGAGGTGTGAGGCTCGCGAATTCACGTTATACACAAAGCTGCCACGTAGGCCGTGCTTTGATCATCAACCACAAGACTTTGCTTTTCAACAGAAGTCTTGATCTATGCAACTCAGCGTGCCACACATGCAATTCATGCCATGCGATTGATATCTATCTATATATAACCTCTAAGCTCGTGCGTCTCAGAGAAGAGCGTTAAGCAAGAGAATAAATTCTCTGCCGCCAAACAGATATATATTTAACAAAAATCAATCAACACAGAATAAAATCCAATGTCAGACACACTATCCATTTACAAGTTCGTTCTGGGTCTGAACGAAACCGGAGGCACTTTCCTCGCATATCCATCCATCTCCAAGTACGTCTGGATGACCACCAACTGATTCCCTCATCTTGGGTGTACAGCCCAATCAAGATCATCAGTAATCACCCAAACGATGTGAAGACTTCCGGTCTTCGACCACCGTCTTCATCTTTGACATATCGTCGAATCGGTCATTCAGAATGGGTATAAACCCGGCCTTTCCGAACAACCCGCGTATATTAAAAACAAATGTTACACAAACACAACATACGCCTCATTCCAATTCATATTCTCAGGGAAAGGTTCCCATTTATTTTATCCAAGATAAATTCTTTAAATTTATTCTTTGATCTTCCTTTGGATGTCATCTCAAACCAAATTATGGTTTTCCAAACTAGTCGAGATTAGCGAACCACACCGAAGTAATTATTTATTTTATTTCCAAATCCCAACCTATTCATCCCATGAAGCAAAACTGGTAATACTCCATATCTAACACCACGGTGTTATCGGTAAAATTAATTACCATTTCACGTTCAAATCTAATTAAAGATTTAACTATCGCTTTGGAGCAAAACTGGTGATACTCCATTCTCGCTCAATTTCTAAATTTGATAATTGAAATTATCAATTTACATTTCAATCTAATTGCAGATTCATTAAAACTCCCTTTTCTGGGTTAAAGAACCAATGTCATTTAAAACACAGTTCACGATAAACCCAAATTACATTCTATTTATTATCGGGTTAAAGAACAAGTGTTATTTAAAACACTGTTCACGATAAACCCACAACTCACTTCTAATTTAATTTCAATCAAATATATTAGAAATTCCGATTATTTAAAACCCCTTTTTAAATCCAATTTATTTATTTAAAAATATTTGGGTTTTAATTTTAGTTCAAAACTAGTTCATTTCGATAAAAATCTATTTTTATCTTTTCAAATATGGAGTTTTTCATCCCAGTTTTTCCCAAATCATTTCTTATGATTTTACACAAATTATTACTATTTTTACTAATTTTATCAAGGCCCGTACAGTCGATTTCCATCAACGGCCATCGAACTGCACTTACAGCGACCTTTTTCAAATTTGATTTGGACGTATCTCCAAATCCAACCGTTAGATTTCAAATTTCTAATATTCGTTAGAAAGCTCTTTTCGATACGAACCCAACGGTTCCGGTTTTAGGAGAATCCGATGGTCGGATCTCCCGTAATGTCCGTTTGAAATAAATGGTCGAAATTCACGAACTGCCGCGGCGCGGCGCGTTCTATTCAGGCCATTATATTATATATATAATATATATAATATATATTTCGTCGATTACTATTTAAAACGAATTTTATAAATAGTTTTTAAATTCGTTTCAAAAACATTTCAACTTCCATTTCAAATTCAAATCAAAATTGAATTTCCTATTATAAATCCTTTTTACTTTCATTTCTATTTGATTTCAATTCAAATCGATTTTAATTCGATTCGAATTCATTTCGTTTACTATTCAATTTAAATTCAATTCGTTTTCTATTCAATTTGAATTCAATTTGTTTTCTTTTCAATTCGAATTCAAATTGGTTTTCTATTCAATTCAAATCAAATTCGTTATATATTCAATTGAAATCAAATTTGTTTTCTATTTAATTCAATTCGAAATCGTTTTATATTCAATTCATTTCGAAATCGTTTTATATTCAATTCATTTCAAAATCGTTTCATATTCAATTCATTTCGAAATCGCTTCATATTCAATTCATTTCGAAATCGCTTCATATTCAATTCATTTCGAAATCGTTTTATATTCAATTCATTTCGAAATCGTTTCATATTCAATTCATTTCGAAATCGTTTCATATTCAATTCATTTCAAATTTGTTTTATATTCAATTCATTTCAAATTTGTTTTAAATTCAATTCATTTCAAATTTGTTTTAAATTCAATTCATTTCAAATTTGTTTTAAATTCAATTCATTTCAAATTTGTTTTATATTCAATTCATTTCAAATTTGTTTTATATTCAATTCATTTCAAATTTGTTTTATATTCAATTCATTTCAAATTTGTTTTATATTCAATTCATTTCAAATTTGTTTTAAATTCAAAAACGAATATAATCGATATAAATATCGTTCACGTCAAAATAGCGCATCACTAATCAACACGGTTTTTATATTCAACAAATGGATCTATATTTCTTTCAATACACGACTCTATATCTTTGTCAACACACGACTAATCTCAGCGAATGAGTATTGTCCATGTGTGACTATTTTTGTTATTTAATATATTTTATGAAAATTAAGGTATCTATCGTTTGATATTGAATCAGACTCCAACCGTAAATTAGTAAGAGAACGATTTCCTGAATATTAACCCCGAAGGCCGAAACCAACATCAGATTAATATCCAAGAGACCACTCATCTCATCTATTTTCCCGTTGATTTCTAATTCTATATATGATAAAGATGTAAATTTTATTGTTAAAATATTTCGTTCGACTCATGACTAATCTCAACGGATGAGTACAGTCAACACATGAACCTTTACTTTATAGTGATAAAGATATAAATTTTATTATTAAAATATTTCGTTCAACACATGACTAATCTCAACGGATGAGTACGGTCAACACATGAACCTTTATTTTATATATTCTTTATTTTCTAAATTGGAATGAGGCCCAATCAATCACCATATAATATTAATTATATGGATTTTCATACATCACACGTATATAATAGCATTGAAAAATGATCAACCATCAACCAAAGTGCACTACACTGTATAAGCATCAAATATAGATATCTAACGCTTATAACAGCCTGTCAATCAATCGATCGACATATTTAATCAGTCAGGATGAGTGAACTTCAAATTTCATCCCAACACCCGTGTGGGGTTTCAAACAATCAAACACAGATTTTATTTGTGCAGTTGGGCGATGTGTAAAATTTATCGTCTCAATCAATGTCCTTCAAATAGGTGTACATAAACAAACCGTTCGGTTTGTAAATGAATATTTATTTATTCACATTCACGTTAAAAATTATATTTTTAACGATAAAATATTTTATTTTAACACATGAATTTTTATTCAGTTCAACTACAAAATAAAAATGATATTTTTATTTTAGAAAATTTCGGCGGCATAACGGCACGATACTAGAAACGGGACGAGGCCTAGCCTTATCCCCGGTCTAGTGAAGGCCCACGCCATTCACACATCAATCAAATCCATTCAATTCACCAAACAATTCAATTCAAGTCAAATAATCTAACCAACTACACAACCAAACAAACAAGTCCATGATCTGTGGACGATTGTGTCGGGTGCTACTAAACACTGTCTACATCCTAGTATATATATAACTAAAAAAAGAAATTGAAGAGTGAGAAGTTCTCACCGAAAGCTATCCCAACTTCATGACACTTCATTTATAGAAATCTTCATCGTTCTCGCCTTTTTGTCATCTTCGTTGCCTGTATTCACTACATATGTAAAAATCGAATTTTTACTTCGCTTTTCAATATATAAAAATCGAATTTTTACTTCGCTATTCAATATATAAAAATCGAATTTTTACTTCGCTATTCAATATATAAAAATCCTATTTTTATCTAGCTATTCAATATATAAAAATCGAATTTTTACTTCGCTATTCAATATATAAAAATCGCGCCTTTTAACTATAAAGATTTCTTCTTTTCAAATATATCATTATAAAAATCACACTTTTATTTTGCTATACATATAAAGATGATATTTCTAATATTCCTATCATGTAAAAATTATATTTTTAATTCTCTACATAAACAAAAATCTTATTTTTACATCTTCTACTTAATAAAGATTATATTTTTAATACTTTAAAAATATAAAAATCATATTTTTAATATCCTACTTATATAAAAATTATAATTTTCATTCATTTCAAAATCAAATCTTTATCATTTCAACATCAGTTTTATTAACTACATAAAAATCAATTTTTATAATCCCTAAAAATCGATTTTAATATAAAGAAAAAAAACCAGTTATATATAAACTAAAATAATAGAAAGAAGAGGACTTACAGCTAGTGGCGAGGGGGGGTTTGAAGCGGCTGGAGGGGGCTGGAAAGGGGGGGGGGTGTCGGCGGTAGGCGTTTGGGGGGGTCTGTCGCGGTTGCGCGCAGGGGGGGGGGAGGGGTCTTCGCGGTTGCGCGCAAGGGGGGGTCTCCGATCTGACGAGGAGGAGGGGGGCGCATGCCTGGCGGCGGCGGCGAACGGGGAGGAAGGGGGGTCGCGATTTCCTGAGCAACGTTTTTTTTTTGTTTTTTTTGTTTTGATCTGAAGGAGGAAACGTGAAGGGGGGGGGCTGACCTAGCTAGGTTATATAATTTTTTTATATATATATATATTTTTATTTTAAATTCCATGAAGTTACTTTTACATACGACCTCTAAACGAGGCCCACCGCCTGTCGTCCATAGCGTTTTACCCTCATTCCGAACACAATGGGATATGTATCGTAAGCTGATTCGATCGTTTCGAACAGTTTTCGTCAAAATCAACATATAACTCTATATATTGAATTTGAACGCGCATTTCTATTTACTGGGGTCGCATACTAACTTGAAAAATTCCAGAAAAATATTTTCTAGCTTCGTATTGACGATACGGTCCTAACAAAACTAGTTTCGTCGAATTCTGAGACCGTTGGAAAAATGGCCAATTTCCAGTCGATTTAAATCAACTGAAACTGGTCAAACGCATTTTCCATTGCAAAATTTCCATTTTTAAGGACCTGAATTCCATAGCGACTATTCAGAATTTTCAACTGGACATATCTTTTGATTCCTGCTATGAAATTTCGATTTTTCGGGTTCGTTGGAAAGATATCATCAATTAGATCCTATTATTTTTGGTTTCGTTAAAATCCGGATTGTTTTGCACCCGGTACATTCAATTGAAGTTTGAAATCGAATTATCGAACTGCAGGGCCATTTTCAATTCCATTTATAATTATATATAAATATTTATATTCTAACGGCGACGTATATAATATATACGTCGAATTCTATATTCAAAATAAATTTTTCGTCGATATTATTTAAAATAATCTATTTTAAATATTCAAAATTCACTAAAATTGCCAAAATAAAAATTTTAAACTGGTTCAGAATTTCCGGGTTATTACAGAATCTCAGCGAATTCTACCTTGAATCTGATAGATTTCTGCGTGAAGAAGACGCAATGTCTGAAAAGAAAATTCTTGATGTAAATATGCTCAAGGACGGAGAACCGTCTGATTCTGATAAAGGCAAAAGAAAAGCTGCCGTCAAGAATGACCGCAACGCTCAGCCCCGGAGAGGGCCCAGATATGAAAAGTACACATAACTCAATTCGTCACTAACCGACATCTACGTGAACACAAACGGTGACGTCTCCTATCCAAAGCCTCCCAGGAGGGAGCCATCACAAAGAGAACGCGATTCTGGGAAATACTGCATGTTTCACGATATGGACGGTCATGACACAAATGACTGTAGACACTTGCGAGATCTGATTGAGGAATAGGTTAGATGTGGAGAGCTACCCGAGTATGTGAAACAACCAACAGCGCCAGCACCTGTGCTACCACCACCTGCTCCCCGGAGAGGGAATAACCCTGGATCGAGCTCTCGCGGGCTCATCATCAACTGATCTGGATGGGATCAGCCTGGATTTCCTGCATTTCTTAGGATTTAAGATATGTTTCTTTGCTTTCTTTAGGTTCTCCGATTGGCTAAATAGGAGTACACACATTCGGGGTTAGGATTTAGCTCCAAACCGTGCTCTGCACTCGATAACAAACCAATCAGGATTTTCTTTGTTGAATTGAATAAAATAGGACTTTCCGAGCATGGATTATGGTTGGCAATTTAAGTATCTTGTCAGGTTGTGGCGGGATTCTCAATCTCAACTAAAGTATGGCTTATACTTATCTCGGACCCCTAGGCATGGATTATGCCTAGGGACAGACTGTCTTGTCAGGTTTTGGCAAGCATAGCTCTATCCCGACATGAGTATGGATTGTACTCACTAGGATTCGTAAGTATGGATTATACTCTGGAACGGCTTATTGTTTTGTCAGGATCTGGCAAAGGAACTCAATAAAACTCGAGTACAGTTTATACTCAGTTTGCACTTCCTGGTATGGCTTATACCCGGAAGGTTAGGTCCCTCGTCAGGTTTTGGCAGGATGATTCGAACGTGTCTTGAGTATGGTTTATGCTCAAACAAACGCCCAAGCATGGTTTATGCTCGTAAATGTAATCGGTTTTTTTAGGTTTTGACATACCTGTTTGCTTTCTTTTTCTTCGCAGGTATGGTTTATACTTACAGCTGGCAGGCCCAACATGGCCTTGGATTTCTTGGATTATCCAGAACACATTTTCCTTCAACCAGCAAGAAATGTTCTGGGAGGCAAAATGTTGACCCGCTTTTTAGTCAAAGCAGTCACACATGGAATCTCTGATCAACAATACGCTCGAGTTTTGGAAGCATCATCAGAAGACAGGCAACGACTTGGTCGAAATCGCATCACGAACAAAGAAAGGCCCGAAACTCCTATCAGACGATCTTTTTTGGGCCCGAAAATAGCGATTATGGAGCTAAGCTCCGTAACTCTCGTAGCCCTCTGAATTAGCTTCAGTTTGAGCTTTCGTTTGGCTAAAACGGACTTACGGTTTGAAAGTTACGCCTGTTTCCGTGAACGCGTGCAGAACCGGAAACTTGGAATCTGGAATTGGCATAACCCATTCGGATCGGGTATACGGATCGGATCGGAGCATAGAAGACCCGACCCGCCTGAAGTATTTTACACTGAAGTACTTTCAGTCTTCGGATCGGAGACATCACCTCGGTTCGGATCGGCTAAAGGAAGACCCGACCTGCCAGAAGCTCCTTCTACTCGTCAAGCACGCTTGGCTTTGGACACTCCGGTTCGGATCGGATGGAGTACCGAACCGACCCCCTTTGACCTTCTGCTACACTTCAGAATTGACCTATTCTTATGGCACCATTTCCTCCTACTTTCTTGGATCACCTTCCACATGGCCTTACATGAATTGGAGAGGCTTTCTCCCATTTTGCCACTTAGTCCCCACGTTCTATCAAGGCGTTGAATTGGGGAAACTTGTCATTCATCCGGATCTCCCTAGGGCTCCTCTACGCCTATAAATACACCCTCATATGGCTATTTCAAGGGACTTTTTGGCGACTCCAACATTTGGCCTCCTTTACAACCAAGCAAGGACATTGCTCATCACTTTAACACGAGGAATTCGTGTATAAATTCATTCGCTAATCTCCTCTTCTTCATTGTAAACACGAGGATTTCATGTATAAACGGCAAGCAAACTGTATTGTAATAGCTTCTTAGGATATAAGAAACTATAAAGTGGATGCAGGCTTGGTTTGAGCCGAACCACTATAAAAATCTCGTGTGTCCTCTTTTATTTTATTGGTTCTTCCGCATTAATCTGTGATTGTGACGTTTTCACATAGCATTTGGGTGTTTGGCCCAAATTTCGGTCTAACATTTTGGCGCGCCAGGAAGGGGGGCACACGACAACTTCAAATTCTGCTTGGATTATTTGGCTGTTGGATCGATGGCTAAGCGAAAGGTTTCCCGTGTTGAAGGCGAAGGCACGAGAAACGAGGCAAGCCATGAAGCTTCCTCACATTAAAATCCGTCAGCATACTTGACGCGAGAAGGGATGGATGGCGTTCTCACCGAATTGAGAGCTCAGATGGCAAGGCAAGATGACCTCCTTCGCAAACAACAGGAGATGATCGACCAATTCTTCGCTCGGATGGAAGGAAGGCCGAGCAACAACGTACAACTCATGGGAAATGGAATAGAATCAGCCCCAGCAGCAGCTGCAAACCAGATCGGTTCGGATCCGATCTGAATCGGAGGCACGAATGGACTTGGGGGCAATACCCCTCAACAACCAATAGCTCCGACGCTTAATATTTATGATGGAAATGCAGAAGCTCAAGGTTCAGGGCGAGCACGACCAACCTCCGCATCGGTTCGGATCGGCAATACGACACAGCTTCAGCATCAAGCTCCCCGGTTCGGAACAGGAGAACCTGATCGGATCGGTACATCCGACCCAAACCATGCACCTCTCCATGACCTCCCTCGCTTCTCCGAGCCGCAACAAGGGGGCACCTCCGAATCGAACCGAATGGCCTTCCAAGCTCCCCGTACACTTCCACACTCTACTGGATTCAACGATGCGGGCGCCAGCTCTGACCTTAGTAGCTTCCAACAGCTCTTTGAAGGCGATCGGCTCGCCAATCTCATTGAACGCCTCTCTAGAGGTCGCACTTATCAGAATGACATGGATGATGTCACTCACAACCCATTTACTCAGGAAATCAAGAATTCCCGCAATCCACCAGATTTCAAACTTCCGCAACTCGAGCCCTACAACGGCAGGACATATCCTACCGTGCACCTAATGCACTACAAACGTCATATGGAAGTTTAATCGACGTCGGAAAACGTCATGGAAAAATGCTTCCCTCTCTTTTTGACTGATATAGCTGCTATGTGGATTCGACAGCTGGAATCTGAATCGATCAACAGCTAGAACATATTGGTCGCTCGCTTTATTGAACAGTTTCGGGTCCACATCGCTCGACCTAAGAATGTCATGTCTCTCACCACAATCAAGCAGAGGCCCAGAGAAACTCTGCGATCATTTCTGGAAAGATTCAACGTTGCAGCAGCATTAGTTGATCGACCTGAGCCATCTATGGTATTGATGGCGGCAGTATCCGGCGTTCTGGACAACTCGGAGTTCAAAAAATCCTTATACCTAGATCCACCAATGAATCTCAGTGAATTCTACCTTGAATTTGATAGATTTCTGCGTGAAGAAGACGCAATGTCTGAAAAGAAAATTCTTGATGTCAATATGCTCAAAGATGGAGAACCGTCTGATTCTGATAAAGGCAAAAGAAAAGCTGCCGTCAAGAATGACCGCAACGCTCAGCCCCGGAGAGGGCCCAGATATGAAAAGTACATAGAACTCAATTCGTCACTAACCGACATCTACGTGAACACAAACGGTGACGTCTCCTATCCAAAGCCTCCCAGGAGGGAGCCATCGCAAAGAAAACGCGATTCTGGGAAATACTGCATGTTTCACGATATGGACGGTCATGACACAAATTGTAGACACTTGCGAGATCTGATTGAGGAACGGGTTAGACGTGGAGAGGTACCCGAGTATGTGAAACAACCAACAGCGCCAGCACCTGTGCTACCACCACCTGCTCCCCGGAGAGGGAATTACCCTTGATCGAGCTCTCGCGGGCTAATCATCAACTGATCTGGATGATATCAGCCTGGATTTCCTGCATTTCTTAGGATTTAAGATATGTTTCTTTGCTTTCTTTAGGTTCTCCGATTGGCTAAATCGGAGTACACACGTTCGGGGGTTAGGATTTAGCTCCAAAGCGTGCTCTGCACTCGATAACAAACCAATCAGGATTTGCTTTGGTTTTGTACTTTGAATTGAATAAGGAAGGACTTTCCGAGCATGGATTATGTTTGGCAATTTAAGTATCTTGTCAGGTTGTGGCAGGATTCTCAATCTCAACTAAAGTATGGCTTATACTTATCTCGGGCCCTTAGGCATGGATTATGCCTAGGGACAGACTGTCTTGTCAGATTTTGGCAAGCATAGCTCTATCCCGACATGAGTATGGATTTTACTCACTAGGATTGTTAAGTATGGATTATACTCTGGAACGGCTTATTGTTTTGTCAGGATCTGGCAAAGGAACTAAATAAAACTCGAGTATGGTTTATGCTCAGTTTGAACTTCCTGGTATGGCTTATACCCGGAAGGTTAGGTCCCTCGTTAGGTTTTGGCAGGATGATTCGAACGTGTCTTGAGTATGATTTATGCTCAAAAAAACGCCCAAGCATGGTTTATGCTCGAAAGTGTAATCGGTTTTGTTATGTTTTGACATACCTGTTTGCTTTCTTTTTCTTCGCAGGTATGGTTTATACTTACAGCTGGCAGGACCAGCATGGCCTTGGATTTCTTGGATTATCTAGAACACATCTTCCTTCAACCAGCAAGAAATGTTCAGGGGGGCAAAATGTTGACCCGCTTTTTAGTCAAAGCAGTCACACATGGAATCTCTGATCAACAATACGCTCGAGTATTGGAAGCATCGTTAGAAGACAGGCAATGATTTGGTCGAAATCGCATCACGAACAAAGAAAGGCCCGAAACTCCTATCAGACGATCTTTTTTGTGCCCGAGCGCATCGATTATGGAGTTACGCTTTGTAACTCTCGTAGCACTTTGAATTTGCTTCAGTTTGAGCTTTCGTTTGGCTAAAACGGACTTACAGTTTGAAAGTTACGCCTATTTCCGTGAATGCGTGCAGAACCGGAAACTTGGAATCGGGAATTGGCATAACCCATTCGGGTCGGGTATACGGATCGGATATACAGATCGGATCGGAGCATAGATGGCCCGACCCGCCTGAAATATTTTACACTGAAGTGCTTTCAGTCTTCGGATCGGATACATCACCTTGGTTCAGATCGGCTAAAGGAAGACCTGACCCCCTGAAGCTCCTTCTACTCGTCAAGCACGCTTGGCTTTGGACACTCCGGTTCGGATCGGATGGAGTACCAAACCGACCCCCTTTGACTTGCTGCTACACTTCAGAATTGACCAATTCTTGTGGCACCATTTCCTCCTACTTTCATGGATCACCTTCCACATGGCCTTACACGAATTGGAGAGGCTTTCTCCCATTTTGCCACTTAGTCCCCACATTCTATCAAGGCATTGAATTGGGGACACTTGTCATTCATCCGGATCTCCCTAGGGCTCCTCTACGCCTATAAATACACCCTCATATGGCCATTTCAAGGGACTTTTTGGTGACTCCAACATTTGGCCTCCTTTACAACCAAGCAAGGACATTGCTCATCACTTTAACACGAGGAATTAGTATATAAATTCATTCTCTAATCTCCTCTTCTTCACTGTAAACACGAGGATTTCGTGTATAAACCGCAAGCAAACTGTATTGTAATAGCTTCTTAGGATTTAAGAAACTATAAAGTGGATGCAGGCTTGGTTTGAGCCGAACCACTATAAAAATCTCGTGTGTCCTATTTTGTTTTACTGCTTCTTCCGCATTAATCTGTGATTGTGACGTTTTCACATAGCATTTGGGTGTTAGGCCCAAATTTCGGTCTAACATTTTGGCGTGCCAGGAAGGGGGGCACACGACAACTTCAACTTCTGCTTGGATTATTTGGCTGTTGGATCGATGGCTAAGCGAAAGGTTTCCCGTGTTGAAGGCGAAGGCACGAGAAACGAGGCAAGCCATGAAGCTTCCTCACATGAAAACCCGTCAGCATACTTGACGCGATAAGAAATGGATGGCGTTCTCACCGAATTGAGAGCTCAGTTGGCAAGGCAAGATGACCTCCTTCGCAAACAACAGGAGATGATCGACCAATTCTTCACTCGGTTGGAAGGAAGGCCGAGCAACAACGTACAACTCATGGGAAATGGAATAGAATCATCCCCAGCAGCAGCTGCAAACCAGATCGGCTCGGATCCGATCCGAACCGGAGGCACGAATGAACTTGGGGGAAATACCCCTCAACAACCAATAGCTCCGACGCTTAATATTTATGATGGAAATGCAGAAGCTCAAGGTCCAGGGCGAGCACGACCAACCTCCGCACCGGTTCAGATCGGCAATACCACACAGCTTCAGCGTCAAGCTCCCCGGTTCGGAACAGGAGAACCTGATCGGATCGGTACATCCGACCCGAACCGTGCACCTCTCCATGACCTCCCTCGCTTCTCCGAACCGCAACAAGGAGGCACCTCCGAACCGAACCGAATGGCCTTCCAAGCTCCCCGTACACTTCCACACTCTACTGGATTCAACGATGCGGGCGCCAGCTCTGACCTTAGCAGCTTGCAACAGCTCTTTGAAGGCGATCGGCTCGCAATCTCATTGAACATCTCTCTAGAGGTCGCACTTATTAGAATGACATGGATGATGTCAATCACAACCCATTTACTCAGGAAATCAGGAATTCCCGCAACCCACCAGATTTCAAACTTCCACAACTGGAGCCCTACAATGGCAGGACAGATCCTACTGTGCACCTAATGCGCTACAAACGTCATATGGAAGTTCAATCGGCGTCGGAAAACGTCATGGCAAAATGCTTCCCTCACTTTTTGACCGATATAGCTGCTATGTGGATTCGGCAGCTGTAATCTGAATCGATCAACAGCTGGAACATGTTGGTCGCTCGCTTTATTCAACAGTTTTGGCTCCACATCGCTCGACCTAAGAATGTCATGTCTCTCACCACAATCAAGCAGAGGCCTAGAGAAACTCTGCGATCATTTCTGGAAAGATTCAAAGTTGCAGCAGCATCATTTGATCGACCTGAGCCATCTATGGTATTGATGGCGGCAATATCTGGCGTTCTGGACAACTCCGAGTTCAAAAAATCCTTATACCGAGATCCACCAAGGAATCTCAGCGAATTCTACCTTGAATCGGATAAATTTCTGCGTGAAGAAGACGCAATGTCCGAAAAGAAAATTCTTGATGTCAATATGCTCAAAGACGGTGAACCGTCTGATTCTAATAAAGGCAAAAGAAAAGCTGCCATCAAGAATGACTGCAACGCTCAGCCCCGGAGAGGGCCCAGATATGAAAAGTACACAGAACTCAATTCGTCACTAACCGACATCTACGTGAACACAAACGGTGACGTCTCCTATCCAAAGCCTCCCAGGAGGGAGCCATCGCAAAGAGAACGCGATTCTGGGAAATACTGCATGTTTCACGATATGGACGGTCATGACACAAATGACTGTAGACACTTACGAGATCTGATTGAGGAACGGGTTAGACGTGGAGAGCTACCCGAGTATGTGAAACAACCAACAGCGCCAGCACCTGTGCTACCACCACCTGCTCCCCGGAGAGGGAATGACCCTGGTTCGAGCTCTCGCAGGATCATCATCAACTGATCTGGATGGGATCAGCCTGGATTTCCTGCATTTCTTAGGATTTAAGATATGTTTCTTTGCTTTCTTTAGGTTCTCCGATTGGCTAAATCGGAGTACACACGTTCGGGGTTAGGATTTAGCTCCAAAGCGTCTGCACTCGATAATAAACCAATCAGGATTTGCTTTGGTTTTGTACTTTAAATTGAATAAGGAAGGACTTTCCGAGCATGGATTATGTTTGGCAATTTAAGTATCTTGTCAGGTTGTGGCAGGATTCTCAATCTCAACTAAAGTATGGCTTATACTTATCTCGGACCCCTAGGCATGGATTATGCCTAGGGACAGACTGTCTTGTCAGGTTTTGCCAAGCATAGCTCTATCCCGACATGAGTATGGATTGTACTCACTAGGATTCTTAAGTATGGATTATACTCTGGAACGGCTTATTGTTTTGTCAGGATTTGGCAAAGGAACTCAATAAAACTCGAGTATGGTTTATGCTCAGTTTGAACTTCCTGGTATGGCTTATACCCGAAAGGTTAGGTCCCTCGTCAGGTTTTGGCAGGATGATTCGAATGTGTCTTGAGTATGGTTTATGCTCAAACAAACGCCCAAGCATGGTTTATGCTCGAAAGTGTAATTGGTTTTGTTAGGTTTTGACATACCTGTTTGCTTTCTTTTTCTTCGCATGTATGGTTTATACTTACAGCTGGAAGGCCCAGCATGGCCTTGGATTTCTTGGATTATCCAGAACACATCTTCCTTCAACCAGCAAGAAATGTTCTGGGGGGCAAAATGTTGACCCGCTTTTTAGTCAAAGCAGTCACACATGGAATCTCTGATCAACAATACGCTCGAGTATTGGAAGCATCGTCAGAAGACAGGCAACGATTTGGTCGAAATCGCATCATGAACAAAGAAAGGCCCGAAACTCCTATCAGACGATCTTTTTTGGGCCTGAAAACAGCAATTACGGAGCAGCGCTTCATAAATCTCGTAGCCCTCTGAATTAGCTTCAGTTTGAGCTTTCGGTTGGCTAAAACAGACTTACGGTTTGAAAGTTACGCCTGTTTCCGTGAACGCGTGCAGAAACAGAAACTTGGAATCTGGAATAGGCATAACCCATTCGGATCGGGTATACGGATCGGATCGGATATACGGATCGGATCGGAGCATAGAAGACCCGACCCGCCTGAAGTATTTTACACTGAAGTGCTTTCAGTCTTCGGATCGGAGACATCACCTCGGTTCAGATCGACTAAAGGAAGACCCGACCCGCCTGAAGCTCCTTTTACTCGTCAAGCATGCTTGGCTTTGGAAACTTCGGTTCGGATCGGATGGAGTACTGAACCGACCCTCTTTGACCTGCTGCTACACTTCAGAATTGACCTATTCTTGTGGCACCATTTCCTCCTACTTTCATGGATCACCTTCCACATGGCCTTACACGAATTGGAGAGGCTTTCTCCCATTTTGCCACTTAGTCCCCACGTTCTATCAAGGCATTGAATTGGGGACACTTGTTATTCATACGGATCTCCCTAGGGCTCCTCTACGCCTATAAATACACCATCATATGGCCATTTCAAGGGACTTTTTGGCGACTCCAACATTTGGCCTCCTTTACAACTAAGCAAGGACATTGCTCATCACTTTAACACGAGGAATTCGTGTATAAATTCATTCTCTAATCTCCTCTTCTTTATTGTAAATACGAGGATTTCGTATATAAACCGCAAGCAAACTGTATTGTAATAGCTTCTTAGGATTTAAGAAACTATAAAGTGGACGTAGGCTTGGTTTGAGACGAACCACTATAAAAATCTCGTGCGTCCTCTTTTATTTTACTGCTTTTTACGCATTAATCTGTGATTGTGACGTTTTCACATAGAATTTAGGTGTTAGGCCCAAATTTCGGTCTAACACCTATATAATATCCTTATCCTCCTAACCCTAATCACTATTTTCCCAATGGTCAACACAGTAGCCGCCACCGAAAGAAAATTCCTACAGTGAATATCGATCCTTTGGAAAATCCCAGGAAATCAAAGAAAAATCTATAAATTCCATGACTAGTGTATTCGAGTTCCTCTTCAGTTTCTCTTCCATCCTATATGGTTATTTCTGAGTTTGACTTTCATTCCCGAGTATCCACGTCTGAAGCGTGATGTTAGGGTTCATCGTAGGGGCGGATTCAAGCATCTATTGCAGTTTTTAGTGGTATATTTGGATTTGTGGGGGTAAACCGAACTCGTATGAATTTACTGGGTGGTTTCGGTGGTGTTTATCGTCGACGTGGTACTGTAGAGGTGTGGTGAAAACCTGGAAATCGCGACTCAGGGATGGAGTGTGAGTTGAGCAAAAATGGCATGAGTTTGTAGAGTTTTGGAAGGAGATTGCTTTGGAGGAATTTGTTTGATTTATTATAATGTGTGGTGGGAGAACGGACGCTGGGAAGTCTGTTAATGGCTTGAAGAAGAAGCGAAAATCGTTCGGGAAGAAGTACTCATGTTTTGGGCTGTGAGTGGGAATGGGCCGGTATATCAAATTGGTAAGGCCCAGCCATATTAAAGAACTATTTTAATTTATTTAAAAAAATAGTGTATTAACTTTAAAATGGTATAACTCTTTCATACATTATCAGTTTCACGAACGGTCGGATCTGTTAGGATCGTACGGACGGTGGCTACACCAGGGAACTGACCAGGAATGAATTGGGGCTCGTTTGGATTTATGGTGGAATTTAACGCCTGAATCAAATCAACGACCAATGTGAGTAACTCTCACTAACTCTGCTCAACCTATATTTTTATAACGCATTTTTTTAAAGCTGATAAATATTGGTTGATTTGCTGTGTGTTGGTTGGTTGGTTGAACTGTTAGTTAAATTAGTTGAAACTATCGATAACTATATATATAAATCGGTAATCGAATATTGATTCTGTCTATCAGAATATTTTACATTTGTGTTATTTATGTTGACTGACATCTGCGGATGCAGGGAAACAGGTCGGAGGGACCCAACTGGGTTCCTCAACATTTATTTTACTGGTTTTTTTTCATATATTGTGTTATATGATGTGATATGAAATCTGTTGTTGATTTTGTATGGTTGAATGATGACAATCATTGTTGTATGGTATGTTAAATACCATAGGGAATACTTGAATGTTAAAAAGGAATTTTCAATGTTATATTGAAAAAGAAATATTTATAAAATCAAAAGATTTTATAAAAAGAAAACTATTTATTTAGAAATAAATCGATTAAAAAGGGGATATTTATTTGTAAATCAAATAGATAGAATTGAAAAGGAATATTTGTAAAACTATTTACAAATGGAATTGAAAAGAAATATTTGTAAACTATGTACAAACAGAATTGAAAGGGATATTTATTTGAAAAATAGATAGAATAGAAAGAGGAAATATTTGTAAAATAAATAGAAAGGGAATAGTTAGATTATCAAAGGAATTACTTATAAAATCAAAGGATTTTATATAAATAGAAAATATTTTATAAATAAATAGAATTCTCAAAAAGGAGTTTATTTTGGAAATAAATTGATTTTAAAAGGAATAATGGAAAGTGACTAGTATTGTAGAAAAAGAGAATTTTACATTTGAAGGATTTAGACACGTGCTTCGCACACGGGTATGACATGATATGGAATTGAAGCAAAGATTTTAAATAGAATCTATTCTAATCGATAGATTGAGAAAGATAATTTATAAATAATATTTTATAAATCAAATAAAATATTCATCATGGATAAATAGAATATATAAGTCAGGAGTTATATAGAGAAGTAAGAATCGATTTCAACATCGATATTTGAAACTGAATAATCAGTTAGAGTTAATCGAATAAGAATTAATTGAATATTAGTTATTCAATTAGAGTTGATCAAATATAGTTATTTGAGATAGAGTTAGGCAAACATAGTTATTTAGGATGTGTTTCCATTTCGTACGACTGCTAGCATAATTCGCAGGGCTGTAGATAGCCTACGGCGGTCGGATGTTTCCTGAGGGAATCAGGCGTAAGCATTGTGATCGCTGCGATCTAGAGTCAAACGAATGGAGTTAAATCGAATATTAGCCATTTGAAATAAAGTTAAACAGACATAGTTATTCGAATATAAATTAATCGAATAGTAGTTATTAGATAGGAGTTAAATAAGTTGAGTTAGATAAGTTGAGTTAATCAAATCGAGTTAATCAAATGAGTTAACCAAATTGAGTTAATCCAAATGAGTTAATCTAAAGGAGTTAATCGAAATAGTTTATTCGAATAGAATTAAAGGAGATTAATCGAATGTAAAACATTCGAAGAGAGTTAATCGAATGAAAATCATTCGAAAGAGTTATCGAATATTAGTTATTCGAAAGGAGTTATCGAATATTAGTTATTCAAAAGGAGTAAATCGAATATAGTTTATTCGAATAGAGTTAAAGGGATTAATCGAATATAGTTTATTTGAAAGAAGTAGGTTGATAGGAGTTAATTGATAAGAGTTAATTGATTAAGGTTAATTCAATAGAGTTAATCAAATAAAGTTAATAGAATATAGTTAACCGAATAGTGTAATGGAATAGAGTTAATCGAATATAGTTTATTCGAAGGAGGGAGTTACGTAAGGAAGTTTGTTAAAAGATAAAAGGGTGAACTTTGTCTATTTCGAGGTTAGAAAGGTTGCTTAGTTAAGGTCTGAGAGGTAATTATACCCCAACTTGATTGACTTCGTTTTTAACTAAGTAATGGTTAAGGTTCGATAGTGGAGGTTGATTAAGTGAATTAAGCCAATGAGTGAAATGCTTAGAATTGGCTTAGTGATGTTTTATTTAAACATCGGTCTAAATCAAATGAAGAAGTTTGGGGACGTTTTCCAAAAAAGGATCAGAAATGTTTTCCAATATAGGAAATAAGAATTTGAAGTAAATATGGTGATGTTTTCCAAATAATTTATAAAGTATGTCTTTCAAAATTTAGAAATTTAGAATTTACGAATATATAGAAAGGGAAAATGGATAAATAAATGATAATTTAATTAAAGGAAATAAACCTTTGAATGATGAGTGATCGATAGAATTTCCATCTGGAAATAATATCGTTGTTTGCACACCTGTTTTTCTTTGATAGTTAAATCACCGACTATCGAAGTTTTGACCATTTTTCCGTCGTCAATACGGAGAGACCGGGATCAGATACATTATCTGAAAACCACTCTGTATGGACGTTAGCGTTGCGATCAATTATTGAAGACGGAGTTATGCAAGGGCTGTCCTGTTTACAGAATAGTGCCTTCGGTTTGTCCAGTCCCAGGACAAACGTGAATGGACGAATGTCTGACAGAGTATATCTAAAGGATCACGTAAGTTGATCTCTTCAAACGTACTTACATTTGGTGGCGGAGGAATTCGTTTCTCTTAGCTTTATACCCGTGGTATTTTTGAAGAAATCAAATTTGTGATTTGACGGGTATGACGATGTGCCATTCAAAGTGAATGGTGGTAAGGTGTATCAAAGATACGTAATGACCTCAAGCCTCATCAACCGGAAAATGACAGAAATCGGGCAGGCAGCATGGCTAAGTGGGTCGCTCCCATTAAGGTGTATATCACCTATCTAGAGAAAATCCAATTCATTCTTTTATGTATTCGATGCTGTCCCTTTTCGGGAAGACGGTGGGTAGCTCCCAACCGTTGGTGATATACATTCGATACACTCAAGCGAAATGAGTGGTCGGTCATGTGAGGGCCGGGTTGCAAGATGTTCTTGTTGAACCCAGTGTATTCGCCTCTAGAGATACACTATCGGCAGGTGGTCCCATACCTTGTCATAGTCGGAATCCAATTTCCAATAAGCACCCGCGGTTTTGTTTGTATACTATATATGTGGAACGTGAGATGCAAGCGTTCTGCTAGATTGATAATTACTTGTGATTAGACATTACTATAATATCAGAGAAGTATTGATTTCCAAAACTGTTTTGGGTTATCGTAAGGTAAAAACCGTCTGTGTTATGCGTGGATTGGTCTTATGATTATCTTTTCTTTTGAAAAGGATTTTGAAAAGTTAAGCCAAATGATTTGAGTTTACTCACACCAGTCCCATGACTGACCCAGAGTTTATTTTGTTTTGTTTTTCCCTAAACTCTTGGGTGCCCAAATTTGTACGGGCAGTCAAGTAGTTCAGGTCTTTACAGATATACTTGGAGGAGCTTGAAGCAGGAGGCTTCAGGGTTTTATAGCTATTGTTATTTTTCGTTGTGTGTAAGTGTTGTACTCTGATAATGCTATTGTATATATATACTTTTTCATTTCAAATTTATGTTATAATATATTTTATTCGTTCCGCTGTGAGATTCGTGTTACTCTGATTTTGTTCTGTGGTGATCTTCTTCTTCTTCTATTCTAATTTTATATCTTATCTATTCTCACCCTCTAATTTATTTCTATTAATGATATGGATTGTTCGATAACTGAATGATTAACATGGATTTTATGTTGATTTTCTGGGTCGAAAATCCCAGTTCGTTACAACAACATTATTTTAATATTAATTGATTATAAATTATATACAAACACCTCTATCTAGAATATATATATATATACACACATATGCAAGATTTATATACAGGAAATATTGCTGAAGACTGTACAGTTTAAAGATGTTAGAGATTCAGAATTCAGAGATATTTCTAGACTCATGAGTATTCAAGATTTCAAGAGTTTAAGAGTTCAAGATAAATATAGTTATAGAGTCTAGATTATGTAATGCTCTGAATAGCAATCCAGGTTCAAATTCAAAATAATTTCAAATCTGTTTTTCAAATTCTGTTTCAAATTTTATCTTCAATCTCTTTCATCTCTATTTTACTTTCTATTTTTATTTGATTTAAAACATGTTTTATGGATTTATACTTTATAATAAGTTTTATATATTTTATATCCTTTATATCTATATAGTTTTAAACTCTATAATTTTAGAAATATGTTTATACAGTTTATGTTTATGTTTTCATATGATTTTCTACTTTATAATATTTATTTATAACACTATATTTTAATTCAAGAATTTCCATAATTTATATATATATATATATATATGTATATCAAAACACTTGAAAAATATTCAAATTTCAATTTTGTACATATATACGTCGAAATATATATATATATATATATATACACGTCGACATATAACTTTCATGTTTTCAAATTTGAAAGGAAGTGTCTTTTCACTATTTGTGATGATTTTGAGATGTTGCAACCTTTCACACATTATAAAAGGGGCTGATTTCGAATTTCTTCTCCATCTTCGTTCCCTTTCAATACACAATTATTCTTTATCATTTTTATGGTTTCTACACCTATACTCTACCAAATTCAATTTTTATTCGTTGATCTTCATCTCTCTGCACTCTCTACTCATTACTCTCTGAATCAAGTGCTCTGTTTGTAATTGTTTGGGTTGTGTAAAGTAATCGGTGGTATCCCTTGTAGCCATGAAATCAAGGACGGGTGATCGGTGGTATCCTTTGTGGCCATGAATCCAAGGAAGGTATACTTGATCGTGTGTGTGTGCGTGTGTGGAATCAGTTATATCACTTGTAGCCGTGAAATCAAGGAGGGTTGTAATTGGATATTGATATAGTAATAAAACTCGCGCAATCTAGCGTTGCGTGGGACTGGACGTAGGAGCAATTCCGAACCAGTATAAAATACGGTGTGTTCTTTCCTTTTCTGTACTTTATTTTTGTTTATCTTTGCATTTGTGTTTGATTCTGTGTCTATGATTGTTTCTGTAGTGTTTGATTCATATAGTAGTTCATATAGGTTTAGATTTTGTTTAAATTCTCAAAAACACTATTCATCCCCCTCTAGTGTTTGTTTTGCCTTAATGACCCATTCCGCAATCCCTAACAGTAAACACTTATTCAAAATATCACTTATCAGAGTCCATTATGGAACAATCCTCTTAAGAATTGGCCATGATATATATGATCCATACATAATACCATAAAAAACGAATACAAATTTTTGACTACTACTTAGTATTGGCAATTGGTCTGAAAAACTATCTACAAGGGAAAAATCTAGATATTTGCAACCTGTCGAAGTAAGGGACCATGGCATATATGTTTGGAACAGATTCCATTTTGAGAGATTTGAAAATGCATTATCTAGTTGTAAGGTTCCATACATATGCCCTTTCTCAACAATATTCTTTAGATAAAGACTCCATTTTTTCCTCTTTCCGGATTGTAAATATTTCTCAGAACATGGTGGGTTAATAAACCTATGTTTGAATTGAAACTAAGATACTGATGCAAGTTCTTCCCTTCTGAGTCAGATAGATTCATATCTAAAAGAGGCCGACAATAAGCTCTTTCAAAATTGACTGCTCGTTTCTCTCTTGGAAATGTTGCAGAAATGTCTACGATTGAGTAAATAGCTCTACGAATGAACGGATCGGATCGAATTGGAAAACGGAAAGATTTGTATAAGTAATACACTTCATTACCACTTTATAGAAAATCATTAGGTATGAATATATCAAGTACCTGTGACTCTATTGGTGAAATAGTCTCTCTCTCTCTAAAAAAATATGTTTTTTTACCGATGCACAAAGAAAGCATTTTGTTGCGAATGAATAAGATATTGAGGAATTGTCCATATGTTAGATCATCATTATGGATATGGGTCTTTTCCAGAGAAAAAGGGAATCTTTTGAAACAATAGAACCAGAAGTGATGTGGATCATTCAAGAATCGAAGTCGATTTGCTTAATAAAAAGAAGATATCAATGAACTTCTATGAAATGGTTTCACGGGATTCAGCCAATTGTCTCAATCATGGGATATCATTGAGAAATAGGAATCCGTGTTATCGAAGAATTTTCCACAATTTTTTCTAGTATGGAATGAGTCAATCATCCACTTTGGTATCTTTTTGAACAAAAATAGTAATATTGTTACTTCATTGATCAAGAATTTCGGTCTTTGGGAAGTATCACAATTATCCAATAAGAAGGGTTTCAATTTATTCAAATGAACGATTTGAGCACCTATTGATTCTAAAAATTGATTGCAGGATTGATCAATCGGACTTTTTAATTCATAGATGTGGATCTCAGACCTATGAATGGGGGTATTCCAAATACTCACCAAGAAAAAGGGAAGTGATTTGGACAAAAAGGGAAATGACTTGGACAAAAAGAGAAGTGACTTGGACAAAAAGAAACGAAGTGACTTAGATAAATCTTGTTTGCCAACAGCCTCGGACCGATCAATCGAACATTGACTCATACGTAATCGATCGAACACTACTTGAAAATGGTTCTTCTGTTCAGAAACGAAATGCTCAAAATGTTCCTATAAATTCTTGCATCCATTGGACCATTTGTATCTTTATGCATCAGGATCCCGATTCATGGATCTCTCGGTTCGAGAAATAAGAGGATCAAACCATTTCTTCTGAGTCTCTTTCAAATTCAATAAATGTTGGTTGATTGTATATTTATTATATTTATATGATTCAGAGTATCATTCCTATTTGAGCCCATTGAATTCCATATTCAAAGTTGCGATTAGATCTATTCATTAAAAAAAATCGATTCGATACATTTCTTGTGTACCCATAGATGCTATATTGGATTTGAATCAGATTTCGAATCAATCTATAATGATAGATTGCCTCCATGATGTTGTTGCTAGAAAATACCATTGTTTTTAGTTTTGGATCTTCCAAATCTGTCCCGCAGAGGATCCGGGCCAATTTTTTTGATCATTCGATAAAAAGATTCATTCTCCTCATAAAAAAGGAGGTAGAACCAATAAATATTTCTTTTCCAATTCACCTATGGAGTTGAATGCCTCATTCAAGATTTTTTTTTGACCCAACCCATAGGAATCAATAGAAAAGGCAAATCCCCTATGATACACCAGATTCGGCTTGATTATTGATAGAGTGAATAGATCTACCATTTTTTGAAATCTCTCTTCTGATTCAAAATCATGGTGTAACATGTATCTCCCTTTGTTCTGGTTATGGAATAGATGAACTAAATCCAAAAATGGATTTTTTTTTTCAAGAATGAAATCTTATTGGAACGGTCCATAACTAATTCATCCTTCGGAACCATATCACATCCTAAATCTTATGAAATAGGATGAATTGAGACGATATTTTGTAAATATGTAATTATATTGAATATATCGACCATTTCTTTATTTTCCAATCGCTTGGAAGGGATAAAAGAAACACCTGGTTTTTCTTCAAAAATTCTGATCTTTAGTGGATCTCTCAGTGGAATTCGAACCCAGATGAAGTTCTGATCATCTGTTAGAGAAAAAAGAACGAATCAATCTTGTAGGATTCCTAAGAAATTGTAACAACCCGGATTTTTGGTTGTTAATTTTAAAACATTTAAATTGATTTTAGAGATTGTATTGGCAATATAAAAGGATATTCATAAAGAAATTATTAATTAAAAACGAAGTTGAGCGTATAATTTATAATATAATTTAAAATGAGCTCGTAACGTCGTGATAGTTCATAATGTTACGTTTTGAACTTCGTTTGGATATACAGGATTCAATATAAGTCAGATTTCTTTGAAACAAGAAACGTTGATCTATTTGATTATATTTTTCTAATGAAAGTGAAAAATCGAGATTTCATCTTGTAGATTGTAAGTTATGTCTAAATTTAATTTTCAAACAGTCACTATGGAATCGTTTATATATTATAATGATTTATTATATAAATAAATCAGTTTTAAATTATCCAAATGTCGGTTTAATTTATAATATTGAGTTACAAATCTAGATATGTTTATTTTGGAGCTATATGATGTTCTAGTCAGGTATATATGATAATAATAATGTATTATTATGAAATAGAATTGTTTTTGAATTTATTTATATTGTAAATCGATATATTAAGCCTTAAAATAGCCTTTTTGCAAACGACCTCCGTTTTTTATGAAACCAATTCCATCGTGTCCTGAGTATTTTATTATTGTAAGATTTCAAATTTTGAGTCATTCGGAATTGTTGCGCGAGCATTCGAAAAATTAACGTGAATCAATTGACGAATTTAATATTCAAAATTCGGGTATATTTCCCAACGGACTCCAATTTGAATGAAACAAGTTTCGATGGGTCCGGAATGTCAAACTATAGCTCGAGATCCAATTTTATTTCAAATGGTTATAGGATGTAATCATACAAAATTAGAACGTCAAACGACAGTTTGCAATATGCATGAAGTTATAAAATGAAATAAAATTATCTAATAAAATAATAATTAAAACTCCTTATAAAGCAAGCCTCCTAGTAGAAATCCCTAAACCCCAATATTGTTCTTCCCGTTCTACTACCTATCGAAATCAGTAATCAAACGAAAACTTCACCACTTCAAAAATTCATTTAAAAACCCAAAACAGGATTAAATCATCAGATATTTGCAATCTCCTACTGAAAAGCTTCCCATTGACATAAGTTAGATGAAATTCAAACAAGATAAGTACGCTTTTTTTCTTCTTCTTGACAGTGGCGGGTCGGGCGAATTCCAACAAGTTGAGGTAGAACTGAGGGTCGTCGCTTCACGTGTAGGGTAGAGGATAGAATCTTCATTGGGTGGGTTCCATTCAGTGCGCATCTATATTTGGGTTTCCATGGTAATATCGATGAGCAGTAAGTAAAACAAGGTCAAAGGAATTACGGCTATTCGTTGATCATTGGCAAAGTGATGGTTGTCTTCGAGTTGAGGACGGTCAGCAGCTGGATGCAATTGCCATGGAATTTTTGGGTGATTTTTTTGTCGATGACTGTATATGGTTGTGTGTGATCGGGATTCCAGTCGCGGTGACCAAGAAGTTGCGCGACTTACAGAGGAGTAGGTGGTGAGTAATGGGTGGAGATGGCAATGACCTTGGGTGGTCTCAGACGGATATCTGGCGATGAAGAGTGGGAAAAGGGGGAGAGTTGGATTCTGTTGGGTTGAAGTTAGAAGACAAAGTCGGGTACAGGAAGAAGGATTACGGGGATGGAATGTGATTAACAAGGGTTAAGATGGTAATTAAGGGATAATTAAAAATAAATAGTAAGTTAGTTTATATTAATTTATATATAAAATTGAAAATGTTATAACTATTGCATACACGAACAGAATCTCACCAAACAAGTCACGTTGGGATCGTAGCAAAGAAATCTACATTATGGAACTATTGTTGCTGAAAACTAAGCTAGTGGAGTTTCAAAGTAAAATCAAATGCCTGTTTGATTTTAAACGAAGTAAAAGCAGAATCGTCAACTACAAACCAATGTGAGTAAACTCACTAACTCTGACTCGTTTATATTTTTATATAAACGAGTTTTAAATTTATTTATAGTAATTTTATACTGTGTGATGGTTGCTAGGATGAATGGTTGATAAAATTGGTTGAAATGGTTGATATAGGTATATTGTTGATTGATTTTTAATTCTGTTTACTATGATATTTCATATTGATTTGAAATTATTATGTTGATTAATATCTGTGGATGTAGGGAAACAGGTTGGAGGGATCCAACAAGATTCCTCAACATTTTATTTATTGTTTTATTTATTTATTATGATATATGATGCAACATATGATCGGTGATTTTTTATGTTGTGTTTGATTTAACCTGGCCCTAGAATTTTTGGTATTTAAAAACCGTAAAATAGTTTTGAATGTGGAAAAGAAATCTGACATTTAAAAGGGAAATTTATTTCCAAAATAGCAATTAAATTTTGAACGGACTGTAAATAGAAACTTGTATAAGATGTTTAAACAAGAAATTGATTATAACGATGTTTATAAATTAAATACAATATTTATCATATGATAAATTAAAATATATATTCAAGTTGAATTTATATAAGAAAAGTGGAAATCAATATTGACACCGATATGTGAAATGGGATTTCAACGCAGTAGTTATACAAGAAATTCGAGTTGAAAAAAATGAACTCAAATAGAAATTTAAATAAAAGGACGCAGAAAATTAAATGAAAAGGGAAATAGGAAATCATTTTCAAAAGGGAGACAATGGGTTTTATTCCCAAGTGGGAATATAAAATAAATTGGGACAAATCCAAGGGATTTATAATTAGAATTTGACTATGTCGAATATTTATTTCAGAAAAGATATTTAAACTTTATCTAGTGTGAATCTATAAATTAGATGAAATGTGTTAAGGAACTAACATTTTAAATATTTATAGTTATGACAATAGGATTTATATTTTGAGATAATTTAATATTATTTTAAATTAAGTTAATTAAACGAGAAGGGAATTCTAGGAATCAAACAGAGTAAATTTCAGAAGTATGGAATGTATATCTTGTAAATACGTTTAAAAAGGGGAATTGAATTGTTTTATATAAACAAACAGGTGTCAGTAGCAGTTTTTGTATACATAATTTATAAATGAAGTAGAATATGATGTGGGTTTATTAAGTGACTCGACAACTGAGATTTAAATCTGTAATGATATTTGCAAGTAAAATCAAGTTGATTTGATAAACGAATATAGATTCCTATATAAGGAATGATATGCATATTTGGAAATAAACAACAATTGAAAGCAAATGTTTTGTGAACGAAAGTAATTATAAGGGAATTTGAATTAACCTGAAAAGGTAGTTTTATTCCAAGTTTGGAATATTAATCAAATATAGATTATTCGAGAAAGAGTTATTTATTTAACCCAATAATATCGAATTCAGGGAAGTACTATTTACTTTCTATTTAAATAAAGATATATATTTAAAATATTAATTTATTTACTTATTAATTAATTACTTATCCAAATAAATGAATCAAGGTTATATTTTAAATTAAATATTTAGAAAGCAAGAATTATAAAGTTGTTGTTACAGTCAATGTTTTTCGTAAAAGAAGTGGATTCTTCAATTGAATCCGAGAGTTGCTTAAGCAAACGTTGTTAAGGTTTAAGTGTGAGCTTTGACTATTCGAAATTGAGAATGTTGTTCAGTTAAGGTCTGAGAGATAATTAAACCCCAACTTGATTGACTGCATGATTGACGAAGGAATGGTTAAGGTTCGGTAGCAAGGATTTGTTAGTGATACCGTTAGTTAATGAATGATTTATGGGTTGTGTTATAATAATGATATTTTTTTATATAACATCGATTTAAAAAAATAAAAAGAATTTGAAAACGTTTTTCTAAAGAAAATCAGAGATGTTTTATAAGAATAGAAAATGAAATTAATTTGGAAAACGGGAAATTAAGTAATGGAAATTGGAAATGTTTTCCAATGTTAATATCTTATTTTTTCTAAATATAGAAAATGAGAAATGTGAAGAGATGGAACTGTTTTCTGGTGTTAATAAGAAATATTTTCTAGAATATGGAAAATAAATATTTTATAATATTTCGAAATGTATTCCATTAATCTGAGAGACCAAACGAGTTTTGGGAAATATATGGGAAGATATGGGAAATTGGGAAATGATAATTTAATGAGAAACTAAATAAATAGGGGCCCAGTGTTGCTTGATGCTTGATCGGTAGAATTTCCATTTGGAAATAGGATCGTTGATTGTATGCGTGTTTGTTTGATAGTTAAATTACCGGCTATTAAAGTTTGGTTTATTTTATACCTCCGTTGTCAAAACGGAGAGACCGGGATCAGATTTATTATCTGAAAAATACTCTTGGCATAGGCATTGCGAACAATCATGCTGAAGATAATTGAAGACGGAGTAAAGTGCAAGGGTTGTTTTGTTAATCCTAGGTAGAAATTACCTAAGATGGATTGATGGGATGGTGCCTTCGGTTTGTCTAGTGTGACAACCCGAATTCGGACGGACCGAATTTTTTTCAAAATCCCAATCCATCGAAACTCGAGTTGGTTTGCTCTGGTATCCTGCAGAAAAGACAGAGACATAAAACATGTCAGAGTTCGGAAAACATCTCACAGCGGAAGGAATAAAATATAATGTAGTTGAAACATAGCTTTACCATAATAATAAACTGCTAAACCAGTATCCAAAGCTATACAGTCTCTGTCATGAACCTAACCTACGAATGTTACGAGGAGGGGGTCAGAACATAAGTTCTGTGTGAATGAATTTAAACTACACTTCTTGGATAATCCTACATATACTGTTCAATTATATTTTCTTATTTATTAGGTTATTTGTGTTATTAGCACTCAAGGCTTACACACACATCGCACCCATCTACTCTCTAGTAGATTAACCTAATATAGTGTACATGTAGCTACCCCCAATTAAGGTATGCTCTACTCGCATGGTCTCCACCGTATGTACGAAGTCCCTTATCCAATGTCGCATGTCGTATGTATATCAACGCTACGTTTGCATAAAACTATCATCACTGTGTTACGTAAGTGTTTGGACTGCCATTCTAGATCCTACTAGATTCTGTCATCAAATAATGCCCTCTAGTCCATGGTACACCACCCAGAGCGACATGAGTGTACCTAGACTTTCCCCACGTACGTATGGTCAATCGTACTCGATGTCTATTTGCACATGTTCTATATATGTGCGCTCGAGTCCCGTGGCAGGGCTAATCAAGAAACACGGAACTCGGTCGGGAGCTTTCAAATATCTGCCGATGCAGATGTTAAGATCTGCTTTTATAGTGGCTATGGTCCCACTAGACCCCTCCCTCAACTAATGAAAGGCACCCAAGAATATCAAGAATGAGAACTGTAACCCCGACCCCCTATGCCCTTCAATCCTATTGGCCAACCTCACCCATAACTAGATAGCAAAGTATATAGTCTTTTGGAGTTCTCCGCCTTTCTGCTTCACGTACTGACTGAAGATGGTAGGTAGACGACGAGTTGCTATCACATGGCACTAACTGGTCTCGCCGAATCTCGCTGGTCCATCTTAGTCTTTTGATTGCCTCTTGTTTTGCAATCAAGGCATACTCATTGGTTCTTCCCACATAGACCTAATCTCTGTGAGCACAGGTGTATCATCTGCCACTCACAGAGGGATACCAAGAGTACCCTCACATCCCCAGAAGTCGCGTGCTTCGTAACCCAGTCCCTTAGAGCCTTCTGCATGATCAGATGGACGTTCACTCCCCCTTGCGCCCTACGACATTGTGATGATTTACAGTGTTTGGTTATTCATCCCCTATCGTATGGACTGGTCCAAGCGCCTTACCCTTTTGTGTTATTAGCCCTTAAGTCTAATCTTCTAATTAAGTGCTTGCTCTATCTCATTAGGTTTTCTTTTTAACTTGGTTATCTCATCCATATTAGTTTTTAACTTAAATTGCCAAGTTTCTTTTTCATAAGTTTTCCCTATTTCTTATGTAGCCGCGATCTTTTAATTGTTTACTTAGTTCTCTTAACTAAGGTTTATTAGCAAGCTCAAACACGACTTTCTATAACTGTTTACTTAGTCCTCTTAACTAAGGTTTACCAACATGACTTTCCATAATTGTTTACTTAGTTCTCTTAACTAAGGTTTACCAACATGACTTTCCATAATTGTTTACTTAGTTCTCTTAACTAAGGTTTACTAACAGATTCTCTTTATCGTTTACTTATTAACTTAGTCATTTAACTAAGGTTTACTAATAGGTTTTCCCCCTTACCCATATAACTTATGTTTTCCCTATTCGTGGCTTCATTCCCGTTCCCACGGGTTACTTAATCTTCAATTAAGTACGGCTTGCATTCTTTCATAAGTTATTTCATCTTTGGATCGATCATTATAACCTACGTTATAATTCTTACTTGTCTTGTAACAAGCTTACCTATTATCTTCTCATTCAGTTATACTCGTATCTGTTGATGTTGCCATAATCCATCATTATTTACTTAGTTTTCTTAACTAAGGTTTGCTACCATTCCCCATTATTACGTTGGTTAAGTTTTTCTATAAGCCTCCGTTCACTTAACCTTAGCACACTTAAAATGTTTGTTTCATAGCATTAATCTTTTTATTAATGCACTCAACCTCTCACATTAGACATGTTGCTTGCGGTTGCTGGATATGCCGGGCGGTTCCGGGAAGACTTCTACGCAAACTCGTTCTAACCTCGGGTTTTGGGCTTAATGCGCTAACCTCTCACATTAGACCTGTTGTTGCGGTTGCTGGATGTGTCGGGCGGCTCCGGGCAGACTTACACCGCAACTCAATCTAACCTCGGGTTAGGCATGTTCATCTTTTAACCGACCTATACAATTTCAATCTAGGTTTTATATGCATGTTTATCCCAATCCAATCATTCATGTTCACGCTTCTAAACCCAATTTCATGTTTATGGTTCCAATTTGATTTGGATACATAAATTCTACCATGATTACATAATCTCGTACATAGTTATGCCAAAAATCCTTATTATATGTTATGCCCAACTTTTCATGTATATAAGTTATACTTAATCATACCCGAATTAATTGTTCTTTAAAGTCATCAATAATTCATGTCAACCCTCATTCTTATTGCATAAATCCCAATTCAACTTATAATCCCATATGTCTAAATCTTCAATTCTAACTTTTCTTATGTACATATAGTTCATTCATAAATTCTTGATTCAACATACCCAAGCATATCTACTCGTTCTCAATTTTAATCGCACATATTTTCTTTCATGTTCTAGGTTAATATATGTGCCAATTTCCCCTAATTTCCCAATCTCATGTTATGTTATATGTTATTCCACAATTCCCCAATTCGTGAATTATGCCCAAAAATTCATCTTACAAGTTGTTTCAATTTCCCAATCACAAATTATTTCCAAATTCCCAAACATTATTTTCACTATTCCAAGCTTTGTTCGTACACATGCTTTTCAACGAGATTTGGATTAGGCTCGAAGTTAGCCTAATCTTAAAAATAAAAAGGAAAGGGGAAGAAGAAGAACAGAATACACATGAAATAAAATCTAAATTATTTCAATTGAATTAAACAAAATAACTTAGGGAATTGCTAAACAATACATCTACTATTATTCAACAAGGGTAATTTAAATCCACTTACAATGATCTTTGCTTTCCTAGGTCTGATTTAGATTAGCATCCAAAGTTCTTCCCTTTCTTGCAGTGTAACACCCCGAATTTTCTGAGAATATTAAAATTAACAAATTCATGAACACTTAATTTTTAGAAGAAGAATTAAGTGAAATGGGTTATGCTATTACGTTCGTCCCAAAATTTTGGTGAAGATAGACATTTGGTTTACATAAAACGAATACCTTATGAAGAAGTTATTAAGCCTTGAAGTTTGTATGCATATGAGAAAAATATATATATATAGATATATATATAAAAAATAAATAAATAAATAAATATGAAAGAAAGTTCAAAACAGTGAATCAGGAGGGGGAATAACCGAACCGGCCCATTTTTGAGGTCGACCCAAGCCCCGCTGGATCGACTAGGGGTTGATTCAGGGTGTTTGGCTATCAACCCGTGGGTCGATTCGCTCTAAGGCAGATGTGGCACCTGATTGGTTCTCATGGTTCAGGGTTAATCTAATGGTCCTAAAACACTCTCTACAACTATATAAAGACCCTAAACCTAATTCTATTATTCACTCTCATCTAAACCTAGCCGTCACTAAAACCAAAATCAAATTAAATCTAATCTAATTCAATTAAGAGAATTCAACGATCTACATCAAAGGCGAGCAATTCAATTTCAGAATACAGATCCCAGAACTCAAGAATTTCTTTTTGTTTGTAAGTATGGTTACCTTTTAGATGTGAATAAATTAAAGGCGTGATTTGTAATGAATTGGAAAATAGAATTTGAACCAAGTTGTATGTGATTGATGATGCGAATTCATGTCTAATTCTTGCGATAATTTGGTCATGTATGTCTTGGAATGATTGTGGTTTATTTGAACTTATTGTATCATGTGGAAATTGGTGAAAAACTTATTATGATTTGCGGAACGAAACCATCATACCACATATAAATTTGACAATCCTTTCATGATGTGTCATATGCAAGATACATGTTTTATGTTAGTCAAGATCTATATATATGTTCATATGCAAGATACATGTTTTATGTTAGTCAAGATCTATATATATGTTCATATGCAAGATACATGTTTTATGTTAGTCAAGATCTATATATATGTTCATATGCAAGATACATGTTTTATGTTAGACCCAAGTCAAGATCTGTATATGTGTGTATGTATATATATATATATATATATATATATATATATATGTGTGTGTGTGTGTGTGTGTGTTCATATGCAAGTTTCATGTTCTGTGTTAGATCCAAAAATTAGATCTATATTTATATGCAAGTTTGTAAAGTGGATTCATGCAAGTTTATATGATCATTATTGTTAGATCTAGTTCACATCTACATGTTAAAGTTAAACTTATACATGCTCTGGAATGTACATGTCATGATTCTCCTAAATTATGCTAGTTTATAAACCAAGTTGTGTTCACCTATGCCTAAATCTACATGTTCACATGCTTAGGCTTGTGCTAGTTCTATCCAATCTAATTGCAAGTTTCGTGAGACATGTTAATTTAAATTTACGTGACATATGTTTGATTAAATGTTCCCTTCTTTTACCTCTTTTTTATAAAGTGGGCTAATTTGCGGGCCCAATGACTTTATGTGATTAACGCGAACGTACAACGGGGGTAACGTTGGAAAAAACTTGGAAATTACACATAACTGACATATTTGGCTCATAGTCATGTAATTAACGAGTGGCATGAAAATGGTATAGTTTTTATGCCAACAACCATGAACTTGAATTAGAGGGGAAGTGGGCCATGACAATAAATTGTTGACAAATTTACATATAAGCATAAAAGGATAAATACGTAAATTTAGAAAAGACGAATATGCCTAACACGAGGTTAGACTGAGTTATGGTGTAAAACTGCCCGGAACCGAATGGCACATCCAGTGACCCAACAATACCTGTCTAATGTGGGTGGTTAGTGCATTGAGCCCAAAAAGGAGCCGAGGTTAGATTGAGTAGTGGTGTAAAACTGCCCGGAACCGACCGGCACATCCAATGACCACAACAATACCTGTCTAATGTGAGTGGTTGGTGCTTTAATAAAGCTAAGTCAAGATTGGTAGGGTTAAGTAAATTTAGAACACTTAACCGTTATAACATGTTAATTAGACAAGTGGGTGAGGTTAAGTAAATTTAGAACACTTAACCGTTATAACATGTTAATTAGACAAGTGGGTGAGGTTAAGTAAATTTAGAACACTTAACCGTTATAACATGTTAATTAGACGAGTGGGTGAGGTTAAGTAAATTTAGAACACTTAACCTTTATAACATGTTAATTAGACAAGTGGGTGAGATTAAGTAAATTTAGAAACACTTAACCAATATAACTTGATTTATGGAAAGGTTATGTTAAAATAAGAGGGAAACACTTAACCAGTATAACTTGATTTGTGTAGGGTTAAGTGAACACAAGAAGGCAACACTTAACCAAAGTAACATGACACGTAGGTGGGTTAATTTAACTTGAATTGATTGATGACATTTAACCAATACAACAAGATGAATATGTGGGGTTAAGTTAAAAAGAAACACTTGAACAGTATAACTTGATGAACGAACGGGGTTAAGTTAATAGGAAACACTTAACTGATCCAACATGATAAGTAAGGAGGGTCAAGTTAATAAGAAATGCTTAACCAACATGACATGATGAATGAGTGGGTTAAGTTAACATGAGCGGACAACACTTAACTAATATGGCGTAATGTGCGGGAGGGTTAAGTACATATCAGGTTGGTGGGTAATATTAGTAAATATAGGCCCACAAAACTTAACCATTAAATAAACATGCTTGAATCAGTGGAAGGGTTAAGTACATATCGGGTTGGTGGGTAATATTAGTAAATATAGGCCCACAAAACTTAACCATTAAATAAACATGCTTGAATCAGTGGAAAGGTTAAGTACATATCGGGTTGATGGGCAATATTAGTGAATATAGGCCCACAAAACTTAACTATTAAATAAAAACGCTTGAATCGATGGGAGGGTTAAGTACATCTCGTGTAGGTGGGTAATATTAGTACATATAGGCCCACAAATCTTAACCGTTTATTAAAAATGCTTGAATCGATGGGAGGGTTAAGTACATATTGGGTTGGTGGGTAATATTAGTAAATATAGGCCCACAAACTTAACCAATAGAAAACCCTAGTAACGGGGACCCATTTCAGCAGTAACCCACATGGATGTATCACGGTACCCTGAACTAGGCAGGGTGGGGCACGATTACTGGGCTGATTATAAGCGGTCAAAGCAGCGGTAGGGGGTACGTCAGTGTAGGTTCCGACGATTTACGGGCGTGCACGTACTCCGGAGTGGGAAAAGCAGGCACTGGGTACCAGTAGTTATACACTGTGCATCTTGAATCGTGTCGGGTCGCTATCATAAGGATTGATACACCTTATGGTGGGACCAGCACAGGGTATCTACACGCAAGAGAGGGCTGATTGACACAGACACATGGAACATGAATACAAGTAGGGAGCCGATCGATAGGGTAGTAAGGGTACATCTAACATGTTCATGGCAATTAGGCTGATTGAGGTGGAATCCTCACGATAGATGTACACCTGAAGGCTACCACAATTACGGGGGTTAGGATCACGATTATCATTTTATATAGATTACTAGTTGGGACACTAGTTAGGTGGTGCAGAGATAAATATAGAAATCAGATTAACAGAGTAGTAGCGAAGCAAAGAAAAAGTAGAAGCGCATTCAGTTCACCTTGCACTTATCTTGTCTTTAGTTACCTTGTTTTTATGATAATGTACTATTTTTGGTTTATTCATGTCATGATCCTTTATCTTGTTTGCATGCTGAAAGATCACTGGACTTACCAGACTTATGTCTGATCTAGTTTATTTTTCGCCTCTTTTCTTCCGTCCCCCCCCCCCCCCCAGGTAGTCAGGGAGGGAAAAGCTCAGCCTAACTTGGACCTCTTCTCTTTCCAAGCTTGAAGATTAGTTGGTGTATCGCTTTGGACTCTCTCTTCCGCTGATATGGCTGGTTCATGCTTTATCGGGGAATATCATTGTTTTAATGCTTCTTTTATTCTTGGAAGTTTTTAAATCAAGACAGAAGTTCTACGTATTACATTGAAGTATGATTCAGGAAATTTTTGTAAAAGCTTGACTGAATTAAGTTGTTTATAAAATGAATTTATTTTCCGCTGCTTTATTTGTCTGTCTTGTAATTTATCTGCATCTTTTACCTATAATGCTCCACCGAAGTTAAGGCATTCCCTCTGTGAGTGACCTTAACGGAGGTGTGGTATTTCACTTGGTATCAGAGCTGAAGGTTACCAAATCAGATAAAAGATTTGAAAAATTATTTTCAAACGGTTTTAAAAGAAGCATTTTCTAAAGAAAAAGTTTTGTTTTAAAGGCGTATTTGTAACACCCCGTATTTTTCGTGAACGTATAAGTAACAAATTAGAGGATAATTAATTTTTAAAATAAGAATCAAGGGAAACGGGTTGCGCCATTGCGTTTATCTTGGAATTCTACTTGGAAACGAGTTTGAGTTTGTTAGAATCGGAGTCCGTATGAGAGAGATATGACCCTCCGAAGTTTCAGGAATTTTCAGAATCGAAAATAGCTCGAAAGTCGAATTCAAAATTCGAATTCAAACCCAGAAGCGGGCTGGGCGGGAAATTTCCCACCAAGGACCCATGTCGACTGGGGAGTCGACTGGGTAGTCGACCCCCCCTGACCAGGTCGACTGGGGAGTCGACTGGGTAGTCGACCCCCCCTGACCAGGTCGACTGGGTAGTCGACCTGGGGGTCGACCTGCCCCCGAAATCCAGTTTTTGAACCTGGTTCGTTCTGATGTATTTGGTCACGTTTTCTGCCTAGATTCGTCCGCCTAACCCTATATAAACAGCCCTCTAGCCTCATTCTCTCTACACCATTTCATTCTGCCTATACTCTGCCTCTGTTCTAATTAAATAAAATAATGGCGTCACTACTCTGCTGAAATCTGAACTGGAACTAGGACTAAAGCATCTTCTTCCAAACTGAATAGAATTAAAAGAGAACAACTGCAACTCTTCTTCTTCTTTAAACCAATCAAGGCAAGTACAGTTATTTTCCGATATAAACTTTAATCATAATTGTGACATGATTGTAAATCTGAATTTGAGGTTGTGTATGTTCTGTTCTGATCTATTTTATTCTGTATCTCTTTCTTCCTTCTGTTCTATAGCCAGGCTACTACGAGCCTGCGCCAATCTCCCAAGAGATTAACGCACGAGCGCTAAAATGTTTGGGGCAAATAATGAATGTGGCATAATTGGACATGGCTAATCTATGACTGATTTAAGAAAAAGAACATAGGTTGTAAACTAGATTTAGATCTATGCATATCATGTGAATTGGAAGAAGAGGAACCATGGTATGTTAACATGTGACTTGAGACATTGGACATAACGCATATTTTGAATTAAGATCTGTTATAACTAGATTGTTGGGCATATTGTTTATATAACAATTCATGATTTGAAAGAGAATATGACTTAGGTGTGAAGATCTATATTAAGATTTGATAATTATCAAATGTGAATAACACCTATGTAGGAGATTTTTGAATATATGACATGCATTGAAATCTATGGCTATATTTGGTATAATTTGTATGTGAATCTTTTGTACTAGGAAAGTTTAACTAGATTTTGGGACAAGTGTTATATGGTAAATAATGACCATAATCCGTGCCATGTAAATTCAATGCAAACGTGGGGTATATGACCATATTGTGAATCATGACAACTATTTAGGCAGCATATGTTTTTGAAACTTTAAGGAATGATTCAATCTGTTATATTGCCTAATCTGCTAGTTCGGTTATATTGCCTAATATGCTAGTTCTGTTATATTGCCGAATCTGCTAGTTCTGCTCGACTGCCTAGTCTGCTAGATCTGTTCATCTGCCAAATCTGTCATCTGCTAAGTCTGCTGAAAATGCCAAATCTGTTATATGCTAAATCTGCTAAATTACTTAATCTGCTGAATCCGTTAAGGTCGCCTAATCTGCAAAAATCTGTTATCTGCTATATCTGTTAAGTTGATATATTCAGTCTGTTATTGACATAATCTGAATTAGCTATGAATAATTGACATGTATATTAGGCGTGGGCATAAATGGTAAATTATTAATTAATTGGCCGCAAAGATAAACATGGCTGACTCGAGGTTAGAATGAGTTTGCGGCGTAATTCTGCCCGGAACCGCCCAGCACATCCAGTGGCCGTAAACAATAGGTTCTAATGTGAGAAGTTAGTCATAACGTGCTTGAAACCCGAGGTTAGACTCAGATTGCGGCAGAAATCTGCCCGGAACCAACCAGCCTAACCAGTAGCCGCAAACTGTAAGTCTAATGTGAGAGGTCTGGGCATTAATATTTAATTAATGAAAATCTGAGATAAATATGATGTCTAAAACGTGTTGGGCGGATAGGGTTAAACCCACTAGACTAATGAATTTAATAAATCTGTTCCGTGAATCTGTAGACCCAATTACAAAGTTAGACAAATCTGTAAGTTTGTTAATCTGTAACTGGTTAATCGGTAAGTCTGCTAAATCTGTATATCTGATCCGTTAGTCTGAAAACTTGTCTGTGAACTAGTTGATCTGAATTCTGTATGTCTGAACTTGTAAACAAGTTAATCTGAAATCTGTTATTCTGGGGACACAAGGATAGGAAGGGAATTACTTGTGTTATCTGTTGTTTGGGACCCATATTAGTCAGTAACCCTTTTCTGGTACCAAAACTTTGACCCAACATTAGGTAGGGTCCAGGCACGCTTACTGAACTAATTATAAGTAGTTCAATCTGATAATGGCGAGGGGTGTTGATGGTGCGTTCCAACCGGGTCATGTGCGTGCATGGATCCCGGTCTGCCTTTGAGGATGTAAGACGCCGTGACATCTGTAAATAGGTCTGTGCCAATTGGTTGTCACTTTAGGAAGTGATACACCCTACTGTGGGGCCGACACAAGGTATTTATTTATTAGGGAGCCGATCGTTTGGGGTAGGGTTTTAGGGTACACTTAGTTCTGTCTGTTTCTGTTGGTACCGTCTGTTCCTGTTGGGTGGTAACACCTGTCTGTTTCTGCGTGGTACCATCTGTTGGGGTGGTAAAGGCCCATTACTAGTGTACACCTAATTCTACATTCTGTTTCCTTAGGGATTAATCTGTTTCTGCTTCTGTCTATTTCTGTTCGGGTGGTAAAGGCCCATTACTAGCACTCTCTTCTGTGGAAATTATTCTGTACCCGTTTCTGTTTCAGTTTAGACATTAGGGTGACACCTAATTCTGCTATACTAGTATTAGTGCAGAGAAGTGTAAAGAAATAGCTTATGTCATTCTGTTCTTCTGTAATATCCGCTACACCTGTTACTGTTATCTCTCATCCAGTTTTATTTTCATGTCGTGTTATTATTATCTGTTCATAACTAAAAATCACTGGACTTTCCAGACTTTTTGTCTGTCCCTTGTTGCTTCACCTCCTTTCTTCCGTTTCCCCCCCAGGTTTTGTAGAAGGGAGTACTCTAGCTTGATCCAGATTTCTTCCGCTTGAAGTGCTTAAAGTATGGCTTGTCTTCTTCTGTGGGGATTATGATTTTAAACTATGCATTCTGAAGGCTTTTGTACAAGACTGATATTTTGTACTTGAATTCTGATATTGTGATTTGAAAGGATGTAAACAAGCTTATTTCGGTTTCTGTTGTAATAAAGATATAAAATTTTCAAGTACTGTTTTATCTGTCTTGTAAGTTTCTATTCTGTTTACTAAAATGCTCCACCAAAGTTAAGGCATACCCTTTGTGAGTGACCTTAACGGAGGTGGGGTGTTACACTTGGTATCAGAGCTGAAGGTTACCAGATTTGGGTAAAGTTTTTGAAAACTATTTTCAAAAAGGTTTTAAAAGGAAGTATTTTCGAAAGTAAAGCCTATTTTTGAAAAACTTAATCCCCAAGAGCTATATATCTTACCTTCAGTCCTTTTTGTAATTGAATCTTTCCTTTTTCGTTTCAGCATGTCTGAAGCATCTGAGATACCAGAGGGTGTTCTTGTACCCGGTTGGTTTCGTCAATAACTTGAGCTAGGACCGCCACCGCAGGTCCAGCAAATGATCCCCCTCCTCCACCCCCTCCTCGTGCAATTTCTTTCTCAAAGATCTGTAGAGATTTTAGGGCCATGGGTGGAAAGGATTTCAAGGGAACTGAATCATTCGTAGAAGCGAGGAACTAGCTCAAAGAAACTGAGGATCTATTCGTTATCTTCGAGGTGGACGATAGGTAGAAGGTACAGTTGGCGGTATGACTGCTCAAAGACGAAGCTTCCTATTGGTGGGAAGTCACTAACGCCGAGAGGCCAGTTGAAACATGGATGGATTTCAGAATAAGGTTTGAGACAAAATTCCTCTCGCAGGCTGAACGAAGTCTACAACTGGAAAAGTTCTTATCTCTTAAGCAAGGAAGTATGACGGTCAAGGAATACGTCAACCAGTTTAACCAACTGGCTAGATTCGGATTGGATTTAGTCAACACTCAGGATAAAAAGGCTCTCCGCTTTGTTAAAGGATTGAACGAGCCACTGCACAGCCTAGCCATGACTCATGTACCCATGGGAGCGACTTACGAGAAATTGGTGGACATGGCACTACTGCACGAGGAAGACAAGGGCCCGAAAGAGACAAAGAAGGAAGAACCACAGAATAAGAAAGCATGGCCCAAAAAGGAAACACAAAAGAAGGATGAGAAGTCTGAAGATAAGAAGGGGAAAAAGTGCTTTACTTGTGGAAGCTCGACTCATCTGAACAAGGATTGCAGAAAAAGGAAGGGAACTTGCTTCAACTGTGGTGAGATGGGACACTTCACTAGGGACTGCCCGAAGAAACGAGGGCAAGGACAGAGGGCAGAACCCACTTCTGGAGGACAGGCGAATGGATAGGATAGAAATAAGAAAATCTGAGTAGAAGGTTTAAGTTTCTTATCTGATTGTTGAGTTAAAACTCTTTCTGATTCTGGCATTCTGATTCTGTAATCGATACTCTTCACTTTAATACTAGTATTGTTTCTGATTCCGCTGTAGACTCAAACCCATAAGGGTTATGACTCATCTGTTTGTGAGAGATTGGGGTTTGAGAGATATCTGTGTTAGGCGTCAAGTAGGACGCATACATTCTAGGTTTTATCATGCTTAATTCAGTAACCTGATCTGTACCAGTAATCTGCAAATATCTGAATACTTCCAATAAGGTTAAGATTTCCAGTTTTGACATTATCTAAAGAGGGTAATCCTCTGGGTGTCAATTTGATGTTGGTTTCGGTCTTCGGGGCCGATACTTAGGACCCATGTCTAATGGGAACCAAGTTTTTGTTTTATCTGTACTCGCTTCCATCATTCGACTGTATCCTATCGATCGAATCTTCGAACTTTAGGTAGAAACTAATGGGTGTTAACATGTGTTTGAGACATGTTATGTTTGATGGTTGCAAGTGGATGCAAGTGGTTGCTAGTGGTTGCTCGTGGATGCATATACACACACTAGGCACTAGATCGGCTCGAAAACACTCTCATACTGCATATGGATGTGTGAGCATTTTAAATTTTTGTGGATTCAAAATGATTGACTCAGCACATGGATGTTGCATATGACTGAATGGTTGTGCACTCATATAGAAATGATATGTATCAAATAGGAAAATTTGCATACATGTTGGACTCATGGCACTGGCATAATTCGCATTAAGGAGGTCAACTGAATCCGTGGACCGCCTGATCTTTGCATTAGATAAGGAACATATACACACACTTTTGCATATGTTCATACAACATTAGAAGTTCCTAAGGACAATGGACGCCAATGATAGATGATTGAGTAGATGGATGTTGGATGGTAGGACACATTCTTCTTAACTTGAAGATTTCGGGGACGAAATCCTTTAAGGAGGGGAGAATGTAACACCCCGTATTTTCTATGAACGTATAAGTAACAAATCAGAGGATAATTAATTTTTAAAATAAGAATCAATCGAAATGGGTTGCGCCATTGCGTTCGTCTCGGAATTCTGCTTGGAAACGAGTCCGAGTTTGCAAGAATCGGAGTCCGTATGAGGGAGATATGACCCTCCGAAGTTTCAAGAATTTTCAGAATCGAAAACAGCTCAAAAGTCGAATTCAAAATTCGAATTCAAACCCAGAAGCGGGCTGGGCGGGAAATTTCCTGCCCAGGACCCAGGTCGACTGGGGAGTCGACTGGGTAGTCGACCCCCCCGACCAGGTCGACTGGGGAGTCGACTGGGAAGTCGACCCCCCCTGAGCAGGTCGACTGGGTAGTCGACCTGGGGGTCGACCTGCCCCCGAAATCCAGTTTTTGAACCTGGTTCGTTCTGATGTATTTGGTCATGTTTTCTTCCTTGATTCGTCCGCCTAACCCTATATAAACAGCCCTCTAGCCTCATTCTCTCTACACCATTTCATTCTGCCTATACTTTGCCTCTGTTCTAATTAAATAAAATAATGGTGTCACAACTCTGCTGAAATCTGAACTGGAACTAGGACTAAAGCATCTTCTTCCAAACTGAATAGCATTAAAAGAGAACAACTGCAACTCTTCTTCTTCTTTAAACCAATCAAGGCAAGTACAGTTATTTTCCGATATAAACTTTAATCATAATTGTGACATGATTGTAAATCTTAATTTGAGGTTGTGTATGTTCTGTTCTGATCTATTTTATTCTGTATCTCTTTCTTCCTTCTGTTCTATAGCCAGGCTACTCCGAGCCTGCGCCAATCTCCCAAGAGATTAACGCACGAACGCTAAAATGTTTGGGACAAATAATGAATGTGGCATAATTGGACATGGCTAATCTGTGACTGATTTAAGAAAAAGGACATAGGTTGTAAACTAGATTTAGATCTATGCATATCCTGTGAATTGGAAGAAGAGGAACCATGGTATGTTAACATGTGACTTGAGACATTGGACATAACGCATATTTTGAATTAAGATCTGTTATAACTAGATTGTTGGGCATATTGTTTATATAACAATTCATGATTTGAAAGAGAATATGACTTAGGTGTGAAGATCTATATTAAGATTTGATAATTATCAAATGTGAATAACACCTAAGTAGGATATTTTTGAATATATGACATGCATTGAAATCGATGGCTATATTTGGTATAATTTGTATGTGAATCTTTTGTACTAGGCAAGTTTAACTAGATTTTGGGACATGTGTTATATGGTAAATAATGACCATAATCTGTGCCATGTAAATTTAATGCAAACGTGGGGTATATGACCATACTGTGAATCATGACAACTATTTAGGCAGCATATGTTTATGAAACTTTAAGGAATGATTCAATCTGTTATATTGCCTAATCTGCTAGTTCGGTTATATTGCCTAATCTGCTAGTTCTGTTATATTGCTGAATCTGCTAGTTCTGCCCGACTGCCTAATCTGCTAGATCTGTTCATCTGCCAACTCTGTCATCTGCTAAGTCTGCTGAAAATGCCAAATCTGTTATATGCTAAATCTGCTAAATTACTCAATCTGCTGAATCTTCGCCTAATCTACGAAAATCTGTTATCTGCTATATCTGTTAAGTTGATATATTCAGTCTGTTATTGACATAATCTGAATTAGCTATGAATAATTGACATGTATATTAGGCGTGGGCATAAATGGTAAATTATTAATTAATTGGCCGCAAAGATAAACATGGCTGACTCGAGGTTAGAATGAGTTTGCGGCGTAATTCTGCCCGGAACCGCCCGACACATCCAGTGGCCGCAAACAATAGGTTCTAATGTGAGAAGTTAGTCATAACGTTCTTGAAACCCGAGGTTAGACTAAGTTTGCGGCAGAAATCTGCCCGGAACCAACCGGCCTAACCAGTAGCCGCAAACTGTCAGTCTAATGTGAGAGGTCTGGGCATTAATATTTAATTAATGAAAATCTTGGATAAATATGATGTCTAAAATGTGTTGGGCGGATAAGGTTAAACCCACTAGACTGATGAATTTAATAAATCTGTTCCGTGAATCTGTAGCTCCAATTACAAAGTTAGACAAATCTGTAAGTCTATTAATCTGTAACTGGTTAATCGGTAAGTCTGTTAAATCTGTATATCTGATCCGTTAGTCTGAAAACTTGTCTGTAAACTAGTTGATCTGAATTCTGTATGTCTGAACTTGTAAACAAGTTAATCTGAAATCTGTTATTCTGGGGACACAAGGATAGGAAGGGAATTACTTGTGTTATCTGTTGTTTGGGACCCATATTAGTCAGTAACCCTTTTCTGGTATCAAAACTTTGACCCAACAGTAGGTAGGGTCCGGGCACGCTTACTGAACTAATTATAAGCGGTTCAATCTGATAATGGCGAGGGGTGTTGATGGTGCGTTCCAACCGGGTCATGTGCGTGCATGGATCCCGGTCTGCCTCTGAGGATGTAAGACGCCGTGACATCTGTAAATAGGTCTGTGCCAATTGGTTGTCACTTTAGGGAGTGATACACCCTACTGTGGGGCCGACACAGGGTATTTATGTATTAGGGAGCCGATCGTTTGGGTTAGGGTTTTAGGGTACACTTAGTTCTGTCTGTTTCTGTTCGTACCGTCTGTTCCTGTTGGGTGGTAACACCTGTCTGTTTCTGCGTGGTACCATCTGTTGGGGTGGTAAAGGCCCATTACTAGTGTTCACCTAATTCTACATTCTGTTTCCGTAGGGATTAATCTGTTTCTGCTTCTGTCTGTTTCTGTTCGGGTGGTAAAGGCCCATTACTAGCACTCTCTTCTGTGGAAATTATTCTGTACCCGTTTCTGTTTCAGTTTAGACATTAGGGTGACACCTAATTCTGTTATACTAGTATTAGTGCAGAGAAGTGTAACGAAATAGCTTATGTCATTCTGTTCTTCTGTAATATCCGCTACACCTGTTACTGTTATCTCTCATCCAGTTTTGTTTTCATGTCATGTTATTATTATCTATTCATAACTGAAAATCACTGGACTTTCCAGACTTTTTGTCTGACCCTTGTTGTTTCGCCTCCTTTCTTCCGTTCCCCCCCCCCCCCCCCAGGTTTTGTAGAAGGGAGTACTCTAGCTTGATCCAGATTTCTTCCGCTTGAAGTGCTTAAAGTATGGCTTGTCTTCTTCTGTGGGGATTATGATTTTAAACTATGCGTTCTGAAGGCTTTTGTACAAGACTGATATTTTGTACTTGAATTCTGATATTGTGATTTGAAAGGATGTAACCAAGCTTATTTCGGTTTCTATTGTAATAAAGTTATAAATTTTTCAAGTACTGTTTTATCTGTCTTGTAAGTTTCTGTTCTGTTTACTAAAATGCTCCACCAAAGTTAAGGCATTCCCTTTGTGAGTGACCTTAACGGAGGTGGGGTGTTACAGTATTCCCCAAAGCCATAGGCACTATCTTTTTGATCCTCTGTTTGAATCCTTGTTTCCTTCTTTCCTGAGACTCAGGGGGATCCTGGCTTTCTGGGAGGTATCCTCATCGTGGCATGGTTCCGTAGGCTTGACGAGACTATGACACCTGTCAAAGGGCGGAGAAGTGCCCAACTTCCATCTATAGCATGCGGCTAATTTTCTTTCGAGCTTTGTAGGATTTTCCGTGCGATGGAGGCAGCTTTCAAGAGACCTGTCAACAAGTTACACAAGGATGGCAAAGATAAGAATGGGGGAGTTTGGCTAAGGAGCACAACCCAAGGATGAAGAACTCATGGATATAGACTTGGTTCACAAAGGAAGGGAGGAAAGAATAGTAAAACCTAAAACAAGAGGAAGTATCTTTATTATGGTATAACGGGTCGTATAATTAAGGGCAAGGGCAAGAACAAAAGACAGGATTTTCCGGAAGCCAAGTGCATGCTCTCACCACCAGCATACCTGAGAGAGAGGTAGTAAGGTTTCTGTTGAAAAGTTTAGTTTTTCTTCTTGATTATCCTGCTAGTACTCTTTTTGATTTTTGCGCTTCGCATTCGTTTATATCTGCTTCCATAGTTGAGTCTCTGCACCCTAGAGCTTGTATAGTAGAGGATCCCATTATTGTCTCAAGTCCAATTTGTGGTTCGGCTCGTTTATCTTTGGTTTGTAAGGATTTGAGATACTTATGTTTTTGGTTTCATGGGCTATGGGTTGATTCTAGGCATGGATTAGTTAGCTAGTAATTGTGAAAGGAGGATAGTTAGACTTTCGACTTGCCTCGGGAATACCCTCGAAATTTCATGTGATCCTAAGGGATCAGTTTGTCTTAGCTACCTAGAATCACTTTATGTATTTATCGACGATTTTCGATCCGTTAGAGTAGTCCATGAGTACACATATGTTTTTTTGATTAAGGTTAGGAGTTTTCCCCCTAAAAACTCGAGATAGACTTCCGCATATATCTAGTTGACAATGCAAAGCCAGTTATGCGATCAACGATAGTTTAGGAGTGGGATTGGCAAGGATAGCCAGAGTCGGTTAAGTGCTCAATTGTTTGGTTGTTTTACTAGTATCATCTCACATAAATCGTCCAAATTCGGAGGAGGTATTCCTTGGGTGCTTGTCTGATATTGATTTAAGCCTTTGTGGCTTGTACTTGAGGGAAGCCAAGTTCAACTAGGATGGTTTGCGTGAGAGATATTGACCCTGAGATTTGTGACATGAGGGATAAGCTAAGTAGAAGAGAGACCTTTAATCATCTTAGTATATACACTTGGTATCATGGTTAACTTCTGTTTATCTTGGAAGGATAGTTCGACAACATTGGATACCCTCTAGCATAGTAAATGATCGAGGTCCTATCTTTACTAGTGGGTTTTGGAAATGGAGGTCAAGAAGTTTTACAATCGTGAAGTTAAATTAGTTAAGGTACAGTGGAGTGAAGCTCAAAGAAGATGCGACTTAGAAGACTGAAGACTAGATACGCGCATCATACCCTTTTTGAGGGTATATCCTTGATTCCTCCTTTTTCTGTAATATTAATTTGCATGCTAGTCTTTATCTTTTAAGTATATCCTCTCGGTCCTATCCTCGATCCTTAGGTAGAAGCCAATGGATGAAAACATGTGTTTGAGACATGTTATGATTGATGGTTGCAAGTGGTTGCAAGTGTTTGCTAGTGGTTGCTCGTGGATGCATATACACAAATTAGGCATTAGATCGGCTCAGTCACTTTCATATTGCATATGCATATGAATGTATTTGTATATGGATTGAAACTTGATGTGTTATCATATGGATGTTGCATATGGATGAGTGAATATGCACACATATATTGTTTACATGATTAGAGATATTTGCATACATATTGGACGCATGACACTCTCATGATTCACATTAAGGAGGTCAAGTGGATCGGTAGACCGCCTGATTTTGCGCTAGATAAGAGACATACACACACACTCTGCATATGTTCATATGGCATTAGAAGTCTTTTAAGGACAATGGATGCTTGTGGATGATGGATGAGTAGATGGATGATTGGATGTTAAGATGCATTCTTCTTAACTTGAAGATTTCGGGGATGAAATCCTTTAAGGAGAGGAGAATGTAACACCCCAAATTTTCTGAGAATATTAAAATTAACAAATTCAAGAACACTTAATTTTTAGAAGAAGAATTAAGTGAAATGGATTGCGTTATTACGTTCGTCTCAAAATTTTGGTCAAAATAGACATTTGGTTTGCATAAAACGGATACCATATGAAGAAGTTATTAAGCCTTGAAGTTTGTATGCATATGAGAAAAATATATATATAGATATATATAAAAGTTAAATAAATAAATATGCAAAAAAGTTCAAAACAGCGAATCGGGAGGGGGGAATAACCGAACCGGCCCATTTTTGAGGTCGACCCAAGCCCCGCTGGGTCAATTAGGGGTTAATTCAGGGTGTTTGGCTGTCAACCCGTGGGCCGATTCGCTCTAAGGAAGATCTGGCACTTGATTGGTTCTCATGGTTCAGGGTTAATCTAATGGTCCTAAAACACTCTCTACAACTATATAAAGACCCTAAACCTAAAACCTAATTCTATTATTCACTCTCATCTAAACCTAGCCGCCACTAAAACCAAAATCAAATTAAATCTAATCTAATTCAACTAAGAGAATTCAATGATCTACATCAAAGGCGAGCAATTCAATTTCAGAATACAGATCCCAGAACTCAAGAATTCCTTTTTGTTTGTAAGTATAGTTACCTTTCAGATGTGAATAAATTAAAGACGTGATTTGTAATGAATTGGAAAAATAGAATTTGAACCAAGTTGTATGTGATTGATGATGCGAATTTATGTCTAATTCTTGCGATAATTTGGTCATGTATGTCTTGGAATGATTGTGGTTTATTTGAACTTATTGCATCATGTGGAAACTGGTGATAAACTTATTATGATTTGGGGAACGAAACCATCATACCACATATAAGTTTGACAATCCCTTCATGATGTGTCATATGCAAGATACATTTGAACTTATTGCATCATGTGGAAATTGGTGATAAACTTATTATGATTTGGGGAACGAAACCATCATACCACATATAAGTTTGACAATCCTCTCATGATGTGTCATATGCAAGATACATGTTTTATTTTAGTCAAGATCTATCTATATATATATATATATATATATATATATATATATGTTCATATGCAAGATACATGTTTTATGTTAGTCAAGATCTATATATATGTTCATATGCAAGATACATGTTTTATGTTAGACCCAAGTCAAGATCTATATATATATATATATATATATATATATATATATATATATATATATGTTCATATGCAAGTTTCATGTTCTGTGTTAGATCCAAAAATTAGATCTATACTTATATGCAAGTTTGTAAAGTGGATTCATGCAAGTTCATATGATCATTATTGTTAGATCTAGTTCACATCTACATGTTAAAGTTAAACTTATACAAGCTTTGGAATGTACATGTGATGATTCTCCTAAATTATGCTAGTTTATAAACCAAGTTGTGTTCACCTATGCCTAGATCTACATGTTCACATGCTTGGGCTTATGCTAGTTCTATCCAATCTAATTGCAAGTTTCGTAAGACATGTTAATTTAAATTTACGTGACATATGTTTGATTAAATGTTCCCTTCTTTTACCTCTTGTTTATAAATTGGGCTAATTTGCGGGCCCAATGACTTTATGTGATTAACGCGAACGTACAACGGGGGTAACGTTGGGAAAAACTTGGAAATTACACATAACTGACATATTTGGCTCATAGTCATAGGAGGTTTAAGTACATCTCGTGTAGGTGGGTAATATTAGTACATATAGGCCCACAAAACTTAACCGTTTATTAAAAATGCTTGAATCGATGGGAAGGTTAAGTACATATCGGGCTGGTGGGTAATATTAGTAAATATGGGCCCACAAACTTAACCAATAGGAAACCCTAGTAACGGGGACCCATTTCAGTAGTAACCCACATGGATGTATCGCGGTACCCTGAACTAGGCAGGGTGGGGCACGATTACTGGGCTGATTATAAGCGGTCAAAGCAGCGGCAGGGGGTACGTCAATATACGTTCCGACGGTTTACGGGCGTACACGTACTCCGGAGTGGGAAAAGCAGGCAGTGGGTACTAGTAGTTATACGCTGTGCATCTTGAATCGTGTCGGGTCGCTATCATAAGGATTGATACACCTTATGGTGGGACCAGCATAGGGTATCTACACGTAAGAGTGGGCCGATTGACATAGACACATGGAACATGAATACAAGTAGGGAGCCGATCGATAGGGTAGTATGGGTACATCTAACATGTTCATGGAAATTAGGCTGATTGAGGTGGAATCCTCACGATAGATGTACACCTAAAGGCTACCACAATTATGGGGGTTAGGATCACGATTATCATTTTATACAGATTACTAGTTGGGACACTAGTTAGGTGGTGTAGAGATAAATATAGAAATCAGATTAACAGAGTAGTAGCAAAGAAGAGAAAAAGTATAAGCGCATTCAGTTCACCTTGCACTTATCTTGTCTTTAGTTACCTTGTTTTTATGATATTGTCCTATTTTTGGTTTATTTATGTCATGATCCTTTATCTTGTTTGCATGCTGAAAGATCGCTGGACTTACCAGACTTATGTCTGACCTAGTTTGTTTTTTGCCTCTTTTCTTCCGTCCCCCCCCCCCCCCCCCAGGTAGTCAGGGAGGGAATAACTCAGCCTAACTTGGACCTCTTCTCTTTCCAAGCTTGAAGATTAATTGGTGTATCGCTTTGGACTCTCTCTCTTCGACTGCTATGGCTGGTTCAAGCTTTATCGGGGAATATCACTCTTTTTATGCTTCTTTTATTCTTGGAAGTTTTTAAGTCAAGACAGAAGTTCTATGTATTACATTTAAGTATGATTGAGGAAATTGTTGTAAAAGCTTGACTGAATTAAGTTGTTTATAAAATGACTTTATTTTCCTTTGCTTTATTTGTCTGTCTTGTAATTTATCTACATCTTTTACCTATAATGCTCCACCGAAGTAAGGGCATTCCCTCTGTGAGTGACCTTAACGGAGGTGGGGTGTTTCATGCGGCGTAGATTGTAGATCAAAATCCCTTTTCTCTTTATTTTGAAATAGAAGAAATTCTAAATCTAATCTTTGATCTTCATCTATCTTGTGTTAAAGAAGAATAATTAATTTAATTAGAGTTGAAGCAGTGTTACAACGTCACCATTAATTTTTAGAGAAGAAGAGGATTTCTTGAGGAAGAAGAAGCAGAACTTTAGCATAGCTTTGGGATTGTGAATTTTAGGGTTGTGTTTAGAGTTTTATTTATAGGTAGTTTAGAACAACTAGGGCCTTAGGATTAAAATAGAATCCATCTATACCTTACACCTCGCTAAAGAAAAGAATGTTCTAGAGTAGGCTAGACCAACCCAGGTATGCTGCACCATAAATGCACGCATGCACCAAGAAACAAGTTGGGTCCAAGTGCACTTATTTAGCTGCATTGTTTTCTATTTTTAACGTTAATTGCCTTTATTTTAAATTAAATGTGCCTCTTTTTCTTTCCTTAATTAATTTCATGTTTTATGGCATGCCTTAATCCTTTCATATTGCATGCAATTAATTCACTACTTTTGAATTTTAAACGCCAAAATTTACATCTACTTTTATTTTCAATGTTGCATTGCAATTTACTTCGTTAATTCATCGCTTGTTTCCCTATATATATATATATATATATATATATATATATATATATTTGCATACATTCTTTTCTTTCCTCAACGTATGCATTTCATACATTCTAATTAATTCCTCAACTCTCTCTTTCTAAACCTTCATTTAATTGCATCAATTATATTAATATTTCTTTTAGTTATTATCTTTCCTCTTTTTTTCATGCGGTTTCTTTTCTTGGATTACACTGATTGCTATACATTTTTTATTTTTGCGCAATCTTTATTTTGAAATTGGTATTCTTTTATCTTGTGCAATTGAATATATTTACATGCATTCTTCCTCCCATCCTTAATTTATTATTGCAATTAATGCATTCTTCTTTTATACGCTCAATTCTTTCTTCTTCAATGCATTATATATTTATGTTTTAATTATTCCATGCATTTTCTCTCATATGATTAATTGCATTTAACATATGCATTTATTATTTTTATTACATGCATTAACACATCAGTTCTTTCTTTACCGCTTGCATATTAAGTTATGCACTCTTTTCTCTTTTATTTTAATTTATGTTCATGCGTATGTATGTTTTAATTATTGTATGCATAAACAATACAATATTATTTTCATAATTTATTCTTAATTATGCATACATTCATATGCACATAATTAATTGCATGCGTTAATTCACCTCTTTCTTTTGTTTGTGTATTAGTATGTACTGATTATGATACCCTTTAACGCAATACATTCATTGCATGCAACCTAATACCTTTGCATGAAATCAATTTCCTTTTTATCGCTTGCATTGCACTGATACATTACCCATTTTTAACGTACTGTATTTACTTTCATGCACTAATCTCTTTTTATTTTAATTGTAAATTCATTTGTACAATATTTTTTAACATTAATGTTTTCTCTAAAAAAACACATTCTTAATTATGTTTATGCACATATTTACATGCACATTTTTAATTGTATTAAAAAAAATGTGTGGTGTTACATCTAGTCTCAGAACAACGTATATGGACGAATGTCTGACAGAGTATTTCTAGATGGCCACGTACATTGATTTCTTCAAATATACCAAGTATGGTGGCGAGAGATTTATTCTCTTAGCTTAACACCCAGAGTGTACTTGTAGACGTCAATTAGTGATTTGACCGATCGGAAGATGTGACATTCAAAGTAAATGATGGCAAGATGTTCTAAAAAGTTAATCGTGACCTCAAGCCTCATCACCCGGGAAATGACAGAAATTGGGCAGGCAGCATGGCCAAGTGGGTCATTCCTATTAGGGGTATTATCATTTGATCTAGAGAAATTCCATTTGCTTCTTATTCTATTCACTGTTGTATGATTTCAGTAACGGTTGTTGATCACAACCGTTAGTGATAATATGCTCGGTACACTCAAGTTAAATGAGTGGCCAGTCATGTGTGGCCGGGTGCAAGATGTTCTTGTTGAACCCCAGTGTATCCCCTCTAGAGTACACTGATCGGAAGGTGGTTCCATACCTTGTTATGGTTGGAATCCAATCTCCAATAAGCGCCCTGCGATTTTTTTGATTTTATATTATATATGGAGTGTGAGATGCAAGCGTTCCGCTAGATTTCTATTATAATGATGTAGACACTATTATAATATCACCGGATTTGATATCAAAAATATTTTTGGTTATCGTAAGGTAAAAATCATCCGTGTTTATGTATGGATCAGTCTTACGATTATCATTTCCTCGAAAGGATTTTGAAAATTAAATCAAATAGTTAGAGTTTATTCACACCAGTCCCATGATTGACCCAGAGTTTATTTTGTTTTGTTTTACCGTAAACTCTTGGGTGCCCAAATTTATACCGGCAGTCAAGTAGTCAGGATTTTTCAGGTTCACTTGGAGGAGCTAAAAGTAGGAGGCTTCATCAGTTAGCTATAGGCTATCATATTTTTCACTGTGTACTATGTTTGTATCTGGAAACAGTTGTTTATAACTGTTCTAGAATATAGCTGTTGTGCTCCGATGATGGTATGTATAAACAGTTATATTTCAAAAGGTTATGTTATATATTATATTTTATTCGTTCCGTTGTGAAATTTTTGTTCTTCGTTTTCTTTTATTCTAACTTTTCTTTCTTTCTATTTCTCAACCTCAACTTCTTTTTATTAATGTTTCGAATTTCTGTGCAATTTGGGTTGGACATGTGGTGTAATTAGTCCACTTAAAAGGTATGGATTCGGGCCATTACATAAATTCTTTAATTTCTTTCGAAAGCATATGATTATTCATCTGCTTCTCACGTTTCATGAATAGCCGGGACATTGAGGAAGATCCAAAAAGGCATTTCAGGAACTGATATGATTTTATCTCTGTTTGTTCCGTTTAAAGAAAGGAAGGATCCCAAAGAATCTATCTTTCTTTTAGTTACTGAATCTCTATTTGATCGATCAGCGTGTGATATTCTGAATCCACATTTCTAATGGAATCGAAATGATCTCTGGATTGATCATAGGATCCTTTCGATTGGCTAGAATCCATTATTTGAATGAAAATAGATCTTGTGGAATAATATTGAATATTTGATAATAAATTCCGTACCCTGCTAAAAAATTAGCCCTTCTTTACTAACCACACATGTCTAACCAAATCCGATTCTCTCTCGATACATTCCTCAAAAAATCCGATTCGTGCTGATTCTTCCCCAACTAACGAAGAGATCTTAGCGGAATTGCCATATATGAAATTGAGCACAATTTTGTAAAGAAATACCCTACTTGTTTCTCGAGAAGAGATGGGAAACATGCTTAATATCATTTGATTGAATAGTTGCCTCAGCTCCTTGTTGTTTAAAGAAACCCTCCCCTTCTATTGGTCTTTTTTTATGAAAAGCAGACATGAGATAACAAATCAAGTCTCTCCCTAAGATTTCAAAAAATTATCCCGAATTCAAGTTGATTATGTTTCGCTTCTTCCTCAGAGAAAGACAATCAAACAATTCCCAATCATGGTCCTTGCAGATCGGATCATCCGTATAGGATGAAAAAAAGAAACTCCATATATTTGTTATCTTTCTTTTTAAATGAGATCTCAATTCCAGCTACGGTTTCACTAGCTATCTTACAACTAGAATCCCTCTTTTTTCCGATCCAGTTCCTCTACTACTGCGAACCCTAGTTCGATTCAGGCATGATACACTTTTTATTTATTAGGAGAACCCAAGTGCTCTCTTGCAGATCCATGAAACAACTCTCAGAAATATTTTTCTCTTTTGGAAGATACATGAGAGAAATAATCAACCTATTGATATTGGAAGACCAAAAAGATTCTTCCAATGCCTCATTTCTGGGTCCAATGGAATTCACAGGCATAGGAAAAAGCTCCATCAAATAGACATTTTTTCTTTTGACCATCTTTTTATTAGTAATACGAGATTTAAGGACCACTACTACAAGTAGTACTACACCTTTGATCGTGAAATATTGATTGCTTGTTGAACCCTGTGAATCACGTGAAAGTAGGATACTCCAAATTCGGGGTCCAGAGAGTTTCATAAAACGTTCTTGGCTGGAAAAAAATTATGAGTGAAAGATCCCACTGAATCGAATTCGATCCAAGAATCTAAGAAATAGTGAGAATTCTTGATCTCACTTAATATCTCTCTCAATTCGAAGATCTAGGATTTGAATTTATATTGTTTCATTGATTCCTCCTAAATATTTTCATTGATTCCTCTTAAAGATTTCATTTAAATTGGAATTTGGTTATTCACGATGTACAATGATCCTTGTTAAGCATCCATGGCTAAATGGTTATAGCGCCCAACTCATAATTGGAAAATTCGTAGGTTCAATTCTTGTTGGATGCTAATGGGAACGTTTAATAAGTCTATTGGAATTGACTCTGTATCAATGGAATCTCATCATCCATACATAATGAATTATTATGGTATATTTATACCATACCATATGAACAGTAAGAACTAGAATTCTTATCGATACTGGAACTCATAGAGAAGAAAATGGAGTTATGGATGGAATCAAATATGCAGTATTTACAGAAAAAGTATTCGGTTATTGGCGAACAATCAATATACTTCTAATGTCGAATCATGATCAACTTGGACAAAAATAAAGCACTTGGTCGAACTCTTCATTGGTATCAAGGTAATAGCTATGAATAATCATCGACTCCCAGGAAAGGGTAGAAGAATAGGGCCAATTATGGGACATACAATGCATTACAGACGTATGATCATTATACTTCAACCAGGTTATTCTATTCCACCTCTTATAGAGATAAGAACTAAAAGCAAAATACTTAATAACACGATGATACATTTATACAAAACTTCTACCCCAAGCACATGTTACAGAGCCATAGACAAAAAAATGAAATCCAATCCATGAAATAATTTGATCTACGGACAACATCATTGTGGTAAAGGTTGTAATGCTAGAGGAATCATTACCGCAAGACATAGAGGGGGAGGTCATAAGTGTCTATACCGTAAAATCGATTTTCGACAAAATGAAAAAAACATATCTGATAGAATCATAACCATATAATATGACCCTAATTGAAATGCATACATTTGTCTCATACATTATGGGGATGGTGAGAAAAGATATATTTTACACATCAGAGGGACTATAATTGGAGATACCATTATTTCTGGTACAGAAGTCCCTATATCAATGAGAAATGCCTACCTTTGAGTGCGGTTTGAATTATTGATTTACGTAATTGGAAGTAACCAATTAGGTTTACGATGGAACCTAGAAATCAATCACTGATCCAATTTGAGTACTTCTATAGGATAGACCTCAACCGAATATACATAAGATCTTTTATATAGATTTATAAAATATTATATATAACCGGTATTCTCTAGGGAATACAGAGAGATGAACAGTATAAGCATAAGTGAGATGTAAAAAAGTAAGGTTAAGTTTAAAAATTCGACTATTCAAGCTTTACCTTTATTAAGAATAAGAAAAGAAAGGAGCCCCACTTTGTTTTGTTGGTCTTTTATTTTATGTTATTTTATTAGTATACTCTTTGTTTTGTTGGATTGGAACGTATACATCAAAAATTCAATGCAAAATTTGATTGAGAATGAAATAAATTGTTTCAAACTAGTGCTTAAAATCTTAGATTATGAAAAGATGTGCTTTAACCTAAAAGGTACTTTGCCGGAAAATTAACTTCTATGAAGATTTAGTTCATTGTATATCATATAATAAACAAAGCTATTTTGTGTCTGTACCCCCAAAAATTTGAGCACTCTATTCCATTTCATTGATCAAGAGCAGAATGATTGAAAAAAAAGAGTATTGGTATCTCTTAAACTTTTAATATTGAATATAGGGGTACCAATTGTACTAAATCTACATATATTTTTCCTTATCAATTAGTAATAGGGAAGAAAAGGAACTTCCCATATTTATCTAATGAGACATGCGAAACAAAAGAAATAATCTCCACGGTGTGAACTTGTTTGATTCCATTTTGCTCTTCGTCTTCCCTTTCGCAAAAATAGAGAAATGAATTTCTCTATTCATGAGATCCTAGTTCGGGACTGATGGGGCTCGAGCCTGCAGCTTCCGCCTTGACAAGGCGGTGCTCTGATCAATTGAACTTCAATTCCGGCATGGATAACATACATATACTTAGGATTTCATAAGAATATCCTACTAGCCATGTTGGAACGTAAAAAGTATGTGAATGTTATACTGATATTATATCCATATAAACACAGGCTTTAGTGAAAGTGAGACACATTATTAATAACTAGTCATTTTTTATTTTATTGTTAATCTTTCAATGAGATTAAAAAAAAAGATAGAGAAATTTTTTCTTTATTTCTCTATGAAGCAGGCATTTGCCTTTCTTTTCTATAGGATACATTAATTATATCTTACTCATGGGACGGAGTGAATTCTTGGCCGAGCTGGATTTGAACCAGCGTAGACGGTCATCAACGAATTTACAGTCCGTCCCCATTAATCGCACGGGCATCGACCTAGGAAGAATTCTGTATATGCTTATATATAATCTATGATCAACTTCCTTTCGTTAGTTTCTAGTTCTTTAGCGCGGAGTAGAGCAGTTTGGTAGCCCGCAAGGCTCATAACCTTGAGACCGTAGGTTCAGATCTCTTAGTGTGCGTTCGATTGGGCCAAATGGTCAAGAAAGATTGGATATGCCCCCTACCATATCTATACAAATAGAATAGTCTATTTATACAAAATGGTAAAGAGGGCCCCTCTATGATCTATGATCATAGAGATCCGTACAAACCAGAAAGCCTATATCCTTGAGCATTGTACAAGGGCATGTTGTAGGAATAACGCATTACCAATGGGAATTTCCATAACATGGACCTGATTCTTAGCAAGAATTATTGCAGTAGGATTATATTCCCCGACTTCATATTTTGATAGGAAAAAGAATGGAAGGGAAAGGATCGATGCCCTTACATAGTGGTACCATGCCAGACTAATATAATGGACTTCTTCTGATGGGCCTTGGTCTGATTCTGCTGATGAGAGTGAGCAATCTAATTACGATGCAGGGTGGGATCTGATCATATCGTTGGAAATATCATTTCAAATTGACAAAGAATTTCGATAATTTCTTGTTGTTGACTCTTCACATCTTCCAAGTCAATTACTTAGCCCCAAATATCTCTTAAGAATGCACCAAATCTTATCAGCAGTAATGGAACTTCAGGCTTCAGTGTTTTTTTCACAGCAAATTGCAACAAGTAATGAAGTAAAAAATGAGAATCGTGGGTCTTGTACCCTAAGATAGTCCTTTCTTTCGTGTGAACATACCGACTGATATTGGCTGCACAACCATATGGAAAATTAGCATTCTCCAGTACTAAGCAAAATAATTCTTTTTCTTTATTCATCATGTCAAATATAGTAGCCCTAATCTCAAAGTGTTCACCATCACTTGATAAAGTAGGATGCAGAACCTTCCTGATACCCATTTCTTGTAAATCCGAACGAGCATTCAAATGGACTTTTGACTTGCCATTAATATTTAGAAAAGTACCGAGTATGTTGTCGCATATTTTTTTTCTCTATGTGCATAACATCAAGGTTATATTGTAATAAATTGCGGCTCCAATATGGTAAATTGAAAATATTGACTTCTTTTTGAAAGGGGAATCCTTTTTCTTCCCAAAATTATTTGAAAGCCACACAACAGTTCTTCAATGTTTGTTCTTGATAAATTTCCTAGATCTGTCCTATTTCAACTTCACCATTGAACCTCCTTTTATCAAAACTCCACTTATGTTTCGGATCCAGAAATTTTCTATGATTCATGTAGCACATTTTTTTTATTATGTTTCAAGTACATTGAAGAAGTCTCATAATGGCATACGAACAACCCAATTTACCCTTTGTGCTCCAACCGAATAACATTGCATGCCCCGGAAAATCACTAATGGTCCACAACACGCCTGCACGCAACATGAAATTTTGATCAGTAAAGGCATGATAAGCTTCTATGCCTATATCCCATAATTCTTTCAACTCTCCAATTAGAGGTTGCATATATATATATATATATATATATATGTATATGTATATATATATGTATGTATGTATGTATGTATATATATCAATTTTATTCTCTGGAGACTCTGGACCGGAGATGATTGTTGAAAGAATTAGATTTTCGGGCTTCATGCACAACCAAGCTGGAAGTTTATAGTTAACTAATACAATTGGCATGTACTGCAAGTTGTACTCATTGTACGAAAAGGATGAGGCTACACCCAATCTAATATTCCTATTTTATGATGAAAAATCAAGACACATAGCATCCATTGCCGTCCAAGACTTGCTATCAGCCGGATGTCTAAGTTTTTCCGACTTTTTTTCATCCCATAGAATGTCATTTCATAATTTGTGCAAACTCCTTGCATATAAACAACCTTTGCAGCCTTGGTTTTAGCGGAAAGTAACACAACACTTTTGGTGGGACTTTGCGACTCAACTTCGCTGGATCATTGTCACTGGTGTCTTCCTTTTTCACTAGTTCCCACCTCGAAAGACCAAAAATTTCACATACATCTATATCTACATTTTCTTCCCAATACAGCATGCAATCGTTTGAATATGTGTGTATTTTTTTGTAATCAAGACCTAAATCTTTAATGATATTCTTCACGACTCTGACGATTAAAGGTATGTGGGCCTGTGTAAAAGCATCTCTCATCAACTCTAGTATGTCCCCAAATGTTGACTCTATAATTCCATGTACACATTTTAAAGAATAAAGCCTGACGATAAAACTTAATCTCGAAAATTTGAATAGTCGGGATATAATGGCTGCTTTCCATCTTCGACAGGGCGATAAAATATTTTAGCATTGGCATTTGGCTCATCAGAATTCTCATCTTTACAGTTGGGCATATGTCTATGAGTACGGTGCAACATTTCACCAAGATTATCTCCAAAATCAACAACTTCACAGTCTATATCTTCATCACTCCTTCCAAAATTTTGGTGAGAAACCTCATATATCCATTTAACGTACAATGGAGATGGACCGTTGTTGATGAGATGATCATAAATTATATCTTGACGATGCCACTTTCTATTACTACAATTCTTGTAAGGGCACTTCATTTCTTTACCGACGGCGAATTTAGAAAATCTATTTTGTATAAAGGCTTTTATCCCACTAATATATCTTCCACTAAACTTTGGAAGTTCTATCCAAATGTTTTCGTTGTACATCACCACATTTATGAATATAAAGATTTTAACATAAAAAAATAAAACACGCGTGTGTGTATGTGTCCAACAAGAGGAAATCTAAGACAAGTCGAATTGTTAATTCGGGCCGAACTAAGAATTTATAAGTAGTCTAAATCGAAACCTTAAAGTGATGTGAGAGAGTGTTTGTAATGACCCGCATTTGCAGAGGTATTATAATTAATTTATTTAATTATATAAATAGTGATATAGTGAATTAAATGGTCGTGGAATTAAATAATGATGAATATTTAATTAAAATAATAAATTAAATAATATATTTAATTCTGAAATTATCAGAATTGGCTGAAATGACGATATGGTGTGAACCGGATCATTTGTGATATTTAATTCAGCTTGGAAATGAATTATAATAATGAATATATTATTTGAACGACAGTTTGAACGTATAATTATATTATAATTAAAATCGAGCTTGAAATGGCGCTACAGTTCGTAAATTGGCGATTAAAACTTCAACTGAATGTACATGATTCGTTTTAAGCCGGATTTCTGTGAAACAAGAAATATGTGGAGCTGGTGGAGTATATATTTCTAGTAAAAGAGAAAAATCGAGATTTCATCGTGTAGATTTTGATTTATGTCCAAATCAAATTTTAGAAAAGTCGCTGTGGAATTCCTTTATAATTAGTAACGCTTTATTTACGCTATAAAAGGGTTTTCAATATATTTGAATATCGGGTTTGAATTTAGACAAGGTTCTTTTGAGGCGTAGTGATAATTTAATTTTTAGAATTTTATTGTAATTTTTAATTAATTAATTAAGCAACTTTTTATTTGGAGTATTTTGCACCCTAAATCAGCGATTTTGGGATTTCACAATATGAGTCAACCTACCGGTATTTTTATATTTTTGGGATCGTGGGACATTGCTTGTCTCACTGGTATTTTTATTTATGTCGTTAGCAGTCCATAAATGTATGAAAATTCTATGCATCGATACCCTAAGTTTGTGTATAAAATAACCCTAACGCCAGTTCTTAAAACCTAAATCGGATCCCATCTTATTCCGCCGCTCCTCCATTTCTTTTCTCAGCTAAAAATCGGATACGAGATCCTCTCTTCAAAAGTTAACACAAATTCGTATAAAATTCCATAAATCAAATTTTATACATATCCAAACTCCCGAGTGTGTGTAATAACCCGAAAATCTGGGCCAGTTTAAAATTTTTATTTTGGCAATTTTAGCGAATTTTGATTATTTAAAATGAATTATTTTAAATAAAATCGACGAGAAATTTATTTTGAATATAATTCGAACGTATATATTATATACGCGTCGTCGTTAGAATATAAATATTTATTTTATTTATATTTATAAAGGATTTGAAAATGGCGCGGTAGTTCGATAATCCGATTTCAAACTTCAATTGAATGTACCGGGTGCAAAACAAACCGGATTTTAGTGAAACCAAAAATAATGGAATCTAATAGTGACTATCTTTCCAACGAATCCGAAAAATCAAGATTTCATAGCGGGAATCAAAAGATATGTCCAGTTGTAAATTTTGAATAGTCGCTATGGAATTCAGGCCCTTAAAAATGGGAATTTTGCAAATGACCTCGGATTTCGACAAAACCACTTTTGTTGGGTCCGTGAAGTAAAGTTATTGCTAGATTCCAAATTTCATAATTTTTCGAATCAATATGCGAGCGTGGCAAAGGAAAACGCGTTTGACCAGTTTCAGTTGATTTTAATCGACTGGAAAATGGCCATTTTTCCAACGGTCTCAGAATTCGACGAAACTAGTTTTGTTAGGACCGTATCGTCAATACGAAGCTAGAAAATATTTTCTGCAATTTATAGAGTTCGTATGTGACCCCGGTAAATTGAAATGTACGTTTAAAATTCAATATAATTATTTAATCGTAAATTTGATGGAAACTAATCGAAACAGCCGAATCAGCTGACGATACATATCCCATTGTGTTCGAAATGGGGTTATTACGCTAGGGACGACAGTCGGTGAGCTCAATTTCGAGTTCGAATTTCAAAGTTGCTTTTTTTGAAATAAATAAATTAAAATATATATTTTCATTTAAGCCCTTACCCTCCTCTCTCTCTCTTCATTTAAACCGAAATAAAAAAAGAAAAGAAAAAGGGGATCGGCGGAAAATCGCGTCTCCCCTTCCAGTGGCGGCGCCGCCTCCCTGACCCCCTCCCCCCACCGACGTGTGCGCCCTCTCCCTCCTTCCTCCATCTCGAAACCCCCCCAGAGCGATCCTCCATCTTCCCCAAAACCGAACCCTAGCCCCCTTTTCCACCTGAAAACCGCTCCACCACCGCTCCTCCTCCAGACCACGCAACCCACCTCCGTTCAAGACCCCACCGCTTGCACTGCTTCCCACTGACGCCTCCCCCTCCTCTCCGATTCAATGTAAGCCCTTATTTTCTTTATTTAACTTTGTTTCATCATTTGCTTTTTAATTGTTGTTTATTTCTCTAACTAAGGTAATTAGTTTATTAGAAAGAAAATGTAGGATTTTTATTTTATATTGATAGTTTCGATTTTTATCGATAGAAAAGATTATATTTTTAATTTAGAAAAGATTATATTTTTAATTTAGAAAGATCAGATTTTTAATATGTGAAAGGTCGGATTTTTATTGTTGAAATGACAAAGTAAAAATGTGATTTTTATATATTGAACATCGAAGTAAAAATATGATTTTTATATATTGAACATCGAAGTAAAAATGTGATTTTTATATATTGAACATCGAAGTAAAAATGTGATTTTTATATATTGAATAACGAAGTAAAAATTCGATTTTTATATATGTAGTGGCTACGGGCAACGAAGTTGACGAAGATGCGATAATGATGAAGATTTCTCTAAAGGAAGAGTCATGGAGCTGGATAGCTATCTGTGAGAATTTCTCACCTTTCAATTTCATTTCTATTTATATATATATACTAGGATGCAGACGGTGCTTAGTAGCACCCGACACAATCGTCCACAGACCATGGACTTGTTTGTTTGGTTGCATAGATTAGTTATATGATGTGATTTGAATTTGGTTGTTTGGTGATTTTGATTGATGTGTGAATGGCGTGGGCCTTCACTAGACCGGGGATAAGGCGAGGCCTTGTCCCGTTTCTAGTATCGTGCCGTTATGCCGCCGAAATTTTCTAAAATAAGTTAGAAAAATAAAAATATCATTTTATTGAATAAATGAACCGAATAGAATATTCATAGGTTGAATAAAATGTTTTATCGTTAAAAATATAATTTTTAACGTGAAGTGAATAAAATAAAATATTCATTTACAAACCAGACGGTTTGTTTATGTACACTGATTTGACTGATATTGATTGGGTCGATAAATTTTGCACATCGCCCAACTGCACAAATAAAATCTGTGTTTGATTGTTTGAAACCCCACACGGGTGTTGGGATGAAATTTGAAGTCCACTCATCCTGATTGATTAAATATGTCGATCGATTGATTGACAGGCTGTTATAAGCGTTAGATATTTATATTTGATGCTTATACAGTGTAGTGCACTTTGGTTGATGGTTGATTATTTTTCAATGCTATTATATGTGTGTAATGTATGAAAATCCATATAATTAACATTATATGGTGATTGATTGGGCCTCATTCCAATTTAGAAAATAAAGAATAATATAAAATAAAGGTTCATGTGTTGACAGTACTCATCCATTGAGATTGGTCATGTGTTGAACGAAATATTTTGATAATAACAACTATTTTGAAAAAGAAATATTTGAAATAGAATATTTGAAAATAGAAATTTATGAAGCCGTGTTGATTAGATTGACGCCATTTTGACGTGAACGATATTTATATCGATTTTATTCATTTTGAAATGAATTGAATTGAAAACGATTTCGAAATGAATTGAATTGAAAACGATTTCGAAATGAATTGAATTGAAAACGATTTCGAAATGAATTGAATTGAAAACGTTTTCGAAATGAATTGAATTGAAAACGATTTCGAAATGAATTGAATTGAAAACGATTTCGAAATGAATTGAATTGAAAACGATTTCGAAATGAATTGAATTGAAAACGATTTCGAAATGAATTGAATTGAAAACGATTTCGAAATGAAATGAATTGAAAACGATTTCGAAACAAATTCGAATTGAATTGAAAACGATTTCGAAATGAATTGAATTGAAAACGATTTCGAAATGAATTGAATTGAAAACGATTTCGAAATGAATTGAATTGAAAACGATTTCGAAATGAATTGAATTGAAAATGATTTTGAAATGAATTGAATTGAAAGCGAATTGAAATGAATTCAAATTGAATTGAAATTTGAATTGAATAGAAATGAATTTTAAAACGAATTTATAAGGAAGAATTCAATTTTGATTTGAATTGAAAAGAAAGTTGAAATTGTTTTTGAAACGAATTTAAAACTATTTATATAATTCGTTTTAAATAGAAATCGACGAAGTATATATTATATATATTATATATATAATATAATGGCCTGAATAGAACGCGCCGCGCCGCGGCAGTTCGCGAATTTCGACCATTGATTTCAAACGGACATTACGGGAGATCCGACCGTCGGATTCTCCTAAAACCGGAACCGTTGGGTTCGTATCGAAAAGAGCTTTCTAACGAATGTTAGAAATTTGAAATCTAACGGTTGGATTTGGAATTATGTCCAAATCAAATTTGAAAAAGGTCGCTGTAAGTGCAGTTCGATGGCCGTTGATGGAAATCGACTGTACGGGCCTTGATAAAATTATTAAAAATAATAATAATTTGTGTAAAATCATAAGAAATGATTTGTGAAGATTTGGGATGAAACACTCCATATTTGAAAAGATAAAAATAGATTTTTATCGAAATGAACTAGTTTTGAACTAGGATTATAATTCTATTTATTTTTAAATAAATAAATTGAATTTGAAAAGGGTTTTAGAAATAACCAGAATTTCCAATGATTGTATTGTTATGGATCTGAATCGAAATTGTCTTTGGATTATTTCGATGTTGGATTTCGGGATGATACATATATTGTTATGGGAATTTGAAAGACATAGATATATATATCGTTATTTCCAATACGATATTTGTTAGTCGTGGAATTTGATATTGAATATAAGCTGGTATATTTTCTATTCAGAGCCTTGTGTTTAATATCAAGTTGATTTGGGTTTGTCGTGAATGGTGTCTTCATTAACACTGTTCTTGAACCCAGTTGAGAAAAGATTAAATCTTTTTATTTAGATTTAATGAAGGGTACCAATTAAATGATATTTAATTGGAATTGAATTGGTATTGATTTTTGGGTTTATCGTGAACAGTGTTTTAAATAACACTTGTTCTTTAACCCGATAATTAATGGAATGTGATTTTGGGTTTATCGTGAACCGTGTTTTAAGTGACACTGATTCTTTAACCCAGTCAAAGATTAAAACTAAGTGGAGTTTTAATGAATCTTTAATTAGATTGAAATGATCGAGAATGGAGTATCACCAGTTTTGCTCCAGGCGATAGTTAAATCTTTAATTAGATTTGAACGTGAAATGGTAATTGAATTTACCGATAACACCGTGGTGTTAGATATGAAGTATAACCAGTTTTACTTCATGGGATGAATAGGTTGGGATTGAGAAATTAAAACAAATGATTACTTCGGTAAGGTTCGTTAATCCCGACTAGTTGAATCGAAATTCAAAAGAAGATTAAAGAATAAATTCAAGGAATTTATCTTTGAAAAAATTTATGGGAACCTTTCCCTATGAATGTGAAATCAGAAACTAACTGTCGGTTAGCTAAGCAGAATGGTTTTCTGGATATTGATCTGATGTTGGTTTCGGCCTTCGGGGTTAATATTTGGGGAATTATTCTCTTGATTAATTTACGGTTAGTGACTGATGAATTGGAATGAGGCGTATGTTGTGTTTGTGTAACACTTATTTAAAATATACGCGAGTTATTCGGAAAGACCGGGTTTATCCCATTCTGAATAACTGATACGACGATAAGTCGAAGATGAAGACGGTGGTCGAAGACCGGAAGTCTTCACGTCGTTTGGATAATTACTGATGATCTTGATTGGGCTGTACACCCAAGAAGATGGAAACAGTTGGTGATCGTCCAGACGTACTTGGAGATCGATGGATATGCGGGGTACTAGGTGCCTCCGGTTTCGTTCAGACCCAGAACGGACTTGTAAATGGACTGTGTGTCTGACATTGGATTTTAGTCCGTGTGATTGATCTCTATTAAATATATATCTGTTTGGCAGCAGAGAATTTATTCTCTTGCTTAACGCCCTTCTCTGAGACGTACGAGCTCAGGGGTTATATATTGATGGATATCAATCGCATGGAGTGAATTGCCTGTGTGGCATGCCTAAGTGGCAATTGATCGAGGCTTCTGTTGAAAAGCAAAGTCTTGTGGTGATGATCAAAGCACGGCCTTTGTGGCGTAGCTTTGTGTAACATTTACTTCGCGAGTTTCACACCCGGTATGAACCAAAAACGGGAGACGGACCTCAGGGAGGGCCTGCGTTTCCTCCTAGCTAGAAGTGGCGTCAGTGGTTTTACACGCCCTGACGAGTTTGACTTATGTGGTTGTTGCTGTTGCGAGGCGCCTCGGTTAGATCGGACGATCCGGGTCCGATGGAGTCATTCGTTGGCTCGCTTACGCCCCAAAGGGCGGCGAAACGCAGTGTTCAGGATTTAAGTTTAATCCACATCGGTGGACCGGCCCTGTCGCTCCAAGGGTCGATGCGTTCTGATCCTGAGACTCGGGCTAGGCAGTCTCGAATCGGTTGAGGACTATCTTTTGCCTCGGTTCATAGACGGAAATCCAATTTCCAAATACGTGACATTTGCGGTTTTAATTGTAAAACTAGTATGGCGACATGATATATGGTACCCATGCCGCCTATGATTAATACTTATGATTTGAAGTTGTTTTATACACTATGCACTTATAGTAGTATCAAATAATTTGTTTTAAACGTACTAAGCATGTTTGGCTGTTATAAGGGAAAACCCTATCCTCGGCTGCGTTGTATTGTGTGATAGGACCTGGGTCTTATAACAGCTTCATTTTTCTTTATTTAGCATTGCGCTGTTTGTTTTATGCACTGGTATTCTTGGGAGGAAACCCGTTCCGTGTTATACGGCGTGGTCCCTTGATTTACCTAACTTTAAAAATAAAGATTAACTGTTTTAGTTCTCACACCAGTCACATGACTGACCTGGAGTTTATTGTTTTAACCTAAACTCTGGGTGCCCTTATTTTGACATGGGCAGCTAGTAGTTTTGGTTTTGCAGATTTATATTCACAGGATCCTGGTTTACAGCTGGAACGATATCCGGAAAGCTTTGTATCCGTATATCTCTTCTAGTTGTGTATTATATTATTTTCCGCTGCTATGTATTTAAATGTAATTTAAATCTCTGATATTTCTGTGTAATATTTATTCGTTTATACTCTGTATATTCTTGTAATCTGATGTATTGTTGTAATATGCAATGAAATGTTCTTCTGTATGCGTTCTATTTTGTCATGTTCTCAAACGATAGGGCGTTTTCGAACGGTCTGGGTCGGTTTAGCGACTGATTCGGACCGAGCGAAATTCCTTGCCGTCACAGTTGGTATCAGAGCTTTGGTTTACAAAGCTAGAGAACAAGGCACATTAGAACCATACGAAAGAATTCATCAGATATTGGGTTAGTAATATCCAATGGGAATGACTCGTTAGAGAAGGGATCAGTAGTATCCTAGGACGAGTGTGAAGAGTATATTTTTTAAAATGAAAACAATTTTTGTTTTGAAAATCTAAATCAACTATTCGTATCTGATTATCTATTTATATTGATTATGGACAATTCAGTATATAAAGAATTTGCATATACGCCTTGCAAACGTATATTCAAAGGTTTAATATACTGGATAGATATAGAATTACACTCTAATCGCCCGGAGATGATTTTGATGATGGAGCTCCATCATTAGAATTTATGTTCGAGTTTCGAAGGTGTGATTTTCTATATATTTCCTATTGACTGGTGTGAGAACCAAAAATTAGATAGGGCCTATTGTTGTGATTTGGCATCAAAAACATGATTTTTGTATATGTATCAAAATTATGAATTTGAAGCTCTAATTCACTAATTGATTGATGTTTGTGTTGTTTGTTTATTTGTTTGAAAATTTTGAACCATTAAGCCTAATTTGATCGAATATTGAATTGTATTGAAAATTGGTCGCATTTGCTTGCATATACATATATATCATTGAACAGGTCATAGCAAGGAGGCTAGAGCCGAAGAATAAAATTTGTTTGCCCGACAAATAGGTACATGTTTACTACATGATTTACTGTTTTGTTTGGGTGATGATGATTTTATGAGCCTATTGGCTAGCCGCTTGGCTTTTTCTTTTTCTTTTTGAGATCTGAAGGACCAGGGAAGCTATTTGAAATTCCCCGATGCTCCCGGTGCAGGGGAGGTTATGGCGAAAATTTTCAAAAATTTAGGGTGTTAGCCAAATTTTTGAAATTTTGAAAATTCTCAGAAACTGAAAAGTTGGAGAATGGAAGCCAGATCGAGCGTAGAGTTAATTGATCAAACCACTTTCGACTTTGTTCCTTTTCAGGGACGAAAAGTTTTAAGTGGGGGAGATTGTAATAACCCGAAAATCTGGGCCAGTTTAAAATTTTTATTTTGGCAATTTTAGCGAATTTTGATTATTTAAAATGAATTATTTTAAATAAAATCGACGAGAAATTTATTTTGAATATAATTCGAACGTATATATTATATACGCGTCGTCGTTAGAATATAAATATTTATTTTATTTATTTTATAAAGGAATTGAAAATGGCGCGGTAGTTCGATAATCCGATTTCAAACTTCAATTGAATGTACCGGGTGCAAAACAAACCGGATTTTAGTGAAACCAAAAATAATGGCATCTAATAGTGACTATCTTTCCAACGAATCCGAAAAATCAAGATTTCATAGCGGGAATCAAAAGATATGTCCAGTTGTAAATTCTGAATAGTCGCTATGGAATTCAGGCCCTTAAAAATGGGAATTTTGCAAACGACCTCGGATTTCGACAAAACCACTTTTGTTGTCCGTGAAGTAAAGTTATTGCTAGATTCCAAATTTCATAATTTTTCGAATCAATATGCGAGCGTGGCAAAGGAAAACGCGTTTGACCAGTTTCAGTTGATTTTAATCGACTGGAAAATGGTCATTTTTCCAACGGTCTCAGAATTCGACGAAACTAGTTTTGTTAGGACCGTATCGTCAATACGAAGCTAGAAAATATTTTCTGCAATTTATAGAGTTCGTATGTGACCCCGGTAAATTGAAATGTACGTTTAAAATTCAATATAATTATTTAATCGTAAATTTGATGGAAACTAATCGAAACAGCCGAATCAGCTGACGATACATATCCCATTGTGTTCGAAATGGGGTTATTACGCTAGGGACGACAGTCGGTGAGCTCAATTTCGAGTTCGAATTTCAAAGTTGCTTTTTTTGAAATAAATAAATTAAAATATATATTTTCATTTAAGCCCTTACCCTCCTCTCTCTCTCTTCATTTAAACCGAAATAAAAAAAAGAAAAGAAAACGGGGATCGGCGGAAAATCGCGTCTCCCCTTCCAGTGGCGGCGCCGCCTCCCTGACCCCCTCCCCTCACCGACGTGTGCGCCCTCTCCCTCCTTCCTCCATCTCGAAACCCCCCCAGAGCGATCCTCCATCTTCCCCAAAACCGAACCCTAGCCCCCTTTTCCACCTGAAAACCGCTCCTCCTCCAGACCGCGCAACCCACCTCCGTTCAAGACCCCACCGTCTGCACTGCTTCCCACTGACGCCTCCCCCTCCTCTCCGATTCAATGTAAGCCCTTATTTTATTTATTTAACTTTGTTTCATCATTTGCTTTTTAATTGTTGTTTATTTCTCTAACTAAGGTAATTAGTTTATTAGAAAGAAAATGTAGGATTTTTATTTTATATTGATAGTTTCGATTTTTATCGATAGAAAAGATTATATTTTTAATTTAGAAAAGATTATATTTTTAATTTAGAAAGATCAGATTTTTAATATGTGAAAGGTCGGATTTTTATTGTTGAAATGACAAAGTAAAAATGTGATTTTTATATATTGAACATCGAAGTAAAAATGTGATTTATATATATTGAACATCGAAGTAAAAATGTGATTTTTATATATTGAACATCGAAGTAAAAATGTGATTTTTATATATTGAATAACGAAGTAAAAATTCGATTTTTATATATGTAGTGGCTACGGGCAACGAAGTTGACGAAGATGCGATAACGATGAAGATTTCTCTAAAGGAAGAGTCGTGGAGCTGGATAGCTATCTGTGAGAATTTCTCACCTTTCAATTTCATTTCTATTTATATATATATATATATATATATATATATACTAGGATGCAGACGGTGCTTAGTAGCACCCGACACAATCGTCCACAGACCATGGACTTGTTTGTTTGGTTGCATAGATTAGTTATATGATGTGATTTGAATTTGGTTGTTTGGTGATTTTGATTGATGTGTGAATGGCGTGGTCCTTCACTAGACCGGGGATAAGGCGAGGCCTTGTCCCGTTTCTAGTATCGTGCCGTTATGCCGCCGAAATTTTCTAAAATAAGTTAGAAAAATAAAAATATCATTTTATTGAATAAATGAACCGAATAGAATATTCATAGGTTGAATAAAATGTTTTATCGTTAAAAATATAATTTTTAACGTGAAGTGAATAAAATAAAATATTCATTTACAAACCAGACGGTTTGTTTATGTACACTGATTTGACTGATATTGATTGGGTCGATAAATTTTGCACATCGCCCAACTGCACAAATAAAATCTGTGTTTGATTGTTTGAAACCCCACACGGGTGTTGGGATGAAATTTGAAGTCCACTCATCCTGATTGATTAAATATGTCGATCGATTGATTGACAGGCTGTTATAAGCGTTAGATATTTATATTTGATGCTTATACAGTGTAGTGCACTTTGGTTGATGGTTGATTATTTTTCAATGCTATTATATGTGTGTAATGTATGAAAATCCATATAATTAACATTATATGGTGATTGATTGGGCCTCATTCCAATTTAGAAAATAAAGAATAATATAAAATAAAGGTTCATGTGTTGACAGTACTCATCCATTGAGATTGGTCATGTGTTGAACGAAATATTTTGATAATAACAACTATTTTGAAAAAGAAATATTTGAAATAGAATATTTGAAAATAGAAATTTATGAAGCCGTGTTGATTAGATTGACGCCATTTTGACGTGAACGATATTTATATCGATTTTATTCATTTTGAAATGAATTGAAAACGATTTCGAAATGAATTGAATTGAAAACGATTTCGAAATGAATTGAATTGAAAACGATTTCGAAATGAATTGAATTGAAAACGATTTCGAAATGAATTGAATTGAAAACGATTTCGAAATGAATTGAATTAAAAACGATTTCGAAACGAATTCGAATTGAATTGAAAACGATTTCGAAATGAATTGAATTGAAAACGATTTCGAAATGAATTGAATTGAAAACGATTTCGAAATGAATTGAATTGAAAACGATTTCGAAATGAATTGAATTGAAAACGATTTTGAAATGAATTGAATTGAAAGCGAATTGAAATGAATTCAAATTGAATTGAAATTTGAATTGAATAGAAATGAATTTTAAAACGAATTTATAAGGAAGAATTCAATTTTGATTTGAATTGAAAAGAAAGTTGAAATTGTTTTTGAAACGAATTTAAAACTATTTATATAATTCGTTTTAAATAGAAATCGACGAAGTATATATTATATATATAATATAATGGCCTGAATAGAACGCGCCGCGCCACGGCAGTTCGCGAATTTCGACCATTGATTTCAAACGGACATTACGGGAGATCCGACCGTCGGATTCTCCTAAAACCGGAACCGTTGGGTTCGTATCGAAAAGAGCTTTCTAACGAATGTTAGAAATTTGAAATCTAACAGTTGGATTTGGAATTATGTCCAAATCAAATTTGAAAAAGGTCGTTGTAAGTGCAGTTCGATGGCCGTTGATGGAAATCGACTGTACGGGCCTTGATAAAATTATTAAAAATAATAATAATTTGTGTAAAATCATAAGAAATGATTTGTGAAGATTTGGGATGAAACACTCCATATTTGAAAAGATAAAAATAGATTTTTATCGAAATGAACTAGTTTTGAACTAGGATTATAATTCTATTTATTTTTAAATAAATAAATTGAATTTGAAAAGGGTTTTAGAAATAACCAGAATTTCCAATGATTGTATTGGAATGGATCTGAATCGAAATTGTCTTTGGATTATTTCGATGTTGGATTTCGGGATGATACATATATTGTTATGGGAATTTGAAAGATATAGATATATATATCGTTATTTCCAATACAATATTTGTTAGTCGTGGAATTTGATATTGAATATAAGCTGGTATATTTTCTATTCAGAGCCTTGTGTTTAATATCAAGTTGATTTGGGTTTGTCGTGAATGGTGTCTTCATTAACACTGTTCTTGAACCCAGTTGAGAAAAGATTAAATCTTTTTATTTAGATTTAATGAAGGGTACCAATTAAATGATATTTAATTGGAATTGAATTGGTATTGATTTTTGGGTTTATCGTGAACAGTGTTTTAAATAACACTTGTTCTTTAACCCGATAATTAATGGAATGTGATTTTGGGTTTATCGTGAACCGTGTTTTAAGTGCACTGATTCTTTAACCCAGTCAAAGATTAAAACTAAGTGGAGTTTTAATGAATCTTTAATTAGATTGAAATGATCGAGAATGGAGTATCACCAGTTTTGCTCCAGGCTATAGTTAAATCTTTAATTAGATTTGAACGTGAAATGGTAATTGAATTTACCGATAACACCGTGGTGTTAGATATGAAGTATAACCAGTTTTACTTCATGGGATGAATAGGTTGGGATTGAGAAATTAAAACAAATGATTACTTCGGTAAGGTTCGTTAATCCCGACTAGTTGAATCGAAATTCAAAAGAAGATTAAAGAATAAATTCAAGTAATTTATCTTTGAAAAAATTTATGGGAACCTTTCCCTATGAATGTGAAATCAGAAACTAACTGTCGGTTAGCTAAGCAGAATGGTTTTCTGGATATTGATCTGATGTTGGTTTCGGCCTTCGGGGTTAATATTTGGGGAATTATTCTCTTGATTAATTTACGGTTAGTGACTGATGAATTGGAATGAGGCGTATGTTGTGTTTGTGTAACACTTATTTAAAATATACGCGAGTTATTCGGAAAGACCGGGTTTATCCCATTCTGAATAACTGATACGACGATAAGTCGAAGATGAAGACGGTGGTCGAAGACCGGAAGTCTTCACGTCGTTTGGATAATTACTGATGATCTTGATTGGGCTGTACACCCAAGAAGATGGAAACAGTTGGTGATCGTCCAGACGTACTTGGAGATCGATGGATATGCGGGGTACTAGGTGCCTCCGGTTTCGTTCAGACCCAGAACGGACTTGTAAATGGACTGTGTGTCTGACATTGGATTTTAGTCCGTGTGATTGATCTCTATTAAATATATATCTGTTTGGCGGCGGAGAATTTATTCTCTTGCTTAACGCCCTTCTCTGAGACGTACGAGCTCAGGGGTTATATATTGATGGATATCAATCGCATGGAGTGAATTGCCTGTGTGGCATGCCTAAGTGGCAATTGATCGAGGCTTCTGTTGAAAAGCAAAGTCTTGTGGTGATGATCAAAGCACGGCCTTTGTGGCGTAGCTTTGTGTAATGTTTACTTCGCGAGTTTCACTCCCGGTATGAACCAAAAACGGGAGACGGACCTCAGGGAGGGCCTGCGTTTCCTCCTAGCTAGAAGTGGCGTCAGTGGTTTTACACGCCCTGACGAGTTTGACTTATGTGGTTGTTGCTGTTGCGAGGCGCCTCGGTTAGATCGGACGATCCAGGTCCGATGGAGTCATTCGTTGGCTCGCTTACGCCCCAAAGGGCGGCGAAACGCAGTGTTCAGGATTTAAGTTTAATCCACATCGGTGGACCGGTCCTGTCGCTCCAAGGGTCGATGCGTTCTGATCCTGAGACTCGGGCTAGGCAGTCTCGAATCGGTTGAGGACTATCTTTTGCCTCGGTTCATAGACGGAAATCCAATTTCCAAATACGTGACATTTGCGGTTTTAATTGTAAAACTAGTATGGCGACATGATATATGGTACCCATGCCGCCTATGATTGATACTTATGATTTGAAGTTGTTTTATACACTATGCACTTATAGTAGTATCAAATAATTTGTTTTAAACGTACTAAGCATGTTTGGCTGTTATAAGGGAAAACCCTATCCTCGGCTGCGTTGCATTGTGTGATAGGACCTGGGTCTTATAACAGCTTCATTTTTCTTTATTTAGCATTGCGCTGTTTGTTTTATGCACTGGTATTCTTAGGAGGAAACCCGTTCCGTGTTATACGGCGTGGTCCCTTGATTTACCTAACTTTAAAAATAAAGATTAACTGTTTTAGTTCTCACACCAGTCACATGACTGACCTGGAGTTTATTGTTTTAACCTAAACTCTGGGTGCCCTTATTTTGACACGGGCAGCTAGTAGTTTTGGTTTTGCAGATTTATATTCACAGGATCCTGGTTTACAGCTGGAACGATATCCGGAAAGCTTTGTATCCGTATATCTCTTCTAGTTGTGTATTATATTATTTTCCGCTGCTATGTATTTAAATGTAATTTAAATCTCTGATATTTCTGTGTAATATTTATTCGTTTATACTCTGTATATTCTTGTAATCTGATGTATTGTTGTAATATGCAATGAAATGTTCTTCTGTATGCGTTCTATTTTGTCCTGTTCTCAAACGATAGGGCGTTTTCGAACGGTCTGGGTCGGTTTAGCGACTGATTCGGACCGAGCGAAATTCCTTGCCGTCACAGTGTGTCCTCTTCAAGCTAGTACACTTCTTTCTTAGTTCAATACGATTTACTGGAGCTCAAACCAACTGGGGCGCTCGCGATCTGGAAGGAGGAAATTGTCGTGGGATTTTGCCGTGATCGAAGTCGGTATGGAGGCGTTGTTATCGAAGCTTGTGGATGTATTTTTGAAGAAGACGCAAGGGACTGTTTTAATGCTGGAAGCGGGTTGCCATTGGGGAAGAAGGATTTGAGCAAACCTCTGTTATTGGGTTGGTAGCGTGTGTAGTTGAAAACGTGGTATGTTTGGGGAAAAGGAGAAGTGAGGAGGAGTATTGTATTGATTTTAGTTCCAAATTTAAGCAAGAATCTGAGGGAGAATGGAGTGAAGTGTTCGGTGGTAACAGGGTCGTTTTGGAGTGTGTTGCGGGATGGAAGGGCTGGTATTTTCCAAATGGGCCGGAAGGAAAGTTAAGCCCAATTTTAATTAATCCATGTTTTTATTTAAATAAAATAGCGTTAACTTATAAATGTAATAACTTATTCATACGTGATCGAAATCCAACGAAACAGGATCCGTCGGGATCGTATGGACGACGGCTACGCACTGGAACTGACTGGAAGTGGATCGGGGCTCGTATGAATTTATGGAGAAATAAATTGTTTTATTCAAATCAAATAACAGTTTATCGTTCTTTAACGATGAACTACCAAAGTGAGTAAATCTCACTAACTCTGAACAGTTTATAATTTCATGTTGTATTTTTAGAACTGTTAAATATTGGCTGATTGACTAGTGTTGACTGTTTGATTGAACTTCTAGTCAGTTAGTTGAATTTCTATGTTGATTCTGTTTAACAGAATATATCATATGAAACTGAAAGTGATGTTGATTTTATTGTGTAACATCTGTGGATGCAGGGAAACAGGTCGGAGGGGTCCAACTGGACTCCTCAATATTTATAATACTGTTATGTTCATGTATTGTAATATATGATGTGATATATAATCTGTTGGATTATGTGTGTTCGAATGATGTTGATCATTGTTATTCGATATTTTTAATATAATAAAAAGACCCTGGGATGTAAAAAGAATTATTTCAATGTATATTGAAATAAAGGGATTTTATAAAATCAACAGATTTTATAAAAGGAAATATTTAGAAAATAAATAGAGTTATAAAAAGGAAATTTGTTTATAACCGAATAGGATGTTATAAAAAGGAAAACGTTACTAAAAAGGAAATCATTTGTAAAGTGAAGAACCGTTACTAAAAGTAAATCTTTATAAATGAATAGTTTATTCGAAAAGGAGTTAATCGAATATTAGTTATTCGAATAGAGTTAATCGAATATGTATTCGAAGGGAGTTAATCGAATATGGTATTCGAAAGTTAGTAAATCGAATATGTTATTCGAAAGGGGTTAGTCGAGTCGAGTCAGTTGAATAGAGTTAATCGAAAGAGTTAATCGATTAGAGTAAATCAAACAGAGTTAATCGAATCATAGATATTCGTAGTGAGATAATCGAATAGTAGATATTCGAAGTGAGTGAATCGAATCAGAAATATTTGAAGTGAGATAGTCGAATAGTAGATATTCGAAGTGTGAGACAATCGAATAGTAGATATTCGATGTGAGATAATCGAATCAGAAATATTCGAAGTGAGTTGATCGAATCTAGTTATTCGACAGGAGTTAAATCGAATAAGATTTACTCGAAGAAAGAGTTTTCGAATATAAGTATTCGAAAGTAAGCAAAATCGAATAAAAGTTATTCGAATAAGAGTTAATCCAGTAAGAGTTATTGAATAAGAGATAATCTAGTAAGAGTTATTCGAATTAGTCATTCGAATAGAGTTAAATAAATAAGAGTTATTCGAATAGAGTTAAACACATAAGAGTTATTGAATGAGTTATTCGAAAGGAGTTATCGATTATAGTTTAATCGAAAGGAGTTATCGAATTAGTTATTCGAAAGGAGTTATCGATTATAGTTTAATCGAAAGGAATTATCGAATTAGTTATTCAAAAGGAGTTAAGTAAGGAGTTAAGTAAAAAGAGTTAATCGATTAGGGTTAAATAAATAGAGTAAATCGAATTTAGTTTATTCAAAGAAAGGTTTTCGAATCTAGTTATTCGTAAGAGAGATTATCAAATATAGTTATTCGAAGGGAGGAGTTATCGAATAGAGATTTATTCGAACGAGAGTTATGTAAGGAAGTGTTAAAGAGTTAAAAGATGAACTTAACCTATTTCGAGATTTGAAATGTTGTTCAGTTAAGGTCTGAGAGGTAGTTATACCCCAACTTGATTGACTTCGTTTTTAATTTAGAAATGGTTAAGGTTCAAGAGTGAAAGTGGTTAAGTGATTTAGTAAATAAGTATAGTGGTTTGAGTTGTCGCCGCGATGTTGATTTAAACATCTGTTTAAATCCAAGTAAAGAAGATTTAGAAATGTTTTCCAAATAGAATCAGAAACGTAATCAAATATTGAAATTGGAAATATGGATTAGAAATGGGAACGTTTTCCAGTGTTAACGTATATTTTCTAAACGTAGAAAATAAGGAAATATATATATATATATGATTGATGATTGATTGATAGAATTTCCATCTGGAAATAATATCGTTGTTTGCACACGTGTTTTCCTTCGATAGTTAAATCACAGACTATCGAAGTTTTGACCATTTTAACGTTGTTAATATGGAGAGACCGGTTGGATTATTATCCAAAGAACCACTCTGTATTGGCATAAGCGTTGCGAATCATATATGCCAAAGATAATTGAAGATGGAGTAAAGTGCAAGGGCTATTATATAAGTCTTAGATAACAGTGCCTAAGATGGATATACTGAATAGTACCTTCGGTTCATCCTGTTCCTGGATGACTTGTATGTATGAATGTCTGACAGAGTATTTCCAGAAAGGTCACGTACATTGATTTCTTCAACCGTACCAAGAGTGGAAGCGGAGAAGGAAACTTCTTTAGCTAACACGTAATGTACTGCGGTAGACGTCAATTTGTGATTTTCGATGGATCTGACAATGTGGCATTCGAAGTGAATCTGATGTGATGATAAAGCGTAGCTTCTAGCCTCACATCCGGTAAATGGCATAAATCGGGTAGGTAGCATGGCTATGTAGGTCGCACCTATTAGGGTGTATAATCACATGATCTAGAGTTTCATTTACTTCAAAAAAATCTATTGTTGATGCTGTCCCATTCGGGAACGGTTGTTGATCCCAACCGTTGGTGATATACATTCGATACACTCAAGCGAAATGAGTGGTCGGTCATGTGTGGCCGGGTTGCAAGATGTTCTTGTTGAACCCAGTGTATTCCTTCTAGAGATACACTAGCGAAAGGTGGTTCCATACTTGTCATAGTTGGAAATCCATTACCCAATATGTGCTTGCGGCTTTGATTGTATACTATATATGTAGAACGTGAGATGAAAGCGTTTCTGCTAGATGATTATTATATTGTGGTTGATAGACATTATTATAATATCAAAAGGTTTTTGATATAAAGATAATTTGGATTCTCATAAGGGAAAAACCCGTTTCGTTATACGGCATGGTCTTATGAGATATCGTTTACTTGTTCAAACTGTTTTAAACTGTTTTACTCACACCAGTCCCATGACTGACCCGGAGTTTATTTGTTTGTTTCCCTAAAATCTTGGGTGCCTAAATTTGTATGGGCAATCAAGTAGTCGGGATTTACAGATATACTGGAAGAGCTTAGAGCAGGAGGCTTCAGGATTTTATAACTATAGTTATTTCCGCTGTGTTGTAACTGTTGTACTTTGATAATGATGTATTTTCAAGTACAGATGTATATTTAAAATTTTGTTATTTATATTGTATGTTATTCGTTCCACTGTGAGGTTCGTTTTACTCTGATGTTGTGTTCTTCTTCTTCTTCTATTCTAAATTTCTATCTCATCTATCCTCACCCTCTAATTTCTTTCATTAATAACCCGTTATTTTCGATCCTTGGATGTTCGATATGTTTTGTATATCGGATAACCAAGATCGTCAAAAACCCGGGTTATTACAGTTGGTATCAGAGCTTAAGTTAAGAATTACCTTGGCTCTGTGGCGTGACTCGGTAGAGATAGGGTTAGTAATACCCTAGATTGAGTTGAGTGTATATATACGGGTGAGCGTATTTGTTATTGATATAAAAATTGTTTTATATTGTGGTGATTTATTGGTTGAGTTGTTTATGAGTTCTGGTCGATCAGTTTGATCCACTGTATCGGTAGGAGTTTATAAACACTCGAATACGATGGGTCGACACGATATGTTTTGACAAGAGGGTAAATTAAAATAAGTTTACCCAAGGTATATCTTGAAATAGAGAAGATATATATATCAAAATTATAATATATTGGATATATTGGTTGTTATTATAATCGAGTAAGATTATAAATTAAATGGTTATGTAAATAACCAATCAGAATTCATATAAGTGAAATACGTGAAATCAGATGAGTTAAATCTGAAATTTAAACCAGAAATTGAATTAAAATTCTGGAAAATTGGATAAGTGATTGTAAATGGATTTGGATTAAAAATAAGGAAAATTTAAGATCCCGGGAGATTTTAAATTGTTTTACAAGCAGTGTGAATTATATTTTGAAATGAATTTCAAAGTGGAAATGTTTAGAATTGGTTTTATATTATTGAACTCACTTCGATCACTAGAAAATAGATTCTGATGATGAAAGCTGCATCATCAGTATTCATTTTCGAGTTGTTAAGTGACGAATTACTACCAGAGATACTGTTTTGAATTTGTTTTGGGAAAGACAAGTTGTGTTGAATTTCAAAATGTGATTTATAATATAGAATTTGATATATAGAATTTGAATATATAGAATTTGAATATAGAAATTCAAATGGGATTTATAATATAGAATTTGATATATAGAATTTGAATAATAGAATTTGATATATAGATTTGAATAATAGAAGTGATATAAAATTTGAATAGAAATTGAATAGAATTAACTAAGTCGAAGAGGAATTAGTTAATCGAGTTTTGAATTTGAAGTTGAACTTTGAAAGGTGAATTGGATCTGTAAATGGATATTCGAAATCGAATATAGAACTTAAATTTGAAATTTGGATTCAAATTAGTTAATAAGCAAGTTAAAATATATTTGAACATGTCATGTTCAAATATAAAAGTGAAATAGACTAAAGAGTTAATTAACAAATTAATTAACGAATTGAGTTAAAACGATCAGGTATAGTTAAAATAGATTGGGCAGGTATGAATATACATGAGATAGATATGGATAAGATATGAAGGTATATAAATAGAATGCTCGACGGAAAGGTATGTATTTAATTCATATATGAGATTTTATGCGCCGTATTGGCTAGTCGCTTGGCTTTTTCTTTTTCTTTTGGATTGGTGAGGGCCATGGGAGGCTATTTGAAATATCCTGATGCTCCTAGTACAAAGGAGGTTATGGCGAATTTTTCCGGGAATTTAAGGAGTTAGAATATTTTTAAGATAATTTGATAGTTAGAAATCAACGTATCGATATATATATAGAAGTCGATAAGGAAACGAACTTAGAAACAAAATAGTAAAATCAAAAAGGAAGACTAAGAATAAAATCTAGTAAGAATAGAAAGAGGAAGCGTATATGTGTTTAAAAGTGAATAAGTAGTTGTATGGTATTGATTATTCGAGTAAGTAGTCATATCTGTTTTGACGTTATAAATGTTATTCAGTCAAGGTCTAAGAGGTAGTTATACCCCCAACTTGATTGATTTCATTATTAACAAATAAATAGTAAGATTTTAGGCTCGAAGATCAATGTTGAATAAGAGTTAGTTGAATATAGTATTTGGGTTGTCATAACGATGTTTTACACAACATCCGTTTTAACCCAAATAAGTGTAAGCTTGGAAATATAATAAAGAATATTTCCTAAGTATAGAAATAAACGAGATCGGAAAAGAGATAAGTAATTGGAATATTTTCCAATTATAAATAGCATATATTTTCTAAAGTTTAGAAAATAAAGGAAGGCGATATTCGGAAATGTTTTCCAAATAACATAAAAGGCCAATATGGTTATTGAAAATATTTGGTTAACAAATATTGATAAAGAAATAGAGAAGTGATTTAACTAATGGAATATTAATTAAGGGCTCAGTGACATGCTCAAAAGGAAAATTTGATTTTTGAAAAGAGAAAACTGTTTGAAAACTCCCAGGGAAAGACTGTTTGAATTAAAAACAAATTTAACGGAAATTTGTGGAAGAAAAAATTGAATTAAAGTAAAGATAGTAAAGTGGTAACTGAGATTGAACTAGAATGATATCAAGACAAATTGGATTGTGAGATTCAAATTTGAAGTGTAATGTGATAATCAAGTTAAGAGTTGGGAATCGAGAAGAAACTCGAGTTGAAATGATATTTGGCTCGGATATAAGCGAATGGTTGTGTTGTGGATAAAAGCAGATTGGAATTTGATTGGGATGACCCTTGTATCCGCTGAATTGATAACATGTGGAAAGGATATAATGATATGCCGACAAAAGATACAAATTTATATTCGATATAAGCATGAGATTTATGACCCGAATTGGCAAGCCGCTTGGCTGTTTGATTTTCTTTTGGGTTGGAGATGGCCCAGAGAGACGAGTTGGAGTTTGACGTATTGACCAGTACAAAGGAGGTGCTGGCGAAATTTTTCGAAAAGTTAAGGCGTTAGAAAATTTTCAGGATTTTTGAAAATTTTCGTTGATAAGAATTAATTAATAATTTAATTGAAATTAAATTGGTTCAGTTGAAACTAAAGTTAAGAAGTGAACAAATATGTTCTAACCAGTCGATAGGGTCGTTCTCTACCTTAGCAATTTCGAGGACGAAATTATTTTAAGTGGGGAAGATTGTAATGACCCGCATTTGCAGAGGTATTATAATTAATTTATTTAATTATATAAATAGTGATATAGTGAATTAAATGGTCGTGGAATTAAATAATGATGAATATTTAATTAAAATAAATTAAATAATATATTTAATTCTGAAATAATCAGAATTGGCTGAAATGACGATATGGTGTGAACCGGATCATCTGTGATATTTAATTCGACTTGTAATTGAATTATAATAACGAATATATTATTTGAACGACAGTTTGAACGTATAATTATATTATAATTAAAATCGATCTTGAAATGGCGTTGTAGTTCATAAATTGGCGATTCGAACTTCAACTGAATGTACAGGATTCGTTTTAAGCCGGATTTCTGTGAAACAAGAAACGTGTGGAGCTGGTGGAGTATTTCTTTCTAGTGAAAGAGAAAATTCGAGATTTCGTCATGTAGATTTTGATTATGTCCAAATCAAATTTTAGAAAAGTCGCTGTGGAATTCCTTTATAATTAGTAACGCTTTATTTACGTTATAAAAGGGTTTTCAATATATTTGAATATCGGGTTTGAATTTAGACAAGGTTCTTTTGAGGCTTAGTGATAATTTAATTTTTAGAATTTTATTGTAATTTTTAATTAATTAATTAAGCAACTTTTTATTTGGAGTATTTTGCACCCTAAATCAGCGATTTTAGGGTTTCACAATATGAGTCAACCTACCGGTATTTTTATATTTTTGGGATCATGGGACATTGCTCGTCTCACTGGTATTTTTATTTATGTCGTTAGCAGTCCATAAATGTATGAAAATTCTATGCATCGATACCCTAAGTTTGTGTATAAAATAACCCTAACGCCGGTTCTTAAAACCTAAATCTGATCCCATCTTATTCCGCCGCTCCTCCATTTCTTTTCTCAGCTAAAAATTGGATACGAGATCCTCTCTTCAAAAATTAACACAAATTCACATAAAATTCCATAAATCAAATTTTATACATATCCAAACTCCTGAGTGTGTCCTCTTCAAGCTAGTACGCTTCTTTCTTAGTTCGATACGATTTACTGGAGCTCAAACCAACTGGGGTGCTAGCGATCTGGAAGAAGGAAATTGTCGTGGGATTTTGCAGTGATCGAAGTGGGTATGGAGGCGTTGTTATCGAAGCTTGTGGATGTATTTTTGAAGAAGACGCAAGGGACTGTTTTAATGCTGGAAGCGGGTTGCCATTGGGGAAGAAGGATTTGAGCAAACCTCCGTTATTGGGTTGGTAGCGTGTGTAGTTGAAAACGTGGTATGTTTGGGGAAAAGGAGAAGTGAGGAGGAGTATTGTATTGATTTTAGTTCCAAATTTAAGCAAGAATCTGAGGGAGAATGGAGTGAAGTGTTCGGTGGTAACAGGGTCGTTTTGGAGTGTGTTGCGGGATGGAAGGGCTGGTATTTTCCAAATGGGCCGGAAGGAAAGTTAAGCCCAATTTTAATTAATCCATGTTTTTATTTAAATAAAATAGCGTTAACTTATAAATGTAATAACTTATTCATACGTGATCGAAATCCAACGAAACAGGATCCGTCGGGATCGTATGGACGACGGCTACGCACTGGAACTGACTGGAAGTGGATCGGGGCTCGTATGAATTTATGGCGAAATAAATTGTTTTATTCAAATCAAATAACAGTTTATCGTTCTTTAACGATGAACTGCCAAAGTGAGTAAATCTCACTAACTCTGAACAGTTTATAATTTCATGTTGTATTTTTAGAACTGTTAAATATTGGCTGATTGACTATGTGTTGACTGTTTGATTGAACTTCTAGTCAGTTAGTTGAATTTCTATGTTGATTCTGTTTAACAGAATATATCATATGGAACTGAAAGTGATGTTGATTTTATTGTGTAACATTTGTGGATGCAGGGAAACAGGTTGGAGGGGTCCAACTGGACTCCTCAATATTTATAATACTGTTCTGTTCATGTATTGTAATATATGATGTGATATATAATCTATTGGATTATGTGTGTTAGAATGATGTTGATCATTGTTATTCGATATTTTTAATATCATAAAAAGACCCTGGGATGTAAAAAGAATTATTTCAATGTATATTGAAATAAAGGGATTTTATAAAATCAACAGATTTTATAAAAGGAAATATTTAGAAAATAAATAGAGTTATAAAAAGGAAATTTGTTTATAACCGAATAGGATGTTATAAAAAGGAAAACGTTACTAAAAAGGAAATCATTTGTAAAGTGAAGAACCGTTACTAAAAGTATATCTTTATAAATGAATAGTTTATTCGGAAAGGAGTTAATCGAATATTAATTATTCGAATAGAGTTAATCGAATATGTATTCGAAGGGAGTTAATCGAATATGGTATTCGAAAGTTAGTAAATCGAATATGTTATTCGAAAGGGGTTAGTCGAGTCGAGTCAGTTGAATAGAGTTAATCGAAAGAGTTAATCGATTAGAGTAAATCAAACAGAGTTAATCAAACAGAGTTAATCGAATCATAGATAGTCGAAGTGAGATAATCGAATAGTAGATATTCGAAGTGAGTGAATCGAATTAGAAATATTTGAAGTGAGATAATCGAATAGTAGATATTCGAAGTGAGATAATCGAATAGTAGATATTCGATGTGAGATAATCGAATCAGAAATATTCGAAGTGAGTTGATCGAATCTAGTTATTCGACAGGAGTTAAATCGAATAAGATTTACTCGAAGAAAGAGATTTTCGAATATAAGTATTCGAAAGTAAGCAAAATCGAATAAAAGTTATTCGAATAAGTTATTCGAATAAGAGTTAATCCAGTAAGAGTTATTGAATAAGATATAATCTAGTAAGAGTTATTCGAATTAGTCATTCGAATAGAGTTAAATAAATAAGAGTTATTCGAATAGAGTTAAACACATAAGAGTTATTGAATGAGTTATTCGAAAGGAGTTATCGATTATAGTTTAATCGAAAGGAGTTATCGAATTAGTTATTCGAAAGGAGTTATCGATTATAGTTTAATCGAAAGGAATTATCGAATTAGTTATTCAAAAGGAGTTAAGTCCGGAGTTAAGTAAAAAGAGTTAATCGATTAGAGTTAAATAAATAGAGTAAATCAATTTAGTTTATTCGAAGAAAGGTTTTCGAATCTAGTTATTCGTAAGAGAGATTATCAAATATAGTTATTCGAAGGGAGGAGTTATCGAATAGAGATTTATTCGAACGAGAGTTACGTAAGGAAGTGTTAAAGAGTAAAAAGATGAACTTAACCTATTTCGAGATTTGAAATGTTGTTCAGTTAAGGTCTGAGAGGTAGTTATACCCCAACTTGATTGACTTCGTTTTTAATTTAGAAATGGTTAAGGTTCGAGAGTGAAAGTAGTTAAGTGATTTAGTAAATAAGTATAGTGGTTTGAGTTGTCGCCGCGATGTTGATTTAAACATCTGTCTAAATCCAAGTAAAGAAGATTTGGAAATGTTTTCCAAATAGAATCAGAAACGTAATCAAATATTGAAATTGGAAATATGGATTAGAAATGGGAACGTTTTCCAGTGTTAACGTATATTTTCTAAACATAGAAAATAAGGAAATATATATATATGATTGATGATTGATTGATAGAATTTCCATCTGGAAATAATATCGTTGTTTGCACACATGTTTTCCTTCGATAGTTAAATCACAGACTATCGAAGTTTTGACCATTTTAACGTTGTTAATATGGAGAGACCGGTTGGATTATTATCCAAAGAACCACTCTGTATTGGCATAAGCGTTGCGAATCATATATGCCAAAGATAATTGAAGGCGGATTAAAGTGCAAGGGCTATTGTATAAGTCTTAGATAACAATGCCTAAGATGGATATACTGAATAGTACCTTTGGTTTATCCTGTTCCTGGATGACTTGTATGGATGAATGTCTGACAGAGTATTTCCAGAAAGGTCACGTACATTGATTTCTTCAACCGTACCAAGAGTGGAAGCGGAGAAGGAAACTTCTTTAGCTAACACGTAATGTACTGTGGTAGACGTAAATTTGTGATTTTCGATGGATCTGACAATGTGGCATTCGAAGTGAATCTGATGTGATGATAAAGCGTAGCTTTTAGCCTCACATCCGGTAAATGACAGAAATCGGGCAGGTAGCATGGCTATGTAGGTCGCACCTATTAGGGTGTATAATCACCTGATCTAGAGTTTCATTTACTTCAAAAGAATCTATTGTTGATGCTGTCCCATTCGGGAAACGGTTGCTGATCCCAACCGTTGGTGATATACATTCGATACACTCAAGCGAAATGAGTGGTCGGTCATGTGTGGCCGGGTTGCAAGATGTTCTTGTTGAACCCAGTGTATTCCTTCTAGAGATACACCAGCGAAAGGTGGTTCCATACCTTGTCATAGTTGGAAATACATTACCCAATATGTGCTTGCGGTTTTGATTGTATACTATATATGTAGAACGTGAGATGAAAGCGTTTCTGCTAGATGATTATTATATTGTGGTTGATAGACATATTATAATATCAAAAGGTTTTTGATATAAAGATAATTTGGATTCTCATAAGGCAAAAAACCGTTCCGTTATACGGCATGGTCTTATGAGATATCGTTTACTTGTTCAAACTGTTTTAAACTGTTTTACTCACACCAGTCCCATGACTGACCCAGAGTTTATTTGTTTGTTTCCCTAAACTCTTGGGTGCCTAAATTTGTGCGGGCAGTCAAGTAGTCGGGATTTACAGATATACTGGAAGAGCTTGGAGCAGGAGGCTTCAGGATTTTATAGCTATAGTTATTTCCGTTGTGTTGTAAGTGTTGTACTTTGATAATGATGTATATTCAAGTACAGATGTATATTTCAAGTTATGTTATATATATTGTATGTTATTCGTTCCGCTGTGAGGTTCATGTTACTCTGATGTTGTGTTCTTCTTCTTCTTCTATTCTAAGTTTCTATCTCATCTATCCTCACCCTCTAATTTCTTTCATTAATAATCCGTTATTTTCAATCCTTGGATGTTCGATATGTGTTGTATATCGGATAACCAAGATCGTCAAAAACCCAGGTCATTACAGTGTTATACCTCAAAATCGAAATTGAAGCCCTAAAGTGATGTGTACAATGCTTGAACACCCAAATCGAACCCGTAGTTGAGCCAAAATCGTTGAACAAAACTTGAACCCCCAAATCAAAGCCCTAATTAAACCAAAACCATTGAACAAAGCTTGAACCCCCAAATCAAAGCCTTAATCGAACAGAAATCATTGAATCCCAACTTAAGAATGTTCACTTGAACCTTTGTATGAAAACAGAGAAGAATCAAAATGTTATTTGCAAAAGAAAATGTTATTTGGTTAACGAAACTGGAAAGCGGGGAAATGAAAATAAGATGGCGGGGTACAAAAAGAGGGTAAGAAATGAACTGCGCCAAAGAAAAATTGTTGTTTGCAGAATAAGCGATTGGGATTGATGAGGTGTTACGTTCTCCAACGTATGATCTGGTTCACGTGGATCGCTGCTAAGATATGGAAAGGTCTGCTATAGCAACATTATAAAAAAAATTGCATCGTATTACATTTGTTTAGCTAGGCTAACAAAATTTTATGACTAAGGTAACATAAAAAATAGAATGTTGCAGTAGGACCAAAATAATGTACCTATCGTCAACACCATGCAAATTCGTTGCATTAGGTCGTTTATAGCGTAGTGGAATATGAATTAATGTTATGACTCTTCGTTGAATAGTTACATCCATTCGTATTTAGATTTCTGAATAAAAAACTCAGATGTCTATTTTTAAATAAAATTCAAACAAACAAGCAAATAGGCCATTTCACGGATTATTCAAACGTCTAATTTTTTTGGCTCAAACGTCTGAATATTTTATGAAATTTAATCCTTGTTTCAGCAGACAGACTTCTGACTTAAATATTTCAGACGTTTGTTTGTTGTAACAGGCCTATGCCTTGTGCATGTCATATAAAATCTTATATTTTAAAATGTTCATGTATGTGCGCTTCATCAAGGAAGACTTTAACAGTTTATACTAATACTAGCGGGCTCTAAACACATATAATCTTCAGTTTGAGCTCTTGAATCTGTATTTGAGTTTATTCATGCAAAACAGAGTTAGTCGATAATAATATGCGTGCACATGTATAGTTGTCATAATCAAAGCACTATATAGCAAGATCCAACATTCTCCCCCTTTTTGATAATGACAACTATATATGTAACTCCCCCAGTCAATATGCATATATTATCATATATTTCTCCCCCTTGTCATTGACAAAAAGGAGATACTTATGTAAACAATATTCATGAATATGCGCCAAAACACACAAACAAAACACAAATGACATTCATATCATAATCGTAAATATCCATATGCAGACATCCATATGTTCACCACCATGGATAGGACATAATAGAGTTTTGTGCAAAATAAACCAAAGTACCAAAAAATATTACAAAACTATATGAATAATAAGTGTTTGATGCAAACTATCATAAAGCTATACCACTCTTACCAACTTTCCGAAGCCATCATGCTTGGGCCAATGCTAGTGTCACCGCCTTTTGGATCACTATGGTCAGAGCTTGAATCTGGCACTTCTTCAACAGAGTTAGAAGACCAATGGAATGGAGTGGGATCATGAGCCTGAGAGGATTGCGGACCAATATATGAAATCTTATCCCAAATCTTGTTAAAAAACCTTTCAAGGAGTTAAATTTCTTGTTTGTTTTATGCTCGAAGCGCTTGAAATCCTTGAGAAGCTTTGATTGATTGCGAGAGAGCATAACCAATGCGTGCTTGGATGGAAGATCAGGAGTGACTATATGGTTATCCTCTTCCTTTTCATCTTTATGAATAAGTTGGTGATGATGACGAGAAGATGGCTCCACAATTATAGTTTCCAGTTGCGAGGCAACATGTTCTTGGCACGCTTGAAAGGTCATATACTCAAGTATCGATAGATTTGGATCAATATCCATGAGAGGAAGAGTTTTTAGGCCAATTTCTTTAATGCTCAAAGATGGAGTGTCGGGTATTTGCACTTCAGATGCAAGAAGGATTCGAGTTATATAAGCACCGTAATGAAGTGTCTTGTATTTCCATTTTCGTGTTATATCTACCCACTCATCAGAATTATTTTTCCCCAATTCACTTGCTTATTAGAATATAAAGCACATAAATCATGGAAGTTGCGCTTATATACTTTTTCATAGCTTCCTTTTCGGGGTTGAATAGTTCGAACCAAGATACGATTAAATAGACGTGCTTGCAGATGAAGATGAGTAGATGTAAGCTCTTACATATTAATCAAATTATCGGATATAAACTTATGTTAGACCTCATATCTTTCATTTAAGTTAACTTCAATGGTGTCAATGTCAAACCATTTCCAAGCACAACATAAAATATGTCCTAATCGTTGAATGAGAATCATAATACGTTTGCCACAAACCATCGACCACACACAATCTATAGTATTCCTAGGTGCTTGGTGGTCAAAACTCAAATTAGCTAAGAAAAGCTTGACAAGCAGTGGATGAATTTTAACATTATTGACATTATAATCAACCAAAAACTTGAAATTGAAATGCCTAGTGTAATGGGTAAGACGAAAGTGTGTAAAAGCATCAAATTTAACAAAAACACCTTCAAAGAATTTTGAACTCTTTATAGCTTTATATATCTCCTTTGCAATGTCATTCCATAGCCATCTTTGAATTTGATCGTCGGATGGAGTGATTGATTCTTCTACTCTTCTGCGTTTGGGTCTATTAGCCATGATTTTTTGATAGAGAAAAGTTTGAATTTTGAATTTTTATAAAGTGGTAAAGGCTAGGGTTTGTGAAAAGGCAAATGGGGAAAGTAAAAAATTAATGGATGTGATGAAGAGGTAGCTAAATAAATGGGTGTGTGCCTTTTTTAAAAACATGCTAGACAAAAATTAGACATCTAAAATTTAAAGTCAGATCTGAAATTTTATAAATTTCAACTCGCGCATATTCAGTTCATTTTAGCCCATATTCAGACGTCTATTTTATTTAGTTCAGACGTCTAGTTCTTCGATAAAAATTATTATGTTTCAGTAATCAGACGTCTGATTTTTTTTTAAAACAGACGTCTATTTTCTGAGATAAATGTCTTATTTGCCTCTAGTATTTTGAGTTGCTTCCTGCCTTACCGAAATGCTCTTCTCGCCGTTTTAGGAGAGAAGTCAAATCCTTAACACCTCCATCGATTTCTTCTTTAGTAATGTAGTTCGACGGATGTCCAGTAAAGGAAACTTCCCGACTTTCCCCCATTCTCACTCCTTCCGAACGAGCTAAAGAGATTTGTTTCATTTTAACCATCCTAGAATTTCGACCAACCCGAATCCTTAGCAATTCAAAGTTGCATCGCCCCTTCCTGGCATGCCAAAATGCTGATGTGGAAAATTGGTCGCTTCGCACGTCAACACCCGATGGGTTAATATTATCCAAACGAAATTCAGATGTAGAGCACTGAAAAATAAACGACATTAAGTTTAATAGTGGTTCGACAAGTTGTGCCTACATCCACTCTAAGGTAACTTTATATATTATGCTTTACAAAGTTACAAGTACAATCCTTCTTTACTACTTATTCTTACAAGGTTATGAATCGAGAATAATAAAGTCCTTGCTAATTATCTGTCATGTCCAAACGCCTGATTCCTAATGCCGAAGTGTTGAATCAAGTGCCAAGATGATGATGAAGATCTTCAAGGAGAAGTTCAAAAGTCCAAAAGGCACTCCTCAGTATAAATAGCCACGATGGAGGCCATTAAAAAGCTCCATAGTTAAGAAAACCGAGTGAGGTAGCCTAGCCAAATGAATCCCAAAATAATCCAAGGCCTAGGGTATTTATATGTGAGGGGATACAAGGGTTCGTATCCCAAGAAATTCGTACCTCGGTGTCGGTACCGAACCCAGGTGTTAGCCAAAAAACCGCTTCGTTACTTCAAAGCATCCCCAATCCAATCTTCTTCATATCTCCAGATACGAAATACTAGATATGAATTGCATACTTCGTATTCCAAGAGTTAAGTGAAATCCAAGCCATCTCCTTAGTGATGCCATACTTTTCATCGACAGAAATGAAACATACTTTCATATCCCGAAATTTAAAGAAAACCAAACCACTGTTCAAGAACTTCGTCTTCGTATTCCAAGCCATGTTCGCCACTTCGTATTCCACCATTCGTATCTGAGGGATATGAATTTCACGAAGACCAAAAGCTATGAAATCCAGAAGAAGAAAGGGATAATCGATCTCCGTGCCTTGTGATGCGAAATACCATTTTGTACTATATGCCTTAGAAAGATCCACGAATGCCAAACCAGACCTCGAATTTGAATCGTATCCCGGAGATATGAAAAGTCGCACCATGACAATACGATCCCGGGGTTGGTTGGAGCAAACTGACCCCTGGTACTTACCCAATTTTTTTCAATCCAACTCTGTGAGTAATACCAATTCGAACGTGTTTTTGGAAGTCGTACCGACACCAAAACACTTAGTCAAGTTCCCGAGTTTTGCTGAGTTTCGCGACTTCGTCCAAATCGCTTTATACTCTCTTAAGTTCGTACTCGAGTCTCGAGTACTCTGACAGCAATAAATCAACGTGTGACTGTCTTACCAAAAAGGCAGCTCAATAGTTATATGTATGCTTATATTTTGTATTTCATATTCTGCTAGGCATAACACTAAGGGTCCATTTGGCGATCAAAAGAGAAAGTGTTTTTTCTTATATAATAAGTGCTTCCACTTTTAAAAAGTTAAAAAGTCAAGAAGTTTATTTGGCACAATAACGACTTACATAAGTCAAAAAGATAAAAGTCAATATGGATAAAAACAAAATTTCACAATAGTTTTTTCGCTTTTGCATTAGAATGTAAAAATAAAAAATAGGATAACTCAAATTTAAACAATGAAACTAAAATCTACTTAAAGTTACAAAATCAGACAAACCATGAAATAGATGCATGTTGATCTTTTACACAAATTTCTAACATTATAATAGAAATATTGAAAACTTCTACCAGCATATTGGATAAAATGGCAAATGATTAAATGTTGCCACACTTCAATGGACTAGTTCCCCTTTGTTGCTAAAATCTTGTCTCCTTCTTTGAGTTAAATCCACTCCAATCATCTAAAATATTGAATATGAAATCTGCCATTACAACAGTAGATTCTTTAGCAAATTTGACAATACTAGATTGACTATATTTTATATAAGATCTTATACATTTATTTGCAAAAATGTATGGCTGAAGATACGTTAATAAACAAATGCATAAGGCTTACATGGATCATAAATAGGCATAATTGATCATAAATATGCATAAGTATAACTCAATGATACAGAGTAACTACTGCATATGATTAGAACTCACTGAAGCTGGGTCAAATTTATTATATTTTGATCATTCTATTTATAACTATTTTTTCAAAGGAGCTTCGTATTCATTTGATCATTCTTTTGGTTCAATATACAGTAAATCCACTAGGTGTTTGGTCAAATATGCACCTAAATGTCAGGAAAAAGAACAATGCACACAAAATGTGTTACCGTCGTTTTAGCAATTACCTTTTTCAAATGGTTACTAGGAGGTATATAACCAAACAATGAAGATTTCAAGATGATATGTTTCCTATTCATAGATTTTTATTTTCAACTAAATTTAGGAACTTTACAATTATCCCAAAGTCTTATTCTAATCCAAAACAAAGAGATGAGCTGGACCAAATTATAGTTGATTAGAACATGGTAAATTTAAAAAGCTTTTCAGAAAAAAATCCCATCCAAGCTTAACTGTATTTCTAACTCTTATATTGATGCATTATTATATTTTCTTATAAAATTAAAATAGAATGGGGCAGTACATTAGTTTTTAAGTTTCTGAATAAGATGTGATTAGTTATATTATATAGTAGTTTGTGATTACAGATGGCAAAGCAAGTATATTTCCTCCTCCAACATGGTACATAATAATTAACCTGTTAATTTATACCATCATATGGTCGCGCATAGATCATCAGTATTGATAAACAATAATTCCCAGCAAGGTAGAAACATAACAATAATGAGCTGAATTAGAACCTGGACAAATGTGATAGAGCATGTAGTTAGCTCATTAAATACAAACGTAGCTTTGGATAATCGGTTTAGCTAAGGACATGGAAGTTATAGAGTGTATAAAAGCATGTATGCAGCAGTAGAACAATGTAATCAGCAATATACTATATTCTTTGTAAATATAGCTTAAAATAAAACTGGTCAGGACCTGACTGTTGTTCACAAAATGAACGTCCATGTAAGTGCTAAAATTTAATAGGCATACAAAGCATGTAATACATAGAATCACATATCAAACCATAGTTTGCATTTGATCACCCAACTTCAAATATATTATGTTTATTTGCTGAAAAAATTACCATATACATGAGAAAAGATATAGACATAATTTAAAATCATTGGAGAATATGCTTGTATATTCTATCTATTGCAGCAGTATATATTCAGATGAATTTTGGAGTCAAAATATAGACCTTTTCATGTAAATAGATCCTAATAAAAAAAGATGTAATGTGGGTTAAACGTAGAAAAATATTTTCAAAGAGAATGCTGCAGTTCTCGCTATTACTTCGTATCCACTTAATACTTGGATGAGTGGTACCGAATAACATAATGTTTATGAATCATTTACAATTACTCGGCAAACTCCAACACATAACAAATTTTTAACAGCAACCCCACCCCAAACATGCACGTGCACCCCGTATACTACACGCATGTATAAACAATCCCAGCGAAATATGGCACGCAACACCCAACAAAATATTCATATACTTGCTTAACTATACGCATGCCAAAATAGAATTTCCTAGGAATCAAACTTGACAATAAGGTAGTGACTTAAGAGTTAAAATTGGTATAAATAAAACAATATCTGAAATCAAAATTCCCATCAGTATACTACTGATCTAATTCGCTTTAATGGGAAAAAACTTAGATTAGAGGTACACAAGCACCAACATGGTTTTCATAATATGGCTAATAGAAGCTCTCTATTTCTCAAATGCCATTTTTTTCTCCAGATTGGACATACTATCCTATGAATTTTAATGATATTCTGTAACAACCCGGAAATTCTGAACCAATTAAAAAAAATATTTTAGAAATTTTAATGAATTTTAAGAATTTAAAATAGTTTATTTTAAATAATAATGACGGAAAATTTATTTAAATCAAAATTAGAAGGAATATATTTATTTTAATTTTAAAAGGAGTTAGAAATAGCGCGACAGTTTGAAGATTTGAATTCGAACATTGACTGAATGTACAGGATGCAAAATAAATCAGATTTTAGTGAAACAAAAATATTAGAATCTATTTAAAAATATCTTTCCAACGAATCCGAAAAATTGAAATTTCATAGTGGGAATCAAAAGTTAGGCCAGTTGAATATTCAGAATAGTCGCTGCGGAATTTATATATATATATATATTTTAATATAATAAATAGCCACTTTGCAAACGACCTCCGTTTTCGATGAAACCACTGTAACAACCCGGAAAATACGAGCCAATTTAAAAAATTTAAATTGGTTATTTTAAAGAAATTTAAACAATTGAAATAGAATATTTCAATAAAATAAAGAGTTAGAAATGGCGCGGTAGTTTGAAAATTTGAATTCAAACTTTGACTGACTGTACCGGGTGCAAAATAAAACGGATTTTAGTGAAACCAAAAATATTTAAATCTGTTTATGAATATCTTTCTAACAAAATTGAAAAATCGAAGTTTCATAGCGGGAATCAAAAGTTATGTACAAATGAATTTTCAGAAAGGTCGCTATAGAGAATATATAGCCATTGAAAATGGACATTTTGCAAACGACCTCGGAATTCGACGAAACCACTTTTGTTGGATCCGGGATGTTAAATTATTGCTAGGTTTCAAATTTCATAATTTTTGAAGCTAATATGTGAGCGTGGCAAAAGAAAATGTGTTTGGTCAATTTCTGTTAAATTGGATCGACCAGAAAATGGCCATTTTTCAAACGGTCTCAGAATTCGACGATACTAGTTTTGTTGGGACCGTAGTGTCAAAACATAGCTAGATTTATTTTTCTGGAATTTTTCGAATCAGTTTGTTGCCCTGGCAAATTGAAATGTACGTTCAAATCGAATATTGAATGTTTTATATTTTAATTTGAAGAATAACTGACTATAACAGTCGAATTGGCCTACGAAACATATCCCATTGTGTCCGGGATGGGGGTATTTAGCTAGAGGCGACAATCGTTGGGTTTGGATTGGAGTTCGTTTGGAAAAAAACCCTAATTTTTTAAAATATATATAATGGCCAATCAGAATTTTTCTTTCATTAATTAAAATAAAAAAAAACGCGGATTCCTCTCGCTCCAGACCGACAACGAACTGAAGCTCCTCCCTTCCCGTTCAATTTCCGACCAAACCAAGAAGAATTACCCCCACCCCCTTTGCAACTTTTTGTAGCCCTCTCCTCCATCTTCAAATCTGTCCTACCCTCGCTCTCCCTCTCCTCGTCTGCATCGAGATCCACGCCCTGGAAGTTCCGACCTTTGAAGCGCCGCCCCGCCCTCCTCCCTGCGTCGAGTGGGCCCCACCTACCTCCGCCAGAGCGCCGTTCCGAGCCCTTCCAGGTGGTGCAGCCCGACCCTGTCCAAGCCCTACGGATTTAGCTGTAAATCGAAACCTAGTTTCGAACTCTAACTGAAAGGTAACGGCAGATTTTTAATTAACTAATTATAGCGTTTTAAAGCGCTACAAATGATGATTTTCAAATAAAAATCATATCTTTTTGTTATGTAGTCGAAATCCAGTGAAACAAGAGACATCGGGACCGCAAGGACGCTCTCTACATTCTAGAAGTGTCCGGGGATTTTTCTGAGCTTGCTAGGATTTTTAGAAAAGCGACAAACCAATGTGAGATTTCTAAACTAAATGTGAATAGAAATGTGATATATAAATTATATAAGCGAAATATAAATTATATACGTGTTGTATGCCTCATGTACATGCGTTGTATAAGTTATATGAGCGAAGTATGAATTATACATGCATTGTATAAATGATATGTGTGTTGGAATGGAAATAAAATATATTTATGTACGAATATATATATATATATACTCCCCTCGTCCACAAACCATGGACGATATTTATTGATTGTGAATTGGCGTGAATTTTTTTTGGTGAATAATACGAATGGTTGATAGGATTGTTTGCGGTTGATATTGTTTGGATTGTGGTTGAAACATACCATTGTGGTTGAAAAATACCCATTTGTGATTGAAACAAAATTAGAATAAATTGTGGAAAAGAAAATCATACTCGCCTATGTGCGAATTAGATGTATGAAATCCCCATTGTCAAAAACCGCGAGGTTTTAAGGTAGAGCGAGGAGCCGTACTCGGGACGGTGCCGGTTTTAACTACCCTGTCGTTATGCTGCCAAAATTTTCAATAATATTCATGTGTTAGAATTATTTTCATGTGTTGAAACCTTATTCATGTGTTGAAACTAAAGTCATGTGTTGAAACAATATTCATGTGTTGAAAAATATATTCATGTATAGAATAAATTCTTTAAATGATAAAAATAACATCGTTAACATAAGTATGAAGTAAATAATGCTCATGTGTTTAAAAATAAATTCATGTGTTGAATAAATAAATTGTTTTAACAATAAAAATCACATTTTTATTATATATATGAAGTATGTAAAATATTAGTGTTTTAAATAAATTGTTTTAACAATAAAAATTACATATTTCTTATATGTACAAACTATAGAAAATATCCATGTGTGGAAATGCTCATGTGTTGAGAAGTTCATGTGTTGAAAAAGGTTCATGTGTTGAATAAAAAGATCGAACAATAAAAATTACATTTTTATTGAGAATATGAAGTGTTAAAAACTATCATGTGTTGAATAAATATTTTTGATGATAAAAATACCCTTGTTATCATGTAAACGACTCACTAAAAATATATAAGTGTTGAAACAAATATTTGTTTGCTATGAATATTATTTTTAACATATAGGCGAACTAAATAAAATAGTCATGTGTTGAAATATATTTTTGTTCGCCAAAAATATCATTTTTATGCGAAACGAGAAGTGTTAAAAATAACCACTTGTTCAAATAAATATGTGTGGCTTGAAAATATTATTTTTAACATGTGTAGGAAGTGTTAAAAATAATCATATGTGGAAATAAAACCTTTGTTCGCTAGAAATATTATTTTTAGCTTAGTTTTGCACATATATATACATCTGTTGAACAGGAAATGGATTAGCTGTTGAGTAAAGAATTTATTTGCGTGCCCGACAAATAAGTAAGCCTTAATGAGTTGGATGTGCAATTTTATTATTATATCAACTCCTGTGAATGCCATTGGATGCGGAGTGCTGGTTGATCTGTGTGTAAAAATAAACATCGCCATAGGATAGTAACAATTAATTTTGAACTACACTACATGGCATACTTCTTGAAGATAGGCATACTTCATCATATACCACATAAGCATTTGGAGCTTGTGTGACGAGGTTGGAGATTTACCATACGAGCGAGAGGCTTGTATGGCGATGACTATATATTACAGGTTGAGCTGATGACTGATCTGGACTATATAAATTGTAACGGTAAACTGCAAGACTAATAAAAAAACCCATACGGGTCCGGAGATGACAATAAACACGTCTCTCTGGTCATTAAGGCACAAAAACCATTTATAGGGTGACGAGAATTTATTCTCTGGAGTTATGATCTATACACACTCCCCTGTGGACACCGGAATATATCACTATAAATATGTGCACGCTTATTAGGATTTATTGGGTACCTAATACGGCCCAATAAATTTCCAAACCCCTTCCCGTACAAAGGAGGTTATGGAAAAAAATTTCGGAATATAAAGGGGTTAGTGAAATATTTGAAGTGAAAACGATATTGAAATCATCGAATGAATTATATATATATATATATATATATATATATATTAAATTAAAACGAATCGAGGCCGTGCAGTTCGCGTTTTGAAATCGTAACTTCAAACGATTATACCGAAAGATCCGACTATCAGATTTTCACGAAACTGGAACCGTTGGGTTCGCTTTGGGAATATCTTCCCAATGATATAAACTTTGTTGAAATCCAACGGTTAGATTTTCAGATATGTGTAAAACAAATTTAGGGGAAAACAGCGCCAGTGCCTCGGCACGACCAGAAATGTCGTTTAATTAAATAAGGTCGTTTTTAAATAAATAAATATGGCGATATATCGTTATAAAATATTATAGACGATATAGAATGGAAATAAACCGATTCTGCTTGATTTGCTTAATATTTGATGGTTGAATGTGTTTGACATAAAATTATACTAAGGAACTGAAATGTGAATGTTGAATAATTTAACCATGCGAAGAATTGATTTGAAAATCTGAATATACGTGGATTATTTGAAAAGGTCGAGTTCATTCTCATTTCAAATAATCAATCGACGGTTAGAAGTCGAAGAGTTGAAGACGGTTCAAGAACGACGATCTTCACATTGGATGGATGGGCGCTACTGATGCTCATGATTGGAGTAGCTACCTTGAAGGAGCTGAAGAGGTAGCTGTCCGGATGTATTGTTGATTGTACGGATATGCAAGGAATATGGTGCTTCCGGCTTCGTTCAAACCCAGAACGAACTTTTAAATGGAATGTGTGTCTGACATTGGATTTTGTTCTGTGCAGATTGATCTCTATTAAATATATATCTGTTTGGCGGTGGAGAATTTATTCTCTTGCTTAACGCCCTTCTCTGAGACGTACGAGCTCAGAGGTTATATATCGATAGAAATCAGTCGCACGGAGTGAATTGCCTGTGTGGCACGCCTAAGTGGCATATGATCAAGGCTTTTGTTGCAAAGCAAAGTCTTGTGGTGGATGATCAAAGCATGGCCTATGTGGCGTAGCTTTGTGTATAGCGTGGATTCGCGAGCCTCACACATCGGTATGAGTCAAAAACGGGATAGTGACTGCAGGGAGAACACGATGTTTCTTTCTAGCTACGGTGGTGTCAGTGACTTACCAGTCCTGACGTTTATATATACTTTTCACCTGTGTGGTTGTTGGAATGCGAGGCGCCTCGGTTATAGGTCTGTAAGGATCGGGAAACGTGTGTTCAGGAATTGCCAATCCTCAAAAGTAAGAGAGGACCGGCTCTGAAGATCCAAGGATCGTTGTGTGTGATCCTGAGGCATTTGCTAGAGTGTCTCGAACGGAGAGGATCTTGCCCCTTGCCTCGACTCATGATGGAATCCAATTTCCAATACGAAATTGCAGATGTGATTGTATTACTAGTATGGCGACATGATATATGGTACCCATGCCGTCTATGATTAATATTTATGATTGAATTTGCTTTTGAAACATATATGCACTAGCAATAATATCAAACACTTTTATTTTATACGTATCAAGCATTTCTTAGCCATTATAAGGTAAAACTCTATCCTCCGGCTTGCGTTGCATTGTGTGATGGGACCTGAGTCTTATAATGGCTTCATTTTTATAAAAAGCATTGCGATGATTTAATAATTTACTTTATTTCATGCACTAGCAATCATTGGAGTAAACCCGTTCCGCGAAAGTGGCGTGGTCCTTTGATTTGCCTTATTATTGTTGTTTAATTAGTTAAGTAGATTTCTAATACCAGTCCCATGACTGACTCGTAGTTTGTTTCACCTTGCAAACTTGGGTGCCCTTATTTTCACACGGGCAGCCTAGTATCAGGTAGCTGGCGTATTTTGGCTTTGCACCGCAGCAGAGGTGCACCTTTTGGCTCATGGCGAGGCTTGACTTCACAGTGTTGATTATACATTTTCCGCCATTGTTATTATATGTATATTATTCCGCCTCTGGCGATGTAGACTGATATTTCTCTTATGTACTCTCTATGTATATGTACCGCTTATGGCGATGTAGACTGATCATGTATTTTATGCACTAAGTTGTATCCTGCACTGTGCTCTCTGATGTTGTGATATGTATGATTCCGCTTTCATAATTGTGTAAATTATTCTATTTCCTGCTTATACTATTATCTGTACTCTGCTAATGATGATTAATGTGTTATATTCCAATGATTATCCTTATCACCGTCGTACGGGGTTTTGGGATCGTCACAGGTGATATCAGAGCTTTGGTTAACCTTAGTTCTGGAATTTAACACATTAAACACCTCGTCAGAATAGAATCAGTAGTATTCTAAGGCGAGTAGCTCATTAGGGATAGGACTAGTAATGTCCTAGAATGAGCTAAGCAGAATAGCAAAAATAATTTGATCAGTACATCGTTGTCTTTCCTTAAGTTCTTCTGCTATACCATACAATAAAATTATCGTTTCTGTGGGCTGACTCTCTTCTTGCTTATACAGAACTTGAAAAATGTCTACCAGAGCAGCAGCAGGTAGTGGAGGCCGAGCTGGCCGTGGCAGAGGACGAGGAGATGTTCCCGCTGCAGAAGGACCATTAATACAACCCCCAACCGCTCAGTCATTCGATCTCGACCGTGTGGCCAAAAGATATAAGAATCTAGGAGGCAAAACCTTCTCAAGAATGGGCACTGTGATTAAGGCCTTAGCATGGTTGAAAACGTGCGAAAAGATCTTGGGAGGCCTGAGGCTCGGAGATCAGGACAAAGCATTCATGGGTGTCTGGCTTTTGCAAGACGAAGCCGAATTATGGTGGGAAGCCATCACCGCAGAGAACCGAAATGCAGGAAGGACATGGGATGACTTCAAAGAAATGTTCAAAGAGAAGTTCATCCCAGAACAAGCAATTGAGTGCATGCATGATGAATATGCAAATCTCCAGCAAGGAGACCTCTCTTTGCAAGACTATCTCAATAAGTTTACACAGTTATCTTGCTACGCCCCAGAGCTCATCGCTACTGCTAAGTCCAAGAACAAGAGGTTCATCCATGGGCTAAAGCGAAAGTATCAAGGCAGGGCCATGAGCCACATCAAGCTGGCATTTTCAGACTTAGTGGAGATGGCATGCAATTATGAGGACCTGGACCAAAGGAACCTTGATCTGGACCGTGCTAAGAGCCAAGCAGGGAATAAACGCAAGCCCTCTGTGAACCATCCAGAGTCAAGCAACGCGGCATCCACGAATCAGCAAACAAGCAAGCCGCCAAAAGGAAGTTGCTTTAACTGTGGAAAAATGGGGCACTACTCTAATGTGTGCACAGCCCCAAAACGGCAGAAGACCAACTCCCAAGGCTCAAGCCAGAACTTGCAGAACTCTCGTTTATGCTTTAACTGCCGCAGAACAGGACATCTTGTCAAAGATTGTCCCTTGCTTAAGAAGGCAGAGGTAGCTCATGTGTATGAAGGGGCGAACCCGCCGGCTGCTTCCGATGGAGCAGGTAAACCCGATGTTTTGGGAGGTACCCTTACAATTAAAAATATTCATGTTTCTGTATTATTTGACATAGGTGCATCACGTAGTTTTATTGCTAGTAATACTGTTAACAAGTTAAAGTTAAAACAAAGAAAGCTTAGAGAATCAGTTAAAGTTCATAATCCAATAGGAGGATCTCTTGTTCTTAGTTCATATTGTAGAGTGCCAGTCTCTTATTCTTCCTATAAGTTTTCTTTTGATTTGATCACCATGGATTTTCTCGAATTTGATATCATTCTAGGGCTAGATTGGTTAACGCAATACGAAGCCGAAGTAAATTGTGCAGAAGGAATAGTAAAAATTAAAACGAAGCTTGGATATATTACTGTACCATGCCATGGTTCAAATCCAGATAGAAATGAATTTTGGTCTGCACTAGAAGTTATCCCCACTTCCTTAGAAAAGATTCTTGTCGTTAAAAACTATGCGGATGTGTTTGAAGAAGTCGAAAACTTACCTCCGCAAAGAGAAATTGAATTCAGAATCGATCTAATTCCAAATGCCAGACCAGTGGTACATCCAATTCGAAGAACGACTCCAAAAGAAAAAGAAGAATTAGGCGATCAAACTCGTCAGCTGCTATGGAAGGGTCTGATCAGACCTAGCTTTTCTAGTTGGGGTGCAGCTGTAGTGTTTGTCCCTAAGTCAGACGGTACTCTCCGATTGTGTGTTGATTAACGAGACCTCAACAAATAGACGCTCAAAAACAAATACCCGTTACCCTGAATCGATGATCTGTTAGACCAGTTAAATGGGGTGAGAGTATTTTCCAGAATGGACCTAGCTATAGGTTTCCATCAACTGAGAATTGCCGAGGAGTGTGTTCCTTTGACAACTTTCATAGGTCCAGACATATTTTATGAATGGTTAGTAATACCGTTCGGCTTATGCAACGCTCCAGCCTACTTCGTGGATCTAATGAATAGAGTGTTTAGGGAAGTTCTAAATAAATTTGTCCTAGTATTCATCAATGATATTTTAATCTACTCTAAGTCAGAAGCCGAGCATGAAAAACATTTAGAACAAGTATTGGGGATTCTGAGAAAGAACGTCTTCAAAGCCAAATTCTCTAAATCTATCTTCTGGCAAGAAGAGGTGAAGTTCCTTGGCCATGTCGTGTCAAAGGAAGGAATTTCTGTAGATTCGAGCAAAATTACATCAATTTAAGTCTGGAAACAGCCTACTACACCCACAGAGGTCCGAAGTTTTATGGGGTTGGCTAGTTATTATCGAAAATTCGTTAAGGATTTTTCAAAGATATCCGGTCCATTAACGAAGCTTACAAGGAAGCATGAGAAGTTTAAGTGGACTTTCGACTGTGAGGAAGCTTTCCAGGAATTGAAATTGAAATTGACAACTGCTCCAATATTAACCATTATCGATGGCAATCAGGATTTGACGGTTTGGACGGATGCTTCTATTAGAGGTCTTGGTGCAATATTAATGCAAAGAGGCCAAGTAGTCGCTTATGCGAGCCGCCAGCTGAAACTGCATGAGAAGAATTATGTAACTCATGATCTTGAGTTGCTAGCCATCGTTTTTGCTTTCAAAATCTGGAGGCACTACTTATTGGGTGAGAAATTCGAACTGTTTACAGATCATCAATCATTGAAGTATTTGTTCACCTAGAAAGATCTGAACTTAAGACAGCAGCGTTGGCTAGCGTTTCTCGTAGCATATGATCTTGATATTCTGTATACTCCGGGGAAAGCCAACGTTGTAGCTGATGCGCTTAGTAGAAAAGCTGCAATCATTACCAATCTTATAATTACGCCTGCATTGATTGATAAAATATCTGCTCTCTAGAAGAATGATCACTTCATTCAAAGGATCAGAGAGAGAATATAGAAAGGCGAGCCCTCGAGTTTTCAAGTGGATAAAGAAGAAGTTATGAGATTAAAAGGGAGAATCTGTGTTCCCAACATCCCAGAGCTCAAAAGAGGGGTGCTTGATGAATGTCATAAATCCAAGCTTTGCATTCACCCCAGAGTAAGTAAAATGTACAACGACATCAAACGCACCTTCTGGTGGAGGTCCATGAAGAGGGACATTTCTTTATATGTTAGCAGGTGCCCTACTTGCCAACTAGTCAAGAGCGACCAACAAAAGCTGGCCGGGTTGTTGCAACCGTTGGAAGTCCCAAGTTGGAAATGGGAACAGATTTCCATGGATTTCATAGACGGTTTGCCCCGAACCATGAAAGGTAATGACAGTATTTGGGTGATCGTAGATCGCTTCACGAAGACCGCCCATTTCATACTTGTCAGATCCAATAGAGCCGCCCAAAGTCTAGCGCAGTTTATTTCAAAGAAATTGTTAAGCTGCATGGAGTTCCCATCAGCATAGTCAGTGATAGAGACCCAATATTTGCTAGCAAATTCTGGAAGGCATTCCAGACAGAATTGGGAACAAAACTGAATCTGAGCACCGCTTATCACCCTCAGACAGATGGCCAAACTGAGAGGGTGAACAGAATTTTAGAAGATTTACTGCGGGCTTGTATTATTGATTTTGGCGGGTCATGGGAAGATCACTTGCATTTGGAAGAATTTTCATATAACAACAGGTATCAAGCAAGTTTGAAAATGTCGCCATTTGAAGCATTATATGGTAGACCGTGTAGATCTCCCGCATGTTGGGTGGAACCTGGCAACAAACTTGTGTTGGGACCCGATATGATTCGGGAAGCATCAAATAAAGTCGATTTCGTCAAGAAACGATTGAAAACCGCGCAAAGCCGACAGAAGAGTTATGCGGATTCTAGAAGAAGAGATGTGGCATTCGCTGTAGGTGATTATGTTTATTTGAAAATTTCTCCGATGAGAGGAGTAATCCGATTCAGTAAAACTGGGAAGTTGGCACCCAGATTTATTGGTCCCTTTCCTATACTTGAACGAATTGGAACTCTTGCTTATAAGGTTCAATTACCTGATTGGTTGCCTGGAGTGCATAATGTGTTTCACGTATCTCAACTTAGAAGACATGTGCATGATCCGGATCTTGTTGTAGAAGAAGCAGCACAACAGGACTTGGAAATTACTCCAGAATTAGCAGTCAGAAGAGAGCCGTTAAAAATTGTTGGCAAAGAAACTAAAGAGCTAAGGAGTAAGAAGGTTCATTTAGTTAAAGTGCAGTGGAGTAGCGATCCTAGAGACTGTACTTGGGAGACTGAGGAAAGCATTAAGCAAGCTTACCCCAAATGCAGAGCGAACAACTCTGACTGACTCCGGTGCAAGGTACCTTTACAATACTTTGCATTTCCATTTTTGTTTCCTGCTGTACTGCTGTTTCCTTTTCGGGGACAAAAAGTTTTAAGTGGGGGAGATTGTTACAACCCGGAAAATATGAGCCAATTTAAAATTTCTAAATTGGTTATTTTAAAGAAATTTAAACAATTGAAATAGAATATTTCAATAAAATAAAGAGTTAGAAATGGCGCGGCAGTTTGAAAATTTGAATTCAAACTTTGACTGACTGTACCGGGTGCAAAATAAAATGGATTTTAGTGAAACCAAAAATAGTTAAATCTGTTTATGAATATCTTTCTAACGAATCTGAAAAATTGAAGTTTCATAGCAGGAATCAAAAGTTATGTCCAAATGAATTTTCAGAAAGGTCGCTATAGGGAATATATAGCCCTTGAAAATGGACATTTTGCAAACGACCTCGGAATTCGATGAAACCACTTTTGTTGGATCCGGGATGTTAAATTATTGCTAGGTTTCAAATTTCATAATTTTTGAAGCTAATATGTGAGCGTGCCAAAAGAAAATGTGTTTGGTCAATTTCTGTTAAATTGGATCGACCAGAAAATGGCCATTTTTCAAATGGTCTCAGAATTCGACGAAACTAGTTTGTTGGGACCGTAGTGTCAAAACATAGCTAGATTTATTTTTCTGGAATTTTTCGAATTAGTTTGTGGGCCTGGCAAATTGAAATGTACGTTCAAATCGAATATTGAATGTTTTATATTTTAATTTGAAGAATAACCGACTATAACAGTCGAATTGGACTACAAAATATATCCCATTGTGTCCGGGATGGGGGTATTTAGCTAGCGGCGACAGTCGTTGGGTTTGGATTGGAGTTCGTTTGGAAAAACCCTAATTTTTTAAAATATATATATAACAACCAATCAAAATTTTTCTTTCATTAATTAAAATAAAAAAAACGCGGATTCCTCACTCTCGCTCCAGACCGACGGCGAACTGAAGCTCCTCCCTTCCCGATCAATTTCCGACCAAACCAGGAAGAATTACCCCCCACCCCCTTTGCAACTTTTTGTAGCCCTCTCCTCCATCTTCAAATCCGTCCTACCCTCGCTCTCCCTCTCCTCGTCTGCATCGAGATCCACGCCCTGGAAGTTCCGACCTTTGAAGCGCCGCCCCGCCCTCCTCCCTGCGTCGAGTGGGCCCCACCTACCTCCGCCAGAGCGTCGTTCCGAGCCCTTCTAGGTGGTGCAGCCCGACCCTGTCCAAGCCCTATGGATTTAGCTGTAAATCAAAACCTAGTTTCGAACTCTAACTGAAAGGTAACGGCAGATTTTTAATTAACTAATTATAGCGTTTTAAAGCGCTGCAAATGATGATTTTCAAATAAAAATCATATCTTTTTGTTATGTGGTCGAAATCCAGTGAAACAAGAGACATCGGGACCGCAAGGACGCTCTCTACATTCTAGAAGTGTCCGGGGATTTTTCTGAGCTTGCTAGGATTTTTAGAAAAGCGACAAACCAATGTGAGATTTCTAAACTGAAATGTGATATATAAATTATATAAGCGAAATATAAATTATATACGTGTTGTATGCCTCATGTACATGCGTTGTATAAGTTATATGAGCGAAGTAAAAATTATACATGCATTGTATAAATGATATGTGTGTTGGAATGGAAATAAAATATATTTATGTACGAATATATATGTACTCCCCTCGTCCACAAACCATGGACGATATTTATTGATTGTGAATTGGCGTGAAAAATATTTGGTGAATAATACGAATGGTTGATAGGATTGTTTGTGGTTGATATTATTTGGATTGTGGTTGAAACATACCATTGTGGTTGAAAAATACCCATTTGTGATTGAAACAAAATTAGAATAAATTGTGGAAAAGAAAATCATACTCGCCTGCGTGCGAATTAGATGTATGAAATCCCCATTGTCAAAAACCGCGAGATTTTAAGGTAGAGCGAGGAGCCGTACTCGGGACGGTGCCGGTTTTAACTACCCTGCCGTTATGCTGCCGAAATTTTCAATAATATTCATGTGTTAGAATTATTTTCATATGTTGAAATTATTTTCATGTGTTGAAACCTTATTAATGTGTTGAAACTAAAGTCATGTGTTGAAACAATATTCATGTGTTGAGTTGTTCATGTGTTGAAAAATATATTCATGTATAGAATAAATTCTTTAAATGATAAAAATAACATCGTTAACATAAGTATGAAGTAAATAGTGCTCATATGTTGAAAAATAAATTCATGTGTTGAATAAATAAATTGTTTTAACAATAATAATCACATTTTTATTATATATATGAAGTATGTAAAATATTAGTGTTTTAAATAAATTATTTTAACAATAGAAATTACATCTTTCTTATATGTACGAACTATAGAAAATATCCGTGTGTGGAAATGCTCATGTGTTGAGAAGTTCATGTGTTGAAAAAGGTTCATGTGTTGAATAAAAAGATCGAACAATAAAAATTACATTTTTATTGAGAATATGAAGTGTTAAAAACATTCATGTATTGAATAAATATTTTTGATGGTAAAAATACCCTTGTTATCATGTAAACGACTCGCTAAAAATATATAAGTGTTGAAACAAATATTTGTTTGCTATGAATATTATTTTTAACATATAGGCGAACTAAATAAAATAGTCATGTATTGAAATATATTTTTGTTTGCCAAAAATATCATTTTTATGTGAAACGTGAAGTGTTAAAAATAACCACTTGTTCAAATAAATATGTGTGGGTTGAAAATATTATTTTTAACATGTGTAGGAAGTGTTAAAAATAACCATATATGGAAATAAAACCTTTGTTCACTAGAAATATTATTTTTAGCTTAGTTTTGGACATATATATACATGTGTTGAACAGGAAGTGGATTAGCTGTTGAGTAAAGAATTTATTTGCATGCCCGACAAATAAGTAAGCCTTAATGAGTTGGATGTGCAATTTTATTATTATATCAACTCCTGTGAATGCCATTGGATGCGAAGTGCTGGTTGATCTGTGTGTAATAATAAACATCGCCATAGGATAGTAACAATTAATTTTGAACTACACTATATGGCATACTTCTTGAAGATAGGCATACTTCATCATATACCACATAAGCATTTGGAGCTTGTGTGATGAGGTTGGAGATTTACCATACGAGCGAGAGGCTTGTATGGCGATGACTATATATTACAGGTTGAGCTGATGACTGATCTGGACTATATAAATTGTAATGGTAAACTGCAAGATTAATAAAAACCCCACACGGGTCTGGAGATGACAATAAACACGTCTCTCTAGTCATTAAGGGACAAAAACCATTTATAGGGTGACGAGAATTTATTCTCTGGAGTTATGATCTATACACTCTCCCCTGTGGACACCGGAATATATCACTATAAATATGTGCATGCTTATTAGGATTTATTGGGTACCTAATACGGCCCAATAAATTTCCAAACCCCTTCCCGTACAAAGGAGGTTATGGCGAAATTTTTCGAAATATAAAGGTGTTAGTGAAATATTTGAAGTGAAAACGATATTGAAATCGTCGAATGAATTATATATATATATATATATATATATATATATATATATATAAATTAAATTAAAACGAATCGAGGCCGTGCAGTTCGTGTTTTGAAATCGTAACTTCAAACGATTATACCGAAAGATCCGACCGTTGGATTTTCATGAAACTGGAACCGTTGGGTTCGCTTTGGGAATATCTTCCCAATGATATAAACTTTGTTGAAATCCGACGGTTAGATTTTCAGATATGTGGTAAACAAATTTAGGGAAAAACAGCGCCAGTGTCTCGGCACGACCTGAAAAGTCGTTTAATTAAATAAGGCCGTTTTTAAATAAATAAAAATGGCGATATATCGTTATAAAATATTATAGACGATATAGAATGGAAATAAACCGATTCTGCTTGGTTTGCTTTATATTTGATGGTTGAATGTGTTTGACATGAAAATTATACTAAGGAACTGAAATGTGAATGTTGAATAATTTAACCATGTGAAGAATTGATTTGAAAATCTGAATATACGTGGATTATTTGAAAAGACCGAGTTCATTCTCATTTCAAATAATCAATCGACGGTTAGAAGTCGAAGAGTTGAAGACGGTTCAAGACCGACGATCTTCACATTGGATGGATGGGCGCTACTGATGCTCATGATTGGAGTAGCTACCTTGAAGGAGCTGAAGTGGTAGCCGTCCGGACGTATTGTTGATTGTACGGATATGCGAGGAATATGGTGCCTCCGGCTTTGTTCAAACCCAAAACGAACTTGTAAATGGACTGTGTGTCTGAAATTGGATTTTGTTCTGTGAAGATTGATCTCTATTAAATATATATCTGTTTGGCGGCGGAGAATTTATTCTCTTGCTTAACGCCCTTCTCTGAGACGTATAAGCTCAAAGGTTATATATCGATAGAAATCAGTCGCACGGAGTGGATTGCCTGTGTGGCACGCCTAAGTGGCATATGATCAAGGCTTCTGTTGCAAAGAAAAGTCTTGTGGTGGATGATCAAAGCATGGCCTATGTGGCGTAGCTTTGTGTATAGCGTGGATTTGCGAGCCTCACACCTCGGTATGAGTCAAAAACGGGATAGTGACTGCAGGGAGAACACGACGTTTCTTTCTAGCTACGGTGGTGTCAGTGACTTACCATCCCTGACATTTATATATACTTTTCACATGTGTGCTTGTTGGAATGCGAGGCGCCTCGGTTATAGGTCTGTAAGGACTGGGAAACGTGTGTTCAGGAATTGCCAATCCTCAAAAGTAAGAGAGGACCGGCCCTGAAGATCCAACGATCGCTGTGTGTGATCCTGAGGCATTTGCTAGAGTGTATCGAACGGAGAGGAGCTTGCCCCTTGCCTCGACTCATGATGGAATCCAATTTCCAATACGAAATTGCAAATGTGATTGTATTACTAGTATGGCGACATGATATATGGTACCCATGCCGTCTATGATTAATATTTATGATTGAATTTGCTTTTGAAACATGTATGCACTAGTAATAATATCAAACACTTTTGTTTTATACATATCAAGCATTTCTTGGCCATTATAAGGTAAAACTCTATCCTCCGGCTTGCGTTGCATTGTGTGATGGGACCCGAGTCTTATAATGGCTTCATTTTTATAAAAAGCATTGCGATGATTTAATTATTTTCTTTATTTCATGCACTAGCAATCATTGGAGTAAACCCGTTCCGCGAAAGTGGCGTGGTCCTTTGATTTGCCTTATTATTGTTGTTTAATTAGTTAAGTAGATTTCTCATACCAGTCCCATGACTGACTCGTAGTTTGTTTCACCTTGCAAACTCGGGTGCCCTTATTTTCACACGGCCAGCCTAGTATCGGGTAGATGGCGTATTTTGGCTTTGCACCGCAGTAGAGGTGCACCTTTTGGCTCATGGCGAGGCTTGACTTCACAGTGTTGACTATTGATTTTCCGCCATTGTTATATATATATATATATATATATATATATATATATATGATTCCGCTTCTGGCGATGTAGACTAATATTTCTCTTATGTACTCTCTATGTATATGTACCGCTTATGGCGATGTAGACTGATCATGTATTTTATGCACTAAGTTGTATCCTGCACTGTGCTCTCTGATGTTGTGATATGTATGATTCCACTGTCATATTTGTGTAAATTATTCTATTTCCTGCTTATACTATTATCTGTACTCTGCTAATGATGATTAATGTGTTATATTCCAATGATTATCCTGAACACCGTCGTACAGGGATTTGGGATCGTTACTACCACCTTGGTTGGATCCGTAATGTCAAATTATTGCAAGATTCCAATTTTCATAATTTTTGGAATTAATATGTGAGCGTGGCAAATCAAAACGTGTTTTGTCAATTTCAGTAAATTTGGATCGACCAAAAAATGCCTATTTTTCAAACGATCTCCAAATTCGACGAAATTAATTTTTGTCGGACCATATCGTCAAAACATAGCTAGATTTAATTTTTTGGGAATTTTTGAAGTTCGTATGTGGCCGCAGTGAATTTAAATGTACGATCAAATTAAATAATTAAATATTTTATAATATAAATTAAAGAAAAATGGGCTGAAATAATCGATTGGGCTGACGGGACCTAACATATTGCGTCCGGAACGGGGGTATTAGCCTAGGGACAACTCTCGTTGGGCTGAATTTGGAGCTATTGAGAATTAATGGGTTTATTTGCAAATTAGAAATTAAATAATAATATTTTACTATAAATATTGGATAACTAAACCCTAATCCACTTGATAAGAACCGCCGCCAGTTCATAACCAATGGTCGATACCTTCTGAATTTAACTCCCCAATTTCTCCTTCCACACTTCAAATTTGATCATGAAATCAAAACCAATATGGAAGAGAGGATCGAGCTCTATAAGTTGTATGGTGGAGATCACTACACCGGAAATAGCTTTTCACAAAGTTTGAAAAACGCTGTAATATGCTATAACAGCGTTTAAAAACATTGTATAATGACATGCTGTCGTTGGTGCACAATTTCTAACAGCAAAATAAAAACGCTGTCAAAAACTGTTTTACACAGCGTAGCTTTAATGCTGTAAATTGGGCATGTACAACGTTTATAAAATGCTATGAACACATGTTCAAGGTATTTTTTTTACATTTTCATCAACGTGTTTAAACGCTGTTGCTGAGTTATGACAGCATTTATTATATGTTGTATATAGTTTTTCACATGTTTTCTACAACAACTTATAAACGATGTTATTACTTGTTTCACCAGCGATTCTTAAACGATGTTATTGCAATATTCACATACCATTAATCTAATTGCATTTAATGATATTTCAATTGATTAATATGCAGAATATAAACAAATCAATATATAAACAATAAAATAAAAACATAACAATTAATCATTTTCGTAAAATAAGTTAAACACAATATCAATTAACACGATTTACTTACAATGATGAAATTTATGAATCATCTTCATACAACATTAGATAAAAACACAATATGTACGGAGTTAGCATCAAATATTAATGACGAAACATGCAAACAAAAATTTTCATACGCCAACCAGGCCGAAACTCCAAAAACCAAAAGAGTATCTTCTGCATTTCTTACATCTAAAAACTTCACCTACCTGTAACAATGAAATTTAAAAATTAACGATCAAAAACACATTTAAAATAACATATTTAATTCGCAACTAATAAAAAATTGCAATATGGATTTACACTAACTTTAACTTAGTTTTCAATGGCAATAAACACACATTTTTTTATCACTATTACAAGTTGTTAACTTGATCAATTTTTATTACTACTATTATTTTATAATATTTAGTTAATATTTTACAAAATTTAATTAATTTATTACCAGTAGTTATAATACTTAATTAACTTGGTTATATTAATATTATTATTATAAAATTAATTAATTTTTGTAAAACTTAGATAACTTGGTTAATATTTTATGATTTAATATTATTGTTTTTATGATAAAGTTGTTTCATTATTATTGTTTTAAAATTGTTAATTTTTATAAAACTTAATTTAACTTAACTTATAATTTATTATCATTATTATAAACTTAGTTATTTATCATCATCATTATAAACTTGCTAAGTTTTATAAAATTAAGTTAAATATTTATAAAACTTAGTTAATTTTTATAAACTTGTTTTATTTATATAAATATTAACTAATTTTCATAAAATTTAGCTAACTTAGTTAAATAATTATTACTATTAGTTAATTTTTTTATAAAGCTTATTTAATTCATTACTACTGTTATTTATAAAACATAATTGAAATGAAAAATTATTATTATGATAAGTTTAGTTAATTTTAATAAAACATAGTTTGCTTGGTTATTATTTATATTTAATTATTATATACTTAGTTAATCATTATTATTATAAGACTTAGTTAACTATTAGTATTTTATAATTTAGTGGTAGTAGTATTATTATAAAATTAGGTGACCATCATCATTACTGTCCTAAACTTGTTAAAACTTAGTGAACTTAACTGAAATTTTATAATTCTTAATTAGTTTTTATAAACTTAGTTACTTTCTATTACCATTATTGTAAACATAGTTAATTATCATCATCATTATAAACTTGTTAAATTTTATAAAACTTAGTTAAATATTTATAAAACTTAGTTAATTTTTATAAACTTATTTTATTTTTATACATATTAACTAATTTTCATAAAATTTAGCTGACTTAGTTAAATAATTATTACTATTATTATTTTACTCTATATAGTAAACACTTAGTTAACTTTTTATAAAATATTTTCTAAAAGATGAAATTAACAACACAAGAAAACTGTGTCATCAATCCTATGTTACCTCAATATCATACAAGTACTATTCTAAGAAATAGAATTCCAAAATAAATTAACCATACAAGTTTCAAAATGAAGAAGCAAACTCTGTTATCAATCCTATGTGCCTAATGTATCATTTCCACTGCCTGTAAAATTTGTTCAGTTACTGCTGCACTATGCAGATCCACCACTTAGTGGCGCTGCTACACCAACACCACATAGTGGCGCTGCTACACTAGTTCACTGCAGTGGTGCATTTGCACCATATTGGTGCATTGCACCACTATAGTGGTGGAGTGCAACATTGTAGTGGTGCAAATGCACCACCATGGTCAAATGCACCACTTCAATGTTGAAAATAAAAATAAAAATAAGAAAACACTTGCCAGAAATAGGGTACATGTATATTGCAGATAATAAGACTTGTTATTTATAGAGAATTTCAAAGGCATACTGGAAAATCTGCAAGTAGTAATCATCAAATGTTAGCATGCTGTTCCAAGCAAAAAGTGCACCATTTCCAAGAAATCAGCACACCACAGTTGCAGCAAATTTTCCCTATAAAATCATTATTGGATCCCTTTAATCTTAATCAAATGTATTTTTCTTTTTGTATTAACAATTTAAGAAAATAACCTCCACTTGGCCAACAGGCTAAGGTATATTTTCGAAAATCATGTCCCTTTAACTTCAACTGATCCTATACACATCACAGTATTTGTTACATAAATGCATGAAAAACTGCACTTGACTGTAGGTGATGAATTGCAACAATTGAAAAACAGGGAGAAGGCAAAACATTACTTCATTTTTACAAGATCCAGAAACCAAAATAAGCAAAGTTGTACATACACCAAAATTGAGAAGATTTATAATAAAAAGGTCTTCTTAGTAAAAATAATAAGAAGGTGAACCAAACACAAAAATTTGATATAGATGCAGTCAAATATTGAGATGACATCAAAAGACAAGAGGACTTTCCCAGTTAAACAATAGACGAGATTTCTTTCCTAAAATAAAAACTGAAATTAAATAAAAAGTTAATGTATTGGTGAAAAATATATTCTTGAACCACATATACCAGTAAGTGCATTGCAATATTCTGTGGTTCATGGATGCTGGATGAACATAACATTCAGCCATTAATTGAATTCATATTCGAATGAGACAAACTTGATGATACATATGCTCATGTTTAAGAACTCACGTAAACCAAATATTATATGAATGCTAACCCGGTTAATTATGTGCACAGATAATATTGGAAATCTTATGATTATACGTATGAATATTCTTATGTAATGTAAACACCAATTGCTCTTTCATCTTCTGCACATGAATACTCTTATGTATACAGAAGAAAATAGCAAAAATTTACTAAGATAAAGTTACAAACTGCAACTAGAAATGGTGTGTGGGCATGCAATTTGGGAACAAATTCCAGTAAATGTTTACTATGTTGCAATTTGTAAATGGAAAGGAACCGTGATTTATAAGGAATCTATCATACATGAAAAGCAAATATGCTAGAAAAAAAATTCTAAAACCACAAGAAATTTGCAAATTAGATAGCTAATACTCTCAGATGTGCATGCATAAGTTCTAAATTAACATGCGCATTCCATAAATGTGTGTTTTTTAATTCTAAAACCACAAAACAAAGCATAACAATTTTCTACCTTGGCAAATTTGGAAATGGCATAAAGCAATATACCATAATCAGGAACAAGCTCTAATCTACTCAACAAGCTGTGATAGATCAACCTCGCAATTCCTTATTAGATTCTGAATCACACTCCCCTCTACATCAACCCGGAATAAGCCTTGTTATCTGAATATAATATGTTAAGACAAAAACACATGGAAAAATTGGATAAACATGATATGCAAGTTACCATTTATTTCTATTCCAAGACAATGAAATATATGCTTTTGTACCATTTATTAGTTATTAAACAATGCTTGGGTTTTGCTCCACCTTTGGAATAATGTAACAATTTCAAATTTAAGCAAAATTTACAAGCTTTTAAGCTCTTTTCGATTTTAACAGTTAACAATCTCTTGGAGTAGAAAGCTGTGTAAAAACAGTGGGAAAGTGCAAGACAAGAGAAGATCAAAAGACAGAAAAAATTCAAATTAATGAGATTTTGCTTAAAACTGAGTTACTTTTTATAAAATTATGAGATTTTATAAATTCGAACAAATAAACACTTAAAATGTTACAAGGAACTTTTTAAAGTGAAAGCTATTACATAAAAGTTGTGTCTTCTGATATGTCATTTGATATTGCACTATTCTATTGGGTAAGCATAATCAAATACAAAAGCATTGTTGAGATAAACCTGATGATTTTGATCAACCATTGCTTGCCTTGGGATCAAATCCTGCACTTCCTTGGCCATCTGCTTCTACCATTTACGAAGCTGTAAGATGTATTAGTTCTGCCTAAATCATTTTTTTCAGTAGCCCTTCGGTCAAAACAGCTTGCAGCAACACATTTCGTCTTCAATTGAATAACAACCTGCAAGTTTTGGCCATTTCTGCTGTTGCTTGGATTTATCTTCTACCTTACTCACACTCTTATCATTGTGCTCGCTATCTTTAGATATGATAGTTAGCGGTTCTTTTCCAAAATGTTCAAGGAAATAAATTAGATAGGCATAAGTAAACAAACGAAATTCACCATACTATAATTAGTCCGTAAAATTCATCATTTTACATTAAATAAATGGGATAAGTACAGGACCTGCATTAGCTGGACTGGAAAGGGCTTCAGATTGCAGAAGTGCATGAAGCTGTGATGGTTTTTGAGCATTTTCAGTTAAAAATATATTTTCTGTAACTTTCACCTGCAATACGTGACAGTTAATGCGTTCAAAAGCCACTTTTGTTTTAATGAAATATAATAAAGCAAGCAAAATATATTTTATACACATACACTAACGCATGTGTTGACATGCTTTTTTGTCAAAGCAGTCACACGTCGGGTATTTGGCGAGCGACACGCTCAAGCGTCAAAAAGCACAAAGCAGTTGGGTCGAAGTCGCGTCGCAAACACATGGAGACCCGAAGCCTCTATCAGTTGGCCTATGTCGGGCCCAATGAACTCTTATTCAAGCCATCATCCGAGCCGAAGGCGAGCCGTCCAACGGGTCCGGGCACAACGCCGGTGGGGGTCCGGGGCCCCACAGTCCCGGCGGCGATCGACCTAGCCGGTTAGCTCGAAACTGTGGGCACCGCCCAATTCATCCGATTTTCTCCGCGCCGTAAGCTCAGATCCCTTTAATTTAGACTCATGAAAATGCGGATTCCTCCACTTCGCATCCAGGAGCCTCAGCGCCCTAAAACGATGAAATTTCAGCACCCAGAAGTTCGCCCCCTTCTCCGCCTCAAATTTCGCACCCCGGAGGGGTTTAAAATTTCGTACCCCCTAGGGGGTACGAAATTTCGAGTCCCCTGGTGGGGGGTCAAAATTTCGAACCCCTCTGGGGTACGAAATTTTGAGCTCCTGCAGGGGGTTCGAAATTTCGAACCCCATGCCTGGGGGCTTGAATTTCCTATTTCGGGGCTACTTTTGGGGTGCGAATTTTGCTGTTTGTGGGCCCAGCTGCTCACCTACTCCCACCTAGCCTTCCTCATATAAATACCCCAAGCCATGACCTTCATTTGGATCCTTCTCCTTGGGAATTTTTGGATACTTGTGAGCTCCAAAGACCCATTAATGGCTTCCAACACCTCCACCATGGCCATGGGAGATGAGATGGATAATTAAAACATGGCATGCATGTTTTCTTTCAACACTTGAGCATTAACAAGGGTTTTCATGCTACTTTCGAACTTGATGGACATCAGCACCAAACTTGGATATTGTTGACCAAGTCAACGCTTTCAAACGAAGAAGAAGAAGGGCAATTTAGTCAAAGTGTAGACCAAGCACATATTTTGCTATTCTATTGTAACTCTTTGTACTTAGCTATTGTCCGAACTTGTACAACTTTGTAATCGACAAAAGGAATGATGAATGAATATTACAAAATGGATGTAGGCGTTAGTGCCGAACCACTATAAAAGTTGTGTCTCCCCGCACTTACTTTATTTACTGCTTATTTGGATAACTGTTCACACATACTCATTGGGTATTGGCGTGTGACAATTTTACACATCAACAGCATGTAAGCAAATATCCATTCCAATAAATGAAGGGATTCAACCTGAAAACAATCACATTGTATGTAAAATACAAATAACACTGTGTCGTTACCATACCGGCTCTACGGAAAGGAACAAATACGATGTGTGTATGTGTGTGTGTATTTCTGTGTGTGTGCACACGCGCACTAGTAGGTGTTGAGTTGTGCAAACTACTCGACCAACGATCGGAGTTTAATACAATGTAAATATATACACAGGAGCATTCCTCGAAAGAATACAACCAAACAAAGATGGGAGAATGTACATACCAAATGAATCCTACCAGCTGCAATTTTAGTAATCAAAATTTTCTTAATTTGACCCTCCATTCATAGAAGAGAAGGACAGAAAAGAAGGATTTTTCACACAAAATTCAAACTTGTAATCTTGTCTCTTACCAAAGGAAGTCTCTGAACAACTGAGATCTTCAAAGCAACAGGAAGGTGGTGCAGATACTGATTTAAGATTATTAGCTAAAGAGTATTCACACCATAACACTTTAAAGTTTAACGATATCCTTATAGGTTGTGATGCATACTTCTATCAAATGTTATTAACTTGGGTGACATTATCATAAACGAACACATAAGCACCCATGATTCATTCTACCCTTAGACATTGACTATTCCAAAGTAAATCAAAATACAGTAAACTACAAAATTAAATAAACAGTAACAAAACCTTGAAAAAGTTGATGAAATATTATTCATAAGACAAAAGGAACTTCAAACTAGTTTGAAATATCATAAAGCACTATAATTTGGCACATAATTTTGAATACTGATCACAAACTGCATTCTAATAAGGGCACGTCACAGAAGTTTAAAATGCAGACAACAGAACTTCAAACTAATTTAAAATATCATAAAGCAATTAATTTATTTAATGTTTTCCATAACTTTCAAAAGGTTTACATTACTGAAGCAATAGCACTTATCTGAGGATGAGCAGCAGATATAAGAAGATCAACTTAGTTAGTTCAAATAAGTTATAATGCACTCCAAAAATCTTTAATTCACTACCATTAACTCTTCAGTTTCATTTAGCTTCACCTTAGATTAAGATAGTTATGTTTACATTAAGCATTTCATTAAATATATTTCACTCGACAAACATTTATTTATGAATGCAAAAGTTGTGTGACCTCCAAACTATTAAATATCCTAGTGATAGCAATTATGTTTATAAGAAGGGTAATTAATGCATAAATGTATTTACTGGTGAACTAGTAAATATAAACGTGCTTAAAAAGAGCAATTATCTTCCCTTTCTCTATTTTTCTTTACTCTCAAACTTTTACATAATGATTGATTCAGAAAAAAATTGAGTAAAGATGCAACAAACACATAAGAAAGCAAGAATTACATTCGAAATATACAATAATATGCAGGGTATATACATACACATCTTATATTTCTTATTAAAATGATATGTTTCAGTTATTTTATATTCAATGAAATAGTTAGGATACTGTATCAAGCTGTAAATGTTACAGTGGAAAGAAATTAAAGGACAACAGTATAAAATAGAACACTTTGACATTCAATACAGAGCGGAGTAAAAGTATTTCAAGCATTTCAAGTTACTTTGAAGCTGAAAGCTTGGAATGTCTCAGGAAAATATATCTGTAATAAGAATGTTTATTTTCCTACACCAATCTTTTCGGTTCCTTAATTTGACTTTAGCAATACCCAACACATACAAACTACAAATTTTAATGAAAAAACTGTTATTTTCTTCAGCTTTGCATTAGGAAACCAAATTAAAATACTTTAGCAGGCAACCGAACATATAACTCCAGAACAAAAATTCCATTAATAGGATTAACATTGAAGATACCTTTAACTCGCAGCCAAACGAAAAGCATGGCTTGCCTAAATGATGCTTCAACAAGGGAAGTGGTCGGATCATGAAGTCATCAGGTGGTAGTAGTGGGATGAGGTATTTGGGATCGGTGCCTATAATTGCAGAAAATTAATTGTAATAAGTTAGTGAAGTCATCATGCTAGGACGTGGTGAGATGCTCGGATGAAGTTACAAATCTGGCAAAATCTTGGGAGACCAGCGGTGATTTTGAGATTTAGGGTTTGATACTTAGATGTAGAAGAAGACGTGTTTTAGGCGGTGAATTAAAATAAAAAGGGAACTCAGGCGGGCTAGCAAATTTATTGGAGTGACTCGGTAAAACAGCATTACATGTTTTGTTCAATTTTTTTTCTTACTTGTAAAAATGATTTACAACAGCATTAAACATCAAAACGTTGAGCTTTCATGCTGTTATAAATAAGTTTTCTTGTAGTGGATCTAAAATAAGAGCCTGTTGTCGCCGGAATTCATCTCGATAGGGCCGCCATTCGTGGGTCTCCAGGAGGTAGAGGACGCCACAGAGCTGGCCCTTATTCTTGGCAATGGCGGAGATCCCTGGCGGCGACGATGTGACGATCCCCGATCGTGGTCCGGTCAAGTGTAGCACCGACGTTCTGAAACCCTAAGTGGCGAGCCTCTTTCTTTCTGCAATCGGCTTTGTGACTGGAACAAAGAAGAAGTATTACAAAGGAGCGGCCAAATTTTTAAACAGTGTAATTATGTTGATTAATTTAAATTAAAAATATTATTAAGTTATGTAATGTCTAAATTATCGTAACTTTATCAAGAAGAAACGGAATTAACGAAACTGAAAGCATTCGAACCAGAAAATCAAGATCTACATTTCAGAACAGAACAGAAACTAAAGCTATCGGAATTTTTGATAGAATTAAACACTGTTTAATTTTATTAAAACCAATCGTTATACTAAAAATTGCTGAATCCGATCAAGGTGAGAAATTCTACTTTTTTTTATAATTAAAATTACTTAATCATGATACGTGATTTGATCTAGAATTGATGTTGTTGAATTATACGCTGTTAAATTCTATTTGCATGATACGTGATTTGATCTAGAATTGATGTTGTTGAATTATATGCTGTTAAACTCTATGATACGTGAGATCTCTATTTTAAATAAAATTTGTTATTAATTGTGATTTGAATTTCATATATGCGTTGTATCAAATTTGAGATTGACTGATTGATTGTGGTTGTGATGATTTAGGGAATTATATTCATATAAAATAAAAATAACATTTTTGTCAAATATCTTTGTGTCAAACCAAAATATCATTTTTTGTTAAATATATTTGTGTCAAAACAAAACAACATCTTTGTTAAATATATTTGTGTCAAAACAAAATAACAACTTTGTTAAATATATTTGTGTCAAAACAAAATAACATTTTTGTTAAATATATTTGTGCCAAAACAAAATAGCATTTTTGTTAAATATATTTGTGTCAAAACAAAATAACATTTTTGTTAAATATGTTTGTGTCAAAACAAAATATCATTTTTGTTGAATTATAGTTGTGTCATATAAAAATATCATTTTTAAATTGAACTAGAATTGTCACATAAAAATATCATTTTTATGTTGAACTAGAATTGTCATATAAAAACATTTTTATGTTGAATTAGAATTGTCAGCAACGTAATAATATCATTTTTATTTGTGATAATGAATTAAAATTGTCAATTATATAAAAATATCATTCTTATGTGTTATGTTAACATTGAATTTGTAAACAAATAAAAGTAGTCATTTTATTTGTTATGTTAAGGATAGAAATTTGTATGCAAATAAAATTACATTTTTATTTGTTATGATAAGGATAGAAATTTGTATGCAATTAAATTTACATTTTTATTTGTCATATTGAGATTAGAAATGTACGCAAATAAAATATCCCTTTTTATTTGTCATTAAAGAGCATAGAAAATGTTATGAAAATAAAACATTCTTTTTATTTGTCCTTAGAAACATAGAGAATGTTATGTTAATTAAAAATATAATTTATTTAGAATAATGTCATGTGAAATTAAAATGTCATTTTATTAGATAATGTCATGTTAGGATAAAAATGTCATTTTAGTTAAAAATGTTATGTCAGAATTAAAAATGTCATTCATTTAGATAATGTCATGTTGAAATAAAAATATAATTTTTTTAGGGAATGTTATGTTGAAATAAAAATGTGTCAATGATAAAATTTACATTTTTATAGTGCATGTAGAAATGATTAAAATGATCATTAGTTAGAAATGCAAAAATACGTTAAAGATTAAAACATTATCATTATTATGTTAGCAATATTAGAAAATTGGTCGTATGTTAAAAATATGATTTGTGCTAGATTAAAACATTATCATAATAATGTTGATATTGATTAGGTAGCTAAAATTGAATTATAAATATTCATTTATAATTTTAAACTGTGAAAATTTGTTATATAGATAATAATTCAAACTGAATTATAATTGGTTAGATTTATTAACCAATGACTTATCTAAATGAATTGTTGTTGTTTGAAAACCCTACATGGGTATTGGGATGATATTTGTTATACACTAGTCCCAATATTTAGTTGTATGCCAATCGATGGATTGACAGTCTGTGATGAACGTTATTTATTTATTTTAATGCTCACACAGTTGTAAATTTCACTCTAGATGTGAATGGATTGTTTAATGATTATTGATCATTATTGTTATATACATGCGATATATGAAATCCATATAACAGAAATTATATGGTAATTGATTGAGTCGCATTCCGATTCAAAATATCTTTTATATAAAGAATATTTTAAAATAACGAATACTTTAAAATAATATTCAATGAAGAATAAAATTATGATTTTTATGTCCATCTTTGGATGGACACAAAAATATAAAAATATGAAGCCGGGTTAAGTATAGAAACGCCATTTTTAACCCGAACGGGTTTATCGATCGATTTATTTCATTTTATAATGAATATCGAAAAGAAGTGATTTCAGAATACAATATTTTGAAAATATTAATATTATAATATAATAACTATATAGAATATCCAATTTTGATTTAAAATTGAAAATGAAATAAAAAATCATTTTAAAATGAATTTATAGTTTTTTTATAAAATATGTTTTCAAAGGAAATCGACGATATATAACATATATATATATACATATTTAATGGCCTGAATAGAACGCGCCGCGCAGCGACCATTCACGAATTTCGACCATTAACTTCAAATTGATGTAACGGGAGATCCGACCGTCGGATTCTCCTAAAACCGAAACTGTTGGGTTCGTATCGAAAATAGATTTCCAATGAATATAAGAGATTTGAAATCTAATGGTTGGATTTGGAATAATGTCCAAATCAATTTCAGAAAAGGTTGCTATGGATGAAGTTCGGTGGTCGTTATTGGAAACCGATTGTACAGGCCTTAATAAAATTATTAAAAATATGGAAAAATTATGTAAAATCATAATAAATGATTTGAAAAGAATCTGGATGAAAAATTCCATATTTGAAAAGATAAAAATATATTTTTATCGAAATGAACTAGTTATCAACTAGAATAAATCATTAAATTAAGATTTAATGAAGCTTCCCAATTAATTAATAAATAAATTGGAATTAAATAAAATAAATTGGAATTAAATAAAATAAATTGGATTTTTGGATTTGTCGTGAATGGTGTCTTAAATAACACTGTTCTTAAACCCCGTACGAAAAGAATAAATCTTTTAATTAAGATTATTAAAGTTTCCAATTATATTGGAATAAAATGAAATGTGAATTGGATTTATTGTGAACTGTGTTTTTAACGACATCCGTTCTTTAACCCAATTAACAATAAAAATAATTTGGAATTTATAAATCTTTTTATTAAGATTTAAAATGGAAATTTTCCAAAGTAAAGTTTTCCAATTTTATATATTAAATTGGAATTGAATGGAATTCGATTTAATAATAATCGAGATGAGCTTCTGTAAAAGAAGACAGTTATTATATATGGAATTTAAAAGGCTTTGCCATTATTCCATTTATATTATTAGTCTGATATGGAAATTTATATCGATTATATATTGATTTGATTTCTGTGAAAATTCCATGTTTAATGGAAGATTATTTTGGGTTTATCGTGAACTGTGTTTTAAATGACATTGGTTCTTTAACCCAGTTAAAGACAAGATTAATTTCTTAAAGTTGAATAATCATAAAGTAATAATTTTTGATATTAAAATCAAACTGGAGTTTTAATGAATCCTTTAAAAGAAGATTAAAGAATAAATTTAAAAGAATTTATCTTTGATAAAATTAATGGGAACCTTTCCCTAATAATGTGAATATTTTATTAAAAGAACATTCTGAATTGGAATGAGGTGTATAATGTGTGTCTATAGCACTTAATTATTGATTATAAATTACGCGAGTTATTCAGAAAGACTGGGTTCAACCCATTCTGAATAATTACTACGACAATTAAGTGTCAAAGATGAAGACGGTGGTTGAAGACCGGAGATCTTCACATCGTTTGGATGATTACTGACGTCTTGATTGGGAGACATCCCAAGACAAGGTAATAAGTGGTGATCGTCCAGACGTACTTGGAGATCGATGGATATGCGAGAGGCTCTCATCCCTGTTGGACATATGGAACGAGAAATAAGGTGTCTCCGGTTTCGTTCAGACCCGGAACGGACTTGTAAATGGATGTATATCTGACATTGGATTTTATTCTGTGCTGATCGATTTCTATTTAATATATATTTTCTTGGTGGCGGAGAATTTATTCTCTTGCTTAACACCCTTCTCTGAGACGTACGAGCACAGAGGTTATTGGTAGACATCAGTCACATGGCGTGTGTAACACCCCACGTCCATTAATGTCACTCTCAAAGGGAATGCATTAACTTTCATGGAGTATTATTGGTGAACAGAACATAATATAACAAGACAGATACATATATTGGTACTTGAAATTTTTCAAAACAACATTTATTGCAGCGGAGAAATAGTTTGATTACAACAACATAATAAACAAACAGAAAAAAAACAAAGTACACTTAATAACCATCTTGAGAAATTGTTTTCTGAGTACACTTTACTTTCAGCAATCCAAGCACTTCCAAAAGAGAGAGAAAGATCCTGATCAAGCTCCACTAGTACTAGTCCCACCCTGAGAACCTGGGGGGGGGGGGAGGAAGAAAAGAGGCGAAAACAAAGGGGGTGAGACATAAAGTCTGGCGAGTACCATAACTTTAACAATACAATTATGAAAGTAATTAGGATAAGGCATAAACTGGTAAAATAAGGAATGATTGTGAAACAAGTGGGCAAGGCAAAACAAACAGGAGGAATATTCTGGCATTAATCTCGCTCCTAATCACTATAGGATAATTGTTATACTGCACGACTACTAGCCACCCTAAAATTTGATCCCGCCTACTGAACACAATAATCATAATGGTAGTTTCGTGTACCCTTAGCTGTCTTCATAGGTGCCGCCTGCCCCTATCTCCACTAGTTGTACCCACTACCCCCATGCGATCGGCTCCCTAACTCGTAGATACCCATGCTGGTCCTACAGTGGGGTGTATCACTCCCCAAAGTGGCAACCCAATACCACTAAAGATGCACGGCTTATATCTACACGATGCAACAATGTCTTACCTACCAGCCCGGGCCCACGCACATGACCCCGTTGGACTTGCGTTGCCACCGTTAACCCGTTTTGACCTCTAACAATCAAACCCAGTAAGCGTGTCCCATCCTCGATCTAACTCGAGCTCACAAAGATACTTAATGGGTTACTGGTTTGACATGGGTCCCCCATGCTTGACACAAGTTTTCCACCTATGCTTGGTCCCCATTAGAATTTTCCAATTAACCCCCTCTTTTTCATGTCTTCTTTAAATGTTTCAATTTGGTTAAGTGTTTCTAATTGTATTTCACATGCCACCCATGTCACCCACTTAACCCCCATGTCCCACCACATGTTTATCTTGGTTAAGTGTTACTTAGTTCATTATAACTGTAACTTTGTAAGACCTCCTACATTAGACTCTCGTTTGCGGTTGCTGGATTTTCCGGGCGGGTTCAGGCAGTCTTATACCGCAAACGTGTCTAACCTCGTGTCATTACAACTGTTACACATTTAATTTATGCCTTCGACCTCTCACATTAGACTACCGTTTGTGGTTGCTGGATTTGTCGGGCGGGTCCGGGCAGTCTTACACCACAAAAGAGTCTAACCTCGTGTCTTAGGCGTTTATTACAAAATTATTTCACCCCAATATGAATTAATTATCCTTATTCAAATTTTCAATAATTTCCAAATTAATTATGTCCATAATTGTCACCTAAATTATGTCCATACTTTTTAGGTATAAAAATTATACCAATTAAGTCTCAATTTAATTATATGCTTTTAAAGCCATTTTATGTCAATTCACAATTTACATAATTAGTATTTTCCCTTTTGTCCCCACGCTATTCGTACATTCAAATATGAAATATGTTAGAATCGCAAATAGTCTAACTTATATATAAAAAAAGAACATCATAACTTGCATAACACATAAAAACAGATCTAATTTGCAAATGGGAATAAAATTGCATAGCCAACAATTTGCATAGATAATGTCATATAGAATCATATATTTGCATAAACTACCATGGATCTAAATATAGATCTAAACATGAAATTGTGAACTTGCGTATATAAATTATGGGTCTCGCTTAACTTGCATATGTGAATATAATTTTCACCCAAAAATGTGAATATAGTTTTTCACCTAAACTTGCATATGGATTTCTACAACTTGCATATGAATTTATCACATGATTTTGCATATAAACTAGCATATGTATATACTTGATTCACATATAAACTTGTGTACAATTCACATATAAACTTGCATAAGATTCATATTCAAACTAACATACAATTTAACATCCCAAACTTGCATACGATTCACACATGAATTAACATTTGATTTAACAACCCAACTTGCATAAGATTCACATATGAATTAACATATGGTTTAACATCCCAAACTTGCATTAGATAAATCAAGTTAAATATGAAATAGATCTACAAAGTTAAACAACATCATGCGATTCAACAGATATGTTCTCATAATCCAGTTACAACCCATCATAATTAATTTAATAATTATATTGTGAAAGAAATAGTACTCACAAACAAAAGAACAGTCTTGTTTTTCTGGGATCTGTATTCTGAAACTGAATTGCTCGCCTTTGATGTAGACTAATTGTTATTCTAATTTAGATTAGATTTGATTTTGATTCTTGCTTCTATCCTGCTTTTGAGTTGAAAGAGAACGATGGCTACTCTAGGTTCACCATTGACAGCATGATGGCTCTTGGTATGAATTAGTGTGATTTTAGGTTGAGGGTTAGGTTGCTTATATAGAATTTTAATTAATTAAGAGCCGTCAGATTAACCTAGAAGCAATCGAGACCATCCAGACAAGATAGAATAACCACCTCAACCCTAATGACTCAGCAGTGAGTCAAAACATCGTCATATTTCAGATCTGCCCGGGGGGTAGGTCGACCCCCAGGTCGACCTGGCCCTTGGGCGGGAGAATTCCTACCCAGCCTGCTCCTCTGTTTGACATTTGAATTTCAAATTTTCTGAACCTGAGCTGTTTTAAATTTATTTAAATTCTGAAACTTCGAAAGGCCATAACTTCTTCATACGGAGTCCAATTCACGCAAACTCGGACTCTATCTCAAGCAGAATTCCGAGACGAACGCAATGGCTTAACCAGTTTCCCTTAATTCTCACATTTGAAATTAAGTATTCTTAAATTTGTAAATTTTAATATTTAAAATCATGGGGTGTTACATTCTCCCCTCCTTAAAGGATTTCGCCCGCGAAATCTCCAAGTTAAGGAGAATGTATATCCTAACATCCAATCATCTATCTACTCAACCATCAAACACAGGAATCCATTGTCCTTATAGGATTTCTAATGCCGTATGAACATATGCAAAAAGTGTGTGTATAAGTTCCTTATCTAATGCAAAATCAGGCGGTCTACTAATCCAGTTGATCTCCTTAATGCAAATCATGATAGTGTCATGCGTCCATTATGCATGCAAAAGAATCCTAACGATACATATTACTTCTACATGTGTGCACAACCATTCATCAGAATGTAGCATCCATATGATAACACAACCATTATACATCCATTAATTTAACTATGCACACACATTTATATGCAATATGAAGGTGATTGAGCCGATCTAGTGCCTAATGTGTGTGTACATGCATCCACAGGCAACCACTCGCAACCATCAATCATATCATGTTTCAAACACATGTTTACATCCATCAGTTTCTACCTAAGGATAAAGAATAGGACCGAGGAGATATACTTAAAAAGGTAGGTATAAGCATGAATAAACTTATGGAAAAAGAGATCAAGGAGGTACCCTTAAAGAGAAAAGGGTAGGTTGCGCGTATTTTCCTCTCAGTCTCCCAAGTCGCGTCTTCCTCGGCATCACTCCATTAAACTTTAACAAGCTTGACTTCACGGTTGCGTAGCTTTTTGACTTCCGTGCGCAAGATATGGGTTGGACTCTTCTTACAGTTGCTTCTTGTTCCACTTCTACTTTCTCTAGTATACTTGGCTCCACCACTTCCATAGATTCATGTAAGCATTTTCGTAGTTGAGAAACATGAAAAACATTATGAACTCCAGCCAGTATCTCGGGTAGCTCTACTCTGTAAGCCATCATCCCAATCCTTTCAATGATAGGAAATGGACCTACAAATCTTGGTGCTAGTTGGAGTTCCAAGCACTTCCAAAAGAGAAGAGAAAAATCCTGATCAAGCTCCACTAGTACTAGTCCCACCCTGAGAACCTGGGGGGGGGGGGGGGGGAAGGAATAAAAAAGGCGAAAACAAAGGGGGTCAGATGTCTGGCGAGTACCATAACTTTAAAAATACAATTGTGAAAGTAATTAGGATAAGGCGTAAACTGGTAAAATAAGGAATGATTGTGAAACAAGTGGGCAAGGCAAAACAAACAGGAGGAATATTCTGGCGTTAATCTCACTCCTAATCACTATAGGACAATTGCTATACTGCACCACTACTAGCCACCCTAAAAGTTGATCCCGCCTACTGAACACAATAATTATAATGATAGTTTAGCATACCCCAAGCTGTCTTCATAGGTGCCGCCTGCCCCTATCTCCACTAGTTGTACCCACTACCCCTATGCGATCGGCTCCCTAACTCGTAGTTACCTGTGCTGGTCCCACAGTGGGGTGTATCACTCCCCAAAGTGGCAACCCAATACCACTAAAGATGCACGGCTTATATCTACACGATGCAACAACATCTTACCAACCAGCCCGGGCCCACACACATGACCCCGTTGGACTTGCGTTGCCACTGTCAACCCGTTTTGACCTCTTACAATCAAACCCAGTAAGTGTGTCCCGTCCTCGATCTAACTCGAGCTCACAAAGATACGTAATGGGTTACTGGTTTGAATTGGGTTCCCCATGCTTGACACAAGCTTTCCACCTATGCTTGGTCCCCAATAGAATTTTCCACTTAACCCCCTTTTATTCATGTCTTCTTTACATGTTTCAATTTGGTTAAGTGTTTCTAATCGTATTTCACATGCCACCCATGTCACCCACTTAACCCCCATGTCCCACCACATGTTTATCTTGGTTAAGTGTTACTTAGTTCATTATAACGGTAACTTTGTAAGACCTCCCACATTAGACTCCCGTTTGCGCTTGCTGGATTTGCCGGGCGGGTTCGGGCAGTCTTATACCACAAACGTGTCTAACCTCGTTTCATTACAACTGTTACGCATTTAATTTATGCCTTCGACCTTTCACATTAGACTACTGTTTGTGGTTGCTGAATTTGCCGGGCGGGTCCGGGCAGTCTTACACCACAAACGAGTATAACCTCGTGTCTTAGGCGTTTATTACAAAATTATTTCACCCCAATATGAATTAATTATCCCTATTCAAATTTTTAATAATTTCCAAATTAATTATGTCCATAATTGTCACCTAAATTATGTCCATACTTTTTAGGTATAAAAATTATACCAATTAAGTCTCAATTTAATTATATGCTTTTAAAGCCATTTTATGCCAATTCACAATTTACATAATTAGTATTTTCCCATTTGTCCCCACGCTATTCGTACGTTCAAATATGAAATATGTTAGAATCACAAATAGTCCAACTAATATATATATATATAAAAAGAACATCACAACTTGCATAACACATAAAAACAGATCTAACTTGCAAATGGGAATAAAATTGCATAGCCAACAATTTGCATAGACAATGTCATATAGAATCATATATTTGCATAAACTACCATGGATCTAAATATAGATCTAAACACGAAATTGTGAACTTGCATATATAAATTATGGGTCTCTCTTAGATTGCATATGTGAATATAATTTTCACCCAAAAATGTTAATATAGTTTTTCACTTAAACTTGCATATGAATTTATCACATGATTTTGCATGTAAACTAGCATATGTATATACTTGATTCACATATAAACTTGTGTACAATTCACATATAAACTTGCATAAGATTCATATTCAAACTAACATACAATTTAACATCCCAAACTTGCATAAGATTCACATATGAATTAACATATGATTTAACAAAACAACTTGCATAAGATTCACATATGAATTAACATATGGTTTAACATCCCAAACTTGCATAAGATAAATCAAGTTAAATATGAAATAAATCTACAAAGTTAAACAACATCATGCGATTCAACAGACATGTTCTCATAATCCAATTACAACCCATCATAATTAATTTAATAATTATATTGTGAAAGAAATAGTACTCACAAACAAAAGAACAGTCTTGTTTTTCTGGGATCTGTATTCTGAAACTAAATTTCTCGCCTTTGATGTAGACAAATTGTTATTCTAATTTAGATTAGATTTGATTTTGATTCTTGCTTCTATCCTACTTTTGAGTTGAAAGAGAACGGCGGCTACTCTAGATTCACCATTGACAGCATGATGGCTCCTGGTATGAATTAGTGTGATTTTAGGTTGAGGGTTAGGTTGCTTATATAGAATTTTAATTAATTAAGAGCCGTCAGATTAACCTAGAAGCAATCAAGACCATCCAGACAAGATAGAATAACCACCTCAGCCCTAATGACTCAGCAGTGAGTCAAAACATCGTCACATTTTAGTTTTGCCCGGGGGGTAGGTCGACCCCCAAGTCGACCTGGCCCTTGGGAGGGAGAATTCCCGCCCAACCTGCTTCCCTGTTTGACTTTTGAATTTCAAATTTTCTGAACCTGAGCTGTTTTAAATTTATTTAAATTCTGAAACTTCGAAAGGACATAACTTCTTCATACGGAGTCCAATTCACGCAAACTCGGACTCTATCTCAAGCAGAATTCCGAGACGAACGCAATGGCGTAACCCATTTCCCTTAATTCTCATATTTGAAATTAAGTATTCTTAAATTTGTAAATTTTAATATTTAAAATCATGGGGTGTTACATTCTCCCCTCCTTAAAGGATTTCGCCCCAGAAATCTCCAAGTTAAGGAGAATGTATATCCTAACATCCAATCATCTATCTACTCAACCATCAAACACAGGCATCCATTGTCCTTACATGATTTCTAATGCCGTATGAACATATGCAAAAAGTGTGTGTATATGTTCCTTATCTAATGCAAAATCAGGCGGTCTACTGATCCAGTTGACCTCCTTAATGCAAATCATGATAGTGCCATGCATCCTTTATGCATGCAAAAGAATCCTAACGATACATATTACTTCTACAAGTGTGCACAACCATTCATCAAAATGTGTAACACCCCGCATTTTCAATATAATTAAAAATATGTAAAAATATGTGTATATGCATAGATAGGTAAATAATGGTGATGTATACTGAAAAATTTATTAATATATGGAAGAGAAGGAAAAAATTAGTTCAATAACAGTGTACGTAACGGAGAAGATAATAAAATAAGGATACTTAATTTAAATACCATGAATTAAGTAAAATGGACATCACCATTGCGTTCGTCTCGAAATTCTACATGAAATAGAGTCCAAATTTTCGAAAATCGGACTCCGTATGAAAGAGTTATGGCCTTCGGAAGATTCAAAACAGTTCAAAATTCGATCCAGGCAGCTGGGCGGGAAATTTCCCGCCCAGAACAGGGCAGGTCGACCTGGGGGTCGACCTAACCAGATCTGGGTAGTTTTTGTCCCTATGACGTGGTTTGACGTGCTATACGAACCGGATGGCTTCTTGGTCAATCCTAGGGCTCTAAAACACTCTCTACACCTATAAAATAATGCCTAGACCTAACCTAATTCATAAACAATTCCTTCTGACGCCTCCATGCCGCCAAACTTCAACCAAACATGGTCGCCGCCCCAAAACCCTAAACTAAATTTCAAGTTCTTCACAAACTCTGGAGTTTAATCAAATCCAGAAGCAAAGTTCTTCATCAACAATTCATGCTCTTCACCAATAATCAAATAAGAAGATTAAATCAGCATTCTACATCAACGACAAATAACTTATTTCTCCAATCCAGTCAGAGTGAGTGGATTTGAACTATATTTGTTGTATTATATTGCTTCTATCGTTTACCATTCCCCATAGTGAATATGATGATAATTTAATAAGATCAGTTATTTTATTTATGCGTACGTTTGAGTTCTCTCCTTTTTATTCTTTCCCCTTTTCATTTTTGGATCTAGGTTATCTCGAACCTAGACGAAATCTTATTATATATATACGTACGATTAAAATATGGGAATATTGGGGCATAATTTATCTTATGCAATCGAGGAATATAACCTGTAATTTGGGGATTGTGGCATAACAATTATTATTGCAAATATTGGGACAATTGGCGAATTGTACATTAGGATTATTCGTTGAAATAAAGTCGAATTGGGGATTTTGGAGCGTATTTCAATAATGAATCTTTGGGTATGCTTTGGAAACATGAATCTATGTTGAATAGTGCGAAACTATGAAATTTGATTTATGATGTTAACATATAATTGTGTAAATTTAATTGGAACTATTGGATATGGAATTGGTATAGTTCAATATTAACAACATGTAATTGGATAACATGGATTGGTGAAATTTATTTGTGACTTGAAAAGTAAGCCTAGAGGGTGAATTAGATTATATGTATGAACGTGGGAATGTTGGGATATATATATTAGGAAAATATTGATTATATGAAATTGGGTATAATTGGATATTGGAAATTGGTATGTTTAGGTATGAATAACACGGAATTGGTGAATTTGGCTATAATTGGATAATTTGGGTAATATGAAATTTGGCTAACTATTATGTAATTGGTGTAGTGAATAACAAATTGGAAATAGGCATAGAAATGAAATGTAATTAAGTTGAATTTGGAACATATGACATGAATTTGGGGTTTGGGTGACAGACGATTGTTAATGAACGCCTATGACACGAGGTTTGGAGCGTTTGTGGTGTAAGACTGCCCGGAACCGCCCGGCAATTCCAGCAACCACAAGCGGATGTCTAATGTGAGAGGTCAACGACAAGAACTAGAGGTGTAACGGTTTATGACAAGAGGTTAGGCACGTTGTGGTATAAGTCTGCCCGGAACCGCCCGGCAAATCCAGCAGCCACGAACGGACGTCTAATGTGAGAGGTCATACATCGTTATGACATTATAAATAAATTAAGAAATACTAACCATAATAAGACATGTGGGTGACATGGGTATGGTTAGAGGGTTAAGTGGGTGATATAAATGACATGTAAAGCATGACTAAGGCAGACTTAACCGTAGTAAGACATGTGTAAGATATGGAAACTATAATTAACGGGGGTTAAGTGGGACACGTGTGACATATGAAACAAAATTTAGATATGCTTAACCAAATGGGACCCGTGACGGTATCATAAATTAATTGAATTGGGTAAAGTTTAAGTAACGGGTTAAGTAAATGGAAGGGTTAAGTCAAATCTAAAATTAATGACAAGAAATGGGGAATGATAAATAACCTATTATGAATAAACTTGAATAAGGCAAGAAAGGATAATAGGTGGAAATTATAACTTATGGGACAAGATATGTTATAGGAAACGATAAGGAATGAGATAACTTAAATGTAAAGATATACTTAAATTAAGTGGTTTGGAAAGGAGAAATGTGAAATTAAAAATGATGTAAGTTATATGAGTGGAAAAGAAGTAAATTAGAATCATATATGTTGGTAAGGTTGAGTAATTCTCTGGGTGCCAGTCTGATGTTGATTTCGGTCTTCGGGGCTGGTGTTTAGAGGGTTATTCTTCTAATCAGTATGTATGTGGGATAAGGCATACTTAACCATGAATTAAGTATAACATGTTGTTGTAACCCAAAAAGGGAATAATTTATGAAATTGGAAAATAACATGTTGTGGGCTTATTAATGGACTTAAGTGGGTTAAGTATAAATTGAATTAATAAGCAAGGTTAACTTGGTGAATACGAAAAAAAGGAAGCTAATGTGAATAACCAAGTTAAATGAGAAAGTTGACGAGGTGGCACAAGCATGAAATAAAGGGTTGGACTTAGGGTCTAATGACATATAAAACTAAGGCGCTTGAAGCAGTCCATACGTTGTAGGATGAATAACCCAACGAGGTATATCATGATGGTGTCATAAGGCACGAGGAGAGCGCACGTTCGCTATTTTGGCGGCTCCAACGGACTGGAAGGGGAAGCACGCGGCTTCTTGAGACGTTAAAGCTGCTCTTGGTAGTCCTCTGTAGTGGTTTAGCATCGGGCTAGGATTACAGAGGTTGGGTCTACGCAGAACAACCAGGTGGATGGGCCTTGACTGCACAAGTAGGGGGCAGTCAGAATGTTGTACGCGGTGGCATTAAGGGTGGTTCGACGATTGCCTCAGGCGGAGGTGGAGGGTCAAGACCAAACGATAGCAAGATCGTCGAATGCCTGTCACCAGCAGCCTAAGGAATGCGAAAAGATAAGAGCTAACCCCTAGAGATCGTTAACCTTTGCTATCAAGGGACGGGTGCGGGGAGACCCTACATGGATGTTTAGATTGTTTACTTGTTATGGGTGGTCGCTTAGCTCATGTGGTCTTTACTAGTTGAGGGAGTGGCTGAGGTGGGGCCATAGCCACCATAGAAAAACCAGACCCGAAGGATATCTGTACATTGGACACTCTTAGAGGCGGGCCCGTACAAATATAAAAAAAAAGCTCCCGACTGAGTTCTGTGTTTTCTGGTGTAGCCCTGCCACGAAACTTGGGTGCACAAGTAGAGATTATGTGCAGTAGAAACATCGAGTACGATTGATGATATGTACGTGGGAAAGTCTAGGTACAACCATGTCTGCTCTGCATGGTGTATCGTAGAGTAGAGGGAATTATTCAGTGATGGAACCAAACTCGATCGAATTGTTCAAGGATAGCAGTCAGTACACTTACGTAGCACAACGATAGTGGTTCTATGCGGATGTAGCATTGTACGTTACTATGGCATAGGATGAGGGACTGCGCATATTACTGTGGCGATACGGAGGAGACCGTGCGAGTGGGGTATCACGGGGTGTACCTCAGTTTGGGGGTAGCTACATATGCACTATATTAGGTTAATCTACTAAGGGATAGATGGGTGCGACGTGTGTGTAAGCTTTGAGTGCTAATAACACGTATAACCTAATAAATAAGAAAGTGTAATTGAACGGTATATGTAGGATTATTCAAGAAGTGTAGTTTAAATTCATTCACACAGAACTTATGTTCTGACCCCTCCTCATAACATTCGCAGGTTAGACAGAGACTTATAGCTTTGGGAATACTGATTTAGCAGTATTGTGATTAAGGTAAAGCTATGTTTTAAATATATTATATTTTACTCCTTCCGCTGTGAGGTGTTTTCCGAACTCTGACATATCTCTTTTCTCTGTCTTTTTCTGCAAGATACTAGAGCAACCAACTCGGGTTTCATTGGATTGGATTTTTGAAGAAAAAAATTGGTCCGTCGGAATCCGGGTTGTCACATCTGGTATCAGAGCTTCGGTTTAGAGATCTTAGGACGACATTGAGTGAACGTATTTGTATTTTCAAAAGTAAATATATATATATATATATATATATAAACCTAGATCCGTATAGTAGCCCACTAGACATGAAAAGAGTTGGGATATCTAGTTTGTACACTAAAGGAATGAATATAGGAATTTTGAGACCCCTAAGAGGATTGGTTAGAAAGTGTACAATATGACTTGATGTTAGAGAAAGAAGATATCCCATAGGATGGAAACTGGAATGTTGGTATTTCAGAGTAGTGGGTTTAGAAGTGTAACCTTAGAAACTAGAAAAAAGGTTGAAACATGAAAAATGGATTAGGAATATATATATGGTTGAGAGAATTGAATTCGCGAAAGTGCCTAGGAAAGCCTAGTGAGTTGAAGACCCGCTGTGAGTCTAACCCAATAATAAACTTTTAAGAACTTGAATCTGTAAAAGAATTTGTGGATTTTTCAAGTTTTAATCTTAAAAGTATTTTTGAAGTATGAGAAATTATTTAGTGCATGATGGGTTTTAAAAGTAAAGTGGGTATATTTTGTAAAACTATGATTTCTTGTTTTAAAAGAATTCTCTCATTAAAAGGTGCATAGTATAGAGCATATATAGCTCGCTAGATTTCATATTATAATATATGAAAGGATTGAAAAGAAAGTGTTGCGTTTTGTAAAAGAAATTCTTTTCTGTTTATTGATTTACAAAGAAATTTTGTTGGGTGGACAAAATAAGTTGGAGGAATAGAATAGATATCTGCACCATATAGCGAATAGTTAACGTTGTAAATAGGAACAATGTAACCTTGATAGTTGTCCTTGTCTACTCCGGTTTCGTGATTTGAAGAAAATGTTTTTGCATTTTATTTTGTGACATGTTTTTTTTATGGTTTGGCAAAAGCAAGTTTTTGAGAAAAAAATAAAAGTTTTACCACATTAATCTTTGGAAGAAGAATGTAATGAAAAGAAAGAAGGTCAAACCATGTTTAAAAATGGAGTAGGTAAGGATTAAGGCCTAGAAAGAACGAGATAAAGTTAAAGCTATTAGAACCAACTGGCAATTGGTTGAGATGAGAAATTCTCTGAGTATCAATCTGATGTTGATTTCGGTCTTCGGGGTTGATACTTAGAGAGTTATTTTCTTTCCAATTTACAGTCAGGGATTAGCCAGTATTAAACTAATGGAAAATTTTCCCGTAGAAGTCATAAGCCATATGAGTCTAGGATTGTTGCTTGAAAGAGAAATATAGGCTAGTAATACACAGCATGGACTAGTAGTGACTACTAGGTAGTGAAGGGCAAGCAAATGTATAGATCCTATTGAGTGGACTCGTGACTAAGTCCTAAGATTCTTGGCCCATAGTTGTAGCTGTGTAGGATACTGTTTGAGTTGAAAACAGAAGAGCTTGTTTGAAATAATAAACTTAAGAAGAAGACTAGCCTAACTAATAAGAAAACGGCTGAATCAATCAAGCAACAAAACGTGACGGTAAAAGAAAATGAAAATCTTAAGAAAAAGATGAATAAATAGGAAATTACTCCAAGATCAGATGGAATAGAAAAGAAAGCTTTCTTATGTGGTTGTGCTTGGACAAGAAAATAGGGAATCTTTACAGAATAGTCATATAAAGATCCAAGTACGATTAGAAAAGAAAAACGGAGGATGTGAATTTTTCCGTTTTACACCTTTTCGTAACATAAGAAATCGAGTTTGGAAAATTACATTTTTCTAAAATTTCGAATTTAATAAAGGATGGTAGGGTTTTGGATGCGACAATTGGGTGAACTATGCTCTTATTTTGTAAGAGTATGGGAAAATTTGGGTGAAAAATGTTTTAATTTTCAAAAATGTTGCATTCATATAGAACTGCAAGTATATTTAGGATGTGAGCATCATGTTTTGAAAGAGTTTTTAAAGTTTGCATACATATAGGTGGATCCAAATTAGGCATACATACTTTACTATGATGTATCTCACTTTGCACATGTGCACAATGTTTGCAACAATTGGATGCACACTTGATGGATGGATATTGCGAGGGGTTATCTATTTTAATGAAATTCTTTAAGGGTGGGAGAATGTAACACCCCGCATTTTTTAATATAATTAAAAATATGTAAAAATATGTGTATATGCATAGATAGGTAAATAATGGTGATGTATAATGAAAAATTTATTAATATATGGAAGAGAAGGAAAAAAGTAGTTCAATAACAGTGTACGTAACAGAGAAGATAATAAAATAAGGATACTTAATTTAAATATCAGGAATTAAGTAAAATGGACATCACCATTGCGTTCGCCTTGAAATTTTACATGAAATAGAGTCCAAGTTTTCAAAAATCGGACTCCGTATGGAAGAGTTATGGCCTTCGGAAGATTCAAAACAATTCGAAATTCGACCCAGGCAGCTGGGCGGGAAATTTCCCACCCAGAACAGGGCAGGTCGACCTGAGGGTCGACCTACCCCAGATCTGGGCAGTTTTTGTCCCTATGACGTGGTTTGACGTGCTGTACAAACCGGATGGCTTCTAGGTCAATCCTAGGGCTCTAAAACACTCTCTACACCTATAAAATAGTGCCTAGACCTAACCTAATTCCTAAACAATTCCTTCTGACGCCTCCATGCCGCCAAACTTCAACCAAACATGGTCGCCGCACCCAAAACCCTAAACTAAATTGCAAGTTCTTCACAAACTTTGGAGTTTAATCAAATCAAGAAGCAAAGTTCTTCATCAACAATTCATGCTCTTCACCAATAATCAAATAAGAAGATTAAATCAGCGTTCTACATCAACGACAAATCACTTATTTCTCCAATCCAGTCAAAGTGAGTGGATTTGAACTATATTTGTTGTATAATATTGCTTCTATCGTTTACCATTCCCCATAATGAATATGATGATAATATAATAAGATCAGTTATTTTATTTATGCCTACGTTTGAGTTCTCTCCTTTTTATTCTTTCCCTTTTTCATTTTTGGATCTAGGTTATCTCGAACCTGGGCAAAATCTTATTATATATATACGTACGATTAAAATATGGGAATATTGGGGCATAATTTATCTTATGCAATCGAGGAATATAACCTGTAATTTGGGAATTGTGGCATAACAATTATTATTGCAAATATTAGGATAATTGGCGAATTGTACATTGGGATTATTCATTGAAATAAAGTCAAATTGGGGATTTTGGAGCGTATTTCAATAATGGATCTTTGGGTATGCTTTGGAAACATGAATCTATGTTGAATAGTGCGCTACTATGAATTTTGATTTATGATGTTAACATATATTTGTGTAAATTTAATTGGAACTATTGGATATGGAATTGGTATAATTCAATATTAACAACATGTAATTGGATAACATGGATTGGTGAAATTTATTTGTGACTTGAAAAGTAAGCCTAGAGGGTGAATTAGATTATATGTATGAACGTGGGAATGTTGGGATATATATATATTGGGAAAATATTGATTATATGAAATTGGGTATAATTAGATATTGGAAATTGGTATGTTTGGGTATGAATAACCCGGAATTGGTGAATTTGGCTATAATTGGACAATTTGGGTAATATGAAATTTGGCTAACTATTATGTAATTGGTGTAGTGAATAACAAATTGGAAATAGGCATAGAAATGAAATGTAATTAAGTTGAATTTGGAACATATGACATGAATTTGGGGTTTGGGTGACAGACGATTGTTAATGAACGCCTATGACACGAGGTTAGGCGCGTTTGTGGTGTAAGACTGCCCGGAACCTCCCGGCAATTCCAGCAACCACAAGCGGATGTCTAATGTGAGAGGTCAACGACAAGAACTAGAGGCGTAACGGTTTATGACACGAGGTTAGGCGCGTTGTGGTACAAGTCTGCCCGGAACCGCCCGGCAAATCCAGAAGCACGAACGAACATCTAATGTGAGAGGTCATACATCGTTACGACATTATAAATAAATTAAGAAATACTAACCATAATAAGACATGTGGGTGACATGGGTATGGTTAGAGGGTTAAGTGGGTGATATAAATGACATGTAAAGCATGACTAAGTTAGACTTAACCGTAGTAAGACATGTGTAAGATATGGAAACTATAATTAAGGGGGGTTAAGTGGGACACGGGTGACATATGAAACAAAATTTAGATATGCTTAACCAAATGGGACCCGTGACGGTATCATAAATTAATTGAATTGGGTAAAGTTTAAGTAACGGGTTAAGTAAATGGAAGGGTTAAGTCAAATCTAAAATTAATGACAAGAAATGGGGAATGATAAATAACCTATTATGAATAAACTTGAATAAGACAAGAAAGGATAATAGGTGGAAATTATAACTTATGGGACAAGATAAGTTATAGGAAACGATAAGGAAGATGAGATAACTTATATGTAAAGATATACTTAAATTAAGTGGTTTGGAAAGGAGAAATGTGAAATTAAAAATGATATAAGTTATATGAGTGGAAAAGAAGTAAATTAGAATCATATATGTTGGTTGGGTTGAGTAATTCTCTGAGTGCTAGTCTGATGTTGATTTCGGTCTTCGGGGCTGGTGTTTAGAGGGTTATTCTCCTAATCAGTATGTATGTGGGATAAGGCATACTTAACCATGAATTAAGTATAACATGTTGCTGTAACCCAAAAGGGGAATAATTTATGAAATTGAAAAATAACATGTTGTGGGCTTATTAATAGACTTAAGTGGGTTAAGTATAAATTGAATTAATAAGCAAGGGTAACTTGGTGAATACGAAAAAAAGGAAGCTAATGTGAATAACCAAGTTAAATGAGAAAGTTGACGAGGTGGCACAAGCGTGAAATAAAGGGTTAGACTTAGGGTCTAATGAAAGCAGTTCGTACGTTGTAGGATGAATAACCCAACGAGGTAGATCATGATGGTGTCATAAGGCACGAGGAGAGCGCATGTTCGCTATTTTGGCGGCTCCAACGGACTGGAAGGGGAAGCACGCGGCTTCCTGAGACGTTAAAGGTGCTCTTGGTAGTCCTCTGTAGTGGTTTAGCTTCGGGCTAGGATTATAGAGGTTGGGTCTACGCGGAACTACCAGGTGGGTGGGCCTTGACTGCACAAGTAGGGGGCAGTCAGAATGCTGTACGCGGTGGCATTAAGGGTGGTTTGGCGATTGCCTCAGGCGGAGGTGAAGGGTCAAGATCAAACGATAGCAAGATCGTCGAACGCTTGTCACCAGCAGCCTAAGGAATGCGAAAAGACAAGAGCTAACCCCTAGAGATCGTTAACCTTTGCTATCAAGGGACGGGTGCGGGAAGACCCAACATGGATGTTTAGATTGTTTGCTTGTTAGGGGTGGTCGCTTAGCTTGTGTGGTCTTTACTAGTTGAGGGAGTGGCTGAGGTGGGGCCATAGCCACCATAGAAAAACCAGACCCGAGGGATATCTGTACATTGGACACTCTTAGAGGCGGGCCCGTACAAATATAAAAAAAGCTCCTGACTGAGTTCCGTGTTTTCTGGTGTAGCCCTGCCATGAAACTTGGGTGCACAAGTAGAGATTATGTGCAGTAGAAACATCGAGTACGATTGATGATACGTACGTGGGAAAGTCTAGGTACAACCATGTCTGCTCTGCGTGGTGTATCGTAGATTAGAGGGCATTATTCGGTGATGGAACCAAACTCGATCGAATAGTTCGAGGATAGCAGTCAGTACGCTTATGTAGCACAACGATAGTGGTTCTATGCGGATGTAGCGTTGTACGTTACTATGGCATAGGATGAGGGACTGCGCATATTACTGTGGCGATACGGAGGAGACCGTGCGAGTGGGGTATCACGGGGTGTACCTCAGTTTGGGGGTAGCTACATATACACTATATTAGGTTAATCTACTAAGGGATAGATGGGTGCGACGTGTGTGTAAGCTTTGAGTGCTAATAACACGTATAACCTAATAAATAAGAAAGTGTAATTGAACGGTATATGTAGGATTATTCAAGAAGTGTAGTTTAAATTCATTCACACAGAACTTATGTTCTGACCCCCTCCTCATAACATTCGCAGGTTAGACAGAGACTTATAGCTTTGCGAATACTGATTTAGCAGTATTGTGATTAAGGTAAAGCTATGTTTTAAATATATTATATTTTACTCCTTCGGTTGTGAGGTGTTTTCCGAACTCTGATATATCTCTTTTCTCCGTCTTTTTCTGCAGGATACCAGAGCAACCAACTCGGGTTTCGGTGGATTGGATTTTTGAAAAAAAATCGGTCCGTCGGAATCCGGGTTGTCACAGAATGTAGCATCCATATGATAACACAACCATTGTACATCCATTAATTTAAATATGCACACACATTTATATGCAATATGAAGGTGATTGAGCCGATCTAGTGCCTAATGTGTGTGTACATGCATCCACGGGCAACCACTAGCAACCACTTGCAACCACTCGCAACCATCAATCATAACATGTTTCAAACACATGTTTACATCCATTAGTTTCTACCTAAGGATAAAGAATAGGACTGAGGAGATATACTTAAAAAGGTAAGTATAAGCATGAATAAGCTTACGGAAAAAGAGACCAAGGAGGTACCCTCAAAGAGAAAAGGGTAGGTTGCGCGTATTTTCCTCTCAGTCTCCCAAGTCGCGTCTTCCTCAGCATCACTCCATTAAACTTTAACAAGCTTGACTTCACGGTTGCGTAGATTTTTGACTTCCGTAGGAAAGATATGAGTTGGAACTCTTCTTACAGTCGCTTCTCGTTCCACTTCTACTTCCTCTAGTATACCTGGCTCCACCACTTCCGTAGATTCATGTAAGCATTTTTGTAGTTGAGAAACATGAAAAACATTATGAACTCCCGCCAGTCTCTCGGGTAGCTCTACTCTGTAAGCCATCGTCCCAATCCTTTCAATGATAGGAAATGGACCTACAAGGTGATAGCTTTCCTACGGATCCAAAGCGAATGACATTCCTCAAAGGAGATACTTTAAGGAACACCCTATCTCCAACCTTAAACTCAAGGTCGGTCTTTCTTTTGTCTACGTATGACTTCTTTCTATCTTGTGCAGCCTTCATCCGTCTTCTTATCAAGCCCACCTTTTCTGAGGTCTCTCTAATCATGTCTGGCCCAAGTACGAGGTTGTCTGTAGACTCCCACCAACAAGTTGGTGATCAGCATGGTCTTCCATATAAAGCTTCGAAGGGCGCCATTCCTATGGTGGCTTGGTAGCTATTGTTGTAGGCGAATTCCACTAAAGGAAGATGATCCTCCTATGTCCCTCCAAAGTCAAGAATACACAATCTCAAGAGGTCTTCTAATACTCTGTTCACCCTTTCCGTCTGACCATCGGTTTGGGGGTGATAGGTCGTGCTTAAGCATAATTGGGTGCCTACTGCTTCTTGCAAACTCTTCCAAAACTCGCTCGTAAAGATAGGATCTCGATCGCTCACTATGGTGGAGGGTATCCCATGGAGTCGAACTATTTCTTTGAGATAAATGGATGCTAGGGACGAGGCAGTCCTTCTACTTTTAATAGGTATAAAGTGAGCGCTTTTAGTGAGCCTGTCCACTATTACCCAAATACTGGTATTGCCTCTTCTTGACCTTGGCAACCCATCAACAAAGTCCATCGAAATGTTATCCCACTTCCACTGTGGGACCTCGAGAGGATGAAGCAGACCATCGGGCTTCTTCTACTCCGCTTTGACTTGCTGGCATATCAAACACTCAGCGACGAACTCAGCTACATCACTCTCCGCCTGGGTGTATGGTCAGTTTGGAATGGTGCGCCTCTTCGAGAACCGTCTTCACTAAATCCCTTACTTGTGGGACGCATAATCTTTCATCCCGTCTCAACCAACCCCTATCATCGATGGAGTATCTATTGAGGTGACTAGAAGTCTCACCCCTAACTAGCTTTTCTATCACATCAACTAACTGAGGGTCTTCTCGTTGCGTGGTTCCTATTGAGTCCAAAAGAGTAGGCTGCACCTCTAGTGATGCTAACAGCCCAGGAACAATTTCAGAGGAGGGTCTAAAATTAAAGTTTGCTATATATTCCAAACTTTTCCTTTCTACAAAGAGAGGACTCAAGGTCAGCTTTTTCCTACTTAAGGCATCTGCTACCACATTGCGCTTGCCTGGGGTATAGGAAAACTCAAAATCATAAGAGGCCAGAAATTCCATCCACCTTTGCTATCTTAAGTTAAGATCCTTCTGCGAGAAAAGATACTTCAACGATTTATGGTCGGTATACAATTCAAACTTCTCACCTAGGAGATAATGGCGCCAAGACTAAGCGCAAAGACGATAGTAGTCAACTCTAGATCATGGGTTGGGTAGTTTTTCTCATGTACTTTCAACTGTCTGCCTCCATAAGCTACTACCTTCCCTTCTTGCATCAAGACAACACCTAGTCCCGTACTACATGCATCCGTGTATATGGTAAACATCTTGCTCCCATCCGGCAATGTAAGAACTGGGGCTGTTGTTAGAGCCCTTTTCAACCGTTGAAAAGCAATATCGCAATCCAAATCCCAAGCGAAAGTTAGGTTCTTCTTCGTTAATCTTGTGAGTGGGGCTGAGATTTTAGCAAAGTCTTTAATGAATTTTCGGTAAAAGCCCGCTAGCCAGAGAAAGCTTCGGACTTCGGTTGCATTCCGTGGAACCTTCCAATTTTGCACCGCAACTGCTTTTGCGGGGTCCATGGCTAACCCCTCTTTGGACACCACATGTCCAAGAAACCTCACCTCTTCTCTCCGAAAATGGCATTTGGAGAATTTGGCCTTCAGCTGATGTGTACGAAGAGTATCCATGACTTCCCTTAAATGCAAAGCATGCTCTTCTTCATTCTTCGAGAAGATCAAAATGTCGTCTACGAAGACCACCACAAACTTATTAAGGAATTCTCTAAACACCCTACTCATCAAGTCAACGAAGTAAGCGGGTGGGTTTGTCAAGCCGAAAGGCATGACAAGCCATTCGAAGAAACCATCCGGGGTTCTGAACGCGGTCTTATCAATGTTGTCTTTAGCCACTCTTAGCTGATGGAACCCGGTAGCCAAATCTTGTTGGGAGAAAACAGACGCACCTACAAGCTGATCAAACAAGTCATCTATTCTTGGGAGTGGGTGCCTATTCTTCTTGGTCAGCTTGTTCAACTCCCTATAATCAATGCATAGGCGAAGTGAACCATCCGCTTTGGTTGAGAATACTACTGGAGCACCCTATTCAGAAGTACTCCGCCTTATAAACCCCTTTTCGAGAAGCTCTTTGACTTGCTTACTGAGCTCTTTTCTCTCCCTAGGAGCCATGTGTCTAATGGGTAGAGCTACGGGTTTTGCATTATCAACAAGATATATACGGAAGTCTATCTCCCGCTTTGGAGGTAATCCCTTCACCTCTTCAAATACATCTGCGTATTCATGGACTACACTAACAGACTGCAAGTTTTCAACAGACGCATCAAGAGATTCTAGGTAACTAAGCATAATAGAATGTATGGGGTTACAAGAGATTTCAAGAGTGTTGCCAAGGCGAGTCATAAGTCGAACCACTTTCTTTTCACAATCGAGGATGGCACCATTACTGGATAACCAATCCATGCCTAGAATCAATCCATAGCCCGTGAAGCCAAGAACAAAGGCGTTGCATTCAAACTCAACGCTCAAAATAGACAATCTCAAATCCTGACAAATCATTGAAAGATGAGCCGAACCACCAATAGGATTTGAGACTACTATGGGATCCGTAACTAGACTAGTATTTAGGTGCAGTGTTTCAACTAACGAAGCAGACACAAACGAGTGTGAAGCACCAGAATCAAATAAAGTACGAACATGATGATCAAATAGAAAAACCAAACTTTCAACAGAAATGTTTCTACCTCTCTCCTGTCCTAGTGCCATGAGAGCCTGAATCTGCCCTCTTGCCTGCCCTGGTGCCATGAGAGCCTTAATTTGCCCTCTTGCCTGCCCTGGTGCCATGAGAGCCTGAATCTGCCCTCTAGAAGTGGACCATGTTCTTTGCCCTTGCCCTTGTTTCCTCGGGCAGTCTTTAATTAGATGTCCTGCCTCTCCACAGTGGAAACAACCAGTTTTCTTCTTCTTCCTACAGTCCTTGCTTAGATGGCCTGGTGTTCCACAATTAAAGCACCTTTTCTTTCCTTTGCTATTGTTGTCCTTACCACCTTTCTTAAGTTGCTGCTGTGACTTCTTTTGATCCCCTTTCTTTTCTGGTGCCTTATTAGCGTTAGCGCCTTTCTCCTCTTCATGCATAAGCGCCATGTAAACTAGTTTCTCAAAGGTAGCCCCCATAGGAATGTGGGTCATAGCTAACCCATGTAGGGGCTTAATCAAACCTTTAACGAACCTGAGGGCCTTCTTTTCAGGTGTGTTCACCAAGTCTAAGCTAAACCTCGCCAATTGATCGAACTTGTTGACGTACTCCTTTATTGATAAATTCCCCTGCTTCAATGCCAAGAATCTTTCCATGTATAAGTTCTCTTCTGCTCGTGAGAGAAATTTCATCATGAACCTATGTCTGAAATCCATCCACGTCTCTACTGGACGCTATCCATTCGTGACCTCCCACAAAAACAAGGCTTCATCCTTCATTAACCATGCGGCCAATTGGACCTTCCTTCCATCTTCTACCTCGAAGATACCAAACAAGTCTTCTACCTCCTTAAGCCAATTTCGAGCTTCAACAAACGTCTCTGGTTCGTGAAAAGGTTTTCCGCCCATTGCTCGAAAGTCTTTGCATATCTTTGAAGAAGTATCAACACAGGGAGGGGGAGGAGGAGGAGCGGCTGCAGTTGGGGGAGGAGGGATGTCTGCTGGGCCTACGGCGGTGGCCCTAGCCTCCAAATACCTTCTGAACTAGGTTGGTATCGGTATTCCCTCGGGTATCTCGGGTAACCCAGACATGCTGAAAAGAAAATGAAGAGATTCAAAACGGAGAATTCGAAAGAAAGATATATGGCTCTTGGGGGTTATGATTTTAAAACAAATTTTTCTCTTGAAAATACTCTCCTTAAAACATACTTTTGAAAGTATTTCTTTATAAAAACGCTTTTGAAAAACAGTTTTTCAAAATATCTTATCTGTTAACCTTCAGCTCTGATACCACGTGTAACACCCCACGTCCATTAATGTCACTCTCAAAGGGAATGCATTAACTTTCATGGAGTATTATTGGTGAATAAAACATAATATAACAAGACAGATACATATATTGGTACTTGAAAATTTTCAAAACAACATTTATTGCAGTGGAGAAATAGTTTGATTACAACAACATCATAAACCAACAGAAAAAAACCAAGTACACTTAGTAACCATCTTGACAAATTGTTTTCTGAGTACATAAAATAAAAAGCATAACCCCAACATAAGTAGCCAAAAAAGAGATGAGATGAACTTTAATTTTAGCAATCCAAGCACTTCCAAAAGAGAGAGAAAGATCCTGATCAAGCTCCATTAGTACTAGTCCTACCCTGAGAACCTGGGGGGGAGGGGGGAGGAAGAAAAGAGGCGAAAACAAAGGGGGTCAGACATAAAGTCCGGCAAGTACCATAACTTTAACAATACAATTATGAAACTAATTAGGATAAGGCATAAACTGGTAAAATAAGGAATGACTGTGAAACAAGTGGGCAAGGAAAAACAAACAGGAGGAATATTCTGGCATTAATCTCGCTCCTAATCACTATAGGATAATTACTATACTGCACCACTACTAGCCACCCTAAAAGTTAATCCCGCCTACTGAACACAATAATCATAATGGTAGTTTCGTGTACCCCTAGCTGTCTTCAGAGGAGCTGCCTGCCCCTATCTCCACTAGTTGTACCCACTACCCTCATGCGATAGGCTCCCTAACTCGTAGATATCCATGTTGGTCCCACAGTGGGGTGTATCATTCCGCAAAGTGGCAACCCGATACCACTAAAGATGCGCGGCTTATATCTACACGATGCAACAACGTCTTACCTTCTAGCCCGGGCCCACGCACGCACATGACCCCATTGGACTTGCGTTGCCACCGTTAACCCATTTTGACCACTTACAATCAAACCCAGTAAGTGTGTCCCGTCCTCGATCTAACTCGAGCTCACAAAGATACTTAATGGGTTATTGGTTTGAAATGGGTCCCCCATGCTTGACACAAGCTTTCCACCTATGCTTGGTCCCCACTAGAATTTTCCACTTAACCCCCTTTTATTCATGTCTTCTTTACATGTTTCAATTTGGTTAAGTGTTTCTAATCATATTTCACATGCCACCCATGTCACCCACTTAACCCCCATGTCCCACCACATGTTTATCTTGGTTAAGTGTTACTTAGTTCATTATAACCGTAACTTTGTAAGACCTCCCACATTAGACTCCCGTTTGCGGTTGCTGGATTTACCGGGCGGGTTCGGGCAGTCTTATACCGCAAACGTGTCTAACCTCGTGTCATTACAACTGTTACGCATTTAATTTATGCCTTCGACCTCTCACATTAGACTACCGTTTGTGGTTGCTGGATTTGCCGGGCGGGTCCGGGCAGTCTTACACCACAAACGAGTCTAACCTCGTGTCTTAGGCGTTTATTACAAAATTATTTCACCCCAATATGAATTAATTATCCCTATTCAAATTTTCAATAATTTCCAAATTAATTATGTCCATAATTGTCACCTAAATTATGTCCATACTTTTTAGGTATAAAAATTATACCAATTAAGTCTCAATTTAATTATACGTTTTTAAAGCCAATTTATGCCAATTCACAATTTACATAATTAGTATTTTCCCATTTGTCCCCATGCTATTCGTATGTTCAAAAATGAAATACGTTAGACTCGCAAATAGTCTAACTTATATATATATATATATATATATATATATATATATATATATAAAAGAACATCACAACTTGCATAACACATAAAAACAGATCTAACTTGCAAATGGGAATAAAATTGCATAGCCAACGATTTGCATAGACAATGTCATATAGAATCATATATTTGCATAAACTACCATGGATCTAAATATAGATCTAAACATGAAATTGTGAACTTGCGTATATAAATTTTGGGTCTCGCTTAACTTGCATATGTGAATATAATTTTCACCCAAAAATGTGAATATAGTTTTTCACCTAAACTTGCATATGGATTTCTACAACTTGCATATGAATTTCTACTACTTGCATATGAATTTATCACATGATTTTGCATATAAACTAGCATATGTATATACTTGATTCACATATAAACTTGTGTACAATTCACATATAAACTTGCATAAGATTCATATTCAAACTAACATACAATTTAACATCCCAAACTTGCTTAAGATTCACATATGAATTAACATATGATTTAACAACCCAACTTGCATAAGATTCACATATGAATTAACATATGGTTTAACATCCCAAACTTGCATAAGATAAATCAAGTTAAATATGAAATAGATCTACAAAGTTAAACAACATCATGCGATTCAACAGACATGTTCTCATAATCCAATTACACCCCATCATAATTAATTTAATAATTATATTGTAACGACCCGTACTTTTGGCAGTCAAATATTTAATTTAATTTATTTAATTTAAATATTTTATTTGGAATATCGATGGAATTTAATATTGAATTCGTTATTTAAACGAAGTTCGAACGTTATATGTTTATATATTATAAATCGAGCTTGAAATAGCGCTGCAGTTCGTAAATTGAAGTTTTGAACTTCAATTGAGAATACATGATCCGATATAAGTTGGATTTCTGTGAAATAAGAAACTTTGGAACCGTATTGACGATAATTTTCATATGAAAGAGAAAAATTCAGATTTCGTGTTATATTTTGTTATTTATGGCTAAATCAAATTTTGGAAAAAACGCTATGGAAATCGTTATCGGCCATTAAAATGGCCATTTTGCAAACGGACTTGGTTTTCGATGAAAACAGTTTCATTGAGACCGTAACGTTAAATTATTGCACGATGTCAAATGGCGTGACAAACCGATGTCGTATGTGACCACGGTAGCCGTAAACGCCCGTTCATTTTCTGTAGCGCGTATTTAAATAAATAAATGGGTATTTGAGTGTAACTTTCACAATGAACGGTCAAGAAATCCTCCCTTTCTCCATTAATTTTCGGTCCATTTCTTCATAAAATCCAAGAGAACCCAACTGCAAAAATGACGAGCTCTTTGAGCTCTTTAGTTTAACCGGTGGTGATGGGTTATGATTAACCCTAGCGGCCGGAATGTGATCGACGGAGCACCAAAGTTTTTAGCGTTTTTGGAGAGGATAGGTGTGCCGGGTTTATCGAGACGGGTGGCACAGACGTGGGGCGGGAAGGCGGAGGGACTGACATGATCTGATGTCGCTCCGGCGGACTCCAGGTGGTTGCGGTGGGTGGTTCTTCGAGGCAGTTGGGTTGGGGTTTCAACGAAGCGAGGATCTGAAGCGAGAAATAAATGTTCTCGGCTGAACTCCTTAATCAAAGTAAATAAAGATTAATTTTTATAATTAGGGATTTAACTTTTTTTAAATAAGTATTAACTTAAGTGTTAATCTACTTGCAGGAAAATTGAACCCGTGTGAACAAAAGTAGACTGAACAAAAGAGAAAAAGGATCGGACATAATATTTTTAATGTAATTAAGGTTCAAAGTTCAATTAATTTAGTTAATTAGAAATTAACTAGTTTATTAATTAAGTTTAAGTAAGTTATTTTAATTTAGCGTTAATGATTATTAGATTAAAGAAGTTAATTAGTGATTAATTAAAGTTAATTAAGGGTTAGTTAGATTTATAAATTTTGTTAACGGAAACTTATTTGGGATATAAGTGAAAATTTAGTTTAATGAAATTAGAAATTAGAAGATAGTTAATTAATATTTAATTAGTTTAGTTAAATCATTTAGAGTAAAAATGTTAATAACTTGTTATCCTGTTATCAGAATTCAACAAACCATATACCGTTGGGATCGTATTTTCGAGCCGGACATTTTGGAGCTAACCTAGACAAGATTGAAAGCAGCAGCATTTTTCAATAAAATTAAACGACCGTTTAATTTTACTGGAATCGAACCATCCAATGAAAACAACTCAAGGTGAGTTAAACTCACTCAGTTTTCCCATTTATATTTTATATAAATTAGGTTTTTATTTGTGTGCTCTGCTTGCTGATGGTTGCCTATTTGCTAGTTATACGTTGTTTGTTGATTTAACTGATGGAATTAAACTGTGTTTAATTTCAGTGAAATACCAAATCGTTAGGTTTACGATTGGTCCCAATAAAGGTAACTTACCTTATTGGTCACGTTTATTTTATAAACGTGTTTAAATTGTTTAATTGTTTGCATTCCTTGTGGTTGATGTTAAATGGCCGTTATTTATTGTTATCAGTTAAATGAAACTGAATGATCTGGTTTGTGATAACCGATTGTAACAACCCGAAAATCTGGGCCAGTTTAAAATTTTTATTTTGGCAATTTTAGCGAATTTTGATTATTTAAAATGAATTATTTTAAATAAAATCAACGAGAAATTTATTTTGAATAGAATTCGATCGTATATATTATATACGTCGTCGTTTGAATATAAATGTTTATATATAATTATAAATAGAATTGAAAATGGCGCGGTAGTTCGATAATTCGATTTCAAACTTCAATTGAATGTACCGGGTGCAAAACAATCCGGATTTTAGCAAAACCAAAAACATTAGAATCTATTTGAGAATATCTTTCCAACGAATCCGAAAGATCGAAATTTCATAGCGGGAATCAAAAGATATGTCCAGTTGAAAATTCTGAATAGTCGCTATGGAATTCAGGCCCTTAAAAATGGACATTTTGCAAATGACCTCGGATTTCGACGAAACCAGTTTTGTTGGGTCCGTGGTGTCAAGTTATTGCTAGGTTTCAAATTTCATAATTTTTCGAATCAATATGTGAGTGTGGCAAAGGAAAACGCATTTGACTAGTTTCAGTTGATTTTAATCGACTGGAAAATGATCATTTTTCCAACGGTCTCAGAATTCAACGAAACTAGTTTTGTTAGGACCGTATCGTCAATACGAAGCTAGAAAATATTTTTCGAGAATTTTTAGAGTTAGTATGTGACCCCGGTAATTTGAAATGTACGTTTAAAATTCAATATAGTGATTTAAATGTAAATTTAAACGGAAACTGATCAAAACGATCAGTTCAGCTTACGATACATATCTCATTGTGTCCGGAAGGGGGGTAATTAGCTAGGGACGACAGGCGGTGGGCCTCGTTTCGAGGTCGTATGTGAAAGTCAACTTTTTGCAAAATAAAATAATAATAAAAAAAAAAACCCTTTTTCCTTTATCTCTACCCCCCCTCCTTTCAAAAACAAATTGACAAATCTGAAAAAAAAAAAGAGGCGCGACAGAACCCTCCTACCCCACGACGTCTCCGCCTCGCTGGCGCCTCCAGCCCCTCGATCATGGCGCGACCTCCTTCCCCATCGACACTCCCTCTCCCCCTTCCCCTCGATCATGGTGCGACCCCTCCCCTCTCAGCCGAATCGAGCCCGACAACCCATCTTCCACCCGCAAGCCAAAACCCCCGCACCTGACGCCGACCACCAGAGCCGCCTTCCACCTGAAAGCAACGCCCCTTTTCCATATTCCAAATGTGAGATTTATTTATTTTTATCCTTACTTAATTTCAGTTTAATTTAATTTAAATGCTAGGACAAAGTTATGATTTTTATTTTGTTTAAAGTTTATATTTTTACAAATTTAGGGTTAGGATGTTTATTTATTTAAGGTTAAATTTTTAGTTAGAAAACGATTTCAAAATGTGATTTTTATATATTGAACATCGAAGTAAAAATGTGATTTTTATATATTGAACATCGAAGTAAAAATGTGATTTTTATATATTGAACATCGAAGTAAAAATGTGATTTTTATATATTGAACATCGAAGTAAAAATTCGATTTTTATATATGTAGTGGCTACGGGCGTAGAAAGTGATAAGAGACGAGAACAATGAAGATTTCCTGCATTTGAAGTGTCGTGGAGTTAGGATAGCTATCGGTGAGAACTTCTCACTCTTCAATTTCTTTTTCTAGTTATATATATATACTAGGATGTAGACGGTGTTTAGTAGCACCCGACACCCGTCATCCACAGACCATGGATGGCTTGTTTGTTAAATTGTTTGGTTGTGTGGTTAGTTAGATTATTTGGTTTGAATTGAATTGTTTGGTGAAGTGAATTGATTTGATTGATGTGTGAATGGCGTGGGCCTTCACTAGACCGGGGATAAGGCTAGGCCTTGTCCCGTTTCTAGTATCGTGCCGTTATGCCGCCGAAATTTTCTAAAAATAAGTTAGAAAAATAAAGATAACATTTTATTTAATAAATGAACCGAATAGAATATTCATAGGTTGAATAAAATAGTTTGATCGTTAAAAATATAATTTTTACCGTGAATGTGAATAAATAAATATTCATTTACAAACCGGACGGTTTGTTTATGTACACCTATTTGAAGGACATTGATTAGGACGATAAATTTTACACATCGCCCAACTGCACAAATAAAAATCTGTGTTTGATTGCTTGAAACCCCACACGGGTATTGGGATGATATTTGACGTACACTAATCCCGATTGTTTAGTTGTATGTCGATCGATTGATTGACAGGCTGTTATAAGCGTTGAATATTTATATTTGATGCTTATACAGTGTAGAATGCACTTTGGATGATGGTTGATTATTCATCGTTGTTGATATATACATGTGTCGTAGAAAATCCATATAATTAACATTATATATGGTAATTGATTGGGCCTCATTCCAGTTTCGAAATAGAAATATTTAAAATAGGAATATTTGAAATAGGAATATATGAAGCCGTATTGATTAGATTGACGCCATTTTGACGTGAACGATATTTATATCGATTTTATTCATTTTATAATGAATATCGAAAGTGATTTCAAAATCTGATATTTTGAAAAGAATTGAATATAAATAAATTCGAATTGAAATTGAAAATAAATAAATTCGAATTGAAATCGAATATAAATGAATTTGAAATGAAATTGAATTGAATTGAAATCGAACTGAAATTGAATTAGAAATCAATTTGAAATGAATTTAAAATGAATTTAAATTGGAATATTCAATTTTGATTTGAAATTGAATATGAAGTTGAAACCGTTTTGAAAATGAATTTAAAAACGATTTATAAAACACGTTTTGAATTGAAATCGACGAAGTATATATTATATATATTATATATATAATATAATGGCCTGAATAGAACGCGCCGCGCTGCGGCAGTTCGCGAATTTCGACCATTGACTTCGAACGGATATTACGGGAGATCCGACCGTCGGATTCTCCTAAAACCGGAACCGTTGGGTTCGTATCGAAAAGAGCTTTCTAACGAATATTAGAAATTTGAAATCTAACGGTTGGATTTGGAATTATGTCCAAATCAAATTTGAAAAAGGTCGTTGTAAGTGCAGTTCGATGGCCGTTGATGGAAATCGACTGTACGGGCCTTGATAAAATTATTAAAAATAGTAATAATTTATGTAAAATCATAAGAAATGATTTGTGAAGATTTAGGATGAAAAACTCCATATTTGAAAAGATAAAAATAGATTTTTATCGTAATGAACTAGTTTTGAACTAGAATTATAATTCTATTTATTTTTAAATAAATAAATTGAATTCGAAAGGGTTTTAAAAATAACCAGAATTTCCAATGATTGCATTGGAGTGGATTTGAATCGAAATTGTCTTCGGAATATTTCGATGTTGGAATTCGTGATTATACAGATGTTGTTATGGAAATTTGAAAGATATATATTTATATCGTTATTTCCAATACGACATTTGTTAATCGTAGAATTTGATATTGAATATAAGCCGATATATTTTCTATTCAGAGCCTTGTATTGAATATCAAATGTGATTTGGGTTTGTCGTGAATGGTGTCTTCACTAACACTGTTCTTGAACCCAGTTGAGAAAAGATTAAATGTTTTTATTTATATTTAATGAAGTGTACCAATTAAATAATATTTAATTGGAATTGAATTGATATTGATTTTTGGGTTTATCGTGGACAGTGTTTTAAATAACACTCGTTCTTTAACCCGATAATTAATAGAATGTGACTTTGGGTTTATCGTGAACCGTGTTTTTAAATGACACGGATTCTTTAACCCAGTTAGCGATTAAAACTAAGTGGAGTTTTAATGAATCTTTAATTAGATTGTAATGATCGAGAATGGAGTATCACCAGTTTTGCTCCAGGCGATAGTTAAATCTTTAATTAGATTTGAACGTGAAATGGTAATTGAATTTACCGATAACACCGTGGTGTTAGATATGAAGTAGGACCAGTTTTACTTCATGGGATGAATAGGTTGGGATTGGGAAATTAAAACAAATGATTACTTCGGTAAGGTTCGCTAATCCCGACTAGTTTTGAATTGATATTCAAAAATAGATTAAAGAATAAATTCAAGGAATTTATCTTGGATAAAATTAATGGGAACCTTTCCCTATGAATGTGAAATTTAGAAACTAACTGTCGGTTAGCCAAGCAGAATGGTTTTCTGGATATTGATCTGATGTTGGTTTCGGCCTTCGGGGTTAATATTTGGGGAATTATTCTCTTGATTAATTTACGGTTAGTGACTGATGAATTGGAATGAGGCGTATGTTGTGTTTGTGTAACACTTATTTAAAATATACGCGAGTTATTCGGAAAGACCGGGTTTATCCCATTCTGAATAACTGATACGACGATAAGTCGAAGATGAAGACGGTGGTCGAAGACCGGAAGTCTTCACGTCGTTTGGGTGATTACTGATAATCTCGATTGGGCTGTACACCCAAGATGAGGGAAACAGTTGGTGTTCGTCCAGACGTACTTGGAGATGGATGGATATGCGAGGAAAGTGCCTCCGGTTTCGTTCAGACCCAGAACGGACTTGTAAATGGACTGTGTGTCTGACATTGGATTTTAGTCCGTGTGATTGATCTCTATTAAATATATATCTGTTTGGCGGCGGAGAATTTATTCTCTTGCTTAACGCCCTTCTCTAAGACGTACGAGCTCAGGGGTTATATATTGATGGATATCAAACGCATGGAGTGAATTGCTTGTGTGGCATACCTAAGTGGAAATTGATCGAGGCTTCTGTTGAAAAGCAAAGTCTTGTGGTTGATGATCGAAGCACGGCCTTTGTGGCATAGCTTTGTGTAACGTTTACTTCGCGAGTTTCACACCCGGTATGAACCAAAAACGGGAGACGGACCTCAGGGAGGGCATGCGTTTCCTTCTAGCTAAAAAGTGGCGTCGGTGGTTTTACATGCCCTGACGAGTTTGACTTATGTGGTTGTTGCTGTTGCGAGGCGCCTCGGATTGATCGGTCGTTCTCGAACCGATGGAGTCATTTAGTTGGCTCATTTACGCCACAAAGGGCGGGGAAACGTAGTGTTCAGGCATTTTAATCCACATCGGTGGACCGGCCCTGACGATCCAAGGGTCACTCGAGCTCTGATCCTAAGACTCGGGCTAGACAGTCTCGAATCGGTTGAGGAATATCTTTTGCCTCGGTTCATAGATGGAAACCCAATTTCCAAATACGTGACTTTGCGATTTTGATTGTATAACCTATATATGGCGACATAGTGGTATGGGGCATTCATGCCGCCTATGATTGATACTTATGATTTGAAGTTGTTTTATACACTATACACTTATAATAGTATCAAATGATTTCTTTTAAACGTATCAAACATTCTTGGCTATTATAAGGTAAAAACCCTATCCCCCGGCTTGCGTTGCATTGTGTGATAGGACCTGGGTCTTATAATAGCTTCATTTTTCTTTATTTAGCATTGCGTTGTTGTTTTATGCACTGGTGTTCTTGGGAGGAAACCCGTTCCGTGTTATACGGCGTGGTCCCTTGATTTACCTAACTTTAAAATAAAGATTAATAACTGTTTTAGTTCTCACACCAGTCACATGACTGACCTGGAGTTTATTGTTTTAACCTAAACTCTGGGTGCCCTTATTTTGACACGGGCAGCTAGTAGTTTTGGTTTTGCAGATTTATATTCACAGGATCCTGGTTTACAGCTGGAACGATATCCGAAAAGCTTTGTATTCGTATATCTCTTCTAGTTGTATATTGTATTATTTTCCGCTGCGATGTATTTAAATGTAATTTAAATCTCTGATATTTCTATGTAATATTTATTTGTTTATACTCTGTATATTCTTGTAATCTGATGCATTGTTGTAATATACAATGAAATGTTCTTCTGTATGCGTTCTGTTGTGGCTTGTTCTCGAACTATCCGCTCTTTCCTTTACGGGGAAGTTACGGGTTTTTACACCGTTTTGAGTATAGGGACGAACAGGTTGGAGGGATCCAATGAGATTCCTCAATTTATTATTTATTTCATATTATCAACATATGAACTGTTCTGTTTGGGGTGGTTGATTTGATTGTTGATTGTTGACAGAAATTTCAACACTTGTTTGTTCAAACCAATAGAAGGTATTGGCTGAATATTTGGCAGCGTATGGCCTATAAAAATCAATCGTTTTATAAATATTGATTCACCGTCAGGTGAGTCAATAGAGATGAAGTTATAAAATTTATTTTATAAGTGGAGTTAGATTTTGAAATATATTATCTTGAATAAAAGTTATAAAAGGGAATTAAATAAATATTTTATTTATTTAAGACTTTGATTTGTTAACCATTTATATTATAAAGTAAATTCTGATGTTAATCAGATTTACAAGTATGAGAATAAGAAATGAATCGAGTGAGTAAACTTTGATAATTGTTTCGAAAAGAAACAATTAATGGAATTATTTTAATTAATTATATTTTTGATTAATTTAAAGTGAGGATTAATTAGAATCGGTTAATGGGATAATCGAGTTTTGAGTTAATTAAATCGACCAGTTTGAATTGGAATTGATTATCAAATTGATGTGATTTGATTAAATTAGTTAATGAATATTGCTTAAATTTAAATAAGGTTTTTAAAGAGAATTTTTAAGCAAAGGTGATAACCTTAAATTTAAATGTCACTTAATTCTTTGAATTAGGTTAGAGGAAAAGGTTTTATAATAAACCAGGATTATATAAATGGGATTTAAAGCGTAAGAACGTTAATATTAAATTAACGTTACTTGAAAATGAGATCAATTAAAAAGGGGAAAGTGAAATGAGTTTTCCAAAGCAGGGAAAGGGTGAATAGATTTGAATGGAGAGTTGGTAATAGTAAATTTGGTTAAAGATTGGGTCGTAGGGTGGTATAACCGAATACGATTTATAACATAATTTGTTTTGAAACTGGAATGGTACATTGGTTTGATTATAACTTATATTCATCTGAGGATAAGAACATTGTTGATCAAGGTTTGAGAGGTAATTAGAATACCCCAACTTGAACAACATCGGGATTATCTGAAGATGAAATTAGTGGGTAATCGTAAAGGAGGGTAGTGATAGTTCATTATTTCCATTAGAGAAATAATGTAACGTTTGGTGGAAATTTGGAGAATATATATATATATATAATGAGAGACCCTTAGTAAAGGAAACGTAAAGTTTACTTTATTCTATACTAATCGATATTGTTATAGTTTCGAGAATGGAATACAAGATATTACGTACCGCTGGTTACGAATAGTAAGTTGAATGGGTTTCCTCAAGCTTTAAATAATAAAGGATGATGTAATTAATGTTTTGAAAGTAGAATTCAATGGAAATTGAATATGGTTATTTTCCCAAGTATTATATAGGAAGGGTTTTGAGATCGTTAGTATATAAGAATTCAAGCATCGTATTTTTAAAGGTTAAAAGAGTTAGGAGTTTTTAATCAAGCTAAAATGAGTCAGTTTGTTAAAAGGCTAAGTGGTGCTGAATACTGAACCAGTGAACTCATTGGTGTGTCATGATTGAAACACTATTTATTTTGATAGTTAAATCATCAACTATCAAACATGTCCAATATGATTGTTGGTACGGGAAGACCGGGATCGAATTTATTCGAAAACCATTCCGGCCAACAAATACATAAAGTTATCAGAAGATGATCGAGATGGAGCATTGAAGACCGTGGATTTTCATAAATGGAAGAACCTCTAATATTCTCTGTCTGGCAAGCAGAGATAAGCTGTGATTCTGTCGTGGTTGAAATCTACGGGTTGCAAGGACTTCTCGCTACTGATCCATGGGGTGATTCCTATATTGGATGCAGTAGGAGAGTGGGTTCGATTCATCCTGTTCCTGGATGACTTGCATGGACGAGTGTCTGACAGAGTATTTCCAAAGGGTCACGTACGTTGATCTCTTCAAACATGCTATAGTTGTTGGCGGAGAATTGTCGTTCTCTTAGCTTCCAGCTAGAGTATTTTTGGGGACGTCAATTAGTGATATCTGACGGATCTGACGATGTGGCATTCAAAGTGAATGGTGATCAGATGTTTCAAAAATAAACTCTGACCTCAAGCCTCATCAACCGGGAAATGACAAAAATCGGGCAGGCAACATGGCTATGTGGGTCGCTCCCATTAGAGTGTATGATCACCTATCTAGAGAAATTCCTATTTACTTCTTTAATCTATATTCGATGCTGTCCTTTTCCAAGAGACGGTTGCTGATCCTAACCATCGGTGATATACATTCGATACACTCAAGCGAAATGAGTGGTCGGTTATGTGAGGGCCAGGTTGCAAGACGTTCTTGTTGAACCCAGTGTATTTGCCTCTAGAGATACACTATCGGTAGGTGGTCCCATACCTTGTCATGGTCGGAATCCATTCTCCAATAAGTGCCTGCGGTTTTGTTTGTATACTACGTATGTAGAGCATAAGATGCAAGCGTTCTACTAGATTTCTATTTACTTGTATTTAGACACTATTATAATATCAGGCAAGATATTGGTTTCAAAAATGCTTTGGGTTATCGTAAGGTAAAAACCGTCCGTGTTTATGTGTGGATTTGGTCTTACGATTATCCTTTTCTTTTGAAAAGATTTCGAACTTTAAAATCATGATTGGATGATTTACCCTTAATACTATGCGAGTTTATCTCACTCTGGTTCACCAGACTGACCTGGTGTTTTGTAAATGCTCGGGTTAGCCCGGGATGTACAGGTTCAGGTTATTGAATGCTGTGAAGTCCAGAAACGAGCTGGAGATGTTCAAACGTATGATATTATATAGCTACTTTTCCGCTGTGTGTTGTATATGGGAACAGGTTATTATAACTGTCTCATTGTGTGATGTACTCTGATATTGTAAGTATTTTTAAAGCTCTCAATAAAGATTTATTTCTGTATTATACTTTGTTCCGCTGCGATGTGAGACTCTGTGTTGTGTTGTTTCTTCTTCTTCTTCTTCTTCTATTCTAATATTTCTTTCTTTCTTATCTCATCCTCTAATTTCTTTCTAATAACTATCCAGTATTTTCGGTGCATAGAGGATCGACCTGAGTTACGCTAAAGGTATTTATGTCGATTTTCGGGGCCGGAAATCCCTGGGTCGTTACAGTGGTATCAGAGCTGAAGGTTAAGTGATTACCTTGGCTCTGTGGCGTGACTCAGTAGAGATGGGGTTAGCAATACCCTAGATTGAGATTGAGAGTATATATATACGAATGAACGTACTTGTAGATTTTATAAAAATTGTTTTATATTGTGGAGATTTATTGGTTGAGTTGTTTATGAATTCTGGTCGATCAGTTTGATCCACTGTATCGATAGGGGTTTCTAAACACTCAAGTATGATAAACCGTCACAGTATGTTTTAAAAGAGGGTAAATGAAATAATTTTACCCAAATTATATTTTAATATAAAAGGATGATTAATATTTGAAGTATTATAGTATATTGGATGTGTTGGTTGATTATAGTTGAAATGGTTATATAAATAACCAATTAGAATTCGTATAATATAAAAGGAGATTTATTAAATCTGAAATTAAAATCAGAATTGGAATTAAAATTCCTAAAAGTGGGAAAGGAATTTGCAAATGAACTTGGATTGAATATATGAGAATTTTAAAATCCTGGGTGATTTCAATTTGTTTTACGAGCATCGTGTTTGGTATTTTGAAATAATTTCAAAGGGAAGTGTTTAAATATGATTTTGATAAGTGGTATAGTATTGAACTCACTTCGATAGCTGGGGAATAACTCTGATGATGCTGGCCACATCATTAGTGTTCATTTCCGAGTTCTAAGTGACGGATTACTACCAAAGATTTTGTTTTGAATTGCTTTGAGAAAAACAAGTCATTTTGAATCCTAAAAAGGAATATTTGAAATTTGTCTTTTTTGAAAGAGCTAAACTGTCTAAAAACTCCCAGGGGGATCGTTTGAACAAAAACAAAATTAAATAGGAAATTTGGGAAAGCAAATATGAATAGAATTGAAACCATTCAACTGGAAATTGGATCGGGATATAATATATCAAATAGAATCATATTTTGAATTGTGAGACAGGAATCTGAAATGGTGTTGGACTGGTAAGTTAAGAGTCGAAATGGATAATGGATGGAAGTTGAGTTAAGAATGGGATTTAGCTTGGATGCGTGAAGAAATTTTTTTTGGGGATAAAAGTTGGAATTTTGTTGGGAATGCATTTGTATATGCTGACAGGGTAGCAGATGGAAAGGATATAATGATATGCCCGACAAAAAGGTACAAATTTATTTTTATATGGGTTTGGTGATTTATGAGCCTATTTGGCAAGCCGCTTGGCTGTTTGATTTTCTTTTGGATTGGAGAAGGCCTAGAAAGGCGAGTTGTAGTTGTACCGATTGAGTTGTACAAAGGAGGTGCTGGCGAAATTTTTCGGAAATTTAAGGTGTTAGAAAATTTTCAGTATTTTTGAAAATATTTATTCACAATATTGAATTGATTTTTGATTTAAACTAAATTGGATTTGGAAATAAATAGGTTTATAATGTTCTTTCTTACCTTAGCAATTTCGAGAACGAAATTATTTTAAGGGGGGAAGAATGTAACGACCCGTACTTTTGGCAGTCAAATATTTAATTTAATTTATTTATTTTAAATATTTTATTTGGAATATCGATGGAATTTAATATTGAATTTGTTATTTAAACGAAGTTCGAACGTTATATATTTATATAATTATAAATCGAGCTCGAAATAGCGCTGTAGTTCGTAAATTGAAGTTCTGAACTTCAACTGAGAATACAGGATCCGATATAAGTCGGATTTCTGTGAAACAAGAAACATTGGAACCGTATTGACGATAATTTTCATATGAAAGAGAAAAATTCAGATTTCGTGTTATAGTTTGTTATTTATGGCTAAATCAAAATTTTGGAAAAAACGCTATGGAAATCGTTATCAGCCTTTAAAATGGCCATTTTGCAAACGGACTCGGTTTTCGACGAAATCAGTTTCATTGAGACCGTAACGTTAAATTATTGCACGGTGTCAAATGGCGTGACAAACCGATGTCGTATGTGACCACGGTAGCTGTAAACACCCGTTCATTTTCTATAGCGCGTATTTAAATAAATAAAAGGGTATTTGAGTGTAACTTGAGCAGACGATCGAATTAGGCCACGAAACCAGTCTCGTTGAGTTTGTATCGTCGATTAGAGTTAGGATAGGTATATAGTTTGCTATTTTTGAAGACCGGATAATTTGGCGTTAAAAGGGGTATTGCGGTGCACGGTAAAAATAGCCTACCGGGGAAACAGTCTCAGAATGCGACGAAACTGGTGCCGTTGGGTTCGTATCAACAAATTATTATAAGATTTCAAATTTTCAAGTTGATTTGATTAATCTGGTGATCGTGGAAAAATTAAAAGCGTGTTTATTTCTGGTTTTATAAAGGAATTTTTTTTCATACGATGTCGGAATTCGACGAAACTTGTTCCATTGGATCTGGAATATCTGTTTACACTAAGATAAGCCTTTTTGTCAGTAGACAGAAATCGTTTGTAGTGGTTTTTATCAACTACTTCAGCACGAAGTTTCGTTAAAAATAAAATAATAATTTAACAATCCCTTTACCCTTATATATATGTTCTGAATCCCTAAAATCACGGTCAAACCGAACCCGTGGTCAAACAATTCTCCAGTGCCTCCACTTTCACAACGAACGGTCAAGAAATCCTCCCTTTCTCTGTTAATTTTCGGTCCATTTCTTCACAAAATCCAAGAGAACCCAACTGCAAAAATGACGAGCCCTTCGAGCTCTTTAGTTTAACCGGTGGTGATGGGTTATGATTAACCCTATCGGCCGGAATGTCATCGATGGAGCACCAAAGTTTTTAGCGTTTTTGGAGAGGATAGGTGTGTCGGGTTTATCGAGACGGGTGGCACAGACGTGGGGCGGGAAGGCGGAGGGACTGACATAATCTGATGTCGCTCCGGCGGACTCCAAGTGGTTGCGGTGGGTGGTTCTTCGAGGCAGTTGGGTTGGGGTTTCAACAAAGCGAGGACCTGAAGCGAGAAATAAATGTTCTCGGCTGAACTCCTTAATCAAAGTAATTAAAGATTAATTTTTATAATTAGGGATTTAACTTTTTTTTTAAATAAGTATTAACTTAAGTGTTAATCTACTTGCAGGAAAATTGAACCCGCATGAACAAAAGTAGACTGAACAAAAGAGAAAAAGGATCGGACAGAATATTTTTAATGTAATTAAGGTTCAAAGTTTAATTAATTTAGTTAATTAGAAATTAACTAGTTTATTAATTAAGTTTAAGTAAGTTATTTTAATTTAGTGTTAATGATTATTAGATTAAAGAAGTTAATTAGTGATTAATTAAAGTTAATTAAGGGTTAGTTAGATTTATAAATTTTGTTAACGGAAACTTATTTGGGATATAAGTGAAAATTTAGTTTAATGAAATTAGAAGATAATTAATTAATATTTAATTAGTTTAATTAAATCATTTAGAGTAAAAATGTTAATAACTTGTTATCCTGTTATCAAAATTCAACAAACCATATACTATTGGGATCGTATTTTCGAGCCAGACATTTTGGAGCTAACCTGGACAAGATTGAAAGCAACAGCATTTTTCAATAAAATTAAACGACCGTTTAATTTTACTGGAATCGAACCATCCAATGAAAACAACTCAAGGTGAGTTAAACTCACTCAGTTTTCCCATTTATATTTTATATAAATTGGGTTTTTATTTGTGTGCTCTGCTTGCTGATGGTTGCCTGTTTGCTAGTTATACATTGTTTGTTGATTTAACTGATGGAATTAAACTGTGTCTAATTTCAGTGAAATACCAAATCGTTATGTTTACGATTGGTCCCAATAAAGGTAACTTACCTTATTGGTCACGTTTATTTTATAAACGTGTTTAAATTGTTTAATTGTTTGCATTCCTTGTAGTTGATGTTAAATGGCCGTTATTTATTGTTATCAGTTAAATGAAACTGAATGATCTGGTTTGTGATAACCGTTTTGAGTATAAGGACGAACAGGTTGGAGGGATCCAACGAGATTCCTCAATTTATTATTTATTTCATATTATCAACATATGAACTGTTCTGTTTGGGGTGGTTGATTTGATTATTGATTGTTGATAGAAATTTCAACATCTGTTTGTTTAAACCAATAGACGGTATTGGTTGAGTATTTGGCAGCGTATGGCCTATAAAAATCAATCGTTTTATAAATATTGATTCACCGTCAGGTGAGTCAATAGAGATGAAGTTATAAAATTTATTTTATAATTAGAGTTAGATTTTGAAATATATTATCTTGAATAAAAGTTATAAAAGGGAATTAAATAAATATTTTATTTATTTAAGACTTTGATTTGTTAACCATTTATATTATAAAGTAAATTCTGATGTTAATCAGATTTACAAGTATGAGAATAGGAAATGAATCGAGTGAGTAAACTTTGATAATTGTTTTGAAAAGAAACAATTAATGGAATTATTTAAATTAATTATATTTTTGATTAATTTAAAGTGAGGATTAATTAGAATCGGTTAATGGGATAATCGAGTTTTGAGTTAATTAAATCGACCAGTTTGAATTGGAATTGATTATCAAATTGATGTGATTTGATTAAATTAGTTAATGAATATTGCTTAAATTTAAATAAGGTTTTTAAAGAGAATTTTTAAGCAAAGGTGATAACCTTAAATTTAAATGTCACTTAATTATTTGAATTAGGTTAGAGGAAAAGATTTTATAATAAACCAGGATTGTATAAATGGGATTTAAAGTGTAAGAACGTTAATATTAAATTAAGGTTACTTGAAAATGAGATCAATTAAAAAGGGGAAAGTGAAATGAGTTTTCCAAAGCAGGGAAAGGGTGAATATATTTGGATGGAGATTGGTAATAGTAAATTTGGTTAAAGATTGGGTCGTAGGGTGGTATAACCGAATACGATTTATAATAGAATTTGTTTTGAAACTGGAATGGTATATTGGTTTGATTACAACTTATATTCATCTGAGGATAAGAACATTGTTGATCAAGGTTTGAGAGGTAATTAGAATACCCCAACTTGAACAACATCGGGATTATCTGAAGATGATATTAGTGGGTAATCGTAAAGGAGGGTAGTGATAGTTCATTATTTCCATTAGAGAAATAATGTAACGTTTAGTGGAAATTTGGAGAATATATATATATATATATGTATATATATATATATAATGAGAGACCCTTAGTAAAGGAAATGTAAAGTTTAGTTTATTCTATACTAATCAATATTGTTATTTTTTCGAGAATGGAATACAAGATATTACGTACCGCTGGTTATGAATAGTAAGTTGAATGGGTTTCCTCAAGCTTTAAATAATAAAGGATGATGTAATAAATGTTTTAAAAGTAGAATTCAGTGGAAATTGAATATGGTTATTTTCCCAAGTATTATATAGGAAGGGTTTTGAGATCGTTATTATATAAGAATTCAAGCATCGTATTTTTAAAGGTTAAAAGAGTTAGGAGTTTTTAATCAAGCTAAAATGAGTCAGTTTGTTAAAAGGCTAAGTGGTGCTGAATACTGAACCAGTGAACTCATTGGTGTGTCATGATTGAAACACTGTTTATTTTGATAGTTAAATCACCGACTATCAAACATGTCCAATACGATTGTTGGTACGGGAAGACCGGGATCGAATTTATTCGAAAACCATTCCGGCCAACAAATACATAAAGATATCAGAAGATGATCGAGATGGAGCATTGAAGACCGTGGATTTTCATAAGCGGAAGAACCGCTAATATTCTCTGCCTGGCAAGCAGAGATAAGCTGTGATTCTGTCGTGGTTGAAATCTACAGGTTACTGATACATAGGGTGATTCCTATATTGGATGCAGTAGGAGAGTGGCTTCGGTTCATCCTGTTCTTGGATGACTTGCATGGACGAGTGTCTGGTAAAGTATTTCCAAAGGGTCACGTACGTTGATTTCTTCAAACGTGCTATAGTTGTTGGCGGAGAATTGCCATTCTCTTAGTTTCCAGCTAGAGTATTTTTGGGGACGTCAATTAGTGATATCTGACGGATCTGACGATGTGGCATTCAAAGTGAATGGTGATCAGATGTTTCAAAAATAAACTCTGACCTCAAGCCTCATCAACCGGGAAATGACAAAAATCATGCAGGCAACATGGCTATGTGGGTCGCTCCCATTAGAGTGTATGATCACCTATCTAGAGAAATTCCTATTTACTTCTTTAATCTATATTCGATGTTGTCCCTTTCCAAGAGACGGTTGCTGATCCCAACCGTCGGTGATATACATTCGATACACTCAAGCGAAATGAGTGGTCGGTCATGTGAGGGCCGGGTTGCAAGACGTTCTTGTTGAACCCAATGTATTTGCCTCTAGAGATACACTATCGGTAGGTGATCCCATACCTTGTCATAGTCGGAATCCAATCTCCAATAAGTGCCCGCGGTTTTGTTTGTATACTATATATGTAGAGCGTGAGATGCAAGCGTTCTACTAGATTTCTATTTACTTGTATTTAGACATTATTATAATATCAGGCAAGATATTGGTTTCAAAAATGCTTTGGGTTATCGTAAGGTAAAAACCGTCCGTGTTTATGTGTGGATTTGGTCTTACGATTATCCTTTTCTTTTGAAAAGATTTCGAACTTTAAAATCATGATTGGATGATTTACCCTTAATACTGTGCGAGTTTATCTCACTCTGGTTCACCAGACTGACCAAGTGTTTTGTAAATGCACGGGTTAGCCCGGGATGTACAGGTTCAGGTTATTGAATGCTGTGAAGTCCAGAGACGAGCTGGAGATGTTCAGACGTATGATATTATATAGCTACTTTTCCACTGTGTGTTGTATATGGGAACAGGTTATTATAACCGTCCCGTTGTGTGATGTACTCTGATATTGTAAGTATTTTTAAAGCTCTCAATAAAGATTTATTTTTGTATTATACTTTGTTCTGCTGCGATGTGAGACTCTGTGTTGTGTTGTTTCTTCTTCTACTTCTATTATAATATTTCTTTCTTTCTTATCTCATCCTCTAATTTCTTTCTAATAACTATCCAGTGTTTTCAGTGCTTGGAGGATCGGCATGAGTTACGGTAAAGGTATTTATGTCGATTTTCGGGGCCGGAAATCCCTGGGTCGTTACATATATTGTGAAAGAAATAGTACTCACAAACAAAAGAACAATCTTGTTTTTCTGGGATCTGTATTCTGAAACTGAATTGCTCGCCTTTGATGTAGACTAATTGTTATTATAATTTAGATTAGATTTGATTTTGATTCTTGCTTCTATCCTGCTTTTGAGTTGAAAGAGAACGACGACTACTCTAAGTTCATCATTGACATCATGATGGCTCTTGATATGAATTAGTTTGATTTTAGGTTGAGGGTTAGGTTGCTTATATAGAATTTTAATTAATTAAAAGTCGTCAGATTAACCTAGAAGCAATCAAGACCATCCAGAAAAAATAGAATAACCACCTCAACCCTAATGACTCAGCAGTGAGTCAAAATATCGTCACATTTCAGATCTGCTCGGGGTGTAGGTCGACCCCAAGGTCGACCCCCTGGTCGACCTGTATGGTAGGTCGACCCCCAAGTCGACCTGGCCCTTGGGCGGGAGAATTCCCGCCCAGCCTGCTCCCTTGTTTGACTTTTGAATTTCAAATTTTCTGAACCTGAGCTGTTTTAAATTTATTTAAATTCTGAAACTTCGGAAGGTCATAACTTCTTCACACGGAGTCCAATTGACGCAAACTCGGACTTTATCTCAAGCAGAATTCTGAGACGAACGCAATGGCGTAACCTGTTTCCCTTAATTCTCACATTTGAAATTAAGTATTCTTAAATTTGTAAATTTTAATATTTAAAATCACGGGGTGTTACAACGTGAACTGTCAATGTGGCATGCAAAGATGCAATGATCAAGACTTATTGTTGAAAAGCAGAGCCTTGTGGTTGATGATCAAAGCACAACCCATTTTAGGCATAGCTTTGTGTATAGCGTAACTTCGCGAGCCTCACACCCTGGTATGAACCAGAAATGGGAGAGGACTGCAGGGAGGACATACGTTTCTTTCTAGGTAGATGTGGTGACAGGGTTTTGCAAGCCCTAACATTTTGCTTATGTGGATGATGGAATGAGGCGCCTCGGTTTTGAGTCCCTAGTGGCTCTATATTTACACCCCCCCATAGAGCGGGAAAACGTATTGTTCAGGCATTACTAATCCACTAACATATTTATGGGCCGACCCTGAAGATCCAAGGTGCAGTTGCGACTGATCCTGAGACATGGGCTAGATTGTCTCGAATTCGGTAAGGAAGATCCCTTGCCTTGGTTCATGATGGAAATCCAACTTCCAATACGACCCATGCGGTTTTGATTGTATAACTAGTATGGCGACATAGTATATGGTAGCTATGCCGTCTATGATTGATATATTATGATTGAAATGTTTTTGAAACATATACACACTAATAATAATATCAACACCGTTTTATCGTATCAAACATTTTTGACCATTATAAGGTAAAACTCTATCCTCCGGTTTGCGTAGCATTGTGTGATGGGACTTGAGTCTTGTAATGGTTTCATTTTTCTGAAAAGCATTGCGTTGTTTTAACGATTTACTTTATTTCTTGCACTGGCAATCCAATGGAGTAAACCCGTTCCGCGTTAGCGGCGTGGTCCTGTGATTAGCCTTATTACTATTAGATAAGTTAAGTAAGATTTCTCATACCAGTCTCATGACTGACTCGTAGTTTGTTTCACTTTACAAACTCGGGTTCCCTCTTTTCCACACGGGCAGTCGAGTGGTTTGTTTTGCAGATATTTATCTTTTGAGCAGGATTCTGGATTGAAGCTTAAAGCTGTGTCCAAAGCATTGATAGTCTTCCGCTGTATCATTTTAATAGTTCCGCTGCATTGTATTAAATTATTGTAAATTTATCTTCCGCTGTATTATATTCGATGTACTCTGATATTCTGTACTCTTATGTTGCATTATTATGATGTAATAAAAGTCTTTTGTTATTTGTTCTGACGTGTTGTATGCCCAGAGTTAGTGTATCCGTCGATTTCCCGCGAGTTGGATTTTCGGGTCATTACATATTCTATGGCCATAAGTCACGACTTCAGTGGATGAAATTAGCACCAATTTTGGTAAACACCTTCTGTGCAATTTTTTTTTTAAAATATCATACATACAAGCTGTCATTACCAGAACATAGAAAGAAAATGAAAATCTGAAGGATCGCCTGTAGCGTATCCTTATACAATGCATATCGCTCAATAAGTAAAAGGATACTCTAGAAGCAATGCCAATTCACTGTATTTATTACACAAAAAAATAAAACTTTAATCCAAATAAAAATACAACTGCGCATTTTGATTTAGCAATACTAATGGGCATTTTCCAAACAAAAAGACAGGCTCTTTCTACGCTCTTAGGTCTAACAAACAAGGAGAATAAGTATATGAACGACCGGTATAATTCCCTGGAAACGATTAAAGCCAATTAAAGCGAACTGAAGAAGAAACTCAAATTAGAGAACGAACGGTCGAAGATTGGAAACGAATAAAGCGAATTGAAGAAGAAAAAAAAATACCCTTATTAGAAGTGCTGAAGAGAACTCGGCGCTTGTGATGAACGAAGAAACGAAAAAAATCGTCTCTAGAACCCTAATTTCAACCAACGCGGCCAGAAAGTTGAAACGATGCTTTGGACTTCTGAAAGTAAAAAGCAAAAAAAATCGACTTCTAAAATAAGGAGAAAAGCGGTTTACAAAAGCCCAATTAACCGTTAGATCCATATGAGCTTATTACCTTTTTGCTCTTTTTAATCTAAAAAGCTACTTATTTAGTTATTTATGAATATCCAAACGGGCCCTAAATAACGACCAAGTATCAAATCTCTAAGAGCCATGCTGTAGGTCAATAAGAAAATAGTGAGAAAACGGGGCGGAGTACAGATGGGCCGTAGATACGTTAGGGCTAATTTAATTCCAGCTCCTTATCTACTTTCGGGCCCAATCTTCTACTTGAAAAGCGGGCCTTTTTTTATCATTTTCGAATTTCATAACAATAAACAGTAAATCATAAAGTCGGCCTGATCATTGTCCGACGTGGCAATGGCAAGCAAATCGTATTTTATTTCTTAGCAACCAAGGCTTGGTTTCATTTATATGTCCCCAAAATCTGGAAATGAACTTCAATTCATCGCCTCGAATCGTAATATTCCCGTCTCTATCACTATTCCTCCTGACAGCAATAGTAATAGTCCAAGCAATGGCTACTGCTGCCGCGACATCTACTCCTGAAAACTCACAAGACAAATCGGTGCACATCATCTACGTCGATCGTCCTGAATCCGAAGATCCGGAGCCCTTCCATGTTCGTACCCTTGCTTCCGTTCTAGGAAGGTATTCCTCAGATCATTAATAACTTTATATTATTTCGGGTTAGGGTTCAGATCGGCTGTTGATTTTGTTGTTTTTCTGGTTTGTTGGTTATTCAGTGAGGAGGCGGCGAAGGATGCTATTATATACCACTATACGCACGCCGCAAGTGGCTTTTCTGCAAAACTTACTGCAGAGCAAGCCGAGCAGCTAGAGAGTGAGTCGTATATTTTTACTCCTGGTTTTATTTATTTTAGAAGATCCAATATTTGTTTGAAATTGATAGTCGATGTTCGTTGATTAAGGTGGTAGTTTGCAAGAAGAGACTAATTTAGGTGACATTTGCGGTCTACAGAAATAAATAGATGAGATTAAGAGCATATTTGGATAAGACTTATAAGTCAAAATTTTGACTTATAATTAACCCTCCCATGGTAACATATTTCTTTTTGGGAAAGTCTACGTAAACACAGTTTTTTGACACAATTGGTTGTTGGGGAAAACACCCGATTGAGACTACTCGATCCAATCCCTAACGCAGTGGAAAACAAGTTAGATCGTGCTAGACAGTGCACAAACAACCAATCTGTGATCAAACCAAACTCAAATGATTCAAATCTGATCACAAACACAAAACAACCAATTTAAAAAAAAGGTAACAATAAACTAAGTCACACCAAGATTTATAGTGGTTCCACTAACGATTTGTTAGTACACATCCACTTTGAGAGTGAGCTTTTATTATCACCAAATGAGAAAAGTATAAGATATTAATTACAATGATCCAATATTCAATAGAGAATATATGTTTGTGGATGTTAGAGTTGAAGCAACAATTAAGATTGTCAGACCTAATTAATGGAGGACTAATCCCTTGCTTTGATGGATTAACCAATCATCTCCTTTCAAATCTGAAAAATAGCTTATATACTTGTATAAAATCCCTAGAAAAATGTCCAAAATTCCCTTGCAGATTCATAAATCAACACCGGACTTCCCAGGTCCGAAATCAGCCTAGGTTCCGTTTCAGACGTCTGGCGCTGAATTCCAGACATCTGAATCACTTTCAGGATACTCCCTGGCTTATTTCAGATGTCTAAATTTCTTGTCAGACCTCTGAATGGCTTTCCAGACGACTAGAATTCTTCTTAGACGTCTGAATTGTTTCTCAGGTTATGCACAGATAGGTTTTAGTCGTCTGGCACCTCCTCTCATGCGTGTGATACTGCTCTTAGCTCGCCACTTGCTTTTTTCGCCATATCTTTCACATAGGAGCTCCGTTTTGCAAATGGTCTTCTCCTACACGAAGTTACTTTCATCCTCTTCAATTCTACCATATAGTATCACAAAATTTAACACTCCACCTCGATATTATATCTGTTTCCAACACCAATGATACCATACCGTCATCTACACTCAATAACACCAGCTGTCACCACTTTTACATTCACCCAAGCTTAAATGTTTTCACAATGAATTCCAGCAAAGTCACCCCTTATTGCACTTCATCGACGAGTTCAGGTAAAGCCCCCACCCGCTAATAAATTGTTGAAAGCACTCAGCTCCAAAATCGTCTTAACCAAAGACTAAAGTACATACGAGTGTCAACTGGTACTTATAAGAAAATAGAACTCCTATTTTGCATCTCTACTCTTCCTCATCAAATTAAGCTTCTCTCTCACCCGTATCACCTAGTGGCACCTAACACTTCTTCAAGCGAATCAAGTTCGAACAATGCTCGAACTTTCCAACCGGCAACGTCTTAGTGAACATATTGCCACATTGTCATTTGTGTGCACTTTTCGAAGATGTACTTGTTTATCTTCATCCATGGCTGTCAAGAGCGACTCTTACTTCTGTGTGCTTAATATGTGAGCTAAGCGCCAAGTTCTCCGTCAAATTGATAACGATTTGGCAATCACAATGAACATCGATGCTATCGTGTTCAAACCTCCAAGTCACACAACAAACGTTTTAAATAGAGTGTCTCCTTTGTCGCTTTCACTGTGGCTATCAACTACGCTTCCGTAGTGGATAATGCAACTACGGCTTGCAATTTCGATCTTCAACATATGGTCGTGCCACCAAGTGTGAAGATATATCTGGAAATTGACTTTCTCCGATCCCTATCATCGACATAGCCTGAATCGCAATAACCAACCATATTGCAACATTTTTCATTACTACCCTCAAAGACAAGTCCATGAGATGTTGTACCTTTCAAGTATCACAAAATAAGCTTGATCGCTTCCTAATGTGATTTTCCCGGATTAGTCAAGAACCGGTTAACCACCCCGACGCTATTTGCAATATCGGGTCATGTACACACCATGACATACATCAAACTTTCAACCGCACTTGCATATGACACCGTTGCCATCTGTGTTATCAAAGCGCGCGCTATAGCGCGCTATAACGCAAAATAGCGCTTAGTGCAAGCTTTGCGCTATGAAACCTAAAATAGCGCAGGGGTTCCCTATAGCGCATAAATAACGCGTTATTTTATCAAAACGCAAAATAGCGCATTGCGAAGAACAGCACGCTATTTGATTTTTTTTTTTTTTGTATAGCAATTAAAGCCCAGGCCCATTGAGATGCAACCATATTTACAATGTTATCTGATTTTGCATGCATGCTTTTTCCTTCTATGATTTGCATATTGCTTTAGCTAGTGTTCCATTAAGTTTTATCAACGTATTTCACAATTTTTTTATACTGAGAACTTGACTTGGTTGGACCGTTGTCCGGATACACCATTCTATATCTATGTTCTTTTGATTTAGGCTATTAGATCCAATATTTAGAAACAATAGACTCTTTTGTTTGTTTGAGCATCATCAGAAAAAAGATGCATGCAATATCTAAAAGCAATTCCGATATGTCTAGTATGCTGAACAATAATTTTTTTTGCTACCCTTAAAGTATCGAAATATTTTCTTCTCTTCTAAGTGGGAACACTAAACATAAAATAACTTACTTATAATTATAGTTTTTGACTTTTTTTATTTTTACTTCGGTGCTTTTTGTTGTTTATATTCTTATTTAATTCTTGTTATTAAAAAATATTTTACAGTTTATGCAAAACTGTATTTTTCATGCATTTTGTTTGTATAATTTTACCATTATTACTCACAAAACAAGAATAAATTGTATCATAATTCACACATATAAGACTAGATTTTAAATTTTATAAGACAAATATATTATGAGCCATCAATTATTTTTAATGTATAATATAAAATTATTAATATTTCTCTAATATAATTGCATTTTACATCAACAAATATTTAATACATGCATAAAGTATGATAGTTTTTGTGCTTGGAGTATTGAAGGGTTTGGATATGGCATGAAATATGCAAAAACATAGAATTAAATTTCAATTAGATATAATATACTTGATTAGTTATTAAAAAATGCAAAAAAAGGACCAAATAGCGTGTGCTATAGCGCATAGCGTAAGCCTTGCGCTATTCGCTATTGACTACACTGGTTGCCATATAAGTCTTGTCTCTTTCTTCTATAGGCGATCTTTGACTCGAAAGCTTCACATGCAAAGGTAAATGTGTTTTCAACGACTTTGCATTCACCATGCTAAATTGGCAAAACACTTTCTTTATATACTCATCTTGAGTCAATTTCAACACAAAACACTTTCGCTTCCTTTCTATTTCTATGTCCAGTATCTTTTTAGCTTCCCCAATGTCTTTTATCTCGAATTCTGCTTTCAATCTCAGTTTTAACTTATTGATTTTCACCTAGCCATTTGAAGCTATGAGCATATCATCCAGCACAAGAGCAAATACACCCAAGAATCATTTTTTCAGCTTCTTGAAATATACATAAGCATCTTTGATGCATCGATGGAAGTCACTTTCAAGCATGAAATGATCGAACCTCTTGTATCATCGCAGATGTGATTGCTTCAATCCGTATAGCGATTTCTTTAACTTGCACACCAAGTTTGACTTACCATCTACCATAAACTCATTCGGTTGTTCCTTGTAGATGTCTTCATCCAAGTTACCATGCAAGAAGATTTTCACATCATGTTGTTCCAACTTCAAATCATGAGCAAGTAATATCTGGATAGAAGTGTGGCGTACAAGCGGTGCGAATATCTCATCATACTCATTTCCATTCTTTTGTGCAAACCCCTTTGCCACTAGTCTAGCTTTGTATCTTCCATCATTCTTCACATTGTATATCTATTTGCACTCGATTGCCCGGTTGTCTTAGGAAAGTGGCAACTTCTAAGCTTGGTTCTTCATCAACGATTGCATCTTTTCCTTCATGACACAAATCCATTTCGAGCTATCACATGATTTCATGACGTCGTCAAGGTCCATCGGTTCATCTTGGATTACATGAAGCGCATAATCCAACCTATCACACAAGCTTAGGTAGTTCCGATCACTATACCTCTTGGGTGGCCTTGTAGCACAACGATCGACCCGACTAGCTATACCATCACTCAGACTTCTTTCGGCTCCACTTTAAGCAGAATCCTCTCTAGGCTCATGTACATCACCAACACTACTAGAGCCTAGAGAGGATTCGACTCAAGGTGGAGTCGAAAGAAGTTCGGGTGATGGTATTGCTACTTGGGTCGGTCGTCGTGCTATAAGGTGTTCTGAGAGGTATGGTGTTTGGAACTATCTAAGCTTTTGTGATAGGTTGGACTATGCGTTTTATGTAGTCCAAGATGAACCTTGATGACGTCATGAAATCGAGTGATAACTCGAAATGGATTTGTGTCATGGAGAAAAAGATGCAATCGTTGATGGGAGAAGCAAGCTTGAGAGTTGGTTCCACTTTCTAAAGGAAATCAGACAATTGAGTGCAAATGGATATACAAGGTGAATGATGATGGAAGATACAAAGCTAGATTAGTGGTAAAAGGGTTTGCACAAAGAAAGAAAAATATGTATGATGAGATATTCACACCGGTTGTGCGCATACTTCTATCCGGATATTACTTATAATAGTTGTTATTAATGACTTGAAGTTGGAACAACTTAATGTGAAAACCGTCTTCTTGCATGGTGACCTGGATGAAGACATCTACATGGAGCAATCAGAAGGTTTTGTGGTAGAAGTAAGTCAAACTTGGTGTGCAAGTTAAAGAAACCGCTATACTGGTTGAAGCAATTGTCTCGCCATGGACAAGAGGTTCGACCATTTCATGCTTAAAAGTGGCTTCCATCGTAGCATCAAAGATGCTTGTATATTTCAAGAAGTTGAAAAATGATTCTTGGTGTATTTGCTTTTGTACGTGAACGATATGCTCATAGCGTCGAAGACAAGGCGGAAATCAACAAGTTAAAAATGGGATTGAAAGCGAAAATCAAGATGAAAGACCATGGGGAAGCTAAGAAGATATTGGGCATGGAAATTGAAAGGGACCGACAACGTTTTGAGTTGAAATTGACTCAAAAGGACTATATATAAAGGAAGTGCTTTGCCAGTTTAGCATAGAGAATACAAAAGCGTCGAATACACCTTTACCTTAACATGTGAAGCTTTTGAGTCATGATTGAATATCGAAGGGAGAGACAAGGCACGATGTCATATGCATGTGCGGTTGGAAGTTTCGAGTCATCTTCAGAAGTGCACACAAATGACAATGCGATGAATATGTTCACTAAGACGTTGCCGGTTAGGAAGTTTGAGCATTGCTCGAACTTATTCGCTTGGAGAAGTGTTAGGTGACACAGATGAGAGAGGAGCTTAACTTGATGAGGAAGAGTAGTGTAAGATTGGAGTTCTATTTTCTTGTAAGTACTAGTCGACACTCCTATGTACTTTCGTCTGTGGTTGACACGATTTTAGAGTTGAGTGTTTTCAATACTTTATTAACGTGTAGGGGATTTGCCTGAACTCGTTGATGAAGTGCAATGTGGGGAGTGACTTTGCCGGATTTCATCGGGAAAACCTTCAAGGTTGGGTGACGGAACTCATCGAGAATGCATTCAAGCTTGGGTGAAGGTAGAAGTGGTGATAGTTGGTGCTATCATTGTTATTAAACGCGAAACGCGCGCGCACAGAAACGCCAAGGCCCTTTGGAGCATAAGCGCAACACGCAAACGCGAAGCGCGCGCTTCATTAAAGCAAAACGCATAATATATAAAATTTTAGATACACACACATTGCATATGTAAACAGTGTAAACATTATGAACTAATAGAAAATAACACATTCATGTAAACATTATGAACTAATAGAAAATAACACATTCATATGCAAATCAAATTTTCACTACATCAAACAAAGAGACTGTAAACATTAAAGAACATAAAATGTGATATTAGAAAGAAATGCATGGCGGTTGTTATGTTTATACAAACTAATTTAATACAAACGAAAAAAATTAAAGAAACTCGAGGAGTTATGTTGCAAAAAAATTAGCTATGTCCTTATATAGACAGAAAGAAAACTTGTACATAACTTGTATATACATGTGTATATAGTATACACACAAGATAAATAGTAGTAATGAAGAACCCCATTAAAAAAGTAAAACGAAATACCAAATATAACTTGTATATACGTGCACATGTAATACACACACACACACACACATATATATATACATACATATTATGAATACAAACATATACATACAATACTAAAGAACTCATTTCAATACCGAAGAAACTCAATGAGATAAATTGACAAGGACATAATAGACTACATACGCTACTAAAGAACGCATTTTAGTACTGAAGAGATCCACTGAGACTAATTGATAAGCACATAGCAAACAAATTAAAAGAATAAAAAAACAGAAGAAGATAGAAGTTACAAATGAAATATATAAAAAAAGAAAAGAAAGGTTAAAGAAGGAGAGAAGTTTATTTGATCGTTGTACGAGTTGAAGCCGTTGAAAGAAGATCTCGTTTGAAGCGACTGATAATTGAAACAGATATGAGTTACAGGTAATAATTAGTGAAAATATAATTATTTTAGACAATCAAACCATATTAAAGCTTGTTAATTACATTTACTCTTCTTTTTTTCTCATATTTTCGCACATCTTCAACTGAGCGTGCATACTTTGCGCATTATTGCGCGTTGCGCATAAGCAAGAAAAGCATGCGCATAGTTCAATTTGCATCGCATACCTTAAGCGATGCGCTTTAGATGCGCAGTGTTGCGCGTATGCGTGCACATATGTTCGTTTTTAATAACACTGGGTGCTATCGAGTGTAGATGATGGTATGGTACCATTGGTGTTGGATATATATATATATATATATATATATATATATATATTGTAAATTTTGCGATACTATATGGTAGAATTGAATATGATGGAAGTAGCTTCGTGTAGGAGAGGACCGTTTGAAACCTATTTGTGCATAACCTGAGAAGCAAGTCAAACGTCTGGGTAGCCATTCAGACGTCTGAAATCTTCTGGCTGATGTCTAAAACGTAGTAACGAGTCTGAGGAATAATCTGGAAGTGATTCCAAACGTCTGGAATTTAGTGTCAGACGTCTGGAACGTGGAACAAGATCTGGGTTGATTTCGGGTCTGCAATACTGATGTTGATTTGTGAAGCTGCAAGGAGCATTTTGGACATTTGTTTGGGGTTTCTGCACAAGTATATAAGCTATTTCTCCAAATTTGAAAGGATGATTGATCAGTCCATCAAAACAAGGGTTTAGTCCTTCATTAATTAGGGTTTGACAATCCAAATTATTTCTTCAATTCTAATCTCCACAAACATATATTTTCTATTGAATATTGGATCATTGTAATCAATCTCTTGTATTTTTCTCATTTGATGATAATAAAGCTCTCTTTCAAAGTGTATGTACAGTAGTAAATCGTT